>CM074721.1:367714649-370114649 GCA_037306005.1 Rhinophrynus dorsalis
GCACCTGAGGTGCAAATCATTGAGCATGTCAATTGCACCATATGGGACAATTTTTTTTCAAAAAAAAAAGGAATTTTGTTGTTAATAAATTCCTAGTGGCTGCTGGGTATATGCCCAAATACAGAGTTTGTTCTCTATCTTTAAATCTACTGTATTATAAGCCGGACAGGAGGCTATAGAGGTTTCTGTTCCGATTTCTGAAGAAATGTGAAATTTACAATTAAATTTCTAAATGTGCATCCATATATTCACAATGACAAATAAACATTGCCAAAATTCCCATTGAGTTGAATGGGGATTTTAACTCCTAATGCTAGAGTTCTCCAAAGCACTGCAAAGCAGTAATGGTAATTTTCATTTCTCCACAGGGATGCATTTGGTTTGCTCCAGTACTGCACTTTTTCAGCTTGAACTGTACCTTTTGTTTGCCCGAGATTGAACCACAATGACATTTCATGGGGGTATAAGCCACATGACAAATTATTTAGGTAAATTAGAAGAATAGACAAGAGTGTGGCAGCTGAATTTGTTGATAAATGTAAAATAATGCACTTGGGACATAAAAATCCAAAGAAAAATATACTATTAAGAGTACTGTACTGTCAGACAACAGAGGAAAGAGATTTGGGAGTAATTATTTCTAACGACTTAAAGGGATAGTAATGTTTCATAATAAAAGCAGCTCTAATTAATCATCATAGTATTTGGACTTTGGAGAGTGTTATTTCAATTCTGACAGAGTTGTAGTTCAAGAGTAATTCAATGACAAAGTATCCCCTCCCGTCCCTTTTACCAGTGTAACATTGCTCAGCCAGAGCAGAAGGGAGGTGCCCAGGTAGACTGCAGAGAGGGACAATCTTCAATTAAGATCAGGGAAAACCTGAAAAACTTGTCAAGGGGGACAGGGCTTTCATTGTTCTCATAGGAAGAAGATTGTCCCCTGCTGTTATCTGTCTGGTCTATGAACTGGATTCGACATCTGAGAAGAGATGGCTTACACTAGGTAAAAGGGGCGGGAGGGGAAACTTTGCTTGTGAATATCTCTCAAACCATAAAGGTCTGAGAGATAAGACATATCATTCTTCATGTTTTTTAAATGCCTACAAAATAAAATAAAGATAAAACAAAGTATTACTATCCCTTTAAAGGTAGACAGGCAATGTAACAAAGCAGTGGGGAATGCAAGAAGGGTGCTGGGTTGTATAGCTAGTGGCATTAGTAGAGGAAATTCAGAGAAGGGCTACTAAATGGTGACTGGTTTACAGGAAAAGAAATGAGAGTGAGAGAGAGAGTGTGAGAGGGTGAGTGAGAGAGAGAGGGTGAGTGAGAGAGAGAGGGTGAGTGAGAGAGAGGGTGAGTGAGAGAGAGGGTGAGAGAGAGGGTGAGAGAGAGGGTGAGAGAGAGGGTGAGAGAGAGGGTGAGAGAGAGGGTGAGAGAGAGAGGGTGAGAGAGAGAGGGTGAGTGAGAGAGGGTGAGTGAGAGAGGGTGAGTGAGAGAGGGTGAGTGAGAGAGGGTGAGTGAGAGGGTGAGTGAGAGAGAGGGTGAGTGAGAGAGAGGGTGAGTGAGAGAGAGGGTGAGTGAGAGAGGGTGAGTGAGAGAGAGGGTGAGTGAGAGAGAGAGGGTGTGTGAGAGAGAGAGGGTGTGTGAGAGAGAGAGAGAGAGGGTGTGTGAGAGAGAGAGTGTGTGTGTGTGTGGGGATATGATAGAAACATTCAAATACATGAAGGGATTCAACAAAGTGCAGGAGGGAAGTACATTTCAAAGGAGTAAAAATGTTAAGAGACAAGACAAGAGGCAATCATCTAAAACTAGAGGGACACGGGTTTAGACATAATGTAAGGAAATTTTACTTCGCTGATCGAGTACTAGATAAGTGGAATAGCCTACAAGCAGAAGTGGTAGAAGTTAATACAGTGACAGAATTTAAGCACGCATGGGATAGGCATGAGGCTGTAATTAACATAAGAAAAAAAACAAGGACCAAATAAGGTTTGAGGTTTTTACAGTAGGAAAATGGGCAGACTAGATGGACCGAATGGTTCTCCTCTGTGATCAAATTCTGTTTCTCTAATTCAGTACCAAACCCAATACAAATACCAATACCAAACCCAAGTGTGGCTTTTGCATGTGCTACTATCCCAACAATTAATTGAACAGGACCTTAGGGTTTGTCTCTATGCGTTATAGAATTTTAAAATAACACATTAAAAATTAAGTGCTACCTGAGCTCCTGTTTGAGAGTATCCCTAAAGAATCAAGGCTCTGGTTGTCTATCATTGCATCCCGGTAAATATCCCTGTGTGCTTCTACATACTCCCACTCCTCCTTGGAGAAATAGACCGCAACATCATCATACTTAACGGGTATCTGGAACAAAAAGGCACATTTATACTGTCAATCTGTGTTTTTGTTAGGCAATAGATATACTTTTTTTTTTTTCCTACATTTTTCTTTAATTTTACTTTTAGGTTTAAACTGATTTTTTTTTTTCCTTAGAAGGTTTGACATTATAGTAACATAAAACCTGAAAAGAGCTTTGGAATACAACAAGTTACAAATGTATAGAAAATGTACCTTCATGAGCTATTAACCCCTTTAGGACAGAGAGGCTGTGCAAGGCAATGCTTTGCAATCCCTTGCACACTCCTCTCTGGTCCTCATGAGATTAAGGCAGAAAAATGTATAATAAAAAAATAAAAACTGGATAGACAACAGGCATGTTAAAATGCATCAAAGCAGAACATTTTAAAGAATTCAAAACACCATCTACTTATAGAGAAAATAGTTTTTGAGAAAGCAACTTAGTTGGTGAAATATTGTATCACTTATGTTAATTGGTTTCTGCTCTAGGCCAATTTTACCACCCACTTTTCTATGAATGAATCTAGGTAGAATCTGTACAATCGGATAATTTCTAATACTTTGAATGGAAGGATAACTATATATGGGCCCTCCATGGATGTTTCATCCTTGCATACATTGGGACTACACGCTATGAGATATTTCTTGGAATTAGATCCGCACGTGTTCATTATGGAATGTGTGTCTTTCATCCTATATCATAATTTCTTTATTTTTCAGGATGTTTTCTCTCTTCAGAAGCAAGGTACTACCATGGGCACCAAATCTTATGGTAACCTTTTCATGGAGCTTTGAGAATATATTTCTGTATGGCCAACTAGCAGATTTGGAAGGAGAGCGATCTGGTGTACGATGGCCAATACATAGACTGTATCCTCATTATATGGGGAGGATCAGAACAAGAACTTAACAAGCTTATTCAACATTTTAATTCCAACAATATGGGTCTCCATTTTACTTCAACTACAAATAAGGAACATATTTAATTCTTGGATTTGCATTTTATGGGCCAAAAGTATCAGCCTGTTTTAAGTTCCATTTATAAAAAAGATGTCAGTTGAAACCAGTACTTAAGGGCAGATAGCTGCCACCCTCCCAAATGGATAAAGAACATACATTTTGGGCAATTCCATCAACTTAGGAAAATTTGTAGTACAGTGGAAGATTTTATTACAAAAGGGGAAACACTAAAGGAAAAATTCTTGGCACAAGGTTACCCTATTTCAATAGCGCAGACAGCTCATCATAGAGAGCTACATCTAGACAGAACCAAACTTCTCATCTGTCCATAATGCTTCCATTAATGTTCCTAAAAAATCCAAAACAAGACTCCCATCAGTAGTTACCCAATAAAATGCTCTAGCTCCAGTCACTCATAAAATAATTTCTAAACAGTGGAATATACCTTCTTGAGGACACCTCGTCACAGGTAAAACTAGTAGTGTTATATACAAATGAGCTAAAACTATTAGTGGACATGTGGCTCCTAGCCAAAGAAATTAAAAAAAAAAAAAAAAAAAAACACTACCCAATTAGGCATCTTTGGTTCAGCATTATCACTGGGCAACTATAAGTGCCTACAAAAAATATGCACCAATTGTGAATGATAAAAACAAGTTTTCAAGCCGCATTAACCTCAAAGAATAACTCATCTCTTCAGGGAAGCCTATCAACTACCTCCATAAACATTATCACCAAGATTCACCCCTTCCCTGGACCACTGCACTCAACATCACTTCTCCCTCTCACCCACTGACTGGCAGTTCATTTGGTAGGAGGCACTTACACCAAAAAGCACTGCTTCTGTGTTCAACCTTCCTTCCTCTAGACTGTAAGCTCTCACGAGCAAGGTACTCTAACCATTCTACTCTCCACATTTGATTTGTACTATTTAATATCTCTGTATGTCTATTACCCATTGTACAGTGCTGTGGAATTAGTTGGTGCTATATAAATAAAGAGGAATAATAATAATAATAATGAGATCAAACACCTTATTACCTGTGTTATTTATATGATCCATTTCAGTTGTGGAGTCTAGTACATTGGGCGTACAAGAAGCAGCCTACAAGAAAGGTCCGGTGAATATCACTGTTTAACCCTTTGAGTGGTTTTCCATGCTTTGCATACCCCTGTGGCACTCAAAGGGTTAATCCAGAAAAAACTTTCAAATCTTAGGGATTGAACATGTTCCCCTGACATCAAATAATAGATTCACTAGACTCTGCATTTTGAATTTTTAATAAGAAACATTAGTGCCATATGGGCTAAATGAGGAATTAGATATTAGCAATTTTCTATAATACATCTTTGTAGTTATCTGAACCTGAATGTATAAAATATAGTTTAGCTTTTCATGGTTTTTTTTATATTATTATTATATATATATATATATATATATATATATATATATATATATATATATATATTTATATGAATATGCACATTTATTATTGTTATGTTATTATTAATTACATTTTTTATTGTACTATTATCTATAGACGGCTCCAAAAGCGGATTTTAAGGCAAGACACGGAGGCTCATATTATGCATTTAACTCCAATCTTTACTACTCAGCAGCAAGGGTTAACATTACAAACAGAACAAAATTTGAACAATGTAAACCCCACCCTTCTACAGGTGACTAATTACAGCCCCACAGAGATTATATAAGCCATAACCGATTGTTCTACTTCCTCTTTTCTTGCTGCTCGGCTGCAGATAAGTATTGCTTATATATAACAAGTCTTAGGACATTTTTACTTTCATTATTTGTTGGATTAAAATTTTGAATATTATATGGTAAAATATAGGGTTTTTCTTTAATCTTCATGCTCATTGACTTATTTTCCCTGTCAACTTGTAATTTTTTCTCTTTTATGCATGAGAGTTTTCTTTCCTCAGTTTACATTGTCCTCTGTTGGACATTGTTGCAGGCTATTATTGTTACCTTCCATCCGAGACGACCGTCTCGCTTATTCTGTGCATTCCTTCTTTTGTGTACGCATTGTGCATCGCACCCCGGTCACTGCCCGCTACCTCTTTTATCTTTTATACCTTTTCTCCGCAGTGCTTAGCCTCCGTTCTTGCCTTAACGCTCCTTTCTATTACGGCGGCCATCTTTGTTTTGGGCGGATGCCCTTTAACTTCGCTACACGCATGCGCACGTTACCTCAGGCGCCGACTCCATTCACTGGCCGCCTGTAGAACAGTGCAGACGTTTCTCCTAACGCTCCTTCATTTATATTTTATCGTGGGTGACAGTACAATTTCACTTTTGACTTTTATATTCATATTCTCTTTCTCTGCTTATTCTCAGTGGGTTTCTGACTGAAACCCCAAAAAATTCATTTCTGTTGTTCTTACTTGAATAATATTTGATATATTTGACTGAATATTGTGTATATATATTTTTTCCCAAGTTTTAAAAAATTTCCAAGGTCTCATTATGTCTCACAAGAGATTATAATCTCCTTGTACACCATTAAAAACTAATAAAATTCCACCACATTTTATTGTAACTGAAGACAATGTATCCATTCAGTCAGATTCACAAGAAGCTAGGATTTCTAGAGATAATGAAGCAATTATTCAGACGTTGGTAGGCCAATCCATTAATAAATCTCTGTCATCAGCTTTATCCAACTGTATGAATCAAATGACAGAAACATTAACTAAGTCCATTACTAATGTTCTACAAGATAAGAAAACTAAAAGGTCTTGCCATACTTTAAATCCTCCATTAAGCTCAAGTCCCTCAGACTCTTCATCTGAGAAGATTATTATTGATAAAGTGGGAGGTAAACGAAAACGAAAAACTAAACATTGTTCCTCTAACAGAGAACCTAATAGGTCTCAATGTGAATTGGCTGATACAGCTGTTGATAATTTACGTGGTTCATACCCACGTTCCAGAACCTCTGCTCGGGAGGATGGATTACCGAGTTTAAAGAATAGGACCAGGTCTAACCCTGACTCCTTTTGTTTAGACTCTTCGGAGTCTGACATAGATTATGAGGAACTTTCTACTACTACTAATTCTTCTGATGACCCTAGCTTCAAACCCGAGAATTCAGATCCTAATATCGATTCAGAATTCTCGCTGGATGATGATGCAGTACTTGATGATAAAGGCATACCACTATTTGACCCCAAAGCAATTAAGCACCCGAGATCCTCTGAATGGATCCCTAAAGAGTATGTGGCCAAATACATTAATTTATGGGTAAGAAAGGCACTGGATACTAAATCTCGCAATAAATTGCGTTCTGAGTGCCCTAGGCCTTCAGTTAGTAAAACCTGTGACACTCCCGTCATGGACCCACAGATGGCACGTTTTATTGCAAAATCTGGTAGAGATCCCAGAAAGGGTGTAGAAAGATCGTTAAGACAATGTCAGGACAAATTACTTGACATGGTGGGTCCATTAGCTAAAGTCTTTAATTTGATTGAAGAAGCATCGTCTAATCCGAGCCAAATTGATTTATCAGCCCTAAGAGGTTGGGTTCAAAGAACTATTTGTCTATTAGGAAACGCAAATACTGCCCTCTCCACAGAACGGCGTAGGGCAATTTTACTACGACTTGACCCGAAATTAGCAGAAATGGCTGACACAGAAGCAGGCCCTGAAGCTAACGGCCTTCTATTCGGGGAATCATTTATCAAAAAACTTGGTAAATATGTGAACACGTTCACAGCTCTAGATAAGGCTCAGACCTCTATGAAAAAGGTTTTCAACCCTAGAGTTTTTGCCAGGGCCGGGAAAGGTAGGGGTCGATTTCCCGGCCGTAACTCAGGTTCCTTTAGGGAACATAACAGGAACCCTCAAGACCCATCCTTCTCTGGGAGAGGTTTCTATCCCCAGGAAACCAGACAACCCCCCACTTTCTATCCTCCGCGTGGTAGAGCCTGGAGAGCCAAAACTTCAAGGAATTTCCCAAGATTCAGACCTTTTTCCGGTAAGTATTCCTCTTTCTTGTCCTCGGAAAAAAGTGGGTGGCAGACTCACCCATTTTTTCCAAAACTGGTCTCTAATCACTTCAGACCATTGGGTTTTACAAACTGTTCTAGGTTACCACATAGAGTTCTACTCCGAACCTTACCAAAATCAGATACCCCATTCTATCCATTTCTCAAACAAAGATTTCCATCTAGTGGATTTAGAAATTTTAGATCTCCAAAACAAAGGAGCTATTGTACAGGCTCCCTCTCATCCAACAGGCTTCATAAGCAATATTTTTCTAGTCCACAAAAAGGATTCAGGTGTTCGTCCAGTAATCAACCTAAAACAACTAAATGCCTTCGTTCTGTACAGGCATTTCAAAATGGAAGGTATCCACTGCCTCAGAGATCTACTTCTGCCATCAGACTGGATGGTAAAACTAGATTTAAAAGACGCTTATCTTACGATCCCCATAGCCCAACACCAGCAACATCTCCTTCAATTCATATGGAAAGACATAATATGGCAGTTCACATGCCTCCCCTTCGGTCTGTCGTCGGCACCTTGGTGCTTCACCAAAATCATGAAACCGATAGTCTCTTTTCTAAGAAGCAGGGGAATTTGTATGATTATATACTTAGACGACATTCTTCTCATGTCTCAAGATCGAAATACTCTCTTAGAACACCTTCACTTCACAATTCACACTCTTTCAAATTTAGGCTTCATCATAAATTGGAAAAAATCAGAGATTCTCCCCACTCGTTCTATAGAATTTCTAGGTTTTGTCGTAGATTCCCAACTTGCTACCCTTCGTCTTCCTCGCAAAAAACTAAAGAATATCCGCAGAGAAATCAAAACTACTCTAAAAGCGGATGTCATATCTCTAAGGATGATCGCGAGATTAGTGGGTCTTCTTTCGGCTTCCATTCAAGCTATTTTTCCAGCCCCCCTCCATTATCGTGCTCTCCAAAGACTAAAAATTCTCCACCTTCGGAGGGGACTCAATTATTCAGATCTGATTCCTCTTTCAACAGATGCAAGAGAGGAACTTCTTTGGTGGCTTCAACACATGGAAGCATGGAATGGGAGGGCAATATTCGGGATGTCCCCGGATCTTATAATAGAATCAGATGCCAGCAATTTAGGTTGGGGAGCGCGTTGCGGAGACCTATCCACGGGAGGGAAATGGTCTTCCAACGAGAGAGACCTGCATATCAATTCCTTGGAATTACTAGCAGGATCTTTTGCCATCAAAAGCTTTACAAAAGACTCATCAAACTGTTGCGTTCTTTTAAAAATGGACAACATTTCGGCGGTGAGATATATCAATCACCTAGGGGGCACAAAATCAAAACCTTTGACAATTCTGGCGAAAGAACTATGGCACTTTTGTCTGGACAGGAATATTTCTATCCAGGCAGAATATCTACCAGGTTTATCCAACTTTACGGCGGACTGGAATTCCAGATATCTTACGGACTCCAGCGATTGGACTCTTCATCGAGTCACTTTCGACAAACTCAATCTGATCTGGGGTCCTCTAATTCTAGATCTTTTCGCTTCCAGACTGAATACTCTCCTTCCACATTTCTTCAGCTGGAGACCGGACCCGGAGGCGATAGCATTAGATGCTTTCCTCCAGACATGGCCAAAGACAGGGGGTTACGCTTTCCCCCCCTTCTCAATGATACCCAGAGTATTACTTCACACCAGGAAACAAGGGATTACTTTAGTTCTAATCACTCCGTTTTGGCCATCCCAACCATGGTTCCCTCCACTTCTAGAGATGTCGGTTAATCTTCCGCGGTATCTTATTCCTTTTCCCCAATTACTTTTAGATCCGTTGGGAACTCCTCACAACCTCTTACTCGACAACCAACTTCATCTTCTAGCCTGGCGAATTTCGGGAATCTCCGACTTATCGACGGCCTTTCACAATCAGCTCAGGCACTCATCTCTGAATCTTGGGCTCCAGGTACAAGATCATGTTATAACACATGCTGGAAAGTCTGGACACGTTGGTGCCTGGAAAGGGACTTGGATCCCTTTTCTTCCGATTTATCCTCCATTCTAAACTTTCTAGCATCTTGTTATCAACAAGGGAAAGCATACAGGACTATAAACTGTTATAGATCATCCATCTCGGCTTCTCATAACCCTATTGAGGGTATACCTGTGGGTCAACACCACCTTATATGTAAACTTATAAAAGGCATAACATTTTCTAGACCTCCGCCTCCGAAATATTCTAATTTATGGGACGTTAATTTAGTACTTTCCTTCTTAGATTCTTGGCCCTCTAATGAAAATCTTTCGCTTAAACAACTGTCTGCTAAGCTTACCATGCTTTTTTGTCTCATCTCTTTTCGGAGGGTATCGGATGTCCACGCTTTAGATATTTCTAACAGATCTTATGAACCTGAAGGAGTACGTTTTAGGATTTCTAGAAGAACTAAATCCCTTTCTAAGGAAATCTTTTATCCTAGCTTTCCACAAAACCCCCAACTTTGTGTGGTTCATTGTTTAAAAACATATGAAATACTTACTTCTACACTTAGACCAGGTACCACTAATCAATTATTAATTTCTTATGTCAAACCTTACCTTCCTGTATCCACAGCTACTTTAGCCAGATGGATTCGTTGGATTATGCTGTCTGCAGGTATTGATATTAAAAAATTTGGGGCCCACTCCTCTCGAGGAGCTATGGCATCCAAATCTTTATTAACTGGGGGTAGAATCGAAGATATTCTCAAAGCAGCAGACTGGTCCAGAGAATCCACTTTTAAAAACTTTTATTTTAAACCTATCATCCATGTATCTTCCAATGTAATTAAACAGCTTTAAACATGCATAATATGAGCCTCCGTGTCTTGCCTTAAAATTCATAGATTTTCCTATTTAAATGACGGAAAATCCGGATTTTATTAAAGACACGGAGGCGAGTATTATCCCACCCAATGTCTAACCCTCCCTCTTTTGTCTATTTTTATCTGTTCACAGGATAATCGTTCATACGGTTGAGTTTTCTCCTGTTAGAAGATATTTCCAGTTATAAGTTTAAAGAAGATCCATTATCTACAATCCTATCGCATCAAAGAAAAGAGGAAGTAGAACAATCGGTTATGGCTTATATAATCTCTGTGGGGCTGTAATTAGTCACCTGTAGAAGGGTGGGGTTTACATTGTTCAAATTTTGTTCTGTTTGTAATGTTAACCCTTGCTGCTGAGTAGTAAAGATTGGAGTTAAATGCATAATACTCGCCTCCGTGTCTTTAATAAAATCCGGATTTTCCGTCATTTAAATAGGAAAATCTATGAATTTCGGAGGTCATGCCTTGATGCCCTGTCGCTGTAACCAACCCATGTTTGAGAATGACAACAGATCTGTTTTTGATAATCGATTACCAAACACCACCAAAACGAGGTTTGGATCACATTACCTTGCAGGAAACGCGAGGCACACTGGCCGACGTTGAAGGATGAAAAGTTTGGAACCTGAAATCTATGTCATGTGTTTTTTCTAAATATTGTGTACAAGCATTCTGTTTCAAAATTTCCAAGATGAAGTAAGAGTATTCTTAAGAAACGCATAGGGAATGCTATAATCATTTTTAATTTTATTTTGTAATAAATGTTATATTGTATTTGTTCCTCCGGTTGATGACTGCTGGATATTTAACCATTCTCATTTCTATTTAATGAAATCCTGGTTCAGGTTAAAAACACCAGCACAATCTGACGAGTAGATATCATGTAGCATCAGAGGGGGACTTATACATCAAGTGGTATTACCATTAGAGAGTGGCTTTTAACCCATCTTCTGTGCTTTACTTTCAAGATTCCATTGCAAGAGTATACAAGTAGAAAATGATATAACATGCCGTTTGAAGGACCTTTCCTTTCTAAAACTGAAAGACCATTCCGTTGTTCTACTTTTTTGTGGGCCTTTTGATTCTGTTGCACTGTAAGTAGAAGCATTCCAGATAGGAGAACAGTATATGCTTCTCCCAGATCTTCTGCGCTCGTCTTTTTGCATTTTAGCTACTGGACTACTTCCTAAAAGGTGTTACTGTGGACAACCTGTGAAGAAGCGGTATAGCGGAGAAAGCAACAAGAGACTTTTTATGACAAGTATTTATTATAAGTATTACTATTTTAGTTGTGTAATAGGGCATTGTTATTTATTTGCATTACCACAGAGTGATACGTTTGGCCTTGAACAGAGCTAATTATAATATTGTGCAGGAAATTATCATAAAGTGCTGTATTTTGTCAAGCAAAGGTTAATTTCTCAAAAATTACTTTATATATAAATATCAAGTACATCATGTAGGCAAATTCCAATCCTCAGTAACAAACAAAAAAGGATTTGCATAAATTTGCTAAATTAAATATGATAGTTACTGGGGCACATAATAACTGGAGTCTCTTATTGTACAAATTGGGAGAAAGTAATTAAAACAACCTATTAAGATTCAAAATAAAATAAATAGAAATTAAAACTGCATATCATTCCTTGAGGATTTTAGTCTTACCGGTTAAATCCTTCTCTTAGTCCATATGACATACAGGTAACACTGGGCGGCGACATCTCCTCCCTGTAGGCTAAAACAATTCTAGAAGAAGTTATGGGTGCAGCCTCCCCCTTCCTCCTTATCAGGCTATCCCACTAGCCCTGCCCCAGATAGACTTGAGACAAGCCTACTAAGTAGGACAGCAAGAAAGAGAAAGGAGACCAAGCATGGTCTCTTTCACTGGGTGGGAGGCCTGTATGTCATATGGACTAAGAGAAAATAGGATTTTAGTCTTACCTGTTAAATCCTTTTCACTTAGTCCATACAGGTTATTGGTAACACTGGGAGGCGATCCGCCCCTTTAAGTAGGCAGGAACATTTCTCTAAATGTATGCAGGGGGCAGAGCCTCCCCTCCCTCCTAGGCAGCACAGGCCAGAATGATTTAAGACACTACCAACTGACCAGAGATAGAAGAGAAGAAGACTCCTGTGAGTATGCCCCAACGGACTCCCACAGATTGCCACAGGAGAGCCAAGCACGGTCCCTTGACAGGGTGGGAGACCAGTAACCTGTATGGACTAAGTGAAAAGGATTTAACAGGTAAGACTAAAATCCTATTTTCACTGTCATCCAATACAGGTTACTGGTAGCATTGGGATGTCCAACCATTGAGTTTCCCAGAGGTGGGAAGAAGGCAAGGACCAGGCCCAAGGCCCCCAGAGTCACCAGGACCCCTATGAACCTACCGGTCAGAGATCCCAACAAAACATAAGTGTCAACGGACACCAACTAGGGGTAAAACAGACCCCAGAAACTGTTACACAGCACACTTAACTAGAGCCAACAGTGCTCAACAGTAAGGAAGCACTAAGAACCGGAGAAGAAGATCTTAGACAGGCAATACTGCCTCCAGGACCTTCCTCCCAAAGCTGGCGTCAGCTGAGGCCAGCACATCCACACTGTAGTGCTTCGAAAAGGTGTGCACACAGGACCAAGTGGCCGCCCGGCACAACTGTTCAGCATATGCATGATTCTTGTAGGCCCAAGGGGCCCCAATTGACCTGGTAGAATGAGCAGTAACCCGAAAGGGGACATGCTTATTCTTCAATTCGTAAGCTTTACGAATAGTAGACTTTATCCAAGATGCAATGGTTACTTTGGATGCCTGTCTTCCTGCCCTAGGACCCTCAGGAATAACGAACAGAGCGTCAGATTTCCTAATAGACTCAGTGCGATGAACATAAAACTTGAGACAACACACCACATCCAACAAATGGAGATCTCTCTCCTTGTCGGAAGAAGGATTAGGGCAGAAAGAGGGCATCACAATCTCCTGATTGATGTGGAATTTGGAAACCACTTTAGGCAAAAACTCCTTAGAAGTGCGAAGCACAGCCTTATCCTCGTGAAACACCAGATAAGGAGATTTAGAAGACAGAGCTTGTAATTCCGCCACTCGGCGAACTGACACAATAGCCAATAGGAAGTCCATCTTCCAGGACAAAAGACGCAAAGGAATAGTAGCCAAAGACTCAAAGGGGGGACGTTGAAGAACCCCCAAAACCAGATTAAGGTCCCACAGAGGAGCCGGACTCCTAAAAGCAGGATGAACATGAGCCACGCCCTTGGAAGAAAACTTTGACATCAGGAAGAACAGCAATACGCTCCTGGAAAAAAGACAGAGGGCCGAGGTCTGGACTTTAAGAGAATTCAGACTGAGCCCCTTATCGACACAGTCCTGCAAAAAAGCCAGGACAGTAAGAAGATGAAAGGCGAGAGACAGATCCCTGTCAGCACACCACGACACAAAGGTCGACCAGACCCGGTGATAAATCTTAGAAGAAACAGGCTTACGAGCACATAGCATGGTAGACACTACAGCAGAAGAAAAACCCTTCTTCTTCAAAATCGAGGATTCAACCTCCAGGCCGTCAAATGGAGACGATGAACATCCTCCATCCACAGATAACCTTGCAACAGAAGATCTGGACGAGAGGGAAGTGGAAAGGGCTCCGCAACAGAGAGCCATCAGGTCCGGATACCAAGACTGACGAGGCCAATTCTGGGCAATCAGAATGACCGGACAACGCTCCACTTTCAACTTCTGTATGACTCTGATCAACATTGGAAGAGGAGGAAAGATGTAGGCCAGGGGGAATGTCCAAGGAATCGACATGGCGTCTACTGCCAGGGCCAGCAGGTCTCTCCACTGGGAGCAGAACAACGGAACCTTCCTGTTGTGCCTGGTTGCCATCAGATCCACCATGGGCACCCCCCCCACATCTGAGTGAGGAGCTAAAACACCTCCGGATGAAGTGCCCACTCTCCGCTGTCGACTGTGTGACGACTGAGGAAGTCTGCCATGACGTTGTCTACACCTGGAATGTGCACCGCTGAAAATGACGGGAACGTGAACCTCTGCCCAGGACAAAATAGCCTTGACCTCTAACCAGGCGGCGAGACTTCTTGTCCCGCCCTGTCTGTTGATGTAAGCCACTGCGGTGGCGTTGTCGGACTCAACTCTGACTGGACAACCCTCCAGTTGAGATTCCCAGTGGCGCAGAGCATGGAAGATCGCTCGAAGTTCCAGAATGTTGATGGGATGGGAAAGGTCCAACCACCATTCCAGGCTCAACTCGATGTGAGGAGGCAGTGAGACTGACAACTTCGGATGACCCGGGCGGTGCCGGCAAGTCTGGATCACAAACCTTTGTAGTTCCCTGGTGTGTGCCATGGCAAACGGCACCGCCTCTATCATAGAGATGAACTTCCCCACCAGCGAGGTCAACTTCGGCACAGGGATGCACTCAAGGGCCAGAATCTTGGACACCCATTGAGCAATCTGATGAGCCACCTGCTCTGGTAAAAACACCCTGCACCTCTGAGCGTCGAACAGAAGACCCAGGAAAATGATCTGCTGAGATGGAAACAAGTCCGACTTGTCCAAGTTCACAATCCACCCATGATGACTGAGGACTTGAATGCAGGTCTGAACCTGCTGATGAAGAAGGTCCGCAGAGGCTGCCTTCAAAAGCAAGTTGTCCATGTACAGAGTCAGTCTGATGCCATCCCGATGAAGTACAGCTATCAATGCTCCCAGGACCCGTTGGAAAACCTGGGGAGCGGTCGTCAGACCAAATGGAAGAGCCGAAAACTGAAAATGACCTCTGTCGCAGGCAAACCTCAGATACTGTCTGCTCTCTGGATGAATAGGGATGTGCAAATAAGCACCCTGAAGATCCAGGGAAGCAAGAAACTCCCCTGGAGACATGGCAGCAATCACAGAGCGCAGAGACTCCTGACGATAGTGAGTGCAAACCACAAAAAAAGAGTTGAGATCCAAAATAGGACGACATCCGCCGTCTTTCTTGTTCACTACAAAAAGGTTGGAATAAAATCCTGAACCTGTGTCCTCCGGAGGCACTGGCTCCAGGACCTCTTTGTCCAAGAGAGCCTGAAGAGCGTCGAACAGACGCCTTTTGATAGGTTCTCGCGAAAGACAAGTGAGATGGAATTGAAAAGGGGGAAGAGAAAAGAAAGGGATCCTGTACCCTTCTGACACCACCTGAAGAACCCATGGGTCCGCCACAGAATCCCCCCAAATCCTGCGAAAGAGATGTAGACGTCCACCTACAGCAGGATGCGGACCCGGGTTCGGCAAGTCATGCCGAAGCAGCCTTGGAAGCCTTGGGCTTGGAGGCAACCTTGGGCTTCCAGTGCTGTTTGGACTTGGAGGAGGTGCGCGGGGCAGACGGGACCGCCTGGGGCGTGGAACGTGTCTCAGTTTGAAACGAACGAAAGGACCGGTAGCGCTTGGTCGGCAACATCTTCTTGAAGACCGAGGGCAGAAGAGTACTTTTACCCCCAGTGGCCTCGCTAATCAGTACCTTTAGCTCAGAACCAAACAAGGAAGTCCCCTGAAAGGGCAAGGAGAGCAAAACTTTCTTAGAAGCAGTGTCAGCAGACCAAATCTTAAGCCAAAGAGCACGCCTAGCCACCACAGAAGAAGTGGAAGCCCTCGCCATCATGCGGACGGCATCAAAGGCAGAATCAGAAACATAATTCTGAGCTTCAGAAATATTGGCAAGAAGCTGCAACTGCTCTGAAACCGGTGCATCCTGAAGGACCGCCTTAGTGAGTTGCTCAGTTCAGATCGCAAAGGCCCGGTTAACCCATGCCACCGCGAAGGCCGGACGCATGGCAGTACCAATAGAGGCAAAAATAGACTTGAGGCAAGTCTCCAACTTTTTGTCGGTCCAATCCTGTAAAGCAGAAGCATCATATACAGCCAGGGCAGTAGATTTAGATAATCTAGAAACTGGAGCATCCACCTTGGGAGGATGAACCCATTTGGCCAGTTCAGTCTCAGGAAAAGGATAAAGTTTGGCAAACTTTTTTGAAACTGAAGAGGACCTGTCAGGATTTTTCCAAGCATCAGAAACCAGACGTTCAAGAGTAGGATTAGGAGGAAAACAAGTAACTACTTTGGACGATTTCTGAAACACATCTGTTGGGTCAAGAGGAGTCTACTGACTCAAGGGAAGGTTGAGGGTGGTCAGCACCACCCTGATCAAACCCTCGGCAGAGAGATCAGGGTCACATTCAAAAGGGTCCCCAACAGATCTGGAGGGCTCAATAATGGTACCATCCTCAACATCAGAATCCTGCAACAATTCTTCCTCAGAAGAATCGGACACGTCAGAAGCTCCCTGTGGCTTGGGCAGGGAGGTCCTGATAGCAGAGGGGGTCTGCCATACCTGAAGAGCCCCCTGTAACTGAGAGGGAAAGAGTTGAAGAGTGGACCTGAGGTCCCTAGTTGCAGCCTTAAACTCTTTAACCCATGCTGGCTCAATAGCGTGGCTGGAAGGCCCTGGGTTGCTGTCATGACCTTCCACACAAGCTGGGCATAAATGACCAGAGAATTCTCTAGGTAGCCCTGAGTGACAGGAGGAGCAAAACGCAATGGGGGATACTGAAACCCCAGCCTCTTTAGTCTTAGGCCTAGCCCCAAGCTCCAGCGGTGTAGACATGCTCACAGAAGCAAAATTAACCCACTGTTAATAAGCACCCAATTTAAGTGTGATAGATTAAGTATTCACCCCCAGAAACGCTAAAACTAAACTTATCTGGCAAGCGAAGGGTTAATCAACGGAGGAGAGGGTCCGGTCCCTGCGTAGTATACTCGATGAGAAGAACTCCCAAAATGGCTGCCGCAACGGGAGCCAATAGGAAACTTAGGCGCGAAAGGCGCTCATGGGAAAATAGGATTTTAGTCTTACCTGTTAAATCCTTTTCACTTAGTCCATACAGGTCACTGGTACTCTGGGAGGCGTAAGTCCCCTTTAATAGGCAGGAACAATTATGCAAATAATTTGCAGGGGGCGGAGCCTCCCCTCTTACTTAAGCCACCTTCTGGCCAGAGCCACTCATATTGATTTGAGACCCTAAGAACTGACCGCAGGTAAGCAAAAAGAAAGACTCCTGTGAGCATGCCCAACAGTCTCCCACTGAATGCCACAGGAGAGCCAAGTCTGGTCCCTTGACAGGGTGGGAGACCAGTGACCTGTATGGACTAAGTGAAAAGGATTTAACAGGTAAGACTAAAATCCTATTTTCACTGTCGTCCAATACAGGTCACTGGTACTCTGGGATGTACAAACATTGAGCTGACCCAGAGGCGGGAAGAAAGGCAAGGACCAGGCGCAAGGCCCAAGTCACTAGAACTGCTATGAACCAGTTAATAACATAGCCCAAACTGTAAGTGTCAACGGACACCCATCAAGGGAAAACAATCCCTGAACAAACACAGCGAACTGAACAAGAGCCAACAGGGCTCAACAGTAAGGAAGCACTAAGGATCAAAGAGCGGAAGGCCTAGACAGGCAAAGCTGCCTCCAGGACCTTCCTCCCAAAACTGGCATCAGCCGAAGCCAGTACATCAACTCGATAGTGCCTAGAAAACGTGTGCACAGAGGACCAAGTGGCCGCTCTGCACAGTTGATCAGCAGAGGCCTGATTCTTGTAGGCCCAGGAGGCCCCAATAGATCTGGTGGAATGGGCAGTCACCCGGAAGGGAACGTGCTTATTCCGAATCTTATAGGCGTCACGAACGGTAGCCTTAATCCAAGAGGCGATAGTAACCTTGGAAGCCGGTCTCCCTGCCCTAGGCCCCTCAGGAATGACGAATAGAGCGTCAGACTCCCTGATAGACTCGGTGCGATGAACATAAAACTTGAGGCAACGCACCACATCCAACAAATGGAGATCTCGTTCCTTGTCAGATGAAGGATTAGGGCAGAAAGAGGGAACCACAATCTCTTGATTGATGTGAAATTCAGACACAACCTTGGGTAAGAATTCCTTGGAAGTGCGAAGCACAGCCTTATCCTTGTGGAACACCAGGTAAGGAGGTTTACAAGACAGAGCTTGTAACTCTGCTACCCGGCGAACGGAAACAATAGCCAAGAGAAAGGCCATTTTCCAAGTCAAAAGACGTAAGGGAATGGAAGCCAAGGATTCAAACGGTGGTCGCTGGAGTACTCCCAGCACCAAATTGAGGTCCCACTGGGGAGTAGGACTCTTGAAGGCAGGTCGAACATGAGTCACACCTTGGAAGAAAACTTTGACATCAGGAAGGATAGCAATCCTTTCCTGGAAAAACACAGACAAGGCAGAAGTCTGAACCTTGAGGGAACTCAGACTGAGCCCCTTATCAACGCCGTCCTGCAAGAAGGCCAGGACAGTGGGAAGATGAAAATCAAGGGAAAACTTCTTATCACTGCACCATGCAACAAAGGTTGACCATATGCGATGATAGATCTTGGAGGACACAGGCTTACGAGCACTGAGCATAGTCGCCACCACAGAAGGAGAAAATCCTTTCTTTGCTAGAATCGAGGATTCAACCGCCAAGCCATCAAACGGAATGTGTGAACGTCCTCCTTCCACAGGTAACCCTGAAGAAGAAGATCCGGACGGGCAGGAAGTGGGATCGGATCCGCCACTGACATGGCCATCAACTCCGGATACCAGGACTGGCGAGGCCAGTTTGGAGCAATCAGGATGACAGGACAACGCTCCTGCTTCAACTTCTGGATAACTCTGATCAATAGAGGAAGAGGAGGGAAGATGTAAGCCAGGGGAAATTCCCAAGGGATCGACAAGGCATCCACTGCTAGAGCAAGGGAGTCCCTCCACCGGGAGCAAAACACCGGAACCTTCCTGTTGTGTCTGGTAGCCATCAGGTCCACCACAGGCATCCCCCACCTCCGGGAGAGCAACTGAAACACCTCTGGATGAAGAGCCCATTCTCCGCTGTCGACGGTGTGACGACTGAGGAAGTCCGCCATGACGTTGACTACGCCTGGGACGTGAACTGCAGAAATGACAGGCACGTGAACTTCTGCCCAGGACAAAATATCCGTGACCTCCCACCAGGCGGAACCGCTTCTTGTGCCGCCTTGCCTGATGATGTAAGCCACTGCCGTGGCGTTGTCGGACTCCACTCTGATCGGACGACCGGTCAGTTGAGACTCCCAGTGCCTCAGGGCAAGCCGGGCAGCTCGAAGTTCCAGAACATTGATGGAGAGAAGGGATTCCTCCAGACCCCATTTCCCCTGAGCACTGAAGCGACCCCAGACTGCACCCCAGCCCCGAATGCTGGCATCCGTTGTGACTGTGGACCAACGAGGAACTAGAAAGGATCTCCCTTTCAGGAGATGAGGGAGATCCAACCACCAGTGCAGACTTGACTCGACATGAGGAGGTAGAGACACAGACAGATGTTGACGATCTGGATGATTCCTGCACGTCTGGATCACAAATCTCGGAAGTTCCCTGGAGTGGGCCATAGCAAATGGCACTGCTTCGATCGTGGAAATGAACTTCCCCACTAAGGACGACAACTTCGGAACCGGAATTTCGTCCCTGTCCAGAATCCCAGCCACTCTGATGGCTATCTGGTGAGCCACATCCTCTGGAAGAAACACCATGCATTGGTGAGTGTCGAACAGGAGACCCAAGAACCGAAGCCTCTGAGATGGAACCAAGTCCGACTTGTCCAGATTCAGAATCCAGCCATGATGGTTCAGAGTGTGCATACACTTCTGCAGTTGCTGATGGAGAAGCTCCGCTGAGGAGGCTTTTAGTAGGAGATCGTCCATGTAGGGGGTCACCCTGACCCCATCCTGATGAAGCACAGCTATCAAGGAACCCAACACCCTCTGGAAGACCTGAGGGGCTGAAGTCAGCCCAAAGGGGAGCGCTGTAAACTGAAAGTGTCCCCTGTGGCAGGCAATCCTGAGATACCGCCTGCTCTCTGGATGAATGGGGATGTGAAGATACGCATCCTGAAGGTCCAGGGAGGCAAGAAATTCCCCCGGAGACATAGCTGCAATCACAGATCGCAGGGATTCCTGGCGGAAGTGGGAAGTCACCACATAAGCATTGAGATCTTTGAGATCCAAAATGGGACGGGCCCCTCCTGGAACCGAAAAGGAGGAAGGGAGGAGAAAGGGATCCGGTATCCCTCTGACACCACCTGGAGAACCCACGGGTCCGCCACTGACTCCTCCCAAATCCGGCGAAAGATGTGGAGACGTCCACCTACAGCCGGATGCGGACCCGGGTTCGGCGAGTCATGCCGAAGCAGTCTTGGAGGACTTGGCCTTGGGGGCAACTTTGGGCCTCCAGGACTGTTTGGGCTTGGAGGAGGAGCGCGCAGCGGGAGGACCCGACGGGGTCGAGGAGCGTGTCTCAGTCTGAAAGGAACGAAAGGACCGGTTGCGTTTGGCTGGAAACTTTTTCTTAAAGACTGAGGGTAGAAGAGTACTTTTACCACCAGTAGCCTCCCTGATCATTTCTTTGAGTTCAGAACCAAATAGCAAATTCCCCTGAAAGGGCAAGGAAAGCAAAGCTTTCTTGGAGGCTGTATCAGCAGACCAAATTTTCAGCCAAAGGGCGCGTCTAGCCACCACTGAAGAAGTGGAGGCCCGCGCCATCATGCGCACAGCATCAAAGGCAGCGTCAGCAATATAATTCTGAGCTTCAGTAATGTTAGCAAGAAGCTGCAACTGTTCAGAAACTGGAGCATCCTGGCGAACTGCTTCAGTCAGTCGCTCAGTCCAGGCCGCGATAGCCCTGTTTACCCAAGCCACTGCAAAGGTTGGACGCATGGCAGTGCCGATAGAGGCAAAAAATGGAAAGTTCCAATTTCTTATCCGTCCAATCATGCAGGGCAGAGGCATCAGAGACAGCCAAAGCGGTAGACTTGGATAGCCTGGAAACAGGGGCATCCACCTTTGGAGGATGTACCCATTTCGCCAGCTCAGTCTCAGGAAAGGGGTACAGTTTAGCAAACGTTTTGGAAACAGAGGAAGACCTATCAGGATTCTTCCACGCCTCAGAGACTAGACGGGCAAGAGTAGGATTAGTTGGAAAACAGACAACAGACTTAGATGGCTTTTTCTGAAAAACATCAGAAGGATCATAAGTGGATTCTTGAGTCAGAGGAAGATTGAGCGTATTCAAAACCGCTCTGATCAGACCCTCAGCCGAAACTTCAGGGTCACATTCATAGGGGTCCCCAATGGACCTGTTAGATTCAATAACAGTACGTTCCTCAGCATCAGAATCCTGCAAGAGTTCTTCCTCAGAAGAATCAGTGACATCAGGAGCCCCCTGTGGCTTAGGCAGGGAGGTCTTGATGGTAGAGGGGGTCTGCCAGACTTGGAGAGCCCCCTGTACCTGAGAGGGAAAGAGTTGAAGGGTGGATCTGAGATCCCTAGTGGTCAGCTTTAAACTCCTTCACCCAAGATGGCTCAATAGCATAGCTGGGAAGCCCAGGGTTGCTATCCTGACTAGTACAATTAGGGCATAGATCCCCCACATTATCGCTAGACAGCCCAATGTGGCAAGAGGAGCAAAACGCCATGGGGGTAGCAGACCCCCCATCCTCTTTAGACTTGGGTCTAGCCCCTAGCTCCAGTGAAGTAGACATGCTCACAGCGTCAATATACCCCACTAATAACTCTATCACCCAGAAAAGGTGTAAAGGATTAAAGTTTCACCCCAGAAATGTCTAAAATTGGACTTATCTGGCCAGCGAAGGGTTAATCAGTTGAGGAGAGAGAAGGCTCGGTCCCTGCGTAGTGTACTCGCATAGGAAAAGTGCAACAAAATGGCGGCCGTCATGACAGCCAATCAGAAATGAGCGCGAACCAAGCGCTCATGGGAAATGTAGTTTTCCCCATACAAGTACCCCAAACAGTACCCGAAGCCCCCCTGAACTCCCCACATTAATAAAACACCATCCGGATGATAGAGCAGGAGCCTAGCATTAAAATGAGCCCTCTCTGAAGTTGCTGTGACAAGCGGTTCCAGAGATATGTCCCACACTGTGATTTCCCATAGAGAGTAAAGGAGCCATGCGTCTGAGCGGGAAACGTCGCGCTTAAAGGCGCAGAACACAATTTTTAGTAAAGTTTAAGAAAACTTTCAAAAGTGCCCAAACAAGCATAAAACACATAAGAAACATAAGTAAACAAATATACTAAGCTCCAAAACCCAGAGAATACCACAGAAATTGCATAAATCTAAAATAATGCAATAAAAACACCCTATGAGTGCTGGAGTGAATTGAAAACTCCCAAATACAAGCCCATCAAAGGGACACTGTGGGGACAAGTGGACCTTCAGCACTCAAAGGATGACTCACCTTTCCTGCAGGACTTCTGTCTTCAGGTGACCATGATAAGGGAGGAATAACCCAGAGGCAATTCCTCAGCAGGGGAGCTGCTCCACACAAGCTGTCCCCTCATCAGGGCATAAGGTCCACAGAAAATCCCTGGAAGCTGCACCAGCCACTTTAAAGAGGGCAATTCACAGCCATGGTCACCCTCCTAATGGTGGTATTCCATATTTGAATAAAAATAATAAAACTCTAAGAAGCATAGATGTTCTCTGCCTGGTGTGCAAGCACACCAGGAACAAATCAATATGAGTGGCTCTGGCCAGAAGGTGGCTTAAGTAAGAGGGGAGGCTCCGCCCCCTGCAAATTATTTGCATAATTGTTCCTGCCTATTAAAGGGGACTTACGCCTCCCAGAGTACCAGTGACCTGTATTGGACGACAGTGAAATGTAGTTTTTCTCATAAAGTACCCCAAAACAGTGCCCGAAGCCCCCCAAATCCCCCAACACGCTCAAACATGAAACCGGATGCAAGAGCAAGGGAAGACAAACAAAATGAGCCCACTCTGAAGTCGCTATGCGAAGCGGTTCCAGAGATACGTCCCACACAGTGTAAGCCCATAGAGAGTAAAGGAGCATTGGCGTCTATGCGGGAAAAGCGTGCTTAAAGGCGCAAACATAATTTTAATAAAGTTAACCCCCAAAAGGAATAGGTTAAAAATACATAGGAAACACTTGTACAGAATAAGAAAACACTACACCAACGGGGAAATTGTCACAAAACCTCCATTAAGCAAACCAGCAGACAAAGGGTTAATATGTCACATAGACTGCTCCCAAACATACACATATATTGCAACAACATACAATATACATAAACACCCAATGAGTGCCGGAGTGCACAATGAGAACTCCCAAATACAAGCCCAAAGAAGGAACATTGTGGGACAAGTGGACCTTCAGCACTCAAAGGGTGGCTCACCTTTCTGCAGGACTTCATTCTTCAGTCTTCAGGTTACCAAGCAAATCAAGAATTACCCCAAAGGATAATTCCCAGGGAAGTACTTGAAATCAAGTTGTTCCCTCATCAGGGCATAAGGTCCACCAAAAAAAAATACCCTGGATGCTGCGCTAGCCACTTTAAATAGGGGCATTGTCAGCCAAGGTAACCTGCCTAATGGTGGTATTTCATATTTGAGGAAAATAAAAAAATAAACTAAAGTTGCTGAGAGATGTTCTCCACCTGGTGTGTACACACCCAGGAACAAATCATTCTGGCTTGTGCTGACTGGGAAGCAGCCTAGGAGGGAGGGGAGGTTCCACCCCCTGCATACATTTAGAGAAATGTTCCTGCCTACTTAAAGGGGCAGATCGTCTCCCAGTGTTACCAGTAACCTGTACTGGACGACAGTGAAATGGATTTAACAGGTAAAACTAAAATCTTCTTTTCTCTGTCGTCCAATATGACATACAGGTACCATGGGGATATACCAACATTAAGCTCCCAGGGTGGGAAGAAAAAGGAAAGGACCAAGCGCCAGTCCCCATGATACCAGAGTTCCCATGGACTATCCAGGACACTCCAAACTAACCTGTCAACGGACACTGAATAACAATACACCGCACACAAGAACAGCAGCCAACATGGTTGAAACAGTAAAGGAGCTATAAGGCACATGAAATAGAAGTCCTAGACAGGCAAAACTTCCTCCAGGACTTTCCTGCAAAGACTGGATTCAGCCAAAGTCAGAACACATCCACACGGTAGTGTTTGGCAAAGGAGTGCACAGAAGACCAAGTGGGTGCCTTACACAGCTGGTCAGCAGAGGCCTGATTCTTGTAGGCCCAGGAGGCCCCAACAGACCTGGTGGAGTGTGCTGTAATGCGGAAGGGAACAGGTTTCCATCTGAGCTCATAAGCCTTCCGAATGGTAGACTTAATCCAGGATGCAATAGTCACCTTGGATGCAGCCAAACCAGCCCTGGGACCCTCAGGGATGACAAACAAGGCATCCATCTTGCGGATGGACTCAGTATGGTGCACACAGAACTTGAGGCAACGCACTACATCTATCAAGTGGAGATCCCACTCCTTGTCAGATTTAGGGTCAGGACAAAGGGAAGGTACAACAATCTCCAGATTAATGTGGAGCTCAGAGACTACCTTAGGAAGAAATTCCTGGGAGGTACGGAGAACAGCCTTAACCTTGTAAAACACCAGGAAAAGCAGCTTGCAGGACAAACCCTGCAACTCTGCAGACAGAAACCACAGCCAAAAGAAAAGCCATTGTCCACATCAGAACATGAAGAGGAATGGTAGCCAAAGACTCAAATGGAGGTCGCTGCAGGACTCCCAGAACTATGTTAATGTCCCACTGGGGAGCCTTATAGGCAGGAAAGGCATGAGCAACACCCTGAAAGAAAACTTTTACATCCGGTAACATGGCAACGGGTCTCTGGAAAAAGACGAAAGAGCGCTGAGGTCTAGACCTTCAAAGAACTAAGGATAAGGCCCTTGTTCACACCAAGCAAAAAGCAGAGGATGGATGATCAAACTCCTGTGAAGACAGATCCCTGTCCACACACCAAGAATGGAAGGTAGACCAAACCATATGGAAGTCCTTGGAGGACACAGGTTTCCTAGCTTGAATCATGGTGGAGACCACATCAAGATAAAAACCCTTACTCCTCATGAAGCTCATGCATCCATATCCAAAATCTAACAGCCTACTGAGCATCAGGAGGACAAAATGATCCAAAAAAAACTACACCACATCTATGACATGCCGCGCTCTGTTACTCTACCCAAAAATCAAAATGAATATAAAAAGGTAAATAATAAAATGTATATAATAGAATGGACATCATGCATCCAGTAACCAAACTGACAACCTACTGAATGCCAAGGCAATAAGACAATCCGAAAGAGACACCACATCTGTGATGTGCCGCGCTCTACTCATACACCCCAAAAAAATTTAAACTGACTCAATATATTTTGTTATGCCCATCAGTCTGTTATACAGCAAGAAATAAAATGCAATTTGCTATATAGCTATATATCGGTATCTATCCCATATCCAATAATAATAATAATAATAATAATGATAATAATAATAATAATGATAATAATATGGACTCCAAAGGTATTATCGGTAGGTGACAATATAAACTGATCATAATATCTATATAATGAGGATCCCTCTTCCAAAATCTCACCGTGTCAGAGTGGCAAGGAACGCACCACAAAAGCAATGTACTACGTGTCACTCTGGCATCCAAAGGTCCAAACGACAAAAGATAGTTGGGATCTAAACCCACCTAGTTGACTACATCCACAAAAAAATCCCATATAGGCAGAACCCTGAATGACCTGAAAAGATGTTCATAATAATAATCCTCATCTAAAAACTATAAAAGTGAATACATCCTATCAGACTACACGAATGTGTGCATAATAGTGCCAACATATAAGGGATATTGTTTATAATCTGGTAACTCTAAGTGTTACTATACTATGATGTGCACCTCTACAACATAAAAAGTATCAAATCCTAATGTGTATGTAAAAATAGCTATAAAGCCCATGATCTAAAAGAAAACACAAACCGATAATTCTTTCACTGAAACGGTCTTCTGCGTGTGCTTGGTTTGAAAGCACACGCAGAAGACCGTTTCAGTGAAATAATTATTTTTTACTAAAGCGATCGCGGCTCTGCTGCAGAGCCGCCTGATGCACTTAAGGCCAGATACCCTTGCAGTCTGCTAGAACGCTGACTTCAGGGAAGGGGGAGGGAACTTTTCAAGCTATTATCTCTTAAACCATAAGGGTTTGAGAGAGGACACTGGGGTCAATAAATTTCTTTTATGCATGCCTACAATATGGGGATTTGTAATTTGTAAGTAGCACTATCCCTTTAAAGCCTATTTCTCTCCTTTACTCCAGTTGGAATTAAAGGAGGGAGCACCATTTCTATTTCCAAAACTTTTTCCAAAATCTTCCATGACCATGATTTTAAAAGTCTCAACGTTCCCACTCATCTGGGTTGGATTAAATCTGGACTTATTTTTCAAATGTGAGGGCACCATATCATCACAAATAAATTGCATCTCCTCATCTATAATAGGAATGATCTATCTAGCCTCTTCATCTATAACTGGTATTTCTGTCACTACTGGAACTGTATTGTTATTGTTCAGTTTTATTTTGTTGGCAAAGAACCTTTTCAATGATAACTTTCTCATACATTTGTTCAAATCCACAAAGAGATCAAAAAGATTAGGTTCCCTTGATGAACAGAACAACAAGCCTCTGGCCAGAAGGGATTTTTCATTATCAATTAAAACATATCTGGATAAAAAGACATTTTTGACTTCTTTATGATGGCTTCCTCTTCCTCTACATGCTCTGAGCTTGTTCTTTTTGTAGGGGGAGGAATCTGTTTTGAGACCTCCACCAAGGTGGAGCTCTCTCTTTTGCCCCCCCCTCCAAAAAATGAACTGACGAAGAGGTAGAGGGGACTGGGGATCTAGATTCAACATACCCAGAGGCACTATCCTCATTCCCTACTTTCCCCATCCCAAATGTAATCGGAGGGATAACTATATCCTTCAATCTTGTGTTTCTAGTTTATTCTTGATTCAACACCCCTTGATTTGTAGCTGAAAGTACTTTTGATCTAGCTCCATCATGAATAGGTTATTACTTGTCATTACTCCGGATTTTTTTTCTATCTTTAGAATTATATCTATATGCCGATTTTTATTTCTATTTTCATTTTCATTATCTTCTGTTCTTTTCCTCTCCAGTCCACTATTTGATCGCAAATTAGGGTGATTATACTTTCTTATTTTATTTTCTTTATAGTCTCTCTCATGTCTCAAAGTTTTCTTCTTTTTCTCCAACAGATCTTGTTGAAAAGTGTTGACATTCCTGTTGGTCCTTTTCTCATATAGTCCATAATCAGACAAATGTTTACACTTCTCAAGTTCTCCATTCCTATTTTCAATCTTTTTCAATCTCTTTCTCTAATTCTACAATTAGAGATATTAAATGAGCATGCATCCAGAGCTCGATACCAAGCCTCCAAAAATGTAGAATCATCAGTGAAAGATGGCATTAAACCTAGACTCTAGCCTCTGGGTATCATATTACATACCATATAACTCTTGAGAAGTTCAACATCCCACCATTGGCCGCATTCATTTTTCAAAACATTTTCAAGACCAAAGAATAGTTTGTTAATATAATCTGCCTTTGTATATTGGTTAGACTCCACTCTTCACCAAAAAAAATTATCCCTCAAAGAACCTCTGGTCTGCAATCTCTCTATATAGGTCTGCACAGTCTGCCGTGACGGATATCCACTGTTAACCTTTAATTGACAGAATGAAAAGATTTACTATTAAAAATATCAGAAATAATGTAACATATAACAAAGTCCCAAGTTGAATTTGACCGGTGACTTGATTGTAGTCTGGTTCACTCCAAGTGTGGGCTGCTCCCCCTAGTTCATGGGCTGCGCCGGACCAACTTAATTCCCTACTATTTAAAATTTAGTCTTTAGCGTTGTCATGTAGGGTTTTTCCACATAATAAACAATGAATAATAATAATTTGATATTATATATGTTATATATTGTTTACACTGGAGGACTTCATTTAAAGAATGGAACCGGTACTTCAATTATCCAATCCAGGAGGAGACGGAAATTTTAAACAATGGATGTTTGAGGCGGTGTTTTCATTTTTGTTTCTATTAGCTTGATAAAGCTGCGGGGTAGCCGTGAAACACGTAGCTATTTTTTAATATTGCAGGCACGTCTTTTATAAACAATAAATTTGATAACATTTTGAGAAATACAGCCTTGAGTACTTTATATATTTATCTGCTTGTTAAGAAGAGTAACAGGAGGTGTACATTCCACTGCAACATCGTATTGGCAGGAATCATCCAGCTGGAGGTTTCTACACAGTCCAGTACGGAGTATAAAGACCCTGAACGGAGACAGGGGTTAAAGCGGAACTACCACCCAATAACAACTTTGCACCACATAACTGCCCATCTGGCGACTAGCTGCTCAGTAGCGCTAGTCGCCAGAGTTATTACCCGATTAAAGAGAAATCGCTATTCTTCCAAGACTGACAGCAGGACAGAGCGTGGACATCTTGCCATAGTGACGTCCACGCGCCTGCGCTGTCAGTCCCTTTTGGAGCCAGCCGGCTCCTAGCAATGCCCCCTAGACCCGGCTGGGACTGACAGTGCAGGCGTGCGGACGTCACTATGGCAAGATGTCCGCACTCCATCCTGTCAGTCTTAGAAGAATAGCAATTTCTCTTTCAACAGGTAATAATTCTGGCAACTAGCACTACTGAGAAGCTAGTCGCCAGATGGGCAGTTCTGTGGTGCAAAGTTATTATTGGTTGGTAGTTCCGCTTTAAGAATCCTCCTCTTACTACTAAATGTGAGTGCAATTTTAAGTCTATTCTTGCTACAATTCTTATGATATCACACCATCGGGCACCCTATTTGTTTTTTCAGTTTTACTACACAGATTATTTACCCAATATAAACAGAAAAAGAGAACACTGAGGAACTTTCCCCATCCAAAATATATTCCTTTAGAATACAACCTTCTATCGCTCAAAGGGTTAAATATTCTTGGCAAATGAATACTTTTTCTTTGGCATCGTTGAGTGATGCAGGGACCATGGGGTTAAGCAGCGTGCCTATATGAGGTATGGCACTCTAAGCATAAAAACTCCTCCCACTTCCTGGCTGCTAAACCCTTCCCCCTGACTGTCCATTTTTTTTTTAGTGTCCTGAAAGGAGGTTCAGGGCAACTTCCTTCCTGTAGAGATCTTCGCTAGTTACTAATTTTTGTTAGTTATTTTACCTTCCTCCTAATGCTTCTAAGGGCCCTCACTTTCTGAGGAGACTCCTCGTAATTAACTCTTCGATTCCTAGCTTCCTTCTGAGGGCCCTCCCTTTTTGAGGCGAGTCCTAGTAATTAACTCTTCCTAGCTTCCTTCCATTGGAACAGCTTCAAATCATAAAGGCCCAAACTCTGCCTTTGGCTGTTATGGTGGTAGAAGCTTTGTAGCTAGTAGGTAGCTAGTATTTTTATTTCATAAGTTTGTTATAATTATAAAAAAAATATTATATAATATATTTATTTCACTTCATTTCAACTTATTAATACATTCTGTGGTAATTATTTCTCTAATGACAACTAAATTTATCTCAGAGCATGGTGCTTTGTGCTTTCCACACAGGGCACTATGCATTCTAAGGCATTGCAGGTTCCTTCTCCTCAGTTACAATTGGTGCTTCAGCACATATACACTAGAGGGCGAGCGCATGCAAGTTTCCTCATAGACAGCCATCTCTTTAGTAGCTATGGGGATTCTCCTGCAGCAGAAGTTACTACAATTTAAGAGTGACAATCTTAAAGACAAGATCCTGTCAAGTTATATCGCTCTGTAGG
The DNA here is from genome assembly GCA_037306005.1 of Rhinophrynus dorsalis. Lineage (NCBI taxonomy): Eukaryota > Metazoa > Chordata > Amphibia > Anura > Rhinophrynidae > Rhinophrynus > Rhinophrynus dorsalis. Next base: position 367,744,647 of record CM074721.1, read on the forward strand.
AGCAGTGCACTCTGGTTTAGTTAAAGTTTTGGCCATTCACTTAGCTGACTCGAGGACAGCGCTGTTACGAACTTGTAACTCCTTCACTGCCAGCATGTTTGGGGCCAGGGTCTGTTTGTGTTTTTGTAGGGGTTTGGTGAGGAATTCAGTCTTCCTATTATCATTATAGCAGTGGTCTTTTCCAGTGACACACTATATGCGGTTGTTGGAGTACAAGTGTCTTTCTATACTAAGTCCCTTTAAAGGGATAGTAATGTTTCATAATAAAAGCAGCTCCAATTAATCATCATAGTATTTGGACTTTGGAGAGTGTTATTTCAATTCTGTCAGAGTTGATCAATGACAAAGTATCCCCCTCCCGCCCCTTTTACTGATGTAACACTGCTCAGCCAGAGCAGAAGGGAGGTGCCCAGGTAGATTGCAGAGAGGGACAATCTTCAATTAAGATAAGGGAAAAACCTGAAAAACTTGTTGGGGGGGGGGGGGGGGGGGAAGGGCTTTAATTGTTCTCATAGGAAGACGACTGTCCCCTGCTGTTATCTGTTTGGTCTATGGACTGCATTCCACATCTGAGAAGAGATGGCTTACACCAGGTAAAAGGAGCGGGAGGGGAAACTTTGCTTGTGAATATCTCTCAAACCATAAAGGTTTGAGAGGTAAGACATATTGTTTATGTTTTTTTAATGCCTACAATATAAAATAAAGATAAAACAAAGTATTACTATCCCTTTAAGACTGCCTTATTTAATGTTTTTTTATTCTAAGAAGTTGAAATTTCTCAAACAGGACTTACTGCTATCACTGAGATTTAAAGTATTCACTTCTTATTAATAATATGGCAGACAAGGAGGAGAAGAAAACTAAGAGCATTAAAAGTCAAATTTCTACATGTAAACAATGCAATGCTGTTACAAATAATGTATCACTGTGTGCTAAATGCACAGACTTAGAGGCTAACAGGGCTTCCACATCCACTGATGTTCCACCTGCTAAACTGTAGAGGATTTTGGACAGATGGGCTACAGAAGTGTTTTGCACATCTCGGATACCCAAGCCTCTAAGTCCTCTATCACAGGATTGTCCACGTTCAGACCTCAAGGGCCACCAACATGCAGGGATTTAAGGATTTCCCTGATCAAGCACAAGTGAGTTAATCAGTGCCTCATTCATTTTGATTAACTCACCTATACTTAAAATCGGGGAAATCCTGGCCTGTTGGTGGCCCTTGAGGACTGAACTTGGACAGCCCTGCTCTACCAAGTCTCTTTTTAAACGTAATAAGAAGTCTTCGGTCATGTGCCCTGACTATGAACAAATTGATCCAATAGTCACAGACAAGTGGGAAACCCCACATAAATCTGTGGTAATTCCTAAAAAAAATTCTAAGGTGTATCCCTTTTCTAAATCCAAATCTGACCTTTGGTCAGCACTGCAAACTGTTGACCCTGCTATATCTAGGATATCTAAACAGAGTTAGGAACTACCATTTTCCTGCTCTACCTGCAGCAGAGAAGTTGATTTCTTGAACAGACAGATGTTCCCTGGGTCAGGCGCAATCATCAGAGCTTCCTTTGCATCAGACTGGTCATGCAGAGCTGCTGAAGCTTGGCAGGCTCAAATTATTCAAACCTTGAAGGATAATGTCCTTAATGAAGCTATATTCCCTCTCATAGGCTACCTCCAAGAGTCCACCACCTATTCTGGGGAAGCCGCCTTGAAGACAGGCAAGTTGGCATCTAAATATTCGGTCTCTTCTGTCACGGCACTCCATGCCTCTGCTTCCAATGACCTTTAGAAGGGCAGACCACCACAAAAGATCTCTTGTTTTTGGGTCAGAATTAAAATTGTCAGCCAGTCCACTGGATGCAAAAGTACCTTTCTGCCTCAAAATAAACCTAAGAAGTCTTTTGCTTACAGAGGCAAACCATCTTCCAGACAGCCTTCTAATCATTCTTTGGAAGGTTCCTTTTGTTTTCACAAAAGAGACTTTCCTGGACACAAAAGAAAACTGTGTCCAATGCTTCAGACACCAACCCTCTACAGCATGATATTTGGAGTGTGGTCTCACCCTCAAACCATCCTTGAGGGGGGGGGGATCCACTATTTCATTCATCAATGGAGGATGTCAATTTCAGACAAGGGGGTTCTACAGCTCATTCAAGAAGAGTACTGAATGTCTTTCACAAGTCTTCCACCTTGCATGTTTTTCATGATAGGGTACCAAAGGAAAAGTTACAGGAAGTCTCTCTTCAGGCTATCCATCAATTCCTAGAAAATGGGGCAATAGTTTCAGTAGCAAAAGACAAGAAATTCAAAGGCTTTTATCCCAATCTTTTTATGGTACCCAGAAAGACAGAGGACTCCATCCTATCCTGAACCTGAAAAACCAAACCAGTTTCTCAAAGTTTCCAGGTTCAAAATGGAGTCTAACAAGTCAGTGATAGCAGCCACTGAACCAGAGGAATTTCTCACATCCTTAGACATCAAAGATGCCTATCTTCACATACCTATTTGGCCCAAACACTGGAAACATTTCAGGTTTGCTTAAAAAAACCAAACATTTTCAATTTAGTGCTCAGCCTTTTGGTCTAGCCACAGCGCTGAGAGATGATGGCCTCTTTTATGGCTCACCTCAGATCCATGGGTGTAAACCTGACTCCTTACCTAGACGGCTTGTAGATAAAGACCCCATCTCTGGAGCTGATGCATCAACATCTTCACCTTACTTTATTATTTATGAATAATCAAGGTTGTAGTATCAAATTAAGCAATTCTCAGGTACAACCAGCTCAGCAAATGCTGTTTCTAGGCCTGAGATTCAATACCAACCTTCAAAAGGTGTTTTTACTTCAAGAGAAGATTTTGGACCTTCAATACAGAGTCCAATCCTTCCTCTCCCTACCAAAACTTTGTCAGACACTGCATGAAAATTGAGGCAAAAATGGTAGCCACAATAGAAGCAGTTCCCTTTGTCAGTTTCACCTGAAGCCTCTTCAGTTGGATGTAATTTGCAATTGATACAAAAATCCAAAGCATCTTCATTTTATGCTAAAGATGTCACACCCCACAAGGTAATCTCTCCACTGGTGGCTTATAAGTTCAAATCTGCTGACAGGCAAACATTTTCACATCACAGAGTGGGAGACAGTCACAACAGACGCCAGTATGTTCAGAAGGGGAGAGGTGTACAAATATATATCTTTCCACTCGAGGCCAGTGGACTCCAACAGAGTCTCGCATTTCCATAAATATTATGGAGCTCTGTACAATTTGCAATGCACAACTGGAACGGACATCCATTCTGAAGAATCTTCCCATTCAAATTCAGACACACAATGCCACAGCAGTCGCATACATAAACAATCAAGGACATGCAAAAAACAATACTGCCTGGATGGAAGTACAGATAATTCTTCCCTGGGCAGAGACCCATTTTCCAGTTTTATCAGCCATTTACATTCCAGGAGTGTAGAGTATTAGGAGGCAGATTACCTCAGCCTCCAGACCATAGACCCAGGAGAATGGTAACTAAACCAAGAAATATTCCTTCAGATAATTCACTGATGGGGCATTCTGAACATAGACATGATGGCATCAAAAAGAATCAGAAAACTACCAACTTTCTGGGCAAGAGTAAGGGATCCACATGCAATAGCAGTGGATGCCTTAACAATCTCATAGAATTATGTACTTTTTCCCTCCACTACCTATGATTCCAGGAATTCTTGGCAAAACAGAGTAGGTGTACATCATCCTCATAGTACCATTCTGGCCCAGAAGGTCTTGGTTTCACCATCTCAAAGACATGTCATGGACAGAGCCATGGCTTCTACCTCACCACTCAAGGTCCAATTCTCCCCCACAACTTGCACAATCTCGCTTTGACAGTGCAGAACTTGTTATCCCCAAAAAAATTTTTTTTTTGTTTTTTTTTTGTTTTCTAAGACCAATCACATTTGAATGAACACATAGAAAAGGTAAAACACTGAGAAAAACAATGGGTACATGAAATAAAAGCACAGTAAATATATAGGTATGATCAGCCCAGTCCATGACTTTTTCCCCCTTTTTTGAAACTCCCACCCACTTTCTCTCTCACTCTCCCCCACTTGTCCCTAAGCCAAATATGTACCCCCCCCCAGGGAGGAAGTCACCTTCTCTGTCCCACCATCCCGAGGCCAGAGGACTCCCGAGGTCTCAATGCGACTGTCTAAAAGCTCCCCTGCACAACTCCAACTGGATGCTACACATCCTGGTTCTACCCTTCACTCCATACTCAGAGGCCCTCTAGCTCGCCAGCAACCCCAAATGTTATGGAATTTGAGGGATGCCCCTGTGTTGGTGGACTAATTTGTAACGTGGCAGATTCTGCTTCACCAGTTCAACGCATAATTTACAATTTGGAGCCCTGTCCACCATCCATTGCATAGCTACCATCTTCCAAGCCATAACTAGGAGTTCCCTGAGAAGTGTCTTCACCGAACCATCATTTACTTCATCAGGGATGATCAACATCACACATAGTTTAGGTGAGAGAGGTACTGTCCTCTCCAGTACTCCCTCCACAATTTTCACTGCCCCCCTCCAAAACTCAGACCCGTGGACACTCCCAAGTTACGTGTACAGTCATGGCCAAAAGTTTTGAGAATTACACAAATGTTAATTTTCACAAAGTCTGCTGCCTCAGTTTAGAGGATGGCAATTTGCATATACTCCAGAAAGTTATGAAGAGCGATCAGATGAATTGCAATCAATTGCAAAGTCCCTCTTTGCCATGAAAATTAACTTAATCCCCAAAACACATTTCCACTGCATTTCAGCCCTGCCCCAAAAGGACCAGCTGACATGTCAGTGATTCTCTCGTTAACCCAGGTGAGAGTGTTGACGTGGACAAAGCTGGAGATCACTCTGTTATGCTGATTGAGTTAGAATAACAGACTGGAAGCTTTAAAAGGAGGTTGGTGCTTGAAATCATTGTTCTTCCTCTGTTAACCATGGTTACCTGCAAGGAAACATGTGCGGTCATCACTGCTTTGCACAAAAAGGGCTTCACAGGCAATGATACTGCGGCTAGTAAGATTGCACCTAAATCAACCATTCATCGGATCATCAAGAACTTTCAAGGAGAGAGGTTCAATTGTTGTGAAGAATGCATCAGGGAACCCAAGAAAGTCTAGAAAGGACCATCTCCTAAAGTTGATTCAGCTGTGGGATCGGAATGCCACCAGTGCAGAGCTTGCTCTGGAATGGCAGCAGGCAGGTGTGAGTGCATCTGAATGCAGAGTGAGGCGAAGACTTTTGGAGGATGGCCTGGTGTCGAGAAAGGCAGCAAACAAGCCACTTATCTCCAGGAAAAACATCAGGGACAGACTGATAATTTTGCAAAAGGTACAGGGATTGAACTGCTGAGGACTGTGGTAAAGTCATTTTCTCTGATGAATCCCCTTTCCGATTGTTTGGGGCATCCAGAAAAAAAAAAAAAAAAAAAAAACGTATCTGGAGAAGACAAGGTGAGCACTACAATCAGTCCTGTGCCATGCCAACTGTAAAGCATCCCGAGACCATTCATGTGTGGGGTTGCTTCTCAGCTAAGGGAGTGGGCTCACTCACAATTTTGCCTAAGAACACAGTCATGAATAAAGACTGGTACCAACACATCCTTCAAGGGCAACTTCTCCCAAAAATCCAAGAACAGTTTGGTGACAAACAATGCCTTTTCCAGCATGATGGAGCACCTTGCCATAAGGCAAAAGTGATAACCAAGTGGCTCCGGAAACCAAACAGACATTTTGGGTACATGGCCAGGAAACTCCCCAGATCTTAATCCCACTGAGATCTTGTGGTCAATCCTCAAGAGGCGGGTGGGCAAACAAAAACCCACAAATTCTGACAAACTCCAAGCATTGATTATGCAAGAATGAGCTGCCATCAGTCAGAATGTGGCCCAGAAGTTAACTGACAGCATGCCAGGCCAGATTGCAGTGGTCTTGAAAAAGAAGGGTCAACACTGCCAATATTGACTCTTTGCATAAACTTAACGTAATTGTCAATAAAAGCCTTTGACTGTTATGAAATGCTTGTAATTATACTTCAGTATACCATAGTAACATCTGAAAAAAAAGATATCTAAGAACACTGAAGCAGCAAACTTTGTGAAGACCAATACTTGTGTCACTCTCAAAACTTTTGGCCACAACTGTAGAAATGTGCCCTCCACCCCTTCACATCTAGGACAGTATTTATTCTTTGTACTAATCCCACTTAATATGTGTATTCCTACCCCCAGTAATCAACCTACCCCCAGTAATCAAATGACCTAAATTTGATATACCCCAACCTGCCCACAGCCAGCCACACTCCAGGTTTCCCAGCTGTTCCAAACCTGCATTACCCCACAAAGGCGTATCGGGTTGTAATGCCCTAAATCCTACTGCCAATTGCAATTCCTTCAAAGCATCAAATAGGGCCTCTACCAGCAATATCTGCATTCTGCTTGCCCTTGGTCCAGTCATGAGTATGTCTCCGCTCCTGGCCCGGACCAAGTAACTCCTCGTCCAACCGGACAGAATGGGAGGTCTGGGGGTCAATGTATGCCATCCCATACTGACACTACGCAGCCAGGTAATACATCCTGAAGTTCGGCAAAGCAATTCCATCCATCTCCTTCCCCCTGCATTAGAGTGGGAAAACTAATGCTACAGCTGCGACCTCCCCAGAGGAATAGTTTCAAGATCCCATCAATTTGTCTAAGCACTTGCACTTACCTTTTCAGAGGAGATCCTGCTGCCCCAGTGCTCGTCTGGGCAGCCGGTCCCCTCTGCTTGCAGCCTCGCGGCTCATGATGCGTCCTATTTTCCAGGAGCCGGACGGCTCCCTGTCTTCTGCTTCTCGCTGCTCCTGCCACATCTGTGTTGCCTTCCTCTTCCGGCCAACAGAGTGTGGGCGCAGTTCACTGGGATTCCCTCTAGTGTTGTCGCCGCCCGACTCTTAAAGGGACAGCTCATGTTGTGCTCCACCTTCTAGGGTTGTGGGAGGCTATTTAAACTGCCTGGACACCACTTTCGTGGTGTTCTAGTGCAGTCTTGTGTAGCTTATTGTCTGTGTATGACCCTTGGCTTGTTGATCAGCCTGTCCCGATGTCCAGTGTTATGGCTTGTTTGACTATCCGCTTGGTATTGGACCTTTGGCTCTGGATGACTATCTGCTCTGGTACTGACCGTTGGCTTGTCTGACTATCCACTTGGTTTTGGCAATCGGCTCTGGCTGACTACTAGCTCTGGTATTGTCCCCTGGCCTGTCTGACTATCCGCTTGGTACTGACCTTTGGCTGTGGCTGACTATCCACTCTGGCATTGACCTCTGGCTTGTCTGAACTACTGCCTGACACTGACTGCTGGACTGAGTCAGTCTGATACCCCTGGTTGGGACCTCCACGTTGATACCAGCCCCTGTCATTAAGCTGGTAACTTTCCTGGGTCCCAGACCCAGATGGTGCTATTGCACAGTCTCCTGTGTTGAGTCTACACAGAAGCAGTCTCCTATTTCTGGTAGGAGCCTCTTGCTTCCTGTTTAGCTCTATACCCTATTCAGTATCTGTGGTATTTACATATTGAGTATCTACATTGTTCAGTAAAGGTGGCGTTTCAATACTGTACTGACTCTTGTCCATTCCTTGGTATCCATGACAAAAGTATTTCTTGGGAATACCAATCAGGGTATTTCAAAAAATAAAGACATTTGGGCAGGAATATCATCTTAACTAAGTTGGATCTACCTATTAAATTCAGCGGGAGGTTCGTCCAGACAGCAGCTTTGTCCTGAAAGGCATTTATAACTGGGAGCAGGTCTGCTTCTATGAAGGTATGGGGCGAAGCCCCAATTCTAACCCCTAGGTAACTGCACATGTCCACACATTTCATCGGGTGTCCGCAACAGGCATGTCCCCCTCTAGTTTGTAAATGGGAAGCAAGGAAGATTTCTCCAAGTTGATTTTCAATCCCGAGTAGATCTCAAATGAATCAATGAGGTGGAACACTGTGAGAAGAGAATTATTAGAATCCCCCAAGAACAGAAGCACATCATCGGCATCTCCCCTCTGCCTTATCATCAAGGCTAGCGACACAATGGCCAAAGCAAAAAGTCCCGGCAAGAGATGACAACCCTGTCTCGTATCTCTGTGCAACGAGAAGTCCTCAGAACCCCTGCTAACACCCTAGGAGAAGTATACAGAAGCTTCACCCAGTCAATATAAGTGGACCCGAATCAAAATTTCCTAAGCACCCCCCAGAGATTAAGTCCACTCCACTGAGTTGAAAGCTTTAGAAGCATCCAGAGATGCCAACATCCTATTGCCATAGTTATTGTGTATAATTTGCAAGTGTGTAAAAAGGCGTTGCAGGTTATGGGAGGTTTACCTACCCGGGGATAAATCCCGCTTGGCCCTCGTGCACTAGGGTTGTAATTACCAAGTTGAGTCGCGTAGCCAGAATTTTAGCCACATTTTTTACATCAGTGGCGAGTAACAAAACAGGTCTATAAGAGTCACAGTATCTTAGATTTTTACCAGGCTTAGGCAGGACTATGATCGTGGCTTCGGAAAGAGAGCAGGGGAGAGTCCCCGTGTCCAGAGCATCATAGAAGGTATTAAGCAAACGTGGCCCAAGTATATCTATTGAAGAGTGATACCAATCTGCTGGGAGGCCATCCCTACCCGGGTTACCTGTCGGCAGAATTTTGACTGCCTCTACCACCTCTCTCAACACAACAGAAGAGTCTAGCATATGTCTATGATCCTCCGATAGTGTGGGCAGGTCACAGGACTCGGGATAGGACTGCAGACCAAATCACGGACCATCAGTTTTAGATTTGTACAACTGCTTATAAAAAGAAACAAACTGGTCAATATGACCCAAATTCTTAAGGACAAAGGCTTCAGTTCCCCTGCGATTCAACCCATACTCAGGGCTTGAAAACTGTGTCATCTAGAAAATATAATCACTTGGAGAATCTCTCTCCACTTCTGTGCCTAAAAAGATCTAGATCCCTCTTCCTTCCATTGGCCATCTCTTCTAGAGTTCCCGCAGTCTGGTCTAGAAAAGGGTCTAAAGGTTAATTATCTGAAAGTACAAATTTCAGCTCCCTCTGTATTTTACCAGAGAAACATTGCTTCTCTTCCAGAGAATTAAACTTTCCTTCAAGGGGACACCAGGATACCTCCCCCATACAGACATCCTATCCCACCATGGGAGTTAAGTATAGTGTTAGAGGCTCTTCAATCCTCGCCATCTGAGCCCTTATCAGCCTCTACCAGAGACCTAACCTTTAAGACAATCTTTCTTACGGCTATTGCTTCTGCAAGAAGAATCTCAGAGTTTACCAAAATAAAGTAGTTTTAAGAACAGTCCCAGAGTTCCAACCTAAAGTAATCTCTGCTTTTCACATAAACCAGCAAGTGATACTTCCTTTCTTGTGTTCTATTCTTTATAAATCCAAAGAAAAAGTTCTTCACACTTTAGATGCCATAAGATGTTTAAATCACTAACTCCAAGTCACTCAATCCTTTAGGACTTCAGACACCTTGTTTATGATTCAAGAAGACTCTAAATAGTCAAAGCAGCCTTTAAAACTACCATTTCTTCATGGCTTAAACAGACATGTTTTCTCTTAGTCCACTGAGGGATGCAGTGTTTCCCGCTCACAGAAAAAACTTATTGGGTGAAAATGTACTGCCTTTCATGGCGGATCTGTTTTACTGCTATTCCTTTCCTGACTCTGCTATACATTAACTGGAGACAGTCAGGCAGGGGGAGTGGTTAGCAGCCCAGAAGTGGGAGGAGCTTTATGCTTGAAGTGCCCTGCCTCCTATAGGCACGCTGCTTAACCCCATGGTTCCTGCATCCCTCAATGGACTAAGAGAAAAGGATTTATCGATAAGTCAAAAATCCCATTATACGGTTAAATACAAGTTTATAAACTCTTCATGCCAGTCTCCTTTTAGGCATATATCAAACTGTCAAAATTAGTGCTCACCTCTTCAGTCTTTAAGTGAATGTTGTCGTGGCAGGAGTTCTTCTTCACAATGATATATTCCTACAGAATGAGAGAGGAACACACATCACACTACAAATAAAAGGAAGTAATTTATTTATGTTACATTTCTCCTGGTATATCACTCTGTTTTGGGTAATAAACATCCTTTTCCCTATAACATATTCCTAAACAAGTAATCGCTTCAATCATGTCATCCACCACTATGGTGTACTATACACAATGCTTGTTTAAAAGGGATACATATACCTGCATGCAACAAAACAACTATGGATGTGGCTTGTGTCCTAAAGGAACATTAAATGCCAATATATATTTTAGAAAATATCTAATAGCTATAATAAAAATAACAATCTCTGAGACATATGCATTGTCATAGAAAAACTTCCTTTTTGGGATTTTCATTTCTGCTGCTGCAAATTTTTTTTTTTTTTTTTTTTTTTTTTTTTATCATGTCCATTTATGGTGCTGTACCTGTCTGGTACTGGGAGGGGGGGGGGGGGTATCCAAACAACAAAGCTTTTAATTGGGGTCACCAAGTCTTAAAGGTAAGGGTCCTGCAACAGAGTGCCTCTGACAGCAACCTTGAATTTATGAGGAACTAAAAATATTCAGGCAATAGACAGAATTTCCCAAACTTCTTGTTATGAGGCTGTACAATGGCCAGACAAACTTTTTACTGGGGCCCACTGCCATCCTGCATTACAGAAATACATTGACAGTGGTCACCCCGTGCCAGGATGAGGGTTGCCCTGCTGACCTGGAAAACACTAAGACAAATAAAATACCTACTGCTGCATCACTAAGTTGAAAGATCTCAACCTGTAATAACCTAGGAGCAATAAAGTGTGGTACTGCCATGACTTACGGTCATCACCCTTGTTCCAGTTGCCTAGCAGGCCAAGTACTAGGTCTGCTGTTTTTTGCATGGTTCCCTGCCTCTTGATCCTGACTATGCAACTCTACTGTTGGTCTTGACCTCTGCTTTGGACTTTGCCATTGTAGCTGTGCTGCCTGTCTTGGCCTGATGGCTTGCTTCCTGACTTTGCCTTTGCCCTCCCAGTACCTTGCTTCAGATCTACCCGCTTCCTGCTGAAGTAAACAGAAACCCTGGTGTTAAGCTACTGGGCCAGAGAGGTCCTCTCTCTTCGGAGATCATCTTCAGTCCTCAGAGGCTTCTGAATGAGTTTGCAAAGTACACCCAATGGGTTAAAGTCTGGCTGGTGTTCCTATTAGGTAATGTCCCCCAGTAAGCAGAGAACAGGACTCTCTTCCGGAATCCTGACTTCAGGAAAGGTGACCAGGATATTGTTATTGGCAGTGGGAGAATAGATGTGATGAGCTTAGTGCCTAACCCCCTTGTTGCCATCTTAAAAAAGGGAGTGGGTGCCATCTGAATGTCACACAACTAAGTTAATTATTTGTCCTGTTTTGTTAGCCTGTCCGGGGGTGGGTGGGTGGGTGGGTGGGTGTGTGTGTGTGTGTGTGTGTGTGTGTGTGTGTGTGTGTGTGTGTGTGTGTGTGTGGTGATACAGGAGAAGATAGGCTTCAGCAATTATCCCCATCAAAAGGACGGAGTTAATTAACATGTGAATGTGGAGAGAACTAACACCATCTGTGAAAAATCTATCACATCCACCTCAAAATTCTCTTAAAGCGGAACTTTCAACTTCAATAAAGTTGCCCTCCAATAATTAAGCATATGGTGACTAGCTTCATAATAGTTCTATTAGCTCTCAGAAGTACCCGGTTCTGAAGTAATCCTTACTCTCCGGAGACCAGAAGCCAGGCATCAGAGCAGAAATCTTGTCTTAGAGATGTCTGCATGCCTGCTCTGTCAGTCCTGGTCTCCTCTAGGAGGCACTGCACCAGAAGGGACCGACGGTGCTGGTGTGCAGACTGCACTAACCTGGCCATCAGTCTCCAAAGATTAAGGATTACTTTAGAATTGGGTACTTCTGAGAGCTAACAGAACTATTATGAAGCTAGTCGCCATTTGCTTAATTACTGGAGAGAGACTTTATAGAAGGTGAAAGTTCAACTTTAATTGGAACATACATACATATTTATATTGATTTATTATATATATATATATATATATATATATATATATATATATATATATATATATATATATAGGCAATAAGAACACACTCTCAACATAATTCGGTGATTGCCTGGGTGCCAGATAATGTAATCTCTACTTAACTCCCAAACAGCACTCTCAGGACTGCTCAAATAATAACATATAAGTTCTTTATATATACACACACACAGTCGAGTGTGTATAGGTTTTCTGCATTCGATACTTTATTTTTATAATTATTTTCCCTATATGTTGCATACATATACATGTACACACACACACACACACACACACACACACACACACACACACAGAACCATTTTAGCAGATGGAATCAATAACAATCAGTTCTCTGAAGTTTTTGTATACAGAAGAGAAAGACAGGTACTACAAGAATATTGTTTTATTACATTTTAGTGTTTTATCTTAATTGCACATAATCAGGGGTGACCTAAGCCTGCTTTTAATAACTAAAAATAATCTGGTGGTAGCAGCTAGTGAAAGTCTGACAGTAAATTGGTGGGTACAAAAGGGTATGAGTTAGAAAACGTAGGCATGTGGATTGTGGTAATAAAATTCCCCACATATAAACGGATTTCAGTTGAGCATTGAACCCACCAGAGATATCCTCAATATGTGCTGACAAGATCTGGAACAATTCTGGCGCAAAGCAAATACCATATGGGAGTCAATTAAAACGGTAAAATGTACTTCCAGATATTTTCTTTTCTTCTGTGTCCCTTCCATGGCATTAACATATGGGCATTGTCTCCGCCTCTCAGCTGTGTAGGACCAATCGCTTAATAGTTTAAAAGGAAGTCTTGCGCTAGGTTAGTCAACTTTTGTCCAAACTGAAAAATATAACCAGAATGATTAGTTCAGAGGGTAGGGTATGCCGCGGAAGGGACACAGAAGAAAAGAAAATATCGGTAAGTAGAAACATAGAAAACACAGAATTTGACGGCAGATAAGAGCCCATCTAGTCTGCCCATTTTCCTACTGTAAAAAAAAAAAAAAAAAAAAAAACACAACCTCAAGCCTTTTTTGGTCCTTTGTCTTTTCTTATGTTAAGGACCGCCTTATGCTTATCCCATGCATGCTTAAATTCTGTCACTGTATGTTACCATTTCTTCTGTATCCCCTGTCCACGGTATTAACATATGGGACATACCAAAGCCTTGTCCCTTAGGGAGGGTCATCATCATATACATAAATTAACATAGCAAATAAGAAGCATTGCATCTTACCATTCCGGTAGGGATAACTGCTTCCAGGACTTGCCTCCCAAATTTTGAAAATGAGAATGCCTGATAAAGGTCGAAATAGATGACCAAGTTGCTGCTTTGCATATGTCCTGTATAGAGGCCTCAGCCGTGGCCACCCAAGAGGTTGCAATAGCTCTAGTGGAGAGAGCTTTAACAATTTTAGGAGGTACTGCTCCTGATTCTGCATAGGCTATTTTGATACAATCTGAAATCCATCTAGAAATGAATGCTTTAAATGACGTCTTTCCCTTGAACTTTCCAAAAAAAAAAAAAAAAAAAAAAAAAAAAAAAGCACAATGGTTTTCAGAATCCCTGAACTCCCTGGTTCTGGATAAGTAGCAGGAGATGCATCTTACTACATCTAGATTATGCAAGGTTCTTTCCTTGTTATTACTAGGATTAGAACAAAAAGATGGTAACAATTTCCTGGTTGATACAAAAAGAAGGTACTACCTTACTTCTGAAGGATGGTTCAGTTCTCAGGACAATCTTATCCTGATGTATCATCATATATGGGGATGTAAATGATGAGGCCTGAATTTCATTCACTCTTATAGCCAAGGTGATAGCAGTCAGAAAAACGGTTTCAGAGTTAAAAAGTTTTAGAGAAATGTCCTGGATAGTCTCAAACTTGGAAGAAATGGCCAATTCATTTAGGACAATGTTAAGGTCCCATGGAGGGATGACGTCTCTAATTTGAGGTCTTGTTTTAACGATTGATTTAATAAATCTTTTGATTAGATCATTCTCCGCAAAGTGAATTGCCAAGATGGCTGAAACTGCAGAAAGTTGGACCTTTAAAGAGGTAGGCTTAAGCCCCTTGTCATAACCTTTCTGTAGAAACTGCAATATGTTTGGTGCAGTAATTGAAGATCTGTAAATCTTATTGTCTCTGCACCAAATACTGAAAGTTCTCCAAATATTGTAATAAATCATAGTGGGGGATGCTTTTCTTCCTGCCATGATCATGTCTATTACTGGCCTTGAAAGTCCCTTAAGTGATAGTGATTCCCTTTCAGCCGCCAGGCCTTCAATTTGAAGACGTTTGGGTTTTGATGAAATATGGGCTCCTGAATTAGTAGATCCTGACGATCTGGAAATGTCAATGGATTGTCTATTGACATGTTTATCAGGTCCACAAACCACACTTCTTGGCCATGCTGGAGCTATCAATATGAGGTTTGAATTGTCTCTTATCTTTCTCAGGACCTCTGCCATCAGAAGAACTGGAGGGAATATGTATGCTGATGATCCCATAGGAAGCTCAGGACATCTTGACCCACTGCTTTCTGTTCTTTCCATCTGGACAAAAAACATTCCACTGGGTGTTGTACCTTGATGCCATGAGGTCTATCTCTGGAGTTCCCCATATCGGTGTTATTTGATGGAAAACTTCTGGATTGAGGGCCCATTCTCCCTGGTTTAGACTGTTTTGGCTTAGAAAGTCTGCCTGGATGTTCTGGGTTCCTGGTACATGTACAACTGTAAAAGTCTTCAGGTTTTTTTATTTAATATAATTTCTGCTTCCAGAAACAATCTTCTGCTTCTGGTACCGCTGTGGTTCTTTAGATATAGAACTGTCGTCATATTGACTGAATAGATCCTGACTGGTTTCCCCAGCAATTCCTTCTTGAATGGGATCAAGCTTTTCCTCACTGTTGATGTCAGGTCTTCCCAAAAGGATTGGTTTTAGTGATACTCCGTTCGACAGGAAAGACCTTTTCGTCCACCATAGTAATAATTTTCTTATCTTGGTTGGAAGTATAATCCTCTGTAATGCATTCTTGTTGCAATTGTTCAGAAAATGGATCTGGATGCTCCTCATATGGAACCTTGCTCATGGCAACACTTGAACAGTAGAGGTTAAAACTCCTAAGAGCTGCATGAAATCCTGAGCTTTATACTGAACTTGGCAATGGTTTGGAGAATTCTTCTCTGTCGTTTGATAGAGATGCCTTCCCTTTGTTAGTGTTTATGTTGATTCCTAAGAATACTAAATTTTGTGATGGGGTTATCTGACTTTTCCGAAAATGTATAAGCCAGTCTAGTCTTTGGAGATGAGTTATGGTGTATGATGTGTGACTTTCCGCCTGCTTCTTTGATGCTGATATGATTAGCAGAACGTCCAGATAAGGGATTATGGTTATACCGTTCTTCCTTAGGTGTTCTAAGACAGCTGCCAGAACCTTTGTGAAAACTTGCGGTGCAACTGACAGGCCGAATGGTAGTGCGGTGAATTAAAAATGCTTCTCCTTTACTGCAAATCTTAGAAATTTGAGATGGATAGCCCTTATCGGAATGTGACAATATGAGTCCATCAAATCCACCGTTGTTAGAGAGGTCTTCATAGGAATTGACTTGATCAGAGACAATACGGTTACCATCTTGAATGCTCTGTATTGTAGAGAAACATTTAGGCTCTTTAAGTCCAGAATGGGTCTGTAACCTCCTGAGGACTTCAGGACTATTAACAGAACTGAATATATTCCTGCTCATCTTTGGTAAACTGGAACTTCTTCTATTACTTGCTTTTGCCTTAATATCTGTATTATGTTCATTAGTCTTTCTGCTCTCTGGGAGCCCCTTGGTATTCCACATGTTCTGAAAAGGTTCTTGTAATGGATCTTGTTTTATTTCAGCGGGTCGCCTGTCTCCAATACCTTTAACACCCAGTGGTCCACTACTGAATCCGCCCATACTGTCTTTTGAAGGAACCTCTCTGTGTAGGTATAAAGGATGACTTCCTTTGTTCAAAAGGCCTATTAGGCTAATATTTCTTCACTTCCCTGTAATTTTGTCTTCTTGCCTTATATGCTGGTGTTCTTCCAGAATGGTAGGGTTTCTTCTTTCAGGAGGTAAAAAGGTACTCTTTCTTCCGGTCATATTCTTTATTAGTTCTTCCAAATGATGGCCAAATAAAAGATACCCCTTAAATGGCAAAGTTACCAATTTATTTTTTGTGGAAGGGTCCGCTCCCCAAGATTTCAGCCATAAGGATTTCCAGGAGGTGACGGAAAGGGCGTAAGAGCGAGATGTTAACTTGATCACATCTAGAGACGTATCACAGACGAAGCTTACTGCTTCTTTAATGACTGAAATCTCCTTTAGAAGGTTACGTCTAGATACAGCTGATTGTACCTTCTCCAACTCCGTTAGCCAGATTCGGATAGTTCTGGATATGCAACCCACAGCCGTGATTGCTTTAAGATTTTGACCCAAAATACCAAACGGTTTCTTCAGAGCCCCTTCCATCTTCTTTTCCATACTGTCTCTCAAGGAAGATCCGGCCTCCATGGGAATGGTGGTACGCTTGGCCAGTTGTGCTATATCTGCATCTATTTTGGGTGGGTTAACCCAATCCTGAACCTCGTTTTCCTTAATGGGATACACTTTCAAAAATGTTCTTAACATAGCCACTCTTATCTCCTTTCTTCCATTCTGACTTGATAATATCGGATACTGAGTGGTGTATAGGGAACACTGGAATCTCCTTATTTCCCAGGAATTCCACGTCTAAGACATCCAACTGCTTTGGGATATCTGTTAAACCCAAATATTTTGCATTGCCTTCAACAGATTATCTATTTTGTCTATTTTAAATGCCCCCTCTTCTGTTATTTCTCCATCTTCCTGTGATGAATATTCAGATACGATATCTGGAAAGCTTGCTGAATCATCTGGTTCATTATACCGCTGAAGTTCCTTCATCTGGATCATCTATTCTCTGCCTTTTTCTGGTATTTGCTCCTTTCTGCATGGCTACAAAAGTGTCATGCATGGAGGATTTCATCCAGGTCAAAAAGTCCTGGAATTGCATAAGCATTTCTGGGCCGGCAATCTTTTTTATGCAATCAGGGCACAGTTTAGCAGAATCAGAAGCAGAATTTTAGACTCCCATCCTGAATGTGATTTAAGTTTCTGGCTCTTATCCTCCATTTCTGAAACAGGTTTATCCTTGACAAGAGTCTGCTTGGTTGAAGCAGACAATGATTAAAACACACACTTTATTATAATCTATTAAAATAATATCCTAGCCTTCCTATCGCTATCATCCAAGGTTGGGCCTGCTCTCTGCTTATATCGTATCCATGCATGTCAGCAGTGGAACTCATGGCTACAGCAAAGGAAACATTCAATAAACATGAAATAATCACCTATCCAGATTGCAAACACAATGTATGGCAACTGAAGTAATAAAGACTCACTTACTCAGTATTTTCATGGACCGCTTCTTCCTTTAGAAGACATACAGGCCTCAGTTCTTCTGCATGCGTTCCATGGTGAAATGCACACACTTCCTGGAAAACGCTTGTCGGAAGAAGCTTGTCCCACTTCCCTTAGGCCCTCTACTGACGCGGGGCGAAGAGGAAGGAAAGAAACGCATAAACAACAAGTCCCTTGCCGGCGCACAGAGCGAGGATCAAGGGCTCCAGGAAACAACCCAATCAGGCGGCACTGTGGTGGCCGAGAAGCTGATTGAGGAGTTGCATATTTTATTCTCAGGTGAGCGGCCTGCATCTCAACCCTCTGTCCTCTCATCAACGTAGGACCAAAAGACTAAACTAACCTAGCACAAGACTTCCTTTTAAACTATTAAGCGATTGGTCCTACACAGCTGAAAGGCAGAGACAAGACCCATGTTAATGCCGTGGACAGGGGACACAGAAGAAAAGCCATATTAATTTTAAATGGGGCCTTACAACCCCTTGAATTCTAGGCAGATCACCAAAGTATTGCTTTGCAATTTGAGACCACTCTACCATTAAAGAGGTTAAAATCCCTATTTAAAATTAGAGGGTAATTTTATTGCCCATTATGATACAGGTGATTTGCCCCCCTTTTTTTTTGTGTGTGTTTTTCGGTCTATGGTCCTTTGAATGCCATCACATTAACCAAGACACACTTAGAGGCAGCCAACATTTGTAATAAAAAAGCGGTTTCTTACGAGGAACAGTGAAAAATGTAATAACAGTACAAAAAAAGTTGTTCTCAACCGTCTTTAGCTCAAGGCACCAATAACTAATAACTTGCAATTTTTGGGTCACCCTTAAAGGGGGAACTACCCCCTTAGTAGCGCTAGTCGCCAGAAATATTACCCGATTTACAAGATATTCCACTTTTTCGGAGGCTCGCAGTAGCAGGAAGCATGGACATCTCGTCATAGTGACGTACGTGCGCCTGCGCTGTCAGTCCCTTTTGGAGCCAATTGTGAGACTCCACTCGGTCTGGACAGTCCTCCAGTTGATACTCCCAATGACGGACAACATGAAATATTGCTCGAAGTTCCAGGATGTTGATAGGGAGAAGGGTCTCCTCCATTTACCACTTGCCCTGAGCGCTGAAGCGACCCAGAACAGCTCCCCAGTCCAAGAGGCTGGCATCCGTCGTGACCTTTGTTCAGTAGGGAATCAGGAAGGATCTCCCCTTTAGGAGATTGGAAAGGTCCAGCCACCATTCTAAGCTCAGCTCTACATGAGGAGGAAGTAATACCGACAGTTTCTGATGATCTGGTTGATCCCTGTATGTCTGTATCACAAACCTCTGAAGTTCTCTGGTGTGTGCCATGGCAAATGGAACCGCCTCTATCATGGAAATGAACTTCCCCACCAGAGAAGACAACGCCGGAACTGGGATCCGAACCCGGGATAGAATCGATGAGACCCTGTGGGCAATTTGATGGGCTACCTCGTCCGGTAGAAACACCATGCAATTCTGAGTATCGAACAGAAGACCCAGGAAGATCAGTTGCTGGGATGGGACAAGATCTGACTTGTCCAAGTTGACAATCCAGCCGTGATGGCTAAGGATTTGAATGCAGGTCTGAACCTGCTGATGAAGAAGGTCCGCAGGGGAGGCTTTCAAAAGCAAGTCGTCCCTGTAGGGAGTCACTCTGATGCCGTCCTGATGGTGGACGGATATCAAGGCCCCCAGAACCCGTTGGAAAACCTGAGGGGCCATTGTCAGGCCATATGGAAGAGCTGAGAACTGAAAATGACCCGTCTCAGGCAAACCTCAGGTACTGCCTGCTCTCTTGATGAATTGGGATGTGCAGATACACACCCTGAAGGTCCAGAGAAGCAAGGAACTTCACCCGGAGACATGGCAGCGATCACTGTGCGAAGACACTCCTGACAATAGTGAGTCTTGACCACAAAGCAAGTGAGATCTTTCAAATCCAAAATAGGGCAGCATCCACTGTCCTTTTTGGTCACCACAAAGAGGTCTGAGTAAAACTCAGCGAAAGAGGCGGAGACGGCCACCCAGAGCGGGATGCGGACCCGGGTTCGATAAGTCATGCCGATGCAGTCTTGGGAGCCTTGGGCTTCGATGCGGCCTTAGGCTTCCATTGCTGCTTGGGCTTGAAGGAGGGACGCGGAGCTGATGGAACTGCCTAGTTCGTCGAACGTGTCTCAGTTTGAAAGGAACGAAAGGACTGGTTACGCTTAAACCGCAACTTTTTCTTAAAGACCAAGGGTAGAAGAGTACTCTTACCCCCGGGGACTCACTAATTAGTTCCTTAAGTTCAGACCCAAACAAGGAAGTACCTTGAAAAGGCAAAGAAAGCAAGACTTTCTTGGAAGCAGTGTCAGCAGACCAAATCTTAAGCCAAAGCGCACGCCTGGCCACCATAGAGGTAGTGGAGGCCCTCGCCATCATGCGGATGGCATCAAAAGCAGCAGCAGAGACATAATGTTGCGCTTCAGAGATATTAGCAAGACGACGCAATTTCTCCGAAGTAGGCGCATCCTGATGGACAGCCGTAGTGAATTGTTCAGTCCAGACTGCAATAGCCCGGTTAACCCACGCAACAGCAAAAGCTGGACGAATAGAGGTGCCAATAGAAGCGAAAATGGACTTAAGGGAAACTTCAAGTTTCTTGTCAGTCCAATCTTGCAGTGCAGAAGCATCAGAAACAGGTAAGGCGGTAGATTTAGACAGTCTAGATATGGGTGCGTCCACCTTGGGGGGAATGAACCCATTTAGCCATTTCTGTTTCAGAAACCAAACGATCAAGGGTTGGGTTAGGAGGAAAATAAGTAAGGGGCTTTGCAGGCCCCTGAAAAACATCAGAGGGATCAGTAGGGACCTCCTGAACCAAGGGAATGTTAAGGGTGGTCAATACAGCCCTGATCAGGCCCTCAGCTGAGGGTTCAGGATCAGACTCAAAAGGGTCCCCAAGGGACCTAGAAGACTCCAAAACAGTACCATCCTCAACATCCGAATCTTGCAACAATTCTTCCTCAGAAGAATCTGACATATCAGGTGCCCCCTGCAGTTTAGGCAGGGAGGATCTGATAGTAGAGGGGGTCTGCCATAATTGAAGAGCCCCCTGTATCTGTGTGCCATGGCAAATGTATCTGGGATGGAAAGAGTTGTAGAGTGCACCTACGTTCCCTGGTCGTAGCCTTAAACTCTTGCACCCAAGCTGGCTCAATAGCATGGCTGGAAGGCCCTGGGTTGCTGTCAGGAACTTCAGAACGTGCGGGGCATAAATGACCAGAGAACTCTCTAGGTAGCTCTGTGTGACAGGAAGAGCAATGCGCAATGGGGGATACTGATACCCCAGCCTCCTTAGTCTTAGGTCTAGCCCCTAGCTCCAGTGGTATAGACATTCTCACAGTGTCAAAATAACCAACCGTACAATAAATCACCCAATTGTAGTGTGTTAGATTAATATTTCACCCCAGAAACGCTAAATATAGACTTATCTGGCAGGCAAAGGGTTAATCTGCAGAGGAAAGAAGGAGAGTCCAAGCCCTGCGTAGGATACTCGCTGAGAAAAACTCACAAAATGGCTGCCGCGATGGGAGCCAATCAGAAAAAAAGGCGAGAAACAAGCGCTCATGGGAAATGTAGTTTTCCCCCCAAAGATGTGCCCAAAGCCTCCCAACACACTTGATCTATAAACCGGATGAGAGAGCAAGGGTAGACAATTAAAATTAGGCCACTCTGAAGTTGCTGTGTGAAGCGGTTGAAGATACGTCCCAAACAGTGTTCACCCATAGAAAGTAAATGGAGCAATGGCGTCTATGTGGTAAAGCGCACCTTAAAAGGCACGGTACACAAATAAAAGTTAAAATATGAGTTAAAAACATGAGAAACATATAGGGAACATGTATGCATTGTAAGAAAACACTAACCCAGTAAGGAAAGTGTTAGAAAACCCCACAAAATGTGTCAAACCAGTAGACAAAGGGTTAAGTTACCACAAACCTGCTCCAAATACCCAACAGACACACATATATATCCAATGAGTGCAGAAGTGCGCAATGAGAACTCCTAAATTCAAGCCCAGCAAAGGGGCACTGTGGGACAAGTGGACCTGCAGCACTCAAAGGGTAGCTCACCTCCCCTGCAGATCTTCTGTCTTCAAGTTACCATGCAGTAAGAATTACCTCAGAGAGTAATCCATGGGGAAGCACTTGTACCCAAGATTTTCCCCCTCAGGGCTTAAGGTCCCCCAAAAAGCACCTGGATACTGAGCTAGCCACATTGAAGGGTATTTGTCAGTCACGGTAACCCGCCTAATTGTGGTATTCCATACCTGACAGAAAAATTAAAAAAAGAAACTAAAACTAACGACAAATGTTCTCCACCTTGTGTCGTCACACACAGGAACAAATCATTCTGGAGCTAGCTGGCTAGGATACAGCTGAGGAGGGAAGGGAGGCTTCACCCCCTGCATACATTTGGAGAAATGTTCCTGCCTACTTAAAGGGGCGGATCGCCTCCCAGAGTTACCAGTAACCTGTATTGGATGACAGAGAAAGTGCCCTGATGTTCTCATAACAAGGTTGGTGACCGCAAAGCTAAACTTAAGTGGCTAAGGAAAGAGTACTGTCGATCTCTTGGGATACCTTCTCCAAAACCTGCCAGCTACATGAAGCTACATGCAAGCCAGCACTTGGTGAAAAGTTCACTGGGCTGTGTGCCCCGCTCCTTCCTCTATTGTGACTGTGTTCCAGAATAAACCTAAAATGGACTAAGTATTAAGTGGAACACCTTGCAACCTGTACAATCTTTGCTAGCATACCAAGAAGAGAATTATTGAAGTGTGTAGGTTTAATATTTTACCCCTGTTTATTTGCATACAGTTGTTTTCATAGGTTTATGTGCTGTAACCCCTCTATTAAATGCAATTTATTATCTTTTTGTCTGGCTGTATAATTGTATCCCCTTTGCTTAACCCTCGGTCTACCAATCCGTAACCCCTGTCACAGAACCTTTGGCCTAAAGTTGTACGTGGTGTGCCATAGGGTTCAGCTAAGGGCCCAATGCTTTTTAACTTATTAAAAGCAGTGTCTCAATCTTTACTGATGACACAAAGCTGTGTGAGGAAATACAGAGTAGGAAGTTTGTTTCTCTGTAGAAAAATTTGATGAGGCATTTCTGTTTTCTTCTATAAGTGACATTGAAGGGTTCACTATGAAATTGTTGGCCACTAATGGGGCGACAAAGAAAACAGTGCATTAAACATGTCGCCGCAATGAAAAGGTCAATATCAGAATGTCATACAGATAATTCGATAGGATGGATAAAGCACTCCGAGGTCAGATGGGAGAGGTTATATGAAAAAGATGAAAAGATAACAATAAAAGAAATCTAAGTGTAGTATTGTGTCTGAACCATAAGCATGTATATATCTGGATAATATCCTAAATAAGTACAGATCATAAAAATGATGCGTCTTAAAATGCAGTCTTTATTATAAAAAAAAAAAAAAAAGAATAAAAAAAATGTTAAAAGTATAAAAACGTATGGCCAATTGGATAAAGAAATTCATATAGCAATGAGAATATACTCAATACAATATTATACAAAGTGGCTTCAATGGCCCCAGATTTGAATGCTGTATGGAATATCCTCATGGTGGGAATAATTGATACAGAAGAAGCAGGCTTGTGCCTGGTATTGTAATGAAATATAAATTTGAAGGTAAAGCACAACCTATGGGGAGATTTGTGAAAAGCAGTATTCCTCGTATTCTGAGTCAGTCCAATAATATTCTAGTATCAAGATTTAATTACCAGAATATGGAAACATTGTCATGTGTAGTGAAATACAATGATCACAATGCTGCTCTCGTACAGCCCCCCTCTGTTGTTGCGCTTACTTGTAATTTCTCTTGTACATAAAGCCTTCATTTAATGATAGTCCACAAATGCGGCCTCTGCTGCCTCGATCAGTCTTTCTCCGATGACACTGACTCAGTGTCTTCCTCGTGGATAGGATGCAGGAGAGAACTTGGCAGGCCTCAAACACGTTTCAAGGTTGACACCTCTTCCTCAGGGATAATGTGAATGACCTGTGAAAACTTTCATTGCGGCGACATGTTTAATATGCAGTTTACTTTGTCTCCCAATAGTGGGTGATGTATCAAAAGGATACCACATTGAAGTAGGTATGTGAACAGTAAACTCTGAGACAATACTGCAGAAGATATGCGACAGAAGAGTGAGAATTTCAGAACTGCACCATTTGATGCCTGATTCCAAAACAACAACCAGACCAAACATTGCTACAAGAACTATTTTGATTATTGTAGTTTCCAGAAATCCTTGATCAGCAAAGAAAAAAAAAAACTTATGTTTGTGAGTGGTACCATTGTGTGCATCATCTCATGGGTGACCAAATGGGATGAGCAGAGGGAGGCTGTAACATTTCCAGCAAAATCTGAGTTTCCTTTCTTTATGGGATTGGACTGTTGATAGGTAGGAGACACATTCAGTGCTTTCATGTGGATTTGAGCATAATACTTCGGTTTACTATTGTCAATGTGGAACTAGATGCATCTGTTGAAATGGAGAAATCCTTGGAGAATCATTAAATGGCAATACAAAAGTAAAAAGAATTTGTAGAAACTGAATGAATGGGTGGTTGGAAAAGTGGCAGATGAGGTTTAATATAGATAGATGTAAGGTTATTTATTTGGGCTGCAGAAACAAACCAGCTACATATATAATAAATGTGAAACTACTTAGTGAATCTTCATTATCTGAGCAAAAATTAATGTTTCCAAAGTGCCCAGCAGCCTACTTCCGCTTGCTGCAGACTGCCGCACAGAGGCTGCTCCCGTCCCACGACCCAGCATCCTCCGATGACAGAGGCTGTCTGTCTCTAAGCTGGAGTGGTCTTGGGCTCGATTCTATTACCAGAGCTAAAACCAGCGTTACAAGAAAAACAAGCAAAGTGAACTTTGCAAACGTGTTACGTTGGTATTCTATTGCAGAACCACAGTAAAACAAAACTGGCAAAGACAGCACATTTCAGAGAACTAACAAAACTGACGCTGTCTGCTTTTATTCAACTACTGCTTAAAATAAACGTGCTAAATGTCAAAATCCAAGGAAATAGGCGTACATTTGACGACAAAGATCAAGTTCAGTGTTAGATGTGTCCCCCTCATTATCAAAATCCGACAGAGCGCCCCCTTCAACATATTAACGCCCCCTTTTAAAAGTCGACTTGCAATGCTTTCTTTCATCACTTTAATTCGACTAATATTGTTCACATTCCACATTTTAACCCTTCCCCTTCAAAAATAGGATTTTAGTCTTACCTGTTAAATCCTTTTCACTTAGTCCATACAGGTCACTGGTACTCTGGGAGGCGATCCGCCCCTTTAATAGGCAGGAACAATTATGCAAATGTGAGCAGGGGGCGGAGCCTCCCCTCCTACTTAAGCTGCCTTCAGGCCAGAGCCACTAGATTGATTTGAGACACTAAAACTGACCAGAGGTAAGCAAGAAGGAAGACTCCTGTGAGCATGCCCCGAAGGTCTCCCACTAAATGCCACAGGAGAGCCAAGCATGGTCCCTTGACAGGGTGGGAGACCAGTGACCTGTATGGACTAAGTGAAAAGGATTTAACAGGTAAGACTAAAATCCTATTTTCACTGTCGTCCAATACAGGTCACTGGTACTCTGGGATGTACAAACATTGAGCTGACCCAGAGGCGGGAAGTAAGGCAAGGACCAGGCGCAAGGCCCAAGTCACTAGAACTGCTATGAACCAGTTAATCACATAGCCCATGTATAGAAGTGTCAACGGACACCAACCAGGGGAAAACAACCCCTGAACTAACACAGCACACTGAACTAGAGCCAACCGGGCTCAACAGTAAAGAAGCACTAAGGATCACAGAGTAGAAGTCCTAAACAGGCAAAACTGCCTCCAGGACCTTTCTCCCAAAACTGGCATCAGCCGAGGCCAGTACATCAACTCGATAGTGCTTTGAAAATGTGTGCACAGAGGACCAAGTGGCCGCTCTGCACAGTTGATCAGCAGATGCCTGATTCTTGTAGGCCCAAGAGGCCCCAATAGATCTGGTGGAATGGGCAGTCACCCGGAAGGGAACATGCTTATTCCGCAACTTGTAGGCTTCACGAATAGTAGCCTTAATCCAAGAGGCAATAGTAACTTTGGAAGCCGGTCTCCCTGCCCTAGGCCCCTCAGGAATGACGAATAGAGCGTCAGACTTCCTGATAGACTCGGTGCGATGAACATAAAACTTGAGGCAACGCACCACATCCAACAAATGGAGATCTCGTTCCTTGTCAGATGAAGGGTTAGGGCAGAAAGAGGGAACCACAATCTCCTGATTGATGTGAAACTCGGACACAACCTTGGGTAAGAATTCCTTGGTAGTGCGAAGCACAGCCTTATCCTTGTGGAACACCAGGTAAGGAGGTTTACAAGACAGCGCTTGTAACTCTGCTACCCGGCGAACTGAAACAATAGCCAAAAGAAAGGCCATTTTCCAAGTCAAGAGACGTAAGGGAATGGAAGCCTAGGATTCAAACGGGGGTCACTGGAGAACTCCCAGCACCAAATTGAGGTCCCACTGGGGAGTAGGACTCTTGAAGGCATGCCGAACATGAGTCACGCCCTGGAAGAAAACTTTAACATCAGGAAGGATAGCAATCCGTTCCTGGAAAAATACAGACAAAGCTGAAGTCTGAACTTTGAAGGAACTCAGACTGAGCCCTTTCTCAACACCATCCTGCAGAAAAGCCAGGACAGTGGTAAGACGAAAATCTAGAGACATCTTCCGATCAGTACACCAAGCCACAAAGGTGGCCCAGATACGATGATAGATCTTGGAGGACACAGGCTTGCGAGCACTAAGCATCGTCGACACCACTGAAGGAGAAAACCCTTTCTTCTCTAGAATTGAGGATTCAATCGCCACGCCATTAAATGGAGATTCTGAACATCCTCCTTCCACAGATATCCCTGAAGAAGCAGATCCGGACGGGCAGGAAGTGGAAACGGTTCCACCACAGACATGGCCATCAACTCCGGATACCAGGACTGGCGAGGCCAGTTTGGAGCGATCAGGATGACAGGACAGCGCTCCAGCTTCAACTTCTGGATGACTCTGATCAAAAGAGGAAGAGGAGGGAAGATGTAAGCCAGAGGAAAATCCCAAGGGATTGACAAGGCATCCACTGCTAGAGCAAGAGGGTCCCTCCCCCGGGAGCAAAACGCTGGCACCTTCCTGTTGTGTCTGGTAGCCATCAGGTCCACTGCAGATACCCCCCATCTCTGGGTGATTAGGTGAAACACCTCTGGATGAAGAGCCCACTCTCCGCTGTCGACTGTGTGACGACTGAGAAAATCTGCCATGACGTTGTCCACGCCTGGAATGTGAACCGCTGAAATGACAGGCACGTGATCTTCTGCCCAAGATAAAATATCCTTGACCTCCAACCAGGGGGTGAAACTTCTTGTGCCGCCTTGTCTGTTGATGTAGGCCACTGCGGTGGCGTTGTCGGACTCCACTCTGACTGGGCAACCTTCCAGCTGAGATTCCCAGTGCCTCAGGGCAAGTCGTATGGCACGCAGTTCCAGAACATTGATGGAGAGAAGAGATTCCTCCAGTCCCCATTTCCCCTGAGCACTGAAACGACCCAACACAGCACCCCATCCCAGGAGGCTGGCATCCGTTGTGAGCGTGGTCCAATGGGGAATTCGAAAGGATCTCTCTTTCAGGAGATGAGAGAGATCCAACCACCAGTGCAGACTCGATTTGACATGAGGAGGCAGAGAGACTGACAGATACTGATGATCTGGATGATTCTTGCACGTCTGGATCACAAACCTCTGAAGTTCCCTGGTGTGAGCCATGTCAAAAGGCACAGCTTCGATTGTGGAAATTAACTTCCCCACCAGAGATGTCAACTTCGGTACCGGAACCCTGTCCAGTACCAGGATCCCGGGTACTCGGACGGCTGTCTGATGAGCCACATCCTCTGGCAGAAACACCATGCACTGCCGAGTGTCGAACAGGAGACCCAGGAAAAGGAGCCTTTGAGATGGGACCAAGTCTGACTTGTCCAGATTCAAGATCCAGCCGTGACTGTTCAGAGTGTGTATACACAGCTGCATCTGCTGGTGGAGAAGCTCCGCTGAGGAGGCTTTCAGGAGGAGATAGTCCATGTAGAGGGTCACTCTGACACCTTCTCGATGAAGCACAGCTATCAATGATCCCAATACCCTCTGAAAGACCAGAGGGGCTGAAGTCAGTCCAAAGGGAAGAGCTGAAAACTGAAAGTGTCCCTTGTGGCAGGCAATCCTGAGATACCATCTGCTCTCTGGATGAATAAGGATGTGAAGATATGCATCCTGAAGGTCCAGGGAGGCAAGGAACTCCCCTGGAGACATTGCGGCAATCACAGAGCGCAGGGATTCCTGGCGGAAGTGGGAACTCACAACAAAGGAATTGAGATCCTTTAGATCCAAGATAGGACGAGCACCTCCGTCCTTTTTGGCCACCACGAACAGGTTGGAATAGAATCCTGAACCTGTGTCCTCTGGAGGAACCAATTCCAGGACCTCTTTGTCCAAAAGATCCTGAATAGCGTTGAACAGACGCCTTTTTGTAGGTTCCTGAGAAGGACGAGTAAATTGGAACCGAAAAGGAGGAAGGGAAGAGAAAGGGATCCTGTATCCCTCTGACACTACCTGAATAACCCATGGGTCCGTCACAGACTCCTCCCAAGTCCGGCGAAAGATGCGGAGACGTCCACCTACTGCCGGATGTGGACCCGGGTTCGGTAAGTCATGCCGAAGCAGTCTTGGAGGTCTTGGCCTTGGGGGCAACTTTGGGCTTCCAGGACTGTTTGGGCTTGGAGGAGGGACGTGGAGCGTGTCTCAGTCTGAAAGGAACGAAAGGACCGGTTGCGTTTGGTTGGAAACTTTTTCTTGAAGACTGAGGGTAGAAGAGTACTTTTACCGCCAGTAGCCTCGCTGATCATCTCTGAGTTCAGAACTAAATAGCAAGTTCCCTTGAAAGGGCAAGGAAAGCAAGGCTTTCTTAGAGGCTGTATCAGCAGACCAAATTTTCAGCCAAAGGGCACGTCTAGCCACCACAGATGAAGTGGAGGCCCTCGCCATCATGCGCACAGCATCAAAGGCAGCATCAGCAACATAATTCTGTGCTTCAGTAATATTAGCAAGGAGCTGCAACTGCTCAGATACCGGTACATCCTGGCGGACCGCTTCAGTCAGTCGTTCAGTCCAGGCCGCAATAGCTCTATTAACCCACGCCACTGCAAAGGTTGGACGCATGGCAGTGCCAATGGAGGCAAAAATAGATTTAAGAGAAAGTTCTAGCTTTTTGTCCGTCCAATCCTGCAGGGCAGAGGCATCAGAGACAGCTAAAGCAGTAGATTTGGATAACCTGGAAACAGGAGCATCCACTTTAGGAGGATGAACCCATTTTGCCAGTTCAGTCTCAGGAAAAGGGTAAAGTTTAGCAAACTTTTTGGACACAGACGAGGATTTGTCAGGATTCTTCCACGCCTCAGAGACTAGACGGGCAAGAGTAGGATTAGTTGGAAAACATACAACCGCCTTAGATGGTTTTTGGAAAACGTCAGTTGGATCATGAGTAGATTCCTGAGTCAGAGGAAGGTTGAGCGTGGTTAACACAGCTCTAATCAAACCCTCAGCAGAAACCTCAGGGTCACATTCATAAGGGTCCCCAATGGACCTGTTAGACTCAATAACAGTGCCTTCCTCAGCATCAGAATCCTGTAATAGTTCTTCTTCAGAAGAATCAGACACATCAGGAGCCCCCTGTGGCTTAGGCAGGGAGGTCCTGATTGTAGAGGGGGTCTGCCAAACCTGGAGAGCCCCCTGTACCTGAGAGGGAAAGAGTTGGAGAGTAGATCTGAGATCCCTAGTGGCAGCTTTAAACTCTTTCACCCAAGTTGGCTCAATAGCATGGCTGGGAAGCCCAGGGTTGCTATCATGACAATTAGTGCATTTAGGGCATAAACTACCAGAACAATCTCTAGGCAGCCCAGAGTGACAAGAGGAGCAAAGCGCAATGAGGGGAACAGACACCCCAGCCTCCTTAGTCTTAGGTCTAGCCCCTGTCTCCAGTGGAGTAGACATGCTCACAGCGTCAATATACACCACTTAACAAATATCACCCAGTAAAAGTGTGAAAGATTAAAGTTTCACCCCAGAAATGCCTAAAATCAGACTTATCTGGCCAGCGAAGGGTTAATCTGCTGAGAGGAGAGAAGGCTCGGTCCCTGCGTAGTATACTCGCTGAGAAATAACCACAAAATGGCTGCCGTCAGGTCAGCCAATCAGAAAACGAGCGCGAAACGGGCGCTCATGGGAAATGTAGTTTTCTCTCAGAAGTACCCCAAACAGTGCCCGAAGCCCCCCTGAACTCCCCACACCCCGAAAATAGACACCGGATGATAGAGCAGGAGCAAAGTAATAAAATGAGCCATCTCTGAAGTTGCTGTGACAAGCGGTTCCAGAGATATGTCCCACACTGTGTAGTCTCATAGAGAGTAAAGGAGCAATGGTGTCTATGCAGAAAAAGGCGCGCTTAAAGGCACGGAACACTAAATTTTAATAAAGTCCCACTGAAACAAAAAATGCCCCAAACAGTTATCAAACGCATGAGAAACATAAGAAAAACAATACCCAAAGCTCCAAAACCCAGAGAATACCACAGAAATTGCATAAATATAAGAAATGCAAATAAAAACACCCTATGAGTGCTGGAGTGCAATGCAAACTCCCAAATACAAGCCCATCAAAGGGACACTGTGGGGACAAGTGGACCTTCAGCACTCAAGGGGTGGCTCACCTTTCTGCAGGACTTCTGTCTTCAGGTGACCATGATGAAGTAGGAATAGACCAGAGGTAAATTCCCCAGCAGGGAAGCTGCTTGACTCAAGCTGTTCCCTCTTCAGGGCATAAGGTCCACAGAAAATCCCTGGAAGCTGCACTAGCCACTTTAGAGAGGGCACTTCACAGCCATGGTCACCCTCCTAATGGTGGTATTCCATATTTGAATAAAAATAATAAAATACTAAGTTGAATGTATAGATGTTCTCCACCTGGTGTGCACAGCACACAGGAACAAATCAATCTAGTGGCTCTGGCCTGAAGGCAGCTTAAGTAGGAGGGGAGGCTCCGCCCCCTGCTCACATTTGAATAATTGTTCCTGCCTATTAAAGGGGCGGATCGCCTCCCAGAGTACCAGTGACCTGTACTGGACGACAGTGAAATTCGACTTGCAGTGCTTTCTTTCACTGCTTTAATTTGACAAATATTATATTATACATTTGACATTTTAACAGTTCCCATTGACAAATTGACTTCAGTGCTCCCATGACTTTCTTTCACCATTTAAATTCAACAAATATTGTTCACATTCCACATTTTAACCCCTCCCCCTTGAAAATTTGGCTACAGTGCTTCCATGACAATTGGATCACACTTATTCAATAACCTTCCTTACAAAAGTAAAGGAGGGGTTAATATCGGTTCTTACTGTAGCATTAACACATCAAATGGGTTTAGCCATCAAGTAGTAGAAGTGAGAGGTCTTTCACACTTAGGACAGCAAGTTATACATTCTTGTACAGGAATCACTGTGACACAAAGAGTTTGTATTTTGCAGTAAAATTGGAGAGTAAACAGTGTTGAATGGGAGCAATATTATTCAAATTAAAATGGAGAAAGAAGGTGATAGGAACAATATAAGTCAAATTTTAAAGGGGAAGGGTTAACGTGCTGAATGTGAACAATATTTGTCGAATTTAAATGGTGAAAGTCATGGGAGCACTGTTGTCGAATTTTCAAGGGGAAGGGTTAAAATATTGAATGTTTAATATTTGTCAAAATAATGTGGTATCAGAAACATTTACCTTGATTGCCAAAGTTTCAATTATTTGAAAAAGCCCTGAGTCCTCCGAGTAAAAAAAATACCAAATTTGTATAGTTTTACCTATGTCTGTGGCTAGCGTAGAACCCTAATCACCAGGAGCACAAAACGGCATTTTCAAGTTTATGAACTAATATGCGCATTCTAGTGTTTTTGTGGTAAAGCTATCCTAAAAACAGTGGAATAGCTATACAAAACTATATATTTCTGTAAAGTAGACAACCTGCTGCATCTAATGAGGGGTGACTTGCCTTGTTACCCCAATCCTGGTATGCCAAATGTTTCCAAATGGCACTACAAAAAAAAAAAAAAAAAAAAAAAAAAAAGTATTTTCTTACATTTTTTGCCCCTTCAAATGTACTGAAATCTGTGAAAACCATGGCATTTCCAAATGCATTCATTAGCTAGTGCACTTAGGAGACAAATGGCACCCCACTGGTATTGAGTTAACGTACCGTAGGGGTGCACATAACACCTACCTGTTTTCTTCTTTGGAAATGACTGCTTGTACTAAACTGTTCATAACTTTTAGATACATGAAGGAAAGGTATAAAATGTATACCATTTTGGAAATTAGATATTCACTGGCATCAAATGAGGGGTCACTTGCCTTTCTACCCTCTGGCTGAAGTGCACAATTATTTCCAAAAGGTGGCACTATAGGAATAAATACATATTTTTTTTACATTTCCACCACTTCAAAGATACTAAAATCTTTGACAACATTTCCTACTGTATTCAGTACCTGCTACCAGCATGAGAAAAATGGTACCCCATTTGTGTGGGATAACATACAATATGTGGGTGCTAGAAACACTTACCTAAACCGGACACTTTTGTTTTTGAAATTATCTGCCTGCACTTAAAAGTGTCTTAACCGTTAAAGACAACCTGCCGCATCTATTTAGGGGTGACTTGCCTTGTTACCCCAAGCCTGATGTTTCCAGACAGAGCCGGATTAACACTCCACGGGGTCCTAGGCAAGGTATCAATTTGCCCCCCCCCCCCCCATACCTCTCTAACTTTGGCTACCTACACATTGTTTAGTTTACACTACAATTTTGTGGCCACAGGCACTCAAAGGGATATACTACAGTTTTGTGGGCACGATCACTCAAATGATTATCCAATGACTGGATAACCCTTTGAGTGCCTGTGCCCACAAAACTGTAGTCTAAACTGCCCCCATCAGCTCCAACTTGCCCCCTATCAGCTCCAACTTGCCCCCCAGCTCCAAATTGCCCCCCAGCTCCAAATTGCCCCCCCCACCAGCTCCAACTTGCCCCCCATCACAAACCTGTAGCTGCTAGAGCTCCCGCGTGGTCTTCTCTTCAGTAATGCAGAGCGCGCTGGGAGATGTCGACTCCCAGCGCGCTCTGCATTACTAAAGAGGCGACGAGGGAGCACTGTAGCTACACAGACCTGACTGTGTTGCAGTGCCCAACGTAGAAGTCCTGCTAGCAGGAACGGCATTCCCACACATTCCTGTAGGACTCGTTGAGTGCAGGAATGAGGCTTTCTCCAGGCCCCCTCATTGGACTGGGCCCTAGGCAGGCGCCTTGCCTGTAATCCGGCTCCGTTTCCAGAGGTTTGTGCTAAAGGAAAAAAAATTGCATTTTCTTACATTTCTACCGCTTGAAATGTATTGAAATCTGTGAAAACCATAGCATTTTCAACTGTATGTGTTAGCTAGTGCTCTTAGGAGTCAAAATACACCCCATTGGTATGAGCTGACATACCTTAGACAGTGCTTGAAGCACAAAACTACACCTACTACAACATCTGATTTTTCTAACATTTTCTCAAACAGGACTTGCCTGTACAAAAATGGTTATAACAGCTACAGAAGTGAAGAAAGGGTAGACATCCCATACCATTTTGGAAAGAAGATAACCTGCCAAATCAAAAGATGGGTCACTTGCCTTTTTACCCCTAGGTTAGTTTGCACAACTATTTCCAGAATGTGGTGCTAAAAAAAAAAAAAAAAAAAAAAAAAAAATGTTTTTGGTGTGTGTGTGTGTGTGTGTGTGTGTGTGTGTGTGTGTGTGTGTGTGTGTTTTTATGGATAACAATTGAAAGAAGCTAGGGTATCAGTCGGTTTACGTGCGGACCTATGACTACCAGTATAACAAAGTGTGTGGGGGGGTGAGGGGTTAGGCAGTGTATGTGGGTATGTCTACTAGTGGGGAGCGGACCAAGGGTGGTGGTGGTGGGGAGGCAGTGTCTGATAGTTGGGGATCTGTGACTACCAGTGTGCACTGTATGTCCCCCCCCCAATACAAAGTTTGATTCCCAGCCTGGATCTAGTGCATACTGGTACTTTGGTCTACCAGTAGGCTGTGGAACCAGGCAGGGGGATAGGGTGCAACCCCTGTTGCACACAAAGTTTATTTTTTTTATTGTTTATTCATACCTCGTTGGGAAGACGGTATCAGGAACACTCCTGGTGCCCCCCATCAAGGCCTTAAAAAAAAAAAAAAAAAAAAAAAAAAAAGTGTGCGTCTGTCTCTCTCTCTCTCACAGGGGGTCTAAGGTCTAATGCATTGCAAAGCACTGCGTTGGAACCCCCCCCCCCCGTGGCACATGCAGGTTTTTGGGGCTTCACCCTCCCCAATATTTTTGTGTGGACCTTGATGGGGGGCATCAGAACCCCACAATATGGTCTGAAAAAAAAAAGGTGGGAGAAAATAAATAATCCTTTGTGTGCCACAGGGGTGTCCAGTGCATTGCAAAGCAAGGTATTGGACCCTTGTGGCATTTAGAGGGTTAATTTTTCATTTCTTTGTAATCAGAGCTTGTTGGGGGGGCCATCAGGACCACTCCTGACAGCCCCCCAACAATCTCTGATTACAAACTGATGATAAAAGCCCTGTGTGTGCCACAGAAGGGGGGGGGGGGTCTGCATTGGACCCCCCCCCCGTGGCGCACACACAGGGTTAATTTTTTTTTAATGTTTTTATTATATACCTCATTGAGGGACATCAGGACCCCTCCCGATCCCCCCAATAAGGACTTAGAAAAAAAAAAATAATAAAAAAATGTCCCCCATAATAAGTGACCCTGTGAGTGCCACAAGGGTCTCCAGCACATTGCAAAGCTTTTCCTTTATTATATATATTCTTAATTTATTCTCATACGTCGTGGGGGACATCAGGACCCCTCCTGGTGTCCCCACAGTTATTGATCTCCCAGCCGATTGTGCTGGGAGATCAATATGACGACCACAGTACAGCAAAAGCTCTCCTGCCCTTCTCTCCTACCACCGGCAGGAGTGAATAGGATCGGGCAATGCCTGCTAACGTCATTAGTGAGCATGTCACCGATGACGTTAGATCTTGAGAATTATGTAAAAGTCAGTTGCTAAATATAGCGCAAACGGTTATATTTACAATAAAGAAGACTCAGTAATGTTTCAATTAAGTAGATCACCATCTCTAAGTCCTGGAAGTGAAGGTATGGCCCCCACAGACCCCTGATCTCATCATCAAGTCTATCTGGCATTACACGAAGAGAAAGGAGCAACTGAGGCTGCCTAAATCCACAGAGGAACTGTGGTTAGTTCTCCAAGATTTTTGGAACAACCTACCTGCCGAGTTCCTTAAAAAACTGTGTGTAAGTTTACCTAGAAGAACTGATGCTCTTTTGAAGACAAAGGGTGGTAACACCAAATATTGATTTGATTTAGAATTCTCTTCTGTTCACTCACTACGCATTTTGTTAATTGATAAGTATAAACCATTAACATGTCTATTTTTGAAAACATTCTTACTTTACAGCATTTTTGCATATCTGCCTAAAACATCTGCATTACTGTATATGCTTTAATAATGAATGTACGTATATTGTTAAGTCCACCCATATCTTATTTCGCTCTTTGGTTACAATATATTTGCAGTATATCTATTGCTTCCCATCAGAAGTATTCCTTCTTTGACTTTGCTCATTTAATACTGACCCAATATCATTCAGAAAAGGCATGATATCTAAAAAGAAGAGAATAGGGTTGCTGAAAGGACATCAGAGGCATAGTGAGAAAGTGGAGAGGAGAAGGACAGGAGGTACAGTCATTGGTGGTTAACCAGTGGACGCGGATATACCAAGAGGCTGGTACTGCCTCTGAACTATGTGAGTAGAAGTCCACGAAAGGCATTTTTATTACAGTGGTGGATCTAACAAGAGAAAGACATGCTGCACTTAAAAGGCATAGGAGGTCAGTCCGAAGACCAGAGTGAAAAGGTAGCAACAACTTGAGAAAGAAAACAGACTTTTATAACCATTTTTGAAACTGCTCTTAAACGCATTGTAGATAATTTCCATAAATATACATTTGAAACTTAATATTCACGTTTTGTCACAACCTTGAAAGAAACAAGTGGCACCCAAAATGGATGTCAGTGACGTACCTTAGTGCCATGGAATCCTGGTCAAGAACCACTGGATTACAGTTTTCAAGCAATATTAATTGGGCTTACGTTGCATTCAAGATACAATTGTTGATTGACCCAGTTATTTTTGATTTAGATCAAATCTGACTGCTCTGCCAAATAGCCACACGCACAAAAGAAAAGTGGAGCAACTCTGGGAAAACCAACTGCGCCATAGTGGAAAGAGAAAATTCCCAAAGTTCCATGGAGCTAAATGGGACTTTTAACCCAATTAATGTTATTGAGGTGTCCAAAGCAGCTTCAAAATGCAATGGAGACCTATCTAGCATTCAAAATATTAAAAGCTCAATTTAAATTAAAATTAAGGTTTATTTTTTTGTATGGGGCCGTTGATTTGCTGCAAAATTATTCCCCATTTCTTTTTTGCACAAGGTTCTAACTGCATGTTAACACAAAGGTGCAGAACATGGAATTATTTTAATGTTCTTTACCTGTCCAATTCATTTTCATAAATACATTTGGAAACACTTAATACATATTGAAAAGTTGCATTAATCAGGCTTTCTGCAGTAAAGGAGTAGCTGGGGATGACCTCTACATGTACAAGCTATGGCGTGTATTTATAATAGCAAATTGCTGCTATTCTGGAGTAAATCAACATGATGAATGAATTAAACTTCTTGTTAAATTAAAAGAGGATTTTAGTCTTACCTGTTAAATCCTTTCCTCTTAATCCATATGATATACAGGTACCATGGGGAGGTGACAGCTCCTCCCTGTAGGTTGGAACAATTTTTCAAAGAAGTTATCCCACTAGCCCCTCCCAGATAGTCTTGTGACAAGCTTACTAAGTAGGACAGCAGGAAAAAAAGAAAGGAAAGACTCCTGTGAGTAAGCGACCCATGTGGGCTCCCATATCCAGCAAAGAATAAGGAAAGCACAAAGAGCTAGATCCCATGATACCAGAGTTCCTAAGGACTATCCAGGACACGGAACAGCCCAAACTTAACTAAGTGTCAATGGACACTGAATAATATCACAGCACACAAGGACAAAAGCCAACCAGGCTCAAACAGTTAAAGAACAGTAAGGCACAAGAATGAAAAGGTCCTAAACAGGCAGAACTGCCAAAGCTGGCTTCAGACGAAGCCGGAAAATAAACACAAAAGTGTTTTGCAAAGGTGTGCACAGAAGACCAAGTGGCCGCCTTGCACAGCTGTTCAGCAGAGGCCTGATTCTTGCCCAGGAAGGGAACAGGTTTCCTTCAGACTTCGTATGCCTTGCGGATGGTAGACTTAATCAAAGATGCGATAGTGACCTGGGACGCAGCCATACCTGCCCTAGGAC
Organism: Rhinophrynus dorsalis; assembly: GCA_037306005.1. Taxonomy (NCBI): domain Eukaryota; kingdom Metazoa; phylum Chordata; class Amphibia; order Anura; family Rhinophrynidae; genus Rhinophrynus; species Rhinophrynus dorsalis. The sequence continues at coordinate 367,781,979 of CM074721.1, forward strand.
CCTCAGGGATGACAAACAAGGCATCAGTCTTACAGAAAGAATAGAATTTAAGTAAGCGTACCACATCTAACAAGTGGAGATCCCTCTCCTTGTCAGATATGGGGTCAGGACAAAATGAAGGAACAACAATCTCCTGATTGATGTGGAACTCAGAGACCAACTTAACCCCTTAACGACCCTTGACAGTCACAGTACGTCATGGGTCGATCTGAATTAACCACCCATGACGTACTATGACAGTCATGGAATTCCAGGCTCCCACCGCGGCTGCACGCCATTCGGGGAGTCCGGAACAGGAAACGAAAAAAAAAGCTCCATGGTTGTTGAGTGACCACGCCGATCGGCCGGTCATTAAGGGGTTAAGAAGGAATTCCTGGAGGTTAAAGAGAACGGTCTTATCCTTGTGAAACACCAGGAAAGGCAGTCTGCAGGACAAAGCCTGCAATTCAGCAACTCGGGGAGCGTTTCTTGTACCTCCTTGCTGGTTTGTTAATGTAAGCCACAGCCATGGTGTTGGTCGAATGGACACAGACTGGACACACCCTCAGTAGAGAGGACCAGTACACCAGAGCATGTCAAACCGCCCAGTTGATAGACTGAAGAGTCTCCTCTGCAGTCCATGTGCCATGGATCCCCAGGTGACCTAGGACCGTTCCCCAGCCCCTGAGGCTGATGTCCGTTGTCACAAGTGTCCAGTCCTGAATCACAAAGGGTTTCCGCTTCTCCAGACTGGACCCTTCCAGCCACCATAGCAGGTACTGTCTGACCACCGGAGGGAGACACACATCGAGATCAAATAGATCCAGTTTCTCATGCCAAGCACGGATAGTGAATCTCTGGAGCTCCTTGGTGTAAGCCATGGAGTATGGGACTGCTTCCATGGTGAACACCATGCGGCCTGTCAAGGTAAAAACATTTCGGAGTGGAGCTTAGGGCCACTCCAAAGTTCGAGATACCAGACGCATGATCTGTTGGATAGAATCCTCGGTCAGGAAAAATTTCCCTAGGGACGTATCGAATTGTATCGTGAGGGATGTCTTGTGCCATGGAAAGATGTCAGAGGAAGTCTGACCCTCATCAGGTGTAGTGTTGACCTGTAGGGTTGTCAAAACCACCTTAATGAGACCCTCAGCCATGGGCTCAGTGTCAGCTTCAAAGGGGTCTCCATAAGCATATGAAGAGGGCCCTTCCTCACACTCCCTTCCACCGTATCAGCCACAAAGGAATCCTCCTCGGAGGTTTCAGTGAGGTCAGGAATGCTAGTGGCCACAAACCTGAAGAGAGAGAGAGAGAGAGAGAGAGAGAGAGAGAGAGAGAGAGAGAGAGAGAGAGAGAGAGAGAGAGAGAGAGAGAGAGAGAGAGAGAGAGAGAGAGAGAGAGAGAGAGAGAGAGAGAGAGAGAGAGAGAGAGAGAGAGAGAGAGAGAGAGAGAGAGAGAGAGAGAGAGAGTGTGTGTGTGTGTGTGTGTGTGTGTGTGTGTGGCATGGAGGAATGTGGGAACTGTGTAATAGAGGACTTTAAGTCCTTGACCCAGAGTGGCTCTTGTTCAAGGCTGGAGGGCCCAGGTGGAGTTGTAGAGGCCAAGGTGTCCAGAGTACTCTAAGGAGCCCCGTTTGGCATGAGGAACTATAAGCAATAGATGCCCCTGAGTCCTTAGCCTTAGGTCTAGCCCCATGTTCCTTTGGACCTGACATCCCAACAGGAGAAGTGTCTCAACAGTATTAGAAATCCAAATACTGTGAACCAGGTTAAAAGATACCTCATAAAAGGCAAAAAGGTACTTATCTGGCAGGCAAATGGTTAACCTGAGAAGGAATGTAAGGAGAGACAAGCCTCCGAGTAGGATACTCCAGCAAATAGAGAAAGAAAACGGCATCTGAAATCACAGCCAATCAGAAGAAAGCCTGCAAAACGGGCATTCTTGGACTTGTAGCTTTGTCTATTTGCCTTTACCTAGCAAAGCTTGAACCCGAACTTGCGGGGCCCCCAAGACAAGACAAGAGGAGACCAGAAGAAAGAGCTTGCTCTCAACTTTGTAAGTGAAATGGCTGCAGAAATACACCCCAAAGCAGCCAGTCCCATAAAAGACAATATAGCAAGAGTGGCTGTGCGGTAAAGCGTGCCTTAAAGGAGCGGAATTAAAAAAAAAAAAAAAAAAAAAAAATTAACATTTTCCAAAATGTAATAAAAGTGCCCAAAAGCTCAAGGGATCATTTGGGAATAAATGAAAACAATTAATGGTAGAAGGAAAAGCTAAAATAAACCCCTAAACCAAGAGAAACCAGCAGTGAAGGGGTTAATCCTTTGATGCGTTGCGTACCCCTCTGGCACTCAAAGGGTTAAAATACATAAATAAAGCCATCCAAGCTAAAAAAAAAAACTAAATTGATAAATTGGATAAAACTAAATAAGATACCAAACATGAGTGCAGGAGTTCTAGACACCAAGAAAATCCTTGTATGGAGGGGGAACACTGGGACAAGTGGACCATGGCACTCAAAGGGTTACTCACCTTTTACTTGACATCTTTCTTCAGATTATCATTGAAAGGAAAGAGCCTCAAAGAGACCCCTTCAGGGGAGAGAAACATGGTTTGCATGACTCTCCCCACAGGGCTGCAAGGGTCAACAGCAGCACCTGTCAGCTGGACAATCCTCCACGGAAGCCAGGAATAGTAATCCGCCTAACTGGGGAATTTGGACACCCCATATCTAACAGAAAAATAATAAATGAAACTAAAACTAAGCAGAAAGGTTCTCAGCCTGTGCACAGGTCAGTGGAACAAGACTATCAGGGGCGGGGCTAGTGGGATAGTCTGATAAGGATGAAGCAGAGGCTCCACCCAAACTTCTTTGCAGAATTGTTTCAGTGTACAGGGAGAAGCTGTCGCCTCCCCATTGGTAACTGTATGTCATAACGGACAACAGAGAAAAGGTGAAATTTACTCACCGATATTTGTTTTTCCTCTGTGTCCTTCCATGGCAATACTGGGATTTATCTCTTCCTATCAGCTGGTAGGACCAATAAACTTTTTCTTTTAAAAAGCTCTGCTCCACCCTTCCTCCACAGTTTTACTTTTGTCCAAGCTGGAACGACAAAGAAGAGGTTAGTTCAGTATAAACAGTTCAAGAATCCCAACATAGATATATAAGGAATGATACCATTTACCAGAACCTAGGGTGGGATGCCATGGAAGGACACAGAGGAAAAACAAATATCGGTGAGTAAATTTCACCTTTTCCTCTGTGTCCGTGTCCATGACAATACTGGGACTTACCAGAGCAGTATCCCCTAGGGTGGGGACAAAATCCAGTAAGTCATAGGACAGTAGAGGCTGCTTGAAGCACCTTCCTGCCCGAAGCTAGCATCCTTGGATGCCTGGAGGTCCAGTCTGTAGTGTCTAATGAAAGTAGAGACTGAGGACCAAGTGGCCGCCTTACAAATTTCCTCAGAAGTAGCCACCTCCTTAAGGTAAATGGACAGACATCTATGAAGATCCAGGTTAAGCAGTCTCTTATCAGATTCCTGTAGATCTGATCCAAAGGAAGGAAGCACAATTTCCTGACTAAGATGGAAACTGGAGACCACCTTGGAACGGAAAGATAATTTTGGTCGCAGCACCACCTTATCCTTATGAAAAACAGTGAAGGGGGCTTTACAAAGTAAAGCTTGGAGTTCACCAACTCGTCTGGTAGAGGTGACTGCTGTCAAGAACACTGTCTTTAGAGTAAGATGTTTTAAAGAAATATCATAAAGTGGCTCAAAGAAAGGATGCGCACATAACTGTTGTAATACTAGACTGAGGTCCCACGGGGGAATGACTTCCCTAATGGTGGGTCTAATTTTGGAAATTGATGCCACATACCTCTTTATCAAATGTTTGTCCGCAAAGGGCTTTGCCAAGATAGCAGAAATGGTTGATAAATGCACCCGTAAAGATGCTGGTTTTAGGCCCTTCTGGAGCTGTCTTGCAGAAATTCCAAAATACAATTCTGTGATAACTGATGTCCATTATAATTTCTTTCTCTACACCATTTGTAGAATATTGACCAGACCCTGTAGTATACCTTTGTAGTGGAAGATCTCTGTCCTTGTAATATGGTGTTAATTACAGCATCTGACAAACTCTTATATGTTAGCGAGCTCCGCTCAGCTTCCAAACCGCCAGGTTCAAGAAGGCTGGATTTGGGTGCAGAATGGGACCTTGAGACAGAAGGTCTGGGTCTTGTGGAAGCATTACGGGAGGTCTGACGGATAACAGAGTTAGATCTGCGTACCACAGTTTTCGAGGTCAGTTTGGAGCTATCGAGATGACACTGGCCTGATCCTGTCGAACTTTTCTGATGACCGCTGTTATAAGAGGAAGTGGAGGGAAGACATGGGCTAGCTGAAAATTCCATGGAATTTGGAATGCATCCTGAGCTTGTGCTTGTGGTGTTTTCCAGCGAGCCAGGAATTTCCTGCACTTTGTGTTGCTTGGTGTGGCCATGAGGTCTATGACCGGGGTCCCCAGGGCTGATATGTTTTGAAATACAGATTCTTTCGAGGACAATTCTCCCTGATCTATTTTGTGCCGATTGAGGAAGTCTGCTTGACAGTTCTGAAGTCCTGAAAGGTATGTTGCCCTTATCGCCAGTAGATGAGTCTCCGCCCAGGAGAAGAACTGAAGAGCCACTTGGTTGAGAGACCTGCTTCTTGTTCCCCCCTGGTTTTGAATATAACTGACAGCTGTCGTGTTGTCCGATCTGATGAGTATAGCCTTGTTCTTTAGATAGCCAAGCAGCGACTTAAAGGTCTTCCATACCGCCAATAGTTCCAGAATGTTGATGTGAAGCCTGGTCTCCTCTTCTGACCGGGTTCCCTGTACTGACACCTGATTCCATATGCCCCACCCATCCTGTCTTGCTGGCATCTGTTGTCACAATATCCCAGATTGGTTCCTGCAATGGTCTGCCCTTTTTTATATTCAGAGGATTGCACCACCAACTTAGTTCTTTCCTGGTGGAGGGGAACACAGGAATTCAGAGACTTGGATTGAAAGGATGTTTCCTCTGATATTCCAGATAATTTGCCTGTGTGAGTCTTCCGTGGAACCTGGCCCATGGCACTATCTGATGAGCCGAGGTTAGGTTGCCCAGAATCTGAGAGAATGTTTCTGCAGTGTGAACGTTTTTTCTCCTGAAACTCTTGATTCTGTCTAGAAGTCTGTCTTGCCTTTCCTGTGACAGTATGGCTAGAGATCTTTTGGTATCTATGTTGATTCCTAGAAAGATCAGGTCCTGAACAGAAAGAGTTGGCTCTTCTTGATGTTGATGAGCCAACCCAGCTTTGATAGAAGTTCCAGACAGGACTTTGTTGCTATCTTGGATGTCTCCTGAGAACCTGCTATGATGAGAATGTCATCTAGATACGGAGCTACACGGATTCCCTGAGTTTTTAGTTACACCATTACTATGGCTAGTACTTTTGTAAATACCCTGGGAGCCGATGCTAACCCGAAGGGTAGAACCCTGTATTGATAATGACTGCGTCCTATATGAAATCTGAGGTACTTGCGATGAGCTTCCTTTATCGGGATATGATAATAAGCATCCCTGAGATCTATCCGTGCCAGGTATGCTTTGGGCTGTATTAGCTTCAGTGTGGATAGAATTGTTTTCATTTTGAAATGTCTGATTCTGAGGAATGAGTTCAGCTTCTTCAAATCTAGAATGAGACGCAGATCTCCGGAAGGTTTGGAAACAGCAAAAAGCGTTGAATAAATTCCTCTGAACTGCTGATGTGGAACGTTCTCTATCACCCTCTGAACAAGCAAGTTCTGGACAGCCGTCTTCATCTTCATAACCAGACTTCTGTTTCTGATGACTGACTTCTGAAAGTAATGACCTGTTGGGACAGTCTGAAACTCCAATGAGTACCCTCTCTCTATGATTTCCATGACCCACCTGTCTGGGTGAATCTTTTTCCATTCGTCGATGAAGCATCCCAGCCTGCCCCCTACAGGGATGAGAGATAGGGTTTGGAGACCCTCACTGTTGAAATCCCTGTTTGCACTGGAACTCCTTGCGGAGTCCAGCTCTTGAGGGTTGGGAGTGTAGCCTTTTCTTCTGGTCATAAGAGGTTCCAGGCCTGTATCTGCGTGCTTCCTGAAAGCACTGTCTCTTGAATTTTGTAGATCTTGGGGGCGAGTTTTTCTGTCGCCTGTCTTGTGGTAGAAATGGACTTTTACCTCCAGATGATCTCTTTATTATCTCCTCCAACTGATCACCAAATAGTTTGAAACCCATAAAGGGTAAAGAAACCAGACAATTTTCGGAAGAGGGATCCGCATCCCATGCCTTGATCCAGAGTGCTCTTCGTGCCGTCCCTGATAAAGCTGAAGACCTAGCCATCAGTTTTATGTTGTCTAGGGATGCATCACATGAAAAATTGACCGCATCCTTAATTGTTGATAGTTCCTTTATAAGACGGGATCTGGACACTGGAGAGTCGATCTTATCTTCAAACTCATTAAGCCAGATGCGAAGGGTACAGAATATACAAGCCATAGCAGTATCAGCCTTCAAGTTATGACCTATAGTGACATACTGCTTTTTCAGGGCACTATCAGCTCTTTTGTCCATCAGGTCTCTAAGAGTGGTGCCATCCTCTAACAACAAGGTGGTTCTACGTGAAATTTGAGCCACTGCAGCATCTACCTTTGGTGGAGAAGACCAAGTTGATACCTCTTCTTCTGCAAATGGGTACATTCGCTGGAATATTCTGGTCATGGTTGAACGCTTATCACCCTGTTTCCATTCTGTTTAAATGATATACTGAATTTAACTGTGAACAGGAAATTGGGGAGATATCTGTTTATAGCCAATGAAAGCAGCGTCCATGACATTAAGGTCCTTCTGGACTTCTGAGAGTCCTAGAGACTTTCTCATTGATCTGATAAGCCCTTCCACCTTATCCACACTAAAATTTCCTATATCTTCAGTTAGTTCACCTTCTTCAGCTGAAGACAGGGCTGACTCTAAATCAATTACACTCTCCTCTTCTTCCTCCAAAGTACCCCTAGATGTACCTTCTTCTGGGTCATTAGGTCTAGGCCTTTTTCTTGCCGATTCCTGCATAGAGGAAAAGGTCTCCTGCATGGATGACCGCATCCAACCTAAAAAGTCCTGGAACTGGGCAGGAATATCAGGTCCAGCAGCTTTCCTGAGACATTCAGGGCATAACTTGGATACTTCTGTAATAGGCAATTTTGCCTCACAACCTGCACAGGACTTGAATTTTGGGGTAGCTTTTTCATCTTTTGAAGATTCAGCCACAGCCTTTGGCTTTTCAGATTTTGATTCCTTGGGAGCAGAAATACTGGAGTCTTCCCCAGGCCCCCCAAAACACAGCTCTATCCCAAATACAGCCACAATACAATTCTAGGCCAATACTTTAAGAAAATTAAAGAGACTTACAGTTGCAGACCTCAGCAGCACGCTTCTTATATGCCCCTTCGTTGAGGCGCCCGTTTTCTGCCTTGCGTGGAACGCATGCCACTTCACTTTCGGTTTTGTGACTTCCCGTTCCCCTGCTTATCCAGAAAGCTGAATCTGGCACCCACAATGCCGTGCGGATGCCGGGGAAGGATGACAGGGTGCTGGGAACAGCACGCAGCCGCCCAGGAACGCCCAGGTACTTCACCATACTGTGTTTTGTAGTGCTATGGCAAGCGCTGGGTTCCATCGTGACACACTTAATGCGGTTGGCGTTTAAGGCCAAGCGCATGGGGATAACCAGGAAAATAAAAACTTTTAAGCAAATGAGAAGAGAGGCTCCTGCCTCCGTCTTCCAGCTGGTAGGACCAAATAAACTGTGGAGGAAGGGTGGAGCAGAGCTTTTAAAAGGAAAAAGTTTATTGGTCCTACCAGCTGATAGGAGATAAAACCCAGTATTGCCATGATACGGACACAGCATTTCTTGAATGCTAGAAAGTTCACCAATGCATTGCACGGGTAAAAAAAAAAAAACAAAACTGTATTCAAATACATGAGAATTTAGGCATATTTATTTGTCCCCTATGTTGCTGTTGGTTTAATCCAGAATAACACCATATGGGACTATGTCCCTAGAAGGTAGGCATATGCCAACTTTCGAGGCCCCCGTCCACTCAATGCAAGTGTAGCCCTAATGACAGGTCAGTGCATGCTGTTAAAGGTGTAGCTAGAGCCTGTAATATTTTTACTAATGTTTTACTTTGGGCTTGCCTAAGTTGGGGTACCTTAGCGTGGCAGACAAGCTTGACCATATTTTGGCCAGACTGTGCAATCAAAACCTGAACCTGAAAAAGTGAATCAACATTTAGGTGCTATGAGCAGTAATGTGTGCCATACAAAAGTTTACATTTAAGAAATCTATATGGGGTAGAAAAGATTTGATTTTTTTCTTCTCATCTGAGCACTCACCTCTCCAGTCAGCATGTAGATTAACTCTAAAACATGATTCAGGATCAGCTCAGTTTTCTGTTTATCAGCTTTCATCGTGTTCACTTTCACAGGTGGTCAGGTGCTCAGAGAACCTGAGAGTACAAAAAGAATGCATGCTCTGTTGTGAGTGAGCGCTAGATTAAGCAATATTTATGAGTATTACTTTGTAGGAAGGGTGTTAGATGTGGGTATAGATGACAAGCAATGATGGTGAACAAGAGAGTGTCATGGAGATCAACTCCTGAGATAAACATAACCCCTTAAGGACTAGTGGTCCACGGAAGTTACCTTCTCTTAAAGACACCTCTGATGTGCCTGTACACATCGGCACGCCTTGTTGAGGTCTGAGAGAGACCACTCCCGGAGAAGTGCTGTAAGCAAAATGTATGTGACGTGCTATGACCTTCACTGGTCCTTAAAGTAGCAGTAAATGGTTTAATGAAAACCTATATGTTACAGGGCTTTTCCTGCTGAGTAAAACAAAGAAACCCCCACTACTGTCAGTTATTCAGAATTTATAATGATTGAAATAATTAGGAAGTGAATTTAGTGTGTGTTTGCTTCCTGAAAGTTTTAGTTGAAGCGCCTGTATACAGGGGCCACAGTGCCACCCAGTAACCTCGGCTGGTTGCCGGAGCCTGTCTTCTCAGTGGCGGCGCTGCAGTCACGTGCAGTACTGACTGCCCACACCATGGCTGATGCAGAGAGGGGCGCGCCGAATTTAGTCCTCTCTGTGCACCTTCCTGGGACCAAGCAATCCCAGGAAGGTGCGCAGAGAGGACTCTGGTCTGAATTCGGAGCTCCCCGCTCCGTATCAGCCGCGCCACTGGCAGTCTTACTGCGTATGACTGCGGCGCGCACAACCGTCTCTACTGCGCATGACGGCTTCTGGCAAACATCCTTAGTGAATTACTATATAGGGTTTTTTTTTGTTTTATGAAAAAAGTAAAGTTTACTGCTTCTTTAACACAAAAAGTTTGTGATGGGGTAACATACTATTCCTAATTTTCAGTCCCCCCCCCCCCCCCATTGGCTTTTATTATACACTAGCAGTGTGGGATGGCATTGCCTTTTTTCTTTTTTTTATCCTTGTATCTCGTTGCATATAGTGTTACGAGTATAGCATTTGGCATATTGCGCACATTATTTTGCATACATGTCATGCTACCATGGACAGTTGACATGTATGCATCCCTCATAGGTGTGGATAGGCATATCTTGGACAATTTAAAACTAGGTAAAACTGGGTGAACTGAACAGTTATCCTCCAATAGCTCTCTTAATACTGTGACCTATCCTAGTCAAAATTATACCATTGGACTATTACCACGGTTGACCATACCAATATAATGTTGATTACAATTAAAACAAATGACTCTGCAAATGTACATTGGTGAAACGTAAAAATTCCACTCTTCTCGCAAGTATCTCCCTTGAAATTAACATCCGACGGCACCCTATCATCCATCCTATTATATAAAAACTATATGAATTAACAACATTAATGGGATTCTATTAATAACAAACATCCAAGATAATTATAATTTATTAACCCTTTGAATACTCTCAGGGAAAGACACTTCAATGCTAGCATCTATTATCCGTTGTTAGCCCCAGTTCCTCCATCCCAATGTATATAAAAAATAAATCACAGTATTATTAGAATAACTATTTGGGTATTAACCTCTCAGCTACCTTTAAGACCAAAAACACTTTAATGGTAACACATTGGTTCTCCTGTATACTCCCAAAGAGTGGATTGCAAATAGGCCCATGAGTAAGGACCCTAGCAGTTGAACGCATTAGGAGTTTGTTTAAGGTGATGTATCCATGTTCCTCAGCTTTTACGGTCTTCAATAAAGTCTGTTTTTATGTATTTGAACAAACGATCCTGAATGTGGGTGCCTTGGTTTTGTTGCAATGTAAGGAGTGGAGTTCCTATTCTCCAGCAGCGGCCACTTACGGATTTGATCTCTGTGTTAGTTGTCATCACAAAGGGTGAGTGAAGCTGCCAGTGTACATACCCATTTCTGATGGATTCTCTTGGATGCAGATGGGAGAACAAATGTGCTACCATCGAAGTGCTTTTGGTCTTAAAAGATAGCCGAGTAGTTAAATACCCAAAATAATTATTATACAATACTATATTATTAGAATAGATTTTTTATATACATTGGATGGAGGAAAGGGGACTAACAGCGGGATAATAGATGCACTAATACTGAAGTGTCTTTTGCCCTGAGGGTATCAAAAGAATCATCATTTAATGCTGTTATTTCATACTAGTTGAACAGCCGTTACACGGGCCACAGTGCCTCTGGCAGCCGGTCGCGGGACAGTCACGCGCAGCAGAGACTGCCCGCACCACTGCTGATACAGAGCTGGACGCTCCTTCTGAGCGGCCAGCTCTGTATCAGCCGCGGCGCGGGCAGTCTGTACTGTGCATGACTGCCGCACGCGCAGCAGTGTCTACTGCGCATGTCCGGCGTTACACACAACTTAGCGAATTATTATATGGGATAGTTTTTATATAATAGAATGGATGATAGGGTGCTATCTTATGTTAAAATTCAAGACATACTTGCAAGAAGAGAATGGATTTTCACTTCTGACCAATGTACATTTATCGAGTCATTGGTTTTAATTGTAATCAACATTATATAGACTTGGCAAACTGTGTAATAGACAGATAGTATAATTTTGACTAGGATAAGCCACCATATTAAGAGAGCTATTAGAGGATAACTGTTTAGTTCACTTAATTATGTGAAGCCACTAGTTATAAATTGTCAGGGATTGAACACACTATCAATTAAAAAAAAAAAAAAAAAAAAAACACAGACAAAGTAGTGTGTACTGCTACGAAACATGTTGAATTAAGGCAAATATGAATGTTTGTGTATTTACATTTATTAAAATGTGATTTTTTTTGCTATGTGGTGTGTTTGTGGAACAGTTTCTTTGTGGTGAGATAAGGAGAGACTCTAATCATCCAATACCGAGCAGAGGTGGTAGTAAATTCTCTGCATGCAACACAGCTGTGTATATCAAATGGTACAACGTAGTATATTCTAAATGCTAGTGTATTTTATATATGCATATGTGTGTGTGGCCTTCAACAAGGCACGATTGGAGCTCCTCTTTTTGTTTTTTTACAGCATTCACAGCAAAAGAGTCAGTATTATGGGTAAAGACATCCAAGCTGCCCGCAGGATCAGGGGAGAGTAAGCTTAAAGCAGCCTCAATCCAGCAATACACAGAGACTAATTTTCTGATATGTACCATGCGTGGAGTGAAAAAAGTAGGAACGATGAGCAGGTAGAGATGACAGTAAGAGTGGAGAGTAGGCAAAGGTTGCTGCTGGTGTAAGTCAGCTGTGTTTTTTTCTTCACCAAAAGGAGAAAGTGAGGAGGGGCAAAGTCCTTGCAGAGCAATTGACAGGAGTGGCCAGAGAGCCTTAGGCTCCCCTAGTAACTCCTGACAAAATTACACCCCCATGTATGTAGAGCTGAGGCAGAATGGTGGAAATATGCATATCTCCTACTTGCTGCCACCAGGGATGGCTGTTGAATTTGTGGTCAAGTGACCACGTTCTCGTTTATAGTATAGAAATGCATACATACATATACACACACACACACACTTTTAGAAAGTCTATGATAATAGGTTCATATTGGAGCTAAAACACTGGCCTTGCTTTAGCCTTTTGAGTGCCCAGTGTGGGGGGAACAATGCATTGCTTATATTTTTGGTACTCAAAGGGTTAATACAAAATTTTCACTAATTCATTACACATCTCTCTCTCTCGATAGATCGATCGATATCTCTCTCTCGATAGATCGATCGATATCTCTCTCTCGATAGATCGATCGATATCTCTCTCTCGACAGATCGATCGATATCTCTCTCTCGACAGATCGATCGCTATCTCTCTCTCGACAGATCGATCGATCTCTCTCTCGACAGATCGATCGATATCTCTCTCTCGACATCTCTCTCTCTCTCGACATCTCTCTCTCTCTCGACATCTCTCTCTCTCTCTCGACATCTCTCTCTCGACATCTCTCTCTCTCTCGACATCTCTCTCTCTCTCTCTCTCCCTCGACATCCTCTCTCTCTCTCTCTCTCTCGACATCTCTCTCTCTCTCTCTCTCTCGACATCTCTCTCTCTCTCTCTCTCTCGACATCTCTCTCTCTCTCTCTCTCTCGACATCTCTCTCTCTCTCTCTCTCTCGACATCTCTCTCTCTCTCTCGACATCTCTCTCTCTCTCTCGACATCTCTCTCTCTCTCTCGACATCTCTCTCTCTCTCTCGACATCTCTCTCTCTCTCTCGACATCTCTCTCTCTCTCTCGACATCTCTCTCTCGACATCTCTCTCTCTCGACATCTCTCTCTCTCTCTCTCTCTCGACATCTCTCTCTCTCTCTCTCTCTCGACATCTCTCTCTCTCTCTCTCTCTCGACATCTCTCTCTCTCTCTCTCTCGACATCTCTCTCTCTCTCTCTCTCTCGACATCTCTCTCTCTCTCTCTCTCTCGACATCTCTCTCTCTCTCTCGACCTCTCTCTTTGCTCTCGACATCTCTCTCTCTCTCTCGACATCTCTCTCTCTCTCTCTCGACATCTCTCTCTCTCTCTCTCTCTCTCTCTCGACATCTCTCTCTCTCTCGACATCTCTCTCTCTCTCGACATCTCTCTCTCTCTCGACATCTCTCTCTCTCTCGACATCTCTCTCTCTCTCTCGACAATCTCTCTCTCTCTCTCTCGACATCTCTCTCTCTCTCTCTCTCGACATCTCTCTCTCTCTCTCTCGACATCTCTCTCTCTCTCTCTCGACATCTCTCTCTCTCTCTCTCTCTCGACATCTCTCTCTCTCTCTCTCGACATCTCTCTCTCTCTCTCTCGACTCTCTCTCTCTCTCGATCATCTCTCTCTCTCTCTCTCTCGACATCTCTCTCTCTCTCTCTCGACATCTCTCTCTCTCTCTCTCTCGACATCTCTCTCTCTCTCTCTCGACATCTCTCTCTCTCTCTCTCTCGACATCTCTCTCTCTCTCTCTCGACATCTCTCTCTCTCTCTCTCGACATCTCTCTCTCTCTCGACATCTCTCTCTCTCTCGACATCTCTCTCTCTCTCGACATCTCTCTCTCTCTCGACATCTCTCTCTCTCTCGACATCTCTCTCTCTCTCTCTCGACATCTCTCTCTCTCTCTCGACATCTCTCTCTCTCTCTCTCTCGACATCTCTCTCTCTCTCTCTCTCTCTCGACATCTCTCTCTCTCTCTCTCTCTCGACATCTCTCTCTCTCTCTGACATCTCTCTCTCTCTCTCTCGACATCTCTCTCTCTCTCTCTCGACATCTCTCTCTCTCTCTCGACATCTCTCCGACATCTCTCTCTCTCTCGACATCTCTCTCTCTCTCGACATCTCTCTCTCTCTCGACATCTCTCTCTCTCTCGACATCTCTCTCTCTCTCTCTCGACATCTCTCTCTCTCTCTCTCGACATCTCTCTCTCTCTCATCGACATCTCTCTCTCTCTCTCTCGACATCTCTCTCTCTCTCTCTCGACATCTCTCTCTCTCTCTCTCGACATCTCTCTCTCTCTCTCTCGACATCTCTCTCTCTCGACATCTCTCTCTCTCTCGACATCTCTCTCTCTCTCTCGACATCTCTCTCTCTCTCTCTCGACATCTCTCTCTCTCTCTCTCGACATCTCTCTCTCTCTCTCTCGACATCTCTCTCTCTCTCTCTCGACATCTCTCTCTCTCGACATCTCTCTCTCTCTCTCTCTCTCGACATCTCTCTCTCTCTCTCTCGACATCTCTCTCTCTCTCTCTCTCGACATCTCTCTCTCTCTCTCGACATCTCTCTCTCTCTCTCTCGACATCTCTCTCTCTCTCTCTCTCTCGACATCTCTCTCTCTCTCTCTCTCTCGACATCTCTCTCTCTCTCGACATCTCTCTCTCTCTCGACATCTCTCTCTCTCTCGACATCTCTCTCTCTCTCGACATCTCTCTCTCTCTCGACATCTCTCTCTCTCTCGACATCTCTCTCTCTCTCGACATCTCTCTCTCTCTCGACATCTCTCTCTCTCTCTCGACATCTCTCTCTCTCTCGACATCTCTCTCTCTCTCGACATCTCTCTCTCTCTCTCGACATCTCTCTCTCTCTCTCGACATCTCTCTCTCTCTCGACATCTCTCTCTCTCTCTCGACATCTCTCTCTCTCTATCTCTCTCTCTCTCTCTCTCTCTCGACATCTCTCTCTCTCTCTCTCTCTCTCTCGACATCTCTCTCTCTCTCTCTCGACATCTCTCTCTCTCGACATCTCTCTCTCTCTCTCTCTCGACATCTCTCTCTCTCTCTCTCGACATCTCTCTCTCTCGACATCTCTCTCTCTCTCTCTCTCGACATCTCTCTCTCTCTCTCTCGACATCTCTCTCTCTCTCTCTCGACATCTCTCTCTCTCTCTCTCGACATCTCTCTCTCTCTCTCTCGACATCTCTCTCTCTCTCTCTCTCGACATCTCTCTCTCTCTCTCTCTCTCGACATCTCTCTCTCTCTCTCTCTCTCGACATCTCTCTCTCTCTCTCTCTCTCGACATCTCTCTCTCTCTCTCTCTCTCTCTCTCTCTCTCGACATCTCTCTCTCTCTCTCTCTCTCTCTCTCTCTCTCTCTCTCTCGACATCTCTCTCTCTCTCGACATCTCTCTCTCTCTCGACATCTCTCTCTTTCTCTCTCGACATCTCTCTCTCTCTCTCTCTCGACATCTCTCTCTCTCTCTCTCGACATCTCTCTCTCTCTCTCTCGACATCTCTCTCTCTCGACATCTCTCTCTCTCTCTCTCTCGACATCTCTCTCTCTCGACATCTCTCTCTCTCGACATCTCTCTCTCTCTCTCTCTCGACATCTCTCTCTCTCTCTCTCGACATCTCTCTCTCTCTCTCTCTCGACATCTCTCTCTCTCTCTCTCGACATCTCTCTCTCTCTCTCTCGACATCTCTCTCTCTCTCTCTCGACATCTCTCTCTCTCTCTCGACATCTCTCTCTCTCTCTCTCTCTCTCTCTCTCTCTTCGACATCTCTCTCTCTCTCTCCTCTCTCGACATCTCTCTCTCTCTCTCTCTCTCGACATCTCTCTCTCTCTCTCTCTCTCGACATCTCTCTCTCTCTCGACATCTCTCTCGACATCTCTCTCGACATCTCTCTCTCTCTCGACATCTCTCTCTCTCTCGACATCTCTCTCTCTCTCGACATCTCTCTCTCTCTCGACATCTCTCTCTCTCTCGACATCTCTCTCTCTCTCATCTCTCTCTCTCTCTCGACATCTCTCTCTCTCTCGACATCTCTCTCTCTCTCTCTCTCTCGACATCTCTCTCTCTCTCGACATCTCTCTCTCTCTCGACATCTCTCTCTCTCTCGACATCTCTCTCTTTCTCTCTCGACATCTCTCTCTCTCTCTCTCGACATCTCTCTCTCTCTCTCTCGACATCTCTCTCTCTCGACATCTCTCTCTCTCTCTCTCTCGACATCTCTCTCTCTCTCTCTCTCGACATCTCTCTCTCTCTCTCTCGACATCTCTCTCTCTCTCTCTCGACATCTCTCTCTCTCTCTCTCGACATCTCTCTCTCTCTCTCTCTCGACATCTCTCTCTCTCTCTCTCTCGACATCTCTCTCTCTCTCTCTCTCGACATCTCTCTCTCTCTCTCTCTCGACATCTCTCTCTCTCTCTCTCTCGACATCTCTCTCTCTCTCTCTCTCGACATCTCTCTCTCTCTCTCTCTCGACATCTCTCTCTCTCTCTCTCTCGACATCTCTCTCTCTCTCTCTCGACATCTCTCTCTCTCTCTCTCGACATCTCTCTCTCTCTCTCTCGACATCTCTCTCTCTCTCGACATCTCTCTCTCTCTCTCTCTGACATCTCTCTCTCTCTCTCTCTCGACATCTCTCTCTCTCGACATCTCTCTCTCTCTCTCTCTCGACATCTCTCTCTCTCTCTCTCGACATCTCTCTCTCTCTCTCTCGACATCTCTCTCTCTCTCTCTCGACATCTCTCTCTCTCTCTCTCGACATCTCTCTCTCTCTCTCTCGACATCTCTCCTCTCTCTCTCTCGACATCTCTCTCTCTCTCTCTCGACATCTCTCTCTCTCTCTCTCTCGACATCTCTCTCTCTCTCTCTCGACATCTCTCTCTCTCTCTCTCGACATCTCTCTCTCTCTCTCTCGACATCTCTCTCTCTCTCTCTCGACATCTCTCTCTCTCTCGACATCTCTCTCTCTCTCTCTCGACATCTCTCTCTCTCTCTCTCGACATCTCTCTCTCTCTCTCTCTCTCGACATCTCTCTCTCTCTCTCTCGACATCTCTCTCTCTCTCTCGACATCTCTCTCTCTCTCTCGACATCTCTACCTCGACATCTCTACCTCGACATCTCTACCTCGACATCTCTACCTCGACATCTCTACCTCGACATCTCTACCTCGACATCTCTACCTCGACATCTCTACCTCGACATCTCTACCTCGACATCTCTACCTCGACATCTCTACCTCGACATCTCTACCTCGACATCTCTACCTCGACATCTCTCTCTCTCGATATCTCTACACACACACACACACACACCTTCCACCGCATACTGTGGGTAATTGGCTCCGCTTTCCAGCTGGTAGGACCAATCCAAAATTCTTCAAATGCACTTTGATACCTCCCCTGTGCAGTTATAGAGTTGTCCAAGCTCAAAGATATGACAGGTTATTGAAAGGCAACTATAAAAAATATACAGCGTGAGGTACACGTACATCATCTTCCAGAGTTGAAACGCTACAGGTACCAAGATATAAACCAGGGAGGGTTGCGTGGAAGGACACAGAGGAAAAACAAATATCAGTGAGTAAATGTCACCTTTTCCTCTGTGTCCAATCCACAGCATTCTGTGGGACTTACCAGAACAGTATCTCAGAGTGGGAGGGTTTGGAGGTAAGAAGTTCAAAGGGGAATGACTGCTTCATGCTCCTTCCATCCAAACTTTGCATCTGAGGAGGCCTGAAGATCCAGTCTGTTTTGCCTGATGAAGGTCGAGACTGAAGACCAGGTTGCGGCCTTACAAATTTCTTCTGGAGATGTTGAGGCAATTTTAATGCAGTCTCTAATCCAGCATGAAATGGATGGCTTAGAGGCTGCTGTTCTTTTCAATTTCCCACAGAAGTGTAGAAATAGGGGTCAGAGGTGCAAAATAGTTTGGTTCTAGTAATGTAGATCTGTAAGTATGAGATCTAGATGAGCCTCCTCGCAATGTCATGTGAAGGATTTGGACAGAAAGACGGTAGGACAATCTCTTCATTGAGATGTAATTGGGAGATTACTTTAGAGCAGAATGATTCCCTAGGGTGAAGAACCACTTTATCCTGGTGAAACACCAGAAATGGAGGAATGCAGACCAAGGCCTGAAGCTCATTCATTTGTCTGGCTGATGTTATGGCTGTAAGGAAAGCAGTTTTCAGAGTAAGATGTTTCAAGGAGATGTCTTCCACTGGTTTGAAATACGGATCGGATGACAATTGCTGGAGCACCAAACTTAAATCCCAAAGCGGAATGGTTTCTCAAATCTCGGGTTTGATCTTCGAGATAGGTGGAATATATCTATTAATGAAGTAGTTGTCAGCGAATGGAGTGGCTAAAATCTCAGATAGAGTGGAAAGCAGCATTTTCAGGGATGCTGGTTTAAGGCCTTTCTGAAATCCAGATTGCAAAAAAATCTAGGATCCTAGCATATTTTAGTAGAGGAGGGTTTTTGTCCTTTCAG
Source organism: Rhinophrynus dorsalis (assembly GCA_037306005.1). NCBI lineage: Eukaryota > Metazoa > Chordata > Amphibia > Anura > Rhinophrynidae > Rhinophrynus > Rhinophrynus dorsalis. The sequence continues at coordinate 367,800,246 of CM074721.1, forward strand.
GATAGTGTCAATGACAGAATCTGAAATTCCCTGTAAACTCAGTGATTCCTGTTCAGCCTCCAAGCCTTGAGGTGGAAGAAAGCTGGATCCGGATGAAGAAGTGGTCCCTGAAGCAGTAGATCTGGAATGTCTGGCAGGGTTATGGGTGGGCTGACTGACATCTGGAGCAGATCGGCATACCAGCTTTTTCGAGGCCAATCGGGAGCTATCAGGATGATTTCGGATTTGTCTCTTCTTATTTTTCTTATCACTTCTGTGATCAGGGGAAGTGGAGGGAACAGGTAGGCTAGAGGGAAGGTTCAATGGATCTGAAGAGCATCCTGATTCTGGGCCTGGGGTTGCAAGCCAGACACGGTCTGTTCTGATTTGTTGCCATAAGATCCATTGATGGTTCCCCAGGACAACTGAAATAGCTTTTTTGTTTAGACCCCATTCCCCTGGGTCTATTTTGCATCGACTTAAGAAGTCTGCTTGGACATTTAGATGGCCTGACAGGAATGATGCCAATAGTGTTAGAAGAGGTCTCTCTGCCAAGAAAAGTATCTGCAATGCCAGGTTGCTTAGTTGGGGACTTCTTGTCCCTCCTTGATATAACAGGTACTGTACTGCTGAGGTGTTGTCTGACCTTATGAGGACTGCTGTTTCCTGTAGGTCTTTTTGGAAATATCTTAGGGTTTTCCAAACTGCTACAAGTTCCATCCTGTTGATATGGACGCTGGACTCCTGGGGGGTCCAGGAACCCTGGACTGTCTTCTATTCACAGATCCCTCCCCAACCGAATCTGCTGGCGTCTGTGCAAAGAATGTTCCATTCTGGTGCTGATAGAGACCTGGCTTTTGAAAGATTCTTCAGGTGGGTCCACCAAGATAATTCTTTCCTGGTAGTGCCGAGTACTGGGATTCTCTGACTGAGGTTGAAAAGATTTTTTCTTAAATATGTAAGAGAATTCTCCTGAGTCCGGTGGGAGTAAATCTTGGCCCAGGGTTGAAACTGGAAGGTGGATGACAGATGTCCCAGGAGTTTCTGAAAGTATTTGAGACTGTGGAGTTTCTATTGTAGAAAGGAAGACACTGTTTCGTATGTATAGTTGTCTGTCCCTGGATAGAGCAACCAGGTTTCTGCTGGTGTCAAAGTCTATTCCCAAGAACAATAGGTTCTGGGTTGGGTGAAGCGAGCTCTTTTGGAGATTTACAATCCATCCTAATTTGTGAAGAAGCTCTATGCAGATCTTTATGCTTTCGACTGACTTCTGGAATGAAGTTTCCACAATCACGATGTTGTCTGAGTATGGACTGACTTTTAAATGATAGCCATGGAAGAACTCAGACAAACCTATGGCCATGACCTTGGTAAAGATCCTTGAAGCAGATACCAGTCCGAATGGGAGGGCGCTGTACTGGTAATGTTGGCCGAGAATGTGAAATCTTGGACATTTTCTGTGGTTTTCTCATATGAGGATATAATAGTATGCATCCCTCAAGTCGATCTTGGCGAGGAAGGTGTGAGGCTGTATCGGCTTCAATGTTGATGCTATGGTTTCCATTTTGAAGTGACGCACCTTCAAGAGTCTGTTCAGTTTCTTCAAGTCCAGGATGATGCATAGTTCCCCTGTAGGCTTCAAAATATAGAAAAAAAGAGTGGAATACAAGCCCCAGAACTTCTGATATGGAGGGACCTCTTCTATCGCTATTTTGTAGCAACTGTTGTAAGGCTTGCTTCATCTGTTGTGACCTTGTTTTGTGTCTCACAAGGGATATCATAAATCTGTGATGCGTTGGGACAGATTGGAATTCCAGAGCATACCCCTTCTTCACTATTTTCATGACCCAGTTGTCATGATGAATGGAATTCCAGCCCTCCAGTCTGTGCCCTACTGAAGGAGTAGAAAGGGGTAGTCTGGCTTCATTGGTGAAACAGACCTTTTTTCTGGAAATCTTTACAATTTCCAGATCTTTGAGGCTGTGGGAGACCACGTTTCTTCTGATCATACCCCCTAACCTGGCCGGTAACTTTGTGCCTCTTGAAAGGAATGTCGTCTGTATTGTCTGGATATAGCAGTAGGACTTCCAGGACTCTTCGAGGCAAGAAAGGTCTCTTACCACCTGATGACTATTTTATGATTTCTTCAAGCTGGTCCCCAAATAATTTGGTACCAGCAAAGGGAAGAGATACCAATCGGTTTTTTTTTTTGGTTTTTTTTGAAGGGTCAGCCTCCCAGGACTTGATCCACAATGCCCTTCTAGCCGTCACTGAAAGGGATGACGATTTTGCCAGAAGATGAATATGGTCTAATGATGCATCACATGAGTAGTTAAGGGCATCAGGTCTTTCAAGATACGGGCTCTGGAAACTGACATCTAGTTTCTCTTCTATTTCTGTTAGCCAGATGCAGATTGTACAAAACACAGAGGCCATGGCATTAATGTCTTCAAGTTTTGTCCAATAATGGCAAATTTCTTTTTTAGCGCACTATCAGCGTGTTTATCCATAGCTTCACAGAGAGTATTCGCGTCTTCCAGTAGTATGGTTGTTCTCCTGGATGTCTGGGCTATTGCTGCATCAACTTTAGGAGGCGTGCACCAGTAGGAAGTGTCCTCTTTTGTGAATGGGTACATGCGTTGAAACCTCTTGAAGACAGAATAACGCTCGTCACTTTGTTTTCCTGAATTTGTGATGATTTCCTAAATGGAACTATGTACTGGGATCTGGATTTCTTATATCCCACGAAGGCCATGTCCATTATATTCAAACATTTCTGAATTTCAGAGAGCCCCAAGTATTTTCTCATGGCCCTTACTAGGCCATTCATGTGGTCGATGCTAAAACTGCCTGCTTCCTCAGTAATTTCTCCTTCTTTGGCTGAAAAGGCACCAGATTCTAATTCAATAAAACTTTTTTCATCCTCTTCACGTGGGTCAGATCCTCTTGGTCTCTTACATGCAGATTCCTGCATGGACGAAAACGTTTCCTCCATTGATGTCTACATCCATGTAGGAAGCCTTTGAATTGAGCAGGAACTTCACTTCCAACTGCACGTTTCAGGTATTCTGAATAAAGTTTAGCTCGGTCAGTAACAGAAGAGTTTTGGTCAGAGCCAGCACAATTCTTAAATTTGGGTAAATATATAAAAAAGGTGATATTTACTCACCGATATTTGTTTTCCTCTGTGTCCTTCCACGGCAATACTGTGGGTTGTAGCTCCTCCCCTCAGCTGGTAGGACCAATAACTTAAATTGTTAGCTCTGCTCCTGATCCTCAGTTATAGGTTTTATCCAAGCTGGAACGAGAAACAATCTTTAGAAAGGTATGTACCCAAATTTTATCTTTTCATTAGATTCATATAGAGCAGAGACATGGAAACGATACTTTTACCAAACCATAGGGTGGGGTGCCATGGAAGGACACAGAGGAAAACAAAATATCGGTGAGTAAATTTCACCTTTTCCTCTGTGTCCAATCCACGGCAATACTGTGGGACTTACCAGAGCAGTATCCCTAGGGATGGGAAAAAACATCTTAAGGCGTCATGACAGGAGAGGCTGCTTGCAGCACCTTCCTGCCAAAATTGGCATCCTCAGAGGCCTGGATGTCCAAACTATAATGTTTGATAAATGGAGAAGCAGAGGACCATGTAGCCGCCTTACAGATTTCTGCAGGGGAGGCTACAGCCTTTAATGCCCATGATGATGCCACTGCTCTGGTGGAATGAGCCTTAATTCTTGATGGAGGTATTTTGTCCGCTGACTGATATGCTAAAGTAATGCAGTCTCTAATCCAGCGGGCTATAGATGCCTTGGATGCTGCATAGCCCTTAAACTTTCCACAGAAATGTACAAATAATGCTTCAGATTTTCGAAAGACCTCTGTTCTCTTTAGGTAGATCTGAAGGCATCTAAGAAGATCCAAGTTCTTAAGACGGGAATCTGGATTTTTAAGAGGGATCGGAGGGAAAGAAGGGAGTACCATCTCCTGACTTAAATGAACACTTGACACCACTTTAGACCTGAAGGAAAGTTTTGGCCTTAAAACCACCTTATCCTGATGAAAGATTAAATGTGGGGATTTACATAACAGAGCTTGTAATTCTCTTACTTTTCTGGCAGATGTGACTGCTGTCAACAAGACTGTCTTTAATGTGAGATGCTTTAAGGATACCTGATCCAGAGATTCAAAGAATAGATGCGCACAAAGTTGCTGTAGAACCAAGTTCAGATCCCAAGGAGGGATTATTTCTCTAATTGTGGGTTTTATTTTAGTAACTGCTGACATATACCTTTTGATGATATATTGTTCTGCAAACAGAAATGCCAGTATAGCTGAAAGCGCAGAAAGTTGTACTTTAAGGGATGCTGGTCTTAAGCCCTTCTGGAAACCCTCCTGTAAAAATTCCAGAATGGTTTTTGGAAAAAAACTCCTTCTGTCAAGGTTTTTTGAAAGACACCATTTATGAAAAATAGACCAAACCCTATAATAAATACGAGAGGAGGAGGGTTTTCTTCCCAGTAGAATAGTGTTGATCACTGAACCTGTCAATCCTTGATTTCTTAAAGAGCTCCGTTTAGCTTCCAAGCCATCAGGCTCAAGAAATCTGGATCCGGATGAAGGATGGGCCCTTGTGAAAGAAGGTCTGGAATATTTGGAAGAGGTATTGGGGGTTGAACTGATAACTGTTTCAGGTCCACGAACCAAAGTTTCCTGGGCCAGTTTGGAGCTATCAGGATAACACTGGCTTTGTCTTTTCGTATTTTTCTTACCACTTCCGTGAGTAAGGGAATTGGAGGGAATATGTATGCCAGAGAGAATTTCCATTCCATTTGGAGGGCGTCGTGGGCTAGTGCCTGAGGTGTCCTCCACTTTGAGATGAACTTGCTGCACTTTGTGTTTTGTGGGGTGGCCATAAGATCTATCTCTGGAGAACCCAGAGCTGCGATGACCTTCCTGAAGACCCACGGCTTTAGAGACCATTCCCCCAGGTCTACCCAATTTCTGCTCAGGAAATCTGCCTCTGAGTTTAGTTTCCCTGACAGATAAGTTGCTTTTAGGGCTAATAGATGATGTTCCGCCCAATATAATATCTGAAGAGCTAGCCGATTGAGTCGAGGGCTCCTTGATCCACCCGGATTCTGTAGATAGCTGACTGCTGTAGTGTTGTCGGATTGAATCAGTACTGCTGTCTTTTCCAATTTTAATGACTTGCCTTTCAGCAGGTTGGAGAGGTCGAGCTATCATGACAAACTCAGTTCCACATGATGTCTTCAGAAGGTCCGGTTGACCCTTGCACACCTGGATCACGAACCTCTGGAGCTCCCTAATGTGCGTCAAGGCAAATGGGACCGCTTCTATGGTGGAGATGAATTTTCCCACTAGAGAGAACAGCTTCTTGGCTGGAACTGGACCTTGAGCCAGAACCGCAGAAACCCTGTGAGGGATCTGGTGAGCAACCTCGTCCGTGAGGAACACCATGCTCTTCTGAGTGTCAAAGAGAAGACCCCGGAAAACCAGATGTTGGGATGGGATAAGGTCTGACTTGTTCAAGTTGATGATCCACCTGTGATGGGTGAGAGCACGAATGCATTGCTGAACCTGATGAAGAAGTAGTTCCGTAGAAGGGGCTTTCAGAAGCAGGTCGTCCATGTATGGAGTAATTCTGATACTGTTCCGGTGGAGGACGGACACTAAGAAGCAAGGAATTCCCCTGGGGACGTGGCAGCAATCACCGTCCTAGTGATAATGAGTCCGGGTCACAAAGGAATTGAGATCCTTCAAGTCCAAAATGGGATGACAACCGCCATCCTTCTTGGAGACCACAAAGAGGTTTGAGTAAAAAACCCATACCTCTGTCCTGAACTGGAACCGGCTCTAGAATGTCCTTGTCCAAAAGAGCCTGAACAGTGCCAAACAGACGGGGTTTCTCTGCAGCCTGAGGAGTGAGAAGGAAGAAAGCGAAAGGGAGGAAGAGAGAAGAAAGGGATCCTGTACCCTTACGTCACCACCTGTAAAACCCACCTAATCCTCCCAAATGCTGTGATAGTGTTGCAGACGACCACCCACAGCAGAGTGTGGACCCGGGTTCGAGTCACGCCGAAGAAGGCTTAGAAGCCTTGGGCTTGGAGGAGACATTGGGCTTCCATTGTTGTTTGGGCTTGGAGGAGGTATGCGGAGCTAAGGGAATAGTCTTGTTCGCCGGACGGGTCTCATTCTGAAAGGAACAAAAATACTGATTATGCTTAAGCGGCAATTCCGTCCTGGGAACCAAGGGCAGAAGAGTACTCTTACCCCATGTGGCCTCACTGATCAGATCCTTAAGATCTGGCCCAAACAAAGAGGTACCCTGAAAGGGTAGGGAGAGCAATGCTTTCTTAGAAGCAGTGTCAGCAGACCAGATCTTGATCCAAAGAGCTAGTCTGGCCAATACAGACATGGTGGAAATCCTAGCCACCAAACAGATGGCATCAAATAAGGCAGCAGAAACATAGTGCTGTGCCTCAGAAATGTTGGGGAGAAGGCGCAACTTATCCGAAGTAGGAACATCCTGATGGACAGCCAGCGTGAGGTGTTCAGTCCAGACCACAATGGTCCGGTTAACCCATGCAGCAGTGAATGCTGGACGCATAGCAGAACCAGCAGTGGCAAAAAATGGATTTGAGGGAGACCTCAAGTTTCTTGTCAATCCAGTCCTTCTGAGCAGATGCATCAGAGACTAGTAAGGCAGTAGACTTACATAACCTGGAAATAGGAGCATCCACTTTGGGAGGATGAACCCACTGAGTGAGCACGGCCTCAGAAAAGGGATAAAGCTTGGCAAATTTCTTGGACACAGAAGGTTTCCTGTACGGGGATTTCCACTCCTCAGACACAAGGCGGTCAAGAATGGGATTAGGTGGATAGTAAGTAAGGGGCTTAGCAGGCTCCTGGAACACATCAGAGGGATCAGAAGGAACCTCCTGAATGAACTAAGGGAACGTTAAGAGTAGTCAAGACAGCACTGATCAGGTCCTCAGCAGAGGGCTCAGGATCAGCCTCAAAAGGATCCCCAAAAAAACTGAGGAGCCCACAGCAGAACATTCCTCAACATCTGAATCCATCAGCAGTTCCTCTTCAGAGGAATCTGACACATCAGGTACTCCCTGAGGTTTGGGCAGAGAAGACTTGACTGAAGAGGGGGCCTGCCAAGAATGAAAGACCCCCTGTAACTGGGATGGAAAGAGTTACAATGTGGACCTAAGGTCCCTAATAGCAGCCTTGAACTCTTGCACCCAAGCTGGATCTATTTGCATGGCTGGAGTTCCTTGGAATGCTGTCAGAGACATCATAACATGCTGGGCATAAGTGACCTGAGAATTCTCTAGGTAACCCTGAGTAACAGGAACAGCAATGCTCAATGGGGGATACAGAGACCCCAGCCTCCTTAGTCTTAGGTCTGGCCCCAAGCTCCAGCGGTATAGACAGACATTCTCATAGTGTCAAATAACCTTACTGTATAAGAAATTACCCAATTACAGAATGTTGGATTAAAGTTTCACCCCAGAAATAGATAAAATAAACTTATCTGGCAGGCGAAGGGTCAATCAGCAGAAGAGAGAAGGAGAGTCCAAGCCCTGCATAGGATACTCATTCTGGAAAGATCACAAAATGGCTGTCGTGGCGGGAGCCAATCAGAAACGAGCGCGCGAAGCAAGTGCTCATGGGAAATGTAGTTTACCCAGAAAAGTACCCCAAACAGTGCCTGAAGCCCCCTGAGCCTCCCAACACACTAGAAACATGAACCAGATGACAGAGCAAGGGCAGACAAGTAAAATGAACCATCTCTGAAGTCGCTAGCTTAAACGGTTGCAGAGATAAGTCCCAAACAGTACAGTCCCATAGAAGTGAATGGTGCAATGGTGTCTATGCGGTAAAGTGCGCCTTTAACTCAAATGTTACAAAATTGAATGTATAAAACTAAAATGCCTAAATCATCACTAGAACATGTTAGGACACCCAAAAAACATTAAACCAGTAGGAAAAGTGTTAGAAACCCAACCCAAAAAAAGCCAATCCAGCAGCTAAAGGGTTAAGTTAGCACATAAACCTGCTCCATAACACCCAACAGACATAAATATAGACCCAATGAGTGCAGAAATGTGCAATAGGAACTCCAAATGAAAAAACCCCGTGTGGAGGGGCACTGTGGGACAAGTGGACCTGCAGCACTCAAAGGGTAGCTCACCTTTCCTGCAGCTCTTCTGTCTTCAGATTACCATGTAGCAAGAAGTACCTCAGTGGTTAACTCCTGGGGAAGCACTCGGAATCAAGATTTTCCCCCTCAGGGCTTAAGGTCCACAAAAAAGCACCAGGATACTGAGCTAGCCACATCTAAGGGCATTTGTCAGTCATGGTAATCCGTCTAATGGTGGTATTCCACATCTAACAGAAAAATAAAAAATTTCTAAAGCTATAGCAGAACTGTTCTCTTGCCGGTGTGTTCACCAAGGAACAAATATTTCTGGAGCTGGTTGGCTAGCTGCAGCCAAGGAGGGAAGGGAGGCTCCACCCCCTGAAATAAATTCTAGAATTGTTCCTGCCTACTTAAAGGGGTGAATCGCCTACCCAGAGTTACCAGTAACCTGTATTGGACGACAGAGAAATATTTATATATATATATATATATATATATATTTTTTTTTTTTTTTTTTTTTTTTTTTAAACTTACCAATAAATCTTTTTCTTAGTCCATTGGGAGACAATGGGGTTAATTACAGTGCTGTGAGAGTACTTGCCCCCCTGTCTAATTTTCTGCTTTGTTACATTTATTTGACATTGAGATTGTCACCAAAAACTAATATTAGATAAAATGGAACCTTAGTAAACAAACACAAAAGTTTGATTCTTATTTCATTTATTTAGTAAAGAAGGTTACAGAATACCCAGTGCCTGTGTGAAAAAATAAAATCACCCCCTTAGACATAAAACCTGGTTATGCCAGCTTTAGCAGAAATGATTGCAATCAAACTTCCTATAGTTATTCATCATTCTCTTACAGTACCGTGGTGGAATTCTGGGTCACTCCTACATGCAGAACTGCTCTAACTCTGTGACATTTGTGGGTTTTCAAGCATGAACTGCTCGCTTCAGGGTCTGCCACATTATCACAATGGGATTTAGGTCTCAGCTTTGATTAGGCCATTCCAAAACTTTACATTTTTTTTCTTAATGATTTTATTTATTGAAATAAGCAAATGTACAAAAAAGTAACAACATATCGGTATGAAAAGAATTGTACAATCAAGGCAAGTAGTCGAACAACACTCCTCAGAAAGAGGAAGCAAAATATTACACACTGCAAAGGAACAACTAAAGTCTCTACTGTAAACAATAGAGTTAGGACATAGCATCCATGGGAGAAAAAAAAAAAAAAAAAAAGTGAACAGAGAAAGAAGAAGGGGGAGAGGAGATCAGGGGGTGAGGGGGGGGGGGAGAGGGATACTGGGCTGCAAAGGTTCCTTCCCAAAATCAGGTTAGGACTAAAAGGACAGCCAGAACAATGTATCACTAATACACCACTTAAGCACGCGTCGATCACCCAGAAGAGAAACGAGACATATCCCAGGGAGACCAAATAGCCTTATAGGCCTGCAGACTGTTAGTGCTATATGCATGTATCTTCTCCGTATCTCTGTAAAAGTTTACCTTGGTCTTCCAAAATTCTAAGATCGGGGCAGTTGATCATTGCCAGGAAGAAGCATTACCTAGGCGCGCAGCTGTCAGCAAAAAGTGCAATAGTTGAAACTGTCGCACCGGATAGGTTGGATGAAAGGAAAAATGACAGACATGGATCTCTCGGTACTGGAAAGCCCAGAATTTCACTCATCGTCCGTTCAATCTGCGACCAGTACACCTGAATCACATCACAACCCCACCAAATATGGGCCATCGTCCCCCCAGAGGCTCCACATCTCCAACAGGAGTCCGTATAGCCCGCATTCATCTTGGCCAATCTCGCCGGTGTCAAATACCACCTAGATAGCAATTTGCAGAATCCCTCTTGGGAAGGCACATCGTTAGGCAAGTGACACATGGATCTAAAGATAGTGTGTCATGTGTCCACTAAGTCCAGTTCAGATATGTTCAATTCCTTCCTCCACCCATCAGTGAACCGGGGTAAATCACGCGGTGTCACACAGAGGTCTTACAATTTTGACAAAGACTTCTTATGTTTATGGGAGGAAGTTAGAAACAGTTCCATCTTTGTTGTAGGTCTAGAGATTGTGCCAAGTTTCAACAACCCCCCCAAGTAATGTCTGAGCTGCATATATCCCCACGTGTCCGTCGCACGGATGATAACGTTCAACCAAAGTAGCAAAGGGAAGAACAGTGCGGTTTTCCACAAACACCTTCAAAAGAACTAGGCCACTCTCCTTCCAGGCTCGAAAAGGTCTAGAATTTATGCCTGGGGCAAACTCAGGGTTGCCACAGATGGGCAAAAGAGGCTAAGGGCACACAGTCCATTGTCTACCTTTGCCCCATCGCTGCCATAGCACCAGTATTCTCCCAACACTGGTGACAAAAGAAGTTCCTTAGGTATACAGGTCCTGGGCACAAATAGAAGCGCACATGGGTCCAACCTGGGTTGTCTAGACTGTGAAATTTGTAGCCAATCCGCCACTCTAGTCAGCTCAACCATATCCACTAGACCTGTCAGTACTGCCGCCACATGGTACCGCTCAAAATCCGGAAGTCCAAGGCCTCCACTTGATCTGGGAGCTGTCAAGAGCTCTCTGCTACAGAGAGCTGGCTTGTTTCACCATATGAACTTCCCTAGCACTGTCTTGAGGCGTTTAAACATATAGTAACATAGTAGATAAGGCTGAAAAAAGACATGCGTCCATCAAGTCCAGCCCATGCCAATAACAGCCCTGTTGATCCAGAGGAAGGCAACAAAAAAGCCCTCTGGAGCAATTTCCAATGTAGGTGTGTGTGTGTGTGAGTGTGTCAAATAGTTCCCCGGCTCAATATCCTATTTGCTTTGAAGCCATCTGTCATAACTGTCAATATTGTTCTGTGCTAGATAGGCATCCATTGCTTTTTTGAATGCAGTTACATTATCTGCAAGCACAGCATCCCGAGGCAAAGAATTCCATAGCCTTACCGCCCTTACTGTAAAGAATCCCTGCCTGTGTTTTAGTCGAAAGCGCCTTTCCTCAAGTCTTAATGGATGACCTCTTGTTCTTAGCTCAGCTCTTTGCATAAATAATTCATTGGATAGTTCTTTGTATTGGCCTTGAATGTATTTGTAAATGGTAATCATATCACCCCTTAGACGTCTCTTTTCTAATGTAAATAAACCCAGTTTGGCTAGTCTCTCTTTGTAACTCAGATCCTCCAATCCCTTTATCAGTTTTGTTGCACGTCTCTGCACCTTTTCCAGTTCAGTAATGTCTTTTTTTAGAATAGGTGCCCAAAATTGTACTCCATATTCTAGATGAGGCCTAACCAAGGATTTATACAGAGGTAGGATAATATTAGCATCCCTTGCTTCTACACCTCTTTTTATGCAGGCTAGTACTCTATTTGCTCTTGCAGCAGCTGAGTGACTCTGCACACTGCTGTGAAGACTATTGTCTATCAGTACACCTAAATCTTTCTCTAATGAGGATTTCCCAAGTTGTTTCCCATTTAGAGTATATGTAGCAAGTTTGTTTCTACAACCCAAATGCATAACCTTACATGTATCTACATTAAATGACATCTGCCACTTTTCTGCCCATTCACTTAGTTTATCTAAATCCTTCTGTAGGGAAAAAACATCGAGCTCTGTATGTATTTCCTTACATAGCTTAGTGTCATCAGCAAAGATTGAGATGCTACTTTCAATTCCCACTTCTAGATCATTAATAAACAAATTAAAAAGCATTGGGCCCAGGACTGAACCCTGCGGTACCCCACTTATAACCCTAGACCAATTTGAAAAAGTTCCATTTACAACAACTCTCTGCCATCTATCATTTAACCAGTTCTCAATCCATGTACAGATACCACCACCCAAACCGAAGCCTTTTAATTTATGCAGTAACCTGTTGTGAGGCACTGTGTCAAAGGCTTTTGCAAAATCCAAGTATACTACATCAACAGCAATTCCCCTGTCCAAATTAGTACTCACTCTTTCATAAAATGCAAGTAAATTAGTCTGACATGATCTGTTCTTCATGAAACCATGCTGATTCCTACTAATGATATTGTTTGTCTTCACATAGTTCTGAATACTATCAGTTAATAACCCTTCTAGTATCTTACCCACTATGGAAGTCAAGCTCACAGGTCTATAATTTCCTGGTTTGGATCTTGCTCCCTTTTTAAACAATGGAACTACATCAGCTTTCCTCCAATCACAGGGCACTATGCCTGATGAAATTGAATCAATAAATATTAAAGGGGAACTTTCACCCCTTAATAACTAAATCTCCCTTTACTGCTGACCTGGCGACTAGCTGCTTAGTAGCGCTAGTCGCCAGAAAACTTACCCGGTTCTCAAGATTTCGCCGTTTGAAACGATCAGGAAGCACGGACGTCTCTTCACAGTGACGTCCGTGCGCCTGCGCTGTCAGTCCCTTGTGCACCGTATGCACCGTACGGTGCACAAGGGACTGACAAGGGACTGACAGCGCAGGCGCATGGACGTCACTGTGAAGAGACGTCCGTGCTTCCTGATCGTTTCAAACGGCGAAATCTTGAGAACCGGGTAAGTTTTCTGGCGACTAGCGCTACTAAGCAGCTAGTCGCCAGGTCAGCAGTAAAGGGAGATTTAGTTATTAAGGGGTGAAAGTTCCCCTTTAAGTATAATGGTTTTGCTATTACTGAACTAAGTTCCTTAAGTACCCTTGGGTGTATACCGTCCGGTCCAGGCGCTTTATTCACTATAACCCTTTCCAGTCTCTTTTGGACCTTGTCCTCAGTAAGCCATGTAGATGTTGGAGGAAATTCCATGGTTTTGTCTGTTTGCCCATAGCTTGTCATTTCTGCTTCCTTTGTATATACTGAAGCAAAGAACGTATTTAGGGTCTCAGCCATAGCTTTATCCTCACTAATCAATTCACCTGTTTCAGTCCTAAGAGGACCAATATCAACCTTAACTTTTTTGTTGTTAATATACTTGTAGAATTGTTTAGGGTTTTTCTTGCTCTCGTTTGCAATGTTTCGCTCATTTTCTATTTTAGCTAGCTTAATTGCTTGTTTGCAGATTTTATTACATCCTTTATATTTTTTAAATGATGCATCTGACCCATTTGACTTAAACACCTTAAAAGCCTGCTTTTTATTTCTCATTTCCCTGCTAACCACATTATTAATCCACATTGGTTTTGCTTTACTTCTCTTGTGCTTATTCCCCAATGGTATATATTGACGTGTATATTTGCCCAAGAGCATTTTAAATACATTCCATGACTCTTGTGCATTTTTATCTTTGAAAATTACATCCCACTGGATATCCTTTAAAGCTTCTTTTAACTTTGTAAAATTAGCCTTTTTGAAATTGAATGTTTTGGTTAAACTCTTGCTATTGGGTTTCTCATAACAAACTTCAAAGGATACAATATTATGGTCACTGCTGCCCAAATGTTCCCTTACCTGCACACTGTTTACAATGTCAGAATCGTTTGAGAGCACTAGGTCAAGCAAGGCCTCTTTTCTAGTTGGCTCCTCTACTAGTTGGGACATAAAATTATCATTTATCATACTTAGAAAAATATTTCCCTTTGTTGTGCCTGAAGTCATATTGCTCCAGTCAATTTCAGGGTAGTTGAAATTTCCCATTATAATTACCTTTGCTGACCTAGCAGCCTTTTCCATTTGCAGTAAAAGCTGGGCTTCCTCCAACTCCCCAACATTAGGTGGCTTGTAGCAAACCCCCACCAATATCTTTTTATTATGTGTGCCCCCAGTGTGTATTTCAGCCCACAAGGCCTCTACCTTTTCATTGGACCCTTCATTTATATCTTCCCTTAAACTAGGTTTTAAGGCCTGCTTTACATATAGGCATACCCCTCCTCCCCTTTTATTAACCCTGTCCCTCCTAAAAAGTGAATAACCCTCTAGATTGACTGCCAAGTCATACGTATCATCTAACCAGGTTTCAGACACTCCAATCAGATCATACTGCTCATGTACTGCAATCATTTCTAGTTCCCCCATCTTACCAGCCAGACTGCGAGCATTTGCATGCATACATTTTATCTTTTTGCCATTCTTAAAGATTTCATTCTTTTTCAGATGTATTTGTCTTTTATCAGGCTGTAACAATGGCAACTCCCTATTAGCTGAAAAAAAAGTCTTAGGAATGAAAAACATTAATGCCTGAAATAAATACAATAAAATCGGGGAAGAATCATCATCTTGATTAAATTCAATCGGCCAAACCAAGAAATTGGTAGATCAGTCCTCAGGATGCCAGAAATCTCCCTGACCAGCGGCGGGAAGTTAGTGCTGTAGAGCTCCATCCAATTGGGTGTTATTCGGACACTTAAGTATGTAATTGAAGCAGTCCGCCAAGCGAAAGGGAACTGTGACCGTAAATGGGCACATCTGGACTCTGCTAAGTTAATATTAAGCAGTTCCGATTTTGAGATGTTGACCTTACACTCTGTTGCAAATTATTATGGAAATTATATTTAAGTGTCACAAAGATTAAATATTTTGTTTTTCAGTTTAACTCATGGATGGCATTGTGTCTCAGGTCTCTTTTGATAACTGAAAACAATCTCAGACACCTGTGATAATTAGATTGCCAGGTGAGCCCAATTTAAGGGAAAACTACTAAAGGTGGGTGTTCCACATTATTAAGCAGAGCACCATTTTCAAACAATATGGGGAATAAAAAGGATCTCTGCTGCCGAAAAGAGTGAAATAGTTCAATGACTTCGACGAGGTATGAAAACATTAGATATTTCACGAAAACTTAAGCATGATCATCGCACTATTAAGAGATTTGTGGCTGATTCAAAGCACAGACGGGTTTGTGCAGATAAAGGCACATTGGGAAGATTTCTGCCAGATCCATGCATCGGATCAAGAGAGCAGCTGCTAAAATACCATTACATAGCAGCAAACAGATATTTGAAGCTGCTGGTGCCTTTGGAGTCCCACGGACATCAAGGTGTAGAGTCCTCCAGAGTCTTGCAACTGTGCATAAACCTTCTATTCAGCCACCACTAACCAATGCTCACAAGCAGAAACAGCTGCACTGGGCAGAAAAATACATGAAGACTAATTTTCAAACAGTCCTGTTCACTGATGAGTGCCGTGCAACCCTGGATGGTCCAGATGGATGGAGTAGTGGATGGTTGGTGGACGGCCACCCTGTTCCAACAAGGCCGCGATGTCAGCAAGGCGGTGGTGGAGTCATGTTTTGGGCCGGAATCATGGGAAGAGAGCTGGTCGGCCCCTTTAGGGTCCCCCAAGGTATAAAGATGACCTCTGCAAAGTATGTGGAGTTTCTGACTGACCACTTTCTTCCCTGGTACAGAAGGAAGAACTATGCTTTCCGTAATAAAATCATCTTCATGCATGACAATGCACCATCTCATGCTGCAAAGAATACCTCTGCATCAATGGCTGCTATGGGGATAAAAGGAGAGAAAGTCATGGTGTGGCCTCCATCCTCCCCTGACTTCAATCCTATTGAGAACCTTTGGAGCATCCTCAAGCAAAAGATCTGAGGGTGGGAGGCAGTTTACATCCAAACAGCAGCTCTGGGAGGGTATTCTGACATCTTGCAAACAAATTAAAGCAGAAACTGTCCAAAAACTCACAAGTTCAATGGATGCAAGACTTGTGAAGCTGCTATCAAATAAGGGGTCCTATGTTGAAATGTAACGTGACCTGTTAAAATGTTTAAAAAGTTATTAAAAGTCTGATTGAAGCAGCTTTTGATTTCAGTAAATATGCTGCAAACACAACAAATGAATTTTCAGTTCTTTACAAACCTATAAAGTGTTTTGAAACTGTGCATAATAATTTGGAACAGTGCATTGTAAGTTTATGTTTAAAAAAAAATACTGTTATCATTAGGAGGTTTGTTCAATAAAATTTGAATTTTACTCTTAATAGTTGAAAACATGAGAATTATGCTGACTGTTATTTACATCAATTATTTAGGTAAATGAGAAAAATATCATTTGCATAATAATTTGGAACAGGGTGTAGATTCCGATAGTATTGAGCATTCCTCCAACAGTTGTGCTACCGCTGGGAGAGAAACCTCAGGTTCTGTAAGCGTGAGAAGTACATCAGCCGCAAATCCAATGACCCTATAATCTCTATTTATTCCTTTAACACCATGAATGTTCAGATGTGAGCGCATAGCATTCAGTAGAAGTTCAAGCACTAGGACATACAACAAAGGCGAGAGAGGGCAACCCTGTCGGGTACCGTCTGAGATAGCAAAAGGATCAGACAGGGTCCCATTAACCCTAACCCTCGCCCGTGGCCCATCATAAAGAGCCTTCACCATGCGTAGGAATCTGGGGCATCACTCCAAACAGAAAACGCCAGTTCACTCTGTCGAAGGCCTTCTCTGAGCCTAAGGAAAGCAATACAGAGGGGGATCCCTGTCCTGAAATCACATGTACCAAAGACCAGCCTGGTAGTATTGTCCTTAGCCTGCCTGCCCATGACAAATCTAGCCTGGTCATGATGTATCAGTCCTGGCAACAGCACCTTCAGGCGCTGTGCCAGCATCTTTGCCAACAGTTTCAGATCTACATTCAGGAGGGAGATCGGGCGGTAGCTTGCGCATTGGCTTGGATCTTTTCCTTCTTTGGGTATAACTGAAATGTGTGCCTCTAGAGTCTGAGGAGCAAACAAAGTCGAATCCGCTATAGAGTTAAAAGCAGTCACCATCCTGGGTGACAAGATATCAATGAATGTTTTATAGTAGGTCCCTGTCAGTCCGTCCAGGCCCGGGCTTTTGCCTGAAGGAAGGGTGCGAATGGACTGCCGCATTTCATCAATGTCAAATTCCGCCTCCAAAGAGTGAATAGCCGATTGAGACAAACGCTGCGGGAGGTGCAAGTCTAAAAAATTACGAAGAAGAGAATCAGTAGCACCCTCTCTTACCCCACTAGAATCTAACAGTAGGTTATACAAAGAGGCATAAAAAGCCCGGAATGCCTCTGCAATGTGTTCATTTTTAAGGACCGTCTTGCCTCGATGGGTTTGAATACTTCTCACAGTCGCAGCCCACATCTGTCTCCTTACAACCCGCGTTAGCAGTTTGCCAGACTTATTTCCCTGTAAATAGGCCTTATATTTATACCACTGGAATGATTTAATCTCAGCCGATTTCAATAGGGAGGCTACGTCTGATCTAACTCTATGGAGTTCTCTACCAACTTCCAGATCCAAGCAGGAATTATGTCGGATTTCAAGTTCTCGTAATCTGGACATCAACTGCTCCAGCTCCCTCGCCCTTTCCTTTATCCTATATGCCCCCATCTTAATGAGCTCAACCCGTAAGACTGCCTTATGTGCTTCCCACCATACTGTAGGCGTTACATCAGGAGTAACATTGGTCTCATAATATTGCTACATTGTTGTCTTTAATTTGGCTATAACGGCCTTATCCTCCAACAGCGACTCATTCAATCTCCATGAGGGAGTGCCTGGTCTAGAGCCAGCAAGAGAAAGAACCACAAAAATAGGGCTGTGAGCCGATGTCAGATTCTCCTAAGAATCCCAAGGAATACTGGTCACAGAGAAACATGTCAATTCGAGAGTACCATGCATGTGAGTGGGAGAAGAAAGAAAAATCCGTATCAAAAGGGTGTTCAAGGCGCCAAATATCTAACATATGATATTGAGTCAAGATATTGTTAAAGTGTTTAAGAACAGCTTTTTTATATGAAGAGTGTGGAGGATTACAATCTTGCGAGGGGAGAAGTGCGAAGTTAAAGTCTCCTCCAAGAAGCAAAATACCTTCCCTAAAGGAGTCTAATCTCGCCAAAACATCAGCCAGAAAGGAACCCTGTTTGTCATTAGGGAAGTATATGTTCATCAATGTAATCTTAGTATTCGAGATAGATCCCTTAAGCATGACGTACCTTTCATTACTATCTACAATGCTATCCAGATGCGTCCAAGGGACAGAGCGATGGATAAGTATTGATGCACCTTTAGATTTGCTATCAAAAGTGGAATGCCATAGAATAGAGAAATGGCGAGCGCTCAAGGTGGGGTGTTTCCCCTTGCAGAAAAAATTTCCTGCAGAAACAAAATTTTAATACCAAGTCGTATCATCTCTCAAGAGCATGCTCCGCCTCTCCGGGATGTTAAGAGCATGTGCATTGAATGAGCAGCGCTTCAATTTTAGTACATCAGGCATTGTCAGGCCAAAAGGAGTGTTGTAATGTGAAGCAACCCAAAGTCCCACAGAAGAGGAGGAAGGGAAGAGGAAAGAAAGAGCGCAAAGTAGATAAGGGAGAGAAGGGAAGAAAGGTAGAGAGTAAAGAAGCAGTCACAGAAGAGTGCAGAGAAATCAGAGTACAAGAAAAGAAAAGAAAAACAATGAAAACGAGATAAAGAACCTCTGCTTGACACAGGGGGAAGCACAGGGATGAAATAATAGCCCACTATAAGGCTTACCCAAAACGGTCGGCCAGAGAGCGTAGCCCAAGCACTTAACGTAGTAACATAGCAATTAACATAGCTACTAAAGCTTATAGCAGGGAGACAAGGTTTAAACTTACTTAAAACATTACTCTAAATGGAGTAATTTAATCTACGTCCCAGGGCCTGAGTCCACGGCCCTCCCACCTCCAGAACCAGCCCCTCCAGAGTATCCAGGGAACCCAAAACCAGAGCCCAGCTAGAGGGAGAACCCCCAGCCATGTACTTCGTCCACCCAGCAAATGATTAGCACTATGTCCCCCAGACCATCCACCCACCAACCCGAACGGGCCTGAACCAAAAAGTGACCCCCCCCAGTGACACGCCAGCAAAGCTTCACAGACCATCACAATGCTGAGCAAAGCTGGAAGCTGCCAAGGGAGATCTAGCGCCTATAATTTCCCATAATCATGTAACATGCAATCATCAAATAGCCCCCCATCCATCCCACAGCATACTTCAATTGTATCCCTCCCCCAGCAAAGGCCGAGACGGATCCCGAAGGAAGCTGCACCGGGCCTTCACCAGAACAGGGACCCACCCGTCAGTAGGAAGACAATACATCCATACAAATTATAAAGTATATACACCCCGAGGTTCGGTTTCTAAACATCCCCAGATCCCAATCCGACAGGGATCTGCTCAGTCGACCTCCCATCAAGACTCCAACCCAGGTCTCCCCATACAGACAAACCAGGTCATCCATGTCGTCCGTATCAAGGAGATCAGTTATACCAAATCCAAAAATCGGCATATCTCGGTATAGCATTTAAACAGTGACATCACAGTCTCCCCGGGCGTACCTGTACCCCTGACCTGAAAGGGCCAAAGGAGAGGTGAGAGTAGTCCAGCAGGTTAATACATGAAGATGATCCCCCATGACAGATCGTCTCAGGTTCCAAACCGCAGCTACTGTAATAAAGGCCGATTATTGCCATTAGGGAACAGCCATACACAAACCCCAGGTTTATTATATAACTGGCACATAAACCCAACTGCATACACCTCCCACTGTAGCATATTAACACGTATGACTCATACAGTTGGGAACCTGCATCGTGTGACCAAAAGGTAGTCCAGAGAAAAAAACAAAACAAAAAAAAAAAAAAAACACACAACATTGGAGTACTCTCCAGAGCCGCTCCTCGAAGAAGTTTGTCTCTAGGCAATGGCAGGCAGTGTAGCCAAAGAGGGCAAGGGTCACAATCACAGGGGGAAATAAAAAGTTCCAGCAGTAGAGCAGAGACCCACCGCTCCGCGCAGGGTAGAGAAGATAAGGGCACAGCAAGCAGAATCCCAAAGACCACAGCAGGGACACTATTATCAAGGTGGCAAAACTCGATTCAACAGGTCAGAGGCACGGCCTCCCCTCCCTCTGCGAGGAGCTCTGCCCTGTCGTTGTGGCAGTGTTGAGGTCGAAGCCAGTGCTGAGCCCTCCAGCGAATTTGGTGGTTCAAGCGGCAGAGGACTTCCTTCTTCCTCCGCAAGCCAGATACCGCCACATCACTCAAGCGTGGTCTCTCATCTACGGAGTGTCCGGACCCCGTCCTGATATGGACAACCTCCTCCTGGACATAGGCGATCCTCCCGAGGGTCGAGACGTCTCTCAGCGTTAAATAAGCAGCTAAACATAAATCAAGAAGGGCATAACCCAGAGTCCGAACTGCGGAGCTAACTCAAAACGCGGCCATCTTGGTCAATGGTCAGCTCCGCGCCCCCCCCCCCAAAAAAAAAACTTTACATTTCTTGTTCTTCATCCATTCTGATGTAGACTTGCATGTGTGTGTGTGTGTGTGTGTGTGTGTGTGTGTGTGTGTGTGTGTGTGTGTGTGTTTTGGATCGTTGTCTTGCTAAATGACCCAGCTGTGCTTCGGCTCATTGATGGATAGCCTGGAATCATCTCGTACAATTCTCCGATACAAAGAAGAGCTCATGGTTCCTACAGTGATGGCAAGGCTTTCAGGTCCTGATGCAGCAAAACATTCCCAAATCATCACACTGCCACCACCATGCTGGTATGAGATTCTTCATGTGGGATGCAAATTGGTTTTCGACAGACATAATGGGGCACACGTAGTCCAAAGAGTTCCACTTTTGACTCTTCTGTAGAACTCTTGAGGATCACCCAGATGCTTTTCGGGAAATTCTAAACAAGCATTCATATTCTTCTCAGTGAATAGTGTTTTTCACCTTGCTAATCTGCCATGAATCCCCTGTTTGCACAGTGTCTTTGCAGTACTTTATCACAAAGGAAAAAAAAAAAGGGAGAGATAAGAGAAAAAAAAAAATGTCTTCTACACAAAAAAATTAGATAATCTGTGGGACAACTGATGATATCAAATAAATTTGAACCCTCTGGGTCCCTATTTTTTTCCGCAGGTGAAATTATTTAAAACTTAGACTTTTATTAATTCTTTAAAATGAAAAAAACACCCTTTGAAGTTGGGAGAGGAGAATTAGTAAGACCTTCTTCCAATCAGAATTTAATTGGGAGTGGCTGGATTCTTCCTGACAGGTATAAAACATACAATTTTAGAGCTCCTTGAGAAAGCAATTAGGTCAAACGCGCGTCTGTGTTTTTTGTTTTAATTAAAGACAATGTCAAAAGATAAAAAGCACTAGCTGTTAATAGGGATCTATGAGCGACATTGTTGGTAGTTTTAATTAGTAGCGCTCACCAGCAATGTAAGAACCTGGGTAGAAATGTGATCGTAGATATTTTCCCTTTTGGGTGTTATAGGTACTTTGTGACTGATTTAATGCACGAGGGGTTAGGGGATTGCGAATCCTGCGGCAGTCTTACTGAGGGTTTTAGTTAGTTATAGATGCTAGTAGAGCATCAGAGATAGGGGTTTGGCTGCCGTTAGGTGTGTTTTCTGCCTCCTCGTGCATTTTGTGATAAGTGCCTAAATACACTTGTATATACATATTGTTCCATCATAACACATAATAACACACCCATGGAACCGGTAACAAAACTCATACAGTTTATTCTCACCCACAATTACTTCAAGTTTGGACAGGACCTCTACCTTCAGAAAATGGGGACTGCAATTGGTACCCGAATGGCACCACAATATGCCAACCTGTTTATGGCAAAATTGGAAGAGGACTTCCTGTCCACCTGCCAGATTAAACCCCTGGTCTACCTCCGCTACATAGATGATATTCTTATCATCTGGACCGCCAGTGAGGAGGAACTTCTCAAATTCCATGAGAATTACAATACATTCCACCCCAATATCAACCTAACACTCAGTCACTCACGCACAAGCATTAACTTCCTTGACACAACTATCAGTATTCAGAAAAACTCCATCCACACATCCCTATACCGCAAACCAACAGACAGACCAACATACCTGAAAAGCAATAGCTTCCATCCAAAACACACAAAGAACTCCATCATATACAGCCAGGCCATCAGATACCACCGCATCTGTTCTGACAGGATGGACCGTGACAAGCACCTCCAGGAACTCAGAGGAGACTTTATAAAACACGGTTACAGCGCAAGTATTATTGACAGTCAGATACAGAAGGCTACCCAAATACCAAGAAAAAATCTGTTACACTACAAAGAACAACATAAGGGAAACCGGGTGCCACTGGTGGTCACTTACCACCCCCAGGTTGAAGTGCTACGCAAAATTTCAAGAGAACTTCAAAAGAAATTACATACAGATGAAAGACTCAAGAACATATTCCCACAGCCTCCCTTACTCTCATTCAGACAGCCTCCCAATTTGAAACAACTGATGGTGAGGAGTGCCCTGAGTAAAAATACAAAAAATGGCACATCTCCCTGCCTACAAAAGAGATGTGAAACGTGTGCACACATTTACACCACGGACAACATACCAATTCCAAACACCCAGTTACACCATAAGATCAATGGTACCTTCACCTGTAAATCATCCAATGTAATATACCTTATCATGTGTGCAAAATGCCCAACAGCTCTGTATGTGGGAGAAACTGGACAAGCACTACATAGGAGATTTAATTCCCACAGATCCAGTGTTAATAACAAAAAGACAGAGACACCAGTGGGAGAACATTTTTGCCAAAATGGGCACAGTGTCAAGGATATTAAATTAACTGTATTGATGGGACTGTTTCGCACTCAGAGGGACAGAAAGGTATGGGAGGTAAAATGAATGTTAAAATTTATTGCAATTTGTAGTGGGTTGAACAGGGATAAGGAATTTATGACAAAATATAATTTCTAAGCAAAAGCCTACAGCACCTGGTAGTTGACTGACCTTTCCACAGACCCAAGAGCATCGTAAATACCTCTAAAGCCTCAGAGGAAGAGTGCAATTTACCATTGACTGATCAAAGATATCTGGATCTGGACTGCATTCTGTTATCTGATTTCCATGCTAAACAATGTGATGTGTACTTGTATTTAAGAGAGATGTTTTCATATTTATCTGTATAACATGCCTGAGGAAGAGACCTAAGGTCTTGAAAGCTTGCATTTAAATCTGCTTAGTTAGCCAATAAAAGGTATCAAAAACTATATTTGCCTCCTGTATTTATACGGCTAACACGGTACCAACTCTCACTTGCTCTATAAAAGCTGAAGTTTTAGCAGTTTGCTGGTCTGGAGCATTTAGGTGTGTGTTAACACAATGCCAAAGAGGAAAGACATCAGCAATGATCTTAGAGAAGCAATTGTTGCTGCCCATTAATCTGGGAAGGGTTATAAGGCCATTTCCAAACAATTTAAAGTCCATCATTCTACAGTGAGAAAGATTATTCAAAAGTGGAAAACAATCAAGACATTTGCAAATCTTCCCAGAAGTGGACGTCCCAGCAAGTACGGTTTGCTTGGATGGGTTGCCAGGAGAAAGCCTCTTCTCTTTAAAAAGAGCATGGCAGAACGGTTTACGTTTGCAAAGCTGCATCTGAGCAAACCACAAGATGTCTGGAACAATGTCCTTTTACAGAGGAGACCAAAGCGGAGACGTTTGGCCATAATGCACAGCTCCACATTTGGCCAAAAACCAAACGGGATATCAGCACAAACACCTCATACCAAATGTCAAGCACGGTGGTGGAGGGGTGTTGATTTGGGCTTGTTTTGCAGCCACAGGACCTTGGAACTTTGCATTCACTGAGTAGACCATGAACTCCTCTGTATACCAAAAGTATTCTAGGGTCAAATGTGAGATCATCTGTCCGACAGCTAAAGCTTGACCAAAGTTTGGTCATGCAACAGGACAATGATCCCAAGCATACCAGCAAATCTACAACAGAATGGCTGAAAAAGAAAATAATCAAGGTGTTGCAATGGCCCAGTCAAAGTCCAGACCTCAACCCGATTGAAATGCTGTTGAGGGACCTTAAGAGAGCTGTGTATAAACAAATGCTGGTAAACCTCAATGAATTGAAGCAACGTTGTAAAGAAGAGTGGGACAAAATTCCTCCACAATGATGTGAGATACTATACAGAAAACTATTACTTCAAGTTACTGCTGCTAAAAGGTGGTTCTACAAGCTATTGAATCATAAGGTGTACTTAGTTTTTCACACATGGCTTCTCCATTTTGGCTTTATTTTTGTTAAATAAATCATGACACCGTGTAATAGGTCATGTGTTGTTGTTCATCTGAGGTTTTATTTATCTAATTTTTAGACCTGCTAAGGAACAAATGATTGTTATTATGTCCTGATATGTAAAACCGCAGAATTCAAAGAGGGTGTACTTTCTTTTTCACACGACTGTATATATTTATTTTGCTATCTAGCATTCCATGACCATGTCTAGAATTGTTTATGTATAAGCTACATGTGTTTATACAAATGTGTATTTATGGGTATAGGCTAATTTGGTGTATTTTTAGTTGTATGTTAATATATATCTAGCAAATGCAAATAATGCCCACCCATGATTTACTGTTATGGGGAATACCTATATGTTTTATACCACTGTGGAAGGGGACAAAACCAGGCACACATTGTAGACCATTTAAATGAAGTATTTCTTTGTAATTACCGCAATCACGGCTCTGCTGAAGATCTCCGTGTAAAACTTTGAAAGCCGACGTCAGCACAAGGGGAGGGAAGGGGGAACTTTGCAGACTTATATCTCCCAAACCATAAAGGTCTGAGAGATCAGGAACAGCACAATTAATTTATTTTTTAAAGATCTACAGAATTAAATCTATTGAATAAGTATTACTATCACTTTAAAACTTAATGTTCACAGCACCTAGCAACATCTAAGTAATTTACTTGTTCCTTATTCCTGTTAATCTGAAAAGGACACAGTGAGAGCAGACAAACACAACCTACGGTTGATACGCTAAAAAAAAGGTCATAATACTACTGTATCTGAAGTACAGGACACAAATCTCCATCATTCTTCTAGAACAAGGAACAGCAGTTAGAAACACTGCAGAAGAGGACTTGAATGGCAGAAAAGACAGTGGCTTAAAAAGGGTCACCCAACAATCTTCCAAAGAGAGTTTTACTTCACTGAGAGGGTAGTGGACAAGTGGAATAGCCTACCAGCAGAAGTGGTAGAAGTTAATACAGTGAATTTAAGCATGCATGGGATAGGCATAAGGCCATCCTGAAAATAAGGCAAGACCAATGACTAAATAGAGTTCAAGGTTTTTACTCCCTAAGAGTGCCAGGTGGGTACAATGTAAGAGGCAGCACAGCTGTTCCTGCTGTGCCAACCTCGTACATTGTCCAACTTAAATGCAGTCACTGCATAAGCCAGTATAACCCAATTCCCCCAATGAGCTATGAATATAAAAAAAAAAACCTTAACCCTGTGTGTGCCACAGGGAGTCCCCTTCACTGCAATTCATTGAATACCCCTGTGGCTTGCACACAAAATGCCTCCAATCCCCCCTATGTACCCTAACCCTAACCTCCAGTCTGGCTCTACAGTACACTGGCAGTCCTCTTCTAGAGATAAAGGAGCAGAAGGCCCAAAACATATACACCTATCTATAAAAAACAAAAAAAAAAAACCACATAAGGGAGGGAGTGCCGTGGACGGACAGAGGAAAACCAAATATCGGCGAGTCAATTTCACCTTTTCCTCGGTGTCCTTATCATGGCAAAAAAACAAGTGGGACATCCCCAAGCAGTACCAATTAAGGCGAGGAAAAATAAGGACAGAGTCTACCTTAATCAGGAACTACTGCCTGTAGGACCTCCCTGCCAAACCTGGAATCAGCCAATGCCTGAACATCGAGTCTGCAGTGCTTGATAAAGGTTGATACTGAGGGCCAGGTTGCTGCTTTTGCAGATTTCCTCTGGAGAGGAGACTGCCTTCTGAGCCCAAGAAATGGCTACAGCTCTAGTGGAATGTGCTTTAATAACTAAAGGAGCCTCCTAACCAGCAGAAATGTATACCAACGTGATGCAATCCCTGATTCATCCTGCAATGGAAGGCTTAGAGGCTGGTAAGCCTTTAAACTTTCCAAAAAAGTGCCTCTGATTTACTAAATGGTTTAGTTCTATTCAGATAAATGGATGCCTGACCAAATCAAGATTATGAAAGAGCCTCTCCTTGGGGTTTTGAGGATCAGGGCAAAATGAAGGAAGGACAATTTGTTCACGAAGATGAAATTCTGAAGATACTTTACATCTGAAAGATTGTCTAGTATGCACTACCACTTTATCTTGATGGAAAACAGTATAAGGAGAGGAGCAGTAGAGAGCTTGAAGCTTGCCAAGTCGTCTGGCTGATGTAGCAGCGGTGAGAAATCTAGTCTTCAGGGTCAGGTGCTTCAAAGAATCTGACTGAAGAGGTTCAAAAGACCTATCAGATGTCATCTGAGTTAAAACCATGCTGTTCGTTGTAAACATTTTGGATTCTGATGAAGCAGAGGCCTTGATATAGAAGGTCTTTCCTCATCGGGAGCTTCCATGGTTTTTGGCATGACAACTTCACCGTCTCGGTATACCATGTTCACCTTGGCCAGCTCGAAGCTATTAGTATAACTTCCGCTCTGTCTATCTTGATCTGAGTACTTCCCTGAGCAAAGGGACAGGTGGAAAAACATAGGCCAAGGATAATGTCCATGGGTGTTTCAGGGCATTCTGGGCTACTGCCTGTTTGTCTCTCCATCTGGAGAAAAACTTCTTCCACTTGGAAATTTGTGATGCTGACAATGCTGTCAAATTTTTTTCCACCCATTGAAATATTGGGTAAATTTTTTTGTACAGAGTCAGACTTCTTGTTCCTCCCTGTTTTTTTATATACTGCACAGTGGTCATGTTGTCTGACCTCACATGAACTGGTTTGTTCTTTAATAGCCTTTTCAAGTGAAATAGAGTGTGCTTTACTGCTCTTTTTTCCAGACTGTTTATGTGGAACTTTTGCTCTTCCGATTTCCATGTTCCTTGTATTATCCTGGAGTTCCAGATTCCTCCCCATCCTAAGGGGCTTGCATCTGTGTAGATTATTTCCCATTGGTTATCTCTTAATGGGGTGCCTTTTTCTAGATTTTTTCTTTTTATCCACCAAGTTAAACTTCTTCTGACCTCTTGGGAAAGGAAGATTTTTTTTTTTTATAGGGATCCACTTGATGAGACCAGTATCTTAGGAAGTATATTTGCAGACTTCTTGAGTGTAATCTTGACCATGGAACTATTTGGATCACTGAAGTCATTAGACCCAGACACTCCATTATTGTTTGGGTTGTCTGTTTTTATTTCCTGTTGAATTCTAGGATCTTCTTGATAATGTTGAGCACTCTCTTATAAAAGTGTTTCTTTCACCCTTCTTGTATCTAGCCTGATTTCCAGGAAAACAAAGCTCTAAACTGGCACGAACTGACTTCTCTGCATTTACCAACCATCCCAGATAAGATAGATGCCTTATTACTGTTTGAGTGTGATGTTCTGCTTTTCCCTCTGTTTCTGCAATAATGAGAAGGTCTTCCAGATAAGATATGATCTTGATTCCTTCTTTCCTTATAGGTTCCAGAGCGGCCGCTAGTACCTTTTTAAATATTCTTGGGGCCATGGATAACTCGAATGGAAGACCTCTGAATTGGAAATGATTTCCCTCTATGTTGAACCTGAGGTATTTGCGATCTTCTGCTTTTACAAGTATATGATGATACGCATCTTGGAGATCTATTTTTGTCAGGAAATTGAGGGGACAGATTGATCTGATGACCAAATTTACAGACTCCATCTTGAAATGTTTTTGAATCATATACTGGTTGAGAGCTTGTAGATGAAGGATTATTCTGCATGTACCCGAGGACTTCGGTACCGCAAACAGCATGTAATAGATCCCAGAGTATTTCTACTCCATCGAAACCTGTTCCACTACTCCTTTCCTGACAAGTTGTTGTACCTCCATCCTGAAGAGATTTGCCTCCTATAAATTGCTTGGCATCTGATCTTTTGCAATTCTGTTTCTTGGGGGTCTTTATAAATTCCAGCAGGTATCCTATCTCCAGAAACCTGCAAAACCATTTGTCTTTTGTGCAGGCTGCCCCCTACCTGATCTCTGGAGACTGGACCCACTGATCTTCAGAATTCTTTTTTGAAAGATGTTTTCCTGGGAAAGTCTCTCCTGAACGATCCCCTGGCATTCTGGCTGCTCTGTCTTCTATTGTCTGCCTGTCTGGCCTGATATTTTCCTTGACTGCGAAATGAATAATTTCTTGCTTTCTAATGAGCAGAGAGAACTGGGGATGATTTCATTTTAATTCCTTGTGGTAAGAAGGCACTAGGGCCCCCTGTAACCTTCTTAATTATATCCTCTAGTTTTATGCCAAACAACATTTCTCCTCTGAAAGGTAAAGAGACTAGCTTGTTTTTAGAGGGTACATATGCCCCCCAGGATTTCAGCCAGAGTGCCCGTCTTGAGGATGCCGATAAAGAAGAAGCTTTTGCCGGCAATCTCACTGAATCTAATTATGCGTAGCATAAAAACTATTAGCTTCTTAAATAATAGCAACTTCTTTTAATAGCTTTGATCTGGAGACCGATGAATCATTCTTTTCCTCTAAAGCATTTAACCAGATTCTCATGGTTCTGGAAATGGATGCCACTGCTGTAGCTACCTTAATATTGTTTCCAATTAAGGCATACTGCTTCTTTAATACAGACTCTGTTCTCCTCTCCATTGGGTTCTTAAAGAGCCAATCCATCTTCTAGAGGTATAGTTGTATGTCGCATCCACTTTTGGGGGGGGGGGGGGGGGTAGACCATAGCTTTACATCTTCTTCCTCAAAAAGAATACATTTTTCCAAACCACTTTGTTACTGAGGATCTTTTGTCTGACTTTCTGTTCATCTTGAATGATGCTAGTAATAGAGTGATGAACCAGAAAGGTGGGAGTACTTTTCTGATTACCCAAGAATGCTGTATCCATTATATTAAGTTACTTCTGTTGTTCTTCAAATCCTAGCAATTTTCTGATTTATCTGATGAAACAGTTTATTTTTTATAAGGAAAAAGACCCTGTCCCTTCAATGATTTCTCCCTCCTCTCCTTCTGACGTGTAGTCAGAGGGTTCCTTGCTGTTTGCTTCCTCCATTTCAGTATTCTTGGCAGATGATGTGCCCTCTACTGGATCCTCCATTCTGGCTCTTTCTAGGATTTGCTGCCTCTTGCATTGCCACAAATGTTTCCTTCATGGAATTTTGCATCCAACATTTTGGAACTGATTTGGCACTTCTTGGCCTGATGCCTTTTTTAAGCAGTCTAGGTATAATTATGATCCCTCAACTGCAGAAGTCTTCCTGTTACAGCCCATACAAAGTTCAGCTTTTGAGGCCTTACTCTCTACATTAGAACTCTCTTTAGTTCTTCCTGAATTTCTCTTTTCTTTAGCAGAACTGCTCTTGGCTGGGGTAGACATGCTAACAGGACAAAATCTAGAACTTTAAAAAAGGCATAACATTTATGGATTATATTTAAAAAAAAAAAAAAAAAAATTATATTTATATATATATATATATATATATATATATATATATATATTTTTTTTTTTTTTTTTTTCCTACCTCGTCTTCACAGTGTGCTCTTTTATATCTGATGTATTCCAGCGGTGGAATGCACGCCGTTTGGGCCTTCATTCAATGGAAGAGATAAAGGCCTGTGTGAACAGAGGCCTTCCCTTCCCTGCACCACCATGAGTGTATCCTGGAGTTCCCTTCTTCCGGCAGCCTGCTGATGTTGCTGATAATCCGCTGACACCATCGCGATGCGCCCGTCACGCTGAGCTAGATGCTGCTGCAGTAAAACCACAGGTATTCCTTCATGGGGACTTTTAAGTGGAACTACAACCCGACACAATCTTTAGCTTCACTAAGTCCCCATCTGGCGACTAGCTGCTTAGTAGCGCTAGTCGCCAGAATAATTACCTTATTTAATAGATTTCTGCTCTCTTCCCCGGCTGACAGGCAGGACAGAGCGCGGACATCTTGCCATTGTGACGCCCATGCGCCTGCGCTGTCAGTCCCAGCTGGGTCCAGGAGGCGTTGCTAGGAGCCATTTGGCTCCGGCTGGGACTGATAGCGCAGACGTCACAAT
Organism: Rhinophrynus dorsalis; assembly: GCA_037306005.1. Lineage (NCBI taxonomy): Eukaryota > Metazoa > Chordata > Amphibia > Anura > Rhinophrynidae > Rhinophrynus > Rhinophrynus dorsalis. The sequence continues at coordinate 367,830,411 of CM074721.1, forward strand.
GGCAAGATGTCTGCGCTCCGTCCTGCCTGTCATGCATGGATGAGAGCAGAAATCTATTCAATAAGGGAATTATTCTGGCGACTAGCGCTACTAAGCAGCTAGTTGCCAGATGGGGAATTAATGAAGCTAAAGCTGTCGGGTGGTAGTTCCGCTTTAAGCTAAATTGCATCAGCCTCGGTATCTCCTATTCACATGTGTTGTGAAGGAAGAAGCACCCGGCTTCTTATGATGCCATATATTTATAAGTCTCACCATCCGACACATCTATATATCTAACTCTATCTATCTATCTATATCTATTTTTTTTTTTTTTTTTTTTTTTCCCCCATAGCGATACGGAGGCTACTCGCCTCGCGTCCTCCAGCTAGTAGGACCGAAAATAACTGAGGCGGAAGGGATGGAGTAAACTTATATGTTAAATAATTCGGTCCTACCAGCTGGAGGCGGAGGATAAAGCCCATTGTTTTTTTGTGCAGTGGAGTACACAGAAGAAAAGGATTTAACATGTAAGAGCCAAATCCTCTTTTTTTCTGTCGTCCAATACAGTTTACAGGTATGTAACGATTTTCAAACACTCAGACACGTAAGGTTTAGTAAGTTGTTTTTTTTTTTAACGCAGTTTTATTAAGAAAAAAAAAAAAAAAAAAAAGTATGGTAACACATACAGAAACAGCAGATAATATACTGGTAAAACAGGCAACTGATACAGGAACAGTTAAGCAGACATGGAAATGTATCCAAGTAATAATCCTGAGGGTCTGGGCTAGTACAGCAGCAGAGATTCTAGTCCACAAACAGAGAATACTACAGGGTGGTAACCAGAACAACTAGGCCAACAACCAGACTAGCAGGCCCTAGTCGTGAGGAGGATCCCAACGCAATCTCCCTAGAATGCTAGGGAGTCTGTCTGGTGTAGACAAAACAGGAAAGGCAACAGGACTCCTAGAACTCTAGGGATAGCAGTGAGACACACAGTACGCAGCGAGGCAACAGGATTCCTAGTACACTAGGGAGGTCAGCAAGACTGACTGGAAGCAGAGAGGCAACAGGACACCTAGTACACTAGGTGGTAAAGCGATACGGACAGTAAGCGACAAGGCAACCAAACCCCTAGTAAGCTAGGTGGTAAAGCGATACTGACAGTAAGCGGCAAGGCAACCGAATCAACCCAAGGGACTAAGGCAACCAGCTTGTGACCGGAGTCACATAACCCACGCAACAACCCTAGATCTAGGGTAAGGAACGCTACAGACCCCAACCACGCCCTAAGCCCGCACAGACAGGGAACTAGAGAGGCACCCAGGGAAACGGCAGCCAACCTCATAGCGATGGGGCGACAAGCTGCGCTGGGTCAAGCGTACAACAGGTGCGGGTACCCAAGGAGACTCACTGACACCAGAGTGTCAGGGACTAAGTAGCACAATGTGACCGGGAATGCCGGGTCACTAGGGAGTGGAACCACACAGTGCCGGACTGGCTCTCAAGGAACAGGAACAACAGACAGACAGGTAGGAACTCAGGGCAGGGTAGTCAGCCAAGCCGGGTCACAACGGAAGTCAGGTACAGCGATCAAACAGGAACGTAGTCAGTCTAGCCGGGTCATACACAGGATAAACAGGAACCACAGGATCAAACACAAGATACTGGTACACCATGAAAGGGCGCCGCCAATGTGACGGCACCAAGAATATAAAGGCAATCGATAGGAGGAGTCAGCGAAGATCACCAATAAGAATGCGGTATGGAAAAATCAGGAAGTAGCAATGTCGCAAACCGAGGAATCAAGGGCACAGTGATAAGGTACCATGGGGATGTATCAACATTGAGTTCCAGGTTGGGGGGAAAAAAAAAAAAAAAAAAAAATGAAGGAAAGGACCAAGCACCGGTCCCCCATGATACCAGAGCTCCCATGGACTATCCAGACATGGAACAGCCCAAACTAACAGTGTCAACGGACACTGAAGAACTGTAATACAGAACAATGAACAACAGCCAACAGGGCTGAAAAAGATAAAGAACTATAAAGCAGAGGAAAGTAAAGTCCTAAACAAAACTGCCTCCAGGACTTTCCTGCCAAAGCTGGCTTCAGACAAAGCCAGAACATCAACACGGTAGTGTTTGGCAAATGCGTGCACAGAAGACCAAGTGGCCGACTTGCACAACTGATCAGCAGAGGCCTGATTCTTGTAGGTCCAGGAGGCCCCAACAGACCTAGTGGAATGGGCAGTGATGTTAAAGGGAACAGGTTTCTTCCTGATTTCATAAGCCTTGTGAAAGACGTAATAGTCACCTTAGATGCCACCTTACCAGCCCTGGGACCCTCAGGGATGACAAAGTGCACAGTCTGATGGAGAGACTCAGAGTTGTGCATGTAGAACTTAAGGCAGCACACCACATCCAACAAGTGGCGATCCCTCTCCTTGTCATACATAGGGTCAGGACAAAAGGAAGGCACAATAATCTCCTGAATGATGTGGAACACAAAGACCACCTTAGGAAGAAATTCCTGGGAGGTACAGAGAACACCCTTATCCTTGTGAAACACCAGGAAAGAGAGACTACAGCTAAAAGAAAAGCCATCTTCCACGTCAAAAGAAGTGAAGGAATGGTAGCCAAGGACTCAAAAGGAGGCCACTGCAAAACTCCCAAGACAAGGTTAAGGTCCCACTGAGGAGTAGGAGCCTTATAAGCAGAGAAAGCATGTGACACACCCTGAAAGAAGACCTTGACATCTGGTAAGGTGGCAATGCGCCTCTGAAAAAAGATGGCCGAGGTCTGCACCTTCAAGGTACTAAGGCTAAGGCCCTTGTTCACACCTTCCTGTAAAAAAGGACAGGATAGCTGGAAGATCAAAATACTGTGAGGACAGATCCCTGTCAACCCACCAAGCATGGAAGATAGACCAAACCCTATGATAGGCCTTAGAAGAAATTGGTTTCCTAGCCTTAATCATAGTGGATACCACCTCTGGTGAATAGCCTTTTTTCGTCAAGATGGAGGCATCAGCCATGCAGTCAAAACCAGATGGTCCATATCCTCCTTCCACAGGTTCCCCTGGCAAAGGAGATCCTGTCTGCACAGCAGTGGAAATTGTGCCTGGACAGATAGAGCTAGTAGTTCCGGAAACCAAGGCTGTCTGGTCCAATATGGGAGCAACAAGTATGGTGGAAGTTCTGTCCATCTGAATCTTATGCAGCACCCTGAGTAGAAGAGGAGGAGGAGGGAAGATGTATGCCAGATGAAATCCCCATGGAATTGACAGAGCATCCACCGCAAACGCCAAGGGATCCTTACAGCTTGAGTAAAACATCTGAACCTTCCAGCAGTCCCTGGTAGCCATCAGGTCTATCACGGGAAGACCCCACATCTGTACCAGGAGATCTAACACTTCTGGATGAAGCTACCACTTGCCCGGGTCTACCATGTGTTGACTGAGGAAGTCTGTAAGGACATTTTCTACGCCTGGAATGTGCACCGCTGAGATAGCAGGTACATGATCTTCTACCCAGGTTATAATACATTTGATTTCTAACCAAGCAGCGGAACTTCTGGTGCCTCCTTGCTTGTTGATGTAAACCACAGCCATGGTCGGACTGGACACCCCATTAGATGGGAGGTCCAATAAGTCAAAGTATGGCAGATCGCCCTGAGCTCCAGTATGTTGATGGGAAGAAGAGTCTCCTCCTCTGACCATTGGCCCTGAACAATTAGGTGACTGAAGACTGCTCCCCAACCATGCAGGCTGGCATCCATCGTAACTGTGGCCCAGTAAGTTATCACAAACAGCCTCCCTTTTGTTCAACCACTGGTGAAGGCTTTGAGCTACCTGCAAAGGAAGGGAGACAGGCTGATCTTTGATCCGTCTGCAAACACAGAACACAAACCTCTGAAGTTCTCTGGCATGAGCCATGGCAAACGGGACCACTTTCATGGTGGAGATCATCTTCCCCAACAGGGAGGAGAACTTCCTCGATGGAGCTGACATCCAAGACAGGACACCTTGGAAGTGAGCTGCTGAATGGAGTCCTCCGTCAGGTAGATCATACTCTGCTGAGTATCAAAGCGGAGACCAAGGAACACCAGGTCCCGTGTGGAAACCGGGCCGACTTGTCCATATTCAGAATCAAACCATGTTGGAGGAGGATCTACATGCAGTCTTGGACTTGGCGGTCCAGGAGGTCCCTGGAGGGTGCACCTTGAGGAGAAGGTCATCCATGTAAGGCATCACCTGAATCCCCTTGGTGTGCAGGAAGGCAATCAATGCACCCAGAACTCTAATGAACACTCAAGGAGCTGTTGTGAGTCCGAAGGGGAGAGCAATGAACTGGAAGTCACCCAGTTCGCAGGCAAACCAGAGGTACTGTTTTCTTTCCGGATGCACAGGGATGTGCAGGTAGGCATCCTGAAGAGCAAAGGATGCCAGAAATTCCCCCGGACACAATGTCCGAATGACTGAGCACAAGGACTCCATCTTGTAGTGGGTCTTGACCACAAACCTGTTTAGGTCCTTGAGGTCCAGCATCGGGCGGTAGCCAACATCCTTCTTAGGAACGACAAAGAGGTTGTAATAAAAAGCTGAAACCTCTCTCCTGTTGGGGGACCAGTGTCAGAACACTCTTGTTCAAGAGAGACTGGACTGCTCCATTGAAAAGATTGAGCTAATCCTGTCACTGAGGGGAGAGAGAAGGGAAGAACCTGAAGGGGGGCAGGGATTTGAAAGGAATCCTGTAACCTTCTGAAAGCACCTGAAATACCCACTGATCCACAACAGAGCCTGTCCAAAAACTCAAGTGATGCAGGCGACCCCCAACTGGTCACGAACCAAGGTTCAGTGAGTCATGCCAAAGAGGGTTTGGGCGAGGAGTATTTCGACATACACTGCTGCTTGGGCTTGGAACGGGGTGCCTAAGGCGCCACCAGGTTCACCCTAAACGTTTTGCTTTGTTTGGGATGAAAAAGATTATGCATTTTTGCCTAAGTACATTTAGGAGCTTGAGGCAGTAATGTACTCTTACCCCCAGTGGCCTCACTGATGACAGTCTTCAATTCAGGAACAAAAAGAGAAGAACCCTGAAAAGAGAAATCTGTGATTTCTTAGCGATCAAGTCAGCAGACCAGATCTTCAGTCACAGCATGCACCTAGCAGTCACAGAAAAGGCAGATGCTTTGACTTCAAGCTGAAGAGCATCCAAAAGAGCATCAGTAACATAATGCAGAGCTTCAGAAATGTTGCCATAAGTGATAGCAAGTCAGCTTTAGGGGCACCTTTGTGGACAGCAGTAGTCAGCTTGTGTCCAAACTGCAAAAGCCCTATTGACCAATGCAGAAGCTAGGGTGGGCCGCATGGAAGCACCTATGGCCGTGAAGTTAGCCTTCAGAGCAGCATCAAGTTTCCAGTCAGGCACTACTTTTAGAGAAGAAGCATCTGCCACAACCAAGACTGTGGACTTAGAAAGCCTCGAAATGGGGGAATCAACCCGAAGAGTAGCCCATTGAGTATCACAGTGCCTGTGATCCCTGAGCGACATTGTTACTTCCGGGTTTACACTGGCTGCGTTCTTATTGGCTCTGGGTTATTGCTCCTCCCAGGACTTGCCTTTAAATATGCCCTCCTATCACTATTCCGGTGCCCTTTTGTGGTGTACCCGTATCTAGCGACTAGTTGTTCTCGTTTCCGTGTATGACCCAGCTCGTCTGACTACGTTTTGTGCCCAACGCTCTTGTGATCCGATCCCGTTGCTGACCTTGGACTGGCTGACTAACTCCTTGTGTACCGAACCGGCTTGGCTGAGTATCTGATTCCGATACGGACTAGGACTGGCTGACTATCCGTTTACACCGATCTGGCTGGGCTAATGTTGGTGGTCCTCCTGACTGGCTGTGAAGTCTGTGTGCGCCAACCTGGTGGTGCTGCTAGCTCCGTCGCTTACTGGACTAGCCTATTACCTCCGAATACCAAACAGGGAGACACCGGTCCAGGACCGGTTACGTGCATATCTCCCACTCGCTTGCTGCTCCTACTGTCTCCTGGAGCCTGTGGGAGTCCCTGCACTCACCAGTGTCTGTGTTGCCTCCGATAACCCTATAATACCTGGGTCAAGCCAATACCACACTGTTGCCCGTGTTGCCTCAGTTTACCCTAGTGACCTAGGGTAGTTATTTTGCCAGCATCTGGTGTCTGTTGCCTCAGTTAACCCTAGCGTGCTAGGGTCCCGTTACTGCCCGAGTCCGGTCCGTGTTGCCTGCGCTTACCCTAGCGTTCTAGGGTTCAGTCACTACAAGTGCCACAGCAGTTGTTAACCCTAGAATGCTAGGGCCTAGTCGCTTCCCGAGTCCATTCTGTCTTGCCTCCGTTAACCCTAGCGTTCTAGGGTCCCGTTACTGCCAGAATCCTGCCCATGTTGCCTCTGTCTACCCTACTCTCCTAGAGTCAGTTCTCTGCCAGTGTTGCCTCCGTTAACCCTAGAAATCTAGGACCTTGTGTCCATCTGTACACTCTGTGCCGCCTTTGTTAACCCTAGTCTACTAGGGATTGCCCTTCAGTCACCCACTGCGGTGTGGGGCTGTCGAGAACATTATTGTTCCTGAACCTTGCTGAGAATCTGCCTACAAGTCCAATATCATTATTTCTGTCTGCTGACTACTACTGTGTGTAGTATTGCCCTGACCTGCGTCAGATCTGGAAAGTACTCGGTACGGACCTTAGCTGGACCTGAGTGGGGCTATTGTACATTATTTTCAATAAAGCTTTTAACCTTACCGAACTGTCTGAGTGTTCTTTTACAAACAGTAACAAACCGTGACATCGAGTCAAGGCAGCTTCAGAAAAGGGATAAAGTTTTGAGAACCTTTTTGACAGAAAAAGATGCATATCAGGAGTCTTCCAATCATCCAGAATCATCTGATCCAGAGTGGAATTAGGTGGAAAAACAGTGCTTGACTTCTAAGGATTTTGAAAGACATCAGAAATCACCTGTTGCTCTACAGGAGTAGAGGAAATATTTAAAGTGGCCAGTACCGCCTTACTGAGACCCTCAGCAGAGGATTCAGGGTCAGCTTCAAAGGGGTCACCATAAAAGTTGAAGAAGCCGCCCCTTCAGAACACACACCATCCTCAGAGTCTCCATCTGATTCCTCAAAGAAAGAATCAGATAAGTCAGGAATGTCAGGAGCCTTAGGGATTACAAACCTGAAGGAAGTAGGGGGTTCTCCATGACTTAAGAACCCCCTGAATAGAGGAAACTGTGCCATAAAGAACTTTAAATCCTTGACCCAAGGAGGCTCTTGATCATGGCTGGAAGGCCCTGGCAGGGACAGGGGGCCGCAGCACATGAGGAGCATAAATGCCCAGAATACCCCATAGGAAGCCCTGAATTGCATGAGGAACACTACGTGAGGGCGGTCTGAGATGCCCCCGAGTCCTTAGCCTTAGGCCTAGCCCCATGTCCAAGTGGATCCATCATCCTAACAAGAGAAAAAGTGTCAATACAATAATGGAAGACTCAAACATTGTTACCCAGATTAAAGATTTCACCCCAGAAAGCCTAAAATGTACTTATCTGGCGAGTGAAGGGTTAACCTGAGAAGGAGAGCTGCGGAGACCAAGCCATGCGTATGATACGCGTGAAGAGAGGAAGACAAAATGGCATCTGCACAAGGAACCAATCAGAAAACAGCCCACGAAACGGGCGTTTATGGGAAAAGTAGTTTTATCTATACAGAGTACCAAAAAACAGTAACAAATCCCCCCAAGACACTGACAATGTCCACCAGATAAATAGGGCAGTGGAGACAAGTAGAATGAGCCAACTTCCAACTCGCTACTCAGAACGGTTGCGGAGATATGTCCCAGAAACGGCTGTCCCATAGAGATCAATAGTAGGTAAAACAGTTCTGGTAAAACTAATACTCATTTTGGAGGCAGGAAGGCTTATATAAATTCTCAATTTTTTTTAGGTTATGAGGCAATGCACTTGAAATTGATGGACTTCTGTCTTTTTTTAAACCTAATATACTATGTTTCTATAATTCCCCCCAAAACGTGCTGCCTATATATTTCATTTTACCTATTAATGACATTTATAAAAATTGTTTAAATGTCTTCTGTACACAGGAATAAAAACAGTGTTCCAAGGAGGAAAAGGACACAAGGTATCATATAAAAGGCCAGATGTATGTTTGTCGGATGCTTTCATGCGCAGTAGAGACTGCCCCAATGCTAGGAGGTCTGCCGTACAGTTCAAATTTCTCTTTTTATGCACTTTGGCCCGTGTACACAGGCTTTAACACTAGTTACAGCATACAGAGCAGAATTATAAACCTGAGTTAATTCTTTGTAACAGGTCATCTGTATAAAAAAAAAAAAAAAAAAAAAAAATCTAGACTTATTTAAGATATAAACTACACCTTTCCAGGTCTTGTATGAATGTCTCACAGTTTAGTAAAGAACACCACATCCTAATAATGTCTTCATTTACATTTCTATGTCCAGAAAACCTTATTGTCCTCATGAGTTTTGAATGTCTTGGTTCAAGAGATAACCTGTTCAATCAGTATCAGATTTCTACGTCCATAGAGGCTGACACTACAGTCTTTTTTTTGTCAGGACCTCAAACTCCACATGGTAATCTTAACCTTGTAAAGACAAGAGGCATGTGAAACACATTGCTTTCCAATGTGTTGTGCACCAGTCTGGTCCTCAAAGGGTTTAGTAGAGTCATGCACACTTTCTGCTTTAGTCTGAACAAATGGCAAGTAAATGTCATGATCGCCTCCACGAACATGACATCCAGGACTGACAGAAGATGTTATATCTGGAACAAAAGCACAAGAGCAAAAGGGTCAGTTGGATTTTCTGTCCATAGTAAGGTAAGTGTAGGGGTGGAGGTGGTTATTAATTCTTTAATCATTTTTTTTTTTTTTTTAAATCAAATAATTTATGAACTTTTAAAGATACATTTATACTTGTGCCCAATAGTCACACACCGTTTAAAACCAACAGGGCTAAGCGTTACTACACTAAACAGAGTCATATAAAAAAATAACGGTAACAAAATAGGTACGTAACAAAATGTCAAAAACTGGATTCAATGCAAAGAACTTCTTATCAATCACGTCAACCTTCCACAAGTTACTCACTGTACCAGGTTATCAGGGACCACTTCAGTGTATCCTACCTTTTATGGTTAAAGACTGCACTCAAAACCCACAGCAGGGCCTATGTACCAGAAATATTCACGGGGGAATACAAATTGGGCAATCACCTGTAGGAGGGGAAAAAAAAAAATTTATATTTACACTACAATATATATATATATAGTATGAAGCATAATATTCTGATAAGTAAATTCAGAAGTTCAGGATTGGGTAATAATTCGGTAAACTGGTTCTAATCCTAACTATCAGACAGTGCACAATTTGTCTATAGCTGACAACATCTCACTTCTGCAAAAGTAACAAGTGGGGTTCCCCAAGACTCCATCCTTGGCCCTTTTCAATTTTCTCTATGTATAAATGATCTTCCCACTGTTTGCAAAGCATCTTCTGTGCACATGCATGTAGAAGACACCATAATCTATGCTAAAAAAGGTGAAATTTACTCACCGATATTTTGTTTTCCTCTGTGTCCTTCCACGGCAATGACTGTGGGTGTTAGCTCCGCCTCCCAGCTGGTAGGACCAAATCAAAAGTATAAATATCCGGTTCCTCCTCCTCCCTTCAGTTATACTACTGTCCAAGCTGTAAAATACAACAGGTTAGCAACCAGAAAGTAAAATAATCGGATACCTCCAAGGCATAGGCACACCATCTATTAAGAACATATGTACCAATACAGGAACAATATATATACTGTGTTATAAGGGAGGGGTGCCGTGGAAGGACACAGAGGAAAACAAAATATCGGTGAGTAAATTTCACCTTTTCCTCTGTGTCCAATCCACGGCAATGACTGTGGGACTTATCAAAGCAGTGCCCCAGAACATTGGGAGGGAAATATGTACCCTGGACAGGAGAAGTAGCTACCAGAACTTTCCTGCCAAATCTGGCATCTGCTAAGTGCAGAGGATCAATCATAATGCTCAAAGTAGGAACTGACAACCAGATAACGGCTAGTATAGCTCCACAGGTGTAGCTACAGCGGTTTGAGCTTAGGTCGTCGATATAGCTCTGTAGAATATGACCTATTTACAGGAGATATATTGTAGGCAAACTTTTAGAAGCCAAGATACAGCAACCCTGGACATCTGTAGATGTATGGTTAGGATGCTGTAGGTCTTACTAAAATTCCCCCGAAATGTACAGACAATGCAACTGAATAAGAATTGCATCGCTTCTGTCAAAAAGAATTCAGCAGATATCTGATCAGGACAAGCAGATATAAGGATCCCTCTATTCAAGGTGGAATAAAGCATAATGGAGGAAAGAATCTCCTTGAGGAGATGGAATAGAAATATCACCTCAGACTGAGACACGGTTAGGTCAACAAGAGATGATGACATGATGAAAACCCACCCTTGTGGAGGAGTACACAGAATAGCCAGAATTTCCAAAACTCTTCGAGCACATGTAACAGAGGCGAGTAGTACAGTGTTGAGAGATAACAGATTTCCTAGAAACCTCCTCCAAAAGTATTGAGAAGTAGCGTAGCCTAACATTCTCAATACAAAGTAAGGGCCGAAGGGAAAGAAATTCACTGGAGGAGGCAAACTAGAAAACGCAAAAGTGGATACGATAGACTCATAGGAGCTTGAAAGAAGTAGGGAGCACAGCCGAGAGCTGAATCTAAAAAGATGTAGGTTACCATCTGTTCCCAAAACCTACCAAAGGAAAGAGTAAGATGTGTTTGGGGAATAACAGGGCTCCGTCAAAGATGTCCATACTTACTTCCTCTGAAGCATATGACCTTGGTCAACAGTAATCTGTTGTGGAGGAGCAACAACTTGAGACGATAGTATGCAGAACTGGCTCTGAGAAGCCCGTAGAACAAAGCACTCCCGTTAGCCTTCAAGCTGTCAGCTTCAGGAAAAATGCAGGATCTGGATGGGACAAAGGTCCCTGCAACAGGAGGTTCAGAATGACTAGAAAATTGGAGGAAGAATTACAACCTGCAGAGATTAGCAGTCCGTATTTAGTCTGAAATGTAGTAATTACATAATACTGGTCTCATCCGATCACCTGGATGTATCAAAAATAGAAGAGGAGGGACTGAGCAGCTAAAGTCCTAGAGAAATGAAAGGAACCTTGGCTCCATGTCCTCTGGATTGGAGAAGCTATAAATTACTGATCTTAGTCTGCTCTAAAGACGATATGAAGTCTATATGCAGATTCCCCTAATCTGCGTAAAGCAGGAGTAACATCTCCATTTTGAAGTAAACCATACCAAAGTGGAGAAGTTCTGTTAGGAAATCTGCTTTGTAAAATATGAAATCATAAAAGTGAAGGTATGTGCTTTGTCCAGAGAAAAAAAGGCAGGAATACTCACGCAGATAAGAGTCACTCCTGAATCCACTCAACATTGTAAGATATATACACATCTGTAATACATGCCCACACAATCTTAAGATCAGCTATGACATATCAATAGTTGAACCCGAGGCAATCTGAAATGCTTGGGGAATAGCATGCTGTCTTACTCCAACCTGTCTAAGGGAAGGAACTACTGTAATACCCATACCTTTATATAAAGGAGACTGGAAAGAGGCAAGGGACAGAAATATTTCCCTTGGACCTTGTAGACTTAAACTCCGTAAATAATAAGTTGTAGTCTTCCAGATCCTTAGAAAGGAGAACCATAAGGAGAATCCAGCAACGTAGCTGGACAAAGAAAAACCCCTAAATGATAGGGGTATAAGGAGTTTATAGAACCTAGAAACCGACTATGTCCAGCAGACACCAAAGGAGATGGTACAAGGGAAGAAAGGATTGGCCCTGAAGGCTCTATAGAAGGATCAGGCAGACTTAAGCATAATAAGTAGTCCCCCTCTATTTTAAGAGGGAAAATAAAAAAATAAACCCCCACTCCAAAACTGAAGCTCTAGGACTCCTAATCCTGGAACTGTCCAATACATCCGTGATGGTTGAGAACCTAAATCAGTCGAAATAAGAGTAAGAAGAAGCTTACCAGAGACTTGTCTAACAAAAGGGAACAGCACTGGAACCTTCTTCATAATCCGCAAGGTCAGTCCGAAGTGGAGAAGGAGCCCACAAATCTTATTGGAAACACTAGTTACTTCTATAATATGGGATAGGAAAGAGCTACCACCTGAAGATCTCCTATTAGAACAATTTGTCTACCAAACAAGACTTTATTCGTAAGGGAGGTAGATACAATGTTACACACCAATCAAGCCATAAGACTTGCTTTTCCCACAGAAATCTCACATTTGCAGTGTAGAACTACTGCAAGGGATTCTGGGCAGGCATATGCAAATACGTTTAACAAGGAATCACCTAATTCTCAGATTACATTTTATACCTGGATTCTCTAGAGTATGTGCCTCATAAGGGAGGATATACAAAGCAAATGTCTGAAGGCACATCAGCCTACTAGGAAAACATTTAACTAAGGAGGCCTCATTAGAGAGAGATCGCTTTCAGAACCCCTGAGCGATATCCTTATCCCCCTTAGGAGGATCAATCCGAGAAGACTGGATTTAAACATACTGGTTATACTTCTATAGTAAGCGATCCTGAAGGTCTGAAATTAGATTAGCAGGTCTGCAGCAGAAAAGCTATACAAAGCCCAGACAGTAGGGCATGAAGGAAAGCCGAACCTGATGGACCTGCGTCCGTCATCAAACTCAATCCACCAAGATACTATGATACGTTTCCCTGGACAGGATAGTGAAACCAACAGTGTTAATGATAGCTAGAGTATAATACATACATATATCTATATACATCCATGCACATACATCATACATATATATATATATATATATATATATATATATATATATATATATATATATATATATACATATACACATACATACACATACCATACCTACACACATACTATACAAATTACATACACTACATATACCTACACATTAACACACCTGTGAGAAATGTAGGCTGAAAGTATTGTGATATTAAAACATCATGATACCACTGCAGAGCATAAGTTCTGAAGAAAAAACAGATTTTGGAAAATTGACCCAGAAGAGAAGTAGAATTAGGGGGACGGAGACTAAATCTGAGGATCCACTAGCCAAGCTAGGATATTTACTCCACGGAAACGACGAAGAGGAGATTTTATCACAATGTATCAATATATATGAGAGTATCCTATGAAGAACTCTCTAGCTATCCTATGACCAGGCCTGGCAAAACACTTACATAAAAGATAACTTCATAAAAAAAAGGGACATACATGGATATACACTGTATGCTATTCCTCTGCCCTCCGCGTTGCCTACCTTTTAAGGTCGCCTTAAGATGCAGAGAATATAATGCTGAGACTCTCCACTTGCTCAAATGGATAAGGCCTGGAAGAAGTTATACTCCAGATTCAGAGACTGGGAGCTATCTTCTTGCTAACCTGTACAGAGTAGAACAGCGTTTTACCTGGAGTAAATAAATCATCCTAGCAACAGTTAAACTGAGATGAAAACGTTAGTACCTGTAGTTGACGTATTACAAGTGTGGACGGGTCCGCAAGACAATATACATATACAAAAACATAACTTTGGACCACTTCTCCTCCTTAACCCAGGAACCTGCAGTTTTGCATAATTAAAATAAATATGCAAAGAAAGGCTTCTTACCGTGCCCGTTTAGAGCTGGAACTTGTATTCTCTACTGAGACAGTATGCGTTCCATTCTGCCCATTGATGTTGTGACCTGTAGTCTTCCTCTGAGATAGCGTGTGCATCATCTGGGAACTGCAGGAACTTTATGCCGGTTCCAGAAGAGATCTCTGTGCCAAATAGCAGATGTTTGTCAATGCTGCTAGCGCCCCGCCTGATCCCAGGAGAGGCAACGTGGGCAGCAAATTCCTGTATAGGGGCTAGTATATACCCATTTGTCCAAAGTGGATAGAGGTTGTCACGTTATTATCCTTGATGGAAGACATCTGAATATAACCAGCTTAAAAACTTTAACCATAAGTATGTAAAGACCCGCATAAAACACATAGTGCAGGCTGAATAAACAGGCATACTTACAAACACCATCGCAGGTCCCCGTGTTGCTCTTTGTAAGCCGGAAACTGCATAATCCACTTCCTTGAAGTGCGTGTTCCAACAGTGGAACGCACGCAACCAAACTTCCGGTTTGACAATGCCAGGGGCGAAAGGCGGTGAGCCGGCTTTCCCTGAGGCGCGCAGGTTAATGAAGGAAGAAACAGCCAGGAGCAAACTTCACGGGCCTGCTGAAACATGGATCCATGCAACCCCACTCAATGGGATATGAGATCCAGATAACGCTGGTACAAATGATGTGGTCTGCGATGAAGGCAGACCGCATGAAGGTAAAATAATAAACTTAATGCTTTCTTCTTGTGTGTGAGAGAGAGAGAGAGAGAGAGAGAGAGAGAGAGAGGCGCTCCTGCCTCTGTCCTCCAGCTTGGTAGGACCAAAATTAACTGAAGGGAGGAGGAGGAACCGGATACTTATACTTTTGATTTGGTCCTACCAGCTGGGAGGCGGAGCTAACACCCACAGTCATTGCCGTGGATTGGACACAGAGGAAATCCAAATGTATCTCAACTTGAGGCCATATTACAGCATGGTTTCTCTGAAGGTGAAAGATGAATAGCTAAAAACAAACTGCTTTTAAACAATGACAATATGGCCACAATGGTATTAGGAACAACAGCAAACGTCCTGGCACGTCATGAGTTGGCGAGCCATAAGGACCCATGACGTGGCAGGACCACCACGGAATTCAGGGCTCCCTGAACAGCTGCACGCCGTTTGGGAAGCCCTGAACCGGATGCGACAAAAATAAATAAATAAATAAAAATGGTCTGTGGTCCTTAAGTGCCGGCAGCATGAGCAATCGGCTGGTGCTTTTAGGGGTTAAACTCCGCAATACCCATATAACCTCTGTAACAAAGTCTAATCGTAACTTGGCCCTGGTGGACACGTACAAATATCTTGTTGTGTGACTTGTCCCCAACCTCGCTTTTGGCCTCCCATTTTAATAAATGAACAACCAAACACTTGTTAAAAAAAAAAAACAAATCCTGCTTCTGTCCCCTTGTAAGAAAATGCATTGTTCAACAAATGTTAATGTCAGTCATAGACTATGGGGATGTACTATAGGCTCCCAGACCACAAATCCATCTTGGTAAACTTGTCACTCCATATAACATATAATGCTGTTTTTTCCTCCAATGTAATTACAGTACCCATCACTGTGAAAAGTTTAAACAGCTAAATTGGCTAACACTTGAATCAAGACGTGCCCTTCACCTTTCTTGCTTAATTTACAACCACTTCTCTGGAAAGCTATCAGACTAGCAGAATGCTCACTCCAGCTCTCCATACTAACTATAACCTCCCCTCCACTGCTAAAAACTCACAGGAGTATCCTACACTACAAGAAAGAAGTCAGTCGCTCTGCCTTCTCCTTCAGAGCTCCGAAAGCCTGGAATAACCTGCCCGAAAAAACTCCCATCTCCTCACAGTCTAAATTCCCTAAAAGTAACTGCTTCTTTGTATCTAAAATCAATATGGAGCCGTATACTACTTGGGAAGGGTAAAAAAAAAAAAAAAAAGGAATCCTTTAACCAAAGTATTTTCTCATTGGCAATCCGTAATCAAGAGAAAAAAAAAAAAAAAAAAAAAAAAAAGAGAGAACCCTGCTAGATGACACTCTTAATTCTAGTCTTATATTCTTAATGTATATGGTGTCAGTACATGATGAATTTATAAAACTTAACCTTTATTATAAATTGAATGAATAAAATCTAGTCAGAAAATACCGAGGCTGATCCAGCTTGCCACTAATAGAAATAAAAAACACTGTAAATAATCACGTGTGTTGATGGCACACCATCCAAAACACATGAAAAAAATGGGATGGTACTTCACCACATCCCAGTGTACAAAAATAATGTGCAGAAGAGAACAGAGGGAACCAGTACCACGGATATTCCATATTGAAAACTATACCGGGGATAATTCGGCTTGCCTCAAGTGTAAATGTTCCACTCTGCACACTAGAAAATGTCTTGGCTGGTCCGGCTTGCCTCTAATCTGTTAGTACTCAGCTCACAATAAAATAAGTATACGTCTTGCTTCTATACGCTGGGGCTGATCCGGCTCGCCTCTAGCTATTCGTGACCAGCTCACAATGGAATAGATTGCCGGGGCTGATCCGGCTTGCCTCTAAGTATTTATTAGAGAAAATAAGGTATTATAACTGGGCTGATCCGGCTTGCCATCAGATATTAACTACCCTTAACCTCAATATCTCAGAGAGAGAAGTGAACGCTGAACATATCTAAGTGTAAGACTAATAGAGACAGAGGTATGGTAGCAACACTAGCCGAAGCGTGTTTCGTTGGCACTTCTTCTAGGCAGCGTTGCACACGCCAAGGCTACAAAGTAGCTACTTTTAAAATGTGTTCATGTGAGTTGATTGGATACCAATAGGAAACCAATCAGTAGCGGCAATCAAGGAGAGCATTGCTCATAGGTAATCACAGCTGTAAAAAACAAAAATATTGATGAGCACCCAAAATAATTAACCATAAGAAGTTAACCATGTACAAACATACATGTGGTGCACATTGATCTCAAAACAATATCAAAAGAAAAAGATAAGAGCAAAACACTGGCACTCTCGCTTCTTCAAATTTATTATAAGAATTGCGTGTCATATTTTATATTATAATATTAATATATATACATATATGATAGCACATTGCATTACACAGAAACATACCCACATAGGCCCCATCCCCAGAGGTATAACCCCCCATAAAATAAAAAAATCACAAGACATTGCAGACCTAGCATACCCAAATCCCATGAGATCCTAGTAAAAGGCATTGTATAGTAGCTGGGCCCAAACTACACAATTACTCACTGCATGCAAACACAAAAAAAGAAAAAATTCAAAATGTCCTGAAAGTCACAATAGTTAAAATTCCAAGTAATTAATATGTATGAATAATCCTCAGCCGCAAGGATTCACTAAGGAATACGTGAGCAGACAGTGTGCAAAAAAAACAAAAACAAAAAAAAAACAAACCAATATCTGTGGTAGTATAATAACAGCACATTTATATTTGGTCAGACTATCAACGAGCCATCAGCATAAACAGTCAGTGGACAGGTTAAGTTAGTACAGGAATATAACGGGTTATTGCTCCACAGTTCCCAAGCCAGTGTTAGTTAATACTCAAGCTTGCAAACAGCTGTTATCATAGCAAATCAGTAAAAAAGCTCAGTCAGTGCAGGAATATAGCAGGTTTACACTCCATAGTTCCAAAGCCAAAATTCCAAGTATACATTTCTATCGCCTATAGATAAGCAAAATTCAAGCGCACAGATTGAAAGTTTTGGCAAGACAGCACCACAAACACAGCTACAATCTTACCATTCTGCTGCTGTTCCTCCTCTGCTGTCAGTAGTGTTATGCCTGAATGCAGAATCAATCTTGCATCAGCCGATATGCAGTACGGGCAAATGGGATTGATCACAGCGCCTCAGTTAGCACTGCGCTTCTTTTCAATTCAACTAATGACAGCTGTAATTGCATAATAATCTCACAGAAAGCACACAAATCTTAAGGGTAGATCCTTGATAAAGCCTAATAGCACTGGGCGAAACACGTTGGTCATTCCAGCGTTATACCTTTAAGATTTGTGATGAAGGTATGTCACACCTTGATAAAGCCCAATACTGGTGGGTGAAAAGGATCATAAAGGAGATGTGTTCTTAAGCTGTATAGGGCTTTCTTAAAAGCACTTTTGATCACTGTCCTGCTGTAACCTCTTTGAAAAAACATTTGTATAAACATTTTTTTTGTAGTTATGACAAAATAGACTTCCTGGACATCTCTATTAAGAGAAGTAGAGATTATACTACCATGACTGATCTTTACAGAAAGCCAACAGCTACTAATAGCCTGTTACATTATACAAGTCACCACCCCACAGTTATGAAAAATAACATTCCAGTTGGAGAATTTCTGTGTTTGTGAAGAAACTGCAGCACTATAGAGAATTTCAAATACAGATAAGATGATCTTAAAGAGATAGTAATACTTAAAATTTACTAATCCCCAACCTGTATAACTTACAAAAAGAAATTAAATGCCCCAAATCACATCTCTCACACCTTTGTGGTTTGAGAGAAAAATCAATTTCAAAGTCTCCCCCTCCCCCCCTTTCCCTGCGATAAGCGTTCTAGCTGACTGTAGGGATAGTCTGTCTTACGACCATCCCGTGGCTCTGCAGCAGAGCCGAGATCGCAATAATGAAGAAAAAATCATTTACTGAAATGGTCTTGTACGTGTGCTTGGAAACCAAGCACACATAAAAGACCATTTCAGTGAAGGATTTTTTCTGCATTAACACGATCTCTACTCTTCTGCAGAGCCACCAGATGACTCTGGGATTGGATTCCCCGGCAGTCAGCTAGACGCTGATGTCAGGGAAAGGGGAGGGAGGGGGAGACTTTGAAACTGATTTTCTCTCAAACGTGATTTGGGGCGTTTAATTTCTCTTTGTAAGTTGTATAAGTTGGGGAATAGTAAATTTGAAGTGTTACTATCCCTTTAAAGAAAGGTTTATTCAAAGAAGGTACAGCAGGACAGTGATCAAAATGGCTTTTAAGAGAACAAATCTCCTTTATGATCCTAAAACCTCTAACAGTGAATAAAAATACGTTTCATCTCAACATTTAAATTGTCAGTGGGATAACTTGAAGAAAATTCTCAATAACCACTGGCACATACTGTTACGTGATGCTGACCTTAAAGAAATTTTGGGAGACAGAGTCTTTATGGCTTGCAAAGGAGCACTCAACATGAGACACAAACTTGTCCAAAGCCATCTACAGGCTCAGAAAAAATAAACTGGTTCTAGTTCACACTGATGCGGACATAGCATTGCATGTCAACATATGATTAATGTGAAAGGCATCAGACAGATTTGGCAAATATAACATATTTGACTTTATCACCTGTCAATTGAAAGCTGTGATCTACTGTCTTGAGTGCCCATGTGGATTATGCTACGTGGGCAAAACTCTGAGAAAATTTAAAAACCAGGCTCAGAGAACATGCAACCAGTATTATGAGAGCCCCACAAGAGTCACAAATAGCTGGGAAACAGCTTACTTCTGTAGCAAGACATTTTTACAGCCATCACACCAATCCATCTGACTTAAAAACACAAGGCCTACAACAAATCAAATTGGGCATGGTGCTGATTACAACCTTGTTCTTTTGAAGAATGAAAATCGTTGGATTTTCCTTCTGAACAGTATGACCCCCCCCCCCCATGGCCTCAATGAGGAGTGGACTTTGAATGTCCATCTGACATAAAAGGGCAGGAACACTCAAAATTAGTTATCTCACAATCTAATAATTAATAGTTAAGGTCTCAGATAATTTGTTGTACTTATCTCTCCAGTTTCTCTACAATGTCATACACTGTGATAATATATGCACATATACCTAGATTGTATAGCTATAGTACTTTGGTCTACTACATTGGCCAGAATGTCCATATTTTTCAATACTTCAATACCATCTTTGGTTTTACAGACATTTATTCAATGTCTATAAAGTAATATTAGAGCATTTGCAATTATTCTGTTCATCACGTGCATGTTACATCTCTCTCTACTATTTTGTGTTATTATGGTGTCGTGTATGTATCATGACCCACAAGCATACTGAGAGTATTTGATAGACAAACTCATAGCTATTATGGGTTTCATTTCCCTGATTGTTAGTCATTATTCAGATTTTTTAGCCAGTCATTCATGACAGCTTTGTTTATTCCATGATTTTGATCTTTGATGGACAGCTATGATTACCTATGAGCAATGCTCTCCTTGATTGCCGCTACTGATTGGTTTCCTATCAGTATCCAATTGGCTCACATGAACACCTTTAAAGAGTGGCTACTTTGTAGCCTTGGCATGTACAACTCTGCCCAGAAGTGCCAACGAAATGCGCGTCGGATAGTGTTGCTTCCATACCTCTGTCTCTATTAGTTTTAAACTTAGGTATGTTCAGTGTTCACTTATTTCTCTGAGACATTGAGGTTAAGGGTAGATAATATCTGATGGCAAGCCAGATCAGCCCCGGTATAATACAGAAAATAAGGTAATAAATACTTAAGAGGCAAGCCGGATTGGACCCAGTATATCACAATAATTACAGGCAAGCCGGATCTGCCCCGGCATACTCTCCAGTCTTTAGCGAAGCAGAAGCAATCAGAGGCAAGCCGGATCAATCCTGGCAATCTATTCCATTGTGAGACGATCACTAATAGCTAGAGGCAAGCCGGATCAGCCCCGGCATATGGAAGCAAGCCGGATCAGCCCTGGCATATAGAAGCAATTAGAAGCAAGACGTATACTTATTTTATTGTGAGACGAGTAGTAACAGGTTAGAGGCAAGCCAGACCAGCCAAGACATTTTCTAGTGTGCAGAGTGGAGCATTTACACTTGAGGCAAGCTGGATTAGCCCCGTTCTAGTTTTCAATCTCAAATATCAGTGTTATTAGTTCCCTCTGTTCACTTCTGCACATTATTTTTCTACACCACTGGGATTTGGTGAGATACCATCCCCTTTTTTCTTGTGTTTTGGATGGTGCACAATCAACACACATGATTTAGAGTGCTTTTTATTTTTAAAAGTGGCAAACCAGATCAGCCCCAGTAGTTTCTGATTAGATTTTATTCATTCAATTTATAATAAAGGTTAAGTTTTATAAATTCATCATGTCCTGACACCATACACATTAAGAATATAAGACAAGAATTAAGAGTGCTATCTAGCAGGGTTATCTTTCTTTCTCTTTTTTTCTTCTCTTAATTACACATTTCATGTTTCCCCTGTAGCACCTTTTGTGAGTCCCTACTCAAACTGTGTACGCTTGTGTCCATTTGGGAATCTGTATGCACAAGGAACTCGTGAACACCACAATCTTATTGGCAATCCCTTTTACTTTTTCATAAGGTATCTGATATATATGAGAGAAAAAACAAGAAGTACAGTATCACATGAGGACAGAAAAAGACAATCTTTGAGAGGGGAAAAAAAAGACTCCATATTGGTGTGATTAGGCCAAAGTTGTACCGCTTTATTTGATGGAAAATAACTTTACACCCTATAATCAGAAAATAGCAAAGAAGGAAAGAGGGCTGAGAGTTTAGCAACCTCCCATATGTAAAAATTTGCATGCCCGTTCACCTCTACAGAGGACGTTGGTACACAACTTGGATCCAGTATATAAAATAGGTTTATAGCAGATAGTACAAGACTAAGTGGCTTAACTACCCCACTCATCTCAGAAAAGAACCAGGCCTAAATATGATTACAGTACAGGTATTAGAAGATCATACAACACACCATTAATTGATTGACAATGTTAGAGGTTCGTTTACAACCCCTCTACTCCCGCCCCCCATCACACCAATCACACAGCACCTGGTTCTAGGGAGGATTTTGTTGCCAAAGATGGTCCAACCTTTTAGAGGCATTGATCTAATCACACAATCACCAGGCAGAGCCTGCTGTAAGGAGTACCTATATAGGGATTATGACGGAGCTATCAAGAGATCGAGGAGTTCAAGTGATAACGACAGACTCTGAAAGCCCTCATCTTAGTAATGTGAAGTAAAAAAAACAAAACTACCATCTAGATGATGATGAGCAGGAGCGGTTAACATACAAAAAGGAAGGGGAGTGTTTCCTTTAGTTGTTTGTATTAAACTATTAAATGCCCTGCCTCCTGGTGGATACTTCATTCCGGTATCCTTTTAAAAGGTTGCATGCAAAAGTGAGAGAATTTCATGTTGCCATTTTTATCATGGCAACATGGTTAAAATGTGTCATGCAGTCACACGCTCTTTTGCCTGGACCTTTTAAAAGTGAACCCTTAATCCCATGGTCTCTGCGTCCTCCATTGGACACAACATAAACTGGTTTATGTTCGTGAATGCCTGTTGAGACTTTAATTTTAACTAAAAGCACCAGTGTTATAATTTATTTTAAATTTGTGATATATTTTAAACTCAACACTTGCTATGGACATACTGTTTTTCATTAGTAATTTGTTTGTAACTCAAATACCAAAACACTGGTAGAATTCTCTGTACTCTATATAGCCAAAATGATTTTAATATATGCAAAATTATAATCTACTGGTCAGTTATTAGCAGCAAAGCCTACTCTGGAGGGTTACTTAGAGACATTTTACATTTCAAATTGGTCCTGACACGTCCATGGTTGTTAAGTAGCAGCTCTGTAAGTGTTCAACACTAAGAACATCACTACCAATTGCTTTAGCTTGTTTCTGTAAGTCACTGAGGTCAGTTTACCAAAAGGAAATTGAGCAAACAACTCCGCCATAAGGGAAAGAATCCAACTTTAACCCCTTGATTGATAAACAGGACTCAAGCAATGATTTGTTGACCTCTCTTACATTTCAATTAACATGAATTTGTATATGTTACTTAACATGCATACAGTTTGTCTGTGAATTATACCATTTTTAAGATCAGCCTGTCCATCTGTCTGTTTATGCCAATCAACAGAATAGGTTTGGTCTTAACTAATTAAGGGATAATAGAATGGGATATTGAAAAGAAACCCCACATACTTGTACCTCTGAGGTACCACATCTCCTAAAGTTACACTGGAGTCATCCCTGGAGATTATTTATTTAGAAAGTGTTTTACCAGGAAGAATACATTGAGATTTATCTCGTTTTCAAGTATGTAATGATAGTTTTCAGTGGAGGGTTGCATATTTACACAAATTGAGAAACATTATATATTACATGTTATTAAATATACATACATATGGAAATTTTAAAATTATAAACAGTTACACTGTTTTTAGATATAGAGAAGCAGTTACTTTTAAGGATTTAAAAGTCACAAAATTAAAATCTTCTCATCCATGCATATATTAAAGATAGTTAAATGTAATATGTACCAAAAAGCATGGGTGATAATCTGTTAAACAATAAAACGGTATGTAAAAACGCAAGGCAAATTAATGAATGCGCTGTCTGGGGGGGGGGCACTTTTCTTTTACCACAATGCAGAATTCCATGGCTACCAGAACCATCACTGGCCCTTAATGTCCGAAAGAGCGTGACAGTCCTGATACGGCATGTGTCTTTAAGTAGTTCATTAAAAGTCACATCAACTCATTCTTAAAATTATGAGACGGAAACCAATAGGTCACCGGATGTTTCAGACTAAAGTATCAATCGCCAAAAAAAACGCTCCCAAGTGTCCCTCTTTAGGGTGAGCAGCCCCTTTCCCACCTGGTGTTCGTCTTTTTAGGATATCAGACTGCGTGGTGTTTATATAAGTGTGACACGTTGCTCCACAGCAATGAAACTCACATCAATGTCCGTTTAAACACAAGTATATGTGTTTAAAAATGAGTGTATAAATAAAATACTTTGTTCTAAATAAGGTGTTCAGTTATACAGATGCGTCAGTCGGTCATGAAGAATGAAAAAAAAAAAGTAAAAATTATTGGTAACAACCCACCCACCATCTAAAACAAGTGTCCCCCTTCGGCCATTTGAAATGTGACTTATTCATTAGCTGCAGTCCAAAAACAGCTGTACAAACCTTGGTTTTTAGTAACTCCTACATGTAAAGCAAAAAAATAAAAAAGAACGTAGATTAGACTTCCATTAGATTTGTTTTGTTGTTTCGGTTTTAAACAGCCTCCTACCTCTCGAAGCCTACATGTATGCTGATTAGGAAACCGAAGGTCATGTGATCAACTTAATTGCATGTGTTATGGGAATTGTAGTCCATATTTACGACGGGTTAAACCGTGAAGCGCAGCACAACAGAGCACGCTATGAAAGCTACGCGTTAGTTATGACGTCTGTGATCTCAACCAATCAGAGCTAAGTTTTTCACTGATAGTCGGAAGCAACTAATTTAGGTTGGTCACCCGATAGCTTTGAAATTGTTTATAGGACAATGACACTCATGCAAATAGAGCTTGACAGGTAGAGGTTTTTCGGCAATGTAGTTTTGTTTTCCCATGTTTAATGAGCTTTCTGGTACATTTGTATCATGACTGTGGATACAAACAAAGCTTTATACTGGCCATTACATGGGTTATAACGGTTCTCTTGCGCAGCGTTTATGTAGTAGAGTCACAATTGTTTATTTGAGTGTGTGTCTTGACGCTTCCATTATTTTAACTGCTGTGTGACTCAGGAGAGAGGCGCTGTCACACGTCATGTCTGTTGGAACTTGGAGTGTCGCCGTGTCGGACACTCCAGTAGTGAGTTCAATAGTGTCAATATGGCAGTTGGCATGTCACTATTTGTTTTGAATGGAATTGAATCTATTCTTCTCCCAATGAATGGTGCCCCTGGGAGGGGGTTAACCCTTTCAGTGCTGATATGCTAGAGAGGTATTCAAAGCATTATGGACATACCTGGGAACTTGTAGTTGAGGGCTACCCGGAGGGTAGCCCTCTGTTCAGCAGTGGATGACAAAAATGACGCTATTCGCGTCAAAAAGGGGCGGGGCTTGCCGCGAGTGTGTGGGGGGGGACTTAACCCTTTGAGTGCCAGAGTGGTAGGAATGCATTGCAAAGCAATGCATTCCTTACCACTTTGGCACTCAGAGGGTTAAGGCTGGGGACGGCTGGGACGGAGGAACAGCAGGAGAAAAAGCGGATGTGGTAGAGTTTCAATAGAAACTCTCCACATCCGGAGGAATCAGCCTCTGCCCCGGAGACCCGGTAAATCTCTGTCAGAACCGGAGTCTCCGGGACAAATCCGGAGAGTTCCCAGGTATGATTATGGACATACTTGGGAACTTGTGAAACAGGGTTACCTGGAGGGTAACCCTGTCAGTTCCGACATAGGAAGAAAATGACGCGATTCGCGTCATAAAAGGGGCGGGGCTTAGGCGCGGAGGGGGGGCGGGACAGAAAAAAAAAAAAAAACCCTGCAAAAAGTCTCTAAGAGGGCGGGGAGTGGGAGGAATCCGGCGGGACAGAGCACAAGTGGGCAGAGTTTCTATTTAAACTCTGCCCACCCGGTAATCCACACATTGCCCCGGAGACCCGGTAATTCAGGCTGAAATCCGGAGTCTCCGGGGCAAAACCGGAGAGTTCCCAGGTATGATTATGGAGGATAGCCAGGGCCGGCCCTTACATGGGTCCATGGACCCAGGCGGCACTCTGACAGGGGCAGCAATTTGCCTCCCCAAGTAATGCTATTTTGTGAGCTGCATCTCCCCACTGCTCTGCACTGATGACAGCTGGGACCGCGTCACAATCGGAGACGCCATGTGGAGCATGCCGGGGTTTTCTTCCTCTGTTTGGAGGCCAGTGCAATTTTAAAAATGGCTCCCAGACTGACGAAGAAAATCCCAGCCTGCACCACGAAGCGTCTCTGCATGTGACACGGTTCCGGCTGTCATCAGTGTGGAGCAGTGGGGACACGGAGTGAAAAGCAAGAGGAAGAGCCAGGAGAAGAGAAACAGGCAAGGGGGGAGGAAGATCCAGACAAGTGGAGAATAGAGAGCCAGGGAGAAGAGAGACGATGAAGGAGAAGAGAAACAGGCAAGGGGGGGGGGGAGAGAGGCACAAGAGGGGAAAGAGAGGCACAAGGGGTAAAAAAGGTGGAAAAAAGAGGCACAAAGGGTGAAAAAAGGCACAATGAGTTAAAAGAGGGAAAAAAGTCACAAGGGATGAAAAGGGGAAAATGGAGACACAAGGGGTGAAAAAGGCACAAGGGGTGAAAAGAGGGGAAAAAGAGGCACAAGGGGTGAAAAAAGAGGCACAAGGGGTGAAAAGAGGGGAACAAGAGACCCAAGGGAGGGAGAAAGAGCTACAAGGGGTGTTAAAAGGTAAGGGGGAGAAAGAGCTACAAGGGGTGTTAAAAGGTAAGGGGGAGAAAGAGCTACAAGGGGTGTTAAAAGGTAAGGGGGAGAAAGAGGTACAAGGGGTGTAAACAAAAAACTTGACAGTTCTATGTGGTTTTAGGGGCAGGAGAGGGGTTAATATAATTAAGGGTGTGGTGTGTTCTGGTGGGTGTGGTTTTGGTGTACGGAGGGGGGGCAGCACAATGTCTTGGGCTGGCCCTGAGGATAGCACATTAGCACTCAAAGGGTTAACCTATCCATAGCATGAAAAATATCCTCCGTAATACTTTGGCTTTCTCTCTATCACAGTAGCACTCAAATGGTTAACACCAGGGGCACAATTATGCCATTCAGTGGGAGAAACAATTAATTCAACTCCAGACCAAGTTAGTGTTAGTCAAGTAGTGACTCCTGGGCCAGTACAGAAATTTGTCTTTGAAATGGACCTGGAAATTATAAACATACCTGGGAACTTTTGAAACAGGGCTAGTTGGAGGGTAACCCTGTCAGTGCCAAGGGGGTGGAAGATGATGCGAGTCGCGCCATAAAAGGGGCGGGGCGTAGTCACTGGGGGGCGGGACAAAAAAACACAGAAACCCCCTGCAAAATGGATGTAAGAGGGCGGGGAGTGGGAGGAACCGGGCGGGATGGAGCACAAGTGGGCAGAGTTTCTACTTTAACTCTGCCCACCCGGTGATTCACACATTGCCCCGGAGACCCAGTAATTCACTTTGAAATCCAGAGTCTCCGGGGCAAAACCGGAGAGTTCCCAGGTATGATTATTAAAAAGGTCCTAGGTTTAGTGAGTATAAAAGCTCTCAAATTCCTGTGTTATGATACGAATGTCTTTTTTGTTATTTTCTAAAACCTCTTCAAATTGACAGTGTCAATAGAATGACAGTCCCCCCCTCCTTTGAGAGGTCTTTCATGTTTTTAGTACATCCATGCTAGGTATATTCCTAAACCTGTAAACTACTGTTGGAGAAACCAAAGAAAGTCATAATAAAGCACTCATTTGATTCACAATGCTAGTTCTGTAATGTGATATTTCATTGGTTCTCAGACTGGTACATTGAACCCTGAAGAACTTTAAGGGCTTTCACAGGCAGAATTGTATTTATGGCAGAGAGGGGGAAAGCCTGGATTGGCAGGCAGTGTATTTGTGGTTCTGTGGCTACCAGAGAACATGTGGAAAACTCTAACATTTCACAAAGTGTAATTTTGTGTACTGTAAGATTCACCTTATAAAAAGCACTGTAACCTAGCTCCTTATAAGACAAAATATTAGATACTATTAACTGATGACTGTATTTACTAGTAGAAACTGTCTTTGAAAGATATTTTGATATTCATACTAGGTCAACAAACCAACAACATACAGGGAAATAAACATTTCTGTGACTTTTAACCAGTTGCACTTGTTAGAGACCACTCTAATACAATATAATCTTCCCTAGCATTCAAGGGGGTTAAAAGTCCCAGTGAAGTCAGTGGGGATCTTTATCTTCTGCTATGGTGCAGTTGGATTAAATTGAGCTAAGGTAACAATCATGGTATAAGTAGGCGGGGTATAAAGGGGTGGGACCCAAGGGGCGGCAAAATTAGGTTTTGTCTAGGGTGACAAAAATCCTTGCACCAGCCCTTGTGTGACTGCACCATGCTGTGTTATAATAAGCAGTGCTGAAGCAAGAGAAAGGTAGGTCGAAAGCTAGTTAAAGAGATAGTCATCGCTGCCTTTCTATTTGCTCCATGATTGAATGGGACCGGAATGGTTAATATAGGGACCCCATGGAGCTGTGGGACGTCCCTGAGTAGTGTTTTCCTGTGAGATATTTATGTGGTGTAATATACCTTTAAAAATGTATGACCTATAAACAGGGGCTTCGCTGGGGGGGGGGGCTAAGGGGGCTGAAGCCCCGAGTGTAGCCTTGGACAGCTCTGAATATTGTGGTCCAGTGGGTAGCCCTGAATGTATTATGGTATATGTGTCATTCTTTTATTGCCCCAGTGCTGCGCAGATGCTGCTGTTACTCTTAAAACAGACTACTTCAATATAAATTTGAGAGAGAATGAACGTGCATTCAATCGTCAAGGTATGGACAGCATGATGTTCTCTACGGTCTAGTACCTTTCCAGTATGTTGTGGTCGCACGGCAGCCAATGAGAGAGGAGTGTGTTGACAGGATACTCCTCTCTCATTGGCTGTGCGTGTGATGTGACGGAGATGGTCACAAGCGGAGCGGGTGACTACTCAGGTTCTGGCAGCAAGAGCAGTGAGCGAGTAAACGCATGAACCGGCGGAGGGGCAAGGAGGTAACCTGAATTGCTCCCCAAGGAGGCAGCCAGCCCTGAAAGTCTTCAACAGTTGCCAGTCAGCACACTGTCTCTTAACATTAACAAGTGAGTAGTACAATATCAAGACACTGAGTAGAATATTATCTAATATTTCTATTATACAACACTGGCAATAGATTTCACCCACCATCAGCAATTGATGAATAATATTCTTCCAGGCTTCTCCAGCCAAAGTAACTCATTGCAATACAAAATTACAAGCCCACACATACACACCTCTACCCTGATTTGGTTTATTTCTCTGACTCTCCTCTCTCCCTAACATTTCCCTATTTGCCGAACAGGGGAAATGTTTGGGAGACAGGAGAATGAGAGAGACAAACCAAAGAGGAGCTGTGTAAAGTTTGAGTCCAGTGATAACATCATGGTTGTCCTGGCCTGGGCAAGAAAGGGGGGCCTGGGCCAAAATATGTGGGCCTATAATTTTGTACTGCCATTTACTAGTTTTAGCTGGAGGTGGCCATATAATTATACATTTGGTGGTGGTTGAAAAATGTTGCATGTAAATGGGCGTAACTGTACTGTTTAAGGCCAATGTCATGATTGCCATATCTGGGAACTAAAAGGAAGGGGGTTGTGTTGAATGATCTCCTCTCCTGCTTAACCCCACCAGTGCTGGTGTAAATATTGATAATAAACTGGTACCTTGATGAGGATCATAATTTTATTTCTGGGATTTTGAATGACTCTAAGAATTCCATTGCCAAACAGGATGTAAAATGTGTCACTGTCATGATTTTGGTCAAATCTCTGGCCCCTCTGCATTTAATAGGCTTAACCCTCTGAATGAAGATTAATCCATTTGATGAATAACAGCGGGTAGAGGGTGCCGAGTGCACTGTGGAATTTTCCATGGGCTGTATCCCCAGATATTTGTGAAACCTAGAAATGCCCCTGTCTATAAATAATTTGAGCGGTAGAAAATTCTAGCTCTTTTTTTCTTCCCGCCTAGCAGCCTGATTTGACAGGTATAGTGCCTCGCGCCAAGTAGGCTGTTTTGGGCACGAAAATACAGTATATATATATATACATATATATATATATATATATATATACACACACATATATGTATGTGTTTGAAATTTGAATTTTTCCCAACTTAGAGGCAGCGTTTGGTAACAGCAGGTCTCTCAGCTCGTCTAGCAAAAGAGCGTGTGAGCGGCGGCGGCAAGATGACTGCTGAAATCAGAAGGCTGGCCAAAGAGGTCTGGATAAAGGTACTTGAATGCGGGGACAGCGCATGGTTAGCTGACTTCATTGCAGTGGCTCTTTCTACATCGGCAGTAGCAGAAGACGTCAGTGAGAGAGGCGGTGCCAAGAAGAGGTCTGCTGAAGAGGCGGTCATCCTGTCTGCAACATCGAGCGATGCTAAACGAGATGACGTCACTGGAACTCAAGAAGAGCGGTGCGTTCCAGCTTCAGCCTCACACATCAGGAAGAGAACGCCCAGAAGAAGTTTCTCTCCTGAGGACCAGCTATCGGCGAAATCGAAGAGATGCAGAGTGAGAGGACGTATGGAGAAGCCCCCCGCAAAGAAAGCTCCTAGGTCAGTATCATCAACAGCAGAAAGATCAACAGCAAGAGCTACAGAGGCAGATCACACTCCCTACTGGGAAGAAGAAAATCAAGGCCCACAACTTAGAGCAGTGCACCAGGATGAGGAGAAGTCTGGTGAGTTTGGATCAAATGTAAATGTTGCATTAGGGGAGATGTTTAGCTCCCTATCCATGTTTTTAAAGAAATTCAATAATAAGGATGTAGCTAGTGTATGGGAGGTAGAAGAAAGGCCCAAGCTTGAAGTGCCAAAAAATACCATTCCCAGCAAAAGGGTGGAGAAAGGGTTAATTAGGAAAGAGAATGTCACTAGCGTGGGTGAAGCTTGTTTGAGGGAATCTCTAACTTGTGATCCTTCTCCTTTGGGTTTCCATTTATCCATGCAGATAAAAGAAAAAAATTGGAAAGGGGAGTTTTTGGATCTTTTGTCTTTACTCCCGGCGTCCAAAGAATTTGTAATAAAAAAAGAGTAATGAGAAAAATGAGATGGATAGAAGGAGAGCTATACTGAAATCTTTTCACAATTGGCTACAAGTATTTTGTATTTTTGCAGCTGTAATGGGAGAACAATACCCAGATAAATGCTCAGGAATGTTTCAGCATGTAGAAATTGTGTTAGCTTTGAGGACATTTGGAGGCTTTGCATAGTTTCTTTATGATGAACAATTCAGACACAAATTATCGGTACACACAAATGTTTATTGGGCACAAAAAGATGTAATCCTTTGGGTATCACTAATGTCCCAGCAGGCCACGGGTAACCTGCATAGGTCACAAGCTGGGCAATTGACAAGACAAGTGAATAAAAAGGGAAAATGCTGGGCTTTTAACGAATCACAGTGTAAGTTCCCCAATTCATGCACATGTTTAAATTGTGGAGGTAGTCATCCAAGTGTTATATGTTTTCGTAAACCAGGTGTTGCAACCCAGCCAGGAGTTAAGAATAACATTTACAAAAGCAACAACCCCAGTGAGCTTGAGAAACATGTTGCCATGGCTCGAGCATTACCCAAACAAGGGGAGGGCGTTCAGCAGGGTTTCCAGGAAGGCTTTCAATTGCCAATTTATAATGGGAATACATTTCAGTGGATTGAGAATTTGATATCTGCAGAAGAAATGCCAGAGGTAGTTGGGGAAAAAATAAGGAAGGAAATAGAAGCAGGTAGGGTGTAAGGTCCATTTGTGAAGTCACCATTTGAGTCTTTTAGATTATCACCCTTGGGCTTAGTTCCCAGAAAAGAAGCAGGGGAATTTAGATTAATTCACCATCTGTCATTTCCCCCAGATGATTCTTTAAATGACCAAATAAGTGAGGAATTAAGTTCTGTTGCTTACACATCTTTTGAGCAGGCTTAGAGGTTGGTCGGAAGATGTAGTAGGGGTGAAGTTATGGCCAAAGCTAACATTAAGTCTGCTTTTAGACTCCTACCTATTCACCCTAGTAGCTTTTGTTCTTTGGGTTTCAGTTTCAGGGTTTTCTGTACTTTGACAAATCTCTCCCTATGGGATGCTCTTTGTCATGCTCATTCTTTGAAAAATTTGCTTGTTTTTTTTTCGAATGTGTTGTAAATTTTAAATATGCTAAAAACACATTAATGCATTATCTCGACGATTTCTTTTTTGTGGGTCCAGCAGCGTCTGATATTTGCCAAGTATTGTTAGACACCTTTTTTTAGGTGACCGGAGATTTTGGGGTGCTGCTGGCCCATGAGAAGACAGTCTACCCTACAACAGAAATAGTATTTTTGGGCATTATTATTGACTTCATTAAAATGGAATTTAGGCTGCGAGAAGATAAATTAAGAAAACTGAGATCTCAATTCCAAAGGCTTTTGGAAGTTAATAAGACAGTTCTGAAATTCTTGCAGTCTACATTAGGTTTATTAAATTTTTCCACACGCATATTACCTATAGGTAGGATTTTTTGGCGGAGATTGGCAGTGGCAACAGCAGGTTGTAAATCTCCTCCTTGTCACATTAGGGTTTCAAGGGGCATGAAAGATGATCTTTTGGTTTGGAATTCATTCCTTTCTACTTACAATGGGAAGACATTACTTCAAGAAAGTTTTGTTTTCAATTCAGACATTCAGTTATTTACAGATGCTGCAGGTTCAATAGGATATGGTGCATTTTGGTGGGGGGAGGCGGAGTGCTCAAGAATGGCCGGCAGTTTGGGTGGAGAACGGGTACATGAAGAATATGACTTAACTGGAGCTTTTCCTTATTTTAGTGGCAATAGAGTTATGGGGACAGCATTTTGTGACTAAAAGGATATTGATGTACTGTGATAATTTAAGTGTAGTTTATGCAGTGAATAATTTATCAGCTCGGTCAAGTAAGGTAGTTTTCTTGTTATGGTATCTAGTATTAAAATGCTTAAATCTCAATATTTGGATTAAATTGAAACATATTCCTGGTTCTGCAAATAGTGTTTCTGATAGCTTGTCACGTTTACAGATGGGAAAGTTTTTCTAAATGGTCCCGAATGCAGAGCCTCAAGGAGAATCTTGCCCGAGTCACCTATGGGAATTGATTTAGGTAAAATGGGCCATTTCATTGCTAGTTCAGTGGCAAAATCAACCTGGTCTGGCTATGTGGCAGTCTGGAACAACTGGTTTCAGTGGGCACAGAAAAATAGTGCATACCCCTCTGACACTCAGGGTTAACCCTATGAGTTCCAGAGCCTAGAGGGATACACAACACATTGGAAAGCATGCTACCCTACAGACATAAAAAAAAAATAAAAAAAATCAGCATGTATAAATTAGAGTGACCATGTGTCCCAGAATGCCCTGGGCAGTCCCATAATTTATATCTCAGGGTATTGTGTGCCTGTGGATGTAGAGCACTGAGTGGGGTCAGAGTATTGTGTCTGTGGATGCAGAGTGTAGTACAGGAGGAAATCCAGGGGGTGACACCATGAGTTACCGCACCGGGTGACATCAACCCTAGTGACGCCTCTGACAGGGCTTAGTACCTACTCGCACCACCAGCCAATTAAAGAGAAGTGTCTTTGCTCAGTGGTCCATCCTCATTGGCTGGTTGAGGTGCGTGTGAGACAGAGGGGACGATAGAGCTGTGGAGCATGCATGGATTGTGAGTGAATGTCTGTCACTCACCACATCCTCCTCTATTCTGACTCGATCTAGTTCTGCTCCAGTGCAGTGAGTTCCTCAGTTCCAGGACCCAGACTTCCGACTCCTGCCTCACTGTTAAACACCCTTGACCTCCCATAGGTAATCACTGTCACCGCTCACCTGTATACGTCGCTCCCCCGGCCGCATCTGTCTCTCGGCGGCTGTGGCGATTCTTCCGGTCCGCGGCTCTGTCAGGCCGCACATGCGCAGTGCACGCCTGCCTTCAGGCTGGTGGATGCACATGCTTCCGGTCCAGGCTCCCATTCCTCCAACCCCTCCAATCAGTTGTTCACCCCTTAGCCAGCCTCTCTCAGCTGTTCTTCCCATTGGCTACCTCTTGTATTTAAACGGGCTACCCCAGGCTTTGGGTGCCCGTTCCATTGAACTTGCTGAAGGCTTTTGTTCTGGGCTCTTGTGCTGTTCTAGTATCTGTGCTCCTGGTGTTGACCCTTGGCTCTCCTGACTACGCTTGATCCGTGCTCCTGGTGTTGACCCTTTGCTCTCCTGACTACGCTTGATCCGTGCTCCTGGTATTGACCCTTGGCTCTCCTGACTACGCTTGATCCGTGCTCCTGGTGTTGACCCTTGGCTCTCCTGACTACGCTTGATCCGTGCTCCTGGTATTGACCCTTGGCTCTCCTGACTACGCTTGATCTGTGCTCCTGGTGTTGACCCTTGGCTCTCCTGACTACGCTTGATCCGTGCTCCTGGTATTGACCCTTGGCTCCGCCTGACTACGTCTGATCCGTGCTCCTGGTCTTGACCTTTGGCTCCGTTTGACCTTCCCTCTCAGCCCTGTATCTAGTCTGTCCTGCCGGCCTGGTTTCCAACGGTTCCCAGGTACTCCCATCCTGGTTGCACCCCGGCTCAACCGGGGTGGAACAATCTGGTTTCGCGACCAGCACCTCTAACCAGCTTCGGCTGCAGCAAGGGAGTACCTGGCACGCCGTCACCGCTCACCAGCTACGTACCCCAGCTCCGCACGCTAGCATCAGTACCAGTGCCGGCACTCACACACACAGTTTCCTACCCACCGTGTGCGTGACAATCACATGCAGTTAACTCTTTTAGGATTCCAATTCCCACAGGATTCCCCTTATCCTACATTATTTATATTGCAGCATACTTGAACAAGAGCAGAATTTGGTATAAACAAGAGTAAGTTTCCTGTACTCAAAGGGTTAGAATTTTCTGCTCCTGTTCTCAGATAGTTAGGGTTATCCTTTGAGTACAGGAGCAGACATCCCTAGTTATGAAAGGGTTAAAGTGTCCTGTGTGAAAGATTGATATCTAATACTGCTGCAAATGTAAAATATGGACAATTATAAAATATCTAAAAAAATGTAGATTATATTTTATAACTGTCTTTTTTACATTTCCAGCAGTGTTAGATAGCAGTCTTTCACATAGGACACCACTTTAACCTTTTCATAACCATGTGGTCGTGGATTTGATGGTGGGGGGGGACCCAGGCAGCACAATGTCTTGGGCCAGCCCTCGGGACACTTATGAACAATTTGGAGTATTGTTTCCTAAAAAATGGGCTGCATTTATCCTTTTGAATGCTTTGCAATCCACCTGCCACTCAAAAGGTAAGATGATAACGCCAATTTTGAAATCTTTAATGCCACATAGTTATGTTTTAGTAAAAAAGAAAGTAGAGATTGATAAAAAATCTGGCGCTGCGAAGGGTTGTCGCTAACTGCAGCAATTTAGTGACAGATTGTTAACGCCAAGTATATAATCTGTTCTTAAGCATTCCAAGAGTTACCAGACTAATAACGCCATATTTATATAGACGTCCTTACTCATTTGTGCCATGAATTACAGACAATTCTTTAAGGCCCAGTGACGTTTCAGGAATGTCCCAGAATTTGTTCCTTTAAGGAACAATGATAGTCCTGTCACGTCATGGGTAAAATGATCACAGCAGTGATCATGCTGGGGAGGCTGAAACTGAATGCTTTGGGACTTGCGCAGTCAGTTTCAGCCTTTGTCTAGTCTCTCGGTACATGTGATCGCTGCTAAAATGATGAAGCCATTGTAAAGTATACATATACTTCTGCTTCTCTCTGTTCTCTTCCCCTCTCTTCCTGTTGTGATCGTGACAATGAGAGAAGCAGAGAACAGAACAGCCAGCAGGGAAAATAGCTACAATTAGGGTCCACGTTTAAATTTTAGATGCTGGTGGCAGAACTAGAGGTAGAGCAACATCTTCATGTCCCAGAATACATGATTTATAGCAAGCATAAAAGTTCCATTTCATTATTACTTTCACAGTTAGATATAATATATCCAAACCTCTGCGAATAGAAACTGTCACCTTGTACCCTAATAAGTATCTATGAAGTTTTTTATTTCTAAGTATGATGAATAATTTAGATACAGGTGCATGGCAGCACTCTAAATGAATGTAGTAACAGGTTGTTTTAAGCGATTTTACCAAGTCTGTGCTCCAGCTCTAAATTTTTTCTTCTATGTATTGCAGTTCGTATGCTTCAAAATGACTCCAGGTCTGTTGATCACATTGGCCTTTGTATGTGTGTGTGTATTCTGTATGTGAGGGTGCATGGTATCTGAGTAAAAGTAGTGTCTTGTCAAAAATGTAAGCGTTTCAAATTGGGAGTCAGGTTGTCTAGAAATGGTCCTTTGTACAAGGGCAAACTGAGAGGGTGTTTTCAGTTACCATTAACCAACTTTGAGTTGAATTATCTCTATGAGTGACAAAAGTTAGAATCCCAATAATAAGAAATATTTGATGCTGGTGTGTACGTCTATACCAGATGTGAGTAACCTGCTCCCCTTTAGCTATTTTGGAACTACAACACATAATCTTTAGGATGATAATTGTGTTTGATTGCTCAGGGTAAACAGATTACTCATACCCGGTCTATGCGCGGGAATCTGCAGTAGCTTTTATATTCAGAATTACAGAATACTAGCTATAGATATTGTTATTATTTACTGATTTTATTTTAAAAAAAAACCCTCTCTAGAAATCCTCAATTTGCCCCAATATGACTATTGAAATAAAGGAAAATATTCTCGTGTATTTGTTTAAACCTTTTGTGGGGCAGCACAGTGAGCAACACATTGCCTAATTACTATTTAACTGCTAGGGAGACTAACCATTCTCACTGGGTCATCGCATTCATTTTTAAGATTTTTTTTATTAAAGAATAGAAAATATACAATAATCCAAGTTAAAGCGGAATTACCACCCAATAAGTATATTGCCTCACATAATTGCACATCTGGCGACAAGCGCTACTAGAATAAAGAGAAATCGCTATTCTTCCTGGACTGACAGCCAGACGGAGCGCGGACATCTTGTGACGTCTGTGCTGTCAGTCCCAGCTGGGTCTTGGAGGTGTTGCTACAAGCCATTCGGCTCTAAAAGGGATTGTCAGCGGAGGCAAGCAGACGTCACTGTGGCAAGATGTCCGCTTTTAGTCCTGCTGTCAGTCCAGGAAGAATAGCGATTTCTCTTTATTCTGGTAAGAATTCTGGTGACTAGCACTACTGAGCAGCTAGTCGTCAGATGTGCAATTATGTGGGGCAGTATACTTATTGGGTGGTAGTTCCTCTTTAAAACAAGTACATTAGCATCATTTAGAAAGGTGACCTCCCAGAGGTCTGGCAAATATAACATCTGCAACAGTTCAGGTAGAAAAATAGCCAAAGCAGCGCAGTACTTACATACAGTCGTACAAAATAGATGATGAACAAAGTAAAGAGAATCTTAGGATATCTGTGCAATACCTGGAGAAGAAGAATCGAGAAACAGTAAGAAATGGAGAGAACAGATAAATAGAGGTAAGTATAAAAGAAGGCAACATAAGCAAAAAGGGAGAGAAGACAAGGAAAAGAGAGGGGGTGGAAATGATGGATACACAATTCAGCCGTACTTTGGAGCACCGTATGACTCGACTCCACCACTGAACAAGCCTGAAAAAGGTGCAGACTTGAGATTAGCAGTAGGGATACAGCCCAATCCGATGAGACCTTGAACTATTCAGGACACCCTGAATACAGTCATAGGTGTGCCCCGTCCCAGAGGCAAAGGTAGTAAGCTTCTCATAAGTGGACACATCAAGTAACCTCCTGTGCCACATAAACAATGAGGGGGGACTTGATGACTTCCAGCTGTGAGGAACACACGTTCTTGCTGCAGCTGTCAAATGGAGGAAAAGCTGATGCAGAGGAACAGGGGAGGTAAGTGATCCAAATACCATAGAAAATAGTAAAAGTTTTGGGTCCATGGGGACTGAGAGAGATATGATATCAGACATACAACGCACAACCTCTGTCCAAAAGGGCACAATAAGCGGTCATGACCACCATATATGACCAAGAGATCCAGAACCAACACCACATCTCCTGCAAGATCCCGAAACAGACTGGTAAAAAGCATGCAAGAGGCTTGGGGATGTATACCATTGCAGCAATAATTCATAGCGAGTTTCCATAGCAGAAACATTACGCGAGGAGTGGAGCGAGCAACAAACTGCCAACTCCCAAGCCTCGCAGGCAAATCACAGCCCAAATTTGCCTCCCAATGCCTAGGAAAAGAATCAAACTATCACGGTGCCCGTGATTGTTGCATTTCCTTGTCAGTCACCATTAGGGGGCCCCTATTGGTTGTCTGCTTTTTACCCGCCTCATTCTGTCTATTTAAACCTGGTCTGGGCACCCTATGGTTGCCCTTTCGTGGTGTCTCTGACCA
This sequence comes from Rhinophrynus dorsalis, assembly GCA_037306005.1. NCBI lineage: Eukaryota > Metazoa > Chordata > Amphibia > Anura > Rhinophrynidae > Rhinophrynus > Rhinophrynus dorsalis. The sequence goes on from CM074721.1 coordinate 367,868,241, forward strand.
CTTTAGCCTTGACCATGTTCCTGTATTTGTTAATACCTGTAGCTGTGTTCCTGAGTTCCAGAATGCATCTTGTTCCTGAAGTTTCCTGTCTGCAGAGTTGTTCCAGAGTGGTTACTGCCTAGTCCTGAGAGGTTGATGTTTCCTGCTGTTCTTTCGCCCTCACTTCCTGATCGTTGGGGTTCCTGCGAGTTCCTGTCGTCTCTTGTCCAGCCAGATGTAACCTGTTGCCTGGTCACTTGGCCCCAGTCACTTAGCCCCAGTGTGCGGACGTGGGTTTATTTCAGCCTTGACACTTCTGAACAACTGTTTGTTCCAGCGTGCGGGTGCTGGTTTGCTCCAAAGCCTTGCGGCTGTACACAGTACTGTTGGTTCCAGCGTGCAGACGCTGGTTTGCTCCAAAGCCTCCCGGCTATACTCATTACTGTTGGTTCCAGCGTGCGGACGCTGGTTTGCTCCAAAGCCTCCCGGCTATACTTATTACTGTTGGTTCCAGCGTGCGGACGCTGGTTTGCTCCAAAGCCTCCCGGCTATACTCATTACTGTTGGTTCCAGCGTGCGGACGCTGGTTTGCTCTAAAGCCTCCTGGCTATACTCATTACTGTTGGTTCCAGTGTGCGGACGCTGGTTTGCTTTAGAGCCTTCCGGCTATACGCATTACTGTTGGTTCCAGCGTGCGGACGCTGGTTTGCTCCAAAGCCTTCCGGCTATACTCATTACTGTTGGTTCCAGCGTGCGGACGCTGGTTTGCTCCAAAACCTCCCGGCTATACTCATTACTGTTGGTTCCAGCGTGCGGATGCTGGTTTGCTCCAAAGCCTCCCGGTTGTGCTCATTACTGTTGGTTCCAGCGTGCGGACGCTGGTTTGCTCCAAAGCCTTGCGGCTATACACATTACAGTTGGTTCCAGCGTGCGGACGCTGGTTTGCTCCAAAGCCTTGTGGCTGTACACATTACTGTTGGTTCCAGCGTGCGGACGCTGGTTACTCCCAGAGCCTTCCGGCTACACACATTACAGTTGGTTCCAGCGTGCGGGCGCTGGTTTGCTCCAAAGCCTTGTGGCTATATACATTACTGTGAGTTCCAGCGTGCGGACGCTGGTTTGCGCTAAAGCCTTGCGGCTGTACACATTGCTGTTGGTCCCAGCGTGCGGGCGCTGGTTTGCTCCAAAGCCTTGTGGCTATACACATTACTGTTGGTTCCAGTGTGCGGACACTGGTTTGCTCCAAAGCCTTGCGGCTATACACACTATTGTTGGTTCCAGCGTGCGGACGCTGGTTTGCTCTAAGAGCATTAAAACGTATTCTCTGTTGGGCGTTTCTAGAGTGAGTCCCTTTGGGCTGCCTTGCCCGGTATTGGTAAGGCCTGTAGAACCTGGTACACGTTCCATCTGCAGGTTACCTTACCCGGTATTGGTAAGGCCGGTAGAGCCTCCACAACGCTCCTTGGGCTGCCTTGCCCGGTATTGGTAAGGCTGGTAGAACCTGGTACATATTCCATCTGCAGGTTGCCTTACCCGGTATTGGCAAGGCCGGTAGAGCCCATTACTTAATATCTGGCTGTCTTGCCGATGTATTGGCAAGATCGGTAGTGCCTACTCAAGTTCCGTTGGGCTGCCTTGCCCGGTATTGGTAAGGCCGGTAGAACCTGGTACCTATTCCATCTGCAGGTTGCCTTACCCGGTATTGGCAAGGCCGGTAGAGCCTATTTTTTTAGATTACTGGCTGTCTTGCCCGGTACATTGGCAAGACCAGTAGAGCCTGCTATTCGTATCTCCCTATTATTGTATGTTGTATGTCATGTTGGAATCCTAAGGGATCATTTTTTAAATTATTTTCAATAAAATTGTGTTTTTTACCTAACTTTGTGTCTGAGAGTCGTAACAAACCGTGACACAAACCCAGACACGGAGGGTAAGAAGCATGGAATAAATCGCTGCAGTCCCCCTCCACAAAGGTCGTCCTCCAGGATCAGAAGGGCGACAAAGAAGTTCAAAAGGGGTAAGACGTCAGAGAAGGTCAGACCGACGAGGGAGGGACATCAAAGAGCTATGAACCTGGCGATATCTAAAGTACTCGTTAGAGTGGAGGTCCCAGGCAGACTGCAACCTCTCGAAGGATACCTAGGCCCCATCTTCCAACAAATCTGCCACCATCAATCTGGAGTCCTTACACCAAGCAGCAAATGCCGACTCACATTTCCCATGCCGACTCACATTTCCCAGGGGTAAAAGTCCATAGAATGCAGAAGAGATAATAAAGGAGAAGGGATGCCAGATAGGGAGGACACAGCAGAGTCCCAAGCCAGAAAGATAGGAGACAAAATAAGGTCTCTATGCACTACTGGCGGGCAAGACTGAGAAGGGATGGTCTGAAACAGATAAAAGACCTTGGTCAAAAACACAGATTTAAGGAGATTAACTCTTCCAGACAAGGAAAGAAACAAATGAGTGTTTACGTAGATCAGTAGTGATGGAGGATAGCAGGGGAAGAAAATTAAGACAAAACAAGGGAGAGGGGGCAAACGTATCCCTAAGTACAGAACTGATTCCGTGGTCCATTGAAAAGGAGCCACATTCTGAAGAGAAGATCACAATTCACCAGAAACACCCAAATCAAAAACAATCAACTTAGAGACATTAAATTTAAAATTACTGACACCACTGAAGGTCTGAAGCTCAGAAACCACGGCAGGTAAGGAGGTAGAGAGATCAGAAACAGAAAAAATATCATCCACGAATAACGAAATACGATGCTCCCGCGTCCCTGTTGGTAAGCCCACAATATCTGGATTATTACAAATTCGACACGCTAAAGTATCCGTTGCCAGTACAAGAATTATAGGGGACAAGGGACAACCTTGTCTGGTCCCATTATCCAAACAAAACCCAACCGACAGGGAGCCATTGATGCTCACCCGAGCAGACGGATTCCGGTAAAGAGCCATAACCATAGCGCTAAAAGAATCGCCTAGACCAAAACCCCTCAGAATAGAAACAATAAAGCCCCAGTCCACTCTGTCAAATGCCTTTTCGGCATTGCCAGAGAGGAGTAGGGATGGATCACCACTCTCTTGCACCCCCTGCAACAGATGTATGAGGCTCATAGTTATCCCTAGCCTCCCTGCCAGGTACAAACCCTGCCTGATCATAATGTACAATGACACACAATAGAGGGCGAAGACGATTAGCCAATACCTTGGCATAAATTTTTATGTCCACGTTAAGTAAAGAGATAGGCCGATAACTAGAGTATACAGAAGGACCTTACCCGGCTTCCCGATCAAAGTAATCAATGCCTCCTCCATACGCGGGTGGTGAGAAATGGAGTCTGAAAATGCATTAAAGGCTTTTTACCAACAATGGTGCCAAAAGATCAACATACGTTCAGAAGAAAAGAAGTGAGAACCCGTCAAGAACCAGTACCTTACCCACCGACATCTGCTTAATGGCCCGCTCAACCTCCGCACTGGAAATAGGTTCGTCAAGAACGTCTGCCTGGGCTGGACTAAGTCTAAGAAGCGATGCCTCAGAGACATAAAGAGACTGGGCATCTTCAAAAGGGGCTGCTGTCGGATGACCCAGATTATAGAGGGACTTGTAATAGTCCCTAAAAGAAGAAGCCAGGACAGGGGTATCCCTCGAAAAGTACCCACAGTGGTCCTAATTGCCTGAATATTCTGCCTACAAAATGCACCCTTGACTTGAAGTGACATCCAGTGACTGATTCAAAACCGCTTCGACCAAAGGTAAGACCTATCCACCTGTGCCCAAAGTAGGGTATTAATACGGGACCTATAGGAGAGGACCTCCTTTAAGGATGTCGCAGCTCCGGAAGACGTGTGATCGCTCCGCAGCAGCCAAGAACTCCATAAGAGAGCTAAGTTCGCCCCCTGCCCGATGACGCTTCCGCACCACAAGTCAAATGCACTCCACCCACACCACACATTTAAGGGCTTCCCAAAAGGTGATATCAGAAAGATCGGGAGAGGCGTTTAAAGGTAATGGAGTCTTCAATTGCCGTACATTAATGAGTAGCAGACTGAGGATCATCCAAGAGTGATGCATCTAACCGCCACCCCCTCGAAGGGGAGAGCAATATCGGAATACCCAAAGAAAAAGTCACTGGGACATGGGCAGACCATGTGACTGTCACGGTTTGTTATGACTCTCAGACACAAGTTTTAGGTAAAAATCAATTTTATTGAAATAATTAAATTGATCACTTAGGATGGCAATCACATACATATATAAATCATGAGTAATAGCAAAGACAGAAGGCAGACTCTACCGGTCCTGTCAATATACCGGACAGGACAGTCTGAGAGAACTGAATATTAGGCTCTACCGGCCTTGCCAATACCGGGTAACGCAACCTGCAGATGGAATAGCATAACGGTTCTACCGGCCTTACCTAATTACCGGGCAAGGCAGTCCCAATAAGTACACAGTGTAGGCTCTACCGGCCCTGCCAATACCGGGTAAGGCAACCTGAGATGGAATGTGGCAAAAGGTTCTACCGGCCTTACCAATACCGGGCAGGGCAGCCCAGAGATATCAATAGCAGTCGGATGATAATGGCAGAATGACAGGATCGTAAGCAACCCAATGTCCGCACACTGAGACCAACAGGGGAATCGTATAGCCGCGAGGCTTAGGAGCAAACCAGTGTCCGCACACTGGAGTAACAAGTGAATCATATAGCCGCAAGGCTTTGGAGCAAACCAGCGTCCGCACGCTGGGACCAACACTGAATCGTATAGCCGATAGGCTTTGGAGCAAACCAGTGTCCGCACACTGGAGTAACAAGTGAATCATATAGCCGCAAGGCTTTGGAGCAAACCAGCGTCCGCACGCTGGGATCAACACTGAATCGTATAGCCGATAGGCTTTGGAGCAAACCAGTGTCCGCACACTGGAGTAACAAGTGAATCATATAGCCGCAAGGCTTTGGAGCGAACCAGCGTCCGCACGCTGGGACCAACTACTGAATCGTATAGCCGATAGGCTTTGGAGCAAACCAGTGTCCGCACACTGGACCAACAGGGAATCGTGTAGCCGCGAGGCTTTGGGAGCAAACCAGCATCCGCACGCTGGGACCAACTACTGAATAGTGTAGCCGATAGGCTTGGGAGCGAACCAGTGTCCGCACACTGGACTAACAACTGAATCGTGTAGCCGCAAGGCTTTGGAGCAAACCAGCGTCCGCACGCTGGGACTAACAAGCAATGTCGCCGACGCGACCAGGCAGAAGGTCGCCAGGAGACAGGCGATGAGATGACAGGAACCAGCAGCGATCAGTCAGGTCAGGAAACAGCAGAGAAGAAGTTCAGCAGGAACTGCATCACCAGAGTACTAGGCCGGAACCAGGACTGGAACAACTCAGCATGCAGGAGACACTGGAACAGTTGAAATCAGGAACTCAGGAACACTGGAACAGAGGCCCAACTATCACTGGACATAGTGATAGCTAAAGGTCAGAAACAACACGAAAGGGCCCTCAAAGGGTGCCCAATCCAGGTTTAAATAGGCAATATGAGGTGGGCTAAATGCAGACAGCCAATAGAAGCCCCCTACTGGTGACAGACAAGAAAATGCAGCAATCACAGGCACTGTGATAGTGACAGAGTGAACATCTGCACCGGAGACAAGATGCAGGTGGGCCTGGGAAAGCAATACAAAATCGATCCTTGAATAACTATAATGAGGGTTAGAGAAAAAAGAATAGGCCTGAGTAGATGGATGCAAAAGCCTCCAGGGATCTGCCAAGGCCGAATTCTGTAGGGATCTGTAAAAAGCGACATAATGTGATTGTGGCAGGCTAGCCATCCCAGAAGAGCAATCTAAAGCAGGATCCAGAATGGAATTAAAATCTCCTCCAAACACTAATAAACCCTCCCCAAAGGAGCTAAGGTCTGCAAGAGCTTGCCTAAGGAAATGGAGCTGACGAGAACTGGGAGCATACAGAGAGCAAAGAGTCAAACACAAGGAACCCATCAGTGCAAGAAAAGGGCAGGGTCTGTGTAAAAAGATAGCTACTGCACTCTGTTTGGAGGGGGCACAGCTAAGAAAGTAAGAAGTATAATTTTTGCTGCGTAAAATAGGTAAATGTGACTCCAATAAATGTGTCTCCTGGACAAGGCACACCTGTGCTCTAAGACGAGTAAATTCCCAGAACATAAGAGATCTCTTGTAGGGGGAATTCAAACCCTTTACATTAAGGGTAGCTTATTTAAAGGGATAGTAATGTTTCATAATAAAAGCAGCTCTAATTAATCAGCATAGTATTTGGACTTTGGAGAGTGTTATTTCAATTCTGTTAGAGTTGTAGTTCAAGAGTAATTCAATAATAAAATATACCCTGCCGCCCCTTTTACTGCTGTAACACTGCTCAGCCAGATCAGAAGGGAGGTGCCCAGGTAGACTGCAGAGAGGAACAATCTTCAATTAAGATAAGGGAAAAACCTAAAAAACTTGTCAAGGGGGGCAGGGCTTTCATTGTTCTAATAGAAAGAAAATTGTCCCCTGCTGTTATCTGTCTGGTCTTACAACTAAATTCCACATCTGAGAAGAGATGGCTTACACTAGGTAAAAGGGGCGGGAGGGGGAAACTTTGCTTGTAAATCGTCTTGTTGTGAGAAAAGCATTTCTTGGCCCTCTTCCAGGTCCTGAACCTGGACACCGATGCTATGGACATCGGCTCTCAGAGCCGCGATGTCTTGATTAGTCGAGCCTCAAAGAGAGGCAAGCATTGCTTCTAAATCCATCTTTGTGGGTAAGAGACTAATATCTTGTGTTGGTCCAGAAGGTGTAACCCGGAGCAGGTAGGTTCCCCTTATCGGAGATAGCACCAGCTGGCCCCGACGGCCTCTGAGTGAAGAAGAGTAAAAAAAAAGCACCAATACAGACTGCCTTTCTCTTCTTGCCAGTCTTGCCAACACAAAATAGGGGTCTTTCAGCAATGCAAATAGCCTTAATACAAGCTTTTAGAAGCTATCGCTCGGGAGCAATACAATACACATCAGCCATGTAGTTCGGCTTGGACACACCCCAATCACATGCATTTTTTTTATTATTGGTGCATGTGGTATGCAGAGCTGTGCACAACTAGAAATACTGAACAACTGTGCATCAGTCACCCACTATGGACAAGGAAATACACCTAAAATAAGATTAGAAATTGTGGCAAAGCCTTATGGGGATGATGATACCATGAAAAAGGAAGGAAAAAAAAAATAACTAAAAAGAGGAACAAAGACTAATAGGAAAAAAGTAAAAAATAATAAAAAAAATATAATAATTAATGGTGATATGAAAACAACTTAAAAGTCCAAAAAATGCAATGAATGAAATAAAAGGTCCAATGAAGGAAAAAGGTATAGCGTTAAAATTTAATTAATTATCCAGTCCATATAAACAGTGAATAATAAATAATGATCCAAATGAAGTGGTGATGAAAGACTGGTAAATGTCTGTTATTAGTTATGGTATGAAAAAAAAGAGTACCTTATGATCCGATTAAATGATCCAAAGATGACAATGATATGAAAAACAATGATGTTTGATTAAATAAATGAACAGATGAAAAGATGATGGAAAGTAGAGGTAACAGTTTCGGTCATCAGATCCCCAATATTGATAGAATGATGCTCTATCCTTTGTGCTTCTCACAGTTGCTGGGCTGTAGACCGACAGAATAGTAGGAACCAATATTGTTGTCAGCGCTTAGTGAGGAGAGAGAGATTGAAAGTATCTAAGTGTAGTAAGATTTATTAACAGTGTAGTAATATACAAGACATGCACACTCACATTAGATATTCTTGACAAAAAAAGCATCTCTGAGTTCCTTCCCCCAAATAGCCATGAACCGCGTCCTTCTCTTCACTTCTCTGTGCCTCCAAACCATGCGGTAAAGAATCTTTTGGTGTCTTCCAACTGTGCCGATGATCACAGTAGCGATGTTACCTTGGGCCAGTGATTCTTGAGCTTTTTTTTTTTTTTTTTTTTTTTTTTTTTGCTCAAGGCACCCCTAACACACAGTCTCAACAAGAAAACAAGAAGGCGCTTCTGGTGCAATATCGTTGATAAATGGATAATTTCACCACCTTTCACCTCAATGAGAAATATACTCACAAGGATTGTAGTCAGTATTGCACATATATGCACACTGACAAACGTGCTTAGGGGATCCTATTTATACACTGTCCCCCACACAGTGATATTCTCTCCATGTATGGGCTGGGAGTGTAGAACCATCTACATTCTGTGTTCTCTGTCCCCCAATTTTTGCTGTATTATATAATCCTGATCCAATAGCTACATATCTATTACGATTATCATAATGAACTCCATTCCTATTATACTTATTTGTATTGTGCTGTTTCGACCAATCTCTCACTTTACCATTTTTGTAGTCCAACTGGTCCCTCAAAAGTTTTTTCTTTTTCTTTTCCAATATTTCTTCCTGATGTTTACTAACATTATTATTAGTTTGTTCTTCCAGTTTGCTAAAGCTCTCTCCAGATCTAAAGGTCTCAATAATTTTATTTTTACACTCTATTTTTTGATTTAATATGTAGCCATTGGATCAGGATTATATAATAGAGCAAACATTGGGGGACAGAGAACACAGAATGTAGATGGTTCTACACTCCCAGTAATAATGTTGGATAAAGATAAAAATCAGATTGATTGGTTGAACCTTGTTTTTTTAAACAGTATTGTTTTATTTTTTGTAAGCTCTTCTTGAGCAACTGTCATTTTATCTTTTAATTAAATACAACTTTAAAAGCAACTGCAGCACAGCCCTTTTTGGATTCCTATGAGATCTGGGGAGACCTGAGCAGAGACAGGTTAATTCTCTCTGCATGTGAGATCAGTTACTGAAGGGTATAAGCCCTCAAGTAACATTCATCCTTGTGAGTATAACTATATACATATATATCTGTATTTGTTACCTAAGGATAATAGGCACGATTGGGCAACCTCCTATTTGTGTTTTCTTCTATGTTCTGGCTTCCTGAGAGTTGAGAAGAGGAGCAGCCCATACGTGGAGAGAATATCACTGTGTGGGGGACACTGTATAAATAGGATCCCCTAAGCACGTTTGTCAGTGTGCCTATATGTGCAATACTGACTACAATCCTTGTGAGTATATTTCTCATTGAGGTGAAAGGTGGTGAATTTATCCATTTATCAACGATATTGCACCAGAAGCGCCTTCTTGTTTTCTTGTTGTTACAGTTTCCTGTGGTGATCCTTTCCTACGTGGGTCGGAAGAGCTGCTTCATCAAGGACTTTTAATTTTTTAGTTTAATGTATAATTGTTTTTAGGGTTAAGATATTGTTTATTGATTATATTTACATATTGTTCCTTTTTTTTTTTTTTTTTTTTTGTCATTATGCAGAGTTATAGAGATAGAGTCTCGATTAGAGATAAGTTATTGGAGAGGCTCCTCTCTGGAAATTCTATTCATTCTCAATATAGAGAAGATGATGTAGATTCTAAAGATTTGGTTGGAGAATTTCGTGAATTAGAATCCTTACTTAAAGATGAATGTAGACATTGGTGGGATACGGTTCTTCTCAGAAAATATTTGGAAATACAAATGATACCAAGGGGCCTACGCTTCGGCCTCAAACCTACATTTCCATATGAGAGTTTCTCCAAAAAATGGTTTGCGACTTTGGATGCTTGCTCTTTCAGTTTGATGGAGATCTTGACTGAATATAGAGAAGAGAAGTTGATGGAATTAAATAAAAAAATAGAGTGTAAAAATAAAATTATTGAGACCTTTAGATCTGGAGAGAGCTTTAGCAAACTGGAAGAGCAAACTAATAATAATGTTAGTAAACATCAGGAAGAAATATTGGAAAAGAAAAAGAAAAAACTTTTGAGGGACCAGTTGGACTACAAAAATGGTAAAGTGAGAGATTGGTTGAAACAGCACAATACAAATAAGTATAATAGAAATGGAGTTCATTATGATAATCGTAATAGATATGTAGCCATTGGATCAGGATTATATAATAGAGCAAAAATTGGGGGACAGAGAACACAGAATGTAGATGGTTCTACACTCCCAGTAATAACGTTGGATAAAGATAAAAATAAGATTGCTTGGTTGAACCTTGTTTTTTTAAACAGTATTGTTTTATTTTTTGTAAGCTCTTCTTGAGCAACTGTCATTTTATCTTTTAATTAAATACAACTTTAAAAGCAACTGCAGCACAGCCCTTTTTGGATTCCTATGAGATCTGGGGAGACCTGAGCACAGACAGGTTAATTCTCTCTGCATGTGAGATCAGTTACTGAAGGGTATAAGCCCTCAAGTAACATTCATCCTTGTGAGTATAACTATTTACATATATATCTGTATTTGTTACCTAAGGATAATAGGCACGATTGGGCACCCTCCTATTTGTGTTTTCTTCTAACACACAGTCTGGCATTTTTGGGGCACCTCTATCATTTTATGCCATTTGTCAAGGGTGTAATGAGGGGTACAAATACATAGTTATTGTTAGACCTCACAACTAAAATAAACATGTTGTGCATGGTAATAGCTTTAAATATACAGTTGTAAGTCTACATTCACAGTTTTGTCAAAACCTTATAGATAAAATGGGGCACCCTAAGTGGGTGTCCATGGCACACCAATGTGCCACGGCACCCTGGTTGAGAAACACTGCCTTAGGCAAACCCGGTCTCACACTGAAGGAGGAAAGAACCTCATGGGGGGAGTGGGGAGGGACCTGATCAAGTGTGGATGTCAATCAGTTACCCTAGGGCTTTCATGGGAAACCTCCAACTTCCTCAGGGGTACAGCAATGGTTCGTAAATGTCCATTACCCTATATTTATACTCTCGAGAGTAATCCAGATGTTTTGTAAACATAATTAAATTGCACGTCCCCCACGTCCCTGTGAGGTTCTTTCCGCTTTCAGTGTGAAACCGGATTTGCCCAAGGTAACATTGCTACTATGATCATCGGTGCACAGTTGGAAGACGCCAAGAGATTCTTTACCTCGTGGTTTGGAGGCACAGCGGCACAGAGAAGTGAAGAGAAGGACACAGTTCATGTCTATTTGGGTATAGGGGCCCTGAGATGCTTTTTTATCAAGAATATTTAATGTGAGTGTGCATTTGACTTGTATATTGCCACACTGTTAATACATTTTACTACACTTAGATACTTTCAATATCTCCCCTCTCTCCTTTTTGAGTGCTGACAACAATATTGGCTGTGTAAAGCTAGGGCTATGCTACAGAGCAATATGCAGAACTAGGACTGAGATACATATTACTATGTACAACTAGTGATGAGACACAAAATATCATGTACAGCCAGGGCTGCACTACACATGAGTATGTTAAACTCAAGCTGAGCTACAATGCACTGTTTACAGCTTATGTTACACTATGACTGTGCTCCATATGACTGTGTACAACTAGTACTGTGCTTCCCATTAATATGTACAACTAGGGCTGTGTTACACATACAGGGCTGGATCTATATCAGTGAAGCTTACCAATGAAAGAAAAAGTTATTAGTCAGGAGGTGAAAGGAATTGTCCAGCCAAAGTTAAGCGTACAAAAGAGCTTTCTTACTGTGACTGATATATATTTATATTTTTACTGGTCACAATACACATTACTGTGTACAAGTCAGGCTATATATAACTAGGGGCTACATTAACTAGGGCTGTGCTACACGCTGCAATGTACTACTGCAATGTACAGCTAATGCTGAGCTACAAAAATACTATGTACAGCAAGGGCTGCTTTAAATGGTACTATGTACAACTAATGCTGTGCTACACAGTCTTCTGTATTAATAAAAAGAGAAGTCTGGAATAGTGCCAGATTCTCCATCTCCACCACACACCCCTGGGTGCACAAACATACCCAGGGGCAGTAAGAAGGAGACCTTAATGTCTCCTCCCTGCTGTGTTACCAGGGAGCAAGGACTTGGCCTGCCCCCACCATCCGGCTGAAAAAAACATGGCTGCCTCACACACCATCTCACAGCCTACTCCTCACCAGGATCCCTGCTCTTTCCTAAATGTCTAGCCTCCAACCATGGCCTTTTCCCCCTCAACCAACAGCCTCAGCCTCTCCCATGCAATGCTGCAACCTTTTAATAACACCCCTGGAGCCTCAGGAAGATGGGGATGTGAGCAGGAGCCAGACTCCTCTGAGAAGATCAGTCAGAAAAAGCTGCAGTGACACAGCCCTGACTGACATTATGGGAAGGGATGCTGGCAGCCGGCATGAAGGTAATATCACGGTGCCCGTGATTGCTGCAGTTCTCTGTCTATCACCTGCAGGGGGCTCCCATCGGCTGTCTGCAGTCAGCCCGCCTCTGGTTGCCTTTTTAAACTCAGTCTGGGCACCCTTTAGTTGCCCTTTCGTGGTGTCTCTGACACCATTCACTTCGCCTGTCTGCTGAAGCTATTGGGCCTGTTCCTGAGCTTACCTGTTCCTGTGTTCCTGCCTGCTTGTCAGTTCCAGTCCGGTTCCAGTTGCTGTCGTTCCGGTTGCCAGCCGACTTGCGGTGCTCGTCCCGGTGGAGCCTCGGCCTGCTCCTGGTGTTTCCTGTGTTCAGTTCCTGTGGCGATATTTCTCTCCTGTCGCTCCGGCGACATACTGTCTGTTGGTTCCAGCGTGCGGACGCTGGTTTACTCCATTAGCCTTGTGGCTCGCTATACTGTCTGTTGGTTCCAGCGTGCGGACGCTAGTTTACTCCATTAGCCTTGCGGCTCACAATACTGTCTGTTGGTCCCAGCGTGCGGATGCTGGTTTACTCCATTAGCCTTGCGGCTCACTATACTGTCTGTTGGTCCCAGCGTGCAGATGCTGGTTTACTCCATTAGCCTTGCGGCTCACTATACTGTCTGTTGGTCCCAGCGTGCGGATGCTGGTTTACTCTATTAGCCTTGCGGCTCAATCCTGTCCGTTGGTCCCAGCGTGCGGATGCTGGTTTACTCCATTAGCCTTGCAGCTCACTATACTGTCTGTTGGTCCCAGCGTGCAGACGCTTGTTTACTCCATTTGCTTTGCAACTCTAGGTACAGTTGTTGGTCCCAGCGTGCGGACGCTGGTTCACTCCCCGATTTGCAATCAGGCCTCTGGTGCTGTCCAGTCCTAGCAGCACTTGTTTCTGATGTGTACCGACACTAGCCTCTCCTTGGGTGAGACAGCTTGACCGTATACTCTATTTACTATCCTACTGTTATTGTCATCTGACAGTCGCCGGTCTTAGTGGTGTCTCCCTTCTTGGGCTGCCCTGCCCGGTATTGGTAAGGCCAGTAGAACCCTTCACGTTGCCACCTTTGGGTTGCCTTACCCGGTATTGGCAGGACCGGTAGAGCCTATCCTTGGGTATCCATTCTGGGCTGCCCTGCCCGGTATTGGTAAGGCCGGTAGAACCTGTTGCGTTGCCACTCCACGGTTGCATATATATATATATATATATGTGATGTTAGTATGTGTATGAAAACCCTATGGGATTGCCTTAACTTTTCAATAAAGTTATGTTTTTTACCTAAACCTTACGTCTGAGAGTCTTAACAAACCGTGACAGGTAATTACACCCTATACACCAACAACATCAGGCACCTGCTGTCCAAGTGCATGCTGCCCTGCAAACCTCCCATCCAGTCTCTCAGGACTGCCCCAGCCACCACCTCCCAGGTGAAGAGGGGCAGCTGGAGGCCGCAAATCACAGCACAATGTATAATATTCATAACTTGCGCCCACCAAGGAACAGTCCTCTTATGAAAGCCCATTCTTCGGGTACAGGGCAACCTCCATTTGCAATGCACTGGTTACATCATTCTACAACCAAGTACATTTCTGACATACCTTGCATTACATCCAGCAACAGCAATGTCAATGCCGTGGACAAGCCATGAAGAAAATACAATTACTTAGCTCTTTGCGCATCCCTCTGGCACTCAAGGGGTTAAGTAATTGTTTTGTGTGCATGGCTTGCCCACAGCATTGACATTGCTGCTAGACTTAAAGCAAGGTGTGTCAGAAGTTTACTTGGTTGTAGAACAATATAACCAATATAAATAGTACGACTCTCCCCTGTGCAGTTGTATTTATGTGCCCCTCACTGACGTGACTCCCGCCCCCTGTCACCGGCTCCTTCCTGTCACTGACTCCTGTCACCTTCGAACTTACAGCAAGGTGGTTGCTGTAAGTTTGGAGATGACAGAAGCCGGTGACAGGAAGGATCCTGGGAGATGGAGTTCATGTAGTCAGTGCTGGTGCAAGGGCTCTGCATGCCTGGGAAACAGAGACACATGAGAGGGCTATAGGAGGTTCAGGAGGAGGAGTACCATACTGCAAATCCACCTTTTACCTACGGACTCTTTGAGGAGATCAGGATCTGCTTGCTTCAGGCAAAGTTGGACAGTAGAAGTACCCTTCTACGAATTGTCTCCCATTACCCTTCTCTCTGCGGACAATTGCTTGCCTGCTACACTCCTGTTCTGCTACCCCTGCACAAGCCCAATGTTAGGCGCCCTCCTATACAATTTCATCCCCTTTCCACATGAACACAGTCCTGGCAATATCACAAGAAGCACGCAGGCCAATAACTGCTTCTCAGAAATCATGAGTAAGCATCCTGCACGCAAAACGCGTGGCTCTGATATGTCATCTTATCACATCTGACTGTATGTACCCACCACTCTTAAGTCTCTCTATTAGCATTCATGTTGTCCATAAGATTTGCTGAGGTATGTTTTTATATTTACCAATAAAGATTGTTGGTTTTACTCATGGACTGGTTCTGAATGTTTGGTGTGTGAATCTTCAAGAAATGCTATAGGTCCATTGGAGCATAGAGGGAGGCTCCTTCACAGCACCTGCCTTTTGTACCATCCTGTCATCTCACCTGGACTGCTGTTATTCACATACTCATGTTCCCTATATAAGGGGTAGGCTAAGGCTATAATACCTGGCATCTAGCTCTGCACTAATGAAGTAAGAGCTGCTAAAATTGTGCTTTCAAAATTCAATAACTATTTCTCAGCATGACCAGGGGCGCTGTCACTGTAAGTGCCACCAAATAACTGTGCTCCTTGCCATGAGTCGGCCTGCTGTCACAGGAATTGCCCAGCCAATAATGGTGCTTTTTGCAATTACCTGGCTGGCTGTCACAGGAAGTGTGCCAGGTACTGCTGCTGGGGTTCATCTACGATGTCTGCCAAAATAAAGTAAAGAGGTAAGAGGGGTGGTGAATGTATGCCTGCTTGGCCGTGTCTTGCCATAGAGAAAGCACTCACTTATGGAGGCTACTGTATACTGGTGTCTGGTTGTTCACCAAGGAAGGAATGGGACCCTTTGAGACAATCAGACTTAACCCTTTGAGTGCCAGTGGGGTACACAATATGATTTATAAAACAGTCATCTAATAAGAAATGCATGCCATACAGTACACATTGTGAAATCTTGCAGAGAGGGGGGCAACTTTGGGAGGCCCAGATTGGTACCTTGCCTCGGGCCCTGTGATGTATTAATCCTACTCTGAGTGTGACATTACTGTTTGCTGGTTATATTGGACTATGTTTATATTTATACTAGCAAAAGGCCCACGGCATTGTCCGTGGGGATTGAGTTCTTTGGGTACTTCAGGGGTATTCATCTCATTGATTGACAATGGTTTGTGCATTTTTTCTGAATTGAAAGGGTTAAGTGTTAGCCAAACATGTATCAATGCAGTGCAATGTGTTGGATACTTGTTTGGCATTGAAGGGGGTTTAAAAAAAACAAGAAAAATTTAACATAGTAAATTAGGTTGAATAAAGACACAAGTCCATCAAGTTCAACCTTCTCCTCATACCCCAGTAACTGAGAATTTTATGGCTTTACTGCTACCAATTAAGTTAGTCTTTATCAGACCTTCCCTATCTGCCTACTGATAAACAGTATAACTCTGTATGTTCCGTTTTGAAAGAAATGTATCTAATCTTCTCCTAAATGTATCCATTGTATCTGCCATAACCACCTCCCGGGGCAATGAATTCCACAATTTAACAGACCTTACTGTAAAAAAACCCTTCCTCTGCTGAAGTTTAAACCTCCTTTCCTCTAATCTCAAAGGGTGTCCCCTGGTCACCTGATCAGGCCTTGGAATAAATAGCTCACCTCAGAGATCCTTGTATTGACCTCTCATATACTTGTACAATATGATAAGGTCTCCTCTTATTCGTCTTTTCTCTAGAGTAAATACACCAAGTTTGTCTAGTCGTTCCTCATATGTCAAGTCCTCCATTCCCTTAATTAATTTTGTTGCTCTTCTCTGTACCCTCTCTAGTTTTAGTATATCTTTTTTCAGAACCGGTGCCCAAAATTGCACTGCATACTCAAGGTGAGGTCTTACCAATGATTTGTATAATGGCAAAATAATGTTATCCACTCTTGCTTCGATACCTCTTTTTGTGCAAGACAGGATTTTGTTTGCCTTTGCTACTGCTGTTTGACACTGGTCACTGTTTCCAAGTTTGTAGTTGACAAGGATACCCAGGTCTTTCTCTAGCAATGAGTCCCCTAAAATGATTCCATTAAGTTCATAAGTAGCTTTGGGATTGTTTCCTCCCAAATGCATGACTTTACACTTCCCCACATTAAACTTCATATTCCATTTGTTTGCCCAATCTGATGTTGTATATAAGTCCCTCTGTAGAGAGAAAATATCCTGTTCTGAATTAATGACCTTGCATAATTTAGTATCATCTGCAAATGTTGATGTTTTGCTTTCTATATATATTTCCAGGTCATTTATAAACATGTTAAAAAGCAGTGGACCTAATACTGAACCCTGAGGTACTCCACTCTCCACTTTGACTGTATTGGAGAATTGTCCATTTACAACCACACACTGTTCCCTGTCCTTCAACCAGTTTTGTATCCAATTGCAAAGGTTATCTCCTAGCCCCAGTTTCCTTAAATTAAACACCAGCCTTCTGTGTGGCACTGTATCGAATGCCTTTGCAAAGTCTAGATATACTACATCTACTGCCTTGCCATTGTCAATGTATTCAGTTCCTTCAGTGCCAAAGAGGTATCCAGCACATTCCACTACATGGATACCTCTTTGGCTCTCAAACACTTAACCCATTCACTGCACAAATTGTACCCAAATCATTTAGGATGCAAGACGACTAGGTCTTCTCCTCAACAAAGCATCTTCTGTGTACCTGTATGCAGATGACACTATAATCTACACTAGAAATCTAAATCTATCACAACTTCAGGCAGTATTACAGGATGATTTATCTGAAGTTGAAAGATGGATAGCTAGAAACAAACTTCTTAAACGCTGACAAAACTGTTGCATTGGTATTTGGTACAAAGCACCAACTACTTAAACTCCTCAATACCCATTTAACCATTGTAATAAAGTCTAATTGTAACTTGGCCCTGGTTGATGCTGTGGCTTGACCCCAAACTCACTTTTCTGGTCTTCATATTTCTAAATCAACATCCAAACTTTATCCTAAAATAGGCTTTCTGTTAAGAAACAAATCCTGTCTAAGTCCCCTGGTAAGAAGACATAGGGGGCTGTGGACTATGGCATGATAAAGTGGAGATGAGTTCTTCAGTCAAATCACTTCTGCAAGTCTTATGTTATTCTGTGGAGCCAATGCACTAAGACAGGGCTGTCCAAGTTCAGTCCTCAAGGGCCATCAACAGGCAAGGATGTAAGCATTTCCCTGATTAAGCACAGGTGAGTTAATTAGTGGCTTGTTCATTTTGACTGAAATACTGGCCTGTTGGTGGCCCTTGAGGACTGAACTTGGACAGCCCTGCACTAAGTGTCTCCAATCTTGGAGATCCTAGTGCATAGTCTCTGTAGTATAACACGGGAACTGGAGAAGTGATATGACTGAAGAAGTCCTCTCCACTTTATCATGGCTTAAAGCGGAACTATCACACAAATTAAAGTTACCCCCAAATCATTATGCACATAGAGATACTTATATCAATACTAGTATTATCCTGAATAAGTCCGGTGTTTTTGCTGGCTGTGAAATCTTACTCTATAATTACCTCTCCTCGCATACTCTACAGAGGAGATGGTCGCTGAAGCCGTTAATGGATCATTTGAGGAATATGGGGGTGAGCTACAGATGGGGCTTCCCCTTCAGCTCCACGCCTCCCATAACGGTGCCTCCTCCTCACTTCTGGATATCGCTGAAGCCCAAGAATGTTGCTGTGCTCTCAACCTGGAACCACCGGCTGTGATTTCCCGGCCTCCGACTTGCATGAGCAGTTCCAGGGACCCAACACCTCTTAAAGACTGACGGGACCACTGGTCCCTGCTTTCAGGCCCGGAGCTTGAGAAAAGCAGACCGTCTACATCTTCACCGACTGCCAAGGACTGGAACTGAGGTTCTTTGTGGTTTGTCATCTTTTATTGACTGCCTGGTTGGATTGCGAGGACTACTACTGAGATTTATGGAACTTTATGGTTATGAATTCCCGGTGCCAATCCCATTGTCTTTTATGCTTTACCTTTCTGTTACCTGGGATTGGTACTGGCGACGACTCAGGCCCCTGCCTCCCTAGGCATGACTGAGGTACATTATTATAATCTATATGTGCATTCCCCTTTGCTGAGGTGCATTTATGCTGCATATGGTATGTCTGCCCTTTGGAGCAGTTTTGGAAGTCCTGGCCCATGTTGGGGGTAGCCCTGGTTGCTTGGGCTCCAGGTGCCCTCCTTGGTCCATTTGCAGGTGGCTGCTGCGGGCCTTGGGGGCTCTGGTGGTGCCCGGGGCCTGTGCCTCCCCTCTCTGGGGCCTAAGTTTTTTTTGGGGGTACCTATTTTTCTTTTTATGTGTATCTGTTGTTTATGTTGCGATATTTTCCCTGTAATAAGTGTTTTATGATTGCATTTCCCCCAACGTTTGGGATCCCTTTTGTTGCGGATTGAGCTTAGTCTCTCCGCTATTTTCCGGTTGGGTCTTACAGGACCTTACTCTCTAGATCCTTATAATGACCATATGGTCGGTCAGATCCCATGTGCTGGGGGACCCTTTTCTGTGCTCTGTCATGTGTGCTCCCCAGAAATATCTCCTAGGCTTTCCCACTTGCTCTTCTCAGCTTTTATACATCTCCTTCTCGCTCTCCGTCTTCTCCTACCTAACCAGATTTATGGAATTGCTGTCCCTCTAGTCTCTGTTCCATGACCCTCCCCCAGCCAGTAAACCTATATATCACTCACTTAGAATCCTTTATAGCCAGGTTCTCTAGCCTATGCCCACTTTTACGCATCCTGTAAACTTCAAATTTGATTCCATTTGATTCAATATATTGTCCCTCCTCCACATGCCCTGCAGTTTGGCTTTACTGATGGACCACCACCCATGGGTGCAAATCCCTTCAGTTTTTTTTATTCCATCCTTCATTCCTTTTGTACTTTTTCTGTCTCCTTCTCTTTCTCTCTTCCGACATATTCCTCTCCTTTGCACATGCGAGGCTTTTGCCTCGGATTACCCCCCCCATAAGACAACTCTCCTGTCCTTCAAAAGTGAACCCCTTCCTCCATGTGGTTATATTCTGTGTCCCTCCACTGTTCGCATAGGCCTAGATTTGGCCCCCGTACTGTTGGTCTCATTGGACTTCATACCTTGTTCTCTAGATATTAGGAGTCAGGGTTTTATGTATTACTTTTAGTTACTGATACTTAACTTGTAGCTTCTTCCCTGACTCCCCCACACATGGAAGACCTTCTGTCCCCCCCACCTCCTTGTTTGTCCTTCTCCCTATCTTATTCTTACTTTTCCAGCTCTTTCTTTATCTTTTTCTGCTTCCACCTTGTTCTATGGCTACTGCCTGTGCCAATAATTACTGTCTATCCCTGCTCTTCCTCACGGTAGCCTTGCTTTTGTAAATTGAGATTTTATGCTTTGATCTGTATTAAGATTATTCTGTTGTCAGTGTTCTAAGATTCAGGGCACTCTCCTGTTTAAAAAAAAATCCACAGAAAAATAAATAGTTTATTTTAGTAGTATTTATAAACAGTGGTCTCTTTACCACATGATGAAATGTTTAACGTTTGGGGCATACTTTAGCACGGAGGTAGTCTGGACCTCCAGCTGTTGGGAGGCTACAACTCTCACCACTATTTGGCTGGTTGGGGATAATGGGAGTTGTAGTACCAACAGCTGTAAGTCCTAAAGCTTGGCAACCCCTTTCTTAGCATCTGTATAAGGACAAGTGCAGTACTATACATATACCATTGATCCTCGTATGCTCCAGAGTCCAAAGGGTTAAAATTCTCGTCTGAGTCACCAGGAATTGTTCATTAGAAATTCACATCCCCAGCTTCCCTTTAACTACTGTCCGCACTGCTTCCCTCACTAACCCCTCCCCTTCCTACTTTCACACTATGGTCACATGACTGGTGATGTCACTAAGGCCCTTTCATTGGCATTTAGCAGCTTCCTAGACGAATAGTGACTGAAGTGGTCTGATTGACAGTTTCTGCATTTTCACCTTGTTAAAGTTCAGGTTTGATTGTTTAAATGAACATAATAAAATATATGGTTAGATATACTTTTTTGTCTTTATGGGTATGTATGTATGTATTTAGTGGTAGCAGGTACCTATGCACAGAGTTGTGTGGCTATAGATACATGTTCTATGTATATATAATATATATATATACACACTATTAAGTGACCAGATTTACCCTTAAATGGTATGAAAAAATGCATACCTTTAGCTTTGCAGCTGTTGGAGAGACAAAAGTTGTCTACCCCTGTTATAGCAGTACTCAGTTTATATGCAACTATTTACAAATCAAAGAAGGCGTTAAATGGGTACTACAGTAAAATGAGGGCAATGATTCCTGATCCAGGGGTTTTACAGTTGGTTTAGGAAGATTGACAGAAAAGGAAGAAGGCAATCAAACAACGGGTTTATAAAAATGTTAACCCTTTGAGTGCCAGAGGGGTAGCCAGTGCATTGCGAAGCAAAGCATTGGATAAGCTTCTGGCACGTAGTGGGTTAATTGGAGTTATTGTGTAAGTCAGTGATTCTCACCAATAGTCACTCAGGACATCCTTGCTAGATCCCAGGTGGTGAGTCATTGGATCAGTTATTGTGATTGAGCTATCAGTGCTTAATTAAGGAGATCATTAAAACCTAACCTGTTTGTGTGTCCTGAGGACTGGAGTTGAGAATCACTGCACTAGGAATAAATGTCTCTGGTTTGTTTTTAACAGAAGGCCATAGTCAGGTAGGTGTCCTTCATGCAGAAGCCTGGTATAAATATCTAAATAATTAGTTTGGTATTTGGTCACTGTTGAAGGCTATTGTTAGTTACTTTGTTACTTTTTTTTTTTTTTTTTATAAAGGTATACTAAAATTTAATAGGGTTTATAGCATTTTACATACATTGTACTTAAAGCTAGTATTTGTGAACTCTTTTCTTTGGGGCACAGGCTGTAATATTGAAAAGTAAACAGCTGTGCATGACCATTTGATCCATTTGCTCTTAATAAGCAGCTATTTTCCTGCTTCTAGTCATACCAGACATTATTGAAACTAAACCCCTTATGTAATACAACAATGGTTCCCTAGATTTTTCACTTGCAGACTCCCTTTGGTTTTTGCCAAACCTTGATACCACCTCCTTTTTGGTGAAAAAAGTTTAATCCATTGTATGTGTACTTATGTTATCCATATGCATGTTATTTATTTACAATGTATTTTGAATAAACCAATTTGTTATAAATCGTTTATATACATTTCTGCATGCATATTCATTCCCTGCCAAATGTACACCTATCGCAGGCACAAACATCACAGACAATGCTTTTCACAACTGTTCTTTGAACAGCCTTTTCCAAACATCTGAACATAATCTCTTTTTTTCACAATATGGATACTGTTCTGTTGCATAGTACCAAGTACATTTGGTGCTGGTAAAATAGTCTTGTCTCACATTCCCAGTTTGGGAACCACTGTTTATGAAAGGCTTTAAAGCGGAACTTTCACTTCTGTTTGAGTTTGTTTCTATCTGTTCCATTGTGCCTCCTGTTACTATTTATGTGTGTATGTTGTAAATGAAAATCGTATAAACGGAGCTTTTCTTATTCTATAAAAATACCTAGTGACGTAATGGCTTCATTCCCTCTGCAGCCGTGCACCGTATGGTGCATAAGACACTCCCTCAGGGCTTGTGTTCCACACCTCCGTCCTGCCCCTGAATCTGACGTCGGTCCCTTCCATTTCATGGAAGGGACCGACGTCAGATTCAGGGGCAGGACGGAGGTGTGGAACACAAGCCCTGAGGGAGTGTCTTATGCACCATACGGTGCACGGCTGCAGAGGGAATGAAGCCATTACGTCACTAGGTATTTTTATAGAATAAGAAAAGCTCCGTTTATACGATTTTCATTTACAACATACACACATAAATAGTAACAGGAGGCACAATGGAACAGATAGAAACAAACTCAAACAGAAGTGAAAGTTCCGCTTTAATTATTAACATTCCATTTACTGTGCTATTAATTTATATTCTGATTGCTCCTTTTTTGCTCATACTGCCATACTTTTGAATTTATTGGAAAGTGTATAATCAGTACATATCTCGTCTTTGCTGTTTTCACTCACAGTGATTATCCAATTTAAGTAAACTGACTGGAACAGAAGATTGCATGCCTAATTCTTTTAGTGTTGTTTATCATAACCATACCTGGGAACTTTCAGAAATGGCTCACCCTGAGATGCCCCCCCCCCCCAAAAAAAAAAAAGAAAAAAAAAACACCTTTGCAATGGCGTTTGAAGATATACTGGAAGTATTATTGCGCACGTTTTGGATGATTTCATAACACAAATAATGGCGGGAAGAGTTTACATGAAACATTTTTATTTCTTAAAATATATACAGATGCATGCAAATTCTGTAGTGCTAAAATGCCCTCAACAGAAATAAATAAAACAAACATCACATGTTTATTGTGTTTCAAATATATAGCTATAAAGAACAAAATATAAATATGTAGTGCAAATTATAAAGTGCTAACATTCCTTCAACAGAGACAAACAATAAATAAACACCAGCAAATGTTAGTGCATTTATTATAGTCTAGTGGATGTCTCCCAGTCCGTTGAATGCTTCTTTCCATTAACTAGAACATGCTGCTGCATCTCCAAACATCTCCTCCTCTTCTGGTCCTGTGGCTTCTGTAGGTCCTGTCCTAGTGGCTGTATAGGCTGCCTTCTTGGCCTTTTGAAGAACCTCATTTTGATGCTTAACGGAGTGACAGGTGTCCATTTTAAACATGTTGATTTTGCATTTTATCAGAGATGCCAAAGTGGACTGTGACGATAATGCAGCTCTGTACTCAGTTTTGTTCTTTTTTTATCAGTGAAAAAACTCTTTCAATGTCTGCATTTCTGTGAGGAAGTACTAAAAGATGTTTAACAAGTTTCCATAACACAGGGAAACGGTCAGATCCAGTGAAAGCAGACTTTAGTTGTGAGACTCTAAACCACAGATTTTCTTGCAATGTAGAAGTGCCCTCAGATTGGAGTTCCTGGACTTCAGTGTCTGTCAGAGTCTGATAGTCACTGAACTCTTCTGCCAACAGGTCTTTGCTTTCATCTGGTATCACATTTGGAAAAGCTTCCATAAAGGTCTCCAAGCATCCAAAGGTTATGTTTGCTCTTCTAGTGACATCAAGAACCTGAGCTGCATCTTTCAGAACACGGTCATGGATTGGCATCTTATTTTGAAAGCAGAGAGCAGCTGACACATAAAAATTTAGCACATCAGTGTAAAATTTGTCCACATCACCAGGTGTCAGATCTGAAGAGGAACTGATGTACTGCTTAGTGGTAAAGCCTATAAACAGGCACTGTTTTTCCAAATAGTAGGATGGATTTTCCACATTTATTTACAGAACGGAGCCGTCTGCAATGACAGCAGACTTCACAAATCTTCTGAGCAACTTTTTATAAAACTCCATAAGCGCTGGAAACACCTTGTGCAGAATACTTTGTTCTGGTTGCAAGAATGTGTTCAACTGCACAAAGAGAGGTAACGTGGCATTAACAAATAATAAGTACAGCTCAGTTTTCGGATCACGGAGAATATTCTTTATCCTCTTTAGCTGTGGATCTTTTCCCTCTTGTGATTCAGCATATGATTTTAGTGCAGGCAGCTGATCCAAAATCCTCCTTACAACCTTCTCCAAGGATAACCAGCGGGTTGCCACATGCTTTAGAATCTTTCTGTTTTCTATTTCACAGAATTCACAAAAATTCTGAAGTTCAGCCATCCTCTTTGAACTTCTTGAAAAATAGTTGAAAATAACAGTTACAACATAACCAGGATCTATAGACAGGGCACACAGCCCCTTTTCCACGCACAGATTGAGCAGATGACACAAGCCGCCCTGCACATACACATGCTTCTTCAGGCCATTTATTCTTCCCATGTTGACACTGGCATTGTCCAAAGATAAGCCAACACAGTTTTCCCAAGGGATTCCTTTTCTTGTAAAGAAGCCATCCACCAAGTTAAAAATGCCTCTTGCAGAGGAATCGTCATTGCAAACAAGCATCTCCAACTTTCCTAATCGAATCTGGCCTGAAGATGAAGGGTCAATAAACCGAACAAGCAGTGGATATAGCTTATCACCATATGTGTCATTGCTTCCATCAAGACACAGCGTAAATGGTTCCCTTTTTATCAGTTCAATTATGGAATCTGTGCAGCTTGGAGCAAGAGCATTATTTATTATAGCTGTGGTCTTGCGACGTCCACATCCATATTGCTTAGTGATATTAGAATCACTAAACATTCGCTTAAAAAGTGTGCCTGCATGATCTGCTGCTGCAAGTGGCAAGTTGTGCTCAATTAAAAATCCAGTAAAAAGTGTCTCTGCTTCAATTATTTTTTGGGACAGGTCACTTTTGACGTTTACAAAAGTTAATTTACCCTGTGACTTGCAGCAGCTTTCTCCTTATGGCTACAGCTTTCCACATGTGCTTTGCAATCTCCAAGGCCTTTGTGAACAAGTGAAACATCCATGCAACAAACAGAGCAAAATATATGCCCATCTCCTTTGCGCGATTTCTTTAGTACAGGATATGTGGCTGTATAGTTTTCTTTGTAAGAGTATGTATATTTTCGTTTAGGCATTTTCCTACAATTGATTAGTACTACGCATGTACTGAAATCAGTATGGTAAGTAGCTCTCTGTATCAGCAGCGTCTTAGGATATGTGTTGTCAGGCACAATCTAAACAAAAAAACAAACCAAAAAAATTATAGATTTATATTATTGATATAGCACAGAGATGAGCAACCTACAGCTCCTCAGCTGATGGTAAACTACAAGTCCCATCAATAAGCTCCAGGAATAATCCTGACCCACAACTACAGCTCCACCAGAATGTGTGCATTTTGTGTGACATTTGTGTCCCTGTACTGCAAAAAAGTATGCAAACCATTGATTTTTAGAGGATGCGCAAATAGCACTCCACACTTGTGTAGTTCTGCTCTGTGTTTGTAACTACTGGATATTGTCAAATGTATTACAAAATATGTGTGGATACCAATAGTCTTCCTCGCGATTATGTCGTAGCACTTGCAAAATAGTTTATGCAGAGCTGCGCATCATGAAACCCTCCAGCTGCAGCCAAATTATACCTCCCATCTTCCCCCATTAACCATTGGCTGGCGGCGGATGATGGGAGTTGTAGTCTGGCAGCCACTGGAGGGCCTCACCTTTTCCACACCAGCATCAGATCGCAGAATGCGGTTACAACACATACGTGTGTATTTGTGTGTGTGTACAAACATCTATTGAGCAAATGTGTTTGATGGGATTTATTAGGGTAAAGACAACTCAATATTCTGCAGGAATGGAGTTGGTTAATTCTCTTGGCTATAAATCTCATAGCGGTGATATTTAAAAAAAACCAAATGAATTCCTTACACAAATATATGTAATCTTGTTTCATTCCACTATGCAAATGTTTTTTTGGGGATTCAAGGTAAATGTTCCACACATTAATTAGCTCTGCTATATTATTAAAATGTAGCAATTTAAAGGGGAACTTTCACCTCCGCATTATCATTGTTGTATCCCTTCCTTTGTGTCCCCTCTGTACATTGCGGTGTTTCTTTTTGCCTAAAAATCTGTTTAAATGAAGCAAAAAGATACTTGAATTTTGTACCTGATGACGTTAGCAGCCGCACAGCCGCGCACCATATGGTGCAGAAGACACTCCCACAGCCTCAGCTCCTTTCACTTGCCCCAGCATCCTCCGATGACGGAGGCGTTCTGTTAGTAAGCTGGAGAGAGATCTCATTGGCAGAGGTCACTGGTACAATGGGAGGCGATCCGCCCCTTTAATAGGCAGGAACATTCATTCAAATGTATGCAGGGGGTGGAGCCTCCCCTCCTACTTAAGCTGCCTTCAGGCCAGAGCCAAGCTAGATTGATTTGTTCCTGTGTGCTGTGCACACCAGGTGGAGAACATCTATCATTCAGCTTTAGTTTTTTATTGTTTTCTTCAAATATGGAATAGCACCATTAGGAGGGTGACCATGGCTGTGAATTGCCCTCTCCAAAGTGGCTAGTGCAGCTTCCAGGGATTTTCTGTGGACCTTATGCCCTGAAGAGGGAACAGCTTGGGTCAAGTAGCTTCCCTGCTGGGGAATTTGCCTCTGGTTAATTCCTATTTCAACATGGTCACCTGAAGACAGAAGTCCTGCAGAAAGGTGAACCACCCTTTGAGTGCTGCAGGTCCACTTGTCCCCACAGTGTCCCTTACTTGGACTTGTATTTGGGAGTTTGCATTTTGTACTCCAGCACTCAGAGGGTGTTTTTATTTCTATTGCTTGTATTTATGCAATTTCTGTGGTATTCCCTGGGTTTTGGAGCTTTGGAATATTATTTTCTCATGTGTTAAAAGTATGTTTGGTGTACTTTCTATTTCAGAAATACTTTATTAATATTTGATGTTCCGCGCCTTTTACCGCATAGACGCTATTGCTCCTTTACTTTCTATGGGTCTGCACAGTGTGGGACATATCTCTGGAACCGCTTATCACAGCAACTTCAGAGAGGGCTCATTTTGTTGGTCTTCCCCTGCTCTATCATCCGGTGGCTAGTTTCGGGGTGTGGGGAGTTTGGGGGGGGCTTCGGGCACTGTTTGGGGTACTTCTGAGAGAACTACATTTCCCATGAGTGCCCGTTTCGCGCTCGTTTTCTGATTGGCTACCGTCGCAGCCATTTTGTGGTGTTATTCTCAGCGAGTATACTACGCAGGGACCGAGCCTTCTCTCCTCTCAGCAGATTAACCCTTCGCTGGCCAGATAAGTCCGATTTTAGACATTTCTGGGGTGAAA
Organism: Rhinophrynus dorsalis; assembly: GCA_037306005.1. Taxonomy (NCBI): domain Eukaryota; kingdom Metazoa; phylum Chordata; class Amphibia; order Anura; family Rhinophrynidae; genus Rhinophrynus; species Rhinophrynus dorsalis. The sequence continues at coordinate 367,895,632 of CM074721.1, forward strand.
CTTTAATCTTTCACACTTCTACTGGGTGATTTTTCTTAGTGGTGTATATCTGACGCTGTGAGCATGTCTACTCCACTGGAGTCAGGGACTAGACCCAAGACTAAGGAGGCTGGGGTGTCTGTTTCCCCCATTGCGTTTTGCTCCTCTTGTCACTCTGGGCTGCCTAGAGAATTTTCAGGTCATTTATGCCTCAAAATGTACAGGTAGTCATGATAGCAACCCTGGGCTTCCCAGCCACGCTATTGAACCAACTTGGGTGAAAGAGTTCAAAGCTGCTACTAGGGATCTCAGATCCACTCTCCAACTCTTTCCCTCTCAGGTTCAGGGGGCTCTACAAGTCTGGCAGACCCCCTCCTCAATCAGGACCTCCCTGCCTAAGCCACAGGGAGCTCCTGATGTGTCTGATTCTTCTGAGGAAGAACTTTTACAAGATTCTGATGCTGAGGAAAGCACTGTTATTGAATCTAATAGGTCCATTGGGGACCCTTATGAATGTGACCCTGAGGTTTCTGCTGAGGGTTTGATTAGAGCGGTGTTAACCACGCTCAACCTTCCTCTGACTCAGGAATCTACTCATGATCCAACTGACGTTTTTCAGAAACCATCTAAGGCGGTTATATGTTTTCCAACTAACCCTACTCTTGCCCGTCTAGTCTCTGATGCATGGAGGAATCCTGAAAAATCCTCTTCTGTGTCCAAAAAGTTTGCTAAGCTTTACCCTTTTCCTGAGACTAAACTGACAAAATGGGTTCATCCTCCCAAAGTGGATGCCCCTGTTTCTAGATTATCCAAATCTACTGCTTTAGCTGTATCTGATGCCTCTGCCCTGCAGGACTGGACAGACAAAAAGTTAGAGATTTCTCTTAAATCCATTTTTGCCTCCATTGGCACTGCCATGCGTCCAACCTTTGCAGTGGCGTGGGTTAATAGAGCTATTGCAGCCTGGACTGAACGACTGACTGAGGCAGTTCGCCAGGATGCGCCAGTGTCTGAGCAGTTACAACTTCTTGCTAATATAGCAGAAGCCCAGAATTATGTTTCTGACGCTGCCTTTGATGCTGTGCGCATGATGGCAAGGGCCTCTACTTCCTCTGTGGTGGCTAGACGTGCTCTTTGGCTGAAAATTTGGTCTGCTGATACTGCCTCTAAGAGCCTTACTTTCTTTGCCCTTTCAGGGGAACTTGTTGTTCGGTTCTGAACTTAAGGAGATGATTAGTGAGGCTACTGGTGGTAAAAGTACTCTTCTACCTTCAGTATTCAAGAGGAAGTTTCCAGCCAAACGCAATCGGTCCTTTCGTTCCTTCCAGACTGAGACACGCTCCACGTCCCAGACAGGTCTGTCCTCCACGCGCTCCTCCTCAAAGTCCAAACAGTCCTGGAAGCCCAAAGTTGCCCCTAAGGCCAAGACCTCCAAGACTCCTTCGGCATGACTCACCGAACCCGGGTCTGCATCCGGCTGTAGGTGGACGTCTCCACATCTTTCGCCGGATTTGGGAGGAGTCAGTGAGGGACCCATGGGTAATTCAAGTGGTATCAGAGGGGTACAGGATCCCTTTCTCTTCCCTTCCTCCTTTCCGGTTCCATTTTACTCGTCCTTCTCAGGAACCTACAAAAAGACGTCTGTTCGATGACGCTATTCAGGATCTTTTGGACAAAGAGGTCCTGGAATTGGTTCCACCAGAGGACACAGGTTCCGGATTTTATTCCAACCTGTTCGTTGTGGCCAAAAAGGACGAGGGCGCTCGTCCTATCTTGGATCTCAAGGATCTCAATTCCTTTGTTGTGAGTTCCCACTTTCGCCAGGAATCCCTGCGCTCTGTGATAGCCGCAGTGTCTCCAGGGGAGTTCCTTGCCTCCCTGGACCTTCAGGATGCGTATCTTCACATCCCTATTCATCCAGAGAGCAGACGGTATCTCAGGTTTGCCTGTCACAAAGGCCACTTTCAGTTTTCAGCTCTTCCCTTTGGACTGACTTCAGCCCCTCAGGTCTTTCAGAGGGTATTGGGATCTTTGATAGCTGTGCTTCATCAAGAGGGTGTCAGGGTGACTCCCTACATGGACGATCTACTCCTGAAAGCTTCATCTGCGGAGATTCTCCACCAGCAGCTGCAGCTGTGTATACACACACTGAATCGCCACGGCTGGATTGTGAATCTGGACAAGTCATACTTGGTCCCATCTCAACGGCTCCTCTTCTTGGGTCTCCTGTTCGACACTCAGCAGTGCATGGTGTTTCTACCAGAGGAAGTTGCTCATCAGATTGCTATCCGAGTAGCCAGGATCCTGGAATTCGACAGGGTTCCAGTACCGAAGTTGACCTCTCTGGTGGGGAAATTCATTTCCACAATAGAGGCGGTGCCATTTGCTATGGCACACACCAGGGAACTTAAGAGGTTTGTGATCCAGACGTGCAAGAATCATCCAGATCATCAGCATCTGTCAGTCTCTCTGCCTCCTCATGTCGAGTTGAGCCTGCAATGGTGGTTGGACTTGTCTCATCTCCTGAAAAGGAGATCCTTTCGGGTTCCCTTTTGGACCACAGTCACGACGGATGCCAGCCTCCGGGGATGGGGAGCTGTGTTGGGTCGTTTCAGTGCTCAGGGGAAATGGGGACTGGAAGAATCTCTTCTCTCCATCAATGTTCTTGAACTTCGTGCCATACTTCTTGCCCTGAGGCACTGGGAATCTCAGCTGGAAGGCTGTCCAGTCAGAGTAGAGTCCGACAACGCCACCGCAGTGGCTTACATCAACAGACAAGCTGGCACAAAAAGTCTCACCGCTTGGGTAGAGGTCAAAGCCATTTTATCCTGGGCAGAAGATCATGTGCCAGTCATCTCAGCGGTACACATTCCAGGCGTAGACAACGTCATGGCAGATTTTCTCAGTCGTCACACGGTTGACAGCGGAGAATGGGCGCTTCATCCAGAGGTGATTCACCTTCTCACCCAGATGTGGGGGGTGCCAGTAGTGGATCTGATGGCTACCAGACACAACAGGAAGGTGCCAGTGTTTTGCTCCCGGTGGAGGGACCCTCTTGCTCTGGCAGTGGATGCTTTGTCAATCCCTTGGACGTTTCCTCTGGCTTACATCTTCCCTCCTCTTCCTCTGTTGATCCGAGTCATCCAGAAGCTGAAGGTGGAGCGTTGTCCTGTCATCTTGATCACTCCAAATTGGCCTCGTCAGTCCTGGTATCTGGAACTGCTAGCCATGTCTGTGACGGATCCTGTTCCGCTTCCTGCACGTCCAGATCTACTTCTTCAGGGATATCTGTGGAAGGAGGATGTTCAGCATCTCCATTTGATGGCTTGGAGGTTGAATCCTCAATTTTAAAGAAGAAAGGGTTTTCCTCTTCAGTGGTGTCCACGATGCTTAGAGCTCGCAAGCCTGTGTCTTCCAAGATCTATCATCGCATATGGTCCACCGTTGTAGCATGGTGTACTGATAAGGATCTGCCTTTAGATTTCCATCTTCACACAGTCCTAGCCTTTTTACAGGATGGGGTTGAGAAGGGACTCAGCCTGAGTTCTCTCAAGGTTCAGACTTCTGCTCTGTCTGTGTTTTTCCAGGAAAGAATTGCTATTCTTCCTGATGTTAAGGTGTTCTTCCAAGGCGTGGCTCATGTTCGGCCTGCCTTCAAGAATCCTCCCCAGTGGGACCTCAATTTGGTGCTGGGGGTTCTCCAGAGACCCCCGTTTGAATCCTTGGCTTCTATTCCTTTGCGTCTCTTGACCTGGAAGATGGCTTTTCTTTTGGCTATTGTCTCAGTTCGCCGGGTAGCAGAGTTACAAGCTCTGTCTTGTAAACCTCCTTACTTGGTGTTTCACAAGGATAAGGCAGTGCTTCGCACTTCCAAGGAGTTTTTACCCAAGGTTGTCTCCGAATTTCACATCAATCAGGAGATTGTGGTTCCCTCTTTCTGCCCTAACCCTTCCTCTGACAAGGAAAGAGATCTCCATTTGTTGGATGTTGTGCGTTGTCTTAAATTTTATGTTCATCGCACTGAGTCTATCAGGAAGTCAGACGCCTTGTTCGTCATTCCTGAGGGGCCTAGGGCAGGGAGACCGGCATCCAAGGTAACTATTGCCTCTTGGATTAAATCTACCATCCGTGAAGCCTACAAATTGCGGAATAAGCACGTTCCCTTCAGGGTTACTGCTCATTCCACCAGATCTATTGGGGACTCTTGGGCCTACAAGAATCAGGCATCTGCTGATCAACTGTGCAGAGCGGCCACTTGGTCCTCTGTGCACACATTCTCGAAGCACTATCGATGTACTGGCCTCAGCTGATGCCAGCTTTGGAAGGAAGGTCCTGGAGGCAGTTTTGCCTGTTTAGGACTTCTATTCTGTGATCCTTCGTGCTTCTTTACTGTTGAGCCCTGTTGGTTCTAGTTCAGTGTGCTGTGTTAGTTTGGGGGTTTGTTTTCCCCCTGGTTGGTGTCTGTTGACACTTCTGTTACTGGGCTATATCATTAATTGGTTCATAGCAGTTCTAGTGACTTGGGCTTTGCGCCTGGTCCTTGCCTTACTTCCCGTCTCAGGGACAGCTCAATATTTGTACATCCCATTGTACCAGTGACCTGTATTGGACGACAGTGAAAATAGGATTTTAGTCTTACCTGTTAAATCCTTTTCACTTAGTCCATACAGGTCACTGGTCTCCCACCCTGTCAAGGGACCATGCTTGGCTCTCCTGTGGCATTCAGTGGGAGACCTTCGGGGCATGCTCACAGGAGTCTTCCTTTTCTTGCTTACCTCTGGTCAGTTTAAGTGTCTCAAATCAATCTAGCTTGGCTCTGGCCTGAAGACAGCTTAAGTAGGGGGGGAGGCTCCACCCCCTGCATACATTTGAATGAATGTTCCTGCCTATTAAAGGGGCGGATCGCCTCCCATTGTACCAGTGACCTGTATGGACTAAGTGAAAAGGATTTAACAGGTAAGACTAAAATCCTATTTTTTAGGCAAAAAGAAACACCACAACGTACAGAGGGGACACACAGGAAGGGATACAACAATGATAATGCGGAGTTGAAAGTTCCCCTTTAATTTAAAGTCTTTTACACAACACTAGTTGAACAGCCCATTACACGGGCCACAGTGCCACTGCCACCCGGTCGCGGGGCAGTCATGCACAGTAGAGACTGCCCGCGCCACGGCAGATACAGAGCTGGACGCTCCTTCAGAGCGCCCAGCTCTGTATCAGCCGCAGCGTGGGCAGTCTCTACTGTGCATGACTGCAGCACGTGCAGCAGTGTCTACTGTGCATGTCGCGGCGTTACACACGATTTAGCAAATTATTATATAAGATTTTCTGTTGCATTAAAACAGTGTTTCTCAACCGGGGTGCAGTGGCACTTTGGTGTGCCGCGGACACCCTTCTGGGGTGCCGCGGAATTTTGCAGCTGTGCTCATCTAGTGAAGAGCCAAGCACTGAAGTATAACTTTTAGATATGATGGCGCACCGCCGATGCTTTTTTAGTCACTGCCGGTGCGTCCACCAAGGCACTCACGGAGCACAAAGCCCAGGGCCATGCGTGTGCTGGAGAAGCGCCCTGATTGGCCTGTTGGATGGAGGCGGGACAACTGTGATAGGCTATCACAATCCCGCCTCTCTTTTTACTGGTGTCAAGTCCTGGCCTGTCATAGACACACACACACACACACACACACACACACACACCATCGAGGAACAGTGTGAGCAAGTGGTGTGTGTATACGGGTTTAAGCTCAGCTGCATTATAAAGAGAAGATAGAAGACGGAATTGCACTGAAACACCCAACCAGTGTCAAGGCTTACTGGTAGGGTGAATACATTTATTTCTTAAAATTCCCCATATATTGTAGGTGACCCTTATGTCCCCCTCATTGTGTTCCCCTCACTGGCAAATGTACAATACAACTGTGCCCCGTTGATGTACATTGGGGCATCAGATATGACCAAATTTACTCCCATAAGTTCACAATATGGGACAGTCTATACCCCCTCTAATTTCCTTGAGTACCAGTAAACCACTGATGCTGATGTGCCACTAATTTCCCAGAAGTGTACACAGGGGCATCAGATGGCACTGGATGGGCTCATCTGATGCCTCAATGTACACCTCTGGGGCATTATAGGGGCACTGGACTACTAATGTGCTATATATAATGGCATTTAGTTGCCCCTTCTGCCCCCTCACTCAAATGGCCAAATAACATTAACTATGCCCCACCGTTGCCTTTAAAAAGCACATTAGTAGCCTAGTGCCCCTATAATGCCCCAGAGGTGTACATTGAGGCTTCAGATGAGCCCATCCAGCGCACACATTTACTCTCCCACCTTACCATTTTCTGGAGGGCCAGAGGGGTCCATTTGGACACCAGAGTGGCTCATCTGATGCCCCTGTGTACACCTCTGGGGTAGCAGTTACACTTGGAGTCAGTGGGTTACCAATGTGCCACTTATGGACATCACTCTGGCACTCAAAGGGTTAAGAATGTGTCTATGTCTTCAGATGAGCACCCAGGCGTTACATTTGTTACATGATTGCATGCTGAAGGTTAACAGTACAGTAAAATAACATTATTTCCCCATATTTACTTCTTTTTCCCCAAACAGTTTGTACCTTAAGTTTTTTCTTTTAGGTCTGCTGACCGTGCTCATGCTCTGCCTCCACCCCTCGGTGTTCCTTGTTGTCCGGCTTCCCTGCACATCGGTGCAACGCTGACAGTGCTCTGCCTCCACTCCTCTGTGTTCTTACACATCCACCGACTGCCATGCATATAAATACAGACAGAAGCAATTGGCTGGCTCGTCTCGTGCTGTCTGTGTCTCGCGGGGGCGTCGGGTAACACACAGTGGGGGTCACTCAGTCACTCATCACCTCAGCAGGCGCCAGAGGTGATAATTAATTATTGGTGGTGACACTGACATGAAGAAGAGGTCTAAGCGGCGCACTGAATACAATGCCGCAGACAAGTGTTACGTTACCCGGAGACTTTAATGTTTCATCCGGAGACAGAGCTCTAAATCCGGAGTCTCCAGGTGAAACCCGGCAAGTTCCCAGGTATGATCATAACCTAGTTGAACGTGGGGCAGTCACGCACAGTGGAGACTGCCCGCGCCATGCGCAGTGGAGACTGCCCGCGCCACGGCTGATACAGAGCTGGACGCTCCTTCGTAACAGCCGCGGCGCGGGCAGTCTCTACTGCGCATGACTGCAGCATGCTCAGCAGTGCCTACTGCGCATGTCGCGGTGTTACACACGATTTAGCGAATTATTATATAGGATATTAGAAGATTGCATCATCTCACGTAACATAAAGAATGGTGGAGATTGCTATTAAACCTAATTTATATGGTAATAGACTTGTGAGTTGTACCACAGGCTAACCCAGAGATATTCAATTGCTGGCCTCCCAGCTGTTGGGGACTACAATTTTCATCGTTCCCAATCAGCCAGTGGCTGAGTGGGAGGGGGGATGATTGTGTTATAGTCTCCAGCAGCTGGTTGGGGGGGTGGATTGGTGTTGTAGTTCCCAGCAGCTGGTTGGGGGGGGGGGGGATGATTGGTGTTATAGTTCCTAGCAGCTGGTTGGGGGGGGGGGGATGATTGGTGGTGTAGCTCCCAGCGGCTGGTTGGGGGCGGGGGGATGATTGGTGTTGTAGTTCCCAGCGGCTGGTTGGGGGCGGGGGGATGATTGGTGTTGTAGTTCCCAGCGGCTGGTTGGGGGTGGTGGGATGATTGGTGTTGTAGTTCCCAGCGGCTGGTTGGGGGCGGGGTGATGATTGGTGTTGTAGCTCCCAGCGGCTGGTTGGGGGGTGGTGGGATGATTGGTGTTGTACCTCCCAGCGGCTGGTTGGGGGGTGGTGGGATGATTGGTGTTGTAGCTCCCAGCGGCTGGTTGGGGGGGTGGATTGGTGTTGTAGTTCCCAGAGGCTGGTTGGGGGCGGGGGGATGATTGGTGTTGTAGTTCCCAGCGGCTGGTTGGGGGGTGGTGGGATGATTGGTGTTGTAGCTCCCAGCGGCTGGTTGGGGGGGTGGATTGGTGTTGTAGTTCCCAGAGGCTGGTTGGGGGCGGGGGGATGATTGGTGTTGTAGTTCCCAGCGGCTGGTTGGGGGCGGGGGGATGATTGGTGTTGTAGTTCCCAGCGGCTGGTTGGGGGCAGGGGGATGATTGGTGTTGTAGTTCCCAGCGGCTGGTTGGGGGTGGTGGGATAATTGGTGTTGTAGCTCCCAGCGGCTGGTTGGGGGCGGGGGGATGATTGGTGTTGTAGTTCCCAGAGGCTGGTTGGGGGCGGGGGGGGGTGATTGGTGTTGTAGTTCCGAGCGGCTGGTTGGGGCGGGGGGGGGGGTGATTGGTGTTGTAGTTCCGAGCGGCTGGTTGGGGCTGGTGGGATGATTGGTGGTGTAGCTCCCAGCGGCTGGTTGGGGGCGGGGGGATGATTGGTGTTGTAGTTCCCAGCGGCTGGTTGGGGGGGGGGGGGGATGATTGGTGGTGTAGCTCCCAGCGGCTGGTTGTGTGTGTGTGGGGAGGATTATTGATGATGTAGTTCCCAGTGGCTGGTTAGGGGGGGTGACTGGTGTTGTAGTTCCCAGTGGCTGGAGGTCAGACAATTGACTATCCCAACCCCTTATACCCTTGAGGACCAGAGAGGTGCACAACACATTGCAAAGCAATGCATTATGCACCCCTCTGATCATCAAGGGGTTAATTTTAGACATGTTTCGAAAATGTAGTGGAGATAATGCGTGTCCACAAAACATGTGATTATGACTTTCCTGCTGAGTAAAACAAAGCTAAACTTTTTATTGATTTTATTTTTTTACTAAACTGTTTGTAAGAGTACCATCTGGTGTCTAGAAGGCATTTATAGTGTACTTCACTAAGAACTTCAGTCTTAGACAGTGGCTCACCACACTAAATGATAAGAACAGTTCTACTGGTGACCATAATAGAGAACTGCAGTTTACATTTTTTTTTCTTTCTGTATCCACAGAAATGGGAATAGATTTGACTTGCTCAGCAGGAAAACAACACTTTATCATGTTTTTCAGAATTAATCTTGACCACTACATTAATCTTTCCTGACATCAGTGAGCTATTACATTCATCATGTGTTAGGTTCACAATACCAGACAGGAGCAACATCACATTTATTCACCTAACCGCAGGAACAGATTCATTTACCTAACTTGAGGACAGACAAGCACCAGATTTATTTACCCAACCTGAGGACAGAGAACAGCTCCAGATTTATTTACCTAACCTGAGGACGGAGAACTGTATCAGCTTTATTTACCTAACCTGAGGATGGAGAACGGTACCAGATTTATTTACCTAACCTGAGGATGGAGAACAGCACCAGATTTATTTACCTAACCTGAGGACGGAGAACGGTACCAGCTTTATTTACCTAACCTGAGGATGGAGAACAGCACCAGATTTATTTACCTAACCTGAGGATGGAGAACGGTACCAGCTTTATTTACCTAACCTGAGGAATGAGAACAGCACCAGATTTATTTACGTAACCTGAGGAATGAGAACAGCACCAGATTTATTTACGTAACCTGAGGAATGAGAACGGCACCAGATTTACCTAACCTGAGGAATGAGAACGGCACCAGATTTATTTACCTAACCTGAGGACGGAGAACGGCTCCAGATTTATTTACCTAACCTGAAGAGATGCAGGTTTTTTTTTAACCTAACCTGAGGACAGGCAGCAGCGCCACTGATCTAATAACCCTTTGAATGCCAGAGGAGTATACAGAGCATTATGAATCAATGTGTTGCACATCCCTGTGATACTCAAAGGGTTAAGTTGAGTTTTTAACACCTTGAATGCTGGAAGCCCTATTTAAGTCTATGATAATTGTTAGTACTTCTTTATAGTGCTTTTGGTTTGCTCCTGAATTATTCCACTTCTCTTTTGCCCTGTTACACTCTGAGACAGACCCAGGGCCGGTGCTACCATTAAGGCAGGACAGGCAGCTGCTTTAGGGCGCCACAACGGAGGGGCGCCGAAAAGGGGAAAGCTGGGATTTTTTTTTTTAATATATATATCTGCCGCGAGGGAGCGCTGATTTACACTACCAAGCGCTCCCTCACGACGTCTATGTGACACTGACAACGCAGAGTGACCCAGGCTCTGTAGTAATACAGAGTGCTGGGAGATGACCTCCTCTCCCAGCGCTCTGCATTACTGAAAGCAGCGCGCGGGAGCTTCAGCTCTGTGCCGAAGGAGGCACAGAGCTCTAAGTTATGGCAAGCCGCTAGACTACCAGGGTCTCAAGGTAGGGGATGAAGGGGCATTATGGAAGGGACATTGTGGAGATGAAGGGGCATTATGGAAGGGGCAATGTTTAGATGTAGGGAGCATTGTGGAAGGGGCATTGTGGAGAAGAAGGGGGCATTGTGGAGATGAAGAAGCATTATGGAAGGGGCAATGTGGAGATGAAGGGGGCATTGTGGAGATGAAGGGAGCATTGTGTAAGGGGCAATGTGGAGGTGGGGAGAGTGTGGAGGTGAATATGTGGGCGGGGGCAGGGGATTGCTGCAAGGTCGGGGGGCAGGGGATTGTGTCCGGGTCGGGGGGGGGGCATCAAGTCCGGGTTGGGGGGGGAGGGGCATCAAAATGCACCTTCGCCTGTGTAAGAATCCTTCCACCAGCCCTGGACAGACCTCACTAGATGAATTTATGAAGCTTGATGAGACCCAGCATGCAACTCCTTTCTGTGCACTGTGGACAAAAGCTCTGTGCAGTCCGAGTTCAGTGAATTTTTTTATACTCTTGTTATTGTTTTATACTGTTGTACAATATCTAAAATAGGAGCCTGGGTGCCTAAAATTTTTACTTCTGGCATATGAATGTTAAGGGATATTTTATATCTGTATACACAAATTCTCTCACTGGTTCCAAAATCTACTACTACTGCTAGCTTCCAAAAGAAAAATATTTGTCTCCTAAGTTTTCGATACTTTGGTTCATACCCTGTCTAAAATTTCTCCCTCCTAGGAACCTTAGAATGAATGTGACCCTTGCTGTCCAGTCAGGTCCACCTCACACTGCAGCTTCCTTGGTGCAGAAAAATCGAAGGACTACTTTAGAGCGAGTGGAAAAGTTCATCTCTGACATCTATTTTACTGACTGTAATCTATGGGGAAGGTAAGTACTGAAGCTTATAGTGGCTTTATAATATAATATGAGGTTTGGTAGTTCTGAACAGAAAACAAAGCACATACCCATTAAAATCTCTGGTATAATACATTGGTGTAAATTATACCCAAGATTTTATGGGAAAACAAGTGTCTATGTGTAATACACACCCTTGTTTTCGCTCCCTCTAACAATAAAAATTGTTTTTATTTAATGTCGTCCAATATAGCTTACAGATACCATGGGGAGGTGACAGCTCCTCCCAGTAGGCTGGAACAATTCTTCAAGAAGTGTAAGATAGAGCCTCCCCCTCCTCCATAGCAGGCTACCTAGACACTTCCCTCTCCAGATAGATTTGTTCCATCACCCTAGTAAGAAGGGTGAGAACAGTCCTGCTTAGTTTTTAGTTATTTTATTATTTTCTCTTAGATATTGTGTCACAATCTATCCATTAGGCAGATTACCATTACTGGCTTCCCCTGGAGAATTTCCCAGTTTACAGGGGCTTTTGTGGACCCTTTGCAGCCCTGAGAGAGAGTCTTGTAACCCAAATTCCCCTCTCCAGAAGGAGTCTCTCTGAGGCTTCTACCCTTCAAATGGTAATCTGGAGAGAGAAGACCAGCAAAAAAGGTGAGAAACCCTTTGAGTGCTGTGGTCCAGTTGTCCCAATGTTCCCCACCGCACAGGGGTCTTTCTGGAGTTCTTCATAACTCCTACACTCATGTTGGGTAATCCTTTCTCTGTCTTTGGAGCATTTTGAGCTGAAATGTGGTGATTAACCCATTCCCTGCCAGCTTTGCTGGTTTTTTAGCCACTCATATAATTTTTCCTTTGGATTCATGAGTTTTTATTTCTTATGTGTTCTGTAGTGCTTTTCGGGGCTTTTAGTCACTTTTTAGACTTTTCATTTTTTTTTTTTTTTTTTTTTGTACCTTTAACCCCTTCAGTGCCAGGGGCTTGGGCCATTTCCTATACCCTGTAGGCCAGAACGGGACACGTTTTCAGCATTTTTCTATCCATCTGTTTAGGCTTGATTTTGTTTGGAAACTTCTAGTTCTCCTCTCTACCCTTTGGGCTCACCACGGCTCCTCAGGTGTTCGCACGGGTCTTAGGGGCCTTGATTGTCTTCCTGCACACCAAGGCGGATTCGGGTGACTCCATATGTGGATGACCTTCTCTTGAAGGCTCCCTCCAGGGATCTCTTGGACCGTCAGGTCCAAGAATGTGCTCAGATGATTCTTCAACACGGTTGCATCCCGAATATGGACAAATATGCTCAGGCCCCTTCTCAGGACCTGGTTTTCCTTGATCTCCAGTTCGACAAGCGTCAGGACATGGTTTATCTGACAGAGGACTCTATTCAGAAGATCACATCCAAAGAGTCCCAGCTCTGGAGTGGACATCAGTTCCAGCACGGAAGTTCTCTTCTCTGGTGGGAAGGATGATGTCTACCATTGAGGCTGTTCCATTTTCCATGGCTCACACCAGAGAGCTTCAGAGATTCACCATCCAGGTTTGCAGGGGGAACCCGGATTTTCTGGATGGCCGTGTTTCTCCCCCCCTCCCCCAAAGTGTGACTAGACCTCTGCTGGTGGTTGGACTTCTCTAACCTGAGGAAAGGGAAACCGATTGTGATCCCGTACTGGACCATAGTAATGACGGATGCCAGCCTGTTAGGCTGGGGAGGTGTATTTGGTCACTTGGGTGTTCAGGGTCGTTGGTTTACGGAGGAAACCTTCCTTTCTACCAAAATCTTGGAGCTGAGGGTGATTCTCCATGCTCTGGGGTATTGGTCCTCTGATCTGAGGAGATGTCTAGTCCACTTCCAGTCAGACAAAGCAACAGCCATCGCCTACATCAACAAGCAAGGAGACACCAGAAGCGCAGCTGCTTGGTTGGAGGTAAAGGCTATTTTATTGTGGGCAAAGGTGCATGTTCCTGCCATCTCCTCCGTGCACATTCAAGGAGTGGAAAACATCTTGGCAGATTTTCTCAGTCGCCAAACAGTGGACCCCGGGGAGTGGGAACTCCATCTGGAGGTTTTCGACCTGTTGGTGCAGAAGCAGGGTCTTTCTTGGATAGACCTGATGGCCACCAGGGACAACAGAAAGGTTCAGCTCTTTTGCTCTTGCTGGAGGGATCCTCTGACGTTCGCGGTGGATACTCTGTCAATTCCATGGCAATTTCATCTGGCTTACATCTTTCCTCCACTTCCTCTCCTTCGCAGTGTGCTGAGGAAGATTCAGATGGACGGTGCGTCAGTTATTCGCAACTTATTGGACCAGACAGCCTTGATTTGCTGAATTGCTGGCACTGGCCTTTCAGGATCCTTTTCCTCTGCTATGCAGACCAAATCTCCTCCTCCAGGTTTAACTCTGGAGTGAGGACATGGATACTCTGACTTTGACGACATGGCTGTTGAAGCCTCCATCTTAATGAGCAAGGGATTTTCTCCTGCATTGGCTTCCACCATGATCCAAGCTAGGAAACTTGTGTCCTCTAAGGCTTATCACAGGGTTTGACACAAACAAAAAAGACAAACCTGCGCTTCTCTATATAAAGTGAACATATGTGCCCTGTAATAAGAATAATTGCTATCTTAATAAATGTGCCCTGTATTGAGCATATATAATTCTTAGTGAGAATTTAGTCCCACAAATTGGCCAATTCATGTATAAGCTTGCCACCTTGCCAAGGTATCTCACTTTGCGGAAAGTCTATAAAGCCCTATGTAAATTTAAAAATTCTCTGAGGAAGTGCTCTAATGAAACACGTTAGAAAGGGACCCCTTTATATAATATTTTGATGTTTTTGAAATGCTTGTGGGTCCCAGTGTATTGCAATTAAAACAGGAGACAAAATGACAAGGTTATAAAGAAAAAATAAACAAAGCTGTAAGTAGAGGGCCTGCACCATGAATACTTGTATGTAAGAACTGTGGGTCATTTATGTCCTTCCCCACAAGTCATGTGAGAGATAATTAATACCAAGCAGACAGGGTGTTTGCAAGCTGGGACAGGCTAGTAGCCTTATCCTTAAAGGCCTTGGCAAGGTGGCAAGCTTGTACATGAAATTGGACAATTTGTGGACTAAATTCTCACTTTTTTTTCTCTATGAAATATTATATATGCTAAATACAGGGCACACTTTTTTTTACTAAGATATAATTTATGCTTATTACAGGGCACATATGTTCACTTTTTATATAGAGGAGTGCAGGTTTGTTTTTTTTGTTTGTGTTTACACTCTGGGCTTTGGCCTAATATCTGGGACTGGAGAGCCCTCTCATTCATTGCTGCCATCTATATCTTTATCTTTATATTCACATCAAAATCCTATTTATTATATGGATATTTTATGGTGAGTTAGCGCTGTGAGTCTTCTTTTTTCTGTCTTTGCTTATCACAGGGTTTGGTCTACCTTTCATTCTTGGTGTGTGGACAGGGATCTGTCCCCACAGGAGTTTGATCTTCCGTCCATCCTGTCTTTTTTGCAGGATCTGTTTTTTATTGCAGGATGGGTTGAACAAGGGTCTTCGCCTTAGTTCCTTGAAGGTCAAGACCTCTGCTCTTTCGGTCTTTTATCAGAGACGCATTGCCATGATGCCGGATGTCTAGGTTTTTTCCAGGGAATCGCTCATGCTTTTCCTGACTTTAAGGCTCCGTGTCCACAGTAGGACCTTAATCTGGACTTGGGTGTCTTGCAGCGGCCTCTTTTTGAGTCCTTGGCCACCATTCCTTTATGTCTTTTGACGTGGAAGATTGCTTTCCTTTTGGCTGTGGTTTCTGTCTGCTGAGTTGCTGAGTTGCAGGCTTTGTCCTACAAACCACCTTTCTTGGTGTTTCACAAGGATAAGGCGTTTCTCTGTACCTCCCAGGATTTTCTACCTAAGGTGGTCTCTGAGTTCCACATCAATCAGTAGATTGTTGTGACTTTGTTTTGTCCTGACCCTAAATCTGACAAGGAGAGGGACCTTCATTTGCTGGATATAGTGCGTTACCTCATTTTCTGTCCGTAAGACTGATGCCTTGTTTGTCATCCCTGAGGGCCCCAGGGCTTCTTTGGCTGCATCCAAGGTGACTATTGCATCTTGAATTTAGTCTACCATCAGCAAGGCTTAGGAGCTTAGAGGGAAACCTGTTCCCTTCAGCATTACAACACATTCCACCAGGTCTGTCGGGGCCTCCTGAGCCTACAAGAATCAGGCCTCTGCTGAACATCTGTGCAAGGCAGCTACTTAGTCTTCTGTGCGCACCTTTGCCAAACATTATAGTGTGGATGTTCTGGCTTCGGCTGAAGCCAGTTTTGGCAGGAAAGTCCTGGAGGCAGTTTTGCCTGTCTACGACTTTTATTATTCTGTACCTTTTATAGCTTTGTAACTGTTATATCCCTGTTATGTTGTTCAGTGTTCGTTGATACTTTATTCGTTTGGGCTGTTCCACGTCCTGGATTGTCCCTGGGAACTCTGGTATCATGGGGTCCAGTGCTTGGTCCTTTCCTTCTCTTCCCACTCATGGTACATCCCCATGTAAGCTATATTGGACGACAGTGAAAAGAGGATTTTAGTCTTATCTGTTAAATCCTTTTCTCTTAGTCCATATAGCTTACAGGTCTCCCACCCAGCAGAAGGGACCAACTTAGGTTTCCTGTGGCTGGACATGGGAGTCTGATTGTGTCCATGCTCACAGGAGTTTTCCCTCTCTTCCTTCTCGCTATCTAGCTCAGTAGGTTGTGTCACAAATCTAACTGGAGAGGGGAGTGGCTAGGTAGCCTACTAGGGAGGAGAGGGAGGTACCAGCCCTGCACTTCTTGAAGAATTGTTCCAGCCTACTGGGAGGAGCTGTAAGCTTTATGGCCTAAGAGAAAAGGATTTAACGTGTAAGACTAAAATCCTTTTTTCTGCTTTCCTCCATGCACCTACCTCAATATGCATCCACCTTTCCCTCCCCTCTACTCACGCCCTCCGAAGGCATCTGGCATATCTGCACATTGGGTAGCATGCTTGCATTTGCTTTCTGCATCCCCCTGTGTGAATTCAAGATAATGCTAGTGCCCTTTGAGGTATTGATTTTCCTCTCAAGGCACTTCCTTAGGTGAGATGCATAGACCTCTGCGCACCAAAACGTAAGTAGTGTCCTACTAGGAACATCAGGTCTTCAAATGGCACTGTTATTATCTTGAATTCACACAAGGGGGATGCAGGAGGCAAATTCAAGCATGCCGCCCGCTGCGCAGATGGCCCAGTTGCCTCAAGTGGGGGTGAGTAGACAGAGGGGATGGTGGGAGCATATTGAGGTGGAGGGAGGAAGGGAGCAGACATGAGATTTTATATATATATATATATATAATATATATATATATATTATATAAAATGGGTAGCACTCTCAAATTTTGTCATGTGTTTGAAGAAACAAATTTAAATAAAAATTGAAAAACTGCACTCACAGGTCTTTTTTTAATGAACCGAAAAAGCTTTAGTAACTAATCAGTTACCCCTAGTATTATGTCCATGTCAGTACTAGAATAAGCTATACATGACCTTGTAATTTACTTTTTGATGTGATTTTTTTTGCCTATAGGTTGTTTGGAGCCACATGCCCTGTAGATTCTATCTCCTATTTCCTGACAGAAGAAAGGATCCCTTATGACCTTGCAGTGAAGAGGGAATTTCAGCCTGCACAAATAGGACAAACCTTTGGCCCTACGTATGCACTATGAAACATTATGTTGTTATAATAATTATTATTATTAATAATCTTTATTTATATAGCACCAACAAATTCTGCAGTGCTTTACAATAGGAAATAGACATACAGAGGTATTAGTACAATCAATTGTGGTCGGGCCTAGGAGAGATTATGATGATAAGGTGTATGTCGGATGCCTATTGCCCATTCCGACCTGTAAGGTAGGCCTAAGAGTGGGCCCACATGTATAACAAAAAGAGTTAAATTGATAGAGCTGAGAAAAGGGGTACGGGTTGGGTGGGTAACACAGAGCTCAGTCGGAGCTCTGCTTAGTCCCGAGGAAAGGATTGAGGTTGGTATAAATGTCTCCAACCGACCCTCCCACAACTCCAGGCTAACCAATAGCCTTACATTTGTGGTCGGGCCTAGGAGAGATTATGATGATAAGGTGTATGTCGGATGCCTATTGCCCATTCCGACCTGTAAGGTAGGCCTAAGAGTGGGCAAAAAGAACCATGAATCCACAGTGATCATGACAGTAGATCTATATCCAACGTGAATGATGTACTGTAATGACCTGAGACTGGATAATCCCCCGTCTGGTAATCCCTGAAATCTAACATAATCAATAAGAAAAGTGGAGCAAATGTAACTAAAAAGGAGGGCTGATAACCGAAGGGTAGAGAGCTGTCTACCCAACTGCTCCAACTATATACAATCTAAGGTGTCAAGTGAAAGACTACTTACTATACCTCACATGATCAATCGTAGGAGTGTGTGACAGTATAACTTACTGTAATAGCTGTGTTGGTAAAGATGTTTGATACCTGCCAAGGCGGATTAACAAAATAAGATAAAATATGCATAAACTAGTATATAAATGACCAAAAAGATGTAAAGGCAGAACACCATGGCACCCTACCACAGAACAGCTAGCCCAGTCAATAGTTGACGTGTATAGTGGAAACGGTGAGAACCTTGAAATACTACCTCCCATATGTAGCTTCATAATCATGGCATACGTCATAACATGTACGTCTGAAGGTAGTAGTCTGTCTTACAACGACACCAATGCAACGTCTCTGCCAAATTAACTCACAATTTGACTGCCTTAGCCCCGAACATAAGGCAAATAAAATCCTTCTTCCCCTGGAAAGCCATAAAGCGGTGTCATGGCAGTATCTTACCCGCATGTTCCGCTACCGGATTTGCTTATGTAAATTCTTCCGGTAACTCCACTGGTTTCACTGTGAGGGATCTTCCTTACATATGATGATCCTGTAAGCAAAACTGACTCATGATACTTAATATATTCCTATAATGCTGCTGGTTCGTGACACCCTGCCTAGTGAAAAAGAGAGAAAAGTATTAACTAGTATTGGGTGACTGGTGAGTCCCTCTGTAGTGCCAAGCGGCAGATGCGAGACGCTACCTATGATTTGGACCAATGGGCGTGAGGCCTATGCGATAGGCTGAGGGGTGTTGGTCTCGCGGTGACAAATAATCTTAAGCAGTATAAGACCCTATGTCTATAGAGTGGGTGTGACAGGTGAAGCCCTGTCTATCAAGAAAACTAGGAAGAAGGCTCTGTCTATGAGCTGGGCCGAGGGAAACGTGGGACGGGACTAAGCTGTAGCCTTCCCCTAACCATCCTAAAAGACGAACCAGCAGTCTTAACATAACCTAAACCTAACTCTGCCTCTGAAAGTAAGTTGCTCGAGCCTGTATGCGTGTCTCTGAAATGAGGAGACTGAAATGATATACAAGATACCAAGTTTAATGACAAACCGTATCTCGGATTGCATATTGGATGACAACATAAGTTAGTAAACATACTCATACACACTAAACGGCAACATGAAAGCTTCAAATTGAAATACTTTACCTTTGATGCTTAATACAAAAATATATACATTATAGTAAGACAAGTGTTTGCTGTTGTAGCATATGCCTGAGCAGCTGAACGATCAAGATTACATTGTAGTATAAACCAGAGGAATAAGTAGACATATATGAAATCAAACCCGGTCTTGACTGCAGTAAAGTTCAATGCTTGTGGAAGGAAAACCAGCCTGCAAGAGGAGCACTTGGGGTGATCGCGTGCCTGACTGTGCGTGGCTGTACACATGGTCGCGTTGTGATGACGTGAACGTGACTTAGTCTAAGAGAATCGACGACTAACACAGAGCTCAGTCGGAGCTCTGCTCAGTCCTGAGGAAAGGATTGAGGTTGGTATAAATGTCTCCAACCGGCCCTCCCACAACTCCAGGCTAACCAATAGCCTTACATTTGTGGAGAACAGAAGGATCAGAGGGCCCAACTCGTGACACAGAAGGAGTAAGTGCCTCCTGCCACATGAACTGCCAGTTAGTGGGTGGGAGTTAGAAGTGCTGTTGAGTGCAGTGGTCCAGGCAAGGGGTGATTCTTGGTGGTGATGTTGACTTTTGTTGACAATTGTAGCCAATTACTATAAACCCTTTTTGTGTTACGAGGAATCTCTGTGGGGAAAGGCATTGCCCTGTTCTGGTATTCCACTTTGTCATTTGAGCATCAGAAGCTAAAATACCCAATATGAGACAAAAGAGGAACAGTTTCCACTCACATTAGGATAGGTAAATATACTGGTTCATACATGCCCTATAGACATTCTTCTCCAGCATAGACCCAATGCCACACAAATCACAAAGACGGGCAACAGCAATCGGATTCTATGCAAGGGACTTTTAATACATACTAGAAAAAGACGTACAATGTTCTCCGCCTAAAATGAGGGGTCAAAGGGAGAAACTGTGTATAGCAGTGAATGAGATGTTCATGTAGTCTAGGAGTAGGACATGTCTGAGGCACTATGTAATATTTGAGTACAGCTCACATCAACTAAAACAAAAAAACAGACCTGCACTCCTCCATACAAATTATCCAAATGTGCACCCTGTATAAAGAATTTATTATACCACTGTTTATACGTTTTGAGGTTTTTGTTGCATAGTTTGACCAAAATATGTGTAATTTCGCTTACCTTGTCACAGTACTCCAATTTCAAGCAAGTCCTATCTAATACACATAATCATCCCTATATAAGTTACAAATTCTGATAAATTCTTGTAAATAAAAGCATAGGATTCTGTACCTAGTTAAAACATAAAAAATAAAACACAATTTCTAATATCTTTAGAATTAGACCCACCTGCTTTCAAACAGTGTTGGCTTGCAATGAGTAGGTGGATGCCCAAGAATACTGGCTCTCCATCAGTCCCCTTTCTATGTCTTTTCCATCCACCACCACAAGTCACATGGCCTATGTCTTTTTGCATTCAAGGTAATAAAAATATACACACACACTCACCAGGGGTGGCAGTAAGGAGGAGATATTCAAATCGCTTCCATACTGCCAGCCATGGAGATACGAGGAGGTGTGATTAAAATCTCTACAAGGATTTAGCCCTCCCTCAACATCCAAATTAAAAAAAAAAAAAAAATACATTGCACACAGACACACACATTATGTCATGCGGCTCAAGGACACAGCAGCAGCACCAGGGGGGTGAAGACCCTCCTCCAACTGCTGACAGCATAAGCTAAAGAATTGAACTGAGGAGATGCTTTATGAAGGGTGGCGTATGCAAAGTTGTGTGGACATGTAGGGGGAACAGATAAAGAGTGTCAGAGCTAAAGGGTGAAGCGGAGAAAGGAAGGTAAGGCGAGTTAAAGGGGATCATTCAAATGCCCAAAAAATGTCACCATTGGTTTTAAAATATAAAGCAATATCAGCGCTGGCTTTATTAATTTTCTCCACTACCTAAGAGTCGAGATATTAATATTTGAAATATGCCACTTCCAGGTCTGCTGCACCGTGTATGTGCGGCATCGAGCTGCAGGACTTCCCACCTCCCTCCCAGCAGCCCCTGGGGCGAGCGTTTGTGCTTCTCTTCGGAGCTACATTTTTCTGGGCTAACGTGACACCGAGCACCGTTTACCATGCTACAGAGGTTGCAAACTCAGTAGCATGGTAAACAGAGCTCGCTGCTACGTTAGCCCAGAAAAATGCAGCTCTCAAGAGAAGCGTGAATGCGCACCCTAGGGGCTGCTGGGAGGCAGGTGGGAAGTCCTGCCTGTCATACACGTTTCTCCAGAATGCGGAAGTGCCACATTTCAACGATTAATATCTCCAATCTTAGGAAGTAGAGAAAATAAATAAAGCCAGCGCTGATATTGCTTTATATTTTAAAAGCAGTAGTGAAAATCTTTGGGGATGTGAATGTTCCCCTTTAAACAGTCTGTTATGAGTGGCTGAGTTCATGCAAAGTGGCAAAAGTGACACAGGGAAGAGGAGTGGAATGCCCTGTAAGAGGGTCTCTGATAAACCCTGCAGGTATTCCCTGTGATTATGCTCATCTCATGCTTCACATTCATAAGACCACCCAGGTGCCAGTAGTACAAAATGAGACCTTACAGTGTGCAAAACATCAACTTTTTCCTCTTAAACTTGAACTTATTACCTCATTTGAGTACACTTCACTCCATTATATTTGGTTATCAGCCCATTGATACCCATTAAAGTCAGCTATTTTCGTCCACTGCAATGCTCTGGGGACTGGAGAGATGCCAGCTTATTTAACTTACATTTTTGCAACTCCCTTTTATAATGCATAATTTCTCTGACTTTTAGTACACTTCCTGTCCACATATAACTTAATGCATCACATCACGTCTTTTGACTCAGTACAATGCTCTGTTGCAATCCATGGCAGGCGTTGCAGTGTGTTGGAGACCAGCACTGTACATCCTGTGCATTTGATGTATGTGTCTCTTGTCTCGCTGTGTGTATGTTTGTTGCGTGTGTGTTTGTCTCACCATGACTGTTGCATGCATGAGTATATGTGACTGATATCACTTGCAGTTCTTAAGGACTACTGGCAAAGAGTATGATATCATCGGCAAAAGTGATGTAGGTAATCTCCATTGATCTTAAGTCCTTTTTTTGTCCCAATTTAGTTGGGTACCTTTTACCATGCTGATCTGTACTGATGCAGTTGTATTTTCATATATTGATTGGAGGAGGTAAGCTATGTATGTTCCATAGTTGATCAAGGCATTGATTGTTACTTGGTTTTTCACTGAGTCAGAGGTCTTTTTATAGTCAATGAAGGCTATACATAATGGAAGATTGTATTTATTATACCTCTCTATAACATACTGCACTGTTTGGGTATGGTCTATTGCACTAAAACCACTTCTGAATCCTACTTGTTCTTTAGGATGTTTCACATCCAGTATCGTGTTCATTCTTCTTGATAGTAACTTTGGAAAACCTTGCTTATGACTGGCAATAGTTATATTGGTTGGTAGTTTTTTAAATCTGTCTTATCACCTTTTTGTGTAGTTGGAGGTCTTCTGTATTTTTCCATGTTGCAATCACTGTTGAGTAGCAGGTATTTTCAAAACAGTTCAGCTAGGGCTCTGAACAAGGTTTGATCTCCGTCTTTCAACATTTCAATAATTACTTTATCTGGTCCAATTGCTTTACCATTTTTCATTGATTTTATTACTTCTATCAAAACATCTGACCCAGGTTCTTTAGCCTTTTATTTTCTTCCAGTGTCCTTTTATTGAGCTCAACATTCAACTTTTTCATTTCTTCTTTTTTGCGCTTTCTTATGGTCTTTCACATTTCTACATATTCTACCCTGTTTCTATTATTGCTATGTTGCATCATTTCTCATTGGGTTTTCATCATGGCAGCTGTTTCTTTTCAATTCTTGTTGTATTTTCTTGTTTCACAGTAGCTGCAAGGGTATGGGCAGGGTCTACGATAGTCTCCATAGTGGTTTGAAATGTCTGTGTCTGTAAGGTCTTGCAGCATACTGAAGCAATTGGACTGTGCTAACTCAAAATAGATATGATTTTTCAATAGCTAGCTGTTGTTGATCTTCACATTTGTTGACTCGATCATTCACTTTCTTGCAGTCAAGTTTCCATTTTTGCACTCCCTAGACAATAGCCGCTTCCAGTGTTAAACGGTTTAAGACTGAGCAGTCATTGAATATTTTTTTATTTACAAGCATGAAGTGCATTATACTTGTATTTCCAGTAGTGCTTTTCCATTTCCATTATCTCTTTGCCTTTTTCTTGTAGAATGAATTCATGATGTGCAAATGTCATTCTTCTGCAAATTCATGATGTGCAAATTTGATCAGTGGATCTTTTTCCAGCTCCATATGGCCCGATCAATTTTTAATCTTACCAATTCTTGCTTTGAAATCTTCCATTATAAATTTGTAGCGGTAGAGAATCATCATATAATTATCATAAAATTCTTCAACTTCATAGTCCTTGACACTGCTTGTAGGAACATAAACTTAAATGATTTGAAGAACATAACAGAACATAAAGTTTCATAGCGCAGGGAACAATTGTTTCAGAAATGCTTTCTACTTTTATGTCTGAATCTGTCCATCTTTTGTTAATCAAAAATCTGAATCCTCCACATCATCCATCATTGGTTCCTTTATGGTATAGCCTGTGTCCATCTTCTAATTTGACCAAATCTTCATCTTTTCTTTAGTCTCACACAGGCTGATAATGTCCCAATTGATGTTATTCAGTTCTTGTTCTAATTCTTCTAGGCAAATGTTACGTTTTTCAACGTCTAACATCCTAGAACCTAGAGATTCTTAGTACCCTCTGCCGTTGAGCTGGTCTTACCACTTCCATAGCTAGTAGCTCCCAAGCCTCCTGGGAAGGAGGACTGTTTATTTTGTTATGAAGCCAAACTGAGGGTGCGGACCATAATCTGCCACTCTGGTCCAGTGCGGGTAGGCAGATTTTGGATCAATTTAAACTGGTGACTTACCTTTGATCTGTCCACAACGTGTGGCCCTGTCAGGAGTATATTCTCCTTATGGCATAGTTCATGACTAGGACGTTCCTTTCTGAAAAGGGCCCCCTTATTGTAGGAGGGGAAAAAAATATTATGTAGCCCTCCTGCCGATTGTATTTCTTTTCTGTTTTGGACACTGAGAAGAGTGATAAGACCATCTTTTTACCTTAAAATTAAGTGAATTTCCTCTTTGATAGTGGACAGTTTGAACTGACATTGATCCGGAGCATGAGGTTGTTGCTCTTGAATCTATGTATTATATGAACTCATATGGCAAGCCAGATAATACCTCTAATGTGATAATACACAGTGACTTGATCGTATTTTTCTGTGATATTTCCTTACATATTGTAACATTTATACCCTTAAAGAGTATAGAGGGAAGAGTGCATGTTTATGTTAAAGGATAGTAATACTTCGTTTTATCTTTATTTTATTTTGTAGGCATTAAAAAACATGAAGAACGATACAAGTCTTATCTCTCAAACCTTTATGGTTTAAGAGAGATTCACAAGCAAAGTCATCTCTTCTCAGATGTGTCATCCAGTCCATAGACCAGACAGATAACAGAAGGGGTCACTCTTCCTCCTATTAGAACAATGGAAGCCCTGCCCCTCTTGACAAGTTTTTCAGGTTTTTCACCTTATCTTAATTGAAGATTGTCCCTCTCTGCAGTCTACCTGGGCACCTCCCTTCTGCTCTGGCTGAACAGTGTTACATCAGTAAAAGGGGCGGTAGGGGGATACTTTGTCATTGAATTACTCCTAAACTACAACTGCAAAGGCTGTTATTCAGGGCCATATAATATCCTACACAGCCAAACAAGGTAAGGAATGGTCTAATAGGTATACCGTTTTAAAGACGGATTTAGATAAAGCACGTGGCCCTAGCCTCTGACCCCTCCCCCTTACATAAAACAGAATAACTTGAGGCCAAGGCACTTTTGGATACCTTTTTGCTGACAAAAGCCCAGATTTAATTAGACTATACTCGTAGTCATTTCTTTAAATGGGGTAATAAATCGGGTAAGCGCCTATCCCTGCTTGCCAAATAAAGGAAGCCCCGAGCGACCATCTCTCATTTGAAAGCTTCTACTGGAGTTATAGTCACATCCTCGCTGGCAATTAACAACATGTTCCGAGACTACTTTGCCTTGTTGTATAAGACACCATCTGATGATCTGGACAAGGGCATTGACCTTTTGAACAGAGCTATCCTGCCTCCACTCACTAATGAGCAGAGGGAGATCTTAGATCAACCTCTTACAGAGAGGGAAGTCATGGCAGCCATTAACTCTTTGCAGTCTCATAAAAGTCCTGGTCCTGATGGGTTTTCCTCTGATTTTTACAAACTACTTAAATTACAGCTGGTGACACCCCTTACCGACTTGTTTAATCACTTATTGCGGGATGCCCCAGGGATTGATAATTTACTTGCAGGACGGACAATTTTGATTCCTAAGCCGAATAAAGACCCTACTTTAATTAGTTCTTACAGGCCCATCACACTTTTAAACCAAGACATTAAGAGTCTGACAAAGATCTTTGCAACTAGACTACAAACGTTTTTACCCTCAGTGTTATTTGCTCAGCAGTTGGGGTTCCTGAGAGGTCGTCACTCAGTAAAGGGGATTAGAACGGCCATAGCGGCCACTTTGGCTTCTAGAGATGCAGATCCAGGAGCTTATAACACTCTGTTAAGCCTAGATGCCGAAAAGGCATTTGACCAGGTGGCCTGGCCTCACTTGTTTAGAGTGCTTGAACATCAGCGCTTTGGCCACACGTTTCTTACTCTGGTCCGTCTGATGTATTCTAATCCTACCACTGTCATAACATCCAATGGCTTAGACTCTGAACCTATTATGATGGAACGGGGGGTCAGGCAGGGATGCCCTTTATCCCCTTTGCTTTTTGACTTGGCCCTGGACCCCTTGCTGAGAGCGATCTTGAACTCACCCTTAATTACAGGCATTTCTTTAGGACAGACCACGGTTAAGGTGACATCGTTTGCAGACGACATACTGATTTACCTCTCTTTCCCACAATTTTCTTTATTGCCACTTTTTTGACTTTTGACTGACTACGGACCGGTTATGGGATTTCACATTAATACCAGTAAATCCAAGGCTTTATGCTTACATAGGGTTAGGCAACCACCATTCGTGCCAGACATAGGAATACAGTGGGCAGTGGGTCATATTCCTTACTTGGGTACCTTGATACCTAAAAACCCGTCAAGGCTTTACTCATTAAATTATACTCCACTTATTAGTTCCTTACTTAGGGAACTTACCACGTGGAAAACTCTGCCTTTATCTTTTTCAGGCCGGATAGCCCTTATTAAATTGATTACATTTCCTAGACTGTTGTATTTGATTCAGGTGTTACCTTTAGTCTTGACAGTCTCTGATCACACCAGACTGAACTCGGCATTTAGACGATTCATTTGGAGTGGCAAACGCTCTCAATTATCACTGACCATTCTGCAGCAGTCTAGGCACAATCTAGGCTTTAATCTTCCTAATATATTGGATTATAACTGGGCTGCTCTTTTTAGATATACTGTGGACTGGGTTCTTGGCACTGCAGTGCATGCAGATCCTCGACTGGACGAACAATTTACTGGGGGTATATCTTTGGTGGCACTATTGCATACTCGGGTGAGAGATCTGGGCCCGGATGTCATTCGGAACCCATTACTGTTCTCTAGTATTACATCTTGGAGGATGGTGAGAATCCGGCTGGGGGCCCAATGGCGATTTTCTCACTTTCAACCTCTTTGTGCTAATCCACTTTTTCAGAGAGGGGCTGCAGCGAATCCATTCTTGACCTGGGAGACTAAAGATGATAGAGACTTAACTCCTTTTATTGACTTAACCTCTAGACTGCCGAGATCTCTGGCTGATTGTAGGACACAATTACGTAATATTGATATTTCCTGGTTTGCATATCTCCAGAAGGTTAGTTTTCTAAGGACGCAGACCCAACACTTTACTGACAAGGACTGGGAGAATGTGGTGGACCGGATGATCCGATCGGGCTCTAGGGCCCTGCTCTCTACTAGTACCATCTATAAGTATATAAAGACTAATATTGACTACACGACCAGAGGAGGGGGACTGGGTAACTGGTTGTATTGTTTTCCTCAATTGAATTGCGATGATATTTTGCTTTCTACAGTGAGCACATGCAAGTTATTATCAGCTAGCACCTATACTGAGATGCAATTGCATATAGTCCATCAGGCGTATTTGTCTCCTCATAGACTATTCCGCAAGGGTATATTGCCCTCTGACTTATGTCCCAGATGTGGAACCCGAGGAGAGGATCTTGTTCTTGCTTTTTGACTGAGATTGAAGGATACTTAGACAGTTTGGGTTATCGGAACATACAGTTGTCGCCGGAAACAGCAATTCTTGGGGTCCAGGTGGAGAGCGAAGGGGGTTCCGTCAGGCTATTGAAACATATTTTAGCTGTAGCCCGAAAAACTATTTTGCAGCAATGGACACATACTGACCCTCCCTCACTGACCATTTTTCATACTAAATTAGCTCATTTCTTTAGGATGGACTGGTGAGAATCGACTGTTCATAGAGAACGGAAAGCAAAACATTCCTTTGGTAACTGGAGCAGATATATCAACTCACTGGACGATGAAGTGAAAGGTCGAATTAAGCAGGCGTTCCAGTATACTTCTTGGTATTGCAAACAACAACTTAGAGGGAAATCACCTGTGCGCACCTTAGGGGAAGGACAATCATCCTTATTGATATGAGTGAATTGGTATCTCTGGGACCGAATGGGGCGTTGGGGAGGAAACGAAACCAGTAATAGCCGGTCTTACCACAGATGAAATAGTTCCAGTCCTGACTGATGTGAATGTGTCCACAGAATGAGGATATAGGGTATGCAGTGCGGGCAGATAAGCCTCGGCAAGATGGTTGATGTTAATCAGGTATTCTCCCGGCTCTAGTGAATGTATGTTACGGTTGGCAAGCAAAACCAGGAGTCAGACGGTATAGTTAATAGAACCTTTATTATGAGAATAATGGGTAGTAATGATATAGATATAGATATATAATATATATATATATCTATCGAGGAGTGTGCTAGAGCTTGGGGTCAGTACTAGGAAGGATGTCAGACAGAGCCTACTAGTAAGCACCAGATGGGATAGTCAGACGAGCCAAAGTCATATATGGAGCAGGTAGTCAGCCAGAGCCACAGGTTTGCACCACATAGGATATCCACTGTAGCGTATGTATGCTGGATGCGCAGTGGATAGAGCCCCAGGTCAACACCAGAGTGGGTAGTCAGACAAGCCTAAGTCATACACGCAGTCTGCCCTTTAAACCCCTCTACAGGAAGTAGGTAGGAGGAGCAGCTTAGAGGGAGAAAGTAGGTAGGTGGAGACTACAGGTAACAAACGCACATAAAACAGAGTCCTGCAGCTTGCTTGAAGTCTCGCGCCTGCAGATGACGCATCTGGCATTGATGCGTCCAACCACTCCTGGAAATTACGCCAGAGCGTCATAGTGAGCATCGCCATAAGCGGCGGCGCTACAAGGTACTGTGATAATGTATTAACCCTTCAAATCCTCTGGATGTTGCTATGTGGTCTTTAGAGGACAGAAATGGAGTGTTCTTCTCTGGACTGACACCAAATTGTCCTCACTCCTGTGTTTAGACATTTCAGGACCAGTATGAGAAATGGGAGTAGTGGCATTGTAAGGTATAAATGTTCATGGATTCCAATCTGTATACTTATGTATTAGGGAACGTGAAGTTCAATATTAAATAATTGTACATGATATCCAGAAACTTTTCCAACATGTTTCGTGTTGGCAATGACACTTCCTCAGGGACTAAATGAAGTAGTAATCTTCATTCCCCCTCTTCAGCTTTTTCTTCCTCCAACTTCTTATTCCCCTCGATTTATTTATAAAACACCCACAGATTCCACAGTGCCTCTTTATCCTCCATTTCTCCAGTTCTTTCTTCCTTCCTTTCTCTCTTCCATCATTTTCTTTCCGTTGTCTCTTTCCCTCCATCTTCTTTTCTATCCCTCCATAGAGCAACTTTATATGTTTGTATCATACTGTTTGCACACTATACTCAGTCCTGCTCCAATAACACTAGGAGCAGACATGATTGAGTTTAATGTCAGAGAGTATAATTAAACTCTAATACAAATTCTGTTCCCTCTTGCCACTACCAACAGGAAGTTGAAACTATTGCATAGGATAAGTAACTCCTCTCTGTCATGAAGCTTTAAATTTCTGTTTGATGCCAGTTTAAATGATTTAATTATGCTCTGGACTGGGCCTATTTGAATCTTTTGCACTAAACAGAAATGTAAAGCTTTTAAAGCTATTTGTCAGCAGGGAGACAATTGCTTTGTAACACAGTGTTCTGGTGCATCATTGTCAATGTGTCTGTGCTGTGTGTGTATATATTTATCTGTGTCATAAAAACCAAGTGGGTTGGGGGCAGCACTAGATGCTTGACTACTGCACTCGGGCCCAGGTAACACTCCTGGGTGTCAACACCACAGAAATGTGGAAGTCCTTATATGCACATATATGTTAGCTGGATCACAGTCACTCACTGTGTATTGTTTAAAGAGTGAGTGCAGGGATGGATGGGTGTATGGATGGAGGGGCTATGGTTGGAAAGTTGGAGATAGAGAGAGCTGGTTAGAGGCTGGGAGAGACACAGCTAGAGGTTAGAGTTGGTAAAGACTTACCTGGGGGAAGAGACACAGAAATGCTCATGCCTCCTGATTGTCACAGATTTTCCATGGATTTGTGAGCACACGTTACAATTGGCTTGCATCAAAATGGCTCATTTAAAATGTTGCCTTATTAAAATAACTTCTAACATTTTGGCGATTTAAAAATGTTGAAGGTTAACCCAAACCGAAACTACCGCTGAACTCTAAGAACTGTACCCCCCCAAGCTACTGTAACCTAATCATTCCCCCATACCCTCTAACCTTACAGCTGTACCCCAAACTAACCTAATGTAATTCAATTATCCTCCTGCAACGTAACCTAACCTAGCACTTAATTCTTGTCTCTTGGCAGCATAATGTTAGATGCTGTTTTAATAAGGAAACATTTTAAATGGTAACACTCCGTTGTGACGCTCTGCATTTACTACTCGCCAACACAATAGGATACTGATTGAGTCAGAGCAAGGAAGAGAGCTCTGACTGCTGTATGGTGGACTCCTACTTTGGTATGTCCTTCTGTTGAACGCAATAGATGTTCCTGATTGTTGTATGACCCAAGATCTCCCAACTACTCTTTCTTTCTTTCCAATGTTCCAGTGGTAAACAGACAACCATATATTCACTGTCTGCCACCTCAGCCTTGTCCCACAGTCCACTAGTAATCACTGAACCACACTTGCCTCCTCCAGTCTTTTTTCTAACTCTCCCCCAGTGCCTCCCCTTTCTCCCCCTCCAAGCTTTTACCCTATTTCCACTCCCGATCTTTTTCCCCTTCTCTTACTCTCCCCAGTCTTTCACCCTGTCTTTTCTCCTCTCTTCTATTATTATTCTCCTTTTATATCTGATTCATCTCACTCCTCATGCTGCCTATTATAACAAAGCATAAAATATGCTGTATTATCCTGGCACTTTGCATAATCTAAGAGCCAGGGAACTGTGAGGGAGCTAAATATATACATCTCCTTGCCAGTCTGTTAGGAGGGATCTGTATTATCTTCCCAACTGGCAACTGGTTCACACTGCTTTGCTAGTAAATTTGTTGGGCCAGGAGCATTGTAGTGCAGTGCGCTCTTGACACTTCCAAAAACTGCCGAAAGTTGCTTAGCCAAGCCTAGTCTCAAACTATAATCTCTTATTTCTCATGTTATTCTTTAAATCCATTTTCTGAGATTGCAGTTTCAGAGCGATTGTCCATGGACAAATATGAGGTTTCTGATTTGATGCAGTTGCAATGTAGTCAGTTATAGGAAATGCTTAGTTTTATGTAATAACAATACAGCATGTTCATATGTCAAGTGTTCTTTTTTTCTAGAGTTGGTATTTAGACTTCTATGTGTTTTGCCTTTAGGTGGTGGACCTGCTGGTTCAAAGTACAACTGAGTATTCCTGTAGAGTGGAAGGAACAGGAAGTCCATCTAATATGGGAAAGTGATGGAGAGGGAATGATATGGAAGGATGACCAACCAGTCCAGGTGAGAATACTTCCACCATATATTAATCGACATTATATTGATACTAAATGGATTTCTCTGTCGTCCAATATAGCGTACAGGTACCACGGGAGGTGGAACAATTCTTCAAAGAAATTGTAGGGGTGGAGTCTCCCTCTCCTCCTAGCAGGCTACCTAGCCACTCCCCTCCCCAGTTAAGATTTGTTCCTCGTTTTGGTAGGGAGGTTGTGAACAGTTCTGCTTAGTTTTAGTTCTTTTATTATTTTACTTAGATATGGGGTGTCCAAATTCCCCCATTAGACAGATTACCATTATTGGCTTCCCCTGGTGGATTGCTCAGTTTACAGGAGCTGCTTGTGGACCCTTTCAGCCCTGGGACAGAACCATGCAACCAATGTCTATCTCTCCAGAGGGAGTCTCTCTGAGGCTTCTTCCTTAAAATGGTAATCTGAAGAAAGAAGGCCTGCAGAAAAGGTGAGCAACCCTTTGAGTGCTATGGTCCACTGTTCCCTTCTGCACAAGGGTTTCCTTGGAGTTTTGTATAAGTCCTCATGTTTGGTATTACTATACTATATGATCTGGGGATCCTTAATGCATTGCTTGCTATGTGGTACATAACCTCTTCCCTGCCAGTATTGCTCAGTTGGGGGTCTTATACATATATTTTATTTAATTCCTTCAGGGTATATGGTGTTTTTATGTGTATTTTATACTTTACAGATACTTTTCTGTTTTGTGTGTGTGTGCGCTTTACCACATAGCCGCAATCCGCCATTATTCTCTATGAGACAGCCGTTTATGGGACATATCTCCGCTACCTCTCTGCCGAGTTGGGAGATGACTCATTCTTCTTGCCTTCACTGCTCTAACTATCCAGTGGACATTGTTAGTGTCTTAGGGGCCCTGGTGGGATTCGGTTCTGATTTGTTGTACTCTGTATTAAAGAAACTGTTTCCCATAAATGCCCTTTTGTAGGCCGTTTTCTGATTAGTTCCCTGTCGCCACTTTGTTTTCCTCTGTACACGAGTATCATACTCAGGGCTTGGTCTCCTCAGGTTAACCCTTTGCTTGCCACATAACTATATCTTAGGCTTTCTGGGGTGAAATCTTTACTCTGGGTAACAGTATTTGGGTCTTCCCTTACTGTCTTGACGCTATTTATCCTGTTAGGATGACGAATCCGTTGAGACATGGGGCTAGGCCTAAGTGTAAGGACTCAGGGGCATCTCAGACTCCCCCTTCACTTACTGTTCCTCATGCCACTCAGGGCTTCCTATGGAGTATTGTGGGCATTTATGCCCCTCGTGCTGTGCCCCCTGAATCTTGGCCATGGCCTTCCAGCCATGACCAAGAGCCACTTTGGGTCAAGGACTTAAAGTCCTCTATGGCACAGTTTCCTTTTTCTATTCAGGGGGTTCTTCAGTCGCGGAGACCCCCTAAGGCTCCTGGCATTACTGATTTATCTGATTCTTCATTTGAAGGGGCTTCTTCACACTTTTATGGCGACCCCTTTGAAGCTGACCCTGAACCCTCTATTGAGGGTCTCATTAAGGCTGTCAGGACACCAGCTGAACCTGCAAAATAATCATACCTTCTTGCCGCTCGTTGAGGCGGCTGCCTCCCCGAGCCAAACGCCGATCCCTGAGGTCCAGTGCCCGCTCTGTACATCCTGAAAAGTACAAATGACATGCACACATCTGTCCTCCCTTGTGTGCGCATCATAGTAAAGGTGCCGGGACTCCCGGGTGTTGCTATGGCAGCACAGGGCTTGGCTCCATCCCTCTACAGTTGCAGCACGCCCACAGCCTTCTCTATATAAGCACTGTGCTCCCTGCAAACGGCGCTCCGTGATACTGCAGCTTGCCTAGTGCTCTGGTGTCTCCTGTGTTCCTACTTTTGTTTGATTCCTGGTTTGACCCCTTGGTTCATTCATATTGGAGTATCCCTGAACTCTGGCATCCCGACTCCAGCTTGTCTTATTTGAATACCCCAGAGTGCTGGCATTCTGACTCCGACTTGGCTTATTGGACTACCCCTGAATTCTGGCTTCCTGACTCCGGCTTGGCTTATCCGGTTCCTTTCTACCTGTCTGTCGCCCATGCTTGCAGTCTACTCCTGGAGAGTGCTGTAATCTCACTTAGTTCTCTCTCTGTGTACTTCACCACCAAGAGTGAGTACTTTGTGTCTGGGTTCCAGCATCTGAAAGTGAGTTCCTTCCTTGTGACGTACCCAACAGAAACACTGAGCCTACCATGGAACCCACAAGTGCCTCCGAGGCTATCACCACTCTCCCGACAGATTGCTGCCCTCACGCAGACCATGCAAGAGTTACAAGCTGGGCAATCACATTTGCAGCATCAACTACCATGACTTACAAATCAACCCCATTCCACCAGCTGTACCTGCTCCTGCTCTGCCTTCTGTAGGCGCACCTCCCTCAGAAGGAGTGCCTGCCCCTGAACCCAAGATACCCCTTCCAGAATGCTTCTCTGGGGTCGCACAAAATACAAAACTTTTATTACTGCCTGTCAAGTTATGCTTTCCATTCAGCCAAGAACATACACCTCTGATTTTGTGAAAGTACAGACTGTAATCTCACTGCTTTCAGGGGAACCTCAGATTTGGGCTCATCAACTACTGCATACCAACGATTCTGCATTGGATTCCTGGCACTCATTCCGCCAAGCTATGGATCTGCTATTTGATGAACCCCCTCGGGACTCATCTGCTCAGGCTGCCTTGAGGGCCTTACGACAGGGAAAGAGACCAGTGGAAGATTATATCACTGAATTTCACACTGTGGCCATTGAGAGTACTTGGAATGAACCCACCTTAATGGATCAATTTTGTCTTGGGTTGTCTGATGTGCTGAAAGATGAACTGGCAGGAGTGGGTATTCCTCCATCCCTTGATCAACTCAGTCACCTGGTAATACGGGAAGATCAAAGACTACGAGAGAGGATACTGGAGCGATCAACGCAGCCTACTCAGTTCCCAAGACGTCCAGCATTACCCATACCAACCTCCCGTACTCTGACACCCACCACTTCTTCCGAGGAGCCAATGCAGATTGGTCTGCCTGTGGTCTGCTTTCCGAAGCTGAAAGAGCACGCAGGTGTGCTAACGACTTATGTCTATTGTGGAAAACCTGGTCATATGATTCATACCCGTCCCCAAAGACCCCAAACTCCCATAAGTAAGACCTTCTTTCTTGACATTTGTCTTAGTTCTGCTCCCACTCGTGGTTCCCCTCACCTTTCCGAATCTTTCTCTGCAGTGGACCAATGAAAGCTTCAGTGTTTCCTCCATCATTGATTCTGGAGCCAGCTGCTGCTTCAAGGACCAAGAATTTGCTAAACTCCAGATACCTACACAACGCAATTCTTCTCCCATTTACATTCAGGTGATTGATGGTTCCCCTTTGCTCTCTGGACCAATTACACAAGAAAATTTGCCTCTTAAGATGATCCGGGGTAAGAACCATTCCAAAAAACTAAGTTTTAACTTGGTACCTTACCCACTGTTTCCTGTGATTTTGGGACTCCCATGGTTGCGTTTACACAACCCTACCATCGACTGGATCAATGGCACCCTCTCATTCATATCACAGTTCTGTCAGCAGCACTGCCTGAACAACGGGTATCTTCTTTGTGGGGAAAAAAAAGATGGAGGCCTTTGCCCATGTGTGGATTACAGAGACCTAAACAGGATCACAGTAAAAAAATCGCTATTTACTCCCTCTGATCCCAGAACACCTTAATAGTGTAAAAGATGCCACCATTTTCACCAAACTAGACCTCTGAAGGGCTTACAGTTTGGTCCGCATAAGAAAGGTGGATGAATGGAAGACCACATTCCATAGCAGATACAGGCATTTTTAATATCTTGTGATGCCATTCGGGCTTTGTAATGCCCTAGCCACATTTCAACATTTTTTAAACTATGTGTTCTGTGACTACTTGGATTCCTTCTTAGTAATATATCTGGACGATATCTTGATCTTTTCACCCGCTATCAATGAACACTGTGTGCGTGTCAAAAAGATCTTACAGCGTCTCCGTGACAACCATCTATATGCCAAGTTGGAGAAATGCCTGTTTGAAACTACTACTGTCGACTTCCTTGGCTTTATTTTAATACCTGGAAGAATTGTCATAGATAATAAGAAAGTATCTGCCGTATTGGAATGCCCTTCACCTATGGATATGAAAACAATCCAGCGATTCATCGGATTCGCCAATTATTATCGGAAATGTATCTGTAATTTCTCCAGTATCTTTGCTCCAGTTACTAAACTGACCCGTCAAACTCCACGTTTTCAATGGACACCGGAGGCCCAAACCGCATTCGAACAACTCAAAGATTCACTTCTGCGCCTGTACTTATACAGCCTCACATCTCACTACCTTTCTATGTAGCAGTAGACGCATCTGACCTTGCTGTAGGCGCTATTCTTTCAGTGTCACACCGATTCAGGTCAGGAACATCCTGTTGCATCTTACTCCAGCTGAGGAGAATTATGGCATCGGCGACAAAGAACTTCTGGCTACAAAACAGGCTTTAGAGGAATGGCGGCTCAAAGGATCTCCACACCCAGTAACAGTCTACTCAGACCATTGTAATATGGAATACCTGCGATCTGCTCAAAGATTATGCCCCCGACAGGCCAGATGGGCACTATTCTTCACCCGCTTCAATCTACACATCACATGCAGACCAGGTACCCGAAATACAAATCATATGCTCTCTCCTGGCTTCCCATAACCATGAATCCAAGGATACTGATACCATAATTCCCTCGAACATCTTTCTGACCACCTCAGCTGATATCATGGACCAAATCTGTTTGTTTTCTACCAATATTTCACACCCAACTACAATACCCCCTATCCAGCGTTCTAATAACTTGCTGAATTACAAAGATAAGATATTTGTACCAGAGCCTATCCGATTACAGATATTACAGAGATGTCATGACTCCCTTTTAGCTGGTCACGGGAGAATTAAGAAAACCTTAGATCTCATCCAAAGACATTTTTGTTGGCCTACGCTTTGACTAGACCCCACCCAGTTCGTACGATCATGTATGGTCTGTGCTCAAACCAAAGTCCCACGTACCAAACCTGCTGGTTTATTACAGCCACTACCAGTACTCTCCATGCCTTGGTCTGACATTTCTATGGACTTCGTTGTTAAATTGCCTCCCTCCCAAAAACACAATACCATTGTGGTAGTCGTTGACTGATTCACCAAGATGGCACATTTTATACCTGTTATTGGAGTTCCTTCCGCCAGTTTGACTGCTTCCTTGTTCCTCTCGTCAATTGTTTGACTCCATAGATTACCCAAGGCTATTACTGCCGATCAGGGGGTCCAGTTCACAGCACATTTTTGGAAGTCCTTCTGTAAAAACCTTGAAATCCAACCATCACTGTCCACTGCTTTCCATCCACAAACTAATGGGCAGACGGAGTGAATAAATCAAATCCTCGAACATTACCTCCGGTGCTACACTAAGTATCTACAAGTTGACTGGCTTCAATACCTGCCCACAGCTGAATTTGCATACAATAATCTAACACTAATTAGGTCCCAAGTACGTCTGTCCTTTCTCCATCCTAAGAGTCATCAACCCAGTTACAGTCTATCTCAAGTTACCACGAACCTACCGTATTCACCCAGTTTTTCATGTATCGCTGCTCAAGCCCTATGTTGCCAACACTTTTCCGGGACACCTCCCTATTGCCTAAGCCCCTATCCTTGTGGATGGTGAGGAGGAATTTGTGGTCCAGTGGATTTTAGATTCCAGACGGCGCAGAGGAAATCTAGAATACCTCATTGATTGGAAGGGTTATGGTCCAGAGGAGCGGTCCTGGGAACCAGCGAAATATGTTCATGCCTCCACATGCGTCAGACTTTTTCACAGATGTTATCCCCACAAACCTGCACCTGCTCACGCCCAAAGGTTGTGTCTTGGGAGGGGGTGCTGCAAGGCCACCCATTGAACCCGCACCATCACGGGCAAAAGAATCTTACCTCCTTGCCTCCTGTTGAGGCGGCTGCCTCCCTGAGCCAAACTCTGATCCCTGAGGTCCGATGCCCGCTCAGTAGGGCATCGGAAAAATCGATGTGACGATCGGAAAAAGATGTGACTGACCGAAAGCTAGATGCTGTTTTGAAATCTAACTTCACAGCCATAGGTACAATCATGAGGCCCACCTTGGCTTCTGCATGGGTCAATAAGGCTATTGCAGTCTGGACTGAGAAGCTGACTACTGCTGTGCACAAACGTGCCCGAAAAGCTGACCTTTTATCCCTTTTGGCCAACATTTCTGAGGCTCAGCATTATGTCAGTGATGCTCTCTAAGGTGCTATGCTTTTTCTGTGACTGCTAGGCCCCTGCTATGGCTAAAGGTCTGGTCCACTGACTTGATCTCTAAGAAATCACTGCTTTCTTTTCCTTTTCAGGGTTCTTCTCTTTTTGGCCCTGAACTGAAGACACTCACCAGTGAGGCCACTGGGGATAAGAGCACATTACTGCCTCAAGCTCCTAAACGCACCCCCTCAAGTGAAAAGGCATCATCTTTTTCTTCCCAAGGTGAAACGTTTAGGGTTAACCCGGTGGCTCCTCAGGCCTCGCATTCTGTACCTAAGCCCAAGCAGCAGTGGAGGTCGAAACACACCTCCACCAAACTCGCCAAACCTTCTTCTGCATGACTTGCCGAACCCTGGTCCACGACCAGTAGGGGGGCTGCCTGCGTCACTTTTTGAGTGTCTGGACAGGCTTTGTTGTGGATACGTGGCTATTGCAGGTGGTTTCAAATGGTTACAGGATTCCCTTCAAATCACTGCTCCCTTCAGGTTCTTCCCTTCTCGCTCCCCTCAGGGACAAGAAAAGCTCTGCCTTTTCAAAGGGGTGGTCCAGTCTCTCTTGCACAAGGGAGTTCTGGCTCCGGTTCCCCAACAGGAGAGAGGTTCAGGCTTTTATTCCAACCTCTTTGTCATTCCCAAGAAGGATGTTGGTTGCTGCCCTATCCTGGACCTCAAGGCCCTCAACAAGTCTGTGGTCATGACCCACTACAAGATGGAGTCCTTGCGCTCAATCATCACGGCATTGTGTCTGAGGGAATTTCTGGTGTCCTTGGATCTTCAGGATGCCTATCTGAACATCCCTTTGAATCCGGAAAGTCAACAGTACCTCAGGTTTGCCTGTGAACTGGATCACTTCCAGTTCATTGCTCTCCCCTTCAGGCTCAGGACAGCTCCTCAGGTGTTCATTCGAGTTCTTGGTGCATTGGTTGCCTTCCTGCCTTCAGGGAACACCTTACATGGATGACCTTCTCCTCAAAGCGCCTTCCAGGGATCTTCCAGGACTGTGCACAAATGCTTCTCCAACACGGTTGGGTTCTGAATATGGATGTCTGCTCCAGTGCCCTCACAGGACCTGGCGTTCCTTGGTCTGTGCTTTAATACTCAACAAGGTATGGAGGAGGACTCAGTTCAACAGCTCACCTCCAAGGTGTCTTCTATTCTGTCTTGGACATCAGCTACAGCGAGAAATTTCTCCTCCCTGGTGGGGAAGATGATATCTACCATGGAAGCGGTTCCGTTTGCCATGGTTCAGGCCAGGGAGCTTCAAAGGTTTGTGATCTGTTTGTAGAGGGAACCTGGACCTTCTGGATCATCCTGTCTCCCTTCTGTCAGAGGTAGCACAGATTCTTCACTGGTGGTTGAACACCACCAACCTGGAGAAAGGGAGGACGTTTGTGAGTCCATACTGGACCATAGTGATGACAGATGCCAGCCTGCATGGTTGGGGTGCAGTCTTGGGTCATCTGCATGTTCAGGGCCGTTAGTCAGAGGAGGAGACCCTTCTTCCCATCAACATCCTAGAACTCAGGATTTCCCATGCTCTGGATTATTGGACCTCCCATCTAATTGGGGTGCCCAGTTCGAGTACAGTCCGACAATGCCACGGCTGTGGCTTACATCAACAAGCAAGGATGCACCAGAAGTCCCGCTGTTTGGTTACAGGTCAAGGGTACTTTAGCCTGGGCAGAAGATCATGTGCCTGCCATCTCCGCAGTGCACATCCCAGGCATAGAAAATGTTCTGGCAGACTTCCTCAGTCGCCATACGTTGGGCCCAGGTGAGTGGGAGCTTCATCCAGAGTTGTTAGATCTCCTGGTTCAGATGTGGGGGCTGCCTGTAATAGACCTGATGGCTACCAGGGACAACAGGAAAGTTCAGATGTTTTGCTCACTTTGGAGGGATCCCCTAGCATTTGCGGTGGATTCCCTGTCAATCCCATGAAAATTTCATCTGGCCTCCATTTCTCCTCCTCTTCCTCTCCTGCCCAGGGTTCTGCGGAAGATTCAAATGGATGGAACCTACGCTATCCTGATTGCTCCTTATTGGACCAGACAGCCTTGGTTTCCGGAACTACTGGCACTGTCTGTCCAAGCACCTTTTCCGCTGCCACATAGA
The DNA here is from genome assembly GCA_037306005.1 of Rhinophrynus dorsalis. Lineage (NCBI taxonomy): Eukaryota > Metazoa > Chordata > Amphibia > Anura > Rhinophrynidae > Rhinophrynus > Rhinophrynus dorsalis. The sequence goes on from CM074721.1 coordinate 367,935,012, forward strand.
CTGGATCTCCTTTGCCAGGGGTACTTGTGGAAGGAGAATGTGGACCATCTGGCTTTGACGGCATAGCTGTTGAAGCCTCTATCTTGACGAAGAAAGGCTATTCTCCTGAAGTAATCTCCACTATGATTCAGGCTAGGAAACCTGTTTCTTCAAACGCCTATCATAGAGTTTGGTCTATTTTCGATTCTTGGTGTTCGGATAGGGATTTGTCCTCGCACGACTTTGATCTTCCAGCTATCCTGTCTTTTTTTCAGTATGGTGTGAACAAGGGCCTTAAGCCTTAGTTCCCTGAAGGTTCAGACCTCTGTTTTTTTTCAGAGATGCATTGCCATTTTGCCAGATATCAAGGTATTCTTTCAGGGTGTCGTTCATGCTTTCCCTGCTCTTAAGGCTCCTGTTCCTCAGTGGGACCTTAACATTGTCTTAGGAGTTTTGCAGTAGCCTCATTTTGTGTCCTTGGCTACCATTCCCTTGCGGCTTTTGACGTGGAAGGTGGCTTTTCTCTTGGCTTTGGTCTCTGTCCGCAGAGTGGCCGAGTTGCAGGCTTTGTCCTGCAAGCCACTTTCCTAGAGTTTCACAAGGATACGGCTGTTCTCTGTACCTCCCAGGAATTTCTTTCTAAGGTGGTTTCTGAGTTCCACATCAATCAGGAGATTGTTATGCCTTCCTTTTGTCCTGACCCCAAATCTGACAAGGAGAGGGATCTCCACTTGTTGGATGTGGTGCGCTGCCTTAAGTTCTGTGTGCACCGCACTGAGTCTGTCCGTCAGACTTATGCTTTTTTTTCGTCCTTGAGGGTCCTGGGGCTGGTAGGGCAGCATCCAAGGTGACTATTGCGTCAAGTATACCTTTCAAAAGGCTTATGAACTCAGGAAGAAACCTGTTCCCTTTCACACCACAGCGTATTCCACTTTACTTTTCTGTGCCTTATAGTTCTTTATCTTTTTGAGCCCTGTTGGCTCTTGTTCTGTGTGCTACGTTACAGTTTTTTCGGTGTCCATTGACACTTTATTAGTTTGGGCTGTTCCATGTCTGGATAGTCCATGGGAGCTCTGGTATCATGGGGACCGGCGCTTGGTCCTTTCCTTCATTTTTTCCACCCTGGAACTCAATGTTGGTACATTCCCATGGTAACTGTAAGCTATTTTGGACAACAGAGAAAATATGATTTTAGTCTTACCTGTTAAATCCTTTTCTCTTAGTCCATATAGCTTACAGGTCTCCCGACCAGTGAGAGGGACCATGCTTGGTCTCCTGTGGCTGGCAGTGGGAGTCCCATTGGGTCCATGCTCACTGGAGTTTTCCTCTTTTTATTCTCGCTGTCTAGCTCAGTAGGTTTTATATCACAAATCTAACTGAGGAGGGGTGGCTAGGTGGCCTGCTAGGAGCAGAGGGAGACTCAGACCCTGCAACTTCTTTGAAGAATTGTTCCAACCTACTGGGAGGAGCTGTCGCCTCCCCGAGGTACCTGTAAGCCATATGGACTAAGAGAAAAGGATTTAACAGGTAAGACTAAAATGCCATTATTAATTGCTGAATGTAAACAACTGTGGAATATGGTGTTAGTTTTATAATAATAACCCTCCAGAAAGGTGTGTAATACATTATGATTCAATCTGTATTGCATCCTTCTGGTCATTAAAAGGTTAATAATATTGGAACTCTTGAGCACTACAGAGGTCTCTGTGCTGTGGAAAGGCAATTTTTGCAGAATTTATTAGCATGCAGCGGATTAAGAATAAAGATTTTATATATTATAAAGATACAAAATTAATATTTTGTGCATTTATCTGAAATAATGTAACTGTGTAATGTAGACCATGTTTTTGTGGTGCATAAATGAAGGCTAAAGGGGAGAAGAAAGGAATAATTATTTATCTGTCGTCCAATATGACATACAGGTACCATGGGGAGGCGACAGCTCCTCCCTGTAGGCTGGAACAATTCTAGAAGTTGTGGGTGGAACCTCCCCATCCTCCTTATCAGGCCATCCCACTAGCCCCACAGCAGATAGACTTGTTTCAGTAACCTGGATAGAGGCTGACACTTTTTCTGCTTAGTTTTATAGTTTTGTACTATTTTCTTATTAGATATTGGGTGTCCAAATCCCCCCATTAGGTGGATTACCATTCCTAGCTTCCCCTAGAGGATTGTCCAGCTATCAGGTGCTGTTGTGGACCCTTGTAACCAGGACTGGTACAAGGATTTTTGCCACCCTAGGCAAAACCTCATTTTGCCACCCCATACCTCCACTTTATGCCGTGGTGCATGTGGCTCTTAGGGTGACCACATTTCCTGTCTGTTATTCAGGGACACTGCCAAGACAAGAGTGGCAGAGTACTCATTGGCTCCTGTGCAGCGGTCACATGATATTATGTGAACTTGTTCTGGTGTCCATGGGAGTCTGTGCAAAATACACTTTCTCCAAGGCATGTGGAGTGGTTCATACACACATACACACACACACACACACACACACACACGTACACACACGTACACACACGTACACACACACACACACGTACACACACGTACACACACGTACACGTACACACACGTACACGTATTGTTTTTCCAGAGATGGGCAATCTCATTGTGATGCCAGTGACTTCTTAATTCTAGGTTTAAAGTTGGTCAGGAATGGGCAGTTATAATATGATTGGTCATCCCTGGCCAGCTTTAAATATTAACCAAGTAGTCAATATCTTTTGTCACACTTTAACCCCGTTGAAGACCAAATGGGTGTACAGTGCGCTTTGTTTTGCAAGGCATTGTGCACCCCTGTGATCCTCAAGAAGTTAATCAAAAAAGGTATCAAGCAAAATGGCACAACATTAGTGATATCACATAGCTTACAACAGAAAGATGCCACACTAATGATCCACAGAGCTTACAATTGAAATGGGACTACATTATTAATACTTACATAGGTAGGGGTCCATCATACAGCAATCAAGTATGTCTATATAATTACTGTGTGTAACAGTAGAACTTGCCTGGGTAGGTGTCCTTCATATAGCAGTCAGGTGTATCTATATAAGTCATACCTAAGCAAGTCCTTCTGTTATACACAATAATTATATAAATATACTTCACTGCTGTATGATGGATTCCTAACGAGGTAAGTCATTCTGTTACACCTAGGCATATCTATATAATTACTGTTTATCATATTTGTCCTCTCTTATTCCAAGTTAGCAAATGCTACTAGAATTGCTCAATATAATTGGTTGGCAATTTGAGATTACTTAAAGTGACAGTATCTCGTGGGTGGAAGAATATAGAAAATATTACTTTTCTTAATAACACAACGTGGAAACCTTATCCCTAACACACACAGGTGATTCCATTAGCTTAACCCTTTAAATGCCAGAAGGGTGAACAAAGCATATAATTCCACAGCAACTCAAACACACCTCTACAATAAGAAATTATGCTATAGCAACACACAGACTCCTGGTAAGATATAGGGGTGGAGGTGCATGGATTAAACAGTAGATGAGGGCAAACACAGATCAGATACGGATTTTGGGGAAAGGGTCAGAAATTGGGGGCGGTGGGTGAGAGAGTTCAAAAGTATGGGGGAGCCACAGAGCACAGCAGAGTTCTATAGACTGAAAGGAGAATTGTTTATAGACCGATGCAACAAAAATTGATGCCCAGTGCTGACTATGAAAATAATTACCAAGCTTCCATAAATCATGCCCATTTTATGTCTAGATATAGATATACAGTCCCCTAACTGTCCCACATACAGAATGGTTTATATACATTTACCACAGGGTGTCTGACATACACAGAGTAGTGTGTGCAGCTCTATGTATATACAACAGAGGTTAGAGAAACCTCAGATCCTCTAGCTGCTGGACTGCAACTCCCATCATCCTCTTCTAACCTGTGTGGGACCTGTTGTTTAACAGCAGCTGTGAGGCCTCACAATTCTGACCCCTGATAAAGTGTGTTCTCCAGTGGATGCACTATCCAACACCCTTAAGTCGTGGGCCCCAGAGCAACGGTAGCTGGTTGTGGTGCCTCTGTCCCAAACAACCAGAACCTCCTCAGGGATCTCAAAGCTCAGAATGGTGCCTACTTTACACTCCATTACCCAGCATCCGGCTTTCCCTACTTATAGTCTGACAGGACTGCCACAATACTCTTAATAAGTGATGCCAAGCAAAAGGAATGAGAAAAACAGCAACATTCTAGAACCCCTATTCATTCTGCATGATAGAAACATCAGCTGGAGCGCAGAATTGTATATCTATTACCCACCCCTAACTCCCCACACCAGTGGTACCATTACCAGCCTCTATGTTCTGTTCCTTCTCCCGCTCCTCAGACCACACGTAATGCTGTCATGCCAGTAGAGCAATGTGCCAGTCTTCACACAGCTGTAGTAACTCTTGCTCCATCTCTGCTACTTATCATGTGACTGCACATATACCGTGGAAGCGGCTCACCGAATCCAGAGACTCACCGGGGGACAGGGATGTCTTGGACTGTGGTTCCAATATACTAGAATGACACACACCTTCAGGGGGCCCCTTTAGACTGGTGGGGGCGTCCACTATGCCTCTCCCAGCATGAGAACTGTTAAACCACATAAAATAGGATTGGAGGAGGCAGATGTAGCAGCTCAGCTCTGCTCTGCGCCTCCTCTACATGTGTGCCCTAGACTGGTGCCCACCTCGCCTATAGGTGGCGCCGGCCCTGCTTGTAGCCCTGTCTGTGGAGAGAATCACACAACCCACGTGTCTCTCTCCTGACTGGTTTCTCTGAGGCTCTTACTTTTAATGGTAATCTGAAGAGAGATGTCATGTAAAAGGTGAACAACCCTTTGAGTGCCATGGTCCACTTGTCTCATTGTTTCTCTCTACCCAGGGGTCTTACAGGAGTATTACCCCACATGAATGCAGGAGTTTATCTTATTGGTTTGATCCCAGGGTTTTTGGAACTTGGATGGCTGCATGTTATGTATTTACCCCTTATCTGCTGGTTTCTGCAGGTTATCGAGCTTATTTTGACTTAACCATCTAGGATTGTATGTTTTTAATTAACCCTACATGTTCCAGTGGATATTTGGGTAATTTTATTCATTTTGGTAAAATTTAGTTTTTGAGCTCCACACCTTTTAATGTGTGCTTTACAGCTCAGCCGCACTTGTTCCATTAACTTCTATGGGACAAACTGTTTTGGGACATATCTCTGCAACCATTTGACTTAGAGAGTTGAGAAAGGGCTTATTCTTCTTGTCTCCTCTTGCCCTGTGATCTGGTTCACATTCTCAGTGTCCAGGTGGCCCCGCGAGCTTGGGTTCAAGCTTTGCTAGGTAACCACAAAGAGACAAAACTACAAATCCAAGAATTCCCGTTTTGTGGGCTTTCTTCTGATTGGCTGTGATTTTGAATTCTCTCTTTGCTGGAATAGACTCTCCTCAGGTTAACCATTCATCTGCCAAATAAGTACTTTATTGAACTTTCTGAGGTGATATTTTAATCTGGGTCACAGTATTTGGGGTTCTTATACTGTTTAGACATTTCTCCTGTTAGGATGTTGGATCCAAATGGACATGGGACTAGACCTAAGGCTCCTCATGCCAATTGGGGCTCCCTAGAGAGTACTTGGGCCACTTATGCCCCTACAGCTCAACCCAGGCCCTCCAGCCTTGAACAAGAGCCACTCTGGGTCAAGAACTTAGTCCTCTATGGCACAGATTCCTCTCTTCTTCCAGGGGGTCGTCATTCTTGGAAACCCCCCCTTCTTTCATATTTGTGGCCCCATAAGGCACCTGGCATTTCTGTTCTTACAGAAACCTCTGAGGAGGATTCCTTTGTGGCTGATACGATGGAAAGGGAGTGTGAGGAAGGGGCTTCTTCATATGGTTATGGTGACCCCTTCTGATGCTGACCCTGTGCCCTGCAAGGCGGTTCCAACTACCCTGCAGGTCACTGCTACCCTTTATGAGGGCCAGACTACTTCTGACAATTTTCAAAGGCGTAAGAAATCCCTCACTGTGTTTCTTCCCAAACGCACTCTGGACCAGGTTATCCTGGATGAGTGGAAATCGCCTGAAAGGCACCTTTCTCTTTCCAAGAGATTGTCCAAGCAGTACCTCTTCTCTGAGGCAGCTTTGGCTCAGTGGGCTACACGTCCTCAGGTTTATCCCCTGTTTCTAGACTTTCTAAATCTACTGCTCTAATCTTGGCTGATGCCACGGCATTGAAGGATATGACTGATAGGAAGCTGGAAGCTATCCTGAAGTCTAACTTTGCTGCCATTGGTGCTGCTTTGAGGACTACTTTTGGCTTCTGTTTGGGTCACTAGAGCCATTGCCACCTGGGGAGAACAATTTACCAAGGCTATAAGTATAGGTCCCCCTAAGAAGGACCTTTTAGCCCTCTTGGCCAACATGTCTAAAGCTCAGACATATGTCACTGATGCTCTTTGATGGCTCTAACTTGCAGGTAAGGCTGCCTCTTTCTCTGTTTCTGCTAGATATACACTGTGGCTAAAGATTTGGTGTTCGGACTTATCATCTAAGAAGTCACTGATTTCTCTCTGGGAGAAAGTCTTTTTGGGCCTGAACTGAAGCAGATTATCAGTGAGGCCACTGGTGACAAGATCAATCCGTTGCAACAGGTTTCCAAGCACCCTAACTTGGCGAGGAAACAGCATCCTTTTTGTCCTAGCCAAAAGGAAACGCAAAGGCTGAATCTGAGCGTGTCTCTGGCTAGTACCCCGCTCCCGGCCACCAAGCCCAGACAGAGTGGCACTCAAAACACACCACCACCAAGTCCAAGCTGGGCAAGTTTGCCTCCTCACGACCTGCAGAATCCTGGTCCGCAGCTCCTGGTGGGTGGGCGCCTGTGCCATTTTTCAGATAATTGGGCAGCCTTTGTTGTGGATCAGTAGGTTTTGCAGGGGTTTCGGAAAGGTACATGATTCCCTTCAAATCCCTTCCTTCCTATAGATTTTTCCAGTCCAGAATTCCTCTGGGTCAAGAAAAGCTGCTTCTTTGCAATGAGGTGGTTCAGGCTCTCTTGAACAATGGAGTCCTGACTCCGGTTCCTCCTCAAGAGAGAGGTTTATGTTTCTTTTCAAACCTATTCATGGTGGCCAAGAGGGACTGCGACAGTCATCCTTTCTTGGACCTCAACTCTGTGGAGACTGCACACTTCAAGATGGAATCCAGGAGAGTTCCTGGCCTCTCTGGATCTGCAGGATGCGTACTTGCATGTCCTGATTCATCCGGACGACCAGAAGCACCTCAGGTTCGCCTGCGACTTGAGACACTTTCAGTTCACTGCTCTGCCCTTTGGGCTTACCTCAGCTACTCGGGTATTCACCAGAGTCTTAAGGGCATTGATTGCCTTTCTACACATCCGGGTAATTCAGCTGACTCTCTACATGGACGATCTTCTGCATGAACTCCTGGACCAGCATGTCCAGGACTGTGCTCAGATTCTCCTCCACAATGGGTGGATTCTGAATGTGGAAAAAAACTGCTCCAGTCCCTTCTCGCTTCCTGGTTTTCCTTGGTCTCAGGTTTGATACTTGCCAAGGGAAGGTTTTCCTGACTGAGGATTCTATCCAACAAGTCATGCATCTGGTATCCCGTGCTCTGGAGTGGCCCTCGGCTCCGGTCCACAAGTTCTTGACCCAGACGGGCCACAAGGTGTCCACCGTGGAGGCGGTTCCGTGTTCCATGTCTCACACCAGGGAGCTCCAGAAGTTCACCATCTGTGCTTGGCATGGGCATCTGGCTCTATTGGATCTCAGTGTATCCCTCCCTCCAGAGGTGAGGCAGGACCTGCTCTGGTAGCTGGACAGGTCCAACCTGGAAAAGGGAAAACCTTTTGTGATCCAGGACTTGACCTTTGTGACAACGGACACCAGCCTCAGTCCTGGGTCACCTAGGGGTCCAGGGCAGATGGACTGTGGAGGAGACTCTACAGTCCATCAATGTTCTGGAGCTCCGGGCGAGTCATTCTGTGGTGTACTGGTCCTCTCCACTGAGGGGTTGTCCAGTCCGTGTCCAGTCGGGCAATGCCACGGCCATGGCATACATCAACAAGCAAGGAGACACAAGTAGCGCTTCCACTTTGCCACAGGTCAAGTCTATCTTGGCTTGGGCAGAAGATCGTATTCCAGCTATTTCCACTGTGCACAGTCCAGAGATAGACAACATCCTGGCAGACTTCCTCATCCATCAAAGGGTGGACCCAGGAGACTGGAAACTCTACCCAGGTGTTTTTGACCTGTTGGTGCAGCAGTGGGTCTTCCTCAGACACAACAGGAAGGTTCAGCTGTTTTGCTGTAGTTGGAGTAATCTTCTGGCCGTCACCATGGATGCTCTGGCGATCCCTTGGTGTTTTCATCCGGCCTACATATTCCCTTCACTTCCTCTCATTCCCAGGGTGCTGAGAAAGATCCGGATGGATGGTCTGGCGGTCATCTTGATTGTCCCTTATTGGCCCAGGGAGCCCTGGTTCCCTGAACTTGTGGCTCTCTCCATTCGGGATCTGTTTCCACTGCTACTCAGACCGGATCTCCTCCTTCAGGGTTATCTCTGGAAGGAGGATGTGGAGCGCATGACTTTGACTGCATGGCTGTTGAAGCCTCCATCCTCCAAGCCTCCATTTTCTTGTGAAAAAGTGCACAACATTGTGGGTTTTGCTGATTTTTTTCAGGGGAAATAGGGAGTTTGCAGCAGTAAAGGCAACAAGTCATGAGGAAGTGGATCACAATATTAGTAGTGTCTTCAGTCAGAAACTAATACCCTCTGTGACTGAGCTTATTAGGATGAGAGGACAAAACCCCTCTGTGGCTGAGCTTATTCGGATGGTAGGACAAAACGTGCATGGAGACACTCTTGTATTACCCTGCATGTTATCAATTACATGTATATTCATTTCTTTATTAATGAGAGCATACAAAGGCAAGCCAATGGCAAATGCTAGGTTTTGCAAGCCAGGTCTTGGTGGTAGTATCCCATTGAAGTTTATGGAGCATGGAGTCTTAACTTATCAAATTCTATGGCAGTGGTTCTTCATCAGCCTTAGATTACATGCTCGTTTATGCCTCGAGTTTCCATGCGATCACCACAAAGAGAGATACACTCAATCTTTCATAAAAGGGTCAAATATGTATCAGATACACTGCCCTGTTAAATCTCTCTCTTTGTTGGGGAAGAAACAAATTATTTAGATTTTAGAAAATACTTTTATAACATATTTTAAATGTTTCGTTATCATTTTGCACGTGTTTAAAAATGTAGGTCATGGAAATGATATTATTTAATTATGGGACCCAATCTGTAGGGAAGATGCATGCTTTTAGATTTATGTATAATAAATATTTAACTATTTTCAGACTTTGGAATGAAAATTCATGTATTCATATTTTAATATTTATTTTGCACACAGGGGTTAACAAAGGAGGGGGAGAAGACGAATTACATTTTAACCCCTGAAGTGAAACAAGAGGATCCTCAGTGGTAATTGAATGCTTTTAGCTATACAGAATTTAAAGATTTTCTTGGAGGGTGACCTCCATTAACTCTGAGTGCCAGAGAGGTGAGCATTGCATTTTTCTTTGTACTACATTGCTCACTTCTCTGGCATTCATATGGTTAAGTCTGTTTTGCGACATTTTCGTAAAGGAATGCGAACACTCAAAATGAAATAGGTTATGTGACCAGATTCAGTGATTTAGGACACCTGTGGAGGCAATCGGCACAGGGCAATGTGGTAACTTTCAGCCGAGGACTATAACAATTGAAATATTTCTCACTAGCAAAAGGGGGTGCGGCATTACCCGTGCAAAAAAAAAAAAAATAGTAGACCTATTTTAGTGTGTGAAGTATGTACTGTAATTGCTGACATATTCCAGGGCCACAACGTTGGGTGCTGTTGTTGGCTTGGCTAAATACCATTTTACATTATGTGTGTATGTATGTATGTAGAGGTATGTATTTATGTATAGCAATATGAGGATTGGAAGAATGCATGAATGTAAAATGGAATGAGTTGAGGGATGGGGAAAAAAGGTAGAGGGATGGAAACGGCAGGGGCAATAAAATGATAGAATGGGGGTACATAGGAGAGGATGAGGTCAGTGGACTGAATGTTGAGTAATTAGAAAGGGTCAGGTGGGAGTTTTGCTAATCAGGAGGGATGTACACACATGTAGACAGGTCTCCAGTGGTTTGCTTTGCAATGCATTGGAGAGCTTGATAGAATGCAAGAAGTTAACATAGAAGCAATGAGCATAAGTATCATAGTCTAATGTGGTAAAACAGTGCCATGTTGAAGACAGCAGTTCATGTAACAGGTGACACCCCAATTAACCCCCTGAGTGCTAGCAAGTTCTCAAACACACTGCAAAGGCTACACCTAACACACCTAAAGCCATACCTGGGAAGTTTATGTTGTGGTGTTCACAGATGGGAGTCCAGTGGTACTGCTTGGGGGAGAAAAAGTAATGGATTCATGGGGAAAAAGGGTCGGGGATTAATTGCGAGTGTGGGCGGAGTTTAACAGACATTAAAATAGGTAGCAATAGACTTGTGAAGATGGAGAAATGGGAGGGACAGTCTGGGAAGGAGCAGAAAAGGTTATGAAGTCATCCCCTTATTGCTAATAGCAATGTCTGTGTGATGCAGGTGGTAAAATTAGTCATGAAGCATGGATGAGAAGTTGGCAAATTTGAGAGAGGAGACCATAGGAAGAGTGAACAACATTGTCAGGGAAGGAAAAGGGCACAAAGTATATGTGTATTGTGTAGCTTCGTTTGGATGTGGTGAAATGTTGAAAGTTGTTGCAGACCTCATTAACAATGCAGTGTTGTATCCTGAAGCCTCAGGGAGAGTCTTTGTAAATCCTTTGAGTGCCCAAAGGTTATGCAATACACTCATGGTATGTAATGAAAACAATTTGTTTTGGCAGTGAAAGAGTTAAGCTAGTACCAGAGCTGCTCATGTACCTTACTGAAGCAGAGGACATTTGTTAAAAAGCGGAGGATTACATAGGAGTTTCAGAAGGGATAGTGACTCGGCTTCCTCCTCTGTTGTGGCTTCCGTGCAGGACCTGTCTGAGTCAACATAGATTTGTACCCTGTGACAACCTCACCGATTTCTATTTGCTCCATACAAAATTAAATTCCACATGCAAAAATGGTCACCACCCACCGTTTGACCATGAAAATTAACCCAGCCACTCGGCGAACCCCGTCTGGGCACTTCACGCAGGTGCAGCCCTGTGATTTTTTTGGCCACCTGGGCTGGTGGATATGTACAGCGGGTGTGTGTGTCATGCGTGGATGCAGCGGGTGTGTGCATGTTCTGCGGTGATCCAGTGGAGGAGGATAATGTAATAAGGGGAAGAGACAGAGATGGTGAGCAGCTCTGCGGTATAAAGCTGTGGACTGCAACAGGAGCAGATGTAACCGGTGTCCCACAGGGTAGGAACCGGTGGCAGTCAGGTGAACCTGGGGCAGCAGGAGGGAGGCAGGCAGGCCAGTTTACTACAGACAGGAGTGGGCGTAGCGGTGATGCAAGCTGAGCAAACACAAGGTGTATGTGTGTCCGTGATGTAGGGGCGAGTGGCAGCCATGTTTTTTTTTTATTATTATTATTTATTTTTTTTTTATTTCACCGCATGTGGAGTTGAGGGCTGGCAGCTGAGTGGTTTATAACGGAGGCACTAAGGAGCAGAAGAATGAGAACGAGACCCCTGAGGGCTTAATAGCGGAGGCAGTAAGGAGCATAAGAATGATGGGGAGAGAGGACGAAAAGATGCATTAAAAAAGTAAACCAAATGTAAAACGCTACAATACTTCATGGTGGCAAGGTCACTGGTGTGTGTGTGTGTTTTTAGCTGTGTGGGCTTGTTTGTGTGTATGTGGTGTAGGAGCGAGTGGTAGCCATTTTTTTTTGGTCAGTTGTATAGTGGTGAGTGGATTGGATAGTGGGAACGGGGCAACTCCCTGCAGTAATTTTCACAGGAGTAGCAGGGGCCCACGCCCCCATTTAATCACCCAATGGGAGCAGAAACTCCTCCTTACTGCCACCCCTGGGTGTATTTTGCAAGGCACAAAGTCTTCTTTTACATATAGATTATGTTGTATATTGTTTGGTATAATGTAGTAGTGTGTGTGATATTATACTGTAAGTCCTGTAAATGGATTTTACAGTGGGGAAACCAGAGTGCAGAGAAAATGAAGGTTAAAGGGATGGTAATACTTCATTTTTACTAAAGCCTTGCAAGAATGTATTTAAAAGTTATGGCCCTTGGAGTGGTTTTACATTTTGGTATTCACTCTGTAAATTTTGCGTTCCACGCCTTTAACCCCTTAGCGACCCTTGACGTACCAGGACCGTCAAGGGTAAATGTGATCCAACGACCCTTGACGGTCCTGGTACGTCAAGGGTTAAACTCTTCCATCGCGGCCGCACGGAGCGATGGAAGAGTTCAAACCGCTTGTTACTAAGTGTCCCGGTATCGGGACACTTAGTAACAAGCAGCAGAAACATTGTTGCAACATGCGATTCGCTTCAAAAGCGAATCACATGTTGCAAAACCTGAATGACAGGGACAGTATTTGTAAATACTGTCCCTGTCAGATCTCTCTGCCTCACTCCACCTTGCATACTGCTGAGGTGGAGAGAGACAGAGAGACATGGTGTTCCAGCCTTACTGTAAAAAAAAAGTTTAAAGAAATTTAACCCTTTGATCACTGTTCTGCAGTGATCAATAAGTGCCCCCCCATCTGATCACTCTTGGAGTGATCAATTTGCTGCAGATCAGTGTTTTCTGATCTGTGAGACACCCCCCATCCCCCTTGAATTTTTTTACATTTTTTTTATTTTTTTTTTTATTTTTTTTATTTTTTATAATAGTAAATATAGTTTAGGTATTTTGGTAGGTAGTTGGGTAGGTTTAGTGTAGACGTGTGTTAGGGAAAGTTTTAGGGATAGATTTAGGTTTAGGGGAAAAAAAAAACAAACAAACAAACCTCCCCCCCCCAAAAAAAAAAATATATATAATAAGCGCAGTTTAGATAGGTAGTTCAATTGGGTTAGGTAGGTTCAGGATATAAGTAGGTTAGGGTAAGTTTTAGGGTTAGATTTAGGTTTAGGGATAGCGTAAGAAAAAAAAAAAAAAACTCAAGAAATCCCAAACCCCCCCAAAAAAACAAAAACAAAAAAAATATATATATATATATATATAATATAATAAGTGCAGTTTAGATAGGTAGTTCACTTGGGTTAGGTAGGTTCAGGATATACGTAGGCTAGGGTAAGTTTTAGGGTTAGATTTAGGTTTAGGGATAGCGTAAGAAAAAAAAAAGTTTTTTTAGTGGGCAAAATGCAGCGCAGGTACAGCGTTGAAGAGGCATATGCCTTTTTGGCGTCTGACTCTGAGGCAACAGACACTGCGTCAGATTTTGACATAGCGCAGTTTTCAGAAAGTGAGAGCAGCTCTAGTGATGACGCTGGGCCTTCTGTCAAGAAAAGACGCACTGCCCCAAGAGCTGCTCTGGCAACTGCCCCAGCACCTGCCAAAAGAACTGCCCAAAGACCTACCAAAATACCTACCCAAAGAAATGCCCCAAGTGCTGCCCCAAGAGCTGCCCTGGCAACTGCCCCAGCACCTGCCAAAAGATCTGCCCAAAGACCTACCAAATAAATGCCCCAAGTGCTGCCCCAAGAGCTGCCCTGGCAACTGCCCCAGCACCTGCCAAAAGATCTGCCAAAAGACCTGCCCAAAGAAATGCCCCAACACCTGCCACTCCGGATCCTAATGAATGGGTATCAATTTATGCCCACAAATCTCAGAATTCACAGGCAACCCAGGGATTCAAATTGATGTGGAAGGATTTACCCATGATCATTTTTTTGATTTGTTTTTGGGGGAAGACATTTTAGGTGAAATTGTTTCCCAAACCAATTTGTATGCAGCCCAGTATAATGCATATGGGGTATTGCCGTACTCAGAAGAAGGAGCTGAACACTAAACAATGCATTTTTAAAAATCTTCACCTATCATGTGCTTGAAATTCACATCAACATTGAAGTGCAAGTGTGAAAAACGGTGTTTTTTTAACTTACGTCAAGATTTACGAGCGATTGGTGGTAAAATGGCTGCGTAAAAAAATTTAAAACATACATAAAATGAAAGCCTGGGGTGTCTGCTTTCCAAAAATATATACTTTTGGGGGGAAATGTTAGAGTGGAGCACTGTTACACAGCCCCAAATGACACATGGCACCAGTGATGCAAGCTGTGAAAATTCAAATTGTGAAACTGGAAACGCGCATGTTCGAATTTGGGCCCCGTAGCTCTCCCAAACCTTGAGAAACCTATGCATATGGGGTATTGCCGTACTCAGAAGAAGGAGCTGAACACTAAACAATGCATTTTTAAAAATCTTCACCTATCATGTGCTTGATATCAACAGTGGTATTGAAATGTAAGTGTGAAAACTGCAAAAAAAACAAAATATTACCACAATTTTGAAATTTTTTTCTGGAAAAATAGCTGCATGAAAAACTCCAAAATTCTCCTGATTATTTACCTTATGTTGTGTAGTTTTCAGAAACATATACCTTTGTGGGACATTTTTGGTTCTGTCACCGTCAGCTAAGCTATGATGCTCACATGCGAATTGTTGAAAAATCACAAGTTGGAAATAACGGCAGCCATCTTGTAATATTTACCTTGTAAATGTGAGTAAAGGACTAAAATACTAGGCATATGGGGTACTCTTATATTCAGGAGAAGCAAATGAATATATTTAGGGGTATTTTTTTTTCATTAACTAATAGTATGCAAATCCTGACAGAAAAATGTAAGCAAAATGTTGTTTTTTTTCAATTTTTTTCCTCTTTTTTTCTATTTTAATCAAATTAAACAATGAGGTATTCATATAATTGTGGTATCAAAAGAAAGCCCTACTTGTGCTTAAAAAAACAGTATATAATTTATGTGGGTGCACAAAAGGAATTAAAGAGAAAATATGGTTGAACAAAGACATAGTCAAAAAAGTCAAAATTGCTCCGGTCCTTAAGTCAAATCAAACATAGATTTTCCCGGTCCTTAACCGCTAGAGTGCCAAGTGGGTACAACGTACGAGTGAGGACAGCTGTACCTGCTGTGCCAAGCTCGTACGTTGTACAGCTTAAATGCGGTCACTGCATAGGCCGGTATAACCGGCATGCAGTGGCCGCATTTAAAAAAAAAATTGCCTGGCACTCGTGGGGGGACATGAGGATTACTCCTCATGTCCCCCCAGGTATTGATCTCCCAGCCGATCGCGCTGGGAGATCAATATTTACTAAGGAGAAGCGCAGCTTCTCCTATCCCTCCTCTCCTACCCGAACTTCCAGGTAGGAGTGGGCGGGACCGGGGGAAGCCTCCTAACGTCATCGGTGACATAGTCACCGATGACGTTGCAAGGCATTCCCCGATCGAGATCACTCCTACCGGAGGTAGGAGTGAAGAGAAGGAGAGCCTTTGCTCTCCTTCGGTCGCCATATTGAGCTCCCAGCCCAATCGGCTGGGAGCTCAATAACTGGGTGCACATCAGGAGGGGTCCTGATGTGCCCCAGCGAGGTCTGACAATAAAAATAAAAAAAAAACACAAAACTAAATAAAAAATTAACCCTGTGAGTGCTGCAGGGTTCCCCAGTGCATTGCTTTGCAATGCACTGGGGATCCCTGTGGCACTCACAGGGTCAATTGTTGCAGCCCATATTTTTTTACAGAGACCTCATTGGGGGGCTTCAGGAAGGGTCCTGAAGCCCCCCAATGAGGTCTATAAAAGATAGAAAGAAAAAAAAAAAAAAAAAAATTAACCCTGTGTGTGCCACAGGGGAGGGGGTTCATTGCAGAGCCCCCCTCCTGTGGCAGACATAGGAATATTTTTTAGTATTTTATAATCAGAGATTGTTGGGGGGACATCAGGAGAATTCCTGTTGTCCCCCCACAAGGTCTGATAATAATTTAAAAAAAAAATAAAAAAAAATTAACTCTGTGAGTGCCACAGTGGTCCTCAGCACATTGCTTTGCAATGTGCTGGAGAACCCTGTGACACTCACAGGGTCAATTCTTTTAGCCCATATTTTTTTTTACTAAGACCTCATTGGGGGACATAAGGAAGGGTCCTGAAGCCCCCCAATGAGGTCTATAAAAAACAGACCAAAAAAAAAAATTAACCCTCTGTGTGCCACAGGGGAGGGGGTTCATTTTAGACCCCCTCCTGTGGCACACACAGGACTTTTTTTTTTTTACTATTGCTTTACATTCAAAGCTTGTTGGGGGGCCCTAAGGCCACCCAACAAGCTATGAATAAAGAAGATTTTTTTTTTTTTTTTTTTAAAAAGAACCCTCTGTGTGCGACAGGGGGTCAATTGCATTGCTTTGCAATGCATCGGACATCCCTGTGGCATGCACACAAAATTACTCAATCCCCCCCGTACCCTACCCACCAGCCCAGTTACACAGCCTACTGGCAGTCCCATTCCCACAGTTTGACCCCCCAGCCTGGTTCCACTGCCTACTGGTAGACCCAAGTGCCAATACGCACTGGATTCAGGCTGGAAATCAAACAGTGTATGTGGGGGACTTACAGTGCACAGTGGTAGTCACAGATCCCCCATATGTACTACCTTACCTCCCCCACCACCACTGCCATACTTGCGCTCTGCCCAGTGGTAGATATACCCACATACACTGCCTGACCCCTCGTCCCTCCCCCCACCTGGTTTCACTGGCAGTCACAGGTCCTCACGTACACTGACTGACCACTGATAGCCATAGAATCATACATACGCTGTTTGCTTCCCCATCCTTGTTCAACTGGTAGCTACACTCCTGGCACCCAATATGGTATGTCATCCCACAACAGTGGGGTACCATTTATCGTAGGCTGGCAGGAGGTCCTCCTAGGAAATCCCATGGTGTTGAACCATTTTCGTATCTTTGAAGTGACTGATTTGTAAAAAAAAAAAAAAAAAAGTTTTTTTTTTTTTTCTGTAGCACCACATTCTGGAAATAGTTGTGCACACTAACTTAGGGGTAGAAAGGCAAGTGACCCCTCATTAGATGCGGCAGGTTATCTTCTTTCCAAAATGGTATGGTTTCGCTACATTTTCTTCACTTCTATAGCTGTTATAACCATTTTCATACACGCAAGAATGTTTGAGAAAATGTTAGAGAAATCAGGAGGTTGTAGCAGTAGTAGTTTTGTACTTGTAGCGCCCCCTAAGGTAGGTCAGTTCATACCAATGGGGTGTCATTTTTCTCCTAAGAGCAATAGCTAATGGATACAGTTGGAAATTCCATGATATTTACAGATTTCAGTACATTTGAAGGGGCAGAAATGTAAGAAAATGCCTTTTTTTTTCATTAGCACCACCTTCTGGAGGCATTTGTGCACTCCAGGCTTGGGGTAAGAAGGCAAGTCACCCCTCACTAGATGCGGCAGGTTGTCTTCTTTCCAAAATGGTATGGTTTGTGTACCCTTTCTTCACTTCTCTAGTTCTTCTAACCATTTTTGTATAGAGAAGTAATGTTTGAGAAAATGTTAGAAAAATTAGAGGTTGGTGTAGTTTTGTACTTGTAGCGCCCCCTAAGGTATGTGAACTCATACGAATGAGGTGTCACTTTTCTCCTAAGAGCCATAGCTAAAGAACACATTTGAAAAATCAATGGTTTTCACAGATTTCAGTACATTTGAAGGGGCAAAAATATAAGAAAATGCCTTTTTTTTTTTCATTAGCGCCCCCTTCTGGAGGCATTTGTGCAAACCAGACTTGGGGTAAGAAGGCAAGTCACCCCTCATTAGATGCGATAGGTTGTCTTCTTTCCAAAATGGTATGGTTTGTGTACCCTTTCTTCACTTCTGTAGTTGTTATAACCATTTTTGTATAGACAAGTAATGTTTGAGAAAATGTTAGAAAATTAGAAGTTGTAGTAGGTGTCGTTTTGCACTTATAGCGCCCCCTGAGGTAGGTCAACTCATGCCAATGGGGTGTCATTTTTCTCCTAAGAGCACTAGCTAATGGATACTGCTGGAAATTCCATGGTTTTTACAGATTTCAGTACATTTGAAGGGGCAGAAATGTAAGAAAATGCCTTTTTTTTTTCATTAGCGCCACCTTCTGGAGGCATTTGTGCACACCAGACTTGGGGTAAGAAGGCAAGTCACCCCTCATTAGATGCGGTAGGTTGTCTTCTTTCCAAAATGGTATGGTTTGTGTACCCTTTCTTCACTTCTCTAGTTGTTATAACCATTTTTGTACAGACAAGTAATGTTTGAGAAAATGTTAGAAAAATTAGTGGTTGCAATAGGTGTAGTTTGGTACTTGTAGCGCCCACTAAGGTAGGGGAACTCATACCAATGAGGTGTCATTTTTCTCCTAAGAGCACTAGCTAATGAATACAGTTGGAAATTCCATGGTTTTCACAGATTTCCATACAGATGAAGGGGCAGAAACGTAAGAAAATGCCATTTTTTTTCCTATAGTGCCACCTTCTGGAAGCATTTGTTCACAACAGGCTTGGGGCAAGAAGGTAAGTTACCCCTCATTAGATGCGGCAGGTTGTCTACTTTTCAGAAATGTATAGTTTTATATAGTTATTCTGCTGTTTTAGGGTAGTTTTACCACAAAAACCCTAGAATGCGCATTTTAGTTTATAAAGTTGAAAATGTCATTTTGCGCTGCTGGTGATTAGGGCTCTACGCTAGTCATGGACGTAGGTAAAACTATACAAATTTGGTATTTTTTTACTCGGGGGACTCAGGGCTTTTTCAAATAATTGAAACTTTTTCAATCAAGGTAAATGTTTTTGATACATAGTATGTGATTTTAGCAAAATTAGTAAATTTTCACTTTTTTTTGTCATTATGACATCATAGATTTTTGCAAGATGCAAAATTCTGTTCATGTAAGGTACCATGAGAAAGCTCAATTCGTTCTGAAAAAAACAATATATAGTTTTCCATATTTAACTAAAAATCCCAAGAGGAAATCAAGCGTAAACAGAAGGATAGCAAAAATGCTGAAAATGTGTCTGGCCTGCAGGGTACAGGAAATGGCCCGAACCTCCGGCACTGAAAGGGTTAAGGTGCACGTTTACCGCATAGGCGCCATTGCTCCATTCACTCGTATGGGACTGTACAGTTTGGGACATATCTCTGCAACAGCTCCACGTAGCGAGGTCAGAGATGGCTCATTTGGTTGGTATACCCTTGCTCTGTTATCCAGTCAACATTCTGAGTATGTTGGGGGTCTCAGGGTGCTTCAGGCACTGTTTGGGTACTTTTTCAGTGAAACTATAATTCCCATGAGCTTTTTGCACACTCGTTTCTGATTGGTTCCCGCCACGGCAGCCATTTTGTGCCTTCTCTGAACGAGTATCCTATGCAGGGCTTGGACTCTCCTTCTCTCCTCAGCAGTTTAACCCTTCGCCTACCAGATAAGTCTATTTTAGCGTTTCTGGGGTGATTTTAATTATGCACACTGTTTTTTGGATGTTTCTGATACTTTGACTGTTTGACTTTGTGAGAATATCTATTTCGATAGACCTTGGGGCTAGGCCTAAGACTAAGGACACTGGGGCGTCTGTGTCCCCCATTGCTTATTGGTCCTCATGTCACTCAGCGTTACCTAGGGAATACTCCTGTCATGTTTGCCCAGCATGTGCTTCTGCCCCTGAGTCCCCTGCAGGGACCTCCAGCCATGCACTAGAGACAGTTTGTAAGCAAGAGTTTAAGGCTACTACCGGAGACCTCCGGTCCACCTTACAACTCCTTCCATCCACTTTGCAGGGGGTCTTACACTTGTGCCAGGCCCCCACCCCTATCAGATCTTACCAGCCTAAACCGCCGGGTGTACCTGATGTATCTGATTCATCTGAGGAGGAATTATTGGTGGATTCTGATGATGAAGACTGTTCAGCTGTCCCTTCCTCTAAGTTTTTTGGGGAGCCCTTTGAGGCTGATCCTGTTCCATCGGCTGAGGGCCTGATCAGGGCTGTGTTGAACATTCCCTTGGTGCAGGAGATGTCCTCTGACCCATCTGATGTGTTTCAGGAGCCTGTCAGGCCCCATACTTGTTTTCCACCTAATCCAACCCTTGACCACTTGGTGTCCGAAGGGTGGAAGTTTCCAGACAGGAAACTGTCTGTCTCTAGTGATTTTGCTAAAGCTTTACCCATTCTCTGAAGCAGCCCTAGCTCATTGTGTTCATCCTCCTAAGGTGGGTGCCCCTGTTTCCAGGCTTTCTAAGTCCACAGCCTTGCTTGTGGCTGATGCATCGGCTCTGAAAGCCTGGACTGACAAAAAGCTTGAGACTTCTCTCAAGGCCATTTTCACTGTCGTCCAATACAGGTTACTGGTAACTCTGGGAGGCGATCCGCCCCTTTAAGTAGGCAGGAACATTTCTCCAAATGTATGCCTCCCCTCCCTCTTCAGCTGCTTCCCAGTCAGCTGACACCAGAATGATTTGTTCCTGGGTGTGAACACACCAGGTGGAGTTTGGTGGACCTTATGCCCTGATGGGGGAACAACTTGATTTCAAGTACTTCCCTGGGGGATTATCCTCTGAGGTAATCCTTTCTTTACATGGTGACCTGAAGACAGAAGACCTGCAGAAAGGTGAGCCACCCTTTGAGTGCTGAAGGTCCACTTGTCCCACAGTGTCCCTTAACTGGACGTGTATTTGGGAGTTCTCATTGCGCACTCCGACACTCAATGGGTGTTTATATACTTATTTAATGTATATGAGTGTATGTCTGTGAGTTTTGGAGCAGTCTATGTGGCATCTTAACCCTTTGTCTGCTGGTTGGTTTGCTTCTTGGAGGTTCTGTTATACTTCCTTTTTGGTATAGTGTTTTCTCAACCTGTATATGTGTTTCATACATGTTTTTAACCTTTTTATTGTTGGGGTTAATATTATTTAACTTTATGTTCCGCGCCTTTAAGGCGCGCTTTTACCACATAGCCGCCATTGCTCCTTTACTCTCTATGGGCTTACACTGTGTGGGACGTATCTCTGGAACCGCTTCTCATAGCGACTTCAGAGTGGACTCATTTTGTTTGTCTTCCCTTGCTGTTTCATCCGGTTTAATGTTCAAGTGTGTTGGGGGATTTGGGGGGCTTCGGGCACTGCTTTGGGGTACTTTTTGAGAAAAACTACGTTTCCCATGAGCACTCGTTTCACGCCTCTTTTCTTATTGGCGCCCGTCGCGGCAGCCATTTTGTGAGTTCTTCTCACCGAGTATACTACGCAGGGACCGGGCTTTCTCCCTCTTCTCTGTTGATTAACCCTTCGCTTGCCAGATAAGTTTAGTTTTAAATGTTTCTGGGGTGAATTATTAATCTTTCACACTTTAATTGGGTGATTTCTGTCAGTGGGGTATATTTGACACTGTGAGTATGTCTACGCCGCTGGAGCTTGGGACTAGACCTAAGACTAAGGAGGCTAGGGTATCAGTATCCCCTATTGCGTACTGCTCCTCCTGTCATTCAGGGCTGCGTAGGGAATTCTCTGGTCATTTATGCCCAGCATGGTCAGAAGGTCCTGACAGCAACGCAAGGCCTTCCAGCCATGCTATAGAGCCAGCTTGGGTTAAAGAGTTTAAGGCTGCAACTAGGGACCTCAGGTCCACTCTTCAACTCTTTCCCTTTCAGGTACAGGGAGCACTGCAGGTATGGCAGGCTCCCTCTACGATCAGGACCTCTGTGCCTAAACCACAGGGGGCCCCTGATGTGTCTGATTCTTCTGAGGAAGAATTGTTGCAAGATTCTAATATTGAGGATAGTACAGTTATTGAGTCTTCCAGGTCTGTTGGGGACCCCTTTGAATGTGACCCTGAACTCTCTGCTGAGGGCCTAATTAGAGCCGTTCTGACCACCCTCAACCTTCTCTTGAGTCAAGAGGTTCCCTCTGATCCAACTGATGTCTTTCAGAAACCGGCTAAAGCTGTTACTTGTTTTCCTCCTAACCCTACTCTTGAACGTTTGGTTTCTGATGCTTGGAAAAATCCTGACAAGTCCTCTTCAGTCTTAAAAAAGTTTGCTAAACTTTATCCCTTTTCTGAGCCTGAACTGACTAAATGGGTTCATCCTTCCAAGGTGGATGCTCCTGTTTCTAGGCTGTCTAAATCGACTGCTTTACCTGTATCTGATGCTTCTGCTTTACAGGACTAGACGGACAAAAAGTTGGAGGTTTGCCTCAAGTCTGTTTTTGCCTCTATTGGTACTGCTATGCAACCGGCTTTCACTGTGGCGTGGGTTAACCGGGCCATTGCAGTCTGGACTGAGCAACTCACCACGGCGGTCCGTCAGGACACGCCAGTTTGAGCAGTTGCGCTTGCTTGCCAATACTTCTGAGGCTCAGAACTATGTTTCTGATGCTGCCTTTGATGCTGTCCGCATGATGGCTAGGGCCTCCACTTCTTCTGTGGTGGCCAGGCGTGCGCTTTGGCTTAAGATTTGGTCTGCTGACACTGAATGTAAGAAGGTTTTGCTTTCTTTGCCTTTTCAGGGTACTTCCTTGTTTGGTTCTGAGCTCAAGGAAATAATTAGTGAGGCTACTGGGGGTAAGAGTACCCTTTTGCCTTTGGTCTTCAAGAAAAAGTTGCCGGCTAAACGCTACCGTGTCACGGTTTATTATGACTCTCAGACACAAGTTTTAGGTAAAAAAAAAATCAATTTTATTGAAATAATAAATGATAACTTAGGATGGCAATAACATACATCTATATATATACAGAATATAGCACAGACAGAAGGCAGACTCTACCGGTCCTGTCAATATACCGGACAGGACAGTCTTTAGGCTCTACCGGCCTTGCCAATACTGGGTAAGGCAACCTGCAGATGGAATAGCATAACGGTTTTACCGGCCTTACCAAATTACCGGGCAAGGCAGCCTCAATAGATACACAATGTAGGCTCTACCGGCCCTGCCAATACCGGGTAAGGCAACCTCAGATGGAATGTGGCAAAAGGTTCTACCGGCCTTACCAATACCGGGCAGGGCAGCCCAGAGATAATAGCAGCAGTCAGATGGAACTGGCAAATTAGCAGAATCGTTAAGCAGCAAGGCTTTGGAGCAAACCAGCGTCCGCACGCTGGGACCAACACAGATTTGTATAGCTGAAAGGCTTTGGAGCAAACCAGTGACCGCACACTGGTGTAACAAGTGAGTTTGTATAGCCGCAAGGCTTAGGAGCAAACCAGCGTCCGCACGCTGGGACCAACACAGAATTGTATAGCTGATAGGCTTTGGAGCAAACCAGTGACCGCACACTGGTGTAACAAGCGAGTTTGTATAGCCGCAAGGCTTAGGAGCAAACCAGCGTCCGCACGCTGGGACCAACACAGATTTGTATAGCTGAAAGGCTTTGGAGCAAACCAGTGACCGCACACTGGTGTAACAAGTGAGTTTGTATAGCCGCAAGGCTTAGGAGCAAACCAGCGTCCGCACGCTGGGACCAACACAGATTTGTATAGCTGAAAGGCTTTGGAGCAAACCAGTGACCGCACACTGGTGTAACAAGTGAGTTTGTATAGCCGCAAGGCTTAGGAGCAAACCAGCGTCCGCACGCTGGGACCAACACAGATTTGTATAGCTGATAGGCTTTGGAGCAAACCAGTGACCGCACACTGGTGTAACAAGCGAGTTTGTATAGCCGCAAGGCTTGGGAGCAAACCAGCGTCCGCACGCTGGGACCAACACGGAATTGTAGAAATGTCACCAACGCGACCAGGCAGAAGGTCGCCAGGATACTGAAGACAGGTGATGAGATGACAGGAACCAGCAACGATCAGTCAGGTCAGAAAACAGCAGAGAAGTTCAGCAGGAACTGCAACACCAGAGACTAGGCCGGAACCAGGACTGGAAGTACTTCAGCATGCAGAAAACACTGGAACAGTAGAGATCAGGAACTCAGGAACACATGAGATCAGGAACTCAGGAACACTGGAACAGAGGCCCAGCTATCACTAGCATAGTGATAGCAAGAAGGTCAGAAACAACACGAAAGGGCACTCAAAGGGTGCCCAATCCAGGTTTAAATAGTCAATAAGAGGCGGGCTATCTGCAGACAGCCAATAGAAGCCCCCTACTGGTGACAGACAAGTAACTGCAGCAAATCACGGGCACCGTGATATACCGGTCCTTTCGTTCATTCCAGACGGAGACGCGTTCGACGACCAAGACAATTCTGTCCGATCCACGTCCCTCCTCCAAGCCCAAGCAGCCCTGGAAGCCCAAGGTTGCCTCCAAGTCCAAGACTTCCAAGGCTGCTTCGGCATGACTCGCCGAACCCAGGTCCGCACCCTGCCGTGGGTGGATGCCTCCACCTCTTTCGCAGGGTCTGGGAGGAATCTGTGACGGACCCATGGGTTTTACAGGTGGTCTCGGAAGGGTACAGGATCCCTTTCTTCTCCCTTCCTCCCTTTCGTTTTCATCTCACCCATTTTCCGCAAGATGCAGAGAAACTGCAACTGTTCGGCGCTATTCAGGATCTTTTGGACAAGGAGGTCCTGGAGCCAGTGCTTCCTGTGGACATGGGCTCGGGGTTCTACTCCAACCTTTTTGTGGTGTCCAAGAAGGATGGCGGGGGCCGTCCTATTTTGGATCTCAAGGATCTCAGTTCCTTTGTGGTGAAGACTCCCTATCGTCAGGAATCTCTGCGCACTGTGATTGCCGCCATGTCTCCAGGGGAGTTTCTTGCTTCTCTGGATCTTCAGGATGCGTATCTGCACATTCCCATTCATCCAGCGAGCAGGCAGTATCTGAGGTTTGCCTGCGCCAGGGGTCATTTTCAGTTCTCAGCTCTTCCGTTTGGGCTGACGACTGCTCCCCAGGTTTTCCAGCGAGTTCTGGGAGCATTGATATCTGTCCTCCATCGGGATGGCATAAGAGTGACTCCGTACATGGACGACTTGCTATTGAAGGCCGAGTCTGCGGAACTCCTCCACCAGCAGGTTCAGACCTGCATTCATGCCCTCACTCGTCACGGTTGGATAGTGAATTTGAACAAGTCGGACTTGTCGCCATCCCAGCATCTCATCTTCCTGGATCTACTGTTTGACACTCAAAAGGGTATGGTGTTCCTGCCAGAGGAGGTGGCGCATCAAATTGCCCAACGAGTCTCGAGGATTCTGGCACTCGAGTGGATTCCAGTAGCAAAGTTGTCTTCACTGGTGGGGAAGTTCATCTCCACGATAGAGGCGTTGCCATTTGCGATGGCACACACCATGGAACTTCAGAGGTTTGTGATCCAGACGTGCAGGGATCGTCCAGATCATCAGAAACTGTCAGTATCTCTTCCTCCTCGTCGAGTTGAGCTTGGAATGGTGGATGGACCTTTCCCATCTCCTGAAGGGGAGACCCTTCTGGATACCTTACTGGACCAAGGTCACTACGGACGCCAGTCTCTCGGGCTTGGGTGCTGTCTTGGGTCGTATCAGCGCTCAGGGGAAGTGGTCCTTGGAGGAGTCCCTTCTCTCCATCAACAACATTCTCTGCGACATTGGGAATCTCAGCTGGAGGACTGTCCGGTCAGAGTGGAATCCGACAACGCCACCGCCGTGGCTTACATCAACAAACGGGGGGACAAGAAGTCTCGCCATGTGGCTAGAGGTCAAGGCCATTCTGTCCTGGGCAGAGGATCATGTTCCTGCCATTTCCACGGTGCACATTCCAGGCGTAGACAACGTGATGGCAGCTTTTCTCAGTCGTCACACAGTCGACAGCGGAGAGTGGGAACTCCATCCATAGGTGTTTCAGCTACTGACCCAGATGTGGGGCGTACCTCTAGTGGATCTGATGGCAACCAGGCACAACAGGAAGGTTCCGACATTCTGCTCCAGGTGGAGGGATGCTCTGGCGGTCGACACCCTATCGATTCCTTGGGCGTTTTCCCTAGCCTACATCTTCCCCCCTCTTCCAATGTTGATCAGGTTGATCCAGAAGCTGAAGGTGCAGCGTTGTCCGGTCATCCTCATTGCTCCAAATTGGCGTCATCAGTCCTGGTATCCGGACCTTCTGGCTGTGTCGGTGGCAGAGCCCTTTCCTCTTCCCTCTCGTCCGGATCTTCTGATACGAGGTTATCTGTGGAAGGAGGACGTCCAACGTCTCCATTTGACGGCCTGGAGGTTGAATCCTCAATTTTGAAGCAGAAGGGGTTCTCTTCTGCTGTGGTGTCTACCATGTTACGTGCTCGTAAGCCTGTTTCTTCCAAGATCTATAACCGGGTCTGGTCGACCTTTTTGTCTTGGTGTGCTGACAGGGATCTGTCTCACGATTTTCATCTTCCTACTGTCCTGGCCTATTTGCAGGATGGTGTGGATAAGGGACTCAGTCTGAGTTCCCTTAAGGTTCAGACTTCGGCGCTGTCTGTCTTTTTCCAGGATCGCATTGCCATCCTTCCTGATGTTAGGATCTTCTTCCAGGGCGTGGCTCATTGCGTCCTGCCTTTCGGAGTCCGGCTCCTCAGTGGGATCTTAACTTGGTTTTGGGAGTTCTCCAGCATCCTCCCTTTGAGTCTTTAGCTTCTATTCCTTTGCGCCTTTTGTCATGGAAGATGGCCTTTCTTTTGGCTATCGTGTCTGTCCGCCGGGTGGCGGAGTTACAAGCTCTCTCCTGTAAACCATCCTATTTGGTGTTTCATAAGGATAAGGAGGTACTTCGAACTTCTAAGGAGTTCTTGCCTAAAGTGGTTTCTGAGTTCCACATTAATCAGGAGATTGTGGTGCCCTCTTTCTGCCCTAACCCCTCTTCCGATAAGGAGAGGGATCTCCATTTGTTGGATGTTGTGCGTTGTCTCAAGTTCTGTGTGCATCGCACGAAATCCATCAGGAAGTCTGACGCTCTGTTCGTCATTCCGGTGGGTCCTAGGGCAGGGAGACCGGCATCCAAAGTGACTATTGCATCTTGGATTAAGTCTACCATTCGTAAGGCGTACGAATTGAGGAACAAGCATGTTCCCTTTAGGGTTACGACCCATTCTACCAGGTCCATTGGGGCCTTTTGGGCCTACAAAAATCAAGCGTCTGCTGAGCAGATGTGCCGGGCGGCCACTTGGTCCTCTGTGCACACATTCTCGAAGCACTACCGTGTGGATGTGCTGGCCTCGGCTGATGCCAGCTTTGGGAGGAAGGTCCTGGAGGCAGTTCTGCCTGTCTAGGATCTTCTTCTTCTGAGGTTCTTAGTGCTTCCTTACTGTTGAACCCTGTTGGCTCTAGTTCAGTGTGCTGTGTGACAGTTTCTGGGGTATCCGTTGACACTTCTGTTTTGTTTGGATCTCTGTCCAGTAGGTTCATAGAGGTCCTGGTGACTATGGGGGCCTTGCGCCTGGTCCTTGCCTCTTTCCCACCTCAGGGTAACTCAATGGTCGGACATCCCAGAGTTACCAGTAACCTGTATTGGACGACAGTGAAAATAGGATTTTAGTCTTACCTGTTAAAGGGATAGTAATACTTCGTTTTAACTTTATTTTATTTTGTAGGCATTAAAAAAACATGAAGAATGATATAAGTCTTATCTCTCAAACCTTTATGGTTTATGAGATATTCACAAGCAAAGTTCCCCTCCCCACCCCTTTTTCCTAGTGTAAGCCATCTCTTCTCAAATGTGAGTCTGGTTGTATGACAGGACAGATAACAGAAGGGGACAATTTTCTTTGTATGAAAACAATGAAAGCCCTTCCCCCCTTGACAAGTTTTTCAGCTTTTTCCATTATCTTAATTGAAGATTGTCCCTCTCTGCAGTCTACCTGGGCATCTCCCTTCTGATCTGGTTGAACAGGGAAGGGATACTTTGTTTGTGAATATCTCTTAAACCATAAAGGTTTCAGAGATAAGACTTATATCATTCTTCATGTTTTTTTAATGCCTACAAAATAAAATAAAGTTAAAATGAAGTATTACTATCCCTTTAAATCCTTTTTACTTAGTCCATACAGGTTACTGGTCTCCCACCCTGTCAAGAGACCATGCTAGGCTCTCCTGTGACAAGATGTGGGAGTCCTTCGGGGCATGCTCACAGGAGTCTTCTCCCCTTTTTCTGGTCAGTTAGTAGGGTCACAAATCATTCTGGTGTTAGCTGACTGGGAAGCAGCTGAGGAGGGAGGGGAGGCTCCGCCCCCTGCATAAATTTGGAGAAATGTTCCTGCCTACTTAAAGGGGCGGATCGCCTCCCAGAGTTACCAGTAACCTGTATGGACTAAGTGAAAGGATTTAACAGGTAAGACTAAAATCCTATTTTTGCGACTGCTGATTCTGCCCTGCCCCCTACATTTGCTGCGGTGTGGGTGAATAGGGTTGTAGCTGTTTGGACTGAACAGCTCACTTCAGCTGTCCGTCAGGGAGCTCCTACTGCTGACATGTTGCGGCTTCTCGCCAGCATCTCTGAGGCTCAGCATTATGTTTCTGCTGCCCTGTTTGACGCTGTGTGTATGGTAGCCAGGACATCCACCATGCCTGTGGTAGCCAGACGCACTCTTTGGCTCAAGATCTGGTCTGCTGACTCTGCCTCCAAGAGGGCTCTCCTGTCTTTACCCTTTCAGGGCACCTCACTGTTTGGGCCTGATCTCAAGGATCTGATCAGTGAAGCCACTGGTGGGAAGAGTACTCACCTACCAGTGGTCCCTAGGAAGAAGACGCCTGTCAAGCGGAATCATATTTTTCGTCCCTTTCAGGCTGAATCGCTCTAGGCGACCCAGGAGGTGCCTCAGGCTCCGCGCACCTCACCTAAGCACTAAGCAGCAATGGAGGCCCAAGTCCTCCGCTAAGCCCAAGGCTTCCAACCTTCTTCTGCATGACTCTCCAAATCTGGGTCCCCACCCACAGTTGGGTGGCCGCTTGTGCCACTACCTCTCGGCTTGGGAAGCCTCTGTGACGGACCCGTGGGTTTTGCAGGTGGTGGCTGTGGGGTACAGGATCCCCTTTACCTCTCTTCCTCCTTCCCGGAACTTCTCTTCTCGCTCTCCTCTGGGAGCAGAAAAGCGCCACCTTTTCGAGGGAGCCATCCAGGCCCTTCTGGACAAGGAGGTCTTAGAACCAGTTTCTCCTCAGGAACGGGGGTTTGGGTTCTACTCCAACCTCTTTGTGGTTTCCAAGAAAGACAACAGCTGTCATCCCATTTTGCATTTGAAGGATCTCAAATCCTTTGTGGCCAGGTCCCAGTATCGCCAGGAGTCACTACGCACAGTGATCGCTGCCATGTCCCCTGGGGAATTTCTGGCTTCTCTTTATCTCCAGGATGCATATTTGCACATTACCATTCATCCAGAGAATCGGCAATATCGCCACTTTGCCTGCGACTGAGGGCATTTCCAGTTTTCTGCCCTCCTTTTTGGCCTGACCACGGCTCCTCAAGTCTTCAACAGAGTCCTGGGAGCCTTGATTTCTGTCCTCCATCAGGACGGCAGAGTTACCCCATACATGGCCAATCTCCTTCTCAAGACATCTTCTCCAGAACTCCTTCGTCAGCAGGTGCAGGATTGCATTCATGCTCTGTCCCGTCACGGGTGGATCATCAATATGGACAAGTCGGACCTTGTTCTTTCCCAGAGGATGGTGTTTCTAGGCATCCTCTTCAACACTCAGAGATGGATGGTGCTTCTCACAGATGAAGTGGCTCATCCAATAGCACTGAAGGTCCAGGCTGTCCTGAATCAGGATCCAGTTACAGCCAAGAAGTTGTCATCCCTGGTGGGGAAGTTCATTTCCACCATAGAAGCAGTTCCGTTTGCCATGGCTCATACCAGGGAACTTCAGAGCTTTGTAATCCTGGCATGCAGGGGTCGGCCGAATCTCCTGGAGAGGTCCCTATCTCTCCCTCTTCATGTGGAGCTGAGCCTATCGTGGTGGCTCAACCTGGACAAGCTACTGAAAGGCAGGCCCTTCATGGTGCCATTCTGGACAACAGTGACGACGGATGCCAGTCTCTCCTGGTGGGGAGCGGTCCTGGGGCACTTGAATGCCCAGGGCTGGTGGTCCCAGGAGGAATCTCTCCTTCCTATCAACGTCTTGGAGCTTCGGGCGATATTTCATGCCCTGCGACACTGGATGCACCAACTGGAGGATTGCCCGGTCAGGGTACAGTTGGACAATGCCACAGCGGTAGCCTACATCAACAAGCTAGGTTGCACAAGAAGTCTCGCAGCATGGCTAGAGGTCAAGGCTATTTTGTCCTGGCAGAGGAGCATGTCCCTGACATTTCCACAGTTCATATTCCTGGTGTAAACAACATTCTGGCAGACTTCCTCAGTCGTCACAGTGGACAGCAGAGAGTGGGAACTGCATCAAGAGGTCTTCGACCTCAATGTCCAGCGGTGGGGTCTTCCGTGCATTGACCTGATGGCAACAAGACACAACAGGAAAGTTCCAATGTTCTTCTCTCTCTGGGTGGACCCTCTGGCTCTAGCAGTGGATGCCTTGTCGATCCCGTGGATTTTTCCTCTGGCATACCTTTTTCCTCCCATTCCCCTGTTGCACAGGGTGATCAGGAATCTGCGACTGGAGCATTGCACGGTCATTCTGATTGCTCTGTACTGGCCTCGACAGGCTTTGTTTCCGGAGCTTCTGGATCTTTCGGTTTTGGAACCTCTTTGGCTCCCCTCTCGTCCAGATCTTCTTCTACAGGGATACCTGTAGAAGGAGGATGTTCATCGTCTGGCTTTGATGGCATGGAGATTGAATCCTCAATTTTTCTTCTGGTGTGGTGGCTACTATGCTTAGTGCCATAAGCCTGTTTCCTCTAAGGCCTGCCATCGAGTTTCGTCTACCTTTCTCTCTTGGTGTGCTGATAGGGACCTGCCTCAGGATTTTGATTTTCCTGCAGTCCTTTCCTATCTCCAGGATGGTGTGGATAAGGGACTCAGTCTGAGTTCTCTTAAGGTTCAGACTTCTGCTCTCTCTGTTTTCTTTCAGAGGCTCCTTGCTATCTTCCTGATGTCAAGGTTTTCTTCCAGGGCATTGCTCATTCCCATCCTGTATTTAAGGCTCCTGCTCCTCAGTGGGACCTTAACTTGGTTTTGGGCATCCTTCAGCTCCCTCCCTTTGAGCCCTTGGCCACTATTCCATTACGTCTGCTGACGTGGAAGATGGCTTTTCTCCTGGCGATCGTGTCTGTTCACCGTGTTGCGGAACTGCATGTCATGTCTTTTTGGCCACCCTTTTTCCTGTTTCACAAGGACTAATCAGGAGATTGTGGTTCCTTCGTTCTGCCCTAACCCTACTTCTGACAAGGAGAAGGACCTTCACTTGTTGGATGTTGTGCATTGTCTCCAGTTCTATGTTCACCGCACTGAGTCCTTGCGGCAGTCTAGTGCTCTTTTTGTCATTCCTGAATGTCCCAGGGCAGAGAAGCCTGCTTCCAAGGTAACCATTGCTTCTTGGATTAAATCCACTGTTCATAGGGCTTACGAACTTCAGAAAAACCTGCCCCCTTTCCAGTCACGGCTCATTCTGCGAGCTCTGTTGGGGCATCTTGGGCCTACAAAAATCAGGCCTCAGCTGATAAGTTGTGTAAGGCGGCCTTTTGGTTGTCTGTACATACCTCTTCCAAGCACTATCGCGCGGATGTCCTGGCATTGGCTGATGCCAGTTTTAGCAGGAAGATCCCTGAGGCAGCCTTGTCTGTCTAGGATCTTCTTCAGTACTCTCCCACTTTTGAGCCCTGTTGGTTCTAGATCCGTTCCTGGGGTCTGTTTCACTCCTGTTCGGTGTCTGTAGACACCTTGCACTTATTGTTGAGCTATTCATGATCTGTTGGCTCAGTAGTGCTCTGGTGACTTTGGGGGCCTGCACCTGGTCCTTGCCTTTCTTCCCGCCCTGGGAACTCAATGGTTGGACATCCCAAAGTCACCAGTAACCTGTATTGGATGTCGGAGAAAAGACGATTTTAGTCTTACCTGTTAAATCCTTTTCTCTTAGTCCATACAGGTTACTGGTCTCCCACCTTGTCAAGGGATCATGCTTGGCTCTCGTGTGGCAGAACGTGAGGGTCCTTCTGGGTTCATGCTCACAGGAGTCTTCCTTTACCTTCTTAGTACCTAGTCAGTAGTTAGTTTTCAAATCTTACTGGTTGGGGATTGGCTAGTTGGAAGCTAAGGAGGGGAGGTAGGCTCCACCCAGCAATCACTTCTCAGAATTGTTCCTGCCTACTTAAAGGGGCTTATAGCCTACCCAAAGTTACCAGTAACCTGTATGGACTAAGAGAGAAGGATTTAACAGGTATGACAAAAAATTATTACTATGCTTTAAAATAATGCACAGTGTAGGACTTAAAGTGGAACTACCACGTTAAGTAAAGTCACCCTGCAGTACTTAGGCCGTTGGCGACTAGCTTAATAATAGTTATTTTACTTCTCAAAAGTAGCCGCTTGTAAAATAATCCTTTAGCTTCCGAGACCTGAAGCCAGGCATCAGTGCACACATCTTGTCCGTTAGCCTGTGCTGTCAATCCCGGTCTCCCTTCAGAAGCATTGCACTGGCCCGAACAGCACTGGATTGGACTGACGGAGCAGGTGCGCAACCTGCACTAACCTGGCCGTCAGTCTCCAAAGATTAATGAATTCTTTACAAGCAGCTGCTTTTGAGAGGTAAAATACCTATTATTAAGCTAGTCACCACCTGCCTAAGTATTGCAGGGCGACTTTACTTAACGTGGTAGTTCCGCTTTAATAATGGATATGGACCATGAAACACTGCAGAGTTGCGCCCTATGAACAACTTTACTTAGAGACCTCACCAAATGAAGTTTATTTGTAAAAAGAGACAATCAGAAGTGTACAGAGACTTAAGAAAGCCTGAACAAAATAAAAAGAACTAGCAGTCCCATGTTATACACTCAAAAGGAAAGAGTCAATTGGTCCAGCCGTGAGAGTCACGCAGATCCCTCAACCTTGTAATAAGAATTTAGTGGCTGACTTCAACAAAATCGAACAGATTAACTACACCAGAAGATAAAAAGCAGTCAAGATAAGCCGACAAAAAAAAAAAAAGGAAAGGGGAAGGAGGAGAGAGAGTGAAGGAATGAGTAGCAAAAGAAAGAAGATGGAAAGGGGGGAAGACAGAGGGAAAAGGAGAGGGAAGGGGAAGAGGGTACGCCACTTCAAGTAGTAGAGGCAAGACGACCGCAAAGACAGCCTTCACGAAGACTCAAAATATATCCACAGTTTATAGCTGGTCTCAAAAGAATCCATGGCACCCACAGAAATATAATACAAGTTTTCCAAATCTAAAATGAATAGTCAATATTTATTATATATGTTGTTACATTAAAGAAAATAAAAAGTAGTTTTATTCGTAATCATTTTGTTGTAGAATCTGAGGGTTTTTCTTTCTTTGTAGTATGACCCTATACATTGAGATGGCTTGCAATGGGCTGTTTGGTGCTGGTCGTGATGGGATGATTGCACCTTCTGATCCTAAGAAAACATTTTCTCTGCAAAAAGCTGAAATTGTCATTTTCCACCGAGAAGTGCAAGAATTGCTCTTAGACTTTGAAATCATATACAGTATGGCCAAGGTAAGAAGTCACCCAGCAATGCATTATACAATCCTCTGCCACTCAAAGGGTTGAAGTCACAGCAATACATATTTAATTTGCAAAAGGCACTTTAATATTCCACTTACCTTATTATGTCAAGAATATAACAGTGTCCCTATGAACTTTGGCCTTTGTGTTTTTTTTTATGAGATAACCTCTTCAGTCTTGGATGTCATGTCCATGATGGAAAATTTTGAGAGATCAGATGTATGTTGTATTAGAGATTTTCTAATTAGATAAATAGTTCTTCAGTAATGTAATTTCTGTATCTTTTGTGCAGTGTGGATATGTTAATGCAAATGAAACTGCAGGATCAGCATCTGCATTTGTTAGTCCAACAGAGCCTTCCTTTGTGTAGTCCTTTTCCTCCTACCCATAGCTACTGTGTAACCCTTAAAGTGTCCGAGATGGATGCTGCAAATCCCAGCATTCTGTTACTCAAAGCAGTGGAGAATTTCAAGAGGTTCCCTTTGTCCATTTACATTTAATTTAGTCTTGACATGGAGAAAGGAATCCTTAGCCCACCACTATTCATTACGGTATCTTAAGGCAGTAAAAACTTGAGGAGAACCTGAAGACATGTCCTCCTCTCTGACACCAGGTACCTCTCATCATCATATCTATGAATGGAGTGGGTCTCAGAGCTCTCTTGCTCACTCTGATGTTCAAGTGGAAGCCCTCCATCTGCTACACATTCAGCAGTCAGCCTCAATTTATATTGAAACAAGGAGAAGATATGTAAGCCCTCTCATTCCCACTTATCCTCTGGAGGCATTTGGCTGGAGAATATCATTTAAATGGGTCCTTTTAATGTTTTGAATGCTTTAGCATTCAAAAGGATAAAAGCCTAATGTTAATGCAATTGGTTTGCCACAGAATTGCTCGGTTTTTCATATATATGGTCTTCTATCTGATAATGCACAATATAGGCCATAAATGTAAATTCCAACAGTGTATCTGTTTTGACTGGATTAGTGTACTCATTCCATAATTCAGGTGTGTTTGTTTCTATGTGCTTGGTAAAGGACTCTTCTGTTTGTTTTGTTGGTGGCCACCACTGATCCTTATCTATCTTGTAACAAAACTATAGTTTATTTTTTTTCTTCACCTTCATTTTTTTCAGTTGCTTGGGGAAGATAACCAGAGAAGCTACCATGCTCTGTATGTGGCCAATCAAATGGTGAACTTGTGTGATGTGACTGACCCTAGCACTTTCGCTGCTGTTCGCAAATTATCTTCAACTTTCTTCAGGCAGAGGAATGGTGACAGCCAACATGTTATTCATGCCATGGGGCATTGCCACATCGACTCTGGTAGGTCCTATTCATTTCTAACATGTCAACTAATAAGTATATTTTTGTTATGATTTCTCTTTCAGGTGTAACTATTTCTATATACTTGACAAAGCATAGGCAAGGCTTCAGACCTAATGGATGTAGGGTTTTGAGACTAATGCTTTGAGTGCCTGAGAGGTATCCAGCACATTACGTTGCAATGTGTTGGATACCTCTCTTTCACTCAGTGGATTAAGTGCCTTATGCGCAAAATAAAAGAGAAACAAGTGAGGTTCCGATAAAGTGTACTCTAGTAGATAAAACCAAATACTGTTGATTTAAATGGAAATTTTAATCCCTTGACTGCAGAGAGAGAGGTGCAAAGCAATGCTCTGGGCTCATCAGGTTGAAAGCACCATTAAAAGGCTTGGGGAAAAAAAAAAAAAGCTGTGGCCTGTAAGATTTCTTTGAGAATTGATCACTGTCTTAGGGCCATATGCACAAATGTGAAGTGATTCTAGTGCAATCCAGCTGCACCATATGGAACAAATACAAACTCCAATTTATTTAAGTGGGGTTAAACTCGTAAATGTTTTTTGGAGACCTCTCTAGCATTCAGAAGTTTAAAAGTCCATTTACATCAATGGAATTTTGTGGGAATTTTATTTGTTGTTTTCTGTCTCCTGTTTTCCGACATTAAACTATATTGACACTCCACCCATAGCATGGCTGTGGCCCTATGAGGAAACCATTAGAAAGTGCGCTCGCAGCTGGATAACAGCAGTACAACTGATGGCGAAAAATTCTGACTTCACATTTACGTGTTCTCAGGTATGTTAGTGTTATTGTGTGTTTGTTTACTTATTAACATATTTAATAGAAGCACAGAATTCTACTTTATTTCGTTTTTAAAAAACAATCTAGAGATTATTTGTATTGGAGGGATGGTCGTACAAACCACAAATTTGATTGGCTTCCAAATGTTGAAGGGTAATCCAGACATGACCCCTTTGCGCTCAGTTCCTAGGGAAAACACCTGCACCTCCCTGGTGAGGTCCCCAAAAAGTTTAAACTTATATTGTGTTTAGTTGATATTCATGTTTTGTGGAGTCTTGCTTGTCATTTTGGTACTGCACCACCTTTATGGTGTGAGTTGTCCTCCATATTGACATTAGAATGTTAAACATGATCCACCTGAGCGGTGACTAGCCAAAGAACAAACAAATTATGCTTTTGTATGTTTCCTATCATATTCTTGCATTGCAGGTAAAGGGTGGTAACGTGTTAGCAGTGGTAAAAGCAGGTGACTGGTAGAGTAAAATGATACCCTTTATTGAAAAGCTTTGAAGCTTGCATCCTAGAGCCACTAAGTTAGCAAGCAGATGCCTTATACAGCTGCTTGCATCTCTTTATACTCTTTAGTTCTACACTTTTTAAATTACTTATATACTAGATCTAGAAAGAGCTTAAAGTTTATTTTATGTCTCTTCTTGGAGGAGCACCTGTTTCTATTTCTTCTTCTGTTAATCTTCTTTCAGGAGTACACTATGGTCCTAGGGCCTGTTTATTTCCTTACATATTTTCATGTCATTTTTTTTAAGTATATGCTGATAAAAAATACAGTATACCAAACAAGGTGTGGCTAGCCTCACTGCTGTGCCCTCTTTGCTGTCACTGTCAGCTGATTTGATTCAGCACAGCACTGCTCAGCTATGGTCTGCATCTGGATTGAGCAGGTGATGACAGTTAAGCATATTCTGCTGATTCATACAAATAGCCTTCTTTCCCTTGGATCCAAGGCTCACCTAGTGTATTTCCCTAGGGAACACTTTATTTTGGGCATTGCAGACCTGCTCTGTTCCAGTAGAGCATCTTTCTTAACCCCTAGAGTGCCAGGTGGGTACAACGTACGAGTGGACACAGCTGTACCTGCTGTGCCACGTTCATACGTTGTACATCTAAAATGCGGTCACTGCATAAGCCAGTATAACCGGCTTGCAGTGGCCACATTTTAGAGGAAAAAGTAGCCTGGCACTCGTGGGGGGGCATGAGGATCGCTCCTCATACCCCCCAGGTATTGATCTCCCAGTCGATCGCGCTGGGAGATCAATGTGTACAAAGGAGAAGCAGAGCTTCTCCTTTCCCCTCTCTCCTACCCGAACTTCCGGGTAGGAGTGGGCGGGACAGGCGGAAGCCTCCTAAAGTCATCGGTGACATGTTCACCGATGACGTTAGCAAGGTTAACCCGATGAAGATCACTTCTACCGGAGGTAGGAGAGAAGTGAAGGAGAGCTTGTGCTCACCTTCAGTCGCCATATTGATCGGCTGGGAGATCAATAACTGGGGGCACATCAGGAGGGGTCCTGATGTCCCCCAGCAAGGTCTGAATTAAAGAACAAAAAAAAAAAAATAACCCTGTGAGTGCCAAAGGGTTCCCTAGTGCATTGTTTTGCAATGTGCTGGAGACCCCTGTGGCACTCACAGGGTCAAGTCTTTTGGGCAGTATTAGTCTTAAAATATTGGGGGGGGAAAAGCCCCAAAAAACTTCACGTGCCACGGGGGGGGGGGGGGGAGTTCAATGATGCAGACCCCCTTCCTGTGGCACACACTTTTTATCATTACTTTGTAATCAGAGCTTGTTTGGTGGGCATCTGGATACAAAGTAATGATAAAAAAAAAAAATAAAAATAACTGTTTGCGTGCCACAGGGGTCCAATGCACTGGACACCCCTGTGGCACACACAGGATTATTTATTTGTCCCCCCTTTTATTTTTTTATTCAGACCTCATTGTGGGGTTCTGATGCCCCCAATGAGGTCTACACAAAAATATTGGGGGGAAAAGCCCCAAAAAACTTCACGTGCCACGAGGGGAGGGGGGGAGTTCAATGATGCAGACCTCCTTCCTGTGGCACACACTTTTTATCATTACTTTGTAATCAGAGCTTGTTTGGTGGGCATCTGGATACAAAGTAATGATAAAAAAAAAATAATGAACTGTTTGCGTGCCACAGGGGTCCAATGCACTGGACACCCCTGTGACACACAAGGGATTATTTATTTGTTCCCACTTTTATTTTTTTTATTCAGACCTCATTGTGGGGTTCTGATGCCCCCAATGAGGTCTACACAAAAATATTGTGAGGGAAAAAGCCCCAAAAAACTTCACGTGCCACGTCACATGCTTTGCAATGTGTTGGACCCCCTGTGACACACACATACTTTTTTTTTTTTTTTTTTTTTTTTTTAAGACCTTGATGGGGGGCACCAGGAGTGTTCCTGATACAGCCTCCCCAATGAGGTATGAATAAACAATTACAAAAAAAAACTGTTTGTGTGCAACAGGGGGTCCAATGCATTGCTTTACAGTGCATTGGGCACCCCTGTAGCATGCACACAAAATGCCTCCAATCCCCCCACCCCCATGTACCCTATCACCCTGCCTGGTTCCACAGCCCACTGGCAGTCCCATTCCCCAGCCTGACCC
Source organism: Rhinophrynus dorsalis (assembly GCA_037306005.1). NCBI lineage: Eukaryota > Metazoa > Chordata > Amphibia > Anura > Rhinophrynidae > Rhinophrynus > Rhinophrynus dorsalis. The sequence goes on from CM074721.1 coordinate 367,973,348, forward strand.
CAGCCTGTTTCCACTGCCTACTGGTAGACTCAAAGTACTAGTATGCACTAGAGTCAGGCTGGGAATCAAACATTGTATGAGGGGGACATACAGTGCACACTGGTAGTAACAGATTCCCCCATATACACTATCGGACACCGTTCCCCACCACCACCACCATCCTTGGTCCGCTCACCACTAGTAGACACACCCACATACACTGCCTAACCCCTCGACCCCCCACACACTTTGTTACACTGGTAGTCACAGGCCCGCATGTACACCGGCTGACGCCCTAGCTTCTTACATCTGTTAGCCATAAAATCACACATACACTGTTTGCTTTTCCATCCCTGTTCTACTGGTAGCCATGCTCCTGTCACCCAAATTGGTTTGTCAACCCACAGCAGTGGGGAACCATTTTTATTAGGCTGACAAGAGGTCACCCTAGGAAATCCCACTGCGTTTTCCTGTAGCACCACATTCTGGAAATTGTTGTGCAAACTAACTTAGGGGTAAAAAGGCAAGTGACCCCTCATTCGATGCGGCAGGTTATACCAAAATGGTATGGGTTATCTACCCTTTTTTCACGTAGCTTTTTGCACGATGTAAAATTCTCTTCATGTAAGGTACCACGAGAAAGCTCAATTTGCTCTGAAAAAAACAATATATAGTTTTCCATATGTAACTAAAAATCCCCAGAGTAAATCAAGCCTAAACAGAAGGATAGCAAAAATGCTGAAAAAGTGGCTGGCCTGCAGGGTACCAGAAATGGCCCGAGCCTCCGGTACTGAAAGGGTTAAGTGTGTTACTTCCTGTTTGGTATATTACCTATGGAGCAAATTCTGGGCTCTGACATGGGATGTAGAGGAGGGATTTCCAATTTCCTTCACTGCGCAGCTTCAACTTCAGGGGCATTCAGGCACTCCCTCTCACTTTTCTAGGTTCTATTTTTACTACATTTCTAACTTTTTGTCTGAGACACCATGCCAAGTGTCCATAGACTGGGAGATTACGAGTAGAGTTGATAGAGATATTGCAAAAACTTCTACTTGCATAAAGTGCAGTTATAAACTTTATGGGGTCAAGCTTTATATTGTTTAGTATGCATTTCTTCTACCAGCATTTTGCCACCTATCACTGTAAATGATGATGCATGCCCAATATTGGAACTTGAATGGGCCAAACTTCTCCCAGGTTCCATAGCCATCACCTTTCAAAAAGTATTTGAAAAAAATGGCTTTCTGAACCTTCACATACAGCTACAAAGGGACTACCTTTCACCAGTATTGGTCATAATTCCTCTGTGATATCAGACCAAGAGTCAATGGGCAATGAAAGGAAAATTTGCAGTGAGTGTACTTACCCTCTGTAACGGAAGCAAAAGTCGCCGGGCTGTGCTTAGCCGTTGTTTCAGGGTCATCACTCCTGGAAGCGGCTACAAATGGGTAGCTGGTCCGGTAGATGGATGAAGCAGGTTGGGTCACTGGAACATAGCTCTCCTGAATGCGAGGGGTCAAAGGGGACCCTTTAAACTATTCAGAAATAAAACACAGGACACAGTTCTTAGTCCAAAACGACTACTCCCTTATTGAAGGAGCAGGGGACATTTTATGGGAAAACCAGGTACAGTACAATAGTGGGGGTGTATACAGTAAACACAGGGCCAAACAATGGAGTGCACGCACAAGACAATGGGACAATACAGTTGTATTGATACAATAAAAAAACAGTACAATAGAGACAATCATGACACTAGTCTAATCCTATCACACAAAACAATAGTGTATACACACCAGGGGTGAAAGGATTAGTACAGTGAAAACCTAATCAACATCTGGACCAATGTGGGACACATCTACCATTTGGCTGGCCTTGCAAATATCCAAGTTAACCCCTTCAGGCCCATGTAAGATTGTAGTCCCCCAGGTAACAGAGGGGTCCATTATATATTACTGTACATGACAACACATTAAACGTTCACATAACATTTAACATAGAACGGTAGGTAGCTGATCAGAATGCCGTATACATTTCAAAATGGACGGAGTGTATTTTAACATGCTTGGCCGTATTTTGTGGCTGCCCAGACGTCCAGAGCTGGAACTTCACCCAGTGCCTTACAGACTGTTTATGTTTTTCCCATGGCTCTTAAAAGAGCCCCTATTAACTATGTAAGTAACCATTAACTATGTCAAACCTATTGTTACACTATGCAGAAAAGAATGCTAGTGGTCGACACTAGAGATTGTAGCTCTGGTGCAGTGGCAATGCTCTGCTGAGCCTTGCTGCAGCCTAAGCCGAGTACCGTTGCCCACTGTAAGGCTGCATAGCACTCCCCAGGGGATGAGCTGTGAAAGTACTCAAGATGATGCAGCGGAGGTTGATGAATACCAGACAGGTGAAGACTGAAGAGTTATGCTGGTGTGTGCATCTCAGATAGGAAGGAACTCTTCAACTAAAGGAAACAAGTGTCCAAAACATAATGTAATAGAGTGGTAAAGAGGAGGCAGTGGTCAGGAACAGGACACAGCAGAGTTCCAAATCAGAAGACAATAGAGTGATCAAGTGGAGATAATAGCACACAGGAACCAGGCAACAATTGATATCAAGACTGTGCTTTGGAGATCCAGGCAACATAATCTATAAGCTTTAAAGCCAGAACCACAGGGAGGGAAGAAAAGGAGCAACCCAGATGTAGCGCCTAAGTGAGAACCACCACAGGGAACCCCCCCCCCCCAGAAGCCGCTACCAGAGGTATTAAGCAGGTTTAGAAAGAAACGAGCATTGGAAACTACGATCTGGCACAGTAGAATAAACAGCCACTGGTCCATGAATGCCCCTCAGGATCATAACCCTTCCAATTCACAAGATACTTCAGATGATGCCACATACATTGAAAGTCAAGGATCTCCTCAACAATGGACACATCATACCAGTACACAGTAACAAATAGAGCAGTAGAACTGAAGGGATGCTGGAACAGAGAGGGAATCCAAGGTTACACAAGCAATATGTGGAACACAGCGTGGATTCGAAAACTTGGTAAGGCAAAGATGGTAAACAGCTAGAGAAATATGGTGAAGAACATTGTAAGGACTGAGGATTCAGGATCCCAACTTGGTGGTTGATTGTCAAAGTCTGACATTCTTAATCAACAACCAGACTTTGTCACCAGGAATCAAAGACTGATGACAGTCAACTACGGCTTTCTGTCAATAGAAGGAACTGGAGAAGTACCAGAAGCCAAAAGGAGGGTACTAGGATTATATACCAAGGGCTACAAAAAACTGAGATCATTGCGAAATGGGTTAATAACCACCCTGATGACTCTCATGCCAGTAGAATAATGGAAAATGGACTATGAAATCCATGAAACTCATGGTTAGGCACTGGAAGTGGCTGAAGATGAGAAAAAATATATATAACTGAAGCGCACTCCTGATTTTAACAAACAATTCCCCGCATATCATATGAGGAGGTGCTGGTGATCAAAACCTGCAATCACACAAAAGAAAATATAGAAGATCACCTTAAACAGGAGACTAGTAGAGTAATAATGAGATCTTCATTTGCCAACTGAGTGGCTTTGGAATGCAAGCTTTCAAGACAACTAACTCTTTTTTTTTTTTTTTTGGGGGGCATAATAAGAATGGAGGCTGAATGCACAATACCTGTCATGCACATTATTTTAGTATCTAACCCCTTGACTGCCAGAGAAGCATCCACCACAATGCATTGAATACCTCTGTGACACCAAAAGGATCAATTTCCACTATCAGAAGATTCTTCTCGATGGCCATAAATTAAACTCTAGGCTCTGGTACACCTCTTTTAAATGGGCTAGAAAAATGCAAACAAGATTAATTACCTTTTTCACAATCCAGTAAAATTGACCAGAGATGGGTAGGGCAAAATAATGTATGAGTTAACTCTCCAAACACCAGAGGGGTGCACAATTCCTCTCTTAAAATGAGACGTGCAGCCCCCTGGCATCTAAAGAGACCAAAAGTATTTTTATTTTGTGGGATGATGTGACACAAATTCCTTGTCACTGTTCAAGCCACATTTCAGAGTGTTAAACTTAGTTATCCGTTTATACTTCCAGATATTTTCTGTCTCTGTGACTTAAAATTTCCCATCAGCACACAGTCTCTTTGAGATCTGTAATGCTGTGATACATTCTGCAAATGTGTTGTGCAACTGGGGTGTCTCCTTTGTTGTTCACTCTGGACCTATGAGAATTCATACTTTTTCTCAGGGTCTGTCCTGTTTGGGGACATTTCACACACATAATGAGGTAAACAACATTAGATGAGAGCTAAAGAATTTGCCCTTGATATTGTGGTTTTTGTGAGAATGTGGTATGGGCACCTTATCTGTGGTACATATGTGTGCACAGTTTCAGATGTCCTTTGTAGACAGGGAGAAGTACCATTTTCGTAAGTGAACTCTTCACCACCAGTTGTTTCAGAATGAAATCACCACTACAAGAAAATCCACTCTGCCACCAAGAAGCAACCCCACGCTGGAGATCTTTAGAATAGTCTCACATCAGCTGTACTTGACAAACAATACAGACTGGCACACAACCTAGCTACCAAGGAACAAAAAAGTAGTAGCCCCTAAAGGACAACAAAAACATAATAATTTAACCAGCAGACAAAGGTGGTGGTACTGATTATGAACACTATTGATTATATAGAAAAGGCACACAGGCAACGTATGGATGAAAGGTACTACAGCAGGCTACAAGAAGATCCCACATCTAACTACGCAAAATAGCTTAAAAAATCATGAAAGGACTCACTTCTAACACTTAGAGACCACCTGGAGGCCCTCATTCCTGGAAGACCCCAGGGTAAGATGCCTCTATATGCTTCCTAAAATACACAAGGAATGGATGATATCCTAATCATTTGGACTGCCAGTGAAGATGAACTTTTGTAATTTCACAAAAATTACAATGCCTTCCATTCCACCATTAATCTCAAACTCATCCATTCACCCACAAAAATTAGCTTTCGGTGTACTACAATCAGTATTAGTAACAACTCCATTTGGATAGCTCTGTTCCACAAACAGACAGGCCTAATTTTCACAGAAATTACAGCTTCTATCCCAGACACATACAAAACTCTATTGTTTACAGCCAGGCTCTAAGGTACAACTGCATATGCACGGAGGCATCTGATGGAGATTAACATCTTAAAAATCTCTGGTTAGATTTTATCAGTCATAAATATAATGCCAAGGTCAGACATCCAAATTCAGAGAGCCACCAGTGTACCCAGAAGAAATTTCCTGGAATACAAACAACCACAGGAAGTGTGCCATTAGTAGTCACATACAACCCACAGCTTAAAATTCTTAGCATAATTTCCAAAGACCTCCAGGTATTACTACATACTAATGACAGATTAACCCCTTAACGATCGGCGTGGTCAGTTAATGACCACGAGCGTTTTTTTTTTTCTTTCTTCCGCTTCCAGACTCCCTGAACGGCGTGCAGCCGCGGGGGAAGCCCGGAATTCCATGACGGTCATAGTACGTCATGGGTCATTAAGTCAGATTGACACATGACGTACTATGACCGTAAAGGGTCGTTAAGGGATTAAAAAGAATAGTCCCAAGACCTTCTCTCCTATAAACAGCCCCCAAACCTGAAACAACTAGTGGTGAAGAGCTCCCTTAAGAGTGCAACAGGAAACTGTACTTCTCTCTGTCTACAAAAGGAGTCTGGAACCTGTCACACATATGTACCACAGATAAGGTGCTCTTACCACATTCCCACCGAAACCACAATATTGTGTGGAAATTCTCCTGTGACTCATCTAATGTTGTTTATCTCATCATGTGTGTAAAATGCACCCAATCTAAATAACAAAAGAGACACCCCATTGGGCCAACAATTTTGCAAAACTGATCACAGCTTTAAAAATCACAGTGACTGTACTGATGGGCAATGTTAGGACTCAGAGACATAACGATCAATTAATATGCAAAAGATTGGTCAAGTGGAGGCTGTGGTCAGCAACAGGATTCAGCAGAGAAACAAATCAGTAGGCAATGGAGTGGTCAAGTAAAGTCTATGGTCTTTCAACAATAGGCAGGCAAAGTAGCTTGCAGGCAGGATCCCACATAGAGGAACCAAGCAAAAATGGTTAAGAAGCTTGAGCTTGGAATAGTAACAACCTCTGAAGACCACTTAGTTGGTTAAATAGAAAAGATCACTAAATAGAGGATGAATGAAAAGCTAAAGTAAAAGGAAGATTCAGACACAATCAGGGTTGAAACAACAACAGTGGTGGTCAGAACATCCTTTGAAGGGCAGACTCTCTTAGCAGAGGAGCTATAAGAGGCCGCCACAACTGGAGGGGACATCCGAATATGATGTAACACTACTCATTAAGGTTTGCACAAAAGAATGTATCTGGTAAACGCAATAAAGTTATCACAGTAGATTGATAGACACTAAACCAAGAAATGACACTGTAAGTGCAATTGGGAAGGGGGGATCCTCCTGTTTACTTTTTTCTTTGTTTGTCATTAGTAGTGTTTCCTTTCAAACCTTGCCAGTATATGGTGGTTCTGGGCTATGCTATCTTACACCCTTCATTCCTCTTTGTCTATTTAAGTGCACCCTTGAATTTAAAGTTTCAGATTTTTACTGTAGGAATACATATTATGCTCCCTATCCTTATATTGGTCTCTAATGTTGTTTCATAGGTTTTATCATCTCATTAACTACTAACCTTCTATGGCACCACTGATCCATTTTTACAAATATTCTCATTGAACCCTGTTTTTTTTTCTCTCTCTCTCTCTCTCTCTTTCTCTCTCTCTCTATGGTCACTATTGAAATGTTGCCCACTATTTGGTGACCAACAAAATGCCTAATTTGAAATGTTACCTGCATTAAAAGGGCAACATTCTGCTGTTGTAGGCTTAAAGGGATAATAATACTTTGTTTTAAAAATGGATAATCTTGTATATATTGACAACAGAAGTAGAATAACCTACCTCCCATCTCTCAAACTTTTATATTTTGAGAGATCATAGCATTTAAAGTACCCCCCTCGTACCCCTTTCAGAGACGTCAGCGCTCTATGGCACAGAAGCGGATCCTGGTCATTTGACCAGCCAGCGGCTCTCCAGCAGAGCCAAGATGTCTCTATTTAGAATGAAATACGTCATTGGTACAGTCTGCAAAGTGTGCCTGGTCTGCAAGCACACTTTGTGGACCGGTCCATCCAAGTATTTCATTCTAAATAGCACTATCTCAGGCTCTGCTGAAGAGCCGCTGGCCGGTCAAATGACCAGGATCCGCTTCTGCCCCATAGAGCGCTGATGTCTCTGAAAGGAGTGGGAAGGGGGACTTTAAATGCTACAATCTCTCAAACTGTAAAGGTTTGAGACATGGAAAGTTGGTTATTCTAGTCTATTGTTAATATGTACAGTATTAGAAGCAAAGTGTTACTATCCCTTTAAGTGTCTTTGGCAAACACTGTACCACAAACATACATCTTATAATGGTATTTTTAACCCTTTACATGCTAGACAGAGGAGTAAAGCGTTGAGTGTAGCACAGAAGGAAAACCCCAGGTAAGTTTTAGTGAACGCCAACAGAGAGCAGCAATATAAGACCCAAGATTACCCCTTCTCTCTAATCACTCATTTACTGAACCCTTTCTGGGCTGCAACCAGGACATTCCAGGGGCAATCCGCCACTATAACATAGGTATGTGGATCTGATGTGTTTCTCCATGTAGGCATGGTAGTTATTTGAATCCAGATTTTGCCTATCCAGAACATGTAAAAGCTGTCGATCTGACATATGTACAAACTACTGATCTCCAGATTGCCCCTGGAGTGTCCTGGCTGCAGCCAATAAAGAGTTCAGTAAAGTGGACTACAGAAGCGGTGGAGCGCCTGTCAGTGCAGGCTAGTGGCTGCTGATGTGACTGTGATCATGTAGAGGCATGTATTTGCTTCTCTCTAGCATGTAAAGGGTTAAAGATACCTTTTATAAGATGTATGTATTTGCTTTTCTTTCTAACATGTATAGGGTTAACGATACCATTATAAGATGTATGTTTATGAAATAGTGATTAGCAACGACAATTAAGCCTGCAACATCAGAATGTTGTCCATTCTCTGTCGTCCAATATGACATACAGTTACCATGGGGAGGCGACAGCTCCTCTCTGTAGGCTGGAAGAATTCTGCAAAGAAGTTTTGGGTGGAGCCTCCCCTTCCTCCTCATCAGGCTATCCTACTAGTCCCGCCCCAGATAGACTTGTTGCACAACCTGTATCCAGGCTGAAAACCTTTCTTCTTAGTTTATAGATTCTTTTATTATTTTTCAATTAGATATGGGGTGTCCAAATTCCTCCATTAGGTGGATTACCATTCCTGGCTTCCCCTCGAGGATTGCCCAGCTGTCAGGTGCTGTTGTGGACCCTTGCAGCCCTGTGGGGAGAATCATGCAAACCATGTTTCTTTCCCAATAACTGGCCTCTCTGAGTCTCTTTTTTATATTGGTAATCTGAAGAAAAAAGTAAAGTAAAAACTTGAGTAACCCTTTGTGTGCCATGGTCCACTTGTCCCTCTATACAGGGGTCTTCTTGGAGTCTAGAACTCCTGCACTCGTGTTGGATATTCTATTTGGTTTGATCCCAGGGATTTTTGGAGCTTGGATGGCTGCATTCTGTATTTTAACCCCTTCCCTGCTGGTTTCTCTGGGTTTTGGGGGTTTATTTTACATTTTCCCTCTAGCATAGTTTGTATTTTATTATCCCCACATGCTCCCTTGAGTTTTTGGGTACTTTTTATTAGCTTTTGGAAATGTTTCATTTTTGTTAAATTCATGCGAGCTTTATTGTACCGCCGTACTTGCTCCATTGACTTCTATGGGACAAACTGCTTTGGGACATATCTCTGCAACTGTTTCACTTACAGAGTTGAGAGATGGCTCTTTCTTCATGTCTCTTCTTGCTCTACGATCCATTTCACATCACCAGTGTCTTGCTGCCATTGGTGCTGCCTTGAGGCCTACATTGTCGTCGTTTTCGGTTTCCAGAGCTGCTGCTATCTGGGGTGAGCAACTTACTGAGGCCATCAGTAAGGCGGCCACTAAGGAGGACATAGTAGCCCACTTGGCCACTATGTCTAAGGCTCAGACTTACATTAATGATGCTCTTTTTTATGCTGTCAAACTTGCAGCTAAGGCTTCTACCTTCTCTGTTGCTGCCAGACGCACCTTGTGGCTTAAGATTTGGTCTGCGGACCTATAATCTAAGAAGTCATTGATTTCTCTTCCATTTCAGGGCAAGTCTCTTTTTTGGCCTGAACTGAAATAGATAATTAGAGAGGCCACCCGTGGCAAAAGCACTCTCTTACCTCAGGTCTCTAAGCGCCCTAACCTGGCGAGAAAACTGCGTCTTTTTCGTCCCCACCAAAAAGAAGAGCAAAGGTCTAATCTGAGCGTGTCTCAGGCCAGCACCCCGTCCCCCGACCACCAAGCCCAGACAGCAGTGGCACTCAAAGCATGCCACCGCCAAACACAAGCCTGCTAAGTCTGCCTCCACATGACTTGCAGAATCCTGATCCGCAGCACCCTGTGGGTGGTTGCCTTCATCATTTTTCAGATGCCTGAGCAGTCTGTGTTGCAGATCAGTGGGTTTCACAAGTTGTCTCGGAATAGTACAGGATTCCCTTCAGATCTCTTCTTCCCTGCAGATTCTTCCAGTCCAGAACTCCTCTGGGCCTAGAAAAGCTGTGTCTTTTCAAGCGAGGCGGTTCAGGCTCTCCTGGACAAGGGAGTCCTGACTCCAGTTCCTCCTCAAGAGATAGGTTTAGGTTTTTAGTCAAACCTGTTTGTGGTGACCGAGAGGGACTGCGGCAGTCGTCCTATCTTGGACCTTAAGGACCTCAGTTGTTTTGTGGAGACTGCTTGCTTCAAGATGGAGTCTTTGTGCTCTTTTATCGCAGCTATGTGTCCAGTAGAATTCTTGGCCTCTCTGAATCTGCAGGATGTGTAGTTACCTGTCCTGATTCATCCGGGCAGCCAGAGGTTTTGGAGCACTTCCAGTTCACCGATGTGCCCTTTGGGCTTACCTCTGCTCCTAGGGTGTTTGCCAGAGTACTAGGGGCACTGATTGCCTTTCAGCAATTATTGCTGATACCTATTAAACTGCTAGATTGCAGTATCTCTTTGTATAGTGTTACGGGACACACAAAGTGTCTTATAAAGAGGAACATTGGATTTGAGACATTGTAATTCATCAAGTATCCAGTAATCCGAAGTTGCACATTGGAATTTTTGTCTTTTTATGACCGCGTGTATAAACACCATAGAGAATCTAAGTGTTTCGTATTTTTAATTTTGTATTTTGTCTCTTTGTTTGGCGATCAATCGTTTAGGTAGGGAGAGATTTAAAGGGGATAGAAAGTGTGTAGGATTTTTGGTGCACATATTTTTTATATATATTGTTTAATTCCTAGTGATGTGCATAAAGCTGGTTTTATGCACTAACGGGAATAATAGGATATTATTGGGGAATATGTTCGGAGTTTCTTTATCTTAATAGTGATTTGGAACTCCGAAATTGAGATATTGTACCCATTAGAAGAGAGATAAGAAATTGTTTTATTGTTTTTTATTCTTATGAAGTCTTTTGCGATTATTATACGTTTTATGTATGTTGACATCAACTGACAATAAATATTCTCTTTTTGTGTCCAATTTGTGGTGAGATTACATTTGTACATATTGTTTTTTTGTCTAGAGTCTATGCGCCAGACACTATAGTGTATTTTGTTGTTTTTTTGGGGGGGATTTGGAGAGTGGAATCCTGGTCAGGCAGCAAGACGTGGGACTATTCTTCCTCCTTGTCCACACATAGCGCCACTATTGGAATATAGGATTTTGGTTTTTTCCACTCACCGGTAGGCTGCTGGTATGGAGATGGGGGATGATAGTGACAATCTGTACAAATTTAGAGTAGAGAGGAGTAATAGATTTAAAACGGTATTTGGGAATGGTAAAGTGGAGAAGGTTGTTGGAAACTAATTTTAAGGATTTGGAAAAATTGTTAATTAAGGAAACCAAAAGCTTCTGGGAATGTATCACTTTGGAAAAATATGTTGATAATGATATGGTGCCATTGAGACTGCAAATTCAAAAGAGTCCTGCATATGATTTACAGAGGGATTGTTTCACCTAGAGGTGGATGAATATATTGCAAGATTGTTCTATCAAACTATTAAAGTTAATAATTGAAACTAGAAAGGAAGAAATTATAAATTTAGAAAAATAAATAAACATTGCCTGGGATAAAGTTAAGATTTCTAAAGGACAAGAGAGTTACGGTAGATTAGAAAAGAGAACGTTGGATAGCATATGTTCTATTGAAACAAGAATAATGGAACGTAAACAAAAGAAGTTTGTAAGAGATATGAAAAGAATAAAAGGGGTTTTTAAATTAGATAAACAAGAAGACTGGCAGTGCAACCGGGAAAATGTGCAAATAAAAGAAAACACTTGTCTGAGGAGGAGGAAGAAGAGGAAACAGAAGTTTCAAATAACAATTTCTTTCTGCTAGGAGATCAACAGGTAGAACAACCAGGCACTTCTAAAGAGATGAATAAAATTCCATTGCAGATTACTGATGAAGGAGAACAACATGAGGATAGGTCTGATAAGGTTAATATTAAACCAACTTATAGCCAGGTGGTAAGTCAAATAGGGGAAGGTCATGGATTGTTAGTGAATAAGGATAGGAACTCACCTTTTATGAGCAGAGGGAAAGGTCGACAAAGATATATGAGAGGGTGGAACCATCACAATCCACTGAGGGGGAATCGCAGTTGGGAGAGACTAATACAGAAAGGCAGGAATTATATCTACAAAGAGGAAGGAGAATGGAGGTCTCAGAATCAACAGAATCTGAATCTCTATTCCACATTTATGAGAGGACAAAATTTTCAGAGGCAGTGGAGGAGGGGACATCGAACCCCGAATCCATTACTCAGTCAGATGAGTCTATATATCCACAATTGATAGTCACTCGATTAGTAAATAGTATAAAGGTAGGGAATAAAATAGCAGATACTGTCAATGTACAGTTAAAAATAAATGATTCTGGAATCTATACATCAACATATGGTGGTCTCTCAATTTGAGGATAGAGAAGGGTTAAGGAATGAGGTAATAGAGACCTCTGAGGTGAAATTAAACATTGATGATTCTAAAAAAAAAGTAAAACTGTTAGAGGAGTTAGAAAGAAATTAGGTATAAGATCAGAAGATGGGGCTGCTATTAGTAATAATAATTATGATGGAATTTATAATTTGAGTGATTATCAATTAAATGAAGGGGAATTGAATGTCCTCAGTAAGGGCTTGAAATTTGCCCCAAATGTACCATTTGATACATTTAAATTGTATATTGGAGTTCAAAAATGTGTGCGTAAAGTTTGTTTGAAGAAATATTATAGTAAGGGTACGTTAGAAAATCTAGAACATATGGAGTCCTCTAGTTATATGCATACAAATTTAAAACCGCAGTCTACCTTTTTTCCAAGAAGTGAGTTAAGTGATCCAATTAATTTATGTATGGGTTTGGTAGAACAAGATATTTAATAAAATAAAACAGAAAGGGGAACCTAAATATAATTTAACAAAAGCTGAAAATATGGCTATAAAACAATTGCAGAATAATGATAAAATTGTAATAAGACCAGCTGATAAGGGGGGAGGAGTCATGGTGATGACATGTGAACAATATATGGAGGAAGCTTTAAGAATTTTGGAAGATCAGACCACATATAAAAAATTAGGTAAAGATCCCTCTGTTGAATATGGTGATCGTTTGAGGTTAGTGTTAAAGCCAGGTTTGGAAAAGGGAATATTATATAAGAGAGAATATGATTTCATTATAAATCTGTATCCAAGACTTCCTATTTTTTATTTTTTTTCCCAAAATTCACAAAAATTTGATTAAACCACCTGGGCGTCCCATTATTTTGGGGATAGGGTCTATTACTGCCAATCTGAGTAAATATATAGATGATTTTTTGCAGGATTATATAATTAATTTGAAAGCATATCTTAAAAACACAACTCGCATAATTAATTTGTTACAAGATTTAAAATGGGAATCACATTATATTTTAGTCACAGCAGATATTTCATCTTTATATACCATTATTGCTCATGATAAGGGGATAGAAGCTACACATTATTTTTTGATGAAATCAGATACTAACACAAGTAGATTTTATTTGCACTCTTATTAGGTTCATTTTAACACATAATTTGAAGGTTTGAAGGTGAGATTTTTTTACAGCTTCAGGGTTCAGAGATGGGCACCAGGATCGCGCTCAGCTATGCAAATTTGTATATGGGTCTTTGGAAAGACCAATACATTTGGTGAGGGGGCATGCTGGACGCGAACCTGGTGACATGGCGTCGCTACATAGACTATGTGTTTTTTGTTTGGAGGGGTGGTGATCCGTCTTTGGAGGAGTTTATTAAATATATTAATATTAATCATTTTAATTTGAAGTTTACTGTCAATAGGAGTAGGGAAAAGGTGGAATTCTTGGATTTAGTAATTTATGTTGAAGACAATCAAATTAGAACAAAAACCTTTTTCAAGCCAGTGGATTGTAACAGTTATATTGCTCTTAACAGCTGTCATTTCCCTCCCTGGTTAAATAATATCCCTAATGGAGAATTTACCAAGTTGAGGCTTAATTGCACAGATATAACTGTATTTCAACAACAGTCGGTGATCTTAAAGGATAGATTTTTGGAGAAAAAATACATTGATACATACATTAGATGATTGTATAACAAAAATTGGAAAGAAAATATTTATTAAGAGAATCAGAAAGTAGAGATCAGAAAGAAGGGACAATTCCTATAATTGTACCATATAATACACAACATAGAACATTCAGGAGAATTATAGAAAAACATTGGGGGATACTAAAGGGGGATAAGATTATTAATAGTATACTCCCAGATAGTCCCACTATATTATATACCAAAGCTCCTAATTTGGGAATAAAGGTAGCACCGAGCATAAAGATTAAAGAGCAGACAACGAAGAGAAGCTGATTATCCAGAGGTGTAGGATTTTTTAATTGTGGAAGATATATAGGATGTTCCATTTGTGCCAGGGGTAAAGATAAAAAGGAATTTATCTCTGGAAAAACTGGTGAAATATTTAATATCAAACATAATATAACTTGTAACACGAAGAGTGTTATATATTTAATAGAGTGTCACTGCGGTAAGCAGTATATTGGACGCACAAAAAGGAAGTTGAAAGACAGTATGAGAGAACATATTAATAACATAAAAAAAAAGTGTTTTAAACATAGTACACCTGTACATTTTTCTACATGTGAAGGTGCTACGATTCAAAATATGATCTTTAAGGGGATAGATATAGTTAATTTGAATTGGCGTGGCGGTAATCATATTAAAGAAATGTCCAAAAGAGAGACCTTTTGGATGCATAAATTGCAGACCTTAATGCCATCAGGTTTGAATTCAGAAGTTGAAATATTTGGTTTCTTATGATTGGGTTTTTTTCTATATACATAGATAGTGAGAAATATATAGAGGGTATGTTTTTTCTCCTATATATGTAGACAGTTAAAGTGTTAGTAATGTCTGAAAAAAACTTTTTTGCATTTAGAAGAGCTTAAAAAGCTGATCTAAATGCGAAAAACCGTATCTCTCAAACCGCTATGGTTTAAGAGATACGGGCGCTTAAAGTTTGATTTCTCCTACTGACAGCTGTAAAGCTGTCAGCAGGAGATCCGTGTCGATCGACACGCTGGCGCTTGAGAAGTGCCGGGATCTCGTTACTTACACGGAATCCCTTCATTGTAATGGTGTAAAACGTGTGCCTAGTGTTCAGGCACACGTTTTAGACCATTCCAATGAAGGGATTCCATGTAAGTAAAGAGAACTCTTTACAGCTGTCAGTAGGAGAAATCAAACTTTAAACGCCCGTATCTCTTAAACCATAGTGGTTTCAGAGATACGTTTTTTTGCATTTAGATCAGCTTTTTAAGCTCTTCTAAATGCAAAAAGGTTTTTTTCAGACATTACTAACACTTTAAATCCTATCCGCATTATCAAAGGTAATTTGTAATTGTTTCCCACTTTAGGGTTGAGATAAAAGAGAAGAGTTATATTAGATTGACTGTGCTGGGGGGTTGCTGTGCCTCGGGTGTGATTTTAGGGCAGCTAGCATATTTTTAGGTTTAAGAAATTGTGTTTAATTTAGGGATCTGATCATATATATTTTGATTGGGTTTAGGTGTATTGATAGATTGAGGAATTTATATTCTTGAAAATACATTTTGACTTGAATATATGCGATATCACTTTAAGAAAAACGTTATAAATGATCTTTTTTATGGATGATCTTAATCCCTTAAGGACCCATGACGGTCCTGGACCGTCATGGGTTGTTATCCCCTTAAGGAATCATGATGTTCCAGGACCGTCATGGCTTAAATGATAGCAGCGTGCCTCCGTGCAAGCTGCTATCATTAATTCCAGGCTGAGACTGAATGTTCCGAGACTGGAACGTTCAGTCTCAGCCCTTCTTGCTTGTGCTGGTTCATGTGATTGCCATAGCAGCGATCACATGTACTGGCATTCTGAGAGACAGAGGCAGTAAAA
Organism: Rhinophrynus dorsalis; assembly: GCA_037306005.1. Lineage (NCBI taxonomy): Eukaryota > Metazoa > Chordata > Amphibia > Anura > Rhinophrynidae > Rhinophrynus > Rhinophrynus dorsalis. Next base: position 367,989,038 of record CM074721.1, read on the forward strand.
AAAGCATGCTGTCAATGCGTGTCTCCTCTGCCTCTGTCTCCCTTGCTATCAAAGTAAGGAAGACAGAAGTAGAGAGGAGACACCTAGTGGTAAATGAAAATACAGCAGCTGGGGGTATTAACCCCTTCTCTGCTGGTGCTGGAGGCTGGCTAAATGCAGGTCAATTTCTGACCTGCAATGATACTTGTTTTTATAAAAAAAAAAAAAAAAAATTGAAACAATTTTGCAAGTGTGATTGTTGTGGAGCCATGTATTACACATGTATTACACTTACACACACCACCAAATGTCAGGGATAATAGTGTCAAAATAGGGTGGGAAAAGGGACATGGGAATTTTCACCTGGGGGGGACAGTGGCCACTTTTAAACTGCACATTTTGTAGGTATGACTTGACCGGTCATACCTTTCATGCAGTTTCCATAAAAATTTAACCCTTTGTGCCCAATTGATCCCAAGAGAAAAAACAAAAATGGTGTTTTTTTACATTTTTTTTTACCTTTTTTTTAAATTTTAATAAAGTAAATGGTGAGTTATCCATATAAGTGGGGTATCAAATGAAAGCCCTATTTGTGCTTAAAAAAACAGTATATTATTTATGGGGGTGGAATAAAAGCGTAAGAGGGAAAACACTGTTGAACAAAGATATAGTCAAAAAGGTCAGAATTGCTCCGGTCCTTAAGGGAAAACAACCTCAGATTTTCCCGGTCCTTAAGGGGTTAAGTAACGGGATGAAAATAATTGTGTTTTAGTTGAAATGTATTTTGTGGAGAGACATCTTAGGGTTGTCCCTTTAAAATATAGGTTAAAGATGGTTGTGCTTTTTGCCTGGAAGCGTCTTACCGAGAGACACATTAGACCGTGCAGCACAGTTGATTAGTGGTTAAAATGAAATAACACTTGTTATTGTTAGATTAAGAAATATATAGATCGTGAGGTTACAACATACTTGTAATAGTTTAGTGATTTTAATTTGTTACAAGTTTTCAAATAGCGACATAGAGAGGACGACACTGAGATTCACCGGTGAGAATGTTCTATTCTATCCCTTGTTATGTGAACAGCCAGTGAAAAGTTTTGCTTGTCCAGTATACCGCTTTAGAACCCCTTATTTTGCAGAATATATGTCAACATAATATACCTCTATATTGGGACAACGGGAGTCCCGGAACCCAAATGACTTTATGTTGCATGTAAATATTGGGGAAAAGGAATTTGTCGGTATGGACGTGGGAGCGAACTTAAGTCTGGCGTGTGGGAGAATAGGGAGAGGACGAAATTCAGACGCACTGGTGAGAGCGTTCCACTCTATCCCTTGAATATGAATAGCCAGTGAACAGTGTTGCTTCTACAATATACCGTGTCTTATCCCCTTAATGGCAATGATTGTTGATACCTATTAAACTGCTATATTGCAGTATCTCTTTGTATAGTGTTACGAGACACATAAAGTGTCTTATAAAGAGGAACATTGGATTTGAGACATTGTAATTCATCAAGTAGCCAGTAATCCGAAGTTGCACATTGGAATTTTTGTCTTTTTATGACCGCGTGTAGAAACACTATAGAGACTCTAAATGTTTCGTATTTTTAATTTTGTAATTTTGTATTTTTTTCTCTTTTTTGACGATCGATCGTTTAGGTGGGGAGAGATTTAAAGGGGATAGAAAGTGTGTAGGATTTTTGGTGCACGTATTTGTTATATATGTTGTTTAATCCCTAGTGATGCGCATAAAGCGGGTCTTATGCACTAACTGGAATAATAGAATATTATTGGGGAATATGTTCGGAGTTTCTTTATCTTAATAGTGATTTGAAACTCCGAAATTGAGATATAGTACCCATTAGAAGAGAGATAAGAAATTGTTTTATTGTTTTTTATATTGTTTTTTTATTCGTATGACGTCTTTTGAGATAATTATACATTTTATGTGTGTTGACATCAACTGACAATAAATATTCTCTTTTTATGTCCAATTTGTGGTGAGATTACATTTGTACATATTGTCTTTTTGTCTACAGTCTATGCGCCAAACACTATAGAGTATTTTGTGCTTTTATTATGAAACATTACTATCCCTTTAAGGCCACTACTAAATACTTAAGTCTACCTTACAGCTCCTTCCATCACATTTACGGGGGGTCTTACAGTCCTGGCAGCCCCCTACTTCACTCAGGTCTTCCCTACTCAAACCACAGGGTGTACCTCATGTATCAGATTCCTCTGAGGAGGAATTGTTGGTGGACTCAGATGAAGGTGAATGTTCTGAGGTAGTTTCCTCACAATTCTTTGGGGAGCCCCTTTGAAGTTGACCCTGAACCCTCAGCTGAGAGCCTGATCAGGGCAGTCCTCAATAATCTGAACATTCCTCTGGTTTCTGAGCTTCCTAAGGACCCTACCCTTCTGATGTGTTTCATATACCTAAGAAGCAGTGTACCTTCTTTCTTCAACTTAATCCCACTCTTGATCAGCTTGTGTTCGATGAGTGGAAAAACCCTGAAAAGAAATCTACTGTGTCTAGAAGTTTGATAAGTTATATCCCTTCTCAGAAGTGTCCCTAGCACAGTGGGCTCAGTCCCCTAAGGTGGATACCCCAATTTGTAGACTTTTTAAGTCCACAGCTCTGCCTGTGGCAGACGCATCTGTCCTTTAGGATTGGATTGGCAGAAAATTAGAGGTTTTCTGAGTGCCATTTTTACTACTGCAGGCACATCATTGCATCCCTCATTTGCCGCTGCTTGGGTGAACAGGGCCATTGCTGTCTGGACAGAACAGCTTGCTATTGCTGTACATCAGGGTGCACCGACTGACAATTTGTGGTGATTTTTGGCCAACATTTCTGAAGCTCAGCATTGTTTCTGCCGCTAACTTTGATGACATTCGATTGGTAGCTAGGGTTTCTACCATGTCTGTGGTTGCCAGGCGGGAGCTATGGCTCAAGATCTGGTCTGCGGATACCATCTCTAAGAAATCCTTACTTTCGTTGTCCTTTTTGGGAATGTCCTTATTTGGGCCAGAGCTTAAGGGCCTCATCAGTGAGGCCACTGGTGGTAAGAGCACCCTCTTGCCCTTAGTTTCCAGGGGTACAGGACTCCAGGCCCAAAACAACTTTGGAGGCCCAGGCAGATTTCCGCCAAGTCCTAGACTTCCAAACCTCCTTCGGCATGATTCACCGAACCCCAGACCCCACACGCCCGGTGGCTGACTGCACTATTTCCTTAGTGTCTGGACAGACACAGTGGCGGATCCATGGGTTTTACAGGTTGTTTCGGAGGGGTACAGGATTCCTTTCACCTCTTTTCCCTCTGTTCAGGTTCTTTTCTTCTTACACTCCTCAGGGAGTGGAAAAGCGATGCCTTTTCAACTGCACCATCCAGACCCTTTTGGGCAAAGAGGTCCTGGAATTGGTTCCCAAGCTGGTAAAGGTTCGGGTTTCTATTCCAACCTGTTGGAGATTTCCAAGGAGGACGGCAGATGCCATCTGATATTAGACCTCATGGATCTCAGTTCTTTCGTGGTAAAAACTCATTATCCCCAGGAGTTGACAGTGATTGCGGCCATGTGCCCTGGGGAATTTCTTGCTTCTCTGGACCTTTAGGTTGCCTACCCTCATATAGCCATCCATCAGGAAAACCGGCAGTACTTCAGGTTTGATTGCGACCAAGGGCATTTTCACTTTTCTGCTCTCCCTCTTGGTCTGACTTCAGCCCCCCAGGTCTTCAGTAGTGTCCTGGGTGCCTTAGTGTCCGTTCTACACAAGGACGGCATCGGAGTCACTCCATACATGGACGACTTGCTCTTGAAGGACCCCTCTCCGGAACTGAATTCTATCTCTTCGATACTCCAGGGTATGGATATTTTTATATACTTTGTTTTTGTAGGTTTATTATTTGCGTTTATTATTGTTTAGGATTATTTTGTAGGAACTTGGGGGAGATGTGTGGGTAGGGGCTCCTATGTCTATCTGTGGTTTTTATTATATTTTTATTAATACATTTATATTCTTTTTTTATTATAACTAGCAAGTTATTATATTATTTTTTGTTTATATTGGACGAGTGCCATATTAGATTCCTATTTCTTTTTCTCTTTTTTTCAACATGTCTTTAAGGAATCCATGCACCCCACACATGATATGTGCGGTAGTTTCCAGCTAGTATGAATATTGATAAGGAGTTCTCCCTCTATATATATCTTTGTGTATGGTGGCTCATCCTCTCCAATCTATTGAAGGGCAGGCCCCTTACTGATATCCTTCTGGACAACAGTGACGATGGATGCCAGCCTCTCCATCTGGGGAGCGGTCCTGGGTCACCTGCACACCCAGGGTAGGTGGTTTACGGAGGAATATCTCTTTCCCCTCCATGTGCTGGAGCTTTGAGGAAACTGTATTTGGAGGGTTCTCCAGTAATTCTGATAGCCCCGTACTGGCCTCGGCAGGCATGGTTTTCGGAGCTTCTGGATCTCTCCACATTAATCAGGAAATAGTGGTACCCTTCTTCCGTCCTGACCCTGCATCTGACAAGGAAAGAGACCTTCACTTATTGGATGTGGTGCGATGCCTTAAGTTGTATGTGCAACATTCTGAGTCCATTCTTCAGTCAGACGCGCTCTTTGTCATTTTTGAGGGTCCCTGGGCAGGTAAACCGGCTTCCAAGGTTACCATACCTTCCTGGATTGTCTACTATTCGTAAGGCTTATGAAGTTAGGAAGAAGCCTGTTCCATTTCGCATCACTGCTCATTCCACTAGGTCTATTGGGGGGTCTCTTGGGCCTATAAGAATCAGGCCTCAGCTGATCAGTTGTTCGAGGTGGCCACCTGGTCGTCTGCGCTCACTTTCTACAAACACTACCATGTTGATGCTCTGGCATCGGCCGATGCCAGCTTTGGTAGAAAGAACTTGGAGGCAGTCTTGCCTGTCTAGGGTCTTCTTCATTACCTTTTGTACTCCTTAACTGTTGAGCCCAGTTGGCTCTAGTTCTGTGTGCTGTGTTATGGTTCCTGGTGTGTTACACTCCAGTTTAGTGTCCATTGACACTTTATTCTTATTGGGCACTTAAGATATGTTACCTCATGTATGCTCTGGTGACTTTGGGGACCTGCGCCTGTTCCTTGCTTTCTTTCCCATCTTTGGGAAACTCAATGTTTGGACATCCCAGAGTTACCAGTAACATATACTGGACGACAGAGAAAAGAGGATTTTAGCCTTACCTGTTAAATCCTTTTCTCTTAGTCCATATAGGTTACTGGTCTCCCACCCTGTCAAGAGACCATGCTTGGTTCTCCTGTAAACGAACATGGGAGTCCTTTCAGGTTCATGCTCTCAGGAGTCTTCTTTTTCCTTCTTTCTACCTAGCAATAGTTAGCATCTCAAATCTTACTTGATGGGGATTGGCTGGTGCCCAGCTAAGGAGGGAAGGAAGGCTCCACCCTGCACTTCTTTTCAAGAATTGTTCCTGCCTACTTAAAGGGGCGGATCCCCTTCCCAAAGTTACCAGTAACCTATATGGACTAAGAGAAAAGGATTTAACGGGTAAGACTAAAATCCTTTTTTTGTCAATGCAATACTGGATTCCATTTGTACATCTATTACAAAGAGAGCTTATTTTACCTTTATTATACTTGTTTTGTTTCATTTGATTTCATTATACATGTCAAATCACTTGGCATATTTTTGGGATATTCTTCTTTTTCCTAATACCATAACACAACTAATGGTTAGAGGTCAGACTCACGGGCCCATACTTCCCAGATTCTGTTTTGGTTCCTTCTTAAATAAAGGCACTACATTGGCTTTACACCAATCTTGTGGCACTGAGCCTGTGGTGAGAGAGTCTTTAAAAAGTGAAAAACGATGGACTCACTAACAGTTCTCTGTGTTCCTGAAGAACCCTTGGATGTATACCATCATGACCAGGTGCTTTGTCAGTCCTATAGAGCTTCTTCATCTCAACAGCCTGTTGCAAATCAGTCTGCTTCTTTCTTTCAGATTCTATTGAGCAATAGAGCAAGAACAATTTTTTTTTTTTTTTTAAGCATTGTCTTTTTTTCAGCATTGTCTTTTTTGAGTTGTCGTATGTTGTTGTTTTATTTTTATACTTATTACCAGTTTTTCTAATCCCTTATATATCCTTATGGCCTTGATTCAATTGTGCACAGTAAAACAGGTGGTAGGGCAAAAATGGCTCCCAACTGGTACACACACTGTGTCGCCGGAGGTATTCAATTGCCCTATCAACAGAAACCACAGAGAAGGTTGGACCAAAGAACCTGACTTTTGGCCAAACGTTCATCTGGTGTTTTTAGTTCCCAAAACCCCCTTTAAGGAAAACACACTGTCAAACAATGAGCGTGCGCTCAACACAGTCACCCTCCAAAACTCTATCGCTACACTACCCCTAACAATAAAGTCAAACAATACTAGCCCTAACAGTATCCTTACACCCATACTTCAGAGATGATACTTACCTGTCATCCACAGTCCGTCTTCTTCTGTCATCTGCTATCTTTCGTCCTCTTCTTTCTCTTCATTTTCATTCTTGTTATCTTTGGTCTTCTCTGCTACTTCAGTGTCCCAGCGCTGTCATTGAAAAGAAGAAAAAAGTCAAAATTAAATATACTGACAAAAATTATGTCATAAAGATATGCTGACCTTAACCCTTGGAGTGCCGTAGGGGTAAGCAACACACTACACTTCTGTGGCATTCCAAGAGTTAAAGGAATGCTGGCAATCCAAATCAAAATGTTATGCAGGCATTCTGAATAGTAAGATTATTATGCTGGCATTCCATATGAAAAAGAATTGTGGTATTCTATATAAAAAAGAATTGTGGCATCCCAAGGATTAAGTATACACTGACTGTGGCAGAAGGTATGCAGTGTAAACCCCCTCAAGTTACCTCCTGGGCCGTTGCCCTAGCCATTCTGTGGAAGATTTGTCATCCACCCACTAGAAGCTCATTAGCTGGGAGGCGCGTAAGCACACATAACGGCCAATTGTAGCATGGGAATAATTTTGAACAGAGACTGGCCATATAAAGCACCACAGCTTATCTAACCTCTCCTTAACACCATGGGACTTGAGGCCAAATTTTGAAGCACAATGGACTGAGTGAATCTGTCAATGGATCTGGAGCATTCATTTTACCTTTTGTGGTCAGCGGACCCTCTTCTTTTCAAGCATGTCTATAGTCTGGACATATTGCAAGCTTGTTGAGAGTAAGCTTTCTTAAAGTCCAACTGCCTGCCTTATCAGTCTTGTTCCAGAAGAAGATTCCTGGGATTTAGACATTCAAATGTTTCTACAAGGCGTAACTTTAAAGTTCCTCCATATAGGGATCCTACTTTTCTTTGGGACTTGAATCTAGTTCTGGAAGTACTTCAGTGTTCTCCCTTTTGAGTATCTGTCTTCTGCTTCACTTAACCATTAGACATGTAAGAAGCAGTGCACTGTCTTGCACATCTACTTACCTAGTCTTCCATCAAAACAAGGCTGTATTACAGACTGTTCATGAATTTCAGCCTAAAGTTGTACTTTTCATGTCAGTAGAGTAGCCACGAATCACCTCTTGTCTGTGCAGTCTATTTCTGTGGAGACTGGAGTCTGGTTGCAGGGAGGTGCACATCTGTAATTGCCGTAAGAAGGGGTTTGAGTGCGAGAACAGTGCCCCTTGCAGTGGTAGTCTGAACAAGAGCAGAATAGGATGCAGAACTTACTTACAGGATACTAGGTGCAAGCAAGCAGGGACTGGATAACAGGTACAGATACCAGGTACTGGGTAGCAGGTACAAGACATCTGGTGCACCTCCTTCTAATCTTCCACACTTCCAAAAATTACACACTCCTGTGAAACTCTCTGCCATGAATAGCACCTCATTTGAATCCCATCCTCCTCCCCTGCATTCCATTGAATATACATGACATACCAGGACCGTCACTGGTCCTTTAGGAAAAAAACTCAGTGACAGTCCTGACACGTCGCTGGACGTTAAGGGGTTAATAAAACAGCCTTTCAATAATAGCGCTTGGCAAATAAGGACATTAGTAATATGCACAAGCCAGTCATCTGTGCGTGTTCCGCATATATGGGGGTCTGTTACCTCCCTTTTAAATCTGCTTCCATAAACTTGAAGAGGAAGGGTTATTCTCCAGAAGTGGTTTCCACTATGATTCAGGCCAGAAAGGCTTTAGAAGAAACAGGCTATCATAGGGTTTGGTGTATCTTCCATGCTTGGTGTGTAGACAGGGATCTGTCCTCCCAGGTATTTGATCTTCCTGCTATCCTGTCCTTTTTTGCAGTATGGTGTGAACAATGGCCTTCGCCTTAGTTCCTTGAAGGTTCAGACCTCAGTCCTCTCTGTCCTTTTTCAGAGACTCATTGCCACCTTACCGGATCCCAAGGTCTTCGGTGTTGCTCACGCTTTCCCTGCGTACAAGTCTCCTACTCCTCAGCTGGACCTTAACCTTGTCTTGGGAGTCCTGCAGTGGCCGCCTTTTTAAGTCCTTGGCTACCATTCCCTTACGTCTCTTAGCTGTGGTCTCTGTCCGCAGAGTGGCTGATTTTCAGGCTTTGTCCTGCAAACCACCTATCCTGGTATTTCACAAAGATAAGGCTTTTCTCCGTACCTTCCAGGGATTTCTTCGTAAGGTGATTCCTGAGGTCCACATCAATCAGGAGATTGTTGTGCCTCCCCTTTGTCCTGACCCTAAATCTGAGAAGGAGAGGGATCTCCACTTGTTAGATGTGGTGCGCTGCCTTAAGTTTTATGTGCACCACACTGAGTCTGTCCGCAAGACTGATGCACTTTTTGTCATCCCTGAGGATCAGGGGCTGGAGAGGCAGTGTCCAAGGTAACTATTGCATCTTGGATCAAGTGTACCATTCGCAAGGCATATGAACTCTGGAAGAAACCTGTTCCCTTTTGTATCACAGCGCATTCCACTAGGTCTGTTTGGGCCTCCTGGGCCTACAAGAATCAGGCCTCTGCTGATCATCTGTGCAAGGTGGCCGCTTGGGTCTCTGTGCAAACATTTGCCAAACACTATCGTGTTGATGGCCTGGCTTCGACCAAAGCCAGCTTTGGCAGAAAAGTCCTGGAGGCAGTTTTGCCTGTCTAGGACTTTACTTTTCTGTGCCTTATAGTTATTTATCCTTTGAGCCCTGTTGGCTCTTGTTCTGTGTGCTGTGTTACAGTTATACAGTGTCTGTTGTTTGTTAGTTAGTTGTTAGTTAGTTATTAGTTTGGGCAGTTCCGTGTTCTGGATAGTCCATGGGAACTCTGGTATCATGGGGACCGGTACTTGGTCCTTTCCTTTTTTTTTTCCCCACTCTGGGAACTCAATGTTGGTACTTCCCCATGGTACCTGTAAGCTACATTGGATGACAGAGAAAATAGGATTTTAGTCTTATCTGTTACATCCTTTTCTCTTAGTCCATATAGTTTACAGGTCTCCCACCCAGTGAAAGGGACCATGTTTGGTCTCATGTGGCTGGACGTGGGAGTACTATTGGGCCATGCTCACAGGAGTTTTCCTCTTCTTCTTCTCACTATCAAGGTCAGTAGGTTTTATATCACAAATCTAACTGAAGAGGGCAGTGGCTAAGTAGCCTGCTAGGAGGAGATGGAGGCTCCGCCCCTGCAACTTCTTTGAAGAATTGATCCAACCTACTAGGAGGAGCAGTCGCCTCCCCATGGTATCTGTAAGCTATATGGACTAAGAGAAAAGGATTTAACAGGTAAGACTAAGATCCGATTTTTGCATTTGGTGTAAGGTTTTTGTTGTATGTTGTTTGTCTTATTCCATTTAGAGTTTTGTGAATAATGTTTTGAGGATTGCGTTTGGCAATTTGCATTTGGCATGTTTTTTGTCGTATGGAGTTTGGCATATTGCATATTCCGTATAACGTTTTCAGTATTGCGTCTGGCGAATTGCGTTTTGCATATCGTTTTTTGTGTTTGGCATATTAAGTTTTGCATATTGCTTTGGCATATAGCATTTGGCGTATAGCCTATTGCGTATAGTGTTTTGCATATAACATTTTGCGTATTGCGTTTGGCATATAGCCTATAGCATTTGCCATATTGTATTTCTCTTATAGCGTTGTACGCGTGCAGAATGTGTGTTTGCGTAGAGGATGTGTGCATGTACTGTGTGTGTATGCATGCAGAATGTGTGTGCTCGTCAGTGTTTGCGAGTGTGTGCTTACACAGAGTATGCGCACGCACAGAGTGTGTGCGTATGTGTGTAGTGTTTGCGTGCGCAGAGTGTGTGTGTGTGTGCGCGCGCGCACATAGTGTGCTTGCGCAACAGTGTGTGTGAGCGTGTAGGAAGTGCATGCAGTATGTGCACGCACGTATTTTGTGCTCGCAGTGTGTGTGCATGTACAGTGTAAGTGCACGTGTGTAGTGTGTGCTCGCAGTGTTTGTGCATGTGTAGTGTGTGTGCACAGTATCTGCATGTATAGTGTGTGCGAGCACAGTGTGTTTGCATGCTCTTGTAGTGTGTGGGTGTTCATTGTAGCCCCTGCATTTCCTTACAGAGAGTTTGACATCCCCCTGATCACGCCCCATGCTTATACCAGTACCAATGGAATAGGCAGTATAGAGGGAGACAAAAATTATCTAATGATGCTTCCTCTTTCATATACATATATATATAATCAAAGGCTATTTACTGCTGTGTTTTATATTTCATTGTTTGCCGTTCACTGTCAGAATACAGTATATTTTGAAAACTGAACAATACTAATGTGAAAGTGGAATGGATTATGACTGAACATCTACATGTTGCTATTGCTTTTGTATATGATTTAATGTAGCATGACAAGTATCTGTTATGCTGTACAAGTGCAACTCAAGGTCTGTTCTACAAGGCTTTTTGCTGGTGTCCTGCATCAAAACGCTAAGGGAAAAGGGTCCCTGGGATTTATTTTAAAGGGGAACATTCACAAAAAATTTGACAATGGGTTTTTTTTTTTACTTTCTTCTGCGTTCTGTGGCACCCTGTATGTGCCGCACGATGCTCCAGGACTTCCCATCTCCCTCCCAGCTGCCCCAGGGAGCGCGTTCACGCTTCCCTTCGTAGCTGTATTTTTGTGGGCTAACGTTACAGCAAGCTCCGTTTACCATGCAACTGTGGTTGCCCAGTTTGAAAGCTTCATATCTCCACTCATAGGAAAGTTAAAAAAAACAAAACCAAAAAAACCCCAGAGCTAATCTTGTTTTATTGATTAAAACTCGTGGTCATTTTTTTTTTTTTTAATGTGAATGTTCACCTTTAAATGTTAGCAAATCTGTTGTGTGTGTGTGTGTGTGTATACTTCTGTGTGTGTGTATGTATGTATAATAAAATGTATGCGTGTCTGTGTCTATGTATGTATGAACTATATAGTACAATTAACCCCCTTCACAACACAGTTGTATCCAAAAATTACAGTTATCATAACTCAATAGAAGGATAAAAAAAGAAAGACAGGCAATACTGCCCCACACTGCTAGTTAAAATAAATCCTTTTCTGTTAGTCTGTTGTGGGATGCAAGGCATCCCACCCTGGGAAAATCTCTCATCATCGTCATAGGTTGAGATGCCCTTTCCTTTCTTGGAATCTTTTATGTTGTCTGTACCTTCCACTGCTTTGCTAGATGTAAACTGAGCTAGATTAGCTAGGTGCAGGGGTACAGAGGGCAGGAAGTGGGAAAGGTTTTCACTTCTGAGTGCTCTGCCTACTGGTGGAGGAGTGCTATTCCCCAGGTCATTGCATCCCTCAATCGACTAAGAGAAAAGTATTAATTGGAAAGTATAGCAATCCCCCCCTTTTTAACCCTTTGAGTGGCATTTGGGAGGGAGATGTTAGTATCTGGCATACCGATGTGCCACCCAGACTGTCTAACTTGTATAAACATAATAAACATCTCACAACATATTTTTTTAAATAAAAATGGTTAATATAACTTATAAGGAATTTTGAATGCTGTTAAGTTGTCATAAGGTATTCCTCTTTAAAGAGACACCTACATATATACAGTGGTTTTACTATTATCTTAATACAAGGCAAGATGTATCAGTCTTATGGGGACTCTGTGCTCTGGAGCCCCCTTACCGAAGCACAAAGAAGCAGCCATCTTCCTTGTTTGATGAGCTTTTGGGCTCCTGTCCCTATTATGACTTCTAGTGGGCTTCTGCAGGGCCTATTCAGTGTGGATGTGCCCCCAGAAGTAGTTGTACTTTCAGGAGCACATTTTCCTTCTATTCTGGAAAAAAAAGTCTGTCAAATGGCTGCTTCTTCTCCCAAGAAAGCAGTGGCTGTTGGATTCCAGCAAGGAGCTCCATCTGGCCCACAGAGAGCCCCCTAGAAAACCTTAGCAGGCATGTATTCAAGTAATAGGAACACCTTTGTTTGTAGATGTTAGGGTCCCTTTATAAGTACTTCTATTAGTCTCAAGTTACTTATAGGTATAAATTACATTGAAGTAAATGGATACCAAAGTTTGCTTTATCTTCAACAGGCGCAGCAATTGGAATGGATAAAGTGCTGGTACCCTGGACTGTACTCTCAAATTAAGGACTATGTCAGACTTGGCCAGTTCATACCTGTTGGAGGTACCTGGGTAGAAATGGTAAGATCATACGCATTTCTATACTTAGATTCCAACTCTACTATTTCTCTGTCGTCCAATATCGGTTACTGGTACATTGCGTAGGCGACTGCCCCGTTAAGTAGGCAGGAACAATTCTTGAAGAGAATACTGGGTGGAGCCTACCTCCTCTCCTTAGCTGCAACTAGCACCCCCTCTCCAGAAAGATTTGTTCCTTGGTGAAGATACAGGCAAGAGAACACTTCTGCAATAGTTTTAGTTTATTTTTTGTTTTCTGTTAGATATGGAATATCACCATTAGGCGGATTACCATTACTGACAATTCCCAGGTGGATAGCTCAGTTTCCAGGCGCTATGGTGGACCTTTTAGTCCTGGGGGGAAAATTTTGTTTCACAAGTTCCTCAGGAGTTGCCCACTGAGGCTTCTTCTTTACACATGGTAATCTGAAGACAGAAGACCTGCTGAAAAGATGAGCCCTTGCTCTATTATCCAGTTAATGTTTTGTGTGTGTTGGCGGGGCTCAGGGGACTTCTGGCACTGTTGGGGTACTTTTCCACAGGAAACTACATTTCTCCTGAGCTCTTGCATTGCACGCTCATTCTGATTGGCTCCCACCTCGGCAGCCATTTCGTGCTTTCCCTTCACGAGTATCCTATGCAGGGCTTGGACTCTCCTTCTCTCTTCAGCAGATTAACCCTTAGCCTGCTAGATAAGTGTATTTTAGCAATTTCCGGGGTGAAACTTTAATCACACACATTGTATTTGGGTGATTCCTTACACTTTAAAATTTTTGACACTCTGAAAATGCCAGACCTAAGTCTAAGGATACTGGGGTGTCTGTGTCCCCCATATTACACTGCTACTCATGTCAATCAGGGTTACCTAGAGACTACTTAGGTAATTTATGCCCAGCATGCGCTGTTGCCCCTGCATCCCCTCCAGGGACTTCCAGCCATGTACTTGAGCCAGATTGGATGCAAGAGTTTAAGGCTACTACTAGAGACCTGAGGTCTACCTTACAACTTCTTCCATCCCAGTTGCAGGGGGTCTTCCAGTCTTGGCAGCCCCCTACTCCCATCAGGTCTTCCCTGCCGAACCCGCAGGGTGTACCTGACGTATCAGACTCCTCTGATGAGGCGTTATTGGTGGATTCTGATGAGGGGGAATGTTCTGCGGTGGTCTCTTCCCAATTCTTTGGCGACCCCTTTGAGGCTGATCCTGATCCTTCTGCTGAAGGCCTGATCAGGGCGGTGTTGAACACTCTAAACATTTGCTTACTTCTAGAGGCTCCTGTTGACCCCTCTGATGTGTTCCAGGGTCCTAAGAAGCAGTCTACCTGTTTCCTTCCCAACGCCACTCTTGACCGGTTGGTCGTGGATGAGTGGAAAGCTCCTGACAAGAAGCCTTCTGTCTCTAAAAAGTTTGCTAGGCTGTACCCAAAGTGGACGCTCCAGTCTCTAGGCTTTCCAAGTCCACCTCCTTGCCTGTGGCAGGTGCTTCTGTCCTCAAGGATTGGACTTACAAGAGGCTTGAGACATCCCTGAAGTTCATTTTTGCTACAGCTGGCACTTCATTGCGCCCAGCGTTTGCTGCTGCTTGGGTGAACAGGTCTGTTGCTGTTTGGACTGAACATCTGACTCTGGCTGTCCGTCAGGGTGCATTTACCGCTGGCATGTTGCGCCTTCTTGCCAACATCTGAGGCTCAGCATTTTGTTTCTGCTGCCATATTTGATGCCATCCACTTGGTGGCTAGGGTTTCTACCATGTCTGTGGTTGGTAGATGAGCTCTTTGTCTCATGATCTGGTCTGCGGACACTTTCTCTAAGAAGCCCTTGCTTTCCTTGCCCTTTCAGGACTCTTCTTTGTTTGGGCCTGAACTTAAGGACATTATTAGTGAGGCCACTGGGGGTAAGAGTACCCACCTGCCCTTGGTTCCTATAAAGAAGCCTTCTGTGAAGAGGAATAGGCTTTTTCGTCCCTTTCAAGATGAGGCGCTCCCAGCGACCCAGGCGGTTCTCCAGGCTGCGTGCGCATCTCCTCCAAGCCCAAACAACAATGGAGGCCCAAGCAGTCCTCCACCAAGCCCAAGGGCTCCAATCCTGCTTCGACATGACTTCCCGAAACCCGGTCCCCACAAGCCTGTAGGTGGTCGTTTGCTCCACTTCCTCAGTGTCTGGACGGATACCGTGGGGGATCCGTGGGTTTTGTGGGTTGTATCGGAAGTATACAGGATCTCTTTTGTCTCTCTCCGTTCTAGTTTTTCCCTTCTCACACTCTTCAGGGAGCAGAGAAGAGCCGCCTGTTCCACGGAGCTATCCAGACCCTTTTGGACAAGGAGGTTCTGGAACAGGTTCCGGCACCGGAACTAGGGTTGGGATTTTACTCCAACCTCTTTGTGGTGTCCAAGAAGGATGGCGGCTGCTGTCCAATTTTGGACCTCAAGGACCTCAACGCCTTTGTGGGCAAGTCTTGCTATCACCAGGAGTCCTTGAGGACGGTGATCGCGGCCATGTCTCAGTGGGAATTTCTCGCTTCTCTGGATATTCAGGATGCATACCTTCACATTATCATTCATCTAGAGAGTCGGCGATATCTCAGGTGCGCCTGCGACCAAGGGCACTTTCAGTTTTCTGCTCTCTCCTTTGGTCTGACTACAGCTTCACAGGTCTTCAATTGAGTCCTGGGGGCGTTAATGGCTGTACTCCACAGAGACGGCATCAGAGTCACCCTGTATATGGAAGACTTACTTCTGAAGGCCTCATCTCCGGATATCCTTTGGCAGCATGTGCAGGACGGTGTTCGTGTGCTGACCATCATGGCTGGATCCTCAGCATGGACAAGTCAGATCTTGTACCATCCCAGAGACTGGTCTTCCTGGGGCTCCTCTTCGACACCCGACGCAGTATGGTGTTTCTCACGTAAGAGGTAGCTCACCAGATCGTGTGCAAGGTCTCGGCAGTTCTGGCTCTCGACCCAGTTCCAGCCAAGAAGCTAACCTCCCTGGTGGGGAAGTTCATTTCTACCATGGAAGCGGTTCCGTACACCATGGCTCGCACCAGGGAACTCCAGAGGTTAGTGATCCAGGCGTGCAGGGGACAACCGGATCTACTGAGGATGCCAGTATCTCTCATGCTTCATGTGGAGTTTGTCATGGTGGCTACACATTCCCAACCTGCTGAAGAGCAGACCCTTCCTTGTCTTCTTCTGGACTAGTGTGACGACGGACGCCAGCTTCTCTGGCTGGCAAGTGGTTCTGGGTCACAGCAATGCCCAGGGCTGGTGGTCTCTGGTGGAATCTCTCCTCCCTATCAGTGTTTTGGAGCTTCGGACAATATCTCTTGCCCTTCGCCACTGGATGCATCATCCGCAGGACTGCCCGGTCAGAGTCCAGTCCGACAACGCCACAGCCATGGTCTACATCAACAAGCAAGGCGGCACAAGAAGTCTCGCAGCTTGGTTGGAGGTCAAAGCTTTTTTAACCTGGGCAGAAGAACATGTTACTGCCATATCCGCATTTCATATTCCCGGCGTAGACAATGTGCTGGCAGACTACCTAAGTTGACACACAGTGGGGAGTGGGAACGGAGTCAAGTGTTGAACCTCATTATTCGGAATGGGGATTTCCTTGCATCGATCTGATGGCAACAAGGCACAATCGAGAGGTTTTGTTGTTCTGTTCACACTGGGGGGACCCTCTAGCTCTGGCAGTGGATGCCATGTCAATACCATATCAATACCTTAGCATTTCCCTCTGGCGTACATCTTTCCTCCAATTCTCATGCTACACACGGTGTTGCGGAAACTGCGTCTGGAGGCATCTCCAGTTATTCTGATTGCTCTGTACTGGCCTCGTCCGGCTTGGTTTCTGAAGCTCCTGGATCTCTCGGTGGCGGAGCCCTTTCAGCTCCCCTACTGTCTGGACCTCCTCCTTCAGGGATATCTGTGGAAGGAGGATGTGGATTGGCTAGGTTTGACGGCATGGAAATTGAATCCTCAATGCTGAAGAGGAAGGGTTTCTCTTCTGGGGTGGTGGCCACTATGCTTAGTGCCTGCAAAACTGTTTCCTCCAAGGCCTACCATAGAGTCTGGTCTAACTTTCTCTCTTGGTGTGCTGATAGTGATCATTCTCAGGACTTTGATCTCCCTATGGTTCTGTCTTTTCTGCAGGGTGAGATGGACAAGGGTTTCAGTCTGAGTTCCCTTAAGGTTCAGACTTTTGCTCTATCTGTCTTCTTCCAGAGACATATCACAATTCTCCCTGATGTGAAGGTCTTCTTTCAGGGCATTGCTCACACTTGTCCTGCCTTTAAGAGTCCTGCTCCTCAGTGGGATCTTAATTTAGTCTTGGGCATCCTTCAGCTCCCTCCATTTGAGTTCTTGGCTACTATTCCCTTGCGCATGTTAACCTGGAAAATGGTTTTCCTTCTGGCGATTGTGTCTGTTCACAGAGTTGCAGGCCCTGTCTTGTAAACCACCCTTTTTGGTGTTTCACAAAGACAAGGCTGTTCTTCGCACCTCTCGGGAGTTTCTCCCGAAGGTAGTATCAGAATTCCTATCACGGTGCCCATGCTCCTGGTTGCGGGCGGCGACATTCTCACTTCCTTGTTTTGACTGCCGCATTCTTATTGGTCCTTGAACTTGACTCCACCCAGGGCCAGCCCTTTTTATACCCTGTCATGTCAATAGTCAGGCGTCTGTTCGGGGTGTACCTGAACCTAGCGCTAGTTCCTGCTGCTGCTGTGTTTGTGTATGACCTGGCCTACCTGATGACATCCCTGCGTAACCTGATCTGTTCCGATTCCGTTGCTGACTGATCTGGCTGAGAACCCGCTACGTTGCTGTCTGGACTGGCTGAGAACCCGTTATGTTGCTGACTGATCTGGCTGAGAACCCAAAACGTTGCCGACTGGTCTGGCTGAGAACCTGATACGTTGCCAACTGATCTGGCTGAGAACCCGCTACGTTGCTGACTCGACTGGCTGAGTATACGCATCCATTGCTGACAGTACTGGCTGAGACACAGCTGACGCTGCTGACTGAGCTAGCTCTAACCCGCTTAAGTTGCCGACCCTTGAGCTGAGCACTCACTGCTTCAGCCGCTCTTACTGGTATCTACCGACTTTGGCGGTGTGCACGTACGGAGTACTGGATTCCGGGCTGTCTGTAGTTCGGGCCGTGTTACTCATTACTTATTACGTGTCCATAATTACCACTGCCTTAAGCTGGGCTCACTTTCTGTCGGGAGTTACAGGCACTACTCTGGGCACCAGTTGCCTTCCATGGTCTGTTGCCTCCGATTCACCCTTGCGTTCTAGGGTCTCTGCTACCAGTATCTGTTGTCTTGGGCCTCCCAATACCCTAGTGCTCTAGGGTCCTAGCTGCCAGTATCCTTAGTCTGGGCTTCCGGTTGACCCTAGCGTTCTAGGGTCTGAGTTCGCCAGTTGTGAGCCTTGGGACTCCTAGCATTCTAGGGTCCTCGTGTCAGTACTCGTGGTCCATGTGCCTTTGTCTACCCTAGCGTTCTAGGGTCTCAGTTGCCAGTATCCGTTGGTCTTGGGCTTCCATTCATCCCTAGGTCTAGGGTCCTTGCTGCCAGTAGTCAAGAGTCGTGGGCCTCCGCTATACCCTAGGGTTCTAGGGTCCCAGTGTCAACATCAGCAGGTTGCTGCCAACTCCTCACCCTAGCTCTCTAGGGAACTTGCTGCTTGTCTGTACATTATTGTTATACTGTACCTACCTAACCATTGAGTATTGTAGACCGTACTTGTACTGTCTTCTTCTGGGCTTGTGTGAGTGACGTTTATGCTGTTCGTAATTTATTTTCAATAAAGATATTTTAACCTTAGAAGTCTTGTCTGAGTGTTCATCAAAAACAGTGACAATTCCACATTAATCAGGAAATTCTGGTGCCCTCGTTCTGCCCTGACCCTGCCTCTGACAAGGAAAGGGATCTTCACTTGTTGGATGTAGTGAGACGCCTCAAGTTCTGTGTGCACTGCACTGAGTCTATTCGCCAGTCAGACGCCTTGTTCGTTATTCCTGAAGGTCCCGGGGTAGGGAGATCATCATCCAAGGTGACAATTGCATCCCGGAATAAGTCTACTATTCGTTGCGAGTTGTGGAAGAAGCAGGTTCCCTTTAAGGTTTCGGCTCATTCCACCAGATCCATCGGGGCTTCTTGGGAGTACAAGAACCAAGCCTCAGCTGATCAGTTGTGCAAGGCCGCCACTTGGTCGTCTGTGCACACTTTTTCTAAGCACTACCGTGTGGGTGTTATGGCGTCGTCTGACGCCAGCTTGGGAAGGAAGATAGTGGAGGCAGTTTTGCCTGTCTAGGTTCTCCTTTCGTCTCTTCAGTGCTCCTTCACTTTTGAGCCCTGTTGGCTCAATTTCTGTGTTCTGTGCCGTGTTCCTGGTGCAGTTCTGCACCGGTTTTGTGACCACTGACACTTCAGTGTTCTTGTTGAGCTGTTTATGATCTGATAGTTCATATAGGCTCTAGTGACTTTGGGGCCCTGCGCCTGATCCTTGCCTTACTTCCCTCCCCTGAGAAACTCAATAACTGGACATGTACCAGTAACCTATATTGGACGACAGAGAAATATGCTTTCTTCCCCAGCTGTCAGTAGCACGGAGCACGGACATCTTGCCAGAATGACGTCCGAGCGCCTGCGCTGTCAGGCCCAGCCGGGTCTAGGAGGCATTGCTAGGAGCCGGCTGGCTCCGGCTGGGACTGACAGCGCAGGCGCGCGGACGTCATTCTGACAAGATGTCTGCGCTCCATGCTACTGACAGCTGGGGAATAAAGCGTATATCTATTAAATCAGGTAATAATTCTGGCGACTAGCGCTACTAAGCAGCTAGTCGCCAGAAGGTGACTTAGTTAAGCTAAACATTTTGTGACATTGTAGTTCCGCTTTAAAGGGATAGCAATGTTTCATAATAAAAGCAGCTCTAATTAATCATCATAGTATTTGGACTTTGGAGAGTGTTATTTCAATTCTGTCAGAGTTGTAGTTCAAGAGTAATTCAATGACAAAGTGTCCCCCTCCCACCCCTTTTACTGATGTAACACTTTTCAGCCAGAGCAGAAGGGAGGTGCCCAGGTAGATTTCAGAGAGGGACAATCTTCAATTAAGATAAGGGAAAAACCTGAAAAGCTTGTCAAGGGGGGCAGGACTTTCATTGTTTTCATTGTAAGAAGATTGTCCCCTGCTGTTAACTGTCTGGTCTTACAACCAGATCCCCATCTGAGAAGAGATGGCTTACACTAGGTAAAAGGGGCGGGAGGGGGAAACTTTGCTTGTGAATATCTCTTAAACCATAAAGGTTTGAGAGATAAGACTTATATCATTCTTCATATATTTTTAATGCCTACAAAATAAAATAAAGTTAAAACGAAGTATTACTATCCCTTTAAATGATAAATAACACCTAATAATTTCCCTCCATTTGCCTTTCTATGGCCAAGAAGTCCTAATAAATGTTTCCCTTGTGCCTTTCGATCAAGTGATGACCTCTTCAATAAGTTCCAGATGGCATACACAAAGGGTTAATTCCTGAACGTAGGGATACAAGGGAAAATGTGTAGGGACCATTAGGAATTGTTGGACATATTAAGTGAAGTATTTTCTTTATTTTTTTAAGGTGGTGTTGCTTCTTTAACCATCTAAGTTCTGCAAGGGTAACCAATGCATTTGTTTTGCAAGGCATGTATACCCTTGTAAAATGGTAAAAAGTCCATGAATGCTTGAATTTCACAGAGTATTGCTTTGCAATGTGTAGGATATTTCTTTAGCATTTAACCATTGAGTGCCAGAGGCGTGCGCAACACATTCCTTTGTAATGTGTTGCGTACCCCTATGCCACTCTAAGGGTAAGTGCTTTAAAAGCCCTAAAAGGCTTTATTGGTACGTAGCACAAAAATCCTCTTATTATATCAATGAAAATTTGTGTTGTTTTAATTTTTACCCTGTGGTACAGTTGATTTGCTTAAGAATTGCTCCTATTTGCTTGATTAATTCAACCCAGCATCATTTGTTAAAGTATGTGTGTTGTTGGTATCTTTAAGGATGGAAACCTTCCCAGTGGAGAGTCCATGGTGCGTCAGTTCTTGCAAGGTCAGCACTTCTTTCTACAGGAGTTTGGCAAGATGTGCTCAGAGGTTTGATTCATACCTTTCTTACCAGCAAAAAAATGCTTTTGTTTTTATTCAGTGCTATTAAAATTTATGCGGCTGTATTTTGTCAAATAATGCATTGTAAACTGAGCAACCTTTTTAGAGGGAACGTATCACTTAATTAAAATGAAATCAGTTCTTGTATACATCTAGTTGATTTCTCTAACAACATCTTAAAATAAATGCAAATTGTTACATTCTAAGATTAATGGAAACTATCTTTAAAGTCATCACGCTCTACTGGTGAACATGCATTTGACTATATATATATATATATATTTATTTGTAGTGCCAGTGGGATCTGCATTCATTTTTCTGCAGTATATCCTTCTGGCACTCAAAGAGTTAAGCATTTAACAATTGTCTAAAACATGAGCTGAGACACATGGCAAGCCTAACAGGGAACCTCAACCGGAGACTAAATCGGAATCTAGGTTAAAATATTATTTTCTTTTTTTTATGCAATGTTCTTGAAACATTATACAGAATAATAAAAAAAATGCAATGGTTTGATAGAACATTTTGATTAACTCCTTAAGGAACAGTGTAGTGTGCAACTCATTGAGAAAAAAAACATTATGATTCCTATGTCCCTTAAGGCAGATAATGGGACATAATCTTTTCAACAATCTGTTACACACATACCACATACAAATGAATATTTGCCCAGTTTATTACCATTGTTCTTGAACATTTGTCATGAACTTCATTATAAAAAAGTCATAAATTCTTTTGCACTTGAGAAGTGTGATCACCAGACATCTCTGGAGAAAATAGTAGCTGAATCCCTTGATAAGTTTATCACTTGAAATGGAATCGAGGCCTAACTATTGTACAACCTGAATTCCATTGCAACTGATAATTTTATGGAATTGTTTTATGTTTAAATTCTTCATAAACTTTAACGGAAATATGTTAGACAACACCAGTGATAAACAGAGGAATTGTAGCAATTCTAGGTGAAACCAACAACACTATAGGGGAAAAATAAAAATAGCCATTAATTTAAATGGAGTGTTAAACCCCTGGAATGCTAGAACAATGTCCATTTCATTGCAAAGCAAAGGGTTAAAGATGTCTAGCTTTGAAGGGGTTAAAACCCCATGTAAACCGATGGCAATTTTTACCTCTTGACGAGCTTTTAGTTTGGCCCACAATTGCATCATTATAGCTCCCTCAATATGTGTAATAATATACATTCTATTTCATAGTTCTGGTTACCGGATACATTTGGGTACTCTGCACAGCTTCCTCAGTTAATGAACGGTTGTGGGATTCATCGTTTCCTCACTCAGAAGCTTAGCTGGAGCCTTGTCAATGCTTTCCCTGTAAGTGGATATGCTATGGCTTAATGGCCATTATTTATCATGCTAAAGAGTACACTTCTGTAGCAATCCAACTGCCCCATAGGGCTGAAATGAAAAGTTCCCAAATTCCCATTGATTTAACTAGTTGAGTGCCAGATGGGTATTGCAATGCATTGCACTGGCACTCAATGGGTTAATTAAATTATACTTTTAACTCTTTGAATGCTAGAGTGGTCTCTAACATATTGCACACTGCTTCTGGAGACCTCTCTAGCATTCAAGGGGGTAAAACCCACATTTACATTTTTTTGAATTGTGAATTGACCCTATGTGATATCTTGATAATTCCTTCTCTTTAGTTTGTTGAATAAGGCCCACGTTTGTGTGCCATAATAACTTATTACTTCCCATTTCTCTGTCGTCCAATATAGGTTACTGGTAACTTTAGGAAGGCGACGCCCCTTTAAGTAGGTAGGAACAATTCTTGAATAAGAAGTGCAGGGTGGTGCCTTCCTCCTCTCCTAGCTGTCCCTCAGCCAACCCCCTCCAGTAAGATTTGTTGCTTGATGAAGCAAGGCATGAGAACAGTTCTGCTGTAGTTTTTAGTTTATTTATTGTTTTCTGTTAGATATGGAATACCAACCATTAGGTGGATTACCATTACTGACATTCCCAAGTGAGTAGCTCAGTTTCCAGGTGCTGTGTGGACCTGTCAGCCCTGGGTGGGAAATGCTTGTCTAACATGTTTTTTTCCCTGGAAGTTGCCCACTGAGGCTTCTTTCTTGCAATGATAATCTGAAGACAGAAAATCTGCAGAAAAGGTGAGCAACCCTTTGAGTGCTGAGGTCCACATGTCCCATGCTTGCCCTCCTCACAGGGGTCTCCCTTGGAGTTCCTGTTGCGTACTCCTGCACTCACTGGGTTTATCTGTATGTCTGTGGGGTATGGAGCAATGGGTTTCTGTGGTACATTTACCCTTTTACTGCTGGTTTGGGCACTTTTGCGGAGTTGATGACACTTTCCCTACTGGGTTCAGGGTTTATTCTATATCTCTAGTGTTTGCTGATGTATTTTACACTGTTTATAATTTTTCTGTATATTTAAATTTTTTTGTGTTCTGCGCCTTTTAGGCACGACTTACCGCATGGACACCATGCTCCACTTTCCTCTATGGGACTTTACAGTTTGGAACATACCTCTGCAACCGCTCATCATAACGACTTCAAAGGTGGCTAATTTTGTTTGTCTGCCCTTGTTCTATCATCCGGTTAATGTTCTGAATGTTTTGGGGGGGGGGCTCAGGGGACTTCGTGCACGGTTTGGGGTACTTTTTAGGGAAAACTGCATTTCCCATGAGAGCTTGCTTTGATCGCTCGTTTCTGATTGGCTCCCATCGCAGAAGAGTTTTCTGCTTTCCCTTCACGAGTATCCTACTCAGGGCTTGGACTCTCCTTCTCTCTTCAGCAGATTTACCCTTCACCTGCCAGATAAGTGCATTTTAGCTATTTCTGGGGTGAAATACTTAATCTTTGACACTGTATTTGGGTATACCTTATACTTTCAGACGTTTTGACCCTTGAGACTAGGCCTAAGACTAAGGATACTGGGGTGTCTGTGACCCCCATTGCGCATTGCTCCTCTTATCAATCAGGGCTGCCTAGAGAATACTCAGGTCATCTATGCCCTTCATGCTCTACTGCCCCTGACTCTCCCCCAGGGACCTCCAGCCATGCATTAGAGCCAACATGGATGCAAGAGTTTAAGGCTACTACCCGAGACCTAAGGTCTACCTTATAACTACTTCCATCTCAATTGCACGGGGTCTTCCAGGCTTGTCAGCCCCCTTTTTCTATCAGGTCTTCCCTACCCAAACCTCAGGGTGTGCCTGATGTGTCAGATTCCTCTGAAGGGGAACTCTTGGTGGACTCAGATGAGGGTGAATGTTCTGCAGTGGTGTCCTCTCAATTTTTTGGTGATCCCTTTGAGGCTATCCCTGACCCCTCTGATCAGGGCTGTCCCCTGGTCTCTGAGGCTCCAAAGGACCCTTCTTATGTGTTTCAGGAGCCTAAAAGGCAGACTACCTGCTTCCCACCTAACACCACTCTTGACCACCTCTGTGTTAGATAAGTGGAAGCTTCCTGACAAGAAAGTTACTGTGTCTAGAAAATTTGCTAAGTTGTACCCCTTCTCTGAAATTGCTCTGGCACAGTGGGCCCAGCCTCCTAAGGCGGATGCCCCTGTTTCTAGACTTTCTAAGGCCACTGCTGTACTGTGGCGGATGCGTCTGTCCTGAGGGATTGGACTGACAGGAAACTAGAGGCATTGCTAAAGGCCATCTTTTCCACTGCTGGCACCTCTTTGTGCCCCTCTTTTGTGGCCGCTTGGGTGAATAGGGCCATGGCTGTTTGGACTGAACAGCTGACTGTGGCTATGCGTCAGGGTGCACCTGTGTCTGATCTGTTGCGGCTTCTGGCTAATATCTCTGAAGCCCAACATTGTCTCTGCAGCTATCTTTGATTCCATCCGTTTGGTGGCTAGAATTTTCACTATGTCTGTGGTTGCCAGATGTTCTCTTTGGCTTAAGATCTGGTCTGTAGACACTACTTCCAAGAAGGCACTTCTTTCATTGCCTTTCCTAGGGACTACTTTGTTTGGGCCAGAACTGAAGGACATCATCAATGAGGCCACTGGGGGTAAGAGCACCCTTCTGCCTTTGGTCTCCAAGAAGAAACCTCAGTCCAGGAGGATTCGGCTTTTTTGCCCCTTTCAGACTGAGGTGCGTGCCACGAACTAGGTAGTTCCCCAAGCACAGCGTCCCTCCTCCAAGCCCAAATAACAGTGGATGCCCAAGCAGTCCTCTCCAAGCCCAAGACCTCCAAACCTTTTTCGGCTTGACTCGCCGAACCCTGGAACCCACGAACCGGTGGGTCGCCGCCTTCGCTTTTACCACAGTGTCTGGACAGACTCCCTGGTGGAACCGTGGGTTCTTCATGTTGTGTCAGAGGGGTACAGAATTCCCTTTACCTCTCTTCCTCAGTTCAGGTTTCTGCCTTCTCACACTCCTCAGGGAGTAGAAAAGCACTGGCTTTTCACTTGGTCAATCCAGACCTTTTTTTACAAGGAGGTTCTGGAACCGGTTCCCGAACTGGAGATAGGTATGGGTTTCTACTCCAACCTGTTCGTGGTTTCAAAGAAGGATGGCAGCTGTCATCTGATTTTGGACCTCAAGGATCTCAACTTCTTTGTGGTAAAATCCCATTATCACCAGGATTCTCTGCGGACAGTGATTGTGGCCATGTCTCCTGGGGAGTTTCTCGCCTCTCTGGATCTCCAGGATGCCTATCTGCATATAGCCATCCATCCATATAGCTCTCAATGCCTCTGGTTTGCCTGTGACTGAGGGCATTACCAGTTTTCTCCTCTTCCCTTTGGTCTGGTCTGACTACAGCTCCACAGGTCTTCAATCGTGTCCTGGGTGCTTTCATGTCCGTCTTACAAAGGACCGGTATCTGGGTTACTCCATACATGGACAACCTACTGTTAAAGGCTTCCTCTCCGGATCTACTTCGTCAGCAAGTCCAGGAATGTATTCATGTCCTTACCCATCATGGGTGGATTTTAAACATAGAAAGTCGGACCTGGTTCCGTCTCAACAGCAAGTCTTCCTGGGTCTTCTCTTCGACACAGCAAAGGGGATAGTATTTCTCACGGATGAGGTGGCTTGCCAGATCGTGCACAAAGTGTTTGGCAGCCTGGCCTCAGATACAGTCCCTAGTGGGGAAGTTCATCTCCACCATGGATGTGTCCAGTTCACCATGGCTCACGCGAGGGAACTTTAGAGGTTCGTGATCCAGGTCTGCAAGGGACAGAATGATCTCCTGAAGATGTCAGTCTCTCTTCCCCTGCATGTAGAGCTGAGTCTGTCTGTGTGGCTCGACCTTTCAAATCTCCTGAAAGGCAGGGCCTTTCTGATACCTTTCTGGACGACTGTGACAATGGATGCCAGTCTAACAGGCTGGAAAGCGGTCCTGGGTCACCTGAATGTCCAGGGGCGATGGTCCATGGAGGAGTCTCTTCTTCCCATCATTGTGCTGGAACTTCAAGCGATCTTTCATGCTTTCAGGTACTGGACGTTCAAGCTGGAGGGCTGTTCTGTTCAAGTCCAGTCAGACAACACCATGGCCGTGGCTTACATCAACAAGCAAGGTGGAACCAGAAGTCTCGCAGCTTGGTTAGAGGTCAAGGCTATTATGGCCTGGGAGGAAGAACATGTTCCTGCCAGTTCTGCAGTTCACATCCCAGCAGTGGACATTTCCTCATGTTGACCTGATGACAACGAAACACAACAGGAAAGTTCTGTTGTTCTGCTCCCGTTGGAGGGATCCTCTGGTTCTAGCAGTGGATGCCATGTCAATCCCATGGAATCCCATGGAATTGTCCCCTGAGATACATATTCCCCCACCCCTTCCACTGTTACACAGGATGTTGCGGAAACTGCATCTGGAGGGCTCTCCAGTCATTCTGATTGCACCGTATTGGCCTCGTCAGTCTTGGTTTCCAGAGCTTCTGGACCTCTCTGTGGCGGAGCCGTTTCGGCTTCCACGCCTACTGGATCTTCTTCTGCAGGGGTACGTGTGGAAGGAAGACTTAGAATGTCTGGGTTTGACAGCATGGAAATTGAATCCTCAATATTGGTGAATAAGGGTTTTTTCTCTGAAGTGGTTACCACTATGCTTCATGCTCGGAAGCCTGTCTCTTCCAAGGCCTACCATAGAGTCAGGTTCTACCTTTCTCTCTTGGTGCTCTGACAAGGATCTTTCCCACGATTTTGATCTTCCTACGATCCTGTCCTTCTTGCAGGATGGGGTTGATAAGGGTCTCCGCTTGAGTTCCTTGAAGGTCCAGACTTCTGCGCTCTCTGCCTTCTTTTAGAGATGCCTTGCTATCCTTCCAGATGTCAAGGTCTTCTTTCAGGGAGTTGCCCATGTTCGTTCAGCATTTAAGAGTCCTACTGCTAAGTGGGATCTTAACTTGGTTTTGGGTGTCCTTCAGCATCCTCATTTGAGTCCTTGGCTTCCATTCCTTTACGTCTATTGACTTGGAAAATGGGTTTTATCCTGGAAATAGTGTCTGTTCACCGTGTCACGGAGTTTCATGCCTTGTATTGCAAACCTCCCTTTTTGGTGTTTCATAAGGAGAAGGAGGTTCTTCTCCCAAAGGTGGTTTCTGAGTTCCACATTAACCAGGAAATTGTGGTGCCCTCTTTCTGTCCTGAGCCTACATCTGACAAGGAAAGGGATCTTCACTTGTTAGATGTGGTGCGATGCCTTAAGTTCTGTGTGCATGATTACGGAGTCTGTTCGTCAGTCTGACACGCTGTTCGTCATTCTGGAGGGTCCTAGGACAGGTAGACCGGCATCCAAGGTTACCATTGCTTCCTGGATTAAGTCTATTATTCGTAAAACCTACGAATTGAGGAAGAAACCTGTGCCTTTTCGAGTTACGGCTCATTCTACCAGGTCTATTGGAGCCTCTCGGGCTTACAAGAATCAGGCCTCAGTTGTTCAGTTGTGCAAGATGGCTGCCTGCTCATCTGTGCACACCTTTTCCAAACACTACCGTGTTGATATTCCTGCATTGGCCTATGCCAGCCTTGGCAGGAAGATCCTGGAGGCTGTATTGACTGTCTAGGGTCTTCTTCAGTGCCTTTAGTACTCCTTAACTGCCCGGTTGGCTGTAGTTTTCTGTGCTGTGCTACGGTTCCTGGTGTGTTACACCCCTGCTTTTGTGTCCGCTGACACTTTCTTCTTTGGGGGTGTGTATGATCTATGCCCTGGTGACTTTGGGGACCTGCACTTGGCCCTTGCCTTGTTTTCCACCTCTGGGAAACTCAATGTTTGGACATCCCAAAGTTATCAGTAACCTGTATTGGATGACAGAGAAAAGAGGATTTTAGTCTTACCTGTTAAATCCTTTTCTCTTAGTCCATATAGGTTACTGGTCTCCCACCCTGTCAAGAGACCATGCTTGGTTCTCCTGTAACCGAACATGGGAGTCCTTTCAGGTTCATGCTCTCAGAGTCTTCTTTTTCCTTCTTGCTACCTAGTCAATGGTTAGCGTCTCAAATCTTACTGGAGGGGATTGGCTGAGGGACAGCTAGGATAGAAGTAAGGCTCCACCCTTCACTTCTTATTCAAGAATTGTTCCTGCCTATTTAAAGGGGTGTCGCCTTCCCCAAAGTTACCAGTAACCTATATGGAATAAGAGAAAAGGATTTAACAGGTAAGACTAAAATGGTGACTGGTTTACAGGAAAAGAGAGATCAGGATAGACTAAAGGATCTGAACATGTATAGCCTGGAGAAGAGCAGAGAGAAAGGGGATATGATAGAAACATTCAAATACATTAACGGATTTAACAAAGTGCAGGAGGGAAGAACATTTCAAAGGAGTAAAAATGTTAGAACAAGAGGTTCAAATCTAATAGAACATTTTACCATAGTAGATACGTGGAATAGCCTACCAACAGAAGTTGTAGAAGTTAACACAGTGACAGAATTTAAACATGCATGGGATAGGCATAAAGCTGTCCTGAACATAAGAGAAGACCAAGGACCAAATAAGGTTTGAGGTTTTTACAGTATGAAAAATCGGCAGACTAGATGGGCCGAATGGTTCTTATCTGCCATCAAATTATGTTTCTATGTTAAATAGCATCAGTGTCCAGTAACAGCTCTTATTAAGTTTCTAAATGTGCAATTCATTTAACCCCTTAACTACTGATAACGTGCCTGGGCCATCATCGTTGTTTGTGTGTTGAGGACTGGTGACAGTCCTGGCACGTAATGGAATTCTGGGATTGCAGAGCAGCTGCATGCAGTGCTGCCATGCGAGAATGCATTGATTATTTAAAAAAAAAAAAAAAAAAAAAAAAGTGTTGTGGTCCTCTAGGGCCACCCCACCACGTGGTCCTTAAGGGGTTAACAGCTTTGTAAGCTTTAGTAAAGCTTTACATGCTGAATAAAACAAGGGTGTTCCCTCTGAAGGAAGATGCTTCATTTAATTGTAGTTTTCTCTTTTGTCCACTGGGAGGCACTGGTACCATGAGGTTAAGATCCCTCTTAGCCCTACTTAACCCATACCCACCTCAGCCTGCGTTAGTGTTTTAGTGTCCTGCTCACAGGATGTATTAAGGCTGGTTTCTCTAATTTTTATTCTTTTTCCAAGAAGAATTGGAGGGAACTACTGCTGTTCCCATGGGTGCTCTTCCTTCTATGCTGGATATCCCCATTGCTCTATTTACTCTCCTGACCTGGTGTAGATGCAGGAACTGGCTGACACAATTTCTTCATCTCAAGGGGGCAATGGACTCTCCATCAGTGCGGAGATCTTCAGGACGAGTCATGAGTAAATCACCACTGACCTTGACCATATGAGCTCTCTATAAGCAACAGGGGACTCTGTTTTCTGCCACGATCAAGCCACACTATACTGCTTTGGGTGGATTACCATATTATATTATGACTTGCATGGACATAGCTATGATATGCCACACAGCATACAGAGGAGGAGATCTCTGGTGTTGTGTAGTATGGTTAAGGCATCCACAGCACTTGCAGATCTAAGTCATGATCCCCTGTGCTGTGCGATGATCCTGAGACATGCACAGCAAATGGGAAGCATTAAAATTCCCATTCTGTGCAATGCTTATTACTAAAATGTGCAGACCAGCCTATGATAGTCCCCACGTTTTTTTCAGGCTCTTCTGATCTGTAGAGCGGCCATTTTGCTTGCAGACCATTCGATCCTGAAGGAGTTTCAAGGGGACTTTGAGCTGTAGGGAGCGACTCCTACGGAGAAGGCTGTGGTATGTGCCTGCCGAATATATGGTGGGACAGGTATTTATTCTTTGGGTCTGCAGTACAGCCATAGTGATGGTGACGTGGTTTTTCAGCAATGGTATGGGCCCACTCTTTTTTTGGTGCTGGGAATGTGACATCCCTTTTTATTTATTTTTTTGCTGGAACAGAGATTTCCTTTGTCTCCTGTCTCATGGTCACATGCAGATCCTCTCAGTACTGCACAGCTCTCTGATTCTTTTAAGGTAAGTGCTTTCTTCTTTTCTCTTGCTATTTGATGGGTATTTTAGTTACAATTTTAGAGTTCAGGGAGTCTCCCAAGTCTGTGGGAAGCAAGTCTTTAGCTCCAGGGTCTGTTCCCACTATTATGGCCATTTTCACCTGCCACTTTTGTTGGGTTAAATTTCCTGATGGGCATTCTGGTTATCATCTGTCCTTCCCTGCAGTGGGGCCCTCTATAGGTACCTCAGGGTTTCCTAAATGTCTTCCTTCAGCTGGGCTACCTCATTCAGAACTAGTCTGAGTTGGTTAGTTTATTATCCTCTGTTACTGACCTACAAGGTCTCACTACCCTGATTTCCTCTTTGGAAGAGGTTTTCGCCTTATCTCCTAGGGATGACAATGATGTCCTGGCTCTTGTTCCCAGGGACAACTCTTCTATAGAAGAAGGTCATATGGTCCATGATGATGAGGACCATGCTTGTCTTACTTCTGTGGATGGTGAAGGCAAAGCTGCTCCAGAAACTGCTGAGGCTGATACAGTACTGGACATTCTGCACATCTCTGAGGGAGATGTTGCAGGTGGTCTAGCTCAATAAATTTTAAGTTTAAGAAAAAAGTGTCTGTGAGGTCCCCCACTTGAGCCTGATTAGACCAAATTGTCCTATATGACTGGAAGCGTCCGAATATAAAGGTGTACTCAAGCTAGCATTTTCTCATGATGTACCCTGTTTTCTAAAAAAAAGTTTAGACTGTTGGGGCTCTACTCAGGTGGTAAATACACCTATTTTCCATCTTTGTAAGTGAATGGCTTTGCCCATGCAGCTAAGTGCATGGGCCCTCTCCTTAAGGTGCCATTTGCAGCCTGCAGGCATACCTCCACTAGGTTTTCTCAAGGTTTGATTTGGTAGAGCCATTGACCAGTGATGCAAGGTATCACATTTAGGAGGCACTTTTTAATTCCTACAATACAACAATGGATTCAGCTAGAGGTCACAACTAGAGGTACTCTGTGGCTCAAGGTCTGTTCAGCTGACAGTTCTTCTAAGAAGTTCATTATGTTGCCTTTTCTTTGGGAGCTTCTGTTTGGCTTAGAGATGGTCAAATTTATCAGTCAAGAGACAGGTGGTAAAAACACTTTGCTTTCCCAACAACAGAGTGAAAAGTCCTAATTTTAGAGTAGGGCTTGCCTTTTTCCTCATGGAATTAATTGTTCCAATCCAGGACTGCTGTGGCCTCTTCCTGGTCCAGTCCCAGCTTTCAGATTGAACCAAAGTCATCCTGGCTAGCCAAGAAGCCTGCACAGAAGTCAACTGCTGATAAGTCCATTTCTGCATGATTTGGCCTCCCCTCTGGGAGTGCATTCCATAGGGAGAAGATAGCATCTCTTTCAGGTGGTGTGTTCCCAGTTGGTCTCCAACACATGCGTCCTAGGATAATTTTCACAGGATACAGAACTGATTTCACCGACTGTCCCCCTTCAGCATCAGTGTGCCAAAGGACTAATTGAAGACATGAGCTTCGAAGCAGTGTTTGGTTCATTATTGGTTAATGGAAAATAGATCCAGGGCCTCAGGAGCAGAAATACATGGGCTTTTTTTTTCAGTATTTATTTTTTTGTTGTCAGTCCAAAGAAGAATGATTGGTTTCACCCTGTATTGGACCTGGAAGCACTCAACAAAAGTGTTTGAACTCCCAGGATCAAGATAGAGTCCCTTCATTCCATCGTTGCTCCTGTGTGTCCCTGGGAGGCTTTTTTTTAGCATTGTTAGACTAAAACATGCCTACTTACACAGTTTGTAACCAGGTTTTCTTTCAACAACACCCATTTCTAGTTTCCACCTCAACCTTTTGGTTTGGTGACAGCACCATGGTTGGTTCACCAAGGTAATGATGTCCCTCTCAGATTACATCAGGGCTCAGGGAATCTTAATAATGCTGTATCTTGATGAATTACTCATAAAAGAGTCATGTCTGGAGCTCCCTATTTCTACCCTACACTTTTGGGAAATTTACTTTTCTCTGTCGTCCAATACAGGTTACTGGTAACTCTGGGAGGCGATCCGCCCCTTAGTAGGCAGGAACAATTCTAAAAGTGTATGCAAGGGATGGAGCCTCCCTTCCCTCCTTGGCTGCAGCTAGGCAACCAGCTCCAGAAAGATTTGTTCCTTGGTGAAGACAACACCAGGCTGAGAATAGTTCTGCTATAGGTTTAAAATCTTTTTTATTTTCTGTTAGATATGGATTACCGTGACTGACAACGCCCTTAGATGTGGCTAGCTCAGTATCCAGTTGCTTTTTGGGGACTTTAAGCCCTGAGGGGGAAAATCTTGATTCCAAGTGCTTCCCCAGGAGTTACCCACTAAGGTACTTCTTGGTCCATGTTAATCTGGAGACAGAAGATCTGCAGGAAAGGTGAGCAGCCCTTTTTGTGCTGCAGGTCCACATGTCCCACAGTGCCCCTCTGCACAGGAGTGTATTGCTGGAGTTCCTATTGCACACTCCTGCACTCATTGGGTATATCTGTATGTCTTTTGGGTGTTTGGAGCAGGTTCATGTGGTAACTTAACCCTTTAACTGCTGGTTTGTTTTTTGGGGGGGGTTTCTAACACTTTTCCTACTGGTTTAGTGTTTTTTGGGTATCATCACATGTTCTATTGATGTTTTACACATTTTAATGTTTTACTTTAAAATTTGTAAAAATTGTGTACTGCGGCGCTTTGCCGCATAGACGCCATTGCTCCATTCACTCCTATGGGACTGTACTGTTTGGGACGTATCTCTGCAACCGTTTAACCTAGCGACTTCAGAGATGGTTCATTTTAATTGTCTGCCCTTGCTCTATCATCCGGTTCATGTTTCTAGTGTGTTGGGGGGCTCAGGGGGCTTCGGGCACTGTTTGGGGTCTTTTTGGGAAAAACTACATTTCCCATGTGTTAGAGCTTACCTTGACTTCAGCATCACGAGGCTTCAAGCATGCTGCAGGTCTCTGTTTTATCTGTTTGCTTCCTGTAGTCTCCTCCTACCAACTTCATACTTCCTCCCACTGAGCTGCTCTTCCTACTTCCTGTGGAGGGGTTTAAAGGGCAGACTGAGACCTCACTCAGTTGCCCTTGCATTGTTTTTCATAGCAGTTCTGTTACTCTGGGCTCCGTGTATGACCTGGCTAGTCTTCCATCCATTCTAGTGCTGACCTGTGGCTCTGTCTGACTATTCTTTTGCCTAACCCCTAATAGTGGACATCCAGTCTGATGCAGACTTGTGGCTCTGTCTGACTGTTCTTTCGTATTTTCCCCTGGTGATCAGACGCCCAATATAGTGCGGGCCTGGTAGAGTTGCATAACTGACTGCAGACGTGAGTCAGTTTTCACCTTACTTCATCTGACTGCTGCGTGAGTCAGATGGTTCAGTACCTGTGGCCTATAGCCTAGGAGTTCCCACCTGGAGGCAGGTGTGGTTCTGAGGGTTCTTACTGTCTGCAGATGCATACCTGAGACTCACTCTTACTACCACTACTAGTGCCTTCTCTTCGGTTCCTGAGCATCCTGGTTTCCTGTTAATCGGATCAAGATTGCCGTTCCGGTTGCTGCTGTATCACTTGTCCTTGTATGTGAGACTACCAGTGGCTTGGGCCTAGTCTCCAGCAGGGTGGTCTAGGACCCATCCTATTATTTCTGGTAATAGTGCTTGCTGACTAGTACCCCCTGTTTGCCTATTGCCTATTCTTTTGTTTGCTGTTTTCAATAAACTCCATTAACTATACCGTACAGACTCTGAGCCTCCTTAGTATCCGTGACACCATGAGAACTTGCTTTGCACCCTTGTTTCTGATTGGCTCCCACCACAGCAGCCATTTTGTGAGCATTTCTGGGCGAGTATCCTACACAGGGCTTGGACTCTCCTTCTCTCCTCTGCAGATTAACCCTTCTCCTGCCAGATAAGTTTATTTTAGATATTTCTGGGGTGAAACTTTAATCTTACACACTCTAATTGGGTGATTAATTGTATAGTAGGTTATTTGACACTGTGAGAATGTCTATACCGCTGGAGCTTGGGGCTAGACTAAGGAGGCTGGGGTCTCTGTATCCCCCATTGCTCATTGCTCTTCCTGTCACTCAGGGCTACCTAGAGAATTCTCAGGTCACTTATGCCCAGCATGTTCTGATGTCCCTGACAGCATTCCAGGGACCTCCAGCCATGCCATAGAGCCGGCTTGGGTGCAAGAGTTCAAGGCTGCAACTAGGGACCTTAGGTCCACATTGCAACTCTTTCCATCCCAGTTACAGGGGGCCTTTCAGTCTTGGCAGGCCCCCTCCTCAGTCAGGTTTTCCCTGCCCAAACCTCAGGGAGTACCTGACGTGTCAGATTCCTCTGATGAGAAACTGCTGGTGGATTCGGATGTTGAGGAGTGTTCTGTGTTGGGGTCCTCTCAGTTTTTTGGGGACCCTTTTGAGGCTGATCCTGAACCCTCCGCTGAGGGCCTGATCAGGGCCATCTTGACTACTCTTAACATTCCCCTAGTTCAGGAGGTCCCTTCTGATCCCTCTGATGTATTCCAGGATCCTGCTAAGCCCCTTACTTTACTTTCCACCTCATCCCACTCTTGACCGCCTTGTGTCTGAGGAGTGGAAATCCCCGGACAAGAAAGCATCTGTGTCCAAGAAATTTACCAAGCTTTACCCCTTTTTTGAGGCTGCGCTTGCTCCGTGGGTTCATCCCCCCCCAAAGTGGATGCCCCTGTATCCAGGCTATCTAAATCTACTGCTTTGCCAGTCTTTGATACCTCTGCTCTGAAGGACTAGACTGACAAGAAACTTGAGGTTTCCGGCAAGTCCATTTTTGCCACTGCTGGTTCTGCTATGCGTCCAGCATTTGCCGCAGCGTGGGTGAACCAGGCTATTGCGGTCTGGACTGAACAGCTCACCAAGGCTGTCTGTCAGGATGCACCTACTTATGATAAGTTGCGCCTTCAGAGTTACCAGTAACCTGTATTGGATGACAGAGAAAAGAGAATTTTAGTCTTACCTGTTAAATCCTTTTCTCTTAGTCCATACACTTTACTGGTCTCCCACCCTGTCAAGGGACCATGCTTGGCTCTCCTGTGGCAGACTGTGGGGGTCCTTTGGGGTCATGCTCACAGGAGTCTTCTTCCCTTCTACTATCTAGTCATATTTAGTCTCTCAAATCTTTCTGGAGCTGGTTGGCTAGCTGCAGCCAAGGAGGGAAGGGAGGTTCCACCCCCTGCATACACTTTTAGAATTGTTCCTGCCTAATAAGGGGCATATCGCCTCCCAGTGTTACCAGTAACCTGTATGGACTAAGAAAAAAGGATGTAACAGGGATGTAACAGGTAAGACTAAAATCCTCTTATGTGGTTGCTTTTTAAATCTCAAGAAAATCAATCTAGTACCATCTCGGTGTCTGTTATTTCTGGGCATGAAGTTCAGAACTCTGCAACAATGGGTATTTCTGCCATATGACAAGTTTCAGACCCGTACCTGCAAGATTTTACATTCATTTTCTTCTTCTCAGACCCTCGTCTGAAAGTTGCATGAAGATTTTGAGATTGGCGGTGGCCCACTTGGAGGCTGTTCCATTTGTTCAGACCACATAAGAATACTGTAACTGGAGATCCTGAGGAAGTGATCTAGATGAATTAATAGTCTGCATTGTCTGATCACCCCTTCTCTGATGATGCAGTCAGACTTGCGCTGGTGGCTGAATGTGCTAGTCATTCTGGCTGGGGAGCAGTATTCCTTTGTCACACAGTTCAGGGACAGTGGAAACAGTCTGAGTTACAGATCAACACCCTGGAACACAAACAGGTCAGATAAATACTGCCTCACTGGACAGAGGACCAGGTCAGTTAGGTTCTGGCTCATTGGACTATGGATCAGAAGGGCCAACTGGTGCATATTCAGTTGGACAATGCCATGGATGTGGCCTAAATAAATGGTGTGGGAGACACCAAGAACAAGTAAGCCTGGGATATGGTGCAGAGGATATATGTCGGTGACCATGTTCTCAAGTTACAATGACCTGGTAGAAAATGTAGAAGCAGATTTTGTCAGTTGTCTGGTTCTATATCAGAGAGAGTGCCAGAGCAAGGGATCTGTTGGCGATCTCCATACATGCAATGATGATCCCCTGGTTGTTCAGTCTTGAGCATGTTTTTCCTCTTCTACCATTGGGTCCCAGGGTTAACTGCAATATCATGGTGGATACATCTGACATCATCCTCATTGTTTCAAAGTAGCCTGGTAGGGTTTGGTAGCTGGATCTTCACAAACTGGCAGATGACTACCAGTGGCAACTACCTCTCAGTCAAGATCTGCTGGATCAAGGCCAACTGCACCATCCAAATCTATAGTAGCTGGTGCTGACGGTGTGGAATGATTTGTTTGAAGCCTTTTGTACTTTTGTTTGAAGCTTTTGGAGCACCCTTATTTTACTGAACAGTAAAGGCTTAACAGTGTAGTTTTTTTCATAAGTGTAATCCTTTTTTAACCAGGATCAGAGGGGTGTTCAATGTGTGTTACACAGTCCTCTGTTTCTCAATAGGTTAAGCAAATAGAATGGCTTAATTTGTGCAAACATGTTTGTGAATCTTGAATCATGATTGTCCAGCTTTATCTTTGCTTTTTCTTCAGCATCACACCTTCCACTGGGAGGGCATTGATGGCTCCAAGGTTCTGACTCATTTCCCTCCAGGTGACTCCTATGGAATGAAGGGGACGGTAGAGGAGGTGAGCATCATGTATCTCCTGGTGCATAAAATATGGATCCATTGTTGTGACCTGAATTTTTAGTATTTAAAGGAGCTCTAAAATCTCCTAATAATAACAGCCTCACTTACCCTACTGTAGCTAGAAAGTGCTAATGGCCCCTGTGAATTTTACCTTTGTCTTTTGCCTCAATCAGTCCTTGATACCATGTAATCGAACATGACAACAGGAGTGTGCAGTGCATTGCTATGCAGTATGTTGTACAGCCCTCCAGTGTTTACATTTCTAAGGAGGCTAATGCACTCTGCTTGTTTCAGTTTAAAAATAATTGCATTGAACCTTTACATTGTCTTCCGTGGACATGACATGAAGATGTTCTCTATTGAACAAAGGCAAATTAACAGGGGTCATTAGGAGTTTCTGGTTATAGTAAGGCTAAGTGTGTGGGGTTGTTATTATTAGGAGGTCTTAGTTCTCCTTTAATTAGAAAGAAACACATTTGTCCTTTTACTTTGCAGTCTATTGGCATGTTTCTGAGCAACTCAGTGTTGTTCAGCATGTTTCCTTTTTGTACCCTGTACTCACAGTAAATTTAAAAAATTATATTTATATATTATATCTTAAAATCACTTGCATAAAAATATATCTTCTATTCATGCAAAAAAGCTGCTCATAACTGATAATATTATCTGATTATTAAGGATAATTGCATAAATGTCACCAAGAAACACCATCAGAATATACAAACACTAGCCCTTTAATTGGGATATGTGAATAAAACATTTTAGCAATGTGAATCCAATCATATACAGAGTTTTACTACAGATAATTTTCTTCTTCTATGTAACTGAACAAATCTCATCAGTTAATGTGCACATACAACATGTTTCAAAATGGTTGCGCCCAAAAATCTATATCGTTAAGGGGTCACACAATATTGAACACATTCGATTATGCTGCTTAATGAAAACATCCAGAATGGTTATCTATATATGATGTGCAAACAGCCTTAAAATAACACCGCTTTGAATTAAGGCAACACATTTGCAAGAAACACAAGGGGCCCACTATAGTAATGGCAGGAAAATCAGTGAGAATGCAGCAACAAGAAGGCTACAGTAAGGTAACATCAAGTACCATGTTCTTTATTGTGCCGAATATTACTATATGTGTTACGTATTGCAAATTGGAATATAAAACTAATACATGTGAACAGTAAATTCAAATATTTAAGATCTACGGGTGAATAGTGTGTAAGCTACACACTTTAAAGGTCTGCATTGTTCACAGTGTTTTCACTGTCGTCCAATACAGGTTACTGGTACACTGGGAGGCGATCCGCCCCTTTAAGTAGGCAGGAACATTCTCTAAATGTATGCAGGGGGCGGAGCCTCCCCTCCCTCTTAGGCTGCACCTCAGTCAATACAAGTCAGAATGATTTGTTCCTCTGTGTGTTCACACCAGGCAGAGAACAGCTCTCTTCAAGTTTTAGTTTCTTTGTTATTTTTACAAATATGGAATACCACCATTAGGCAGGTTACCAAGGCTGTCAAATGCCCTCTTTAAAATGGATAGCACAGCTTCCAGGGTACTTCTGGTGGACCTTTTGCCCTGATGAGGGAATAAATTGATTTCAAGTATTTCCCTGGGGATTATCCTCTGTGGTAATTCTTCTCTTATCTTGGTAACCTGAAGACAGAAGTCCTGCAGAAAGGTGAGCCGCCCTTTGAGTGCCGAAGGTCCACTTGTCCCTCAGTGTTCCTTCATTGGGCTTGTACTTGGGAGTTCTCATTGTGCACTCCAGCACTCACTGGGTGTTTTTCTATATCTTGCTAATGCAATGTATGTGTGTATGTCTGAGTTTTGGAGCAGTTTATGTGGGATTTAACTCTTTCTCTGCTGGGTTTTTCCAATTTTATGGGCATTTTCAACTTTTGCCTTGGTTGGGTAATGTTTGCTTACATAGAACATGTGTTTGCTATGTGTTATGGAACTTTTACTTTAAGAGAAAATTTTATTAGAAATAATGTTCCTCGCCTTTAAGCGCGCTTTTCCCGCATAGACATAGTAACATAGTAAATTAGGTTGAAAAAAGACACAAGTCCATCAAGTTCAACCTTCGCCTCATACCTCAGTAACTGAGAACTTTATAGCTTTCCTGCTACCAACTAAATTAGTCTCTATCAGACCTTCCTGATCAGCCTACTGATAAACAGTATAACTCTGTATGTTCCTTTTGAAAGAACTGTATCTAATCTTCTCTTAAATGTATCCATTGTATCTGCCATAACTACCTCCCTGGGCAATGAATTCCACAATTTGACAGACCTTACCGTAAAAAAACCCTTCCTCTGCTGAAGTTTAAACCTCCTTTCCTCTAATCTCAAGGGGTGTCCCCTGGTCACCTGATCAGGCCTTGGAATAAATAGCTCACCGCAGAGATCCTCGTATTGACCTCTCATATTCTTGTACAATGTGATAAGGTCTCCTCTTAGTCGTCTTTTCTCTAGAGTAAATAAACCAAGTTTGTTTAGTCGTTCCTCATATGTCAAGTCCTCCATTCCCTTAATTAATTTTGTTGCTCTCCACTGTACCCTCTCTAGTTCTAGTATATCCTTTTTCAGAACCGGTGCCCAAAATTGCACTGCATACTCAAGGTGAGGTCTTACCAATGATTTGTATAATGGCAAAATAATGTTATCCACTCTTGCTTCAATACATCTTTTTATGCAAGACAGGACTTTGTTTGCCTTTGCTACTGCTGTATGACACTGGTCACTGTTTCCAAGTTTGTAGTTGACAAGGATACCCAGGTCTTTTTCTAGCAATGAGTCACCTAAAATTATTCCATTAAGTTTATAAGTAGCCTTGGGATTGTTTCCTCCCAAATGCATGACTTTACACTTCCCCACATTAAACTTCATATTCCACATGTTTGCCCAATCTGACATTGTATGTAAGTCCCTCTGTAGAGAGAAAATATCCTGTTCTGAATTAATGACTTTGCATAATTTAGTATCATCTGCAAATATTGATATTTTGCTTTCTATATCTATTTCCAGGTCATTTATAAACATGTTAAAAAGCAGCGGACCCAATACTGAACCCTGAGGTACTCCACTCTCCACTTTAACTGTACTGGAGAATTTTCCATTTACAACCACACACTGTTCCCTATCCTTCAGCCAGTTTTGTATCCAATTGCAAAGGTTATCTCCTAGCCCCAATTTCCTTATTTTATACACCAGCCTTCCGTGTGGTACTGTATCAAATGCCTTTGCAAAGTCTAGATATACTACATCTACTGCCTTTTAGACGCCATTGCTCCTTTACTCTCTATGGGCTTACACTGTGTGGGACGTATCTCTGGAACCGCTTCACATAGCGGCTTCAGAGAGGGCTCATTTTATTTGTCTTCCCTTGTTCTATCATCTGGTTGTACGTTTGAGTGTGTTGGGGGACTCGGGGGGGCTTCGGGCACTGTTTTGGGGTACTTGGTGAGAAAAACTACGCTTCCCATGAGTGCTCGGTTCGCGCCCTTTTTCTGATTGGCTCCCGTCACGGCAGCCATTTTGTGAGTTCTTCTCATCGAGTATACTACGCAGGGACCGGACCTTCTCTCTCTCTCCTCTGCTGATTAACCCTTCGCTTGCCAGATAAGTTTAGTTTTAAACGTTTCTGGGGTGAATATTTAATCTTTCACACTTTAATTGGGTGATTCCTATCTGTGGGGTATATCTGACGCTGTGAGCATGTCTACTCCACTTGAGCCTGGGACTAGACCTAAGACGAAGGAGGCTGGGGTATCTGTCTACCCCATTGCGTTTTGCTCCTCCTGTCACTCAGGGCTACCTAGAGAATTTTCTGGTCCTTTATGCCCAACTTGTGCGGAAGGTCATGGCAGCAACCCAGGGCCTTCCAGTCACACTATTGAGCCAACATGGGTGAAAGAATTCAAGGCTGCAACTAGGGATCTCAGATCCACTCTTCAGCTCTTTCCCTCTCAGGTTCAGGGGGCTCTTCAAGTATGGCAGACCCCCTCCACTGTCAGGACCTCCCTGCCCAAGCCACAGGGAGCCCCTGACGTATCTAATTCTTCTGAGGAAGAATTGTTGCAGGATTCTGATGTTGAGTATGGTACAGTTATTGAGTCCACCAGATCGGTTGGGGACCCTTTTGAATGTGATCCTGAACTCTCTGCTGAGGGTTTGATCAGGGCTGTGCTGACTACCCTCAATCTTCCCTTGTGTCAGGAATCTACTCTTGACCCAACGGACGTGTTTCAGAAACCTTCTTAGGCTGTTACCTGTTTTCCTACTAATCCTACTCTTGCACGCTTAGTTTCTGATGCATGGAAAAATCCTGGTGAGTCCTCTTCAGTCTCAAAAAAGTTTGCCAGACTTTATCCTTTTCCTGAGACTGAATTGGCTAAATGGGCTCATCCTCCTAAGGTGGATGCTCCGGTTTCTAGGTTATCCAAATCTACTGCTTTGGCTGTTTCTGATGCGTCTGCTTTACAGGATTGGACTGACAAAAAGTTAGAGACTTGTCTTAAGTCTATTTTTGCCTCTACTGGTACTGCCATGCGCCTAACCTTTGCTGTGGCGTGGGTTAACCGGGCCATTGCGGTCTGGACTGAATAGCTTACTGTGGCGGTCCGCCAAGATGCGCCAGTGTCAGAGCAGCTGCAACTCCTTGCTAATATTTCTGAAGCTCAGTATTATGTTTCTGATGCTGCTTTTGACGCAGTTCGCATGATGGCGAGGGCCTCCACTTCCTCTGTGGTGGCTAGACGCACTCTTTGGCTAAAAATTTGGTCTGCTGATACCGCTTCCAAGAAAGTTTTGCTTTCTTTGCCCTTCCAAGGGACTTCCCTGTTTGGATCTGAGCTAAAGGAATTGATTAGCAAGGCTACTTGAGGTAAAAGTACTCTTCTACCCTCAGTCTTTAAGAAGAAATTCCCAGCTAAACGCTATCGGTCCTTTCGTTCCTTCCAAACTGAGACACGCCCCACGTCCCAGGCGGTTCTGCCTGCTTCGCGCACCTCCTCCAAGCCCAAACAGTCCTGGAAGCCCAAAGTTGCC
The DNA here is from genome assembly GCA_037306005.1 of Rhinophrynus dorsalis. Lineage (NCBI taxonomy): Eukaryota > Metazoa > Chordata > Amphibia > Anura > Rhinophrynidae > Rhinophrynus > Rhinophrynus dorsalis. The sequence continues at coordinate 368,031,008 of CM074721.1, forward strand.
CCCAAGACCAAGGCTTCCAAGACTGCTTCGGCATGACTTGCCGAACCCGGGTCCGCATCCGGCTGTAGGTGGGCGGCTTCACCTCTTTCGCCGGGTTTGGGAGGATTCAGTGGCGGACCCTAGGGTTCTTCAGGTGGTGTCAGAGGGATACAGGATCCCTTTCTTTTCTCTTCCTCCCTTTCGATTCCATTTTACTCGTCCTTCTCAGGACCCCACAAAAAGGCGTCTATTCGACGACGCTATTCAGGATCTTTTGGACAAAGAAGTCCTGGAACCAGTTTCTCAAGAGGACACAGCTTCAGGATTTTATTCCAACCTGTTCGTTGTGGCCAAAAAGGACGATGGAGCTCGTCCTATTTTGGATCTCAAAGATCTCAACTCCTTTGTTGTAAGTACCCATTATCGACAGGAATCTCTGCGCACTGTGATAGCTGCTATGTCTCCGGGGGAATTCCTTGCTTCCCTGGATCTTCAGGATGCATATCTGCACATCCCTATCCATCTAGAGAGCAGGCGGTATCTCAGGTTTGCCTGCCACAGAGGTCATTTTCAGTTTTCGGCTCTTCCCTTTGGACTGACAACAGCTCCACAGGTTTTTCAGCGAGTCTTGGGAGCATTGATAGCAGTAATCCATCGGGATGGCATCAGAGTGACTCCCTACATGGGCGATTTACTCTTGAAGGCTACATCAGCGGAGATCCTTCACCAGCAGGTTCAGGCTTGCATTCAGACACTCACTTGCCACGGATGGATTGTGAATCTGGACAAGTCAGACTTGGTTCCATCTCAGCAGATAATCTTCCTGGGTCTCCTGTTCGACACCCAGCGGTGCATGGTGTTTCTGCCGGAGGAGGTGGCTCATCAGATTGCTCTCAGAGTATCAAAGATTCTGGCTCTCGAGCGGATTCCAGTGCCGAAATTGACTTCTCTGGTGGGGAAATTCATTTCCACAATAGAGGCGGTGCCATTTGCTATGGCACACACCAGGGAACTTCAGAGGTTCGTGATCCAGACGTGCAGGAATCGTCCAGACCATCTGCAGCTATCCGTCTCTCTACCTCCTCATGTCGAGGAACTTGGAATGGTGGTTGGATCTTTCTCATCTCCTGAAAGGGAGATCCTTCTAGATCCCTTATTGGACCACGGCCACGACGGATGCCAGCCTCCTGGCATGGAGGGCAGTATTGGGTCACTTCAGTGCCCAGGGGAAGTGGGGATTGGAGGAATCTCTCTTCTCTCTTCTCCATCAACATCCTGGAACTACGTGCAATCTTCCTTGCCCTGAGACATTGGGAATCTCAACTGGAGGGTTGTCCAGTCAGAGTAGAGTCCGACAACGCCACCGCAGTGGCTTACATCAATAAGCAAGGCGGAACCAGAAGTCTCGCCGCCTTGTTAGAGGTCAAGGCCATTTTGTCTTGGGTGGAAGCTCGTGTCCCCGTCATTTCAGCGGTACACATTCCAGGCGTAGACAACGTCATGGCAGACTTTCTCAGTCGTCACACAGTCGACAGCGGAGAGTGGGCTCTTCATCCAGAGGTGTTTCACCTTCTAACCCAGATGTGGGGAGTTCCTGTAGTGGATCTGATGGCAACCAGACACAACAGGAAGGTTTCAGTGTTCTGCTCTCGGTGGAGGGATCCACTGGCCCTGGCAGTGGATGCCTTGTCAATCCCTTGGGAATTCTCCCTAGCCTACATCTTCCCTCCTCTTCCACTGTTGATCAGAGTCATCCAGAAGCTGAAGATGAAGCGTTGTCCAGTTATTCTAATTGCTCCGAATTAGCCTCGTCAGTCCTGGTATCCGGATCTGATGGCAATGTCTGTGGCGGAGCCCTTTCCGCTTCCCTCTCGTCCAGATCTTCTGCTACAAGGCTATCTGTGGAAGGAGGATGTTCATCATCTTCATTTGATGGCTTGGAGGTTGAATCCTCAATTTTGAAGAAAAAAGGGTTTTTCCTCTTCTGTGGTGTCTACGATGCTACGCGCTCGTAAGCCTGTGTCTTCTAAGATCTATAACCGAGTCTGGTCGACTTTTGTTGCATGGTGTGCTGATAGGGATCTATCGCATGATTTTCATCTTCCTACTGTCCTGGCCTTTTTACAGGACGGTGTTGATAAGAGACTCAGTCTGAGTTCTCTCAAGGTTCAGACTTCGGCGCTCTCTGTCTTTTTCCAGGAGCACATTGCCGTTATTCCTGACGTCAAAGTTTTCTTCCAAGGTGTGGCTCATGTTCGTCCCGCTTTCAAGAGTCCGGCTCCTCAGTGGGATCTTAATCTAGTTCTGGGGGTTCTCCAACGACCCCCCTTTGAGTCCTTGGCTACTATTCCTTTGCGCCTTTTGACCTGGAAGATGGCCTTCCTTTTGGCCATTGTATCAGTTCGCCGGGTGGCAGAATTACAAGCCTTGTCTTGTAAACCTCCTTATCTGGTGTTCCACAAGGATAAGGCTGTGCTTCGCACTTCCAAGGAATTTTTGCCTAAGGTTGTCTCAGAATTTCACATCAATCAGGAGATTGTGGTGCCCTAACCCTTCCTCTGACAAGGAGAGGGATCTTCATTTGTTGGATGTCGTGCGTTGTCTCAAATTTTATGTTCATCGCACTGAGTCTATCAGGAAGTCTGACGCTCTGTTTGTCATTCCTGAGGGGCCTAGTGCAGGGAGACCGGCATCCAAGGTGACCATTGCATCTTGGATAAAATCTACTATTCGTAAGGCTTACGAATTGCGGAATAAACATGTGCCCTTTCGGGTCACTGCTCATTCTACCAGATCAGTTGGGGCCTCTTGGGCCTATAAAAATCAAACGTCTGCTGATCAGCTGTGCCAGGCGGCAACTTGGTCCTCTGTGCACACATTTTCGAAGCACTACCGTGTGGATGTGCTGGCCTCGGCTGATGCCAGCTTTGGGAGGAAGGTCCTGGAGGCAGTCTTGCCAGTCTAGGATCTTCTTCTGAGATTCTCAGTGCTCCCTTACTGTTGAGCCCTGTTGGCTCTAGTTCAGTCTGCTGTGTTTTGTTTGGGGTCTGTTCTTACCCCTAGTTGGTGTCCGTTGACACTTCCGATTGTTGGGATCTATGACCGGTTGGTTCATAGAGGTTCTGGTGACTCTGGAGGCCTTGCGCCTGGTCCTTGCCTTCTTCCCGCCTCTGGGAAACTCAATGTTTGGACATCCCAGTGTACCAGTAACCTGTATTGGACGACAGTGAAAATAGGATTTTAGTCTTACCTGTTAAATCCTTTTCACTTAGTCCATACAGGTTACTGGTCTCCCACCCTGTCAAGAGACTATGCTTGGCTCTCCTGTGGCATTCTGTGGGAGTCCTTTGGGGCATGCTTCTTCTCTCCTATCTCTGGTCAGAGTTAGTGTCTCAAATCCTTCTGGCTTGTATTGACTGAGGTGCAGCCTAAGAGGGAGGGGAGGCTCCGCCCCCTGCATACATTTAGAGAATGTTCCTGCCTACTTAAAGGGGCGGATCGCCTCCCCAGTGTACTAGTAACCTGTATGGACTAAGTGAAAAGGATTTAACAGGTAAGACTAAAATCCTATTTTTGTGATACTGGCTATCGATCCTGGTACGTGTGGTAAGATGAATTTCTAAAATAAAACATTTTGTTACATTTAAAGTGGAATAAAACCCTGCTACCGGCTGCGTTTTCATCTGCAATTAACAAATATCATTGACGCTATATAGTTGCTTACTAATGATCCATTCCAGTATAAGGTTTTTTTTTTTTTTGCTCGTTATTTTTAGTATCGAATACTGGATATAATTGTCATTCTATAAGATTGATGGTGCAATCATCATAAAAGTTATTTCTCTGTCTTCCAATATGACTGACATACAGATACCATGGGCAGGCGACAGCTCCTCCCAGTAGGCTGGAACATTTCAAAACAAAGTCTTGGAAATGGAGCCTTCTCTTCTTCTTATCAGGTTACCCTTTAGCCCTGTCTTCCAGTTAGACTTGTTCCCCCACCTGTGTGAAGGCTGACAACTTCTTCTGCCTCTTTTTAAATCACTTTGTTGTTTTTCTATCTTAGATATGGGGTGTCACAATTCCCCCATTAGGTGGACTACCGTTCCTGGCTTCCCCTGGAGGATTTCCAACAGACAGGATCTTTTCAGCCCTGTGGAGAGAATCATGCAGTGCATGTTTCTCTCTCTCCTAACTGGGTCTCTCTGAGGCTCTGTTCTCATAATAGTAATCTGAAGACAGAAGGTCACTTTTGGTGAGTAACCCTTTGAGTGCCATGGTCCACTTGCCCTAGTTCCCCTCCATACAGGGATCATCTTGGAGTCCAAAACTCATGCACTTATGTTTGGTATCTTATTCAGTTTGATCTCTGGATTTTTGGAGCTTGGATGGTGGCTGCATTTATGTAATTAACCCCTTCCCTGTTTTTTTCACTGGGTTTATGGGCTTATTTTTGGCTTTTTTTTCTTTTCTTTTTTTTTTTCTTTTCAATTTTCAGTGTTCGGCACCTTTAAGGCTTGTTTGCCGCATGGCCGCACTTTCTCCATTAACTTATATGGGTCAAACTGCTTTGGGACATATCTCTGCAACTGTTTGTCATACAGAGTTCAGAGAGGGCTCATTAGTCTTGTCTCCTCATACCCTACAATCCAGTTCACATCCCAGAGTCTTAGGGGTCCCTGGGGCCCCACGAGTGCAAGTTCAGGCATTGCTCGGATGCAGCAACTGAAAAAAATTACAACTACCAGAATGCCTGTTCTCCCAATTGGCTGATGGTTTTACTGACACTATTTTTCTTTGCTGGAGTATCCTATGCAGAGGCTTGTCTGAGAACAGTTATGCCCCTCGTGTTCTGTGGCCTCCATTACACATCCTGGGCCCTCCAGCCTTGAACAAGAGCCATCTGGGTCAAGGACTTCATATCCTCTATGGCACAGTTTCCTCTATCCCTACAGGGAGTCCTCCATTCATGGAAGCTCCACCACCACCTTCAGGTTTCTTGCCCCTAAGGCTCCAGTCACCTTGCCCTCACTGAATCCACTGAGGAAGATTATTTTGATGGTGACACTGAGGACCGGGAATGTGATGAAGGGGATTCTACCTATCGTTTCGGTGACCCCTTTGAGGCTGTCCCCACGCCTTCTTCTGAGGGTCTTATCAAGGTGGTTTTAATGACCTTGCAGGTCATTAATAACCCTGATTAGACATCATTCTCATCAGGGTTATTAGTCTTCTTCTGACGTCTTTCAATGGCATAAAAAGTCCTACACAGTGTTCCCACCCAATGCCATTCTGGACTAAGTTATATTGGATGAGTGGAAGACGCAGGACAGGTGTCTATCTTTTTATAAGAGATTCTCTAAGCTTATCCCTTTTCAGAGGCAGCTTTGACAGAGTGGGCTTCTCCTCCCACAGTTGATCCCCCTATTTCCAAGCTTTCTAAGTCTACAGCTCGGCACATGGCAGATGTTACTGTGCTCAAAGATATGACTGATAGGAAGCTGGAGGCTATTCTCAAGTCTAACTTTGCTGCCATTGGTGCTGTTCTGCGAGCTATTCTGGGATCAGCTTGGGTCACTAGAGCTATTGCTATCTGGGTGAACAACTCACTTAGGCTGTCAGAAATGGCACCCTTAAGGAGGATCTTTTACTCCTCTTGGCCAACATGTCTGAGGCTCAGACATATGTCACTGATGCTCTTTTTGATGCTGTCAAACTCTCAGCTAAGGCATCTGCCTTTTCTGTCAAAGCTAGATGCACTTTGTGGCTCAAGATTTGGTCTGCTGACCTTTTATCTAAAAAAAAAGTCACTGATTTCTCTCATCTTTCAAAGCAAATCTCTTTGGACCTGAGCTGAAGATTATCAGTGAGGCTACTGGGGGCAAGAGCACCCTGTTACCTTAGGTCTCCAAACACTGTAACATGGAGAGGAAGCAGTGTCTTTTTAGTCTCTGCCAAACAGAGGTGCAAAGGCCAAATCCGAGCATGTCTCAAACTGGTATCCTGCTCCCCACCACCAAGCCCAGACAGCAGTGGCACTCTAAGCACACCACTGCGAAGTCCAAGTCTGGCAAGTCTACCTTTGCATGACTTGCAGAAATCCTGGTCCACAGCTGCCAAGTGGGTGGCATTTGCATCATTTTTTCAGCTGCATGAGCAGAGTTCATTGCGAACCAGTGGTCTGTAGATGTTTTCAGAAGGGTACAAGATGCCTTCAAGTCCCTTCCTCCCTACAGATTCTTCCAGTCCAGGACTCCCCTGGACCAGGAAAAGTTGCGGCTTTTCCTCGAGGCTGTTCAGGCTCTCTTGGACAAGGGAATTCTGATTCTGGTTCCTCCTCAAGAGAGAGGTTCAAGTTTCTAGTAAAACCTGTTCGTGGTGGCCAAGAGGGCAGGCGGCAGCCATCATGTCTTGGACCTAAAGGACCTCAATTCTTTTGTAGAGACTGCACGCTTCAAGATGGAGTCCTTGCACTCTGTCATCGCAGCTATGTACCGGGGAGAATTCGTCCCATCTCTGGATCTGCAGGATGCTTGCTTGCATGTTCCGATTCATCCGGACAGTCAGAAGTGCCTCTGCTTCGCTTGCGAATCGGAGCAGTTCCAGTTCACCGCTCTGCCCTTTGGGCTTGCCTCTGTTCCTCGGGTATTTGCCAGAGTCCTGGGCCACTGATTGCCTTCCTTCACACCCTGGAGATTCAGGTGACTCCCTGTATGGGCAACCTTCCTCTGAAGGCTCCGCCAAGGGAACTCCTGGCCGCATGTCCAGGATTGTACTCAGATTCACAAGTTTATGACTCTTGTGGATTGCATGGTGTCCATCATGGAGGCAGTTCCATACTCCATGGCACACACCAGGGAGCTCCAGAGATGCACTATCTGCCCTTGGCATGGGAACCCAGACCTCTTGGATTTCAGGGTCTCTCTTCCTCCAGAAGTCAGACAGGATCTGCTTTGGTGCCTGCACAGGACCAACCTGGAGCAGGGTAAACTGTTTTTGATCTAGGTCTTGATCTTTGTAATGACGAATGCCAGCCTGAGGGGCTTGGGAGCAGTCCAGGGTCACCTGGAGATCCAGGGCAGGTGGACCTTGGAGGAGTCCCTTCAGTCCATCAATGTTCTGGAACTCCAGCCAATTCAGCATGCTCTGGCGTGCTGGTCCCTTCATTTGAGGGGTTGTCCAGTTAACATCCAGTCGGACAATGCCATGGACGTGGCGTACATCAACAAGCAAGTAGGCACAAGAAGCGATCCCGCTCGATCAGATGTCAAGTCTGTCTTAGCCTTGGCAGAAGATCATGTTACTGCTATTTCTGCCATGCACATTCCAGGGGTGGACTTCGGAGAGTGGACGCTCCATCCCAATGTTTTCAACTTGTTGATGCAGCAGTGGGGTCTGCTTCAGATAGACCTGATGGCTGCCAGGGACAACAGGAAAGTACAGATGTTTTGTTCCAGTTGGGGGGGTGACGGTGTGAACAAATGGCTTGGTCTTAGCTCCTTGAAGGTTCAAACTTCAGCTCTCCCTGTTTTTTTCCTGAGACTCATTGCCATCTTGCCAGATGGCAAGGTATTCTATCATGCTTTCTCTGCCTGCAAGGCTCCTACACCCCAGTGGGACCTTAATCTGGTCTTGGGTGTCTTGCTCCGGCCTCCCTTTGAATCCCTTGCTACGATTTCTCTGCTTCTATTGACTTGGAACATGGTATTTCTTCCTGTGGTTTCTGTACATAGAGTTGCTGAATTGCAGGCCTAGTCCTGCATACCATCTTTCCTGGTGTTTCACAAGGGCAAGGTCGTTCTTATCACCCAGGAATTTCTTCCTAAGGTGGTCTCTCAGGAGATTGTTATGCCTTCATTTTGTCCTGACCGAAAATCTGTCAAGGAGAGGGATCTCCATTTGTTGGATGAGGTGCGCAAGTTTTACATGCACCGTACTGAGTCTCTGCACAAGACTGATGCTTTGTTTAGCATCCCTGATGGTCCTAGGGTAGGTATGGCTGGGTCCAAGGTCACTATTGCGTCCTGGATTAAGTTTACCATTCGCAAGGCTTATCAGCTCCGGAAGAAACCCTTTTTCCTTTCGTGTTACAGCACACTCCACCAGGTCTGTTGGGGCGTCCTGCACCTACAAGAAGCTGAACAGCTTTGCAAGGCTGCGACTTGGTCCTCAGTGCACACCTTTGCCAAACACTGCCGTGTTGATGTTCTGGCTCCGGCTGAAGCCAGTTCTGCCTGTCTAAGGGCCTAATCCTTCCTGTGCCTTGCTGTTCTTTAACTGTTTGAGCCTGGTTGGCACTTGTTCTTGTGTGTTGTGCTACTGTTCAGTGTCCATTGACACTTAGTTATGCTTGGGCTGTTCCTAGTTCTGAATAGTCCTAGGGAACTAAGGTATCAGGGACTGTCGCTTGGTCCTGTAATTTTCTTCCCACCCTGGGAGCTTAAAGGGATAGTAATACTTCGTTTTATCTTTATTTTATTTTGTAGGCATTAAAAAAACATGAAGAATGATAAAAGTCTTATCTCTCAAACCTTTATGGTTTAAGAGATATTCACAAGCAAAGTTTCCCCCTCCCGCCCCTTTTTCCTAGTGTAAGCCATCTCTTCTCAGATGTGAATCTGGTTGTACGACCAGACAGATAACAGCAGAGGACAATCTTCTTTGCATGAAAACAATGAAAGCTCTTCCCCCCTTGACAAGTTTTTCAGCTTTTTCCCTTATCTTAATTGAAGATTGTCCCTCTCTGCAGTCTACCTGGGCACCTCCCTTCTGATCTGGCTGAAAGGGGGGGATACTTTGCTTGTGAATATCTCTTAAACCATAAAGGTTTGAGAGATAAGACTTATATCGTTCTTAATGTTTTTTTAATGCCTACAAAATAAAATAAAGATAAAACAAAGTATTGCTATCCCTTTAATGCTGGTATATCCTCATGGTACCTGTATGTCATATTGGATGACAGAGAAAAGTGGATTTTAGTCTTACCTGTTAAATCCTTTTCTTAGTCCATATGACATACTGGTTTCCCACCCAGTGAAAGGGACCTTGCTTGGTCTCACTTGGCTGGATGTGGGAGTCCTCTTGGGTCTTGTTGCTCACAGGAGCTTATCTTTTTCTTTCTCGCTGTCCTGTTTAGTGAGAGTGTCTCAAGTCTAAATGGAAGGTGGGGCCAAAGGGTAGCCTGATGAGGAGAAGGGAAGGCTCCACCTTCAAGACTTTGTTTTGAAATGTTCCAGCCTACTGGGAACAGCTGTCTTCTCCCATGGTATCTGTATGTCATATGGACTAAGAGAAAAGGATTTAACAGGTAAGATTAAAATACTCTTATTCAGATGTCTCGATGTAACTACATGTGCATCTTGTAACACTATATGTTTGGGTGTACATGTTCTAGAATTATATATTAGCTATAAAAGGCCATGTATTAATAGTCCTTTAAGGCTGATTGTATATACACTTCTAGACAACCATTCTGAATGTTGTTTTGATTTACTGACATAATCAAATTGGTTCAATATTGTGTGCCACATAACGATATAGATTTTTGGGTGCACACATTTTGATACATGTAGTAAATATACTTTAACTGCTGTGATTTGTTCAGTTACATCTAAGAAGACTGTTTTCTGTGGAATAGCTCTGCAGATGATTGGATTCATATTGCATATAGATTTTATTCACATATCTCAATTAAAGGGATACATTTGTATATTCTGATATGGTGTTTCCTGGTAACATTTGTGACATTGTACTTGTGTATGATTTTAATATTTTTTGTTTTCTGTATTCTTTAGTTATATTGCTGGCATTAACCTTCTTTTCTGACATACAATGTGTGAATGTGGTTTCAGTTTATATTGATGATAAAATATTACTGCTCCTTTAAAACTGTTTCATTTGTATAGTTCAAGCAGTTATTTGTAACCAAATTACTTTGGTGTGGGTGTGTGACAGATTCATTGTTTCTTGTGGGGAAGAGTAAAGTTTCCTTATTTAGTTATGATGTGTGGCATTCTTTACAGATGCTTAAAACTGTGAGGAACAACAGGGATAAAGGCCGAGTCAATGACAGTATCTTTCTCTATGGGTTTGGGGATGGAGGAGGAGGTCCAACAGAAAACATGTTAGGAAGACTTAGAAGGATGAAGGACACTGATGGTTTACCCAGGTTAGTGTTTTTTTCCAGGTGATGGTGCTTATTTATTAAGAGTCCTCAGAGAAAATACTTGGTGGGGGCATATTTATCAGGCAAAAGTTTAGTAAATCTGTACACTAAAATTGCTCTGAATTGACCGCAGCTAGCTTTCACACTGAGAGACCACTGTGACAGAGCACTAGGGTGAGCACTCGACCTGTGCACTAGGTCTCTGCTGGGACTGAGCACTGGAATTGAGCACTGTGTCTCTGCTTGGACTGATCTATTGGGCTCAGTCCTAGGAGAGCCCTAGAATTCAGCCCCAGCAGAGAATTAGAGCTAAGAGCTCTGGGTCTCTGTTGGTACTGAGCTCTGGGTCTCTGTTGGTACCGAGCTCTGGGTCTCTGTTGGTACCGAGCTCTGGGTCTCTGTTGGTACCGAGCTCTGGGTCTCTGTTGAGACCGAGCTCTGGGTCTCTGTTGAGACCGAGCTCTGGGTCTCTGTTGAGACCGAGCTCTGAGTCTCTGTTGAGACCGGGCTTTAAAGGAATAGTAATGTTTCTATTAAAGTGCAGCTCTGAGTCTTCTTTTTTTATAACACATAGTGCAATGTTTAATTACTTACATGTCTGTAGTTCAAAAGCTATTCAAGCTGAAAGGATCCCCCTCCTGCCCCTTTCCCTGCGTCATGCTGCCTCTAAGTGTGTTCCGGATGGAGAGCAGTGAGGGAAATCTTCAGTAAGAAAAAGGAAAATCCTGCTCTCCTTCACCAAAGGGGCAGGGTTTTCCTTACACTTACTGGGTGAGCATTGTCCCTCGCTGCATCTGTTCGGTCCCACGACCGGATTGCAGATCAAAGGGGAGGGAGTAGGATCCTTTCAGCCTGAATAACTTTTAAACTACATAATTGTAAGTAATTAAACATAGCACTATGTGTTCTAAAAAGCATAAAGAAGACTCTGAGCTGCACTTTAATAGAGACATTACTATCTCTTTAAGGAGCTGCTGGAACTGAGCTCTGGAGTCCCTGCTGCAACTAATCTTTACCGTTCCTTTGTTCCAGAGTCCATCTATCTACTCCGGACAGATTTTTTTCCACAGTAGAGACAGACACATCCCAGCTCTGTACGTGGGTAGGAGAGCTGTTTCTCGAGTTGCACAATGGGACTTATACCACACAAGCTCAGGTAAGACAATGTTGTTTATGTACAGAATGTGGGAATGAAGTTGAGAAATACAGGAGAGATTCAGCCATTTTCTGTTCTGACCATGTATCTCTGAACTAAACCCCAAATGTCAGAATACATTTCTCTGAGATGCTTGTAGCACTGACCAAGGTAGTGTTTTAAATAAACTCATATTCTCTGTACATACTTTGCTGGTCAGAGGTGCAATACCTGAGGCAAACCAATTGCACTATTGGGGAGAAATGAATTGCACTGATTTATATGGGGGCTTTTAACCCCTTGGATGCTATAGAAGTCTTCCATGCATTGCAAAGCAATGGATGGGAGACTTCTAGCATTCAAAGGGTTAAAAGGCCCATTTATATCAATGGTAATTGTATAATTTTCTTTTTTCCTCTGTGCTGCAGTTGGTGAGCTCCAGAATTGCACCTCTGTAGCTGGAGAAACCCACCTGTGTCCGGAGGTTGTAGAACAATCTATTCCAAGGTACGCCTGCCTTTCAGACACATGACTTTTTCCATCACCTTCCAGATTAAGAAAGGGAACAGACAGTGCGAGCAGCTCCTACGTGACGTGGAGATCCTGAATTCCTTTGCCCTGGTGCAGGAAAGCACTTTTCCCTACCCTAAAATCAAGCTGCAGCACCTATGGAGGTACAGTACTATGAAGGGATTTATGAGAATCACGTTATGTTGTTTTTGTGTTGTGTGAGAGATGTGTATCCTCTGGAATAACACTTTATTTTTGGTGAAAATGAAAGTCACCTAGTGCAGCAAGTGCATAATTAGCATATGAAACATCACTGAAAACCTTAATTACCATTTGAAAGGTTACTGAAGCTTAAATGGATTGTAAATCCTCATTGGTACCGCACGTCTACTGCAGTCGGCATGTATCAACATACAGTACCAAGTATGAAAAACTCCTTAAAAGGATAGTAATACTTATATTTTACTATCCCCCATCTTGTAGCCCTTAAAAAACTGAATTAAATGAGCCCAGCGGCATCTCTCAAACCTTTATGGTTTGAGAGATATCCGCTTTCAAAGTTCCCTCTCCCCTAACGTCAGCATTCTAGCTGACAGCAGTTGAATCCGATCCCTGAGCAAGTGGAGGCTCTTTAGCAGAGCCGAGATCGCGTTATGGAAGAAGAAATCTTTCACTGAAATGGTCTTCTATGTGTGCTTGTTTTGCAAGCACACGTAGAAGACCATTTCAGTGAAGGATTTCTTCTTCCATAACAAGATCTTGGCTCTGCTGAACAGCCTCCTCCGGTCCCAGGACCGGATTCCCCTGCTGTCGTCTAGAACGCTGATGTCAGGGAGAGGTAAAAAAACAAAATTTTGAAAGTGGATATCTCTCAAACCTTAAAGGTTTGAGAGATGCCACTGGGCTCATTTAATTCAGTTTTTTAAGGGCTACAAGATGGGGGATGGTAAAATTGAAGTATTACTATCCCTTTAACAGGTCATTTGCTGGTATATTGGCTAACATGACACATACGCAGTATTTAATTACGTTTTCAAATATGCAAAGATGAATCAAGGTATCAGGTCCACTTTTAAAGTACTTCTAATGGGGGAAGTCCTTCCTCCATAAGGATGGGTTCTGTTGTGTGACCTTTTCTTTTGTATGTAGCACATGACGACACAGAAGTCATATTCTCTTTTGGTGTAAGGCCCTGCCTTGCTGGAAGCTGCCATTCTCCAGTATCATTACAGCAGTGCCATAGGACCAGGAGGTCGTGAATATGCTTTTCTGTATCTGTGTTTGCCTGTGTGACCTCAATCTAGGGTCTGTCTTGCCTGTTTGGCTGTAATCTAAGGTCTGTTTGGGGAACATTCCAGAGTGCCTGTTGTTAGTATCCCCTCGTTATTTTATTCTTATTTTTACTTGATTTAGTTTTATTCTTTTTTTCTTATTTTTAGGTTTGGGACCCATTATGTTTTTTTGTTCTTGGCTCCTTTCAGCTGGCACCTTTCTTTAGCAGCCAAGGTTGTTTTCTTATGCTCAGTAGCACTGATTGGGCTACGGAAGGCAGGGACTTCACAGTACATGAGGGGCAGCTCCTTGGTAGGGGTCTCCTGTTGCAGGAGTGGTGGTGTTCGGAACGTATGGAGATCCACTGCTCCACTGTATATTTTTGGACTGAGGAGCCAATGTCCTGGGCACTGGAGAAAGGAAGTCATGGGGGGGGGGGCATTTCTCCCTTCATTTCTTTCCACACTGCAGTTCACTTAGGAGGAACTTGCTACAGACTCTCTCCATAGAGGGGCCAGAATGTTCCTTCTGGCCTACTAATCTCCCTTATTGGTGCAGATATTTTTCTTTCTTTTTCTGTTTCTTTCGTTTCTATCTGGATCATTCTTTGGGGGAGATAGCCATGTTAGAGCTAAGAGGGGACACAGGGAAGCCCGGACACGCAATGACAGCTATGACTTCGTCAGCTGTGGTCATCTGTTTTTCTCTTTCGTCCAATGTGGAACCCTGGGGTAATGTATCCTCCCACTATAGGCAGGGCACTTGGATTAAAAAAAAAAATTAAATATATAAATAAATAAATATATATAATAAAATATTATTTGGAGGTGTAGACTCACTCTCTACTCCACTTGACCCCAGCATACATATTCTGTTTTTAAAGTGACTTTGATGGAGATGGTCAGGGCAAAAAATTCTCATAGCTTTTATTTTTACGCATTATTTGCAGCTATTCAATACCCATTATGTTGAGCTCCTATTCATAGTTCCTCCAGAATGGATATGGACCCATGGTGCAGACCTTTATAGGCCCTAGGGTCTGTTAGGAGTTGGATTTCCGAACTTAGCCTCATTCTTCTTTTTTTCTTTGCACTAGATATGAGACTGAAAATTGAAGAGGATTCCAGTATTCAGAGTTCGCTGGTCCTTTGAGCATGACCTTCCTCCTGTTTATATAGCAACACATTCGGAGCTCTTTGTTTTTTTGCTATTTCTGGCACTCTGGTACTTTACAGTCAACCCCCTCCCCCCCCGGCTCATACAATTGTCCAGTGGTGGTGGTTTGATGATTTCATATTTTTACACTATTGGGCTGTTGCTCCTCTAAGTATTGGGAGCTTGTGACTGCCATACTGAATGTGCCATCAGCTATGCACAGTGTCTACCTGCATGGGGTGGGATCTTTTCTGTGGGGAGGGGCTACTGGGACAGACATAAGGCAGTTATAAGGGGGTCACATCTTCATGGGGTCACCCTGCCACTGTATCTGTGAAAAAGCAAGGAGCTACCTCACCTTTCCAAATTTAATGGGCCATATGGAAAGGTTGGGGAGTTCTACTTCTCACCCCTTCCTTTTCGTTTAAGGGACGTGACCTATGAAACTTCTGCTCTTCAATTCTGTATTTGGGAGGCTGAATCTCTCTCATGGCTCTTTCTTTAACCCTTACCAAGCATGTACGTACTTTATTCATAGTTTATGTCCTGCATTTCCCATTTTGGTGACCTCCTGGTTATCTCTGAGGGTTTCAGGTGCTCTTCAACAACCCTTTGTTCCTCATGTCAGACTAGTCTTTGTCCTGCAAGCCACCTTTTCTGGTGTTTCTCAAGGATAAGACTGTTCTCCGTACATCTCAGGAATTTCTTCCTAAGGTGGTCTCTGAGTTCCACATCAATCAGGAGATTGTTGTGCCTTCCTTTTGTCCTGACCCTAAATCTGGCAAGGAGAGGGATCTCCACTTTTTGGATGTTGTGCTTTGCCTTAAGTTTTATGTGCACCGCACTGAATCTGTTCGTCTGACTGAAGCCTTATTTGTCATCCCTGAGGGTCCCAGGGCTGGTAAAGCGACATCCAGGGTGACTGTTGCATCTTGGATTATATCTACCATTTGCAAGACGTATGAGCTCAGAGGTAAATCTGTTCCCTTTCTCATCACTGCACACTCTGCTAGGTCTGTTGGGGCCTCCTGGGCCTACAAGAATCAGGTCTCTTCTGATCAGCTTTGCAAGTTGGCCACTTGGTCCTCTTTGCACACTTTTTCCAAACACTACTGTCTGGATGTCCTGGCTTCAACAGGAAAGTCCTGGAGGCAGTTTTTCCTGTCTAGGATTTTGCTTTCCTGTGCCTTATAGCTCTTTAACTATTTGAGCCCTGTTGGCCCTTGTTTTGTGTGCTGTGTATTGTTATCAGTGTCTGTTGACACTTTATTAGTTTGGGTTATTCCATGTCCTGGGTAGTCCATGGGAACTCTAGTGTCATGGGTACCGGCGCTTGGTCATTTCCTTATCTTCCTACCCTGGGAACTCCGTGTTGGTACATCCCCATGGTACCTATAAGCTATAAAGGACAACAGAGAAAATAGGATTTTAGTCTTACCTGCTAAATCCTTTTCTCTTAATCCATATAGCTTACAGGTCTCCCACCCACTGAAAGAGACCATGTTTGGTTCCTGTGTCTGAACGTGGGAGTCTTATTGGGTCGGTGCTCACTGGAGACTTTCTTCTTCTTGCTGTCTAGCTCAGTAGGGTTAGTGCCTCAAATCTAACTGAAGGGGAGCAGTTAGGTAGCCTTCTAGGGAGGAGAAGGAGGCTCCACCCCCTGCAATTCATTGGAGAATTGTTCCAGCCTGCTGGGAGGAGATGTCTCCTCCCCATGGTACCTGTAAGCTATATGGACTAAGAGAAAAGGATTTAACAGGTAAGACTAAAATCCTATTATTGAACTGGAAAACATACAGAGATGTGCAACAACTGATAGAGGGACTGGAACAGAAGAGATCTGTAGGAGGGGATTTAGATTACTATTTATAAATATATTCAAGGCCAATACAATTAACTCTGTAGAGGCATATTTGCTAAATGAAAAGCAGGAGTTTTTTCTTTTTTTTTTTTTTACAGTAACTTCTGTGTACATCTGTGTAATTCTTTACCTAGAAGTCTGTTTTCAGACACTGTAAATATGTACAAAATGTATTGCTTACCTTTGTAGTTCAGAACAATGCTAAATATTATTAAACTTGGTTTCAATACAGATAGGAGGGCAGAGATATGACTGCCTCTTCGATAGAGGAAGCAATTGCTTTACCCACTTAGGGCTTAATTGGAAATGGCTTTTTTTTTGCCTTGCTCTGTATGGATCAACAAATCTGATATGGCAAAGGTTGAACTTGACAGATGCATGTCTTTGTTTCAGGCTCATTAACTATATTATTATGTTACTACACTTAATCGTATATACACTACCTGTTTCAGTTTGAAATAAAACAAACTACCAGCAACTGTCATGTCCCCCTCCTTTGATATAATTTTTGGAAGAGATTGAAGATGTTATCAATTTGAACGAAGTTACAAAGGCAAAATTCCTAGGTCCGTTAGATTTAAGATGTGTTTGTTTTCCTTTAAATTATAAAACTTGGGGCCTGTGCAGGAAGCTGAAATTCTGGAGAAACGGGTTTTTTAACCCCTTGATGTCTAGAGTAGTCAACCATGCATTTAAAGTCTCAAAAGCCATGTTTAAATCAGTGAGAATTTGGGGGATTTTATTTGACCCCCTATAATGCTGTTGGTTGGCTCCAGAATTGCAGCTCTTTAGCTTCTCGAATACTGATCCTGGAGTAAAGAGTGTGATTCTTTTAAATCGGAATTTCTCAATTCCAGTCCTTGAGTACGAAGGGTTTAAAGATATCCATTCATTCTGAGCAGATAGGATGTCGATTTGAATAACTTGATTTGTGCAGGAGGACTTTCTTTGCTCTGTCCTTTAGATGTCTTTCTCTGTCTTCAAGGTTACTGCTGTTGAATCAGTTTCACGATGTTTTACCAGGAAGCTGTATTCAGCTGGTGGTAGAGGATGCACTGAGGTACTATGAAGGTGAGTCTTGCCATATTATCTAAGAAGGCTATTTTACTTTGTGATTTCTCTTTTTAAACTGAACCCATAACACTATGACTTGTCTAGTTAAATTTAGAGAGAGAATTAAAAACACCTATATGTTATAATAGCCTTTTCTAATATGAAGCATTCTTAAGAATGTAATTTTTGTTTGCTGATAGGGTACAGTCTGGTACATTGTCTAATTAGCTACTGGTCCAGTATTACCACACACTGGGGAATATTTATTAAGCAGTGATAAAGAGGTGATCAAGTGAAGATGACTTCTCCAGCTTATCACTTCTCCAGTTCCTATATTACTCTATAGAGCCTATGAAAGAAAATCTCCAGAGTTGAAGAAATCTTAGTGCATTGGCTCCCTAGAATAACATAAAAACTGAAGAAGTGATAACCCTGGAGAAGTCACCTCTGCTTTATCACCTCTTTATCAAGCCTTCATGAATCTTCCCCTGGTGTATGAATTAAACTAGGTAGAATCTACTCAATGGTGCATTTCTTATAGCCCAGTGAGCAATATATTTCACTGTATTAGAGCCACCTCTTCAATCCTTCAATATTACACTTTTTATATTTTTGATGGGCCAAAGTAGGGGAGATCTATGTCAAAAACCAGTGATGTATACTGGATTAAATGCATCATCAGACAAGTTTATGTATTTTGAGCCAAGCCAGTGCCCTTTTAAGTTACAGCATATGCTCCAAGTATATTCTGGGCAGTTAAGCACCAAACATCTACAGAAAAAAATCTTCAAAGCCTCAACTTGATCATCAATTGGCACATTACTATGCTCTACAAAATTTAAGAGAAGTTCTTCAAACTGCTATTGTTTTGACTCTTTTCCTGTGTTTTTAGGATATACACACACAGTCCCTGTGTTTCCCATTGAACAAAGAGGGAAATTTTTGTGCTCACCAAATAATTTTCCATTGGGGGGCACAGGGCATCTTGCCAAGAGAAAACATGTGTCCTATAAGGAATAGTACCCTGCTACTGATAGCTTATTTGTTCTGATAACCTTCATTTGCTTTGATAGATATAAAATGATGTATAGGTGGAAACTGTGGTAAAGTAGGACAGGGGACAGTGAGGAGGTATCGATTTAACCATTCAGCAACGGCTTGAGTCCCCTGCCTCCTGGTTAAGGGAACTTTACCCAATGATGCCAGTGTCCCCCAAGTAAAAGTATTTATTGTTGAGTATGAAAATCCCCTTTTCTGTTATTTATGTAAAGCTGTTGCTCTTAGAGTAAAGCTCTCTACTGTCAGCAATAAGAACAGCTCCATCTGGTAACCACAAAAGAACATGGCAGTTTAATAATAATAATAATAATAATAAAGGAAAAGATTGAGCTGAAATAGCTTGTGTGTGTATGATCTCTCATGAGTAGAAGTGTCCTTCTTTTACTTAGTGGGAAGAGATCTACAATATGTTTTTATAATAAACATTTACTTCATTTAAATAATTGCATTTTTATTTACAGAGATCAGAAATGAAGGATCTACGCTGCTCAAAGACTCAATTCAGTCTCTTTTCAAAATCCAATCTGTGCCAGAAGATTCACAGAACTGCTCCATGACTGTAATAAATACTTTGCCATGGGAGCGCACTGAAGTCATTTCCATCTTAGGAACATCAGGACATCAGTCTTTGGGTATATGTAATAATAAGAATGTGTGTATGTATGTATGTATGTATATATATATATATATATATATATATATATAATAATATACAGGGCTCAAAATTTCCACTAGCCAATGGCGAGTGAAAATTTAGCCCTGGCGAGTAGAAATTCAGCCCTGGTGGATATGTTTTGGCTTGCAGTGGCGATTATTTATATATATATATATATATATATATATATAGATGTAGAATAACAAACAAAATAAGTACCTTGTAATTGTAATACCTTTTTTATTGGACTAACAGAATTTTGGATTGACAAGCTTTCGGGAGAACCTCCCTTTCTCAAGTCTAAAGCATTTCTCCAAGCTTTAGACTTGAGAAAGGGAGGGTCTCCCGAAAGCTTGTCAATCCAAAATTCTGTTAGTCCAATAAAAAAGGTATTACAATTACAAGATACTTATTTTGTTTGTTATTTTACATCTTCATCACTGGACTAATACGGCTACAATCTCCACTCTACTTTATATATATATATATATATATATATATATATATATATATATATATATATATATATATATATATATATATATAATTTGTATACTATATACACTTTTTTTCCTCTTATGTTCAATATGGAATACAGAAACCATGGGGTTGTGCTCCTCCGTCAGGAGGGCAGGGCACATCACAAAAGGCAGGGTCTTTGGGGAGGAGACTCCCTCTTTGTTCTCTAGCTCAACACTTGCAAACCAGTCCCAAATTCATGTTTGCTGCCAAGCTGAAAGGAAGAGTAATGGTATCCTCTATGTTTTTTATTATTTTCTGTTTAGATATGGGGCTGTATAGTCCCCCATTAAGCAAGTTCCCATCACTGGCTTCTATAGATTTGGATTGTTCAGTTCACAGGTGCCTTGTGGACCTTTTCCCATGTGGAGGTTTACTTTGACATGGCTGAGTATCCTAGAGATTCTGCTCCATCTCTAAGATGGGAGCCTGAAAACAGAAGATTGCTGAGTAACCCTTTGAGTACCTTTGTCCCATGCTTATGTGTCTTTTGCTATAGTGTGCACACTTATTCTCTGCATTAAGTTAGGGTACAAATGGCTGCAGTACATGCTGGTAAGTTAACCCTTTCCTTGCTGTTCTGCAATGTAGGCTCATTGTGAGACTAATACTGGTTTAGGGTTTTTTGGGGGCTTATTTCTGCTCCCCGCTATTTTTTTTTTTACACACACACACAGTGTCTTCAGGAGGTTTGGGGATTTTTAATTAATTTTTAACTTTATTCAAATGTGGCGACTTATTACAGGAGCCCGCCCAATTATATATTTTCTCCATTGACTTCAATGGGAGAAACTTCTTTGGGACATAGAGCCCAAACAGTTGCAGAGCTTTCTTCTTGTCTCTTCATGCTCTATCGCATGATCCATTTTGTGAGTGTACACGGAGCAAGCCTTGGCCTGCTCCTCCAGTTCCCAGGCTTTTTTCCAATTGGCTGGCACAATTACTGGTGGCGATCTTACTTCTGTCTTGTTTATCCTTCGCAGAGGCTGACTCTCCTGCTCTCTTCTCCATTTTAACCCTTTGGACATATCTGACTCTAAGAGGCATGTGGGAAAACCCAAAGCTAAGGATTCAGGGGCTTTTCTTATTCCCATTACCCACTGTTCCTCTTGCCGCATTGGACTTCCAAAGGAATATTCTCTATGCCCTTCATGTACTGAGGCCCCTACCACTCCCCCGGGGTCCTCTAGCATTGACCAAGAGGCAGCTTAGACTATAAGTCTGCTGTCCTCAGTGGCAGCTATCCCTTTCATTCCAGGGGGTTCTCAGGACATTTTCCTGAGGTGCAAGAAAGACTGTCTTTCCTCTCAATAACAGATCCTTATGTACAAATGGAAAACTCCAGGTAAGTAAAGACTTTTCCTTAATAAATTCTTCTCTAAGCTATACACTTTTACTGGGGGGAGGGTCCAGCATTCTGCACTTGAACAAGGGACCCTCTGGCCTTAAGGATGGATGCCATGTCCATTCTATGGAGCTTTCACCTTTCCTATGGGTTTCCCTTGATTTGTTCCATTTCCAGGTTGATTCGGAAGATCAGAATGGAAAAATCGCTAGTCATTCTAATCATCACATTCTGGGCCAGACGGGCCTGGTTTGCAGAACTCATCAGTCTGTCCATTCAGGAGCCGATCCACCTGCCATCCACCTTACTGAAAATTTGTCACGGATTTGAAGACTCTCAGACTTAAGGATTGGTAAAATAATTTAACTTTATTAAAAGTTAAAGGCAGTCCCCGTAGGGTTAACATACATAACAATACAACAGTAATATAACATATAATAGGTTCTACCGGCCTTGCCTAAATACCGGGCAAGGCAACCCAAGTGACAGTTTAAATGACAGGCTCTACCGGCCTTGCCTATACCGGGTAAGGCAACCGTGAGATGACATATACCGGTTCTACCGGCCTTACCAATACCGGGCAAGGCAGCCCCCACGGAATGCTGAATGTAGGCTCTACCGGCCCTGCCAATACCGGGTAAGGCACCCTTAAAAATGGTGAATTACAAGGTTCTACCGGCCTTACCAATACCGGGCAGGGCAGCCCAAAGGAGTACTGGAGTAGGCTCTACCGGCCCTGCCAAGGCCGGGTGAGGCAACCTACAGGATGGTATCGTCAAGGTTCTACCAGCCTCACCAATACCGGGCAGGGCAGCCTGAGCGAGTAGACCAGCTGTCAGGTGACTAAGACAGCATAGAGCATAAGTATAGAGGTCTTACTCAGCAGGAGTCTATTGCCAGGGATACTCAGACAACTGCAAGGAAGTGGACAGCGACTGACCACAGTAATGGATGTTCAGGAGCAAACCAACGTCCGCACGTTGGGACTAATGGTAATAGCGCCACCAGGTTTAATGGAGCAAACCAGCGACCGCACGCTGGAACCAACAATGTATATCGCAACCAGGTTTAGTGGAGTAAACCAGCGTCCGCACGCTGGGACCAACAACGTATATCACAACCAGGTTTAGTGGAGTAAACCAGCGTCCGCACGCTGGAGCCAATAATGTATCTCGCAACCAGTTTAGTGGAGTAAACCAGCGTCCGCACGCTGGGACCAACAATTTATATCGCAACCAGGCTTAGTGGAGTAAACCAGCGTCCGCAGCTGGGACCAACAATGTATATTGCAACCAGGTTTAGTGGCATAAACCAGCGTCTGCACGCTGAGACCAACAATGTATATTGCAACCAGGTTTAGTGGAGTAAACCAGCGTCCGCACGCCGAGACAAACAATGTATATTGCAACCAGGTTTAGTGGAGTAAACCAGCGTCCGCACGCTGGGATCAACAATGCATATTGCAACCAGGTTTAGTGGAGTAAACCAGCGTCCGCACGCTGGGACCAACAATGTATGTCGCAACCAGGTTTAGTGGAGTAAACCAACAAAGTATGATCAGCAGCGAGAAGAACAATGTCGCCAGAGCGACGGCTGGAGCCGGAGATTCAGGAACACAGTAAGATTAACCCGCGAGGTGCTGGAACACTGGAACTCTGGAACACAGGATCAGCAAGTACAGCAGGAACAGGCCCAGAAGCCTGACAAGCAGGTCAGGCAGAGTGGAGTCAGAAACACCACGAAAGGGCAACCTGGAAGTGCTCAGCCTGGGTTTAAAAAGGCTGTGTGAGGAGGGCTAATCACAGACAGCCAATCATGATACTCAGCAAGTGACTGACACTGAACAGCACCAATCACGGGCACCGTGATAGTACCCCCCTTTCAAAGACCCCCTCTCCCAGAGTAGGGTCTAGGCTTCTGAGGGTATTTGGCATGAAATATTCGTAGTAACTTGGGTGCATGAAGGTCCTTACTGTCTACCCAGGAACGATCCTCAGGACCATAACCTTTCCAATGCACCAGATACTGTACCCCTCCTCTACCTCTGCGGGAATCAATAATGTTTTGTACTTCATACTCCTCCTGCCCCTCGACTTCAACAGGACCTGGCCTTACAGGTGTGGTAGTATAACGGTTACAAACCAGAGGTTTAAGGAGAGACACATGGAATACATTATGAATGTGCATAGAAGCAGGTAATTCCAAGGCATAGGAAACAGGGTTAATTTTGCGAATGATCTTGTACGGACCAATGAACCGAAGTGCCAGCTTATTAGATGGGACCTTGAGCTTTAGATTCTTGGAGGACAGCCATACTCTATCCCCGATTCGGAAGGAAACCGCTGGAAGCCTTCTGCGATTGGCATGACGCTGATGTCGCTGAAAAGACTGGCCCAATGCCCTCTGAACTTGTGCCCATGTGGAACGGAGTTGCTCTATATGCTCATCCAGAGCTGGAATCTGCTGTGATTGAAAGGAATCCGGGAGCAGACAGGGTTGGAACCCATAATTGATCAAAAACAGAGAGCTCCCGGAGGAAGAATTAACTGCGCAGTTCCTGGCGAACTCTGCCCAAGGCAACAAGTCGGCCCAATTATCATGATGGTCAGTCACAAAACATCGCAGAAACTGTTCCAGTCCTTGATTGGCCCTCTCAGCGGCCCCGTTAGTCTTGGGATGATATGCCGAGGAAAATGATAGCTGTATGCCCATCTGTTCGCAAAATGCCCTCCAGAATCTGGACACAAACTGGCTCCCCCTGTCAGACACCAGCACCCTGGGTACTCCATGTAACTGAAATACTTCTGGAGCGAATACCATTGCCAGTTCCTTGGCTGAAGGAAGGCCACGAAGGGGTACGAAGTGTGCCATTTTAGAGAACCTGTCTACCACCATCAATATGAAGGAGTACCCTCTAGACCTGGGCAATTCTCCCATAAAGTCGATAGAGACTTGAGATCAAGGGCGTTCACCATTAGGCACCGGCTGAAGAAAGCCCACAGGGAGATGTCTAGGGGTTTTGGCACGGGCACAGGTGGCACAGGCATTCGTAAAATTGGCACAATCTGCTCTCATAGAAGGCCACCAAAATAGCTGAGAGAGAGAGACCAGAACAATTGATCCCTACCAATATGTCCCGCAGCCTTAGAGGAGTGGTAGGTCTCAAGTAATCGAGTACGGAATGGCTCAGCGACAAAACATTTGCCCACTGGAGTCTCATGAGGACCAAAATCTCCTCCCCTAGTGGTGAAGTAATACTAGTACGTATGGTAGCCAATATTCGATCGGGTTGAGACCAACAATGTATATTGCAACCAGGTTTAGTGGAGTAAACCAGCGTCCGCACGCTGAGACCAACAATGTATATTGCAACCAGGTTTAGTGGAGTAAACCAGCGTCCGCACGCTGGGACCAACAATGTATATCACAACCAGGTTTAGTGGAGTAAACCAGCGTCCACACGCTGGGACCAACAATGTATATCGTAACCAGGTTTAGTGGAGTAAACCAACAAAGTATGATCAGCAGCGAGAAGAACAATGTCGCCAGAGCGACGGCTGCAGCCGGAGATTCAGGAACACAGTAAGATTAACCCGCGAGGTGCTGGAACACAGGAACACTGGAACTCTGTAAGATTAACCCACAAGGTGCTGGAACACAGGAACACTGGAACACAGGATCAGCAAGTACAGCAGGAACAGGCCCAGAAGCCTGACAAGCAGGTCAGGCAGAGTGGAGTCAGAAACACCACGAAAGGGCAACCTGGAAGTGCTCAGCCTGGGTTTAAAAAGGCTGTGTGAGGAGGGCTAATCACAGACAGCCAATCATGATACTCAGCAAGTGACTGACACTGAACAGCACCAATCACGGGCACCGTGATAAAATTCTTAAGAAGTGTTTGGTTCCACCGGGGAGACCAATAATATCAGGCAATGGTGGATTGACAGAAAGTGTGAGCCAATTGAGGCTTTGTCTATAGACTCTAATACTATACTAGTCATGTGTTGTTGAGTCTTTACTTACGTCTATCAAACATCAATAGGGCATAGAAGCTGTCAATTATTATCTTAATCAGGATGTTAAATGGAATGAGGATAAGAAACATTTCTTTATAGATTTGTTATCTTTCATCCTTATGACATTTTTCTTTTTTTTTTTAGTTCATCCTACAAATCTGGGGTATCACAATGGGAAGTGCATGTGCACCAATATATGCTTTCCTGTACCTCGGATGGTGGGAAGAAATTATTGTATTTTTTGACAGCAATGAACAATACACTGACGATGTATTATTATGGCTCTGCTACATTGACAATCTTTTCATTCTGTTGGAGGGTTCTGAACAATTGTTGCTTGATTAGATCTGTTGAACACCAATGATTTTAACCTCAAGCTTTCAGTTGAATACAGTAGAGATGCAGTACATTTTTTGGACATTACCATTCGACAGAGTAATGACGGTATTTTACAAAGTGATCTGCAAAGAAAACTTACTGTGAGGAACAGTTTACTTCATATCAGCAGTCATCAATTACCCAGCATCACAAACAATATACCTGTGGGTGAGTTCCTAAGATTAAGAAGGAATTGTAGTGATGTGCCTACATTCAGAATATGATAAACTTAAAGAATGACTGATTAAGAGAGGATTTAGTAAAACTTTTATTAAGAAAGCTTGTAAGAGAGCTTTATATACGTCTTGTTCACATCTTCTTTTTCAACATACGACCAGCTCTGATGAGAATAAGATCAGATTTGCAACCACCTATAGTTGCCAGTGAAATAATCTTGTCAGTATTTTAAACAAACACTGGCACATTTTAAGATATGATTCTTATCTGCAAAATAAACTTGATGACAGAGTATCAATGTGTAGCTGCAGGACACCACCTTATAGGAAAAAAATTAGAATTTGTAGCCCAATACTTTTTAGAACAGCATAAAGCTAACCCACAGGCTTACAAGCATGGGGTCTGCATGTTCCAATTCATCCGGATAGTCAGAAGTACCTCAAGTTCGCTTGCACCTTGGGGCACTTCCAGTTCACTGCTTTGCCCCTTGAGCTCACCACTGCTCCTCAGATGTTCAAACAGGTCTTAGGGATATTGATTGCCTTTCTGCACACCAAGCAAATTCAAGTGACTCAGTACATGGAAGACTGCTGAAGGCTCCTTCCAGGGATCCTCTGGACTGTCAGGTCCAGGAATGTGCTCAGTTTCTCCTCCTCCATCATGGGTAGATTCTGAACATGGAGAAATCTGCTCCAGTTCCTTCTCAGAACCTGGTTTTCCTAGGTCTCCGGTTTAACACCTGCCAGGGAATGTCTTCCTGACAGAGGACTCTGTTCAGCAGATCATGAGCAAGTGTTCCAGGCTCTGGGATGGATCTCCAATCCTACATAAGTTTTCCTCTTTGTTGGGCAACATGTCATCTAACATGGAGGTGGTTCCTTACTCCGTGGCTCAATCCAGGGAGCTTCAGAGGTTCACCATCCGGGCTTGTCGCGGAATCTGGATCATTTGGATCGTCTTGTCTCTTCCCCAGGAAGTGAGGCAAGACCTCCTCTGGTGGTTGGACAGTCCCAACCTGGAGAAAGGGAAACCATTTGTTGTCCAGTAATGCACCTTGGTGACGTCGGACACCAACCTTTACGGCTGGGGAGTTGTCCTGGGTCACCTGGGGATTCAGGGTTGATGGATTGCTGAGGAGACCCTCCAACCCATAATCATTCTGGAGCTCGGGGCAATTCTTCATGCTCTGGTGTGTACTGGTCCTCTACACTGAGGGGCTATCCAGTCCGCTTCCTGTCGGACAATGCTACGGCAACAAGCAAGGAGGCATAAGAAGCTTTTCTGCTTGGTTAGAGGTCAAGGCTATTTTGGCCTGGGTAGAAGAACACGTTCCTGCCATCTCCGCCGTGCACATTCCAGACGTAGAGAACGTTCTGGTGGACTACCTCAGTTGCCAGACGGTGGATCCCAGGGAGTGGGAACCCCATCCAGAGGTCTTAGACCTGTTGCTGCAAAAATGGGGGAACCCTTGGATAGATCTGATGGCTACCAGGGACAACAGGAAGGTTCTGATGTTTTGTTCTCGCTATGGGTATCCTCTGGCGTTTGCAGCGGACGCCTTGTCCATTCCTTTGTGCTTTCATCTAGCTTACATTTGTCCTCCCCTTCCTCTCATCCCCAGGGTGTGGAAGAAAATGTGGATGGACAGTGTGTCAGTCATCTTGATCTTATTTCAGAACTGTTGGTGTTGTCTGTTCAGGATCCGTTTCCTCTGCCACGCAGACGGGTTACCTCTGGAGAGAGGACGTGAAGAGCCTGGCTTTGATGACATGGCTGTTGAAGCCTCCATCCTAAGGAGGTAGGGTTTTTCTACTGAGGTGTTCTCCACCATGATCCAAGCCAGGAAACCGGTCTCTTCCAAGGCCTACTAAAGGGTTTGGTCTACCTTCCATTCTTGGTATGGACAGGGATCTGTCCTCATAGGAGTTTAATCTTCCGGCCATCCTGTCTTTTTTTTGCAGGATGGCGTGAACAAGGGTCTCCGCATAGTTCACTGACGGTGCAGACCTCAGCTCTCTATTTTCTACCAGAGATGCATTGTCATCTTGCCAGATGTCAAAGCCTTCTTTCAGGGTGTCGCTCATGCTTTCCCTTCCTATATGGCTCCCACTCCCCAGTGGGACCTTAGTCTGCTTTTAGTCTTGCAGCGGGCTCCCTTTGAGTATTTGCCTACCATTCCTCTGCGTCTTTTGACAGGGAAGATGGCCTTTCTTTTGGCTGTGGTCTCTGTCTGCAGAGTTGCTGAATTGCAGGCTTTGTCCTGCAAACCTCCTTACCTGGTGTTTCACAAGGATAAGGCTGTTCCTTTGTACCTCCCAGGAATTTCTTCCTAAGGTGGGCTCAGAGTTCCTCATCAATCAGGAGATTGTTGTACCTTCCTTCTGACCCTAAATCTGACAAGGAGAGGGATCTCCACTTGTTAGATGTGGTACGCTGCCTTAAAGTTCTGTGTGCACTGTACTGAGTCTTTCCATAAGACTAGTGCCTTATTTGTCATCCCTGAGGGTCATTGGGTTGGTTTGGCTGCGTCCAAGGTGACTATCGCATCCTGTATTAAGTCTACAATCCGCAAGGCTTATGAGCTCAGATAGAAACCTGTTCCCTTCGGCATTACAGCACACCCCACCAGGTCTGTTGGGGCCTCTTGGGCCTACAAGAAGCAGGCCTCTGCTGAACAGCTGTGCAAGACGGCTGCTTGTCATCTGTGCACACCTTTGCCATACACAAACGCGTGGATGTTCTTGCTTCGGTTGAAACCAGCTTTGGCAGGAAAGTCCTGGAGGCAGTTCTGCCTGTCTAGGACTTTAATTTTCCTGTCCATTACAGCTTTTTATCTGTTTGAACCCTGTTGGTTCTTGATCTTGTGTGTTGTGTTATGTTAGTCCGTGTTCGTTGACACTTTGTTAGTTTGGGCTGTTCCGTGTCCTGGATAGTCCTTGGAAACTCTGGTATCATGGGGACCAGTGCATGGTCCTTTCCTTCTTCTTCTCACCCTGGGAGCTCAATGTTGGTACATCTCCATGGTACCTGTGCATTGTATTGGATGACAGAGAAAAGAAGATTTTAGTCTTAACCGTTAAAACCTTTTCTCTTAGTCCATATAACTCACAGGTCTCCCACCCAGTGAAATGGACCATGCTGGGTCTCCTGTGGATGGATGTGGGAGTCCTTATGTGATCATTGCTCACATTTCCTCTCTTCCTTCTTGTTATCCTAGTTAGTAGGCTTTTCACACGCCTCTCTGGGCAGGGATTGGCTAGGCAGTCTGATATGGAGGGAGGGGGAGGCTCCACCCCTGCACTTATAGAATTGTTCCAGCCCACTGGGAGGAGCTGTCGCTTCCCCATGGTACCTGGGAGTTATATGGACTAAGAGAAAAGGATTTAACAGGTAAGACTAAAATACTCTTATAATTTGATAAATATGAGATCTGATTATTTATTTAGAAAATGTTTTACCAGGAAGAATACATTGAGATTTCTCTCGTTTTCGAGTATGTCCTGGATAATTTTCGGTAAAGGGTTACAAATGTACACAAATGATTAAATATTTTTTTCTAATGTATTGGCAAGCCGGATATGTCAAGGGTATCTTCTGTTTCGAGCTTATGCAGTATAATAAATGGAGTAGCATTCTACTCATCAATAGCCGCTTATTTGTTGTGTGTATGAGCCATCGGTTTTTGTGTTTTGGGGTTTTTTTTTGTGTTGTTTTTTGCTTCTAGTTCATCTACAGTAGTACAGCCCATTCATGCAGTAGCAGTGCTTTATGATTGAAAGAACTGTATCTTTCACATAGCATGTTTCCAATTTATGAGTCACTTTGAGAGCTTTGGTTGTGAAACAGTTATGAAATTTGATTATTTCCACTTCCACTGCAATAGAAGTGCTTTAGGTAGTGTGCATAACTGTTTAAAGTAGCCATTTTAGACAATACACGTGTATGTCGCAAGCCAGATGTGCCCCTTTTGTTTTTGGCCAATACATATATATTTTGACTCCCCTGTTTTTAATAGTGAATTAATAAAGTGATATTTTAGTTATATTTCTTTCTATAGTGACAAACCAAATATGTCCTGGTATTCATATATATATATATATATATATATATATATATATATATATATATATATATATATATATATATATATATAATATTTTGAATTGTACACCTCTTTATTTGATTTAGCATGACATAGTGTACTCCTGATCTATTGACTTATTCTCCTACTAGCATAATTAGCTGCAGCAGCAGAGAATGGTGTCTCTGATTATAACATCAGTCAGGAGATTGTCGTGTCTTCCTTTTTTCCTGACCGACCCTTCATCCTGACATGAGGGATCTCCATCTGCTGGATGTTGTACATTGCCTTAAGTACTATGTGCATCGCAATCAGCCATTCCGCAAGGCTGACTTTTTGTTAGCGCTAAAGGTCCTAGGATGGGTTAGGCTGGAATGTTCTTCAGGTGGTTTTGCTCTTACCTGTTAATCCTTTTTTCTGTAGTCCAAATGAAACCCAGACCTTCCACCTGGAGAAAAAAACATACCTACGTTCCTTCCCCAGGCAGAGGAGTCCAGCGATGCTCTGCGTCAGTCCACGTGTCATCTGCAGGCGCGAGGCTTCAGAATGAAGCAGGCTCTGTTTTATGCCATGCTTCCTGTAGTCTCCTCCTACCTGCTTCCTTCCTCTGAGCCTGCTCCTCCTACCTACTTCCTGAGGAGGGGTTTAAAGGGCAGTCTGAGTCCTGACTCAGTTGCCCTGGAGTTGTTGTACAAAACAGTTCTGTGTCCTTGGGCTCTGTGTATGACCTGGCTTGTCTGACCATCCAATCTGGCACTGACCTGTGGCTCTAACTGACTATTCTTTTGCATTATCCTTATAGTGGACACCCAACCTAGTGCAGACCTGTGGCTCTGCCTGACTACCCGAACTGTGTATGACCTGGCTTGTCTGACCACCCTCTCTGGTGCTGACCTGTGCCTCTGTCTGACTATTCTCTTATGATTCCCCTGTACCTAGCAGACACCCAATCTGGTGCGGACTTGGGGCTCTAGTAGACTAGCTATTAACGGACTACAGTCGTAAGTGAGGTATCCTCTGCTACACTTCTGACTGCAGGTGTGAGTCAGGTATCCTCTGCTACACATCTGACTGCTGGCGTGAGTCAGGTAGCCTCCTCACTACATCATATCAAGATCCTGTGTTCCTGTCCTGTTCCAGTTCCTGCTCGTGGTTCCAGCAGAGACTACCAGTGGCTGAGGCCTAGTCTCCAGCAGTGTGGTCTATCTTGGCAGCCTACTATTTCTGTTAGCAGTGCTTGCTGGCTTGGGACCCTCTGCTTTTTCTTGCTATTTTGCGAGTGTATACTACATTTGTTATATTTTAATAAATTGCATTTAACTATACCGTTCTGACTCCTATACTTCTCTTGGGAACCATGACAGGATCATAGTCATATAAGCTTTATTTTCTTCTTTCCCTCTTTGTTTTTTTTCTCTGTGCTGCTTGACAAACATGAATCTGGAAGTTGTAGGTGGGGGTTGAGCTAGAGGAAGAGGAGGGAGTCTCCTTCCCAAAAACCCTGAGGAGCTCATTCCCATTGTTCCTGTGTTCCATATGGACTAAATAGAAGGATTTAATAGTGAAGAACCCTAAAATCCTATTATGTGTGTGTAGTGTGTGTGTAAGTGTGTATATATAATATACAAATATATGGATGGAGATTATATATATATATATATATATATATATATATATATATATATATAATGTGTGATATACAAAGAAAAAAGAGAGAGACTCCACACCATAATGTATACATAATAAATATTTAATTTAGAATAGCCGAGTTAGAGCAGTGGTGTAGATGTCAGATGAATTAGTATCGCAGTATGTAATAATACATTCAGTGTTAGTCCAATAAAGAAGGTATTATTACATTCTGTGATTAAATACACAAAATATTGGTGGACATTTGTGGGTGAAAGCACACTATATATGGTTTGAGGCCCAGGTGCAAAATCCCAAAGAATATGATGAGGGCAGCACCCGTGGCACTTTTAAATGATAAATAAGTAAATTTTATTTGGTCACAAGGTCAACATTTTGGTCCACACAGGGACCTTTTTGGACATTTTGGTCCTTGATAAAGGTCCCTGTGTGGACCGAAACGTTGACCTTGTGACCAAATAAAATTTACTTATTTATTATTTAAAAGTCCCACAGGTGCTGCCCTCAAAATTTTCCATATATATATATAATATAGTAACCTGTCGTCCCATACAGGTTACTGATAACTCTGGGAGGCGATCCGCCCCTTTGTAGGCAGGAACATTTCTCTAAGTATATGCGGGGGGTGGAACCTCCCTTCCCTCCTTGGCTGCTGCTAGCCAATCAGCTCCAGAAAGATTTGTTCCTTCGGTGCGACAACACCAGGCTGAGAACAGTTCTGCTATAGTTTTTAGAATCTTTTATTTTCTGTTAGATATGGAATACCACCATTAGGCGGATTACCATGACTAACAATGCCCTTAGATGTGGCTAGCTCAGTATCCAGGTGCTTTTTGTGGATCTTAAGCCCTGTGGGGGAAAATCTTGATTCCAAGTGCTTCCCCAGGAGTTACCCACTGAGGTACTTCTTGCTCCATGGTAATCTGAAGACAGAAGATCTGCAGGAAAGATGAGCTACCCTTTGAGTGCTGCAGGTCCACTTGTCCCACAGTGTCCCTCCGCACAGGGGTTGTGTTCTGGAGTTCCTATTGTATACTCCTGCACTCATTGGTTATATTTTGTATGTCTGTTGGGTGTTTGGAGCAAGTTTATGTGGTAACTTAACCCTTTCACTGCTGGTTTGACACTTTATTGGGGGGTTTCATGCACTTTTCCTACTGGACTAGTGTTTTCTAGGTGTCCACACATGTTCTCTTGATGTTTTACACCTGTTCATGTTTTACTTTTGATTTTGGTAAAAATGTGTACTGCGACTTTAAGCCGCACTTTACCGCATAGACGCCATATCTCCATTCACCTCTATGGGACTACACTCTTTGGGACGTATCTCTGCAACCGTTTAACCTAGCGACTTCAGGGATGGCTCATTTTACTTGTCTACCCTTGCTCTATCATCCGGTTTATAGCGCAAATGTGTTGGGGGTTCAGGGGGCTTCGGGTACTGTTTGGGATGCTTTTTTGGGAAAAACTACATTTCCCATGAGCATTTGCTTTGCGCCTATTTTCTGATTTGCTCCCGCCGTGGCAGCCATTTTGGTGATCGTTTCTAGCTAGTATCCTACACAGGGCTTGGACTCTCCTTCTCTCCTCAGCTGGTTATTTTGACACTGTTAGTATGGTATACTGCTGGAGCTTGGGGCTAGACCTAAGACTAAGGAGGCTGGGGTCTCAGTTTCCCCCATTGCGCATTGCTCTTCCTGTCACTCAGGGCTACCTAGGGAGTTCTCTGGTCACTTATGCCCAGCATGTTCTGAAGTTCCTGATAGCAACCCAGGGACCTCCAGTCATGCTGTTGAGCCAGTTTTGGTGCAAGAGTTTAAGGCTGCAACTAGGGACCTTCGGTCCACATTATAATTCTTTCCATCCCAGATACAGGGGGCCCTACAGACATGGCAGACCCAATCTAATATCAGATCTTCCCTGCTTAAACCTTAGGGGGCACCTGATGTGTCAGATTCCTCTGAGGAGAAACTACTTTTAGATTCGGATGTTGAGGATTGTTCAGTTCTGGAGTCCTCTAGGTGTCTTGGGGACCCCACTGAAGCTGATCCTGACCTCTCTGCTGAGGGTCTGATCAGGGCCATTTTAACCACCCTTAACATTCCCTTGGTTCAGGAAGTTCCTTCTGATCCCTCTGATGTTCTTCAGGAGCCTGCTAAACCCCATACTTATTTTCCTCCTAACCCCACTCTTGACCGTCTGGTTTCTGAGGAGTGGAAATCACCGGACAAGACTGCTTCTGTGTCCAGGAAATTTGCCAAGCTTTACCTCTTCTCTGAAACTGCCCTTGCTAAGTGGGTTCATCCCCCAAAGGTGGATGCACCTATCTCCAGGCTATCTAAATCTACTGCCTTGCCATTCTCTGATGCTTCTGCTCTGAAAGACTGGACTGACAAGAAACTTGAGATTTCCCTCAAGTCTATTTTTTCCACTGTTGGTACCGCTACGCGTCCAACGTTTGCTATTGTGTGTGTTAACCAGGCTATTGCAGTCTGGACTGAACAAGTCACCACGGCTGTCCATCAGGATGCACCTACTTCTGATAAGTTGCTCCTTCTTGCTAACATATCTGAGGCACAGCACTATGTTTCCGCTGCCTTATTTGATGCCATCCATTTGGTGGCCAGGGTTTCCACCATGTCTGTGGAGGCCAGATGGACTTTTTGGCTCAAGATCTGGTCTGCTGACACTGCTTCTAAGAAAGCTTTACTTTCCCTACCCTTTCAGGGTACCTCTTTGTTTGGGCCAGATCTTAAGGATCTGATCAGTGAGGCCACAGGGGGTAAGAGTACTCTTCTACCCTTGGTTCCCAGGAAGAAATTCCGATTAAGCGTAACCATTTTTTTAGTACCTTTCAGAAAGACACGTCTGGAGAACCAGACGGTTCCATCAGCTCCGCGTACCTCCTCCAAGCCCAAACGGCAACAGAAGCCCAAGGTCTTCTCCAAGCCAAAGGCTACCAAGACTGTTTCGGCATGACTCACCGAACCAGGGTCCGCACCCTGCTGTGGGTGGTCATCTGCGAATCTTTCACAGCATTTGGGAGGATTCGGTGACGGACCCATGGGTTTTACAGGTGGTGACAGAAGGATACAAGATCCCTTTCTATTCTCTTCCTCCCTTTCGCTTTCATCTTTCTCATACGCCTCAAAGTACCGAGAAACGTCGTCTTTCGACGGCGCTGTTCAGGCTCTACTGGACAAGGAAGTCCTAGAGCCGGTGCATTTTCCAGACAGGGGGTTCGGGGTTCTATTCGAACCTCTTTGTGGTCGCCAAAAAAGACGGAGGATGTCGCCCTATTTTAGATTTGAAAGATCTCAACTCCTTTGTGACCAGGACTCATCGCCAGGAATCTCTGAGCACAGTGATTGCTGTCATGTCTCCGGGGGAGTTCCTTGCTTTTCTGGATCTACAGGATGCTTATTTACACATCTCAATTCATCCGGAGAGCAGGCAGTACCTTCGGTTTGCCTGTGACAGGGGACATTTTCAGTTCTCAGCTCTTCCATTTGGTCTGACGACAGCTCCTTAGGTGTTCCAATGTGTTCTGGAGGCCTTGATATCCGTTCTCCACCGGGACAGCATCAGAGTGACTCCTTACATGGATGACTTGCTTTCGAAAGCCATCTCGGTGGACCTACTTCATCAGCAGGTTCAGACCTGCATCCAAGCGGATGGATTGTCAACTTGGACAAGTCGGATCTTGTCCCATCCCAGCAACTGATCTTCCTGGGTTTTCTCTTCGATACTCAGAAGAGCATGGTGTTCCTCCCGGACGAGGTGGCTCCCCAGATCGCCCACAGGGTTTCAGCGATTCTGTCTCAAGATCCGGTTCCAGTTCAGAAGCTGTCTTCTCTAGTGGGGAAGTTCATATCCACGACAGAAGCGGTCCCAATCGCCATGGAGCACACCAGGGAACTCCAGAGGTTTGTGATCCAGGTGTGCAAGAATCGGCCAGATCATCAGAGGATATCATTTTCCCTTTCTCTTCATGTGGAACTGAGCTTGGAGTGGTGGTTGGACCTTTCCAACCTGCTGAAGGGGAGATCCTTTCTGATTCCCTACTGGACCACGGTCATGACGGATGCCAGCCTCTCAGGCTTGGGAGCTGTCCTGGGTCACTTCAGCGCTCAGGGGAAATGGTCCACGGAGGAGTCCCTCCTTCCAATCAACATCTTGGAGCTCCGGGCACTATTTCATGCCCCGCGTCATTGGGTTTCTCAGCTGGAAGACTGTCCAGTGCGAGTGGAGTCCGACAATGCCACTGCAGTGGCCTACATCAACAAGCAAGGCTGAACAAGAAGTCTTGCTGCTTGGTTAGAGGTCAAGGCTATTTTGTCCTGGGCAGAAGATCATGTTCCTGCCATATACGCAGTGCACATTCCAGCCGTAGACAACGTCATGGCAGACTTCCTCAGTCGTCACACAGTGGACAGTGGAGAGTGGGAGTTACAGTCCCAGGTTTTCCAGCTTGTTGTTCAGAGGTGGGGGATGCCCCATGTAGACCTGATGGCGACAAGACACAACAGAAAAGTTTTGGTGTTCTGCTCTCAGTGGAGAGACCCTCTAGCTCTAGCTGTAGATGCGATGTCCATCCCTTGGATATTAGCTCTGGCCTACATATTTCCTCCCCTTCCCATGTTGTTAAGGGTGTTACGGAAATTGAGGATGGAACGTTGTCCAGTCATCCTGATTGCTCTGTATTGGCCTTGTCAATCCAGGTTTCCGGATCTTCTGGCTCTATCTGTGGCGTATCCCTTTCCGCTCTCCTCCCGTCCGGATCTTCTTCTGCAGGGTTACCTGTGGAAGGAAGATGTTCATCGGCTCAATTTGACGGCCTGGAGGTTGAATCCTCGATATTAAAGAAGAAAGGTTTTTCTTCTGCTGTGGTGGCTACTATGCTTAATGCCCGTAAGCCTGTTTCTTCCAAGATCTAGCACCGTGTCTTGTCGACTTTTGTGTCTTGGTGTACTGACAGGGATCTGTCCCTTGATTTTGATCTACCTACTGTCCTGGCCTTTCTGCAGTACGGTGTGGATAAGGGACTCAGTTTCAGTTCTCTTAAGGTTCAGACTTTTGCTCTTTCTGTCTTCTTTCAAAAGCGCATTAGAAACATAGAAACATAGAATTTGACGGCAGATAAGAACCATTCGGCCCATCTAGTCTGCCCAATTTCCTACTGTGTAAAAAAAAAAACACACAACCTCAAACCTTTTTTGGTCCTTGGTCTTTTCTTATGTTAAGGACCGCCTTATGCCTATCCCATGCATGCTTAAATTCTTTCACTGTATTGACATCTACCACTTCTGCTGGTAGGCTATTCCACTTGTCTACTACCCTCTCAGTGAAGTAAAACTTTCTTACATTACACCAAAACCTGTGTCCCTCTAGTTTTAGACTATGGCCTCTTGTCCTAACGTTTTTACTCTTTTGAAATATACTTCCATCCTGTACTTTGTTGAATCCCTTCATGTATTTGAATGTTTCTATCATATCCCCTCTCTCTCTTCTCTCCTCCAAGCTATACATATTCAGATCCTTTAGTCTATCCTGATATTTCTTTTCCTGTAAACCAGTCACCATTGCTATCCTTCCTGATGTCAAGGTTTTCTTCCAGGGCGTTGCTCATGTTAGCCCCGCCTTCCGGAGTTCCGCTCCTCAGTGTGATCTTAATTTGGTTTTGGCCATTCTTCAATGCCCTCCCTTTGAGTCTTTGGCTACTATTCCTCTACGTCTCTTGATGTGGAAAATGGCCTTTCTCCTGGCGATCGTGTCTTTTCGCCGTGTTGCAAAGCTGCAAGCTCTTTCCTGTAAACCACCATATCTGGTGTTTCACAAGGATAAGGTGGTGCTTCGCACCTTCAAGGAGTTTTTACCTAAGGTGGCCTCCGAGTTTCACATTAATCAATAGATTGTGGTGCCCTCTTTCTGCCCTAACCCTTCCTCTGACAAGGAGAGAGATCTCCACTCGTTGGTTGGATGTGGTGCGTTGTTTCAAGTTTTATGTCTATCGCACTGAAGCTGTCAAGAAATCAGACACTCTGTTTGTCATTCCTGAGGGTCCTAGGGCAGGAAGACCGGCGTCCAAAGTGACTATTGCGGCATGGATCAAGTCCACTATTCGTAAGGCCTACAAGTTGATGAATAAGCATGTTCCCTTTCGGGTCACGGCTCATTCCACCAGGTCCAGTGGGGCCTCTTGGGCCTATAAGAATCAGGCTTCTGCTGATCAGCTGTGCAGGGCGGCCACTTGGTCTTCTGTGCACACCTTTTCGAAGCACTACCGTGTGGATGTGCTGGCTTCGGCTGATGCCAGCTTTGGGAGGGAGGTCCTGGAGGCAGTTTTGCCTGTCTAGGATCTTCTTCTTAGGTTCTTGGTTCTTCCTTACTGTTGAGCCCTGTTGGCTCTAGTTCAGTGTGCTGTGTATCGGTTCCTGTGGTGTTTTTACCCCTGTTCAGTGTCCTTTGACACTTCAGCTTTGTTGGGCTATCTCTGACCTGTTGGTCCATAGCTGCACTGGTGACTTTGGGGGCCTTGCGCCTGGTCTTTGCCTTCTTCCCGCCTCAGAGAAACTAAATGGTTGGTCATCCCAGAGTTACCAGTAAACTGTATTGGACGACAGAGAAAAGAGGATTTTAGTCTTACCTGTTAAATCCTTTTATCTTAGTCCATACAGGCTACTGGTCTCCCACCCTGTCAAGAGACCATGCTTGGCTCTCCTGTGGCAGACCAGGTGTGGCAGAGCTAAACCAAAAATAAAATAACAAAAAAAAAAAAAAAAAGCAATTCCGTGCTGCTCTATACAAATTATCCAGGTGTGTTCCCTGTGTTAGAGCATATATTATACCAATGTGTTGGTTAACTTTCCAAAAATTATGGAGTTTGTCATATAGTTTGGTCAATGTAGTAACTAGGGGGTAGATTTAAAGGGATAGTAATACTTCGTTTTAACTTTATTTTATTTTGTAGGCATTAAAAAAACATGAAGAATGATATAAGTCTTATCTCTCAAACCTTTATGGTTTATGAGATATTCACAAGCAAAGTTCCCCTCCCCGCCCCTTTTACCTAGTGTAAGCCATCTCTTCTCAGATGTGGATCAGGTTGTATGACCAGACAGATAACAGAAGGGGACAATTTTCTTTGTATGAAAACAATGAAAGCCCTTCCCCCCCTTGACAAGTTTTTCAGCCTATTCCCTTATCTTAATTGAAGATTGTCCCTCTCTGCAGTCTACCTGGGCACCTCCCTTCTGATCTGGTTGAACGGGGGGGGATACTTTGTTTGTGAATATCTCTTAAACCATAAAGGTTTGAGAGATAAGACTTATATCATTCTTCATGTTTTTTTAATGCCTACAAAATAAAATAAAGTTAAAACGAAGTATTACTATCCCTTTAAAGGCAGGCATTAATATAGCGGTGGAGCCAAAGTGAATACCGCCTGAAAAACTAACATGTCTAACGCGGTATTCAAATGCCCTACCAGCAAAAATCACAAAGAACATTAAGCCACACAAACGGTCTTGTGGCTAAACATCCGTTTTGTGAGTTAAGTTCCCAAAATGCTGCTAAGAGCAGCGATATCTGGAACTTAACAGTAAAAAACAATTAAAGGGATAGTAATACTTAAAATGTAAAAAAAAATATGTTGTAGAGTTTTTCCCCCTGAGTAAAACAAGGGCACTCCCACTGCTGAAAGGTGTTTCATTCAAAAGATATTAATTTTCAAAGTTGAATTTTTTAGGTGCAATATCACAGTGGCCTGAAATTGTATAGTGGCGCTGTTGCTACACGATCCTATGGACAGCTCTGGTCAGTTGACCATAAATCTCCATAGGATGGTGTAGCAACAGCGCCACTGTACAATTTCAGTCCACTGTGATATTGCACCTAAAAAATTCAACTTTGAAAATTAATAACTTTTGAATGAAACACCTTTCAGCAGTGGGAGTGCCCTTATTTTACTCAGGGGGATAAACTCTACAACATATTTTTTTTTACATTTTAGGTATTACTATCACTTTAACTATCGGTGCCTGACATACTGCCAAGCACCGATCGTTAACTAATCCGTGTTACACTTACCCGTCATCCACTGTCCTTCTGTCTTCTGTTCTTTCTTCTCTCTTCTTCCTTCTTTTCAGTCTTCTTTGTTCTCATTCTTCTTTCTTCTGCCAGTAAAATAAAATTAAAGTATGAATACCAAGCATGAATAAAGACATTGTTTAACCCTTCGAGTGGCAGAGGGGTACGTAG
Source organism: Rhinophrynus dorsalis (assembly GCA_037306005.1). Lineage (NCBI taxonomy): Eukaryota > Metazoa > Chordata > Amphibia > Anura > Rhinophrynidae > Rhinophrynus > Rhinophrynus dorsalis. The sequence goes on from CM074721.1 coordinate 368,070,277, forward strand.
CAATGCGTTGCATATCTCACTGGCACTCAAAGTGTTAAATATTATTGTGCCATATATATTCCTTAAATTAAATGCCTCTATTTAATGCCAAAATAAATAATAATGCCATGAATAAATAGTATACATATACACCAAAAGAAAAGTCATGCAATAATGCTAAGTAAAACGACTTAGCTAAAATGTTCATGTCTCCGCCGCTTGGAGCGGCCACAAGGGCGGCGGCAGTGGAGACACAGATGACCAACAGGGGTTCCCCTTCAGCCCTGTACGGGCCAATTCCCGTAACACACTGAGGGCATTGGAAGTGAGCCTGTCTTTATATATGGGCAAGCTCACTTCCATTTCCTTCACAGCCATTGGCTGGGATGTTCTTATTCACATCCCAGCCAATCAGTTTAAAGAGCAGCCACTCGAATCTGATTGGCTGGGATTTGAGTAAGAACATCCCAGCCAATGGCTGTGAGGGAAATGGAAAAGTGAGCCTGCCCATATATAAAGGCAGGCTCACTTCCAATGCCCCCAGTGTGTTACGGGCATCGGCCCGTACAGGGCTGACGCAAGACCCGTGTTGGCCATCTGTGTCTCCACTGCCGCCGCCCTCGTGGACGCTCCAAGCGGCGGAGACAGGAAGATTTTAGCTAAGTAGTTTTACTTAGCATTTATGCATGACTTTTCTTTTGGTGTATATGTATAATATTTATTCATGGCATTATTATTTATTTGTGCATTAAATAGAGGCATTTAATTTAAGGAATACACATGGCACAATAATATTTAACACTGTGAGTGCCAATGAGGTACGCAACGCATTGTTTTGCAATGCGTTGCGTACCCCTTTGCCACTCAAAGGGTTAAACGATGTCTTCATTCATGCTTGGTATTCATACTTTGATTTTATTTTACAGGCAGAAGAAAGAAGAATCGGAAAACTAAAGAGAAGGCAGAAGAGAGAAGGAAGAGAAGACTGAAGAGAAGGACAGAAGATGACCAGGAAGCTGTGGACTCTGCTGGACATCAGGATTAATGGTAAGTGTTAATGCGATGTTGCTTTACTTAGTCGGGTTAACCCTATGAATGCCTGCTTGGTAATTATACCCCACTGGCACTCATAGGGTTAATCCTACTAACTTTGAACACGTTTCAGGCACTTTGGATGTATTGATGTGGGCCTTAGGGACCCATATCAATACACCCACTGAGGACTTTGGTTTTTTTGTTTGCCAGTTAATAGCTGCATTAGCTGGCAAAAGATCCGATAAGGGACTTTACGGCCAAACAAACTGGGTCTTAATTTTTATACGATAAAGTGAGTCCCTTATCAGATTTTTCCAACTAACGCAGTCCTTTAAGTTGCAAATTAGAGCTTTTTTTTTTTTTAATAGGCCAAAACACACGTTAGTGTAGCGGCCATAATACTTGATGAACTGCCATTAGCAGTTCATTACATGGCCCTTTGAATGGCTTACTACACGTTAAAACACGTGGTGTTTTTTTTTTGCCGAACGCCTGCCTTTAACCCCTTAATGACAGTTTTTTTTTTTTTTTTTCCATTATAGCGAATGACTTTCTGGATTTAAAGGCAGGTTCACTTGCCTAAAAGGTTAAATCGCTAGTAAGCACAGGGTAAAACAATGTAACATGTATTATCTATATGTTTTCTTCTTTTCTTCAGGCCTTGTGAAGGTGCCAAGTATGGGTTATGTAGTATGTCCGGAGTACCTGAACTCAGTTACCCCTGTCACGGTTATTAGGCAGGTAGGTACAACCTATACGGCCATATTCTTAAAGGTAAAGAGAAGTGATTCTAAAGGAACCCAACTGCACCACAGGGAACAAATAAAAGCTCTCATTTATTTAAACTGGACTTCAAACAAACACCTTGAAAGCTAGAGGGGCTTCTAATTCATAGCTTCGCAATGCATTGGGGACCTCTCTGACAGGGGTTTAGTATCCATGTTTAAATCAATGGTAATTTAGGTAATTTTTTGTTTTGTTTTGTTTGCCTCAGACTTTATTTTTTTTCTGAATACAGCTCAAACTGCTTTTAGGGCCATAGTTATCAAGCTAAACAGCTGCATATTTGGAGCAAACCAACTCCACATATGGACAGGGTCTCGACCCATTTTCTTCACGTTAATTTAAGATCAAAGACCAGACAATATAGTAAATCTTACCCTTAATCATAATCACACTGATTGGCTCTAAGAAAGCTTTCCTTCTCAGGAGGCTGGCTTCAAGAGCCAAACCATTGATACCGACTAGGTCTGGAAGACAAAACATACCCTGAGAGTGAAGGTGTGAAAGCAGAGAAAAAACCTCACTGTTCGTTTACAGCCAGAATGATCATATCCCTGAACCAAACCTTGTGAGGACAGAGAGGCACAATGAGGGTGACACATTCTTTTCCATCTTGATCATTCTCAACAACCTAGGGAGTAAGGGAAGAATAGGTAGCATGTAGGCCAAGGAGAGCCATAATGACACCACCATCAAGTCCACCACAAAGCATCACTGATCCCTGGCCCTGAAACAACTGTGGAACCTTGAAATTCATTCAAGAAACAACCACAACCAGAAGACAACTCTACCATATTATGGAAACAAAAATGGACTCTTTAGTTCCTATTCCCCGGGATTCAGGAGCTATCGGCTGACATAGTCTGTCTTTACATTTTCTACTCCAGGAATATGTATTGCCGATATCATCAGAACATGAGCTACCTCCCAGGAGAGGATTGACCAAATGTTGGTCCTTGCTGCCACACATCCGGTTCCTCTTTGTCATTTGACATTTCTCACCACCATTGCGCTTTCGGTCAGGATCCGCAGCAGACACCAGCGAAGGGAATGGAACCAGAATATAAGGGCCAGAATGTATGTCTGACATTCCAGCACATGATTAGAAAGGTAGCTCTTTGGGCTTGACCAAAAAACCCTGCCTCACCCATTGAACAAAAGTCACCCCTAACCAGACAAGCTGTCACCTGTTGTCACTATGAACCACTCAGCGATAGCAAAGAGTCTTCCTACATCCAAAAGGTATTCCTGTCACCGCCACCACCACAGACTCAAACTTGACTGAAAAGTAACAGACGTTACACAGGACAGATGTGTCGGTACCTCGCTGGGTCACGTTGGTTGACGGGGAGGACGTGACATCCCTTGCTTGCCTCTGGTCTTTGCTCAACTCAGCCTGCCCTGGCTTTTGGCCTTCTTTCTGACCACACAACTACTCCGCCTACCCTGACCATTGGCCTTCCTGCTGACTACACACTACTCAGCCTGCCTTGACCATTGCCTGCCTTCTGACCACCGTCTTCTTTCATTACCTGGACATTGGGCCTACTATGTCCACTAGCTTCTTGGTACAACTGACCTCCTATCAACATGTTTGGCCCATCGAGCCACACACTACACTGTGTGTATATGTAGTGCTTGTCTCTCTCTCTCTCTCTCTCTCTCTCTATATATATATATATATATATATATATATATATATATATATATATATATACACACACACACACAAACATATATATGTATGTATGTAAAATAACAAACAAAATTAATATCTTGTAATACCTTTTTTATTGGACTAACAGAATTTTGGATTGACAAGCTTTCGGGATAAACTCCCTTTCTCAAGTCTGAAGCATTTTTGAGCACAAGGATACAGAATTCACAGTTAAAACAGTTAATACATTGAATTCAAAGCTGTTTTGTTTGCTGGGGTTAACACAGCGGGACTGCTGATAAGACAAGGACCAAGAGAAAATCCACACTCTTCTTGCAGAAGGTTGTAAATACCCTGTGCAAGGTAGAGTGTGTGTGGGGGGGGGGAAGAAAGAGAAAAAAAATACAGGAGATGGTATAGGAGGGGAGAGTTAAAAAAAAAAAATGCATATATTAAGAATGCTATAATTCCAGCAATTCAGTATGGGCATGCAGGCCTATATACAACTTATGGACTATTCTATATGTATATATGGGTTTATATGCATGTATATACATGTGGGTATGCATGCATGTATGTATGTGTTTATGTATATATACTTTGTATGTATATGTACTGGTACAAATATATAGATACTTATGTATAGATATATGTTTTAGTATGCATTCCTACATATTGTGTGTACATATTTAGGTATATGCATTTATGTATATGTATGTGTACACATGTATGTGTTTATATGTATATGTGTATATGCTATATACTTGTGTGTGTGTGTGTGTGTGTGTATATCTATCTATCTATCTATCTATCTATCTATCTATCTATATAAAAGAATAAGCCTCATTACATAATTTATGGTACCTCACACACAGAACATAATTTATGTCTCCTCAGAAAACAAACACACATTGAACAGAATGCCTCATTACATAATTTATGTCTCATTAGGAGACACAACTCCCATTGGGTGATTCAATGGGGACATTACTGCTCCCATTGGGTGATTCAATCATGCAGGGACTTGGCCCACCCCCACTTTACAGGCCAGCCACCACTTAGAAAAAAAACAAAATAGCTGACACTTGCTCCTACACCACAGACACACACACAAGCCACACACACACACACACACACACACACACAGTCCCCAGGGGACTTTATTTTGCATGCTCAAACATTGACTGTCACAAGCCTCTGCTGCAGCAGTAGTCCTGCCTGCCGCCTCACGCGGCATGTTGTTCGATAACTGTGGTGGAGATACACTGGATGAGTAGTCCTCTCATTTCTCACGCCCTGTCACTCACTATAACTACTCCTACAAGTATTAAATATGCATATTTTACTTGTATAACATACTTTATTACAGTTCTTCATCTGCATACAACACACGTCGCCTATATTAAAACGCCAAGACACACACATATAAGCTCCATATTGTTTGGAGTGGCCTTACTTAGATGAGCAGTAACGTTTCATGTTGGATTGGCTCCAGCCGAGTGGCGGGGATTGAGAGCGAGATGCCGCACAGTGTGTTGGGCTACCTAAGTAAAGTAAGTACCACAGACTTTAACCCTTTCAGTAGCACACAAGTATGCAACGCATTGCTATACAATGTGTTTGCGTACATCTGTGGCACAGAAAGTGTTAAAGTCCATGGTAGGTAGTTAGGTAACCGCTCCTTATGTCAGAGCTCCTCAGTCCGTGTCTCATATGTCCCCAACACACTGGGTCTCAATGCTCTGGAGAACATTTAAAGTAAATCGTTGTACAAGCAAGTAGTCTATGGAATGTTATTTTCTTATCGCCATACCTTAGAACAGAACAACTTGTAATCTTTCCAAGTGACCTTACTTCTTTTACCCGCACAGCTCTGCAGGACGTCCCCTCTACCTAAAGTCTCCTCCCACCTCCCTCGGGAGCCAGCACGATCCACCTTCCACCATAGCATGTGCAATTATCCCATGTATTTCAACTACATGAATGAATGCCACAGTGGAGGCATAAGTACAAACTCAAACCCTGTGATCCATAAGTATGTATATGTACAGCTTATAGCCAATACTAATCACTGCCATTAACTCTTTCAGTGCCACAGGGGTGCGGAACGCATTGCAAGGCAATGCGTTCCTTACCACTCTGGCACTAAAAGGGTTAATCCTGTGTTCGCATGGCTCATTTGCTATTCAACCCCCACCCTTTTCTTCGGTCTTTTCCCCATGATTGTTAAGCTCCGCTCCCACTCCCAATTAAGCCCCGCCCATTTTTTTACCGCTAATCGGACTCCCCCAGCCTCAACACAGAACGATCTTACCAGGAATGATCATGTCCAGCTGCCTCTTGCACCACAAGGTCCTACTTACACCTCTACATCAAAATCTCTCAGAAGTTTTTATGGATTTTTTTCACATTCATAACTTTCAACAAAATAATGTACAGATACAAAAGTATGGTGCAACAGTTTATGTGAAATCATATAAGCATGGTAAGTAAGTGAAATCTGTGGCAATATACAGACCTAATGTATGTGTACCCTGGTACACATACACATTACCACTCTATATTACCACAGGTTTCACTTATTTACCATGCTTATATGACTTCACATAAACTGTTGCACCATACTTTTGTATCTGTACATTATTTAGATTACTGCGAAACTTTTGACACCCTATTTTCATTAGAATTTCACTCCCTCCCTTCAGTATGCAGTATTAACAGTATTAATCCTTTCAGTCCTAGAGGTGAACACAACCCATTGCAATGTGTAACGCGACCTTCTGCCACTGAAAGCCTTAACTTTCACCAACCCTTGCAGATGATATGGGTTCACAGCTATGTGGCATACCCCTTTCATAGTGTCACCTCCCTACAACGCCTGGGCATGCTCCCGATGAGGTTGCGGATGGTCTCCTGAGGGATGTCCTCCCAGACCTGGACTAAAGCATACGCCAACTACTGGACAGTCTGTGGTGCAACGTGGCGTTGGTGGATGGAGCGAGACATGATGCCTCAGATGTGCTCAGTCGGATTCAGGTCTGGGGAACGGGCGGGCCAGTCCATAGCATCAATGCCTTCCTCTTGCAGGAACTGCTGACACACTCCATTGTCCAGGTCTAGCATTGTCTTGCATTAGGAGGAACCCAGGGCCAACCGCACCAGCATATGGTCTCACAAGGGGTCTGAGGATCTCATCTCGGTACCTAATGGCAGTCAGGCTACCTCTGGCAAGCACATGGAGGGCTGTGCGGCCCCCCAAAGAAATGCCACCCCACACCATTACTGACCCACCGCTAAACCGGTCATACTGGAGGATGTTGCAGGCAGCAGAACGTTCTCCACGGCATCTCCAGACTCTGTCACGTCTGTCACATGTGCTCAATGTGAACCTGCTTTCATCTGGGAAGAGCACAGGGCGCCAGAGGTGTATTTGCCAATCTTGGTGTTCTCTGGCAAATGCCAAACGTCCTGCACGGTGTTGGGCTGTAAGCACAACCCCCACCTGTGGACGTCGGGCCCTCATACCACCCTCATGGAGTCTGTTTCTGACCGTTTGAGTGGACACATGCACATTTGTGGCCTGCTGGAGGTCATTTTGCAGGGCTCTGGCAGTGCTTCTCCTGCTCCTCCTTGCACAAAGGCGGAGATAGCGGTCCTGCTGCTGGGTTGTTGCCCTCCTACGGCCTCCTCCACGTCTCCTGATGTACTGGCCTGTCTCCTGGTAGCGCCTCCATGCTCTGGACACTACTCTGACAGACACAGCAAACCTTCTTGCCACAGCTCGCATTGATGTGCCATCCTGGATGAGCTGCACTACCTGAGCCACTTGTGTGGGTTGTAGACTCGGTCTCATGCTACCACTAGAGTGAAAGCACCGCCAGCATTCAAAAGTGACCAAAACATCAGTCAGGAAGCATAGGAACTGAGAAGTGGTCTGTGGTCACCACCTGCAAAACCACTCGTTTATTGGGGTTGTCTTGCTTATTGCCTATAATTTCTACCTGTTGTCTGTTCCATTTGCACAACAGCATGTGGAATTGATTTTCAGTCAGTGTGGCTTCCTGAGTGGACAGTGTGTGTTTATGTATGTATGTATATATATATATATGTATGTATATGTGTATGCATACGTATCACGGTGCCCGTGATTCGTGCTGTCCAGTGTCTGTCACTTGCTGAGTGGTCATGATTGGCTGTCTGTGATTAGCCTATCACGGTGCCCGTGATTGGTGCTGTTCAGTGTCTGTCACTTGCTGAGTGGTCATGATTGGCTGTCTGTGATTAACCCTCCTCACACAGCCTTTTTAAACCCAGGCTGAGCACTTCCAGGTTGCCCTTTCGTGGTGTTTCTGACTCCACTCTGCCTGACCTGCTTGTCAGGCTTCTGGGCCTGTTCCTGCTGTACTTGCTGTTCCTGTGTGCCTATATTCCAGTGTTCCTGTGTTCCAGCACCTCGCGGGTTAATCTTACTGAGTTCCTGAATCTCCTGCTCCAGCCGTCGCTCCGGCGACATTGTTCTTCTCGCTGCTGATCATACATTGTTGGCTCCAGCGTGCGGATGCTGGTTTACTCCACTAAAACCTGGTTGCGATATACATTGTTGGTTCCAGCGTGTGGACGCTGGTTTACTCCACTAAAACCTGCTTGCGATTACATTGTTGGTTCCAGCGTGCAGACGCTGGTTTACTCCCCTAAACTTGGTTGCGATATACATTGCTGGTCCCAGCGTGCGGACGCTGGTTTGCTCCATTAAACCTGGTTGCGAGATACACTGTTGGTTCCAGCGTGCGGATGCTGGTTTACTCCATTAAACTTGGTGGTGACATTTACTGTTGGTTCCAGCGTGCGGACGCTGGTTTACTCCATTAAACCTGGTGGCAACATCTATTATTGGTCCCAGCGTGCGGACGCTGGTTTACTCCATTAACCTGGTGGCGTTATTTACTGTTGGTCCCAACGTGCGGACGTTGGTTTGCTCCTGAATGATCCAGTACTTTGGCCAGGTCGCTGTCCACTCCTATGCAGTCGTCTGATTATCCCTGGCAATAGACTTCTGCTGAGTAAGACCATAATTCCTATTTCTCTCTGCTGTCTTAGTCATCTGACAGCTGGTCTACTCGCTCAGGCTGCCCTGCCCAGTATTGGTAAGGCCGGTAGAACCTTGTACATCACCATCTTGAAGGTTGCGTTACCCGGTATTGGCAGGGCCGGTAGAGCCTCCATTCCGCATTCCTTTGGGCTGCCCTGCCCGGTATTGGTAAGGCCGGTAGAACCTTGTAATTCACCATCTTTAAGGTTGCCTTACCCGGTATAGGCAAGGTCAGTAGAGCCTGTCATTGTTACTGTCACTTGGGTTGCCTTGCCCGGTATTTAGACAAGGTCGGTAGAACCTATTGTATTTGCTATTACTGTTGTATTGTTATGTATGTTTACCCTACGGGGACTGCCTTTAACTTTTAATAAAGTTAAGTTTTTACCAAACCTTAAGTCTGAGAGGCTTCAAATCCGTGACAATATGTGTGTGTGTGTGTGTATGTATATATGTATAATATATGTATATATATATATATATATATATATATATATATATATAATGTATGTGTGTGTATGTATGTATATGTCTACCTATATGGGCACAAGCTGTATATAGGCCTGCATGCCCATACTGAATTGTTGGCATTGTAGCATTCTTAATATATGCAATTTTATATATATATATATATATATATATATATATATATATATATATATATATATATATACACACTGTACACTTCAGTTCGGGGTGTTATTTTTTGTAGTCTCTAGCTTTTGCCTTCCCCACTTTTGGGGGGGGCCTCCTTTTGTCCTATTAGGGCCTCCTTTTGTCCTGCCCTTTAGGTTCCCTTTAGCAAGCTGTTCTGCAGAGCCGGATTCAGGAGATTCATCCTCATCCGAGTCATTCCCCTTCATCCTCTGTTCCTGATGCGGGGGGGGAAGGAGCTACAGCTCACAAACCTAGAGTACCCTTTCCTGATAAATTCTATGGTAATAGAAAAATGTCAGCTGCCTAAGCTAGCAAGGGAAGAACTAAAGGGAACGTAAGGGGCAGGACAAAAGTAGGCCCTAATAGGCCTAACTCCTAAAATGGGGAAGGCAAAAGCTAGAGACGACTATAAAAAATACCCCTAACTGAAGTGTACAGAGTAGTTGTATGGTCAGAAGGAAGGACAAAGGTCAGGGCAGGCAGAGTTGAGCAAAGTCCAGAGGCAAACAAAGGTCAGGGAGTGGTCCAGAGGCAAGCAAGGTCAGGGCAGGCTGAATGAAGAGTGGTCCAGAGAGAAAGCTGAAGTCGAATACCAGTATATCAGTCAGATAATAGCTCTTTCTGTGTACATAACCTGGAACTCCACAATATTTGAGCGTTGGATCCAGGAAGAGCACTCTTTATATAGTGGTACCGGTATTCAGAACGAGGCTTCAATGTCACCACACACGCTGGGATGCTGGGCGTGCGTCAGGACATCAGCGCCTGTGCAGTAGCGCCGAGGAAGCCAGCAAGGGATGACTCATCCTCCCTGTCAGTCAACGGGACCCACTGAGGTACCGCCAAGATGCCACTGCCATCTGGACCACTGTGTCAGAATGGTCAGCTGAAGGGTCTGTGTGTATAGCCGAGTACAAGGCGCTGCTTCAGGTGCAGGGGCCATCATACCAAACACCTTCATGAAATCCTGCATAGGATGAGATACACTTGGTCAATATCTGGACCTTGTTCTCTGGAAGAAAATCCTGTTCCGGGCAGGTGTTGCATCTCTTGCTAAGGAAAACTAAAGAATGAGAGAACAGCAGGTTCACACCCAACTATGATGCTCTAGTAGAGACATAAACATCTGAAGATGCATTCAAAGAGTGTTTTCAGAAGAGGCCTTCACCAAAAGATCAACTGTCAGCTCCTACAGCGTAGATGGCTGAGCTGTAAACTGGAAATGGTGATCTTGAATAGCCAAACTGGCGGAAGCTTTATGCTATCCTTAAATGGGGGCATGAAGATTAGCATCCTTTATGTCCAGAGATGTAAATAACTTTCCTTGATAAATGTCAGTGATTTACAGAATACCAAGACGCCATCATGAACCTCTAAGCGTACGCAAAATGATATAAGCATTTTAGATCTAGCATGGGGCTACAGCCTCCATCCTTCTTTGACTGTAACAAGTTAGAGTAAATCATGCGCTGCAAAAATGTAGTTAATGGAAGCCTGGAAATAAAAACCTCCATGCACTGGAGAGCCCACAGAGGTTCTCGAGGAACTCTGAACATATGAACTGACATGGGGGAGGGTTCTGAAATTGATCCTGTAATTCTCCAATACCTCCTGCAGAACCCGCATGTCCAAGGACTGCCACAAGCCTCTATTAACTATGCAGCCTCACTCTCAAAGAGTCGAGCCAAGGGATGGCTTGTTAGCAGGAGTATTCTGGGTAGGCGTCTTATTTGCCCATGCTGACCAGGACTTGATCTGAAAATGGGAGAAGCTCAAGCAACAAGAGGGAGACTTGAGCAACTGTGCATAGAAGGAAGTGAACAAATAAGATGGGAATCCTGTGGGGAAAAAAACTGCTGTCAGTGAGAGAGCTCTTACCCCAGCTAATAATCTTTTTTTTTTTTTTTTTTTTTTTTTTTCATATCTTTGTTAGATAGAGTGGGGGATAGAGTAGGAGGAAAGTACAAGAGGAAAGTTCAGAGAACAGATTAGAATGTCTACATTGTGTCAGTCCAAGTGATTTAAATAGCAAAGGACAGAGCAATGGTGCTACGTTAAGGAAAGAGAAGGAAGAAGAAAAGGAGGAAGAAGCAGAAGAGGAGCCCCCTCTTTGCTTGTACAATGCAGGAGAAGTAAAAGAGTGCAGATGCAGAGATGAGTAGAGGGACAGAAAGCACTATGATCTATCATAGTGAAAATCGGTGGAAAGGGGAGAAGTAAAATATCAGAGGCAAAGAAAGAGGGAGGGGAGGGCTGGTGGAAACTAGATCTGCTGTCCATAAAAAGTCCAGGATCTGCTTAGTTTTTAGTTATTTATTATTTTTCTCTTAGATATGGTGTATAATAATTCCCCCATTAGGCGGGTTACCATTACTGATTTCCCATGGAGGATCACTCAGTTAACAGGTGCTGTCTGTGGACTTTGCACTCCCTGGAGAAATACACCATGTCTCTCTCTCCAGAAGGAGTCTCTCTGAGGCTTCTTGCATTCAATGGTAATCTGAAGAAAAGAAGACCTGCAAAAAAGATGAGCAACCCTTTGAGTGCCATAGTCCACTTGTCCCACTAATCCCCTCCACACAGGGGTCCTTTTTGGAGTTTCTCATAATGCCTGCACTCATGTTTGATACTTCTATTATTCTGTCTCTGGCCTTTGGAGCATTTCAAGCTGTGCGGTAGTTTTTAACCCCTTCCTTGCCATGTTATTTTGTGTTGGGGACCTTTCCTATCATTTTTCCCTTGGAGTGATGTGTTGCTGTAGCTTTATTTCATGTTCTTTATGTGTTTTTGGCACATTTCAGGCATTTTTTTTCACTTTATTTGTATACCGCAACGCTGCAATGCTCCATTGATCTCTATGGGACAGGCTGTCTCTGCAACATCTCCATGTACCGAGTTGAGAGACAGCTCATTCTTCTTGGCTGCTCTTGCCCTACACTCTGGTTACCATCCTTGGGGGTCCGAACTCTGCATTTGATACTCTTTGGGGAAAACTACATTTCCCATAAACTCCCATTTTATTGTGAGACTCAAAGGCTGAACACCGTGCCACCTCAGGCCAGCACCCCACGTTCCACCTCCAGACCAGGCAGCAGTGGAGGTCAAAACACACCTCCACCAAACCCATCAAACCTGTTTCAGCATACACCTTTGGGTGGTCGCCTGCAACACTTTTTGAGTACTTGGACAGGCTCTCAGTGGGTGTTACAGGTGGTTTCAGGAGGTTACAGGATTCCCTTCACATCCCTACCTTCCTTCAGAATCGTCCCTTCTCACTCCCCTTAGGGAGGAAATGCTGTCTTTTCATTGGGGCAGTCCAGACTCACTTGGACAAGAGAGTTCTAGCTCTGATGCCTCAGCCAGAGAGAGGTTTAGGTTTTTATTCCAACCTCTTCATGGTTTCCAAGAAGGATGGTGGCTGCCATCCTATCCTGGATCTCAAGGATCTCAATTCGTTTGTGGTCTGTACGTGTTACAAGATGGTTTCTGGCATTGCAGCGATGTGTCCAGGGGAATTTCTGGCCTCTTTGGATCTGCAAGATGCGTACCTGCACATTCCAATTCATCCGGACAGTCAGAAGTACCTCAGGTTCTCTTGCAGCCTAGGGCAATTCCAATTTACCGCCCTGCCGTTTGGGCTCACCACAGCTCCTCAGGTCTTCGCACAGGTCTTAAGGGCATTGATTGCCTTCGTGCACACCAAAGGGATTATCACGGTGCCCGTGATTCCAGCTACTGGGCGACATTGTTACTTCCGGGTTTACCATTGCCTTATTCTTATTGGCTTTGGGACTCTGGCTACTCCCAGGGCTTGCCTTTATAAACTCACTCCTGTCATCGTTACACAGCCCTTTGTGGTGTACCCGTGCCTAGCGTTTGTTTTCTGCTTGTTCCTGTTCCATGTATGACCTGGCTCGCCTGACTACATTCCTGGTTCCTGACGCTCCTGTGATCTGATTCCATTGCTGACTTAGGACTGGCTGACTAACTCTGTGTGTACTGACCTGGCTTGACTGAGTATCCGATTCTGTTACCGACTAGGTCTGGCTGAATAACTCCGTGTGTACCAACCTGGCTTGGCTGAGTATCTGATTCCATTACTGAGTAGGACTGGCTGACTAACTCCATGTGTACCGACCTGGCTTGGCTGAGTATCCGATTCCGTTACCGACTAGGACTGGCTGACTAACTCTGTGTGTGTCGACCTGGCTGTGTATACGGTTCCGTTTCTGACTGGACTGGCTGACTAACTCCTTGTGTACAGATTGGGGCAACGCTGGCTTCTGATCTGTCAGGGTGTGCACCCTGTATCCCATTCCACCTACTCCCATTTGCTATACCATACAGTGCCTGCCTGGCATGTCTATCCCAGTAGTCACCAGAGGTCTGAGTCTTGCCAGTGTCTGTGTTGCCTCCATTAACCCTAGCGTTCTAGGGTCAGGTCACTGCCAGAATCCTGTCTGTGTTGCCTCCGTTAACCCTAGCGTTCTAGAGTCCTGTCACTTCCAGAGTCCTGTCTGTGCTGCCTCCGTTTACCCTAGCATTCTAGGGTCCTGTCACTGCCAGAGTCCTGTCTGTGTTGCCTCCGTTAACCCTAGCATTCTAGGGATTGATCACTGCCAGTGTCCTGCCTGTGTTGCCTCCGCTATCACTAGGCTCCTAGGGAGTTGCCCTGCAGTCCCCCATCACCCTATCTCACCTAGTTGCGGTGTGGGGCTGTTGTGGTTCTACTCGTTCCTGTACCTGTCCATGGATCAAAGCCTACAGAGTCCTATTATTGATTACCACTGTGATATCCATACATCCTGACCTGAGTCAGATTTGGGAAGTACTAGGTATGGACCTCATCTGGACCTGAGTAGGGTTATTGTTCCTTTTATTTTCAATAAAGCTTTTAAACCTTACCTAACTGTCTGAGTGTTCTTACAAAATCCGTGACAGGGATTTAGGTGACTCCATACATGGACGACCTTCTGCTGAAGGCTCCTTTGTGGGATCTCCTGGACAGTCAAGTCCAGTAATGTGCTCAGGTTCTACTCCAACACTGGTGGATCATAAACATGGACAAGTCTGCTCCAGTTCCTTCTCAAGACCTGATCTTTCTGGGTCTCTGCTTCAACACTCGTCAGAAGATGGTGTTCTTGGCGGAAGACTTTGTTCATCAGATCACGTCCAAGGTGTCTCACGCCCTGGACTGGACCTCTGCTCCGGCGATTAAATTCTCCTCTCTGGTCGGCAAGATATCTACCATGGAGGCAGTTCCCTTCGCCATGGCTCACACCAAAGCGTGGTGCAAACAAGGGTCTCAGCCTCAGTTCATTGAAGGTCCAGACCTCAGCTTTTTCAGGCTTTTATCAGAGACTCATTGCTATGATGCCAGATGTCATGGTCTTCTTTCAGGGTGTCGCTCATGCCTTACCTGCTTACAAAGCTCCCACTCCTCAGTGGGATTTTAATCTTGTTTTGGGTGTTTTACAACAGCCTCCTTTTGAGTCGTTGGAAACAAAGAACTAGATCCGCACAAGCTCTTATACTAGGGGTAACTGGGCAGTAAAAACTAAATAGTTAGGTGCTTTCTGGAGAAACAAAATTGTAAACACACAATTGGAAAAAAAAGTCTCAAGACTAGAATCCATTAATGAGGCACACTACCCAGACAGAGGTATATTCCAAAATAAACAGATCTTTGTTAACATATTGACATACTAAAGACAATATTAAAACGTACTTAAAAACAACATAATAGCAGGGGACCATATAATATCAAGCAATGTAATAATAATAGTGGCCAATTTGACATTATTGAATCAAAGTAATCTTCAATCAAAAAGTGCTAATACCATATAAAGTGCAAGTGCAATCAAACATATAAACAAGACAAAAGTATAAAATACTTATCTAACCACATAGTGCCACCACCTGATGACTGAAAATCATATAGAGCATCAAATCAGGCCGAATAATATTGCATAAAGATCACCCCGCTAACAACCACACTCCCAACACGTATTGCCAAACGGCTTCATCAGGGGATGTTCTCTGTACCTCCCAAGAATTTCTTCCTAAGGTGGTCTCTGAGTTCCACATCAATAAAAAGATTGTTCTGCCTTCTTTTTGTCCTGACCCTAAATATGACAAGGAGAGATATCTCCATTTGTTAGATTTAGCGAGGTGCCTCAAATTCTATGTGCACCCTACTGAGTCCATCCACAAGACTGATGCTTTATTAGTCATCCGGGAGGGTCCCAGGGTTGGTTTGGCGGCATCCAAGGTGACCGTTGCATCTGAGCTCAGGGCGAAACCTGTTCCATTTCGCATTACAGCATACTCTACCAGTTCTATTGGGGCCTTCTGGGCCTACAAGAATAAGGCCTCTGCTGAACAGCTGTGCATGGCAACCACTTGGTCTTCTGTACAAACCTTTGCAAGCACTACCATGTGGATGTCCTGGCTTTGTCTGAAGCCAGCTTTGGCAGGAAAGTCCTGGAGGCAGTTTTGCCTGTCTAGGACTTTATTTTCATGTGCCTTATGGCTCTTTAACTGTTTTTGTGTGTTGTATATTGTTCTTCATTGTCTGTTGACACTTAGTTTCAGCTGTTCCGTGTCCTGAATAGTCCATGGGAACTCTGGTATCAAGGGGTCTGGCACTTGGTCCTTTTCCTTCTTTTCCCACCCATGGGAGCTCAATGTTGGTACATCCCCATGGTACCTGTAAGCTATACTGGATGACAGAGAAAAGAGGATTTTAGTCTTACCTGTTAAATCCTTTTCTCGTAGTACATATAGTTTACAGGTCTCCCATCCAGTTAAGGGACCATGCTAGGTCTACTGTGGCTGGACTTGGGAGTCCAATTGGGTCCATGCTCACAGGAGATTTCCTCTTCTTCTTGCTATCTAGCTCAGTAGGTTTATTGTCTCAAATCTATCTGGAGAGGGGGAGTGGCTAGATAGCCTGCTAAGGAGGAAGGGGAGGCTCCACCCTGCACTTCCCTATGGTACCCGTAAACTATATGGACTAAGAGAAAAGGATTTAACAGATAAGACTAAAATCAACTTTTTTGAAGACTGATTAGCCAACCAACTCTGTAGCCACAGAAAGCAAAGCTCACCCACAGGCAGAACCAAAGTCTTAGCGATAAACTTAATTACATTAAACACCGCTGCGCAGAGATAGATATTAGCCTCCTGATTCCTAGTAATTATTAGTTTTTTTCTGGCAGTATCCCTGACCGCTTGAAGAAAGTGGTCACACCAAATATACATAGCTCTACCAACCTAAGTGGGATTCAGCATTGTCCCATCAACCATAATTTTCATTTGCAACAAATAATCTTGATGTTTAACTGTCTGATCCTTAAAAACTGCCCATTAGTTACTGGCAGGGCTGTGTGTTTGGATAAGTGAGAGGGGCGGAGGGCCAATAGCCAGAGGTGTTTTCCACAGGACCAGTGCTTTGGCAGAAAAAGGATAAATAAAGTGAGTGTGTAACACAGTGCTTCTTCTATTGGCTACACTATATCTCTGATATAGACTAAATAGTTTCTGCCCAACACCTTCAATAGCAATCTAACATAGGTAGTTGCAAATAAATAATACAATATTAGTATAAAAACATATATGCTTACAGGTTAATAGCATCTTCTGTATAGTGCTAAATTCTGTACATGTATATGCACATTGAAGCAAGAATCAAAAAGATTGAGTGGTCCTTTCTGTCTCTATAATGTTTCTGAGGGCCTGTATCACTTCTCCACTGCTAGTCTTTGCATGAAAAGCCTCACCGTGTTTGGGTAACATAGTAAATTAGGATGAATAAAGACACAAGTCCATGAAGTTCAACCTTTTCCTAATACCCCAGTAATTGTATAGCTTTCCTGCTACCTGGGTAGCAAAGCTTATGCAAAAAACATAGGGTAAGGGAAGACAGAGCGAATATCCATGTAAGTATAGTCAATTAATTTGTTCATAAAAAATAGTCCTAAATCCAAAATAAAACATAATAATAATCATTAAATAAAATTTGGGCTTAAAAAGATAGAATTAAAAGTTATAAATACAATAAATAGAGTTGATTACTTTAGGATCAATTAAAAATAGTGTGAAATTAGAGAAATATCCTATAGTTATAGTCTAAAATTTAGTTATGACATATAAGATATTCGCCCCAAAATAGAGTGTAGATCAAAGAAAAATGTCCCGAGTGGAGAGTGAAATTCTGGACCATATATCGCATACAGATAAAGAGAGCATCAAGTAAAGAATAAACTCTAAAGTGAGTAATGGCCCCTTAAATAGAAGATAGGGAGTCAGCACTTTCATTAATTCAGTGATATAGCACTTACTGTATTTCCCATGCTTGTCATACATTGTGGGTGGCCTTGACACACGTTAAGTCTGCACATTACTTAAATCCAAAGAGATAATACTTTGTCTGAATCTGGTCCCTCTCCTCTTTCCCAGTAGTTTTTTTCCTGTTTTGGTTGTATGACTATTTATTAATAGCTTAATTGACTACACTTAGATGGATATTCATTCTGTCTTCGCCTACCCTAAGGAAAAGGATGATGAAATGAATAGAAGCCCTCCACTGCCTCTTGAAGATGGTCTTTGTGACCTTAAGAGACCAGAAGGGAATATACAAATTACCCAAAACAAAACTTGCTCAGAGTCCCTGGAAGATTGCTACGGGGGTCCCTAGTGGTGAAGGAAGAGTGTTACTCATCCTCCTCCCTTCTCCTCTCCATATTACAATGAGGGATCATCCCTAGGACCTACAAGCTTAGTCACCACAGGAGAATGCGCCATCAACTGAAGAAGTTGTGTGCGGGGGTCCCAGATCTGTACTATCCAGTATTCAACCCAAGGAGGAAGATAAAACTTCTAGACCCTGGGAACTGGTAGAGAAGAGGTTAGGGCCCAGAGAGCAGTTCCTCCCTCCAAAAATATGGAGCCTAAGAGGAAGAAAGCAGAAGGGAAAAAATCCTCCCCTTCCTTCCCAGAGTTTGGGAAAACAAACAAAGGGGAAAAAAGTGGTGCAATGGCTCACTAACTATTGTGTCTGTAAGTCCCAGGGCACTGTGGGTCCCCAAACTGGGGGCAACTCAGTTTAGGAAAATACCTTTACTGAGCAATACATGTTCTAAAGAGCCCACCCGGAGCTGTGAAACAAACAAAGAAAGCAGCCTCTGCTGCTGTAACATAGGCACCGAGAAAATTTAAAGGCACTATGGATAAATAAAATTTAAAGGACCCACTTCCTTAAAATAAGAAAAAAATGAATAACAAAAATATGATGAAATGTGATCAAATTAAATGTGAGCACCAGCACCACCTCCAGTATCTTCAGACCTCTGATAGTGGCCAAAAGAAAGACAAAGCTTCTGCAGACAGAAAAAAAAAAAAAAAAAAGTGACACAGTTGGAGCCAGTTTCATGTGGCGTGCAAGGTAGGTATGGTGTGAGCATTTCTGTGACTCCAGAACTTCCCCATATAGTAAAACAGTTGATGAGACTGAAAAAATACATGAGTCCATCAAGCCCAGTCCATGCCAAATCACCCGTATTGATCCAGAGGAAGGCAAAAACAAAAAAAAAAACCAGTTGATTACATTTCCAATTCGGCCACAGGTGGCTATAAAAAAATCCTTCCTGATTCCAAATGGCAGTCATATATTACCCTGGATCAAAATCATGTCTGCTTTGAAGCCAACTGTCATAATTCTCAGTAATGTTCTTTGCTAGATAGGCATCCATTACCTTTTTGAAAGCAGTTACAGTATCTGCAAGCAAAGTATCCCGAAGCAAACAATTCCATAACTTCACTGCCGTTACTGTAAAATGAGAACAAACAACCAGAAGGGGCGCCTTCCACTAGTAACTGTAGTGCATTAATACACAGTAAAAAGTGATACTCACAAGATGTGAAACACCGGCTACTCCAACAAAGCCGGTGATAAAGACATGCAGGGTACAACTGTCTGCCCTGCTCAGAGTTCCACCTCCCGTATGGAGAAAGAACTGATCTGGCAGTTAGAATAATACTATTTTAGTATTATTCTAACTGCCAGATCAGTTCTTGATAAAGAGGCTGTAGCCTTGAAACGCGTTGACGTTTCTGGCATTATGTTTACTTGTTAGTAATTTATTTTATATTTTTTACTATAATACTATTATTGTGAATAAACTGTACAATTTTTGGACGAGTGGATTTTTCTCCATACGGGAGGTGGAACTCTGAGCAGGGCAGACAGTTGTACCCTGCATGTCTTTATCACCGGCTTTGTTGGAGTAGCCGGTGTTTCACATCTTGTGAGTATCACTTTTTACTGTGTATTAATGCACTACAGTTACTAGTGGAAGGCGCCCCTTCTGGTTGTTTGTTCTTGTTTCTTAAGGATCTCGACTGAGGTACTTTGAGCTTGTGGGTGAGCTGCATTCCATTTCCACTGTGGATTGACTGAGTGAGGGCAGTCTGAGACCCTCATCTGTCCTGCTGGCCACTCTTAGTGGCTGGATTTATTGTAAGTACGGTGGTGTATTGGTGAAGGTCACTGCATTTTTTGGACTTATTACACTAGGAGCGCCCCTTTCTTTTGTTTGTGTTTTACCAGGTTACTGTAAAATAACCCTGCCTTTGTTTTAGTCTAAAGCTCCTTTCTTCTAGTCTTAATGGATGACCTCTCTGATGACCTCAGCTCTTTAAGTAAATTGTTTATTGGAGAGTTCTTTCTATTGACCTCAAATATATTTGTAAATGGTAATCATATCACCCGTTAGATGTCTCTCCTCTAATGTAAATTATATCCTCCAATCCCTTTATCAGTTTTGTTGTACGTCTCATTATAGACCTGGAAAAAGTACTGTCTTTTTTAAGAACTTGTGCCCAAAAAGTGTTCTCCATATTCTAGATGAGGCCTTAACAAGGATTTATATAGAGGTAGAATTATATCTGCATCCTTTGCATCTACACCTCTTTTTATGCTGGATAGTACCCTATTTGCTATTGCAGCAGCTGAGTGACTGCAAACTGCTGTGAAGTCTATTGTCTTATCAGTACTGCTAAATATTTCTCTAAAGAGGATTTCCCAAGTAGTTTCCCATTTAGTGTGTATGTAGCATCTTTATTTGTTCCTACAGGCCAAATGCATAAGCGTATCTATATTAAATGTCATCTGCCAATCCTTTTACAGAGGAAAAACATAATTCTCTGTATGTATTTCTTTACACAGCTTAGTGTCATCAGCAAAGATTGAGACATTTCTTTCAATTCCCACTAGAGCATTAATAAATTAAAAAGTATTGGGCCCAGGACTGAACCCTGTGGCTCCCCATTTACAACTTTAGACCAGCTTGAAAAGGTTCCATTTACAACAACTCTGCCATCTATGATTTAACCAGTTCTCTATCCGTGCACAGATATCCCCTTCCAAACTGAAGCCTTTTAATTTATGCAGTAATCTGTCGTGCAGCATTGTATTTTTGCATTTGCTAAATCCAAGAATACTATATCAACAGCAATTCTCTTCTACAAATTTCTACTTACCCTTTGGTAAAATGCAATTAAATTCGTTTTACATGATCTATTCTTCATAAAACTATGCTGACTCCTACTAATAATATTGTTGGTCTTCATATAGTTCTGAATATTGTTAACTGGTAACCCTTCTAATGTCTTTCCCACTATGGAAGTCAAGCTCACTTTTGAACAATGGTTCTACAACCGCTTTCCTCCAATCACAGGGCACTATGCCTGATGAAAGTGAATTAATGGTATTGCTATTACTGAACTAATATATAAGAAAAAAAAAAAAAAAAAGGAAAAATGTAGTCCCTATACTTCCATTCAGAACACTAAAACTGAAGGTGTCTGCTTCTCGGCAGGGAGTTAAGTTGGGCAGAGAGGGAGTCTCCTCCTCTAGAGAGATTTGTCTGCAAGTGTCTTGTCTCCTAGTGGTAGCATCCTAACCCCATGGTTCCTGTAGACGAAAGAGAAAAAATATTTCCACGAACTGATGACATTCACATCTATTTCAATGACTTTATATACATTATATTTATTTATATCTGTATTAACAGGATGATAATTCTGTAAGAATGGAAAATGGAAGTCTTTCTGCCATTATTGATGAAATGGGCCGCTTGACATCACTGAAATTACTGGCTTCAAACAGGTATTACGTTCATGGCTGAGTCAGCACACACACGCGCACACACACACACACACACTCTCTCTCCTCTCCCTCTCTCTCTCTCTCTCTCTGTCCTGGATATGTAATTCCACCTTTGAGCCTTGAAGAGGTACTGTTCTGGGGCAAACAAAGTGCACCCTAGGCATCATAAAATCCTTATTCAGTTTACTTCTGGCTTTTGCACGCTAAAGAGGTCACCAATGCATTGTTTCCTTATGCGTTAGAGGCATTATTAACATTCGAGGGTTAAAAGTCCCATTTAAATCAAGAGGATTTGGACTTTTTTTTGTCCCCATGCTGCATTTGACTTGTACAGAACTGCACTTCTTCTGCAAATGGCCCACTCTACAATGAGCAAGTTGTGGGAGCAAACACTTTTCATACATAAAGGGTAATGGTGCTTTGCACACTCATTTTATATCAGAATTTTAGATTAAGAATGAATGGCTAAATCCACTAAATGTTGTTAAAGCTGGTGTTAATACTTCCAGTCTTACTGAAAATAAGTAATCACGCAGAGCACTACTCCACTATAGCAGTTTCTATTTCGTAGACCATTAGCTACCTGAGTGCACCTGTACTATCAGTGACTAGACCAGGGACAGCTTTGCTGTTCTAACCAGCTTTTCTTTTTTCTTTAACCCTTTGAGTGCCAAGTGGGTACATTGTACGAGTTTGGACAGCTGTACCCGCTGTGCCAAGCTCGTACAATGTACCCACTAAAATGCGGTTACTGCATGAGCCGGTATAACCGGCATGCAGTGGCCGCATTTTAAAAAAAAAAAAAGGTGGGCAATCGTGGGGGGACATGAGGATCACTCCTCATGTCCCCCCTGTTATTGATCTCCCAGCCGATCGCGCTGGGAGATCAATAAAAGAAGAGGAGAAGCGCAGCAGAAGCGCAGCTTCTCCTCTTCCGTCTCTCCTACCCGAACTTCCGGGTAGGAGTGGGCGGGACC
Source organism: Rhinophrynus dorsalis (assembly GCA_037306005.1). Lineage (NCBI taxonomy): Eukaryota > Metazoa > Chordata > Amphibia > Anura > Rhinophrynidae > Rhinophrynus > Rhinophrynus dorsalis. The sequence goes on from CM074721.1 coordinate 368,092,623, forward strand.
GGGGGAAACCTCCTAATGTCATCGGTGACATGATCACCGATGACGTTAGGGAAGTTTCCCTTAAGCGATTCACTCCTACCGGTGGTAGGAGTGAAAGGCAGGAGAGCTTCTGCTCTCCTGCAGTCGCCAAATTGATCAATTGATCAATTACTTGGGGGACACCAGGAGGGGTCCTGATGTCCCCCACGAGGTCTGAATATATATAAAAAAAATAAATAAATAAAAAAAAACCCAAAACTAACCCTGTGAGTGCCGCAGTGGTCCCCAGCACATTGCTTTGCAATGTGCTGGAGACCCTTGTAGCACTCACAGGGTCTTTTCTTTGGTTTTTTTTTTTTTTTTTTTTAAAGACCTCATTGGGGGGATCAGGGGGGATCCTGATGCCCCTCAATGAGGTCTATTATTAAAAAAAAAAAAAATTTAACCCTGTGTGTGCCACAGGGGGGGTCAAATGCACCCCCCCCTCCTGTGGCACACACAGGGCTTCTATCATTACTTTGTTACTAGAGATTGTTGGGGGGCCATCAGGATTGGTCCTGATGGCCCCCCAACAAGCTCTGATTACAAAGTAATAATAAAAAAAAAAATTAACCCTCTGAGTGCCAGAAGGGTCCAATGCATTGCTTTGCAATGCGCTGGAAACCCCTTTGGCACTCACAGGGACATTTATTTTGATTCCTTTTTTTTTTTTTTTTTTTTTTTTAAGACCTCATTGGGGGGAATCAGAGGGGTCCTGATACCCACCAATGAGGTCCATAATAAAAAACAAAAGTAAAGAAAAAAAATTAACCCTGTGTGTGCCACAAGGGGGGCCAATGCAGCCCCCCTTCTGTGGCGCACACACAGGGCATTTATCATTACTTCGTTATCAGAGATTGTTGGGGGGCCTTCATGATTGGTCCTGATGGCCCCCCAACAAGCTCTGATTACCAAGTAATGATAAAAAAAAAATTAACCCTCTGAGTGCCAGAAGGGTCCAATGCATTGCTTTGCAATGCGCTGGAGACCCCTTTGGCACTCACAGGGACATTTATTTTGATTCCTTTTTTTTTTTTTTTTTTTTAAGACCTCATTGGGGGGAATCAAAGGGGTCCTGATACCCACCAATGAGGTCCATAATAAAAAAAAGTAAAGAAAAAAAATTAACCCTGTGTGTGCCTCAAGGGGGGCCAATGCAGCCCCCCTTCTGCGGCGCACACACAGGGCATTTATCATTACTTCGTTATCAGAGATTGTTGGGGGGCCATCATGATTGGTCCTGATGGCCCCCCAACAAGCTCTGATTACCAAGTAATGATAAAAAAAAAAAATTAACCCTCTGAGTGCCACAAGGATCCAATGCATTGCTTTGCAATGCGCTGGAGACCCCTGTGGCACTCTCCGGGTCCCCTGTTTGTGGACATATATATATATTTTTTTACTAAGACCTCATTGGGGAGGGATCAGGGGGTCCTTATGCCCCTCAATGAGGTATATAATAAAAAAAAAAAATATTTAAACACAAATTAACCCTGTGTGTGCCACTAGGAGGGGAGTTCAATGCCGACCCCCTTCCTGTGGCACACACAGGACTTTTTATCAACACTGGTAGTCACAGATCTCCCATACACACTATCAAACACTGCTCCACCATCCTTGCTCCTCTGCTCATACCCACACACACTGCCTAATCCCTCACCCTCCCACATACTTTGTTACACTTGTAGTCACAGGTCCGCACGTACACCGGCTGACGCCCTAGCTTCTTTCATCTGTTAGCCATAAAATCACACATACACTGTTTGCTTTACCATTTCTGTTTCACTGGTAGCTACGCTCCTGTAGCGTAAATTGGTATGTCAACCCACAGCAGTGGGGTACCATTTTTCTTAGGCTGGCAAGAAGTCCTCCTAGGAAATCCCACGCCATTGATTGTATGTAGTATCTTTGAAGTGACTGATGTGTAAAATAAAATTTTATTTTTTCCTGTAGCACCACATTCTGGAAATAGTTGTGCCAACTAACTTAGGGGTAAAAAGGCAAGTGACCCCTCATTAGATGCGGCAGGTTGTCTTCTTTCCAAAATGGTATGGTTTATCTACCTTTTCTTCAATTCTGAAGGTGTTATAGTCATTTTCGTACAGGCAAGTCAGGTTTGAGAAAATGTTAGAAACATCAGAGGTTGTAGTAGGTGTAGTTTTCTACTTCTAGCACCCCCTAAGGTAGTTCAACTCATACCAATGGGGTGTCATTTGACTCCTAAGAGCACTAGCAAACAAATGCAGTTGAAAATTCCATGGTTTTCACAGCGCTCCATACATTTGAAGGGGCAGAAATGTAAAAAAATGCAATTTTTTTCCTATATCGCCTCCTTCTGGAAACATTTATGCACACCAGTATTGGGGTAAGAAGGCAAGTGACCCCTCATTAGATGCGGCAGGTTGTTTTCTTTCCAAAATGGTATGGTTTATCTACCTTTTCTTCAATTCTGAAGGTGTTATAGTCATTTTCGTACAGGCAAGTCAGGTTTGAGAAAATGTTAGAAACATCAGAGGTTGTAGTAGGTGTAGTTTTCTACTTCTAGCACCCCCTAAGGTAGGTCAACTCATATCAATGGGGTGTCGTTTGACTCCTAAGAGCACTAGCTAATGAATGCAGTTGAAAATTCCATGGTTTTTACAAAGTTCCATACATTTGAAGGGGCAGAAATGTAAGAAAATGCCTTTTTTTTCACTAGCGCCACCTCCTGGAAGCATTTGTGCATCCCAGCCTTTGGGTAAGAAGGCACGTGACCCCTCATTAGATGCAGAAGGATGTTTTCTTTCCAAAATGGCATTGTTTCTCTACCTTTTCTGCATATCTATTATGGTTATAACCATTTTAGTGCAAGCAGATAATTTCAAAAACAAAAGTGTCAGGTTTACGTACGTGTTCCTAGCACCCACATATTGTATGTTAACCCACACAAATAGGCTACCATTTTTCTCATGTTGGTAGCAGGTACTGAATACAGCAGGAAATGTTATGGTTTTCAAAGATTTTAGTATCTTTGAAGTGGTGGAAATGTAAAAAAACATGTATTTATTCCCATAGCGCCACCTTTTGGAAATATTTGTGCACTTCAGCCCAGGGGGTAGAAAGGCAAGTGACCCCTCAATTGATGCGGGAGAATGTCTACTTTCCAAAATGGTATACCTTTTATACCTTTCCTTCATGTCTCTAACAGTTATGGACATTTTAGTACAAGCCGCCATTTTCGAAGAAGCAAACAGGTAGGTGTAGTGATGTGCTTCTGGCACCCCTAAGGTAGGTCGACTCATTCCAGTGGGGTGTCATTTTTCTCCTAAGAGCACTAGCTAATGAATACAGTTGGAAATGCCATGGTTTTCACAAATTTCAGTACGTTTGAAGGGGCAGAAATGTAAGAAAATGCCTTTTTTTTTCATTAGCGCCACCTTCTGGAGGCATTTGTGCACTCCAGGCTTGGGGTAACAAGGCAAGTAACCCATCATTAGATGCGGCAGGGTGTCTTCTTTTCAAAATGGTATGGTTTGTGTACCCTTTCTTCACTTCTGTAGTTGTTATAACCATTTGGGTACAGACAAGTAATGTTTGAGAAAATGTTAGAAACATTTCAGGTTGTAGTAGGTGTCGTTTTGCACTTCTAGCGCCCCCTGAGGTAGTTGAACTCATACCAATGGGGTGTCATTTTTCTCCTAAGAGCGCTAGCTAATGAATACAGTTGGAAATGCCATTGTTTGCACAAATTTCAGTACATTTGAAGGGGCAGAAATGTAAGAAAATGCCTTTTTTTTCCATTAGCGCCACCTTCTGGAGGCATTTGTGCACTCCAGGCTTGGGGTAACAAGGCAAGTCACCCATCATTAGATGCGGCAGGGTGTCTTCTTTTCAAAATGGTATGGTTTGTGTACCCTTTCTTCACTTCTGTAGTTGTTATAACCATTTGGGAACAGACAAGTAATGTTTGAGAAAATGTTAGAAACATTTGAGGTTGTAGTAGGTGTCATTTTGCACTTCTAACGCCCCCTGAGGTAGTTAAACTCATACCAATGGGGTGTCATTTTTCTCCTAAGAGCACTAGCTAATGAATACAGTTGGAAATGCCATGGTTTTCACAAATTTCAGTACATTTGAAGGGGCAGAAATGTAAGAAAATGCCTTTTTTTCATTAGCGCCATCTTCTGGAGGCATTTGTGCACACCAGGCTTGGGGTAAGAAGGCAAGTTACCCCTCATTAGATGCGGCAGGTTGTCTACTTTTCCGAAATATATAGTTTTATATAGTTATTCCACTGTTTTAGGGTAGTTTTACCACAAAAACCCTAGAATGCGCATATTAGTTTATGAAGTTGAAAATGTCATTTTGCGCTGCTGGTGATTAGGGCTCTACACTAGCCATGGACGTAGGTAAAACTATACAAATTTGGTATTTTTTTACTCAGGGGACTCGAGGCTTTTTCAAATAATTGAAACTTTTTCAATCAAGGTAAATGTTTTTGATACATAGTATGTGATTTTAGCAAAATTAGTAAATTTTCACTTTTTTTTGTCATTATGACATCATAACTTTTTGCACGATGTAAAATTCTCTTCATGTAAGGTATCACAAGAAAGCTCAATTCGTTCTGAAAAAAACAATATATAGTTTTCCATATGTAACTAAAAATCCCCAGAGGAAATCAAGCCTAAACGGAAGGATAGCAAAAATGTTGAAAAAGTGTCTGGCCTGCAGGGTTCAGGAAATGGCCCGAGCCTCTGGCACTGAAGGGGTTAAAGGGGTTCCGTTTGCTGATCTCTTATATGTTGTAGCCATTTTATTGACTATTACTGTGATCATATTTATTTATAATATGACAACATATTCCTTTGCTTAAAATATTTTATATAAAATATTCAGATTATAAACAATCCAAAAAAAAAAAAAAAAAATATATATATATATATATATTAAAAACATTCTGTAGTACACAGTAAAGGAAATACACAAAAATAATTTCTATCGTACCTCTGAGCTTATACAGAAGTAATCAGTAAATAAAAACTCCACTGAACAGTAGATCTAAAAAACATAAACATGTAAAAAATGATAAAAACATACTGTACATAAATATAATATCTGTCAATTTCATGGTGCACAATGTGAGAACCCTGGCCATGAAAGAACACATCAGTTGCAACTGATACAATTGATGTGTTCTTTCCAGACCGGGGGTCTCCCATTGTGCACCAAGGAATTGATGGATATTATATATTATATCTATGTAAGTTTTTATCATTTTTTTTACATGTTTATATTTTTCTGTATCCAAGACAATATAGTAATGCGCAAAATCACTTTCAACATTAGTAAAAATAAAATCATTCAGCCATGCCATAGAGCCAACTTGGGTGCAAGAGTTCAAGGCTGCGACTAGGGACCTTAGGTCCACATTGCAACTCTTTCCATCCCAGCTATAGGGGGCCTTTCAGGTTTGGCAGGCCCCCTCCTCAGTCAGGTCTTCCCTGCCCAAACCTCAGGGAGTACCTGACGTGTCAGATTCCTCTGAGGAGGAACTGCTGGTGGATTCGGATGTTGAGGAATGTTCTGTGTTGGAGTCCTCTCAGTTTTTTGGGGACCCTTTTGAGGCTGATCCTGAACCCTCCGCTGAGGGCCTGATCAGGGCTGTATTAACTACTCTTAACATTTCCCTTATTCAGGAGGTTCCTTCTGATCTCTCTGATGTATTCCAGGAACCTGCTAAGCCCCTTACTTACTTTCCACCTAATCCCACTCTTGACCGCCTTGTGTCTGAGGAGTGGAAATGCCTGGACAAGAAAGCATCTGTGTCCAAGAAATTTTCCAAGCTTCACCCCTTTTCTGAGGCTTCACTTGCTCAGTGGGTTCATCCCCCAAAGTGGATGCCCCTATATCCAGGCTATCTAAATCTTTGCTTTACCAGTCTCTGATGCCTCTGCTCTGAAGTACTGGACAGACAAGAAACTTGAGGTTTCCCTCAAGTCCATTTTTGCCACTGCTGGTTCTACTATGCATCCAGCATTTGCCGCAGCATGGGTGATCCGGGCCATTGTGGTCTGGACTGAACAGCTCACCAAGGCTGTCTATCAGGATGCACCTACTTCTGATAAGCTGCACCTTCTTGCTAACATATCTGAGGCACAGCACTATGTTTCTGCTGCCTTATTTGATGCCGTTTGGTGGCCAGGGTTTCCACCATGTCTGTGGTGGCCAGACTGGCTCTTTGGCTCAAGATCTGGTCTGCTGCCACTGCTTCTAAGAAAGCTTTACTTTCCCTACCCTTTCAGGGTACCTCTTTGTTTGGGCCAGATCTTAAGGATCTGATCAGTGAGGCCACATGGGGTAAATGTACTCTTCTACCCTTGGTTCCCAGGAAGAAATTGCCGATTAAGCGTAACCGTTTTTTTTAGTACCTTTCAGAATGAGACACGTCCGGCGAACCAGGTGTTTCCCTCAGCTCTGCGTACCACCTTCAAACCCAAATAACAATGGAAGCCCAAAGTCTCCTCCAAGGCCAAGGCTTCCAAGACTTCTTCGGCATGACTCGCCAAACCTGGGTCCGCACTCCGCTGTGGGTGGTCGTCTGCAACACTATCACAGCATTTGGGAGGACTCAATGGCAGACCCATTGGTTTTACAGGTGGTGACGGAAGGATACAAGATCCCTTTCATTTCTCTTCCTCCCTTTCGCTTTCGTCCTTCTCACACACCTCAGGGTGCAGAGAAGCGCTGTCTGTTTGACAGCGCTGTTCGGGCTCTTCTGGACAAGGATGTTCAAGAGCCGGTGCCTATCCAGGACAGGGTTTGGGTTTCTTCTCAAACCTGTTTGTGGTCACCAAAAAGGACAGTGGTTGTTGCCCAGTTTTGGACTTGAAGGATCTCAATTCCTTTGTGACCCGGACTCATTATCGTCAGGAGTCTCTGCGCACAGTGATTTCTGCCATGTCCCCAGGGGGAATTCCTTGCTTCTCTGGATCTTCAGGATGTGTACTTATACATTGCCATTCATCCAGAGAGCCAGCAGTACCTCCAGTTTGCCTGTGACGGGACATTTTCAGTTCTCCGCTCTTCCATTTGGTCTGACAACGGCTCCTCAGGTCTTCAACCGTGTCCTGGGTGCCTTGATATCCGTCCTCCACCGGAACAGCATCAGAGTTACTCCATACATGGACTACTTGCTTCTGAAAGCCTCCTTTGCGGGACTTCTTCATCAGCAAGTTCAGAACTGCATTCAAGCTCTCACCCACCACGGGTGGATCATCAACTTGGGCAAGTTAGATCTTGTCCCGTCCCAGCGCCTGGTCTTCCTGGGCCTTCTCTTCAACACTTAGAAGAGCATGGTGTTCCTCACGGACGAGGTGGCTCACCAGATTGCCCACAGGGTTTCTGCAGTTCTCTCTCTTAGTATCCAGTTCCACTCCAGAAGCTATCCACTCTGGTGGGGAAATTCATATTCACCATAGAAGCGGTTCTGTTTGCCATGCCGCACACCAGGGAGCTCCAGAGGTTTGTGATCCAGGTGTGCAAGGGTCAGCCGGATCTTCTAAAGATGTTTGTTTCTCTTTCTCTTCATTTGGAACTGAGCTTGTCATGGTGGCTCGAACTTTCCAACCTGCTGAAGGGCAAGTCCTTCCTGGTACCCTTCTGGACAATGGATGCCAGCCAGCCTTGGGTCGCTTGAGCACTCAGGGTCGGTGGTCTCTGGAGGAGTCCCTCCTTCAGATCAACATATTGGAGCTTCGGGCGATATTTCATGCCCTGCGACATTGGACATCTCAGTGGAGTCCGACAACTCCACGGCCAAACAAGTCTCGCTGCTTGGTTAGAGGTCAAGGCTGTTTTGTCCTGGGCAGAAGAACACGTACCTGCCATATCCGTAGTGCACATTCCAGGTGTAGACAACATCATGGCGGACTTCCTCAGTCTACACACAGTGGACAGAGGTGTTTCAACTCATTGTTCAGCGATGGGGTCCCCTTTACATTGAACTGATGGCGACAAGATACAACAGGAAGTGTTCTGCTCTCAGTGGCGAGACCCTCTGGCTCTAGCAGTAGATGCAATGTCCATTCCATGGGTATTTCCTCTGGCTTACATCTTTCCTCCCCTTCCCATGTTGCACAGGGTGTTATGGAAATTACGACTGGAGCATTGCCCAGTTATTCTGATTGCTCCGTACTGGCCTCGTCAGTATTGGTTTCCGGAGCTCTTGGATCTGTCAGTGGCAGAGCCCTTTCGGCTCCCCTACCGTCCGGACCTTCTTCTACCGTGTTACCTGTGGAAGGAGGATGTTCATTGGCTAGCTTTGACGGCTTGGAAACTGAATCCTCAGTGTTGAAGAAGAAGGGCTTCTCTTCTGGTGTGGTGGCTACTATGCTCAGTGCCCGCACGCCTGTTTCTTCCAAGATCTACCATCGTGTCTGGTTGACTTTTCTGTCCTTGTGTGCTGACAATGACCTGTCTCAGGAAGTTGATCTACCTACGGTCCTGGCCTTTTTGCAGGACGGTGTGGATAAGGGCTTTAGTTTGAGTTCCCTTAAGGTTCAGACTTCTGCTCTCTCTGTTTTCTTTCAGAGGCGCATTGCCATCCTTCCTGATGTCAAGATTTTCTTCCAGGGCATTGCTCATACTCATCCTGTTTTAAAGTCTCCCACTCCTCAGTGGGATCTTAATTTGTCTTGGGCTTCCTTCAGCACCCTCCCTTTGAGTCTTTGGCTACTATTCCTCTACGCCTGTTGACGTGGAAAATGGCCTTTCTCCTCGTGATTGTATCAGTTCGCCATGTCGTGGAGTTACATGCTCTGTCCTGTAAACCACCCTATTTGGTGTTTCACAAGGACAAGGTGGTGCTTCGCACTTCTAAGGAGTTTCTGCCTAAGGTGGTCTCTGAGTTCCACATCAATCAGGAGATTGTGGTGCCCTCTTTCTGCCCTGACCCCACCTCTGACAAGGAGAGGGATCTCCACTTGTTAGACGTGGTGCGTTGTCTCAAGTTTTATGTAAATCACACTGAGTATATTAGGCAGTCAGTTGCGTTGTTCGTCATTCCTGAGGGTCCTAGGGCAGGAAGACCTGCTTCCAAGGTGACTATTGCTTCTTGGATCAAGTCCACTATTCGCAAGGCTTATGAGCTGAGGAAGAAGCCTGTCCCCTTCAGGGTCACGGCTCATTCTACTTGATCTATTGGGGCCTCTTGGGCTTACAAGAATCAGAACTCCACTGATCAGTTTTGCAAGGCACTTGGTCGTCTGTGCACACCTTTTCAAAGCACTACCGTGTTGATGTGTTGTCATCGGCTGATGCCGGCTTTGGGAGGAAAATCTTGGAGGCAGTATTGCCTGTCTAGGATTTTTCTTGGTGCTTCCTTCACTTTTGAGCCCTGTTGGTTCTAGTCCAGTGTGCTGTATAACATTCCTGGGGTGCCGTTACCCCTGTTCAGTGTCAGTTGACACTTCAGTTGTTGTTGGGCTATCTCTGATCTGATGGTTCATATCTGCACTGGCGACTTTGAGGGCCTTGCGCCTGGTCCTTACCTTCTTCCCGCCTCTGGAAAACTTAATGGTTGGACATCCCAGAGTTACCAGTAACCTGTATTGGACGACAGAGAAAAGAAGATTTTAGTCTTACCTGTTAAATCCTTTTCTCTTAGTCCATACAGGTTACTGGTACCCCACCCTGTCAAGGGACCATGCTTGGCTCTCCTGTGGCAGCCTGTCAGACTGTGGGGTCCATCAGGGTCATGCTCACAGGAGTCTTCTTCCCTTCTACTGTCTTGTCATAGTGTCTCAAATCTTTCTGGAGCTGATTGGCTAGCTGCAGCCAAGGAGGGAAGGGAGGCTCCACCTCCTGCATACACTTTGAGAATTGTTCCTGCCTACTAAGGGCCGGATCGCCTCCCAGAGTTACCAGTAACCTGTATGGACTAAGAGAAAAGGATTTAACAGGTAAGACTAAAATCCTCTTTTATAGCAAATTAAAACATGACACACACATCATAGGGATTCAAAAAACAGATAAAACTCAAGACATTGCTTTTATATTTCTTCAAAAGCATAGGAAAAGATAGAGGAAAAAAAGGGCAGAAAAGAATAGAACAAATCGAAAAAAGAATGGCCCAATATGGTAATAAGGGGAAAAAATCTCTTAAATGTATTTTATGTAATATTGGTTTTCATAAAAAATTACTTGCCTTCATTTGGAGCCAATGTTTCTAATTGATAGATCCAAAAGGCCTCTTTTTTCATAATTTACTGAACCTGTTATTTGAAATATGTTCAATCCCAAAGATTTTAAAGTTGGAAAGTCCTCCCTGCCTACACTGACTAAAGTGTTTAGGTACAGAATGATCCTTGCTTTTATTTTGGATTGGCACCTATGTTCACCTGCTCTCTCCCTTAAACTTCTTGTGGTACGTCCTACATATTGGACACAACGTCCGCACTCAATGACATATATTACAAATGTGGTGTTTCATGTAATCAGATGTTTAATATTAAAATTCCTCTTATTAATATAACTCGTGGAACTTGTTTTTCTAGTTTGGATGTACTCACAATTCCGGCATCTTTTATGTAAGCATTTATAGTTACGTATTGGTTTTGCTGTACCAAAGATGCCTAATTTTGTTACTGTATTAAGTTTCTTGGGATGGCTAGTGGCTACTTGGCCAAGAATGGTCTTGGCTCATCCTATATAATAATTTGCTAAATCGTGTGTAACGCAGCAACATGAGCAGTAGACATTGCTGCGCGTGCTGCAGTCATGCGTAGTAGAGACTGCCCGCACCGCGGCTGATACAGAGCTGGGCGCTCCTAAGGAGCGTCCAGCTCTGTATCATCCGAGGCGCGGGCAGTCTCTACTGCGCGTGACTGCCCCGCGACCGGGTGGCAGTGGCACTATGACCCGTGTAACGGGCTGTTCAACTAGTCTATAGATAATGCTGCTAGTATGAGAGATGGTTTCTTTCAAAAGTGGATCTTCCAGCAGTATATTCCAATGTTTTGAAATAATTTTGTGTGTCACAGCAGCAAATGCATTATACTACGTGATAACTGCTGGTGGTCTCATCTTGGAACTACCTCTTCCTTTATTTTCTGTTGACTCTTTATCTTTAAGAACTGGACATATCACTTTAGTCCTTTCCAACTGGGATGCTTTCGCATATGCAGCATTAACAACATAACTAGAGTTGCTTCTTTTTCTAAAAAACTGATCTCTTAGTAATTTTCCCTTTTCTTCAAAATCCTCCATGGAGCTACAGTTTTTCCTTAAGCAATGGTACTGTCCAAATGGTATATTTTTTTATCCATTTTGGATGGTGACATATATCTGCCCTCAAGTACTGGTTACAACTAACTTCCTTTCTCTGTCGTCCAATACAGGTTACTGGTAACTTCGGGTAGGTGATCCGCCCCTTTAATTAGGCAGGAACAATTCTAGAACTGAATGCAGGGGGTAGAGCCTACCTTCCCTCCTTGGCTGCAGCTAGCCAACCAGCTCCAGTAAGATTTGTTCCTTGGCAAGAGAACAGGCAAGAGAACAGTTCTGCTATAGTTTTTAGCTAATTTTTTATTTTACTGTTCGATATGGAATATCACCATTAGGCGGATTACCATAACTGACAATGCCCTTAAATGTGGCTAGCTCAGTATCCAGGTGCTTTTTGTGGACCTTAAGCCCTGGGGGGGAAGTCTTGGGTTCAAGTTCTTTCCTCAGGAGTTGCCCACCGATGCTTCTTCTTAATACATGGTAGTCTGAAGACAGAAGATCTGCAGGAAAGGTGAGCAACCCTTTGATTGCTGGAGGTCCACATGTCCCACAGTGCCCCTCCGCACAGGGGTTTTCCTTTGGAGTTCCTATTGCACACTCCTGCACTCATTGGGTTTATCTGTATGTCTCTTGGGTGTTTTGGAGCAAGTTTATGTGGTAACTTAACCCTTTAGCTGCTGGTTTTGCACCATTTGGGGGGGTTATTGGCACTTTCCCTACTGGGTTCAGTGTTTTTTGGGTCTTTTAACATGTTCTAGTGATGTTTCATGTACTTTTAATTCACAGTTTCAACTTTGCAAAATTTGTGTTCGCTTTACCGCTTAGACACCATTGCTCCATTCACTTCTATGGTACTGTACAGTTTGGGACATATCCCTGCAACCGCTCAACATAGCAACTTCAGAGATGGCTCATTTTAATTTTCTGCCCTTGCTCTGTCATCCGGTTAACGTTGTAAGTGTGTTGGGGGGGCTTCAGGCACTGTTGGGGTACTTTTTATGGGAAAACTACATTTCCCATGAGTGCTTGCTTCGTGCGCTCATTTCTGATTGGCTCCAGCCACGGCAGCCATTTTGTGTCTTTTCCGGAACGAGTATCCTACGCAAGGCGTGGACTCTCCTTCTCTCCTCTGCAGATTAACCCTTTGCCTGCCAGATAAGTGTATTTTAGCGATTTCTGGGGTGAAATTTTAATCTTACATACTGTATTTGGGTGATTCCTTATACTTTCAATGTTTTTGACACTGTATGAATGTCTAATCCGTTGGAGCATGGGGCCAGGCCTAAGACTAAGGACGCTGGGGTCTCTGTGTCCCCTATTGTGCATTGCTCCTCATGTAATTCAGGGTTACCTAGAGAGTTCGCAGGTCATTTATGCCCAGCATGTTCTGATGTCCCTGAGTCTCTCCCAGTGACCTCCAACCATTCATTAGAGCCAGTTTGGGTGCAAGAATTCAAGGCTGCTACTAGAGACCTCCGGTCTACATTGCAACTCTTTCCATCCCAGTTACAGGGGGTCTTACACTTATGGCAGACCGCTTCTTCCGTCAGATCTTCCCTGACGAAACCTTAGTGATTACCAGGCGTATCAGATTCCTCTGAGGAGGAACTGTTGGTGGATTCAGATGTTGAGTAATGTTCTGCGGTGGGCTCCTCTCAGTTTTTTGTGGACCCCTTTGAGGCTGATCCTGAGACCTCAGCTGAGGGCCTGATCAGGGCTGTCTTAACCACCCTAAACATTCCCTTAGTTCAAGAGGTTTCTTCAGATCCCTCTGATGCATTTCTGGAGCGTAAGAAGCCCCATACTTGTTTTCCACCTAACCCCACTCTTGACTGCCTTGTGTCTGATGAGTGGAAATCTCTGGACAGGAAACCTTCTGTTTCCAAGAAATTTGCCAAGCTTAACCCCTTCTCTGAGGCGGCGCTTGCTCAGTGGGTTCATCCCCCTAAAGTGGATGCTCCTATCTCCAGACTATCTAAGTCTACTGCCTTGCCAGTTTCTGATACGTCCGCTTTGATAGACTACACTGACAAGAAACTTGAGGTTTCCCTCAAGTCCATTTTTGCCACTGCTGGTACTGCCATGTGTCCACCGTTCCCTGCGGCATGGGTTAACCGGGCAATTTCAGTCTGGACTGAACAGCTCACCCTTGCTGTCCGTAAGGCTGCTACTACTTCGGATATGTTGCAGCTTCTTGCCAACATTTCTGAGGCCCAGCACTATGTTTCTGCTGCCTTATTTGATTCCATCCATTTGGTGGCAAGGGTTTCCACCATGTCTGTGTTTGCCACATGAGCTCTTTGGCTCAAGATCTGGTCTGCTGACACTGCTTCCAAGAAAGCCTTGCTCTATTTGCCTTTTCAAGGCACATCATTGTTTGGTTCAGATCTTAAGGATCTGATTAGTGAGGCCACAGGGGTAAATGTACCCTTCTGCCTTTGGTCCCCAGGAAGAAGCGTAATTGTTTTTTTTTTGTTCCTTCCAGACTGAGATACGTACGGCGAACCAGGAGTTTCCCTCAGCTCCGCGTGCCTCCTCCAAGCCCAAACAGCAATGGAAGCCCAAGGTCTCCTCCAATCCTAAGGCTTCCAAACCTTCTTCTGCATGACTCGCCAAACTCAGGTCCCCACTCAGCTGTGGGTGGCCATCTGCGTCACTACCACAGCGTCTGGGAAGATTCAGTAGCAGACCCGTGGGTTTTACAGGTGGTGGAGGAAGGGTACAGGATCCCTTTCGTCTCTCTTCCTCCCTTTCGCTTTTTTCCCCAGGGCGCAAAGAAAATCCGTCTGTTCAGTGGCACTATTCAGGCCCTTCTGGACAAGGATGTTCTGGAGCCTGTTCCAGTTCAGGACAGAGGTATGGGTTTTTACTCAAACCTCTTTGTGGTTTCCAAGAAGGATGGCGGTTATCGTCCCATTTTGGATTTGAAGGATCTCAATTCCTTTGTGATCAGGACTCATTATCACCAGCACTCCCTAAGAACGGTGATTGCTGCTATGACCTCTGGGGAATTCCTTGCCTCTCTGGATTTTCAGGACGCGTATCTACACATCGCCATTCATCCAGAGAGCCGGCAGTATCTCAGATTTGCCTGCAACCAAGGGCACTTTCAGTTTTCAGCTCCTCCCTACAGCTCCTCAAGTCTTCAATCGTGTCCTGGGAGCTTTAGTTATCCGTCCTCCATCGTAATGGCATCAGAGTTACTCCATACATGGACTACCTGCTTCTGAAAGCCCCCCCTGCGGAACTTCTTCATCAGCAGGTTCAGGACTGCATTCATGCTCTCACCCATCATGGGTGGATCATCAACATGGACAAGTCGGATCTTGTCCCATCCCAGGGTCTGGTCTTCCTGGGCCTTCTCTTCGACACTCAGCAGAGCATGGTGTTTCTCATGGACGAGGTGGCTCACCAGATCGCCCACAGGGTTTCTGCTGTTCTAGCTCACAATCCGGTTCCAGCCAGGAAGCTGTCCTCTCTATTGGCTCACACCAGGGAACTCCAGAGGTTTGTGATCCAGGTGTTGCAAGGGTCAGCCGGACCTACTGAAGACGCCAGTATCCCTCCCTCTTCATGTGGAACTGAGTTTGTTGTGGTGGCTCAACCTCTTTAATCTGCAGAAGGGCAAGTCCTTTCTGGTATCCTTCTGGACCACGGTGACAATGGATGCTAGCCTCTCCAGCTGGGGAGCGGTCCTGGGTCGTCTGAGTACTCAGTGTCGGTGGTCTCCGGAGGAATCTCTCCTTCCCATCAACATGTTGGAGCTTCGGGCGATATTTCATGCCCTTCATTATTGGACACCCCCAGCTGTAGAATGCCCAGTCCAGGTACAGTCCGACAACGCCACGGCCATGGCTTACATCAACAAGCAGGGTGAAACAAGAAGTATCGCCTCTTGATTAAAGGTCAAGGCTATTTTGTCCTGGGCAGAAGAACACGTTCCTGCCATATCCACAGTGCACATTTCTGGCGTAGACAACGTCATAACAGACTTCCTCAGTTGACACACGGTAGACAGCGGAGAGTGGGAACTGCACCCAGAGGTGTTCACCTCATTGTTCCGAAGTGGGGTCTTCCTTGCATCGACCTGATGGCGACAACAGGAAGGTTCCGAGGTTCTGCTCTCACTGGAGGGATCCTCTAGCTCTAGTGGTGGATGCCATGTCCATTCCTTGGTTATTTCCTCTGGCCTACATCTTTCCTCCCCTCCCCATGTTGCACAGGGTGTTATGGAAATTGAGACTGGAACGCTGTCCAGTCATTCTGATTGCTCCGTACTGGCTTTGACAAGCTCAGTTTCCGGAGCTTCTGGATCTGTCAGTGGCGGAGCCATTCCGGCTCCCTTGCCATCCAGATCTTCTTCTACAGGGTTACCTGTGGAAAGAGGATGTTCATCGGCTAGTTTTGACGGCTTGGAAATTGAATCCTCAATATTGAAGAAGAAAGGTTTTTCTTCTGGTGTGGTGGTTACTATGCTTAGTGCCCTCAAACCTCTTTCTTCTAAGGCCTTCCATCGTGTCTGGTCGACCTTTCTATCTTGGTGTGCTGATAGGGACCTGTCTCAGGAATTTGATCTGCCTACGGTCCTGTCTTTCTTGCAGGACGGCGCGGACAAGGGCCTCAGTTTGAGTTCTCTTAAGGTTCAGACTTCTGCTCTCTGTTTTCTTTCAGAGGCGCATTGCTATTCTTCCTGACGTCAATGTTTGCTTCCAGGGCATTGCTCATACTAGTCCCGCTTTTAAGAATCCCGCTCCTCCGTGGGATCTTAACTTGGTTTTGGGCATCCTTCAGCACCGTCCCTTTGAGTCCTTGGCTACTATTCCTCTATGCCTGTTGATGTGGAAAATGGCCTTTCTCCTGGCGATCGTGTCTGTTCACTGTGTCGCGGAGTTACATGCTCTGTCCTGTAAATCACCCTTTTTGGTGTTTCACAAGGACAAGGCAGTGCTTTGCACTTCTCAGGAGTTTCACCCGAAGGTGGTCTCTGAGTTCCACATTAATCAGGAGATTGTGGTGCCTTCTTTCTGCCCTGAACCCACCTCTGACAAGGAGAGGGATCTCCACTTGTTAGATGTGGAGCGTCTCAAGTTTTATGTACATCGCACTGAGTATATTAGGCAGTCAGAAGCGTTGTTCGTCATTCCTGAGGGTCCTGGGGCAGGAAGACCTGCTTCCAAGGTGACTATTGTTTCTTGGATCAAGTCCACTATTCACAAGGCTTATGAGCTGAGGAAGAAGCCTGTCCCCTTCAGGGTCACGGCTCATTCTGCTCGATCTATTGGGGCCTCTTGGGCTTACAAGAATCAGACCTCCACTGATCAGTTTTGCAAGGCGGCCACTTGGTCGTCTGTGCACACCTTTTCAAAGCACTACCGTGTTGATGTGTTGTTAGATGTGGAGCGTCTCAAGTTTTATGTACATCGCACTGAGTCCATTAGACAATCTGACACGCTGTTAGTCATTCCTGAGGGCCCCAGGGCAGGAATACCTGCATCCAAAGTGACTATTGCATCCTGGAACAAGTCCACTATTCGTAAAGCTTACTAGCTGAGGAAGAAGCCTGTTCCCTTTCGGGTCACGGCTCATTCTACTGGATCTATTGGGGCTTCTTGGGCTTACAAGAATCAGGCCTCCGCTGTTAAGTTGTGCAAGGCTGCCACTTGGTCGTCTGTGCACACCTTTTCGAAGCACTACTGTGTTGATGTGCTGACATCGGCTGACGCCAGTTGTGGGAGGAAGATCCTGGAGGCAGTCTTGCCTGTCTAGGATCTTCTTTGGTGCTTCTTTCATTTTTGAACCTTGTTGGCTGTAGTTGTGTGCTGTGTAACAGTTGGGTGCTTTTACCCCTGTTCAGTGTCCGTTGACACTTCATTTGTTTTGTTGGTCTATCTTTGATCTGATGGTTCATATCTGCTCTAGTGACTTTGGGGGCCTTGCGTCTGGTCCTTGCCTTACTTCCTGCCTCTGGGAAACTCAGTGGTTGGACATCCTAAACTTACCAGTAACCTGTATTGGACGACAGAGAAAAAAGGTTTTTAGTCTTACCTTTTAAATCCTTTTCTCTTAGTCCATACAGGTTACTGATCTCCGACCCTGTCAATGGACCATGCTTGGCTCTCCTGTTGCAGACCGTGGGGGTCCTTCGAGGTCATGTTCCCAGGAGTCTTCTTTCCCTTCTACTATCTAGTCAATAGCTAGTCTCTCATCTTACTGGAGCTGGTTGACTAGCTGCAGCCAAGGAGGGAAGGTAGGCTCCACTCCCTGCATTCAATTATAGAATTGTTCCTGCCTAATTAAAGGGGCAGATCGCCTACCCAAAGTTACCAGTACCCTGTATGGACTAAGAGAGAAGGATTTAACAGGTAAGACTAAAATCCTCTTTTTTTACAAATTGAACTATAAATCTCTCCATCCAAATTACCTCTCAACTGAAGATTTCAGGTGAAATTTAGGCCCATGGTATTAGCCTTAAAAGAGTGTATCAATTCTGTCAATTCTTGTTCTGTACCTCCCCAAATAAGCAGGGTGTCTATATATTGGCCATAGTACACCAGACTACCCCCCACCACCTGACAATGGGCTGTACTGCTAGGTCTTCCCATAAACCTATGAATAAATTGGCATATGAGGGGGCAAATCTTGTGCCTATGGCCATACCTTGTATATGGAGATAAAATTCTTCCTGAAATGTAAAAAATATGGTGCAGAATAAAAGATACACATAAAAAAATAAATTCTGCTTGTTCTTGGGCCATATATTTGTCTGACTCCAGGAAATACCTCACCCCCTGTAATCCCAAAATATTTACCATACAGGTGTACAAGGACGGAACATCAATGGCAGCCCACATGTAGTGTTCCTTCCACTCAATAGTCACCAATTTAGACAACGCATCCTGTGAATCTCTAATATAGGACAGTAAAGTGGTGAGATACGTTTGAAGAAAAAAATCCACATATGCTGACAAATTTGACGTAAAAGAATTTATGCTAGCTGTTATGGGCCTGCCTGGTGGATTGGTTGCGTCCTTTTGGATCTTTGGGATATGATTAGAAGAAGGCCACCTTTGGGAACTGAATCAACAAAAAAACCTAGTTCTTATTTGGTTAATATTCCCTTGGTTAAAGGAATAGAAATATTTCCCAATAAAAGCAGCTCCTATTAATCTTCATAGTATTTGTAGTACAAGAGTAATTGAATGATAAAGTATCCCCCTCCTGCCCCTTTTATTAACACTGCTCACCTCAGAGCAGCAGGAGTGTCTGGATGGATCACAGCGAGGGACAATCTTCAGTGAGCATAAGGAAAAACTTGTCACTTGGGGCAGGGTTTTCCTTATGTTCACAGTAAGAAGATTGTCCCTTGCTGTGACCTATGCGGTCAAGAGACCAGATTCCACATCTGAGAGGAGGTGGCATACACTAGGTAAAAGGGACGGGAGGAGGATACTTTATTATTCAATAAGTAGGATACTTTATCATTCTTGAACTACAACTCTGATGGTACTGAAATAACACTCTCCATGGCCCAAATACTACGAAGATCCTCTAAAAGCTCCCTCAAAAGATCCTGATGCACCTGAGAGGGGTTTTAGGTAAGTTTCTGGTAAGACCTAGAGTCAGACAAAAGTCTCACAGCTTCCTGTAGGTAACAGACAGTATCCTGAATTACAATAGAGCCCCCCTTGTCAGCCTCACAGATGGTTATGGAGATATCCTTGGACAAAGTGGGAAGTGCCTGTCTTTCTCCTATAGTTAATTTATCCTTCTTTTTACTTAACTTTTTATGTTTGACCTTTTCCTGAATTTCTTTTAATGACCTTGAAAAAGGTCTCTATGTTTGATCTTTTATGCTGAGAGGGGAAGAATTATGATCTTTTCTTAAAAGTAGTATGAACGATAGATCCCAATATATCTAAAGGATATTGTGAATCATTAGATGAAGAGTTTTCTCCTTCTAAAAATAAGGATTCCAGAATATTAAGACTTGATAGATCTTGTGATTCCATAAGGCTCATGTCCCCAACATCACTAGTTTGTTCCATTGTAATAGTTTATGTGGATTTTTCTTTTTGGTTAAAGGAGCAGTAAATTTTTTTGTGAAAAAATATATATTGTAGGGATTTTCCTATTGAGTAAAATAAGGGTACTCCCACTGCCCAGATATTTATATTTCAGAGTTATTACAGTTTAAATCCATGTTTTTTTTGTTTACATTAGCAGTTCCCTCTAGTGGTCAAATTCTAATTAGATTTCCTGTTAGATTCTAATGGAGAGGAAAAACAGAAAAGTCAGAGACATACAGTTCTCCATAGAATGTGATAGAAACTGCCTGTCACTTCCTCTTAGTTAGAACTCTCAGAAAGTAAACACAGTAAATTCACTTCCTGGTTATTTAAACTGTTATAAATTTTGAATAAAACATCTGACAGCAGTGGGAGTGACCTTGTTTTATTCAGCAGGAAATGCACTATAAAATGTGTGTTTTCATAAAAAAAAAGTTTACTGCTCCTTTAAAGTATCTGTGGAGGGACAATTCCCGTATGAACCATTTCATATCTAGAAAGAAACCAAAGTCATCTGCATCACTCATAGGTGCAAATTTAACACCTTTTTCAAACATGGTGATTTCCGTTGCACTAATGGTTCTACTACATGGATAATCCTAATCTCATGGTATGTAAAATGTTACAAATTAAAGTGTTTGTACTAAAATAAATATCCCCTGTTGAAGTAGGAAGACTCCTACGAAATGCATAGGGAAGCGGTATTTTACCGATTTTATTGATCTGAATTACTTTGCCGGCCTATCCTTGTATTACTGGGGAGAAACACCTATATAATATATTCAAGGCATTCACCTTCAGACCCTTCTGGTGAGTAGCTGTTTTGAGAGGGGGCAAGGTACCTTGTGGTGTTACTCTTAGAGCGTGGATCTTCCGCCCTTGATGTTTCTACTTTCTGGCCAGGATCAAAGGCTCATGTTGAAAAGTTTATGCTTGGCATTCCTGCAATAAGGAGACATTCCAGCCAGCTGTGTGGATGGTCTTTTTGCAGTGGTATTCTATGAAAATGATGTCCTGTAAGCGCTGATGCCCTAAGATAGGAATTAATATAAGCAGATGCTTCTCAGATTTGCACTCCTGTTTCTTTTGTTATATTTTGTATATCTACTGTTCAGTGGAGTTTGTATTTACTTATTACTTCTGTATAAGCTGAGAGGTACAATAGAACTTGTCTTTGTGTATTTCTGTGGTAGATGGATTGTGTTTCCTTACCTTTTACTGTGTACTATAGAATGTTACAGTAGTTTTTATATATAAATATACTAGCGATGTGGGACGGCGTTGCCCGTCAGAATATATAGGGAATTAATGCACACACATGGATGCAAGACAAACACACACAGTGCATGCGTGTGCATTTGCGTGTGTGTCTCTGCATAAAGATGCATAAAGAGCGACACAGTCATACATACATACATATATGCAATGCACAACATGCAGACACATAGAGTGTGATACAGACATGCAACACACACAGTGAGGAACACACAGGCACACACAGAGACACACACACAGAAGTGAGTCATAAGGGGGTGACTTATGTGTCATTGTAATGAGTTTGTGTTTGTACTTATGCCTCCACTGTGGCATTCATTCATATAGTTGAAATGCATGTGGTGACTGCACATGCTATGGTGGAAGGTGGATTGTGCTAGCTCCCGGGGTGTGAGTGAGTGTGTGAGTGAGTGGCATTCATTCATGTAGTTGAAATGCATGTGGTAATTGCACATACTATGGTAAAAGGTGGATCGTGCTGGCTCCCGGGGTGTGAGTGTGAGTGAGACTATGATGGAAGGTTGTTCGTTCTGGCTCCCAGGGTGTGAGTGAGTGAGTGCGTGTGAGTGCGAGAGTGAGTGATTGCTTGTGATTGATTGCGAGTGAGTTAGTGAGTGTGTATGATTGAGTGAGAATGTGTGAGTGAGAGGGTGTATGAAAGTGAGTGTGAGAGTGTGAGTGAGTGTGTGTGTGTTTTGTGTGTGAGTGAGAGAGTGTGTGTGAGTGAGAGTGTGTGAGTGAGAGAGTGAGTGAGTGTGTGTGAGTGAGTGTTTTTTGGCTGATGTGTTTGTGTCTGTGGTGTAGGAGCGAGTGGCAGTCATTTTGTTTTTTCAGTTACTTGGAAAGTGGCGGGCGGGCTGGATAGTGGGGGCAGGCCAACTCCCTGCATGATTTAAATCACTCCCCCATTGAATCACCCATTTGGAGCAGTAACTCCTCCTTACTTAACCCTTTGAGTGGCAGAGGGGTACGCAACGCATTGCAAAGCTGGCACTCAAAGGGTTAAGTTATGGTAACATAGGAATATAACACACGGTGGCTCCAGGGATGGCTCTAACATGGGTCTCGGTGGGTCCATGGACCCAGGCGGCACTTTGACTGGGGCGGAAATTTGCCGCCCACTGTTTGTCAGCCAGCCGCCAGGTCTGTGTCCACACGGCACAGGACAAAGAGTTTTGACTCCCTCCTGCGAGCGGCTCGCCTGCTGTGACAGTAATTAGTGTGGCTCTGCCTCAGTCTGTCAGCCTGACTGAGGCTGAGACAGACTAATCACTGTCACATCAGGCGCTCTTGGCAGGGTGTCTCCTGCAAAAAAAAAAAAGCTTGCTGGCAGAGGCGCTAACTTAACAGCCACTCTGCGGGCGGGCTGTCAGCTTGCACACAGACATACTCCCATGTTGCCTTTCTCACTCTACGCGCTGTACTGAGGTTAGAGCGCCGGGACTCACGTGACCTACTGGCGCTCAGACATCAGACCATGTGGGGAGTGCGAGAGGCAGCATGGGAGGATCAAGCTGTCTGCCATTAGACACCAGGGAGCTGGACAACTGTGGGTGCTGGCGGAGGTAAGTCCTGAGTGGGCAATGGAGCATGTCCTGGGGTGCTGGGGTAAGTTCTGGGTGGGCATGTCCTGGGGTACTGGGGTATGTCATGGGTGGGCAATGGGGTATGTCCTGGGGTAAGTCCTGGGTGGGCATTGGGGCATGTCCTGGGGTGCTGGGGTAAGTACTGGGTGGGTAATGGGGCATGTCCTGGGGTTCTGGGGTAAGTCCTGGGTGGGCAATGGGGCATGTCCTGGGGTGCTGGGGTAAGTCCTGGATGGGCAATGGGGCATGTACTGGGGTAAGTCCTGGATGGGCATGTCCTGGGGTGCTGGGGTACTTCCTGGGTGGGCAATGGGAAATATGCTGGGGTGCTGGGGTAAGTCCTGGGTGTGAATGTCCTGGGGTGCTGGGGTACGTCCTGGGTGGGCAATGGGGTATGTCCTGGGGTGCTGGGGTAAGTCCTGGGTGGGCAATGGGGCATGTCCTGGGGTTCTGGGGTAAGTCCTGGGTGGGCAATGGGGCATGTTCTGGGGTGCTGAGGTAAGTCCTGGGTCAGCAATATGGGTGCTGGGGCATGTTTTAATGGGCATCTTGCAGTGGCATATTTAATGGGCAAACTGGTTGTGGCATATGGAGGGAGAAGAGAGACAGACAGAGGTTGGAAGAGGAGAGAGACAGACGGACATGGAGGAGAGAAAGACAAAAGAGGAGAAGATACGTGGCAAAGAGACACATGGGGAGAGGAGAGACACATGTATGACATGGTGAGGAGAGAGACAGACATGGGTGGGATGGAGGGAGAGAGAGACATGGGTGGGATGGAGGGAGAGAGAGACATGGGTGGCATGGAGGGAGAGAGAGAGAGACATGGGTGGCATGGAGGGAGAGAGAGAGAGAGAGACATGGGTGGCATGGAGGGAGAGAGAGAGAGACATGGGTGGCATGGAGGGAGAGAGAGAGAGACATGGGTGGCATGGAGGGAGAAAGAGAGAGAGAGACATGGGTGGCATGGAGGGAGAAAGAGAGAGAGACATGGGTGGCATGGAGGGAGAGAGAGAGACATGGGTGGCATGGAGGGAGAGAGAGAGACATGGGTGGCATGGAGGGAGAGAGACAGACATGGGTGGGATGGAGGGAGAGAGACAGACATGGGTGGGATGGAGGGAGAGAGAGACATGGGTGGGATGGAGGGAGAGAGAGACATGGGTGGCATGGAGGGAGAGAGAGAGAGACATGGGTGGCATGGAGGGAGAGAGAGAGAGAGAGACATGGGTGGCATGGAGGGAGAGAGAGAGAGAGAGACATGGGTGGCATGGAGGGAGAGAGAGAGACAGACATGGGTGGCATGGAGGGAGAGAGAGAGACAGACATGGGTGGCATGGAGGGAGAGAGAGAGACAGACATGGGTGGCATGGAGGGAGAGAGAGAGACAGACATGGGTGGCATGGAGGGAGAGAGAGAGACAGACATGGGTGGCATGGAGGGAGAGAGAGAGACAGACATGGGTGGCATGGAGGGAGAGAGAGAGAGAGACATGGGTGGCATGGAGGGAGAGAGAGAGAGAGACATGGGTGGCATGGAGGGAGAGAGAGAGAGAGACATGGGTGGCATGGAGAGAGAGAGAGAGACATGGGTGGCATGGAGAGAGAGAGAGAGACAGACATGGGTGGCATGGAGGGAAAGAGAGACATGGGTGGCATGGAGGGAGAGAGAGAGAGACATGGGTGGCATGGAGGGAGAGAGAGAGAGACATGGGTGGCATGGAGGGAGAGAGAGAGAGAGACATGGGTGGCATGGAGGGAGAGAGAGAGAGAGACATGGGTGGCATGGAGGGAGAGAGAGAGAGAGAGACATGGGTGGCATGGAGGGAGAGAGAGAGAGAGACATGGGTGGCATGGAGAGAGAGAGAGAGACATGGGTGGCATGGAGAGAGAGAGAGAGACATGGGTGGCATGGAGAGAGAGAGAGAGACATGGGTGGCATGGAGAGAGAGAGAGAGACATGGGTGGCATGGAGGGAGAGAGAGAGAGAGAGACATGGGTGGCATGGAGAGAGAGAGAGACATGGGTGGCATGGAGAGAGAGAGACATGGGTGGCATGGAGAGAGAGAGACATGGGTGGCATGGAGAGAGAGAGAGACATGGGTGGCATGGAGGGAGAGAGAGAGAGACATGGGTGGCATGGAGGGAGAGAGAGAGAGACATGGGTGGCATGGAGAGAGAGAGAGACATGGGTGGCATGGAGAGAGAGACATGGGTGGCATGGAGGGAGAGAGAGAGAGACATGGGTGGCATGGAGAGAGAGAGAGACATGGGTGGCATGGAGGGAGAGAGAGAGACATGGGTGGCATGGAGGGAGAGAGAGAGACATGGGTGGCATGGAGGGAGAGAGAGAGAGACATGGGTGGCATGGAGGGAGAGAGAGAGACATGGGGGGCATGGAGGGAGAGAGAGAGAGAGAGACATGGGGGGCATGGAGGGAGAGAGAGAGAGAGAGACATGGGGGGCATGGAGGGAGAGAGAGAGAGAGACATGGGGGGCATGGAGGGAGAGAGAGAGAGAGACATGGGGGGCATGGAGGGAGGGAGGGAGAGAGACATGGGGGGCATGGAGGGAGGGAGGGAGAGAGACATGGGGGGCATGGAGGGAGGGAGAGAGACATGGGGGGCATGGAGGGAGGGAGGGAGAGAGACATGGGGGGCAGGGAGGGAGGGAGGGAGAGAGACATGGGGGGCATGGAGGGAGGGAGAGAGACATGGGGGGCATGGAGGGAGGGAGGGAGAGAGACATGGGGGGCATGGAGGGAGGGAGAGAGAGAGACATGGGTGGCATGGAGGGAGAGAGAGAGAGAGACATGGGTGGCATGGAGAGAGAGAGACATGGGTGGCATGGAGGGAGAGAGAGAGAGAGACATGGGTGGCATGGAGGGAGAGAGAGAGAGAGACATGGGTGGCATGGAGGGAGAGAGAGAGAGAGACATGGGTGGCATGGAGGGAGAGAGAGAGAGAGACATGGGTGGCATGGAGGGAGAGAGAGAGAGAGACATGGGTGGCATGGAGGGAGAGAGAGAGACAGACATGGGTGGCATGGAGGGAGAGAGAGAGACATGGGTGGCATGGAGGGAGAAAGAGAGATACATGGGTGGCATGGAGGGAGAGAGAGAAACATGGGTGGCATGGAAGGAGAGAGAGAGACATGGGTGGCATGGAGGGAGAGAGAGAGAGAGACATGGGTGGCATGGAGAGAGAGAGACATGGGTGGCATGGAGGGAGAGAGAGAGAGAGACATGGGTGGCATGGAGGGAGAGAGAGAGAGAGACATGGGTGGCATGGAGGGAGAGAGAGAGAGAGACATGGGTGGCATGGAGGGAGAGAGAGAGAGAGACATGGGTGGCATGGAGGGAGAGAGAGAGAGAGACATGGGTGGCATGGAGGGAGAGAGAGAGACAGACATGGGTGGCATGGAGGGAGAGAGAGAGACAGACATGGGTGGCATGGAGGGAGAGAGAGAGACATGGGTGGCATGGAGGGAGAAAGAGAGATACATGGGTGGCATGGAGGGAGAGAGAGAAACATGGGTGGCATGGAAGGAGAGAGAGAGACATGGGTGGCATGGAGGGAGAGAGAGAGACATGGGTGGCATGGAGAGAGAGAGAGACATGGGTGGCATGGAGAGAGAGAGAGACATGGGTGGCATGGAGAGAGAGAGAGACATGGGGGGCATGGAGAGAGAGAGAGACATGGGGGCATGGAGAGAGAGAGAGAGAGAGACATGGGGGCATGGAGAGAGAGAGAGAGACATGGGTGGCATGGAGAGAGAGAGAGAGAGAGAGACATGGGTGGCATGGAGGGAGAGAGAGAGAGACATGGGCGGCATGGAGGGAGAGAGAGACATGGGTGGCATGGAGGGAGAAAGAGACATGGGGGCATGGAGAGAGAGAGAGACATGGGTGGCATGGAGGGAGGGAAAGAGAGAGAGAGACATGGGTGGCATGGAGGGAGAGAGAGAGACAGACATGGGTGACATGGAGGGAGAAAGAGAGACATGTGGGCATGGAGAGAGAGAGAGACATGGGTGGCATGGAGGGAGGGAAAGAGAGAGAGAGACATGGGTGGCATGGAGGGAGAGACATGGGGGGAGACAGACATAGATGGTATTTTATAACTGTCCATTTTTTTTATTTATTTTTTTTTAATCTGCAGCAGAGTTGCATCTTTCACACAGGACACCACTGTAACAATTTCATAACCAGGGATATCTGCTCCTGTACTGTTAGATTTTATAACCCTTTGAGTACAGGAGCAGAAAATTCTAACCCTTTGAGTACAGGAGCAGACATCCCTGGTTATGAAAGGGTTAAAGTGGTGTCTTATGTGAAATATTGCTATCTAACACTGCTGCAATTGCAAAAAAAAATGGACAGTTTTAAAATATCATCTAAAATGTGCAGTTCTTCCATTTGTCTTCACATTATACTAAATGCACAGGGAATGTAACCAGGGGAATTGGTTAGCTTTGAAAGACCTGGGGCTTAACCCTTAGTGTGCCAGAGGGGTATGCAGCGCATTACAATGCACTGCATAGCCCTGCACTCAAAGGGTTAAATTTGCTTAGAGCAGCCATATGGGTGTGTTTTGGTGGGTGTAGTTTGGGGGGGGGGCAGCATTTCATCCTTGGACCCAGGCAGCACAATGTGTTGGGCCGGCCCTGGGTGGCTCTTCAGTTGAGGCAGCGTAGCAATGAGGCTTATTCTTTTTTATATATATATATGAAAAAAAATACTTAACATCCTGTTTGGATGTTCATGAATGGCCATATTTTGTAAAAAAATAAAATCATTGCATAATTGCTATCAAATGAAACATTCTTTTGTACTATATTACATTCTTTTCTACTATATTTACCGGTTCTGCATATAATACTCCACCTGTAAAAACAATATATGCAACATTAAAATATACATTAAAAAACAACCTAGCAGCTGTGATGTGTACTGTATGGGATAATTAACATGGTGTAATTTTAGCTTCAATAAGCTTCTAGCGTAATGAGTTTATACTTTATAGTAATTGCTTATTTTCTTACAACAGCTAATGGAAAGGGATCCATTACCCGTTTTTACCTGCTCATTTCCTTATTACATCTACTATGGGCTGTGTTTTTGGTATCATGTCTAAAGTTCCCCTCAGCTCTCCACCTATTGTTAATGTTTGGAGAGAGTCTTTCCCACAATCGGTGCCCTTGTTCATGAAATTCTGCTATGGGAGCTATAGGAATATGCATGTCTGTCTCCAGTTGTACTATCTGGACCCATTTACTGAGTTCAGTATTTGTTTCTATGAGGAGATTCATAGATTCTGCCACCTTTGTAAAGCAATAGCTAAAATTAATTGGCAATACTTTTCATAATTCTCATATTTTTTACCTTAATTTGCCTTAAATGAGCAGCAACACTTCATGGGTCAGTAGCAGCCAAATATTCTATTATATGGTGTGCTGCAGATGATACGGATTCATTGGGGAAAATGGCTATTAGGCATGCCATTTGTATGTCACTAGTCAATTTGAAAATCTTTTCTCTGCAGTGTTGCAAAAATATGGGGAAAGTTTATGTGAATCCTTCAATTTCTCTACCTGTATCCCCCAAGTTTTCTCAGGTCAGATTAATTAATGTACGTTTTGCCAGATTATTTGTATCTCCCAAACATATGAATTAATTTATCCAAGCCATGAATTTATTAAAATCATGAATTAAGGCTGGCCCAATATCCTCCAGAATAATTTTTGTATCTGCAAATTACTAACAGGAGGGGGTGTTGCCTGTGTCAAAGGTTCAGAAGTACTTAAAATAGGAGAATACATATCAGACATGTTACCAGTGACAGAAGGCCTAGCAGGTGTTTCTGGTCTCTACTTCTTGCTATACTGTGCTTTTCTTTTGTTAATTGAGTGCCACTTGCATTTGTATCATGAGAGACAGGTACATTACGTTGAATTGCATGCTCAGCTTTATGTCTGTCTGTTTAACATATTGCTGAGTATGTTTCACATAATAATTTCTCTTCCCTGGTGCTGCTGTGATCAAGTGACTTTGGTATTTCCTCTAGAGAAAGTAGTGGCGTGGCAATTTGTACCCAGGAATTTGTGGATATACTGCTGCACTTTGGTGTATTTTAAATTATCTTTCTAGATCTGTATCAATACACAGATCCTCTAACTCTACTGTGGTATCTTCTAGATCTTCAAGGGCAGTAGCAGCAATTTTCAACCATTTTTCATGAGAGGGCTTAAGGAAAATTATTTGTCTCTGCGATGTTGTCTTGCCTTTGTTTGTAATTTTGTTAAAGCGGTTTCCAAAGTGTTGTTATTTTTATCTGAGTTCATATACTTTATCTTGCAGTGAAACAACTGAATGTATAGAAACTTGTGCACCAGCTTTTGCATCACCTGAGTCAGTGTGTCTTCTAACTTTGTTTCTAACTTCTCTGTTTTCTAATGCTCACATTCAAACATGTTATTTGTATGTCTCGTGAAGTAGATGCTGTACTGTATGCACGTTCTTACCCATGTCCTTCTCTTACTCATACTGCATACATGGCTGCTGAGATTCCATCTAATGAATCTATGTCTGTCTGTCCACATGTAGGGACCCCCTTCTTTTTTAATCAGCCTGCAAACATATTGTACAAACTGTGGTTGTAGGCACTGAAAGAATTCCTGAGCTTCCTAGATATTATCTAAACTGTAACATAGTAACATAACATAGTAACATAGTAGATAAGGCTGAAAAAAGACATGCGTCCATCAAGTCCAGCCCATTCCAAAAACACCCCTGTTGATCCAGAGGAAGGCAAAAAAAGCCCTCTGGAGCCATTACCAATCTAGTCCCAAGTGTGTGTGTGTGTGTGTGTGTGTGTGTGTGTGTGTGTTGGGGGAGGGCAGAATTATTCCTTCCTGACTCCAATTGGTAGTCAAAATAGTTCCCTGGATCAATATCCTATTTGCTTTGAAGCCATCTGCCATAATTGTCAATATTGTTTTGTGCTAAATAGGCATCCATTGCTTTTTTGAATGCAGTTGCATTATCTGCAAGCACAACATCCTGAGGCAAAGAATTCCATAGCCTTACCGCCCTTACTGTAAAGAATCCCTACCTTTGTTTTAGTCGAAATCGCCTTTCCTCTAGTCTTAATGGATGACCTCTTGTTCTTAGCTCAGCTCTTTGCATAAATTATTCATTGGATAGTTCTTTGTATTGACCTTGAATGTATTTGTAAATGGTAATCGTATCACCCCTTAGACGTCTCTTCTCTAATGTAAACAGACCCAGTTTGGCTAGTCTCTCTTTGTAACTCAGATCCTCCAATCCCTTTATCAGTTTTGTTGCACGTCTCTCTGCACCTTTTCCAGTTCAGTAATGTCTTTTTTTTAGAACAGGCGCCCAAAATTGTCCTCCATATTCTAGATGAGGCCTAACCAAGGATTTATACAGAGGTAGGATAATATTAGCATCCCTTGCTTCTACACCTCTTTTTATGCAGGCTGGTACTCTATTTGCTCTTGTAGCAGCTGAGTGACTCTGCACACTGCTGTGAAGTCTATCGTCTATCAGTACTCCTAAATCTTTTCCTAATGAGGATTTCCCAAGTTGTTTCCCATTTAGAGTATATGTAGCAAGTTTGTTTCTACAGCCCAAATGCATAACCTTACATTTATCTACATTCAATGACATCTGCCACTTTTCTGCCCATTCACTTAGTTTATCTAGTTATCCTTCTGTATTTATTTCCTTACATAGTTTATTTATTTCCTTACATAGTTTAGTGTCATCAGCAAAGATTGAGATGCTACTTTCAATTCCCACTTCTAGATCATTAATAAACAAATTAAAAAGGTCACCCTTTGCTGTGCCGCATCCAGTGCCCTTTGTATGTTGTTCTGTGATTGACAAGAACATTTTGAAATTTAACTCATGCTTACCATTTAAGTGTATAGCACAGATCATGCCAGTAGGACCAGAAGTACTGCTCAGTCTTCCATGAAGTGATTTGGAGATTAAGCCCTTGAAGATGTCTTTGGTTAACTTGATCTGATGTGATTTTCTCCTCTCTGCAAATCTTCTGTTCAGACCCAAAATTGGGTTGAAACCACCTTGAGCCCAGGAACTGCACCGAGAATGTCAAAATTAGGATGATTACATATAGGAGAATGTAAGGGTCAACCAGGTTTCGACACACTTTCCAGGTCTGTCTAGAGGTATGTTATCTGCAGTATTCCTCTTTAGATCTGTTAAATTATATTACCTTTGTAGGAGGTATTTCTTAGCCATAAATCACAGATAGTTTCTTCTTTTATTATAAAAATAAAGGTTTCTTTTCTGTGAGTCAGATAGTCAGTCATTCTTCACAGGGAACACAGAAGATGTAACAGCTGGTTTAGCTAGAAGATAACCTTATAGGCAGATTCTGGACATCTGTCTTGTGTGTCCCTTCTCAGGCCTGACCAAACAAAAACCACATTGAATCCTGTTTGTTCAGGCCTAGTTGGGGCTATATGTTTTATGACTAAGGGGCTGTTAGTTTACATACAGACACAGAAGTCTTTAATCAGACCTTATCTTAGACCATCATTTAGCATTCTCGTGTGCTTTATGGTTTGTGTCTCCTAGTAAATACCACTTGTTCTATAAGTCCTCAATGAGGCATCCTTCCCTGACTGCAACAATAATGCTATACATATATCAAAGTATCACAGATGTTCATAAATTTAAAGTCACTCAAGTCCACAGTCTCCACCACCTGTGACATCATCACACAAGAGAATGGTCACATCAACAGGAGCATCAAGTCCTCAAACACGTTAGTTTGCAGACTTGCCTCAGGTAAGTCTTACACCTGTTTTTTGTTCATATTCTGCTGCACTTCCAGAAGTCATCTGGGAGACATTGTTATCAGATTTAGTGGTTATACTGTGGACATCTCCCTGACGTCCTTTGCAGCAAAATGATTAATCCTTTAAGATCTAGATCAGTGTGCAACTCATTGCTTTGCATCCCACTGGAGAGGTGTGCAACTCATTTTTTCATTTACAATTCATTGCTATTATGAAGTGCGGGTATTTCAGTGTATGTAACCCCAGATCATTGTTAGGTGTTAGTTTTCATTTAAACATTAGTAGCGGTCAACTTAATGTGGTATTCAAAAGAGAACCTCATTTGAAACAATTATACACAAAATACAGTGAATTTTTATTCTTAGTATGACATTGTGATCATGGATCTGTTTTTCTTGCTTCAGAGAATCTATTCCTGAAAACAGTTATGGGAATCAGTTTGTGTTGTTTGATGATATTCCTCTATACTGGGATGCTTGGGATGTGATGGATTATCATCTGGAGACCAGGTAACTGTAACATAGTTAATGTGGTTGAAAAAATACATAAAGTTCAACATAATCTGATCTAGAGGAAGACAAAAAAAAAAACCCTAGTAAATCAATTTCCATTTATGTCCCAAATAGTTAACAAAAAAAGTTCTGGAGTTCTGACTTCAAAAGGCAGTTGGATATCTTCTCAGATTTACATCCTATCTGCATTGAGACAACAACGAATTCTCCATGTTGTTCTGAGCTTGAACAATATCCAATATAATAGTAATGTTATGATTAGAACAATGTTTGCAACCCCTACTTGTATTTTATACAACTGCTCAATGAAGTTGGTAATGCTCAATTTGCTCTACATTGCTTGAAATAATATTATACATCATCCCCCACACAGCCCTTATACTTATGTCATCCTTTGAGCCTCGGATCTGGAAGAGGATGGTGATGTGGGCCAAACTTCTTTCATTATACGGAAAACCCTGCCCTCCTTCATCAAGAGGGGCAGGGTTTTCCGTATACTGAATGACTGCAGATTTGCCTCGCAGCTCTCTGTCCAGTCAAGCAACCAGACTTCAGATCTATGGGGAGGTGGACTGTCAGTCTGAAAAGGGGCATGAGGGGCATAATTTGTAATATAATTTCAAGCAATGTAGTGAGAACTGAGCATTAGTAACATCATTGAGCGGTTGTATGTAATATAAGGATGTATTGTAGCATTGTTCTAATTGTAATATTACTATCACTTTAAAGCTTCTACCATATATCTGCAAACACAGCCTCCTGAGGCAAAGAATTCCACACAGCCTTATTTCTGTAAAATATTTAGTTGAAAGTGCTTTTCCTCCAGTCTTAATGGAAGCCCCTTGTTTTAGCTCTGTGAATACAGGGAGTTCTTTGTATATTGTCATTGATGAAACATTTTACTGTGATCAGTCATGTCTGAAATTTAATATGAGGGACTTATTCAATACGTGGAAGTTGAGCAAATCTGGACCACAGCAACAAGCACTATGGGGGACAAATACAAATTTCCCAAATGTCCTTTGGTTTTTATGGGATTGAAACCCTTGAATGCTGGTGAGGTTTCTCAATTCAGTGGAGCCCTCTAGTATTTAAGAGTTTAAAAATCAAATTGAAACAATGGGAATTTTTATTTGCTCTCTGTGGTGCAGTTGGTTTACTCCATAATTACTTTTGCTTTTTGCATAAAGTGCCAATGAGTTACAGTAAATACTCTAATACATTGCTTTGTTCTTGCAGGAAGCCTGTAACAAAGGTTCTAAGTGAACTGCAGATTACTAGCAGTGGGGGGCTCCGAGGTGCGGTTACATTATCTGTGCAAATCAGTGAAAAAAGTACAATTGTTCAAGAGATAATCCTAGATGCTTCTTGTCCTTACATCCGCTTTAATACCAAGGTAACTTGCAACTTCAAGCAGGGTGGTAAAATGTCATGGGATGACATGGGAATCAAACCTGTTTTACTGATTGGGTGTCTATTACAGAATGATTAGTGTTCCTTATTTTAGTTTTTTATTTTAAATAAAAATAAGTTTTTTTTTGTTGTTTATATTCATATAGTACAAAACCTGTTTCATATCTTGTAAAAAAGGCTATGTAAAAATCAGTTTGAATTGCTGATCCATTTAAGCAAACATTCTCATTAATATTTTCTTTTGTATAGCCTAGCCACAATGATGCTGCTCCGATTCTACATACTTCATATAGCCGCAATGCTAATCATATGTGCAAAATTATAGCTTCACTTTCAGTTGACTAGTATGGAGAATCTCAGGGTCATTATTCATGTTTTAAAATTGTTTTACGTATTCAGAATTGCCTCATAATGTTTAACCTCTTGATGACAATGACTTTTGCACACTACAGGACAAGAGCAATTTTGGCATTTGTAGTATTCCTTTGTTCAGCCATATTTTCTCTCTAAATCATTTAGAAGAACAGCCGCACAAATTATAAACCATTTTCTTTATTGCACTGAGGATGCAGGGACCATGAACTATAGTAGCCTATACCACTCCACCAATCAGATTTTAGTCAGTTATTTTAGTGTCTCCTTCAGGATGTACAGGGATATTTCCCCATGGGGAAATTTACAATATTTTATTTTATAAAAAATTCTTCTACATAAATTCACAAGGTTTTACCGTCACTTTGCGAGGAGAAACCTTAAACCTGTTGATACACCGGTTATTAATACTGCAGTGCCATGCGAACTCCAGTTACTATTAAGATTTGATAAAGCCTATCCCTTATTGCATTTGGAGTGGGATACAGAGGAAATGTATCAGAAGTGCAAATAAGATGGTAGGCGACATCATGGAGTTCACTATATTCAATTTTTCCTATGCTGGTTTGCTAACCGGCATAGGAGATCTTTTCAGCAAGTAACCGCTATACAATTTCATTTGTTTTGGCACATTAAATACTGGTTTACATAAACCACAAAGTGGTACAACGTTTCTTGTTCCGGCACATTAACCAGAAAAAGAGCCGCCTTCTTTTGTGGGACACACAACGGGTCTTTGGAGCAGGCACACGTCATAATTTCACATGCGCAATTCACGCCTCTGGCCTCACACAACTGCAGATAGTGGAGCATTATTTTTTTTTTTATTTTTTTTTTAACTAGACAGAAGCTTCAGGATCTCAAACCTCAAAATGTTCTATGCCTGAAGAACCATCAACTAGCACTTTAAAGAGCTTTCTCCAAATTTAGCACCAGAATGAGCTAAAGTTTTGCCAGGGTCCATAGCCAATACCCTTGATAAGGTATTAGTCAAATGGTTATCTGATTCACCATGTTTGCCTACAAAATGTACCACTAATTGTCTTGAGCAAGGAACCCTTAATATCATATCCAAATTCTTCTTCTGATGAGGGAGAGATAGATTCATAGTGAGGATTCGGACCCCCCTCATTCCATATTGGAGTGATCAAAGGGAGAGGAGTAAGATAAATTCCATTTAAAAAAAAAAAAAAAAAAATCTGCCTCTTTCCCAACATATGTAGAACTAGATCAAATCATTCAAGTTGAATGGTGTACGCCAGATAAATCTTTAGTATTACCCAGGAAATTTATACATATGTAATCTCTTCCTTAAGAAAAAGGATAACTTGTGGTCTGTTCCAGCAGTGGTGGATCCTACAGTATCTCCTCTACTTTGCAGACGTACTACTATTCCAATGTTGAGGCACTTAAGATACTATGGATAAAAGAATAGACTCATTCAACTGGTACTGTTTTCAGGCTAGGGAGGCATTCGCCTTGGCATGGGCATGCAGAGCTGTGTTAGATATCGCAAGAAATTCAAGATAATGCCCCAAAAGAGGATACATTTCCCTTTACAGAATTTCTTCAGAAAACCATGGTATATAATGGTGAGGCAGCCTTGGATATTGCCAAAATGACAGCAAAGTGCTAGGCTACAATTGCTGCCAATTGCACTCTGTAGCTCAAAGTATGGAATGCAGATATTGCTTCCAACAAAGCCTTAGTAGCTTTACTATTAATTTGTTTCCTTTTGTTTGGTTCAGAACTTGATAAGATCATCAGCCAGTCCACAGGGCTCAAAAGTACTCTTTTTCCTGCAAAACAAACTGTAACGGTTTTGTAGGACACTCAGACCAGCAGGTTAGAATAAAACACAGTTTTATTAATAAAACAAGGAAGATCGCCCTCTATAGGCAATACAGATAAATAGAAAGAACAGTGGCGTATAGATGAATTAAATATACATATACTGTCACAGGACAGGCATAGAAACATCAGGGTATACAATGGTTAAAGTGCATGTAAATCAATCAGTCTCTGTGGTGGTGTGTTTGACATGCCCATAAGGTGGTAAAGGAGCAGTAAGTGGTGCTAGATGAGAAAACACCTGCAGTCCTATAGAACAGAGACTACTGCTTATGCTGCACAGGAACTGAGGCCAAATACTATGCTTAAGTAGATGAGCTAGAGCCGCTGGCACCCCAACTGGTGCATAAACTGAGAGCAAGTGCACTGCTAGTGTAAGGAATACTAGAGCCACAAGCCCCCACGGGCATTGTAACGGAGATGACTTACACTGCAAGAGCAAGAGCCAATAGCCCCCACGGGCGTAGTAATGGAGACAATCACTGCAAGAGCTAGAGCCAATAGCCCCCACGGGCGTAGCAACGGAGACTAATAACACTGCAAGATTTAGAGCCAATGGCGTCTGCCGTGGGCACGGTAATGGAGACTGACTACACTGCAATGCAGATAGAAAGAGCCACAGCCACCCACGTAGGTGTAGCAAGATCACCCAAGCTCGGCAAGTGTAGCGGAAGGCTCAGGTAACGGCTTTCAAGTGTTAATGGAGGCTCGGTGAACGGGGATAACGGCGCTGCAAGTGATACTGGAGGCTCAGAGAATGGAGACAACGGCTCTGCAAGTGTGAAAAGAGGCTCAGGGAACGGAGATAACAGCTTTGCAAGTGTAGCGGAGGCTCAGTGAACAGAGGCACGGCTCTGCAAGGGTTAACGTACTGCACAGTGCTCAGAGGAGTAAACTAAGTAAGCAGGCTCAGCAGAGGAAATGGAGAGGCCCTGACACAGGAGGCAATGACACGATCAGCCCTGCCACAGCACAGCGGAAGTCAGAATGTCGCCTAGGCGACACCAAGCAGCAAACAGCAGGAACAGATGCAGGGTCAGGTAACGAGCCGGTTCAGGTCACGGAGCAGGAAGTCAGCCAGGCCGGGTCAATCATGGAGCAGGATTCTCAGACAAGCCGGGTCAGGTCACGATGCAGGAACGTCAGCCAGGCCGGGTCAATCACGGAGCAGGATTCTCAGACAAGCCAGGTCAGGTAACGGAGCAGGAGACAAGGAGCTTAGTCAGACAGGCCTATTCGGTACACAGGAATCAGGAATGCTGGAACACAGCAACAGCAACACTGGCTCAGGAACACCACGAAAGGGCACCTGACAGGTGCCAAAGGCCAGGCATAAAAAGGCCATAATGGGCAGGCCAGACAAGCTCAGCCAATGGGAGCACACCACCGCAAAGAGTGACATAGGAAGATCACGGGCACCGTGATACAAACCTTGCAGATTTGATTTTAAAAAGAAAAGTTCAACATATATTATACCATATGTCAGACCTGCTATCTCAAGCTTACACAAACTTGATTCGGCGGTGGAGAACTTGAGATCAAAATCTTGAAAAACAAGCGGTTGAGTTATTAAGTCATTCATACTATGTTGAGAGCTCGAAAACCTTACTCAGTCAAAATATATAACTGAATTTGGAGAATATATTTTCCTTCTGTGATCAGCATTTGATAGACCCATTATGCCTCCATGTTTCTTCAGTTTTATAATTTTTGCAAGGGGTCTTTGGGAATTGACTCTCAGTCCCTTTTTCAAAAGTGCAAGTGTCTGCTCTGTCAGTTCTTTTGCAAAGGAAAATTGCTACCATTCTCGAGATTTATATGTTCATTCAGGGGTGAATAGGATATTCCCTCCATACAGGTGTCACAGTCCCCAGTACAAATGAAGGTCAGACACAGGTATATTGAAGTAAAACCACCTTTATTAAAGATACACAATAATAGTAATCCCCAGCAAAGCCCCAGAACATAAAATGGACATGCCACAGTCCACTACCCAGACTGACACTGAGCAGAGGCCTGTACTACTCTGAGAGGAGTCGGAACTGGCCTAAGGTTCTATCTCTCAACAGGATACGGAGTCCAGAAGAATCGGAGTACTACCGCACAATACTAACAGGAGACAGTGGCAAATAGAGCGGAGGAGCACAAGCCACAGTACTATAATGCAAATAGCCCAACCAAGCAAGATAGCACCTAGTGAGCAGACAGCCAGAGCCACAGTTCAGAACTGGAGTGGAGTCAGACAAGCCGGGGTTAACACGGAGCGAGTAGTCAGCCAGAGCCACAGGTCAGGACTGGTGTGGATAGTGAGACAAACCGGGCTCATACACGGAGCGAGTAGTCAGCTAGAGCCACAGATTAGAACCGGAGTGGATAGTCAGACAAGCCAGGGTCATACACGGAGAGAGTAGATAGCTAGAGCCCACAGGTCAGAACCAGTATGGATGGTCAGACAAGCCGGGGTCATACACAGAGAACGGAAGCCAAACAAAGGTCACAACGAGGAGCAAATGTAATGAGTAATCACAGGAACACCACGCAAGGGCAACTAACTCTAGGACCCCGGGAAGTAGATCTAGGCCTACATAGATGCGGGGAATCAATTAGTCAAATTGAATACAGCATATAAGTGAGCGCCACGTTCAGAGACAGCAACAGGAGCCTGCACCCGTGACTACCAGACAGAGCAACGAAACAGCACCAGGGTAGCTGGCAATATGAATGCCAAGGTACACTGTGATAGTACCCCTCTTAACAACCTCTCCCCTGCGAAAGAGGGTAAGAACCAGCGGGGAAGCGGAAGTGGAATGCACGGATAAGAGCTGGAGCATGCAACCCAGGAGCTTTCCTCTGGCCCATAACCTTTCCAGTGCACCAGATATTGGACCTGGTCTCTGACTCTACATGAGTCCAAAATATTTTGCCCCTCATACTCCTCATGGTCCCCAACTTTGACCGGCTTGGGACGAACAGGAGCAGTAGTGTAACCATTACAAACCAAGGGTTTAAGTAGAGATACATGAAACACATTAGAAATTTGCACGTTAGATGGAAGTTTCAGGGCGTAGGCTACAGGGTTAACCCTACGAAGAACCCGAAAGGGGCCTACAAAATGAGGAGCCAGCTTCCTACAAGGCACCTGGTTGAGAGAAGGTTGAGAGAAGATAGCCATACTCTCTCTCGCACCTGAAAAACCGGAGCTGGCAATCGTCTATGGTCTGCGTGTCTCTTATAGCATTGCGTGGACCTTTGCAGGAATCTCTGAACCCATACCGAAGTGGAGCGGAGCGACCTCAAATGCTAATCCAGAGCTGGAATGTTCTGTGCCTCAAAGGATTCTGGAAGAAGAAAAGGTTGAAACCCATAATTTATCAGAAATGGGGAGTTCTGAGAGGAAGAATTCACGGCACAATTCCTCATAAACTCAGCCCATGGTAACAGGTTTGCCCAATTGTCATGATGGTCCGAAATGAAGCAACAGAGAAACTGTTCCAACGCTTGATTAGACCTCTCAGCAGCACCATTAGACTGAGGATGGTAAGCTGAGGAGAATGAGAGTTGGATGCCCATCTGGCAGCAAAAAGACCTCGAAAAGCGAGACACAAACTGACACCCATGATCTGAAACAGTCACCTTGGATGTAACGTGGAGGCATACTACTTCTCTGGCGAAGGTCTCGGCCAACTCCCTCACGGAGGGGAGTCCTTTTAGAGGTACGAAATGAGCCATCTTCGAAAATCGATCCTCAATCATAAGGATGACCGTGTTACCCTCAGAGACTGGCAGTTCCACCATAAAATCAATCAATAAGTGAGACCAAGGTCGTTCCCCATTAGGAATGGGTTGAAGGAGCCCCACTGAAAGGTGTCTGGGGGTCTTGGTCTGGGAGCAGTTTGAACAAGCGGATACAAATGCAGAACAGTCCGTTCTCAACCTAGGCCACCAGAAAAGTCTAGTCATGGACCGTATGAGTTGGTCTCTCCCAATGTGGCCAGCTGCCCTAGAGGCATGGTACGTCTCCGACAATTTAGTCCGTAGAGACTCAGGAACAAAGCATCTCCCACTTGGCATGTCAACTGGTGCAGAAGCTTGCCTGGCCAATATCTCCTCTCCCAATGGAGAAGTAATACTCGTGCGAATAGTAGCCAATATCCGATCGGATGGAATGATAGGAGTTGGAGGACTCTTCTTCTCGGAATCTGTCCCAGACTGCCAGGAAAGGGAGTGTGCTTTGACATTTTTAGTGCCCTGGAGGTAAGAAACCACTTAGTTGAATCTCAACAGAAATAAGGCCCATCTGGCCTGTCGTGGAGATAACCTCAGACAGATATGTGAGATTCTTGTGGTCTGTCAGAATCGGAATGCTAGTCCCTTCTAGTAGATGCCACCATTCCTTAAAGGGATAGTGATGTTTCATAATAAAAGCAGCTCTAATTAATCATCATAGTATTTGGACTTTGGAGAGTGTTATTTCAATTCTGTCAGAGTTGTAGTTCAAGAGTAATTCAATGACAAAGTGTCCCCCTCCCACCCCTTTTACTGATGTAACACTGCTAAGCCAAAGCAGAAGGGAGGTGCCCAGATAGATTGCAGAGAGGGAAAAACCTGAAAAGCTTGTCAAGGGGGGCAGGGATTTCATTGTTTTCATAGGTGAAGTGTGTCCCCTTCTGTTATCTGTCTGGTCTATGGACTGCATTCCACATCTGAGAAGAGATGGCTTACACTAGGTAAAAGGGGCGGGAGGGGAAAACTTTGCTTGTGAATATCTCTTAAACCATAAAGGTTTGAGAGATAAGACTTATATCACCCTTCATGTTTTTTAATGCCTTTTACTATCCCTTTAAGAGAGAGAATAATAGCGATAAGTTTGTGATTGCCCACATCATACAGACTCTATCACAGTCTCCTTTGGGCTATCCTGTGCTTCCTTACCTCTGTATGGCCTCCGGCCACTTCCTCATTGCTTCATCAGGTAACAGGCACTAGCATGGACGCCTGTTTGAGTCTATTCTGGGTGGCCTAATTGGTCCCACCTCCTTCTCCTCCTTTATAAACCTCCCTTGGCCTAGGAGTCATTGCCCTTACATGGTGTTTCTGCTATTGCGTTTTGTGCTCCGTTGTGACCCATGCCTTATCTGAGAATCCGCTCTGTGTATGACCACGGCTTGTCTGACTACCCACATCGGTTCTGACCTGTGGCTCTGGCTGACTACTCACTCTGTGTATGACCCCGGCTTGCCTGACCAGTGGCCATGGCTACTACCTGCTCAGTGTAGCCTCTGGTTGCCTTCACTGTGGGCCTGGTTACTTTCACTCCTTGTAGTCCTCGGTTTGCCTAACCAGTGGCCCTGGCCCTACTCGCTCAGCATAGTCTCCAGTTGTCTGACCAGTGTCCTGGTTACTCTCGCTCCGTGTAGTCCCTGGCTTGTCTGACCTGTGACTCTGGCTGCCTATTCGCCCACTACACTGCCTGCTTGCCTGCCCTGTAGTCTCGGTGCCTCCTGGCTCTGGTCCGCTTTTGCTCTCGGTTTCCTCCGTTCGCAGACCAAGTGGTGACTTACACATATTCTACCATTCTCTGTTGTCCCACTTGAGTAGTGCAGTGCACAGCACAGTGTGCAGCTCCGGAGGGACCTTGGGTCCTATTTGCTTCTCTGGGGTTGTGTGGGCTATACTATTATTGCTGTACATTATAAATAAAGGTGGTTATATTTCATACAATTGTGTCTGTCCTTCTTTTGCCTGCACATCGTGAAAGACTCTCAGTTTTACACAATTTTTTCAAAAAAACCAATGGAAGTAATGGTTTAGTGGGGCCCGAGCGCTGGGACAGCAAAGCGCCTACTCCAGACTGTGAAGCATCCACCTCCTGGGTAAAGGGTAGGGTGGGATTGGGATGGGACAGAGTAGGAGCTTTGGAAAAAGCGGACTTCAGTTTCTCAAAGGCTTGTAGGGCACTGGGTGACCAGTCCAAAGGATTCGCCCCTTCTCATTCATGTCTGTGAGTGGTTTAACTACAGTGGAGATGTTCCATATGAACTTCCTGTAGTAATTTGTGAAACCCAGGAACCTCTGTATGGATTCCAGTCCCATCGGAAGTGGCCATTGCAGAACAGCAGAAAGCTTTTTTAAGGTCCATGGTTAGACCAGAGGAGGAGATAAAATAACCCAAAAATGTGACCTGGGATCTATGCAAAACAATTTGTTCTCCCTCACCAGACCAATGACACATCAGCCCAATTGGTCTCTAGGTTTGGGGAATGGATGAGAATGTCGTCCAGGTAGACCATGACACACTTTTGCAGTAAATCTCTCAAGACATTGTTTATGAATTCTTGGAAGACAGCAGGAGCATTGCACAATCCAAAGGGCATCACCAAATATTCATAGTGCCCGCTCCTGGTGTTAAATGCTGTCTTCCACTTGTGGCCCTGAGATCAAGCTTAGTAAATACTGTGGAGCCCAGAGCCCAATGGATCAGCCCAGTGATTAAAGGAATGGGGTATAATATCACGGAAACCACTGGGTCCTTGGCTCCTGGAGGGGCCTGGGGGTTAGCCTCCTTCCTACAGATTATGGACTCTATGCATGGGGAAGTGGCTTTCCCAGCTTCCCTGCCTCCTCGTGGGTCTAAGTCAC
This sequence comes from Rhinophrynus dorsalis, assembly GCA_037306005.1. NCBI lineage: Eukaryota > Metazoa > Chordata > Amphibia > Anura > Rhinophrynidae > Rhinophrynus > Rhinophrynus dorsalis. Next base: position 368,134,469 of record CM074721.1, read on the forward strand.
CCTGTGCGTCTCAGGGGCACAGGGTGTCACAGTAACAGGACTGCCCTTGGGCTGGTTGGGGAAAAGTAGGTGTTGCCAGATGAGTGATTTGGGGCTGTACCATATGAAATATAGCTTATTGTATGGTATATAGTGTGGTATAATAGTGTGTGGTGTTTATACTATAAAGTCTGTAGAGGTATTTGGGAGCTGGAATGCAGAGAGAACAGGGGTTGGGATTTGCTTACAATATCCAGGTCTGTGTTGTGCTGGGGAAAGATTGGAATGTTGATTGATTCCTGCTGTGCTTCCTTAACCAATCAGGGAGGTTATTTATGATCCAGAGAGAATGTCCCTTTTTCAGTCCCTAATCTCTGGGAACTGTGAAACTCCACCTAGGGTCAGTCCCCTGCATAACCCTAGGTGCGAGCGTTTCCCGGCCGGACAGGACAAGAGCTCAACAAGTGACCAGGCTTCCAACGATATCAGCAGAGACCCTCCCTCCGACGGAGAGCCCTCTCCTCCTCCGAAAGGCTTGTAAACCCAAGTTACATGGGTTCTCCTCTAGTGGAGTCAGAACCAGGAGGCATGGGAGGTGAGGGAGGATTGGGTGCGTTCAAAAAGATGAGTGCCAACCGGGAGGAAGGCCTACACATATGATCTTTGAATGACGGCCTCTTCTGGATTCGGGTATCTACCAAAATGATTACTGAAATCAGCTCCTCCGGATCTCTTGGGAGCTCACAGGCTGTGATCTCATCTTTGATCAGGTCACATAGTCCCTGGGAGAATGCGGCTACTAGTGCTTCATTATTCCATCCTACCTCTGCCAGAGTACAGAATTGTATCGCATACTCTGCCACTGTACGTGTGCCTTGTTGGATGGTCATAAGTTGTTTGGCATTGGAGGATGCACAGACTGAAACATCAAAGACCCTACGAAACAAGGCCACAAACTCAGTGAAGTTGTAAATAACGGGCTTGTCAGTGTCCCAAAGAGGATTGGCCCACACCAATGCCTTGCATGACAGGAGAGAAATCAGGAGTCCCACCTTACTCCTCTCTCTTGGAAATGCATGCAGTACCATCTCTAGAAAAATCCCCAGCTGAGTAAGGAACCCCCGGCAGAGTGAGGGTTCCCTCTTGTAGCATTGGGGTAATGGAGCAGACCCAGATAATCCTCTAGCAACCCCAACCTCTGAGTTAACAATAACAGCTGGATCTGAGTCTTGGGAGGCCACTGGTTGCTGAGAAAAACGATCAAGGTGCGCCATGCGGTTTAACAAAGTCTGCATGGCCAAAGACAATTGGTCAGTGCGTTGATCCTGTGAGTCCATCCTGGACAGGATGCTTGGAGAAGGTAGATTGCCTGTACTGTCAATACTCATGGCCCTTACGTACTGTCACAGTTACCAGTACAAATGAAGGTCAGAGACAGGTATATTGAAGTAAAAACACCTTATTAAAGTTACAGAATAATAGTAATCCCCAGCAAAGCCCCAGAACATAAAATGGACATGCCACAGTCCACTACCCAGACTGACACTGAGCAGAGGCCTGTACTACTCTGAGAGGAGTCGGAACTGGCCTAAGGTTCTATCTCTCCATAGGATACGGAGCCCAATGGAATCGGAGTACTACAGCGCGGTACTAGCAGGAGACAGTGGCAAATAGAGCTGAGGAGCACAAGCCACAGTACCGTAATGTGAATAGCCCAACCAACCAGGAAAGCATGGAGCGAGTAGTCATCCAGAGCTACAGGTCAGGACCGGTGTGGATAGTCAGACAAGTCGGGGTCATAAATGGAGTGAGTAGTCAGCCAGAGCCACAGGTCAGAACAGGAGTGGATAGTCAGACAAGCTGGGGTCATACACGGAGTGAGTAGATAGCTAGAGCCACATGTCAGAACCGTTGTGGATGGTCAGTCAAGCCGGGGTCATACACAGAGCGAGAATGGATGCCAAACAAAGGTCAAAATGAGGAGCAAACTTAACAAGTAATCACAGGAACACCATGTAAGGGCAACTAACACTAGGACCCCGGGAAGTAGATATAGGTCTACACAGAGGAAGCGAATTAGTTAGTCAATTTGAATACAGTGTATAAGTGAGCTCTGCGTTCAGAGACAGCAAAGCGCGCCTGTACCCGTGACTACCAGGCAGAGCAGCAAAATTGCACCAGGGTAGCTAGCAGCACGGATCCCAAGGTACACTGTGATAACAGGGCTTTTATCCTGCCTTTGGATTTAAATATTTTTTTGGTGGATCTCCAATCCTCTCTCTTTGAACCACAATCTTTGGCTTCTATCAAAAATCTTACATATAAGACTGTTGTTCTCATTTCTATTGTGTCAGCAAGAATAGTTTCCGAACACAGTGCTTCTACAGTCCATGTATTTCATCAGGGTAAGGTTGTTTTAAGGATTGTCCCTGAATTCCAACCTAAAGTTATTTCTATATTCTACATCAATCAAGAATTCATTATTTCTTCATTGTCCTAAAAAAAGAGGAAGTTCTTCAAGTTAGAAGTGGTTCGCTGTCTTCACCAGTATGTTCACCTAGTGTTTTAGACAGACATCATTCCTGATGAACTAAAGAAGGGCATACAAGCTTCAAAGACAACTATTTCTTCACGGATTGAGACTATAAGATAAGTCTCAAAACTCAAGTCTTTTCAGGCTCATTTCTGGATTACAGCTCATTCTATTCATTCCATCAGTACTTCATGGCCCTTGAAAAATCAAGCTACCGTTGACCAACTCTACAAAGCTGCAACATGATCATCTGTTCACATGTTCTCATAGTATTATAAATTTATATTTTTGCATCTCAGAATGCCAGTGTCGAACTCAGTTTTGCAGTCCATCGTTCATTAGTTTTCTTTCCCACTGTCAGTTTTTGGGACATCTCCATGGTCCCTGCATCCATCAAGACTATAGAGAAAAGGGGATTTTTGTACTTGTCAGTAAATCCTTTTCTCTTAGTCCTTTGATGGATGCAGGACATCCCACCCACAGAAAACTAATTTGGGTAAGGATGCCCTGATGTTTCTTGGCGACTCGGTCCTATTCTGTTTCTAACCTTGCTATACAATAATTTGCCACAGTCTGATTGGTTGAGGGGTATAGGCTCTTGTGAGTATGAGGAGTTCCAATTAGAGTGCCCTGCCTCCTATAGTGAGCTGCACCTATACACCATAGCCCCTGCATCCTTCAGTGGACTAAAGAGAAAAGGATTAGTTGGTAAGTACAAAACTCTTTTTTTTTCAGGATATGTATGGCTTTCTTTTGATGCCACCTTTATATGTATAGCCCATCAATAAATTTGGTAATATTAAAAAAAAAAAAAAAAGTTTTTAAACAGGTTTTCCATTGATGATTTGTGCTCAGTTAGTGCATTTTTAATAGGTACTAGATAAAACTTATGAACAAGTGTTCTTTTTTGGGGGGTACTGTCCCTCTGAGATGAAAATCTCTATTTCCCTCTTTCCCACCCTGATGTCCCTCTTTTAAGCCATCACACTATGTTGTTTGTATATATGCGTGTGTCACATTGCTCCACAGCAATAAAACTCACATTAATGTTTGATTAAACTTCAGTATATATATTTCTGTGAAAATAAAATGTTGGTCTTGCTCTAAATCATTTATTCAGTTACAAAATGAAATGTCAACATGTCATGTCATATTTTTATAAGTTGTCCCCAGCAGTCCTTCTCCCAGTACAACAAAATTGCCTTATCTTTTGCTATTTGAGCTCTGTTCTCTGCCATTTTCTTTCTCAAAACTACATTGAAGTGAAGAGAGGCAGAAAGCAGTGATAAAGGAAATGTTTACATATATAGCCTTTGTTGAGTGGCTCCACTGGCACATGTGAGCATTGTAGAAATGATCACATGTGCTGAACCACCGGGACTGGCTGGTACTGACTGCTTCGGTCCAGTTGCAACCTTCCCACAATGATCACAGCGTGCCATGCGGGGCACTGTGATCATTAACCCATCATGTGCCAGGCCCATCATCTGTTCTCAAAAACAGATGTCTGTGATATCCTGGCAAGTTACTTGTCCTTTAGGGGTTAAATTCTTTACAAAATAAGAACCTTGAACAACAAAAAAGAGTGAACATGGATATCAAATGATTGATTGATTAAAAAATCCATGAATTGATCAATAAAAACTGGAAGCACGGAATACTACGTATGATCTGGATCAGGGGTGGGCAATGTGAATTACTCAACCTACTGCTGGATTACAACTCCCATCTTCCTCTGCCAGACTTTGATTGACAGCAAATTGTGAGATTTGTAGTCCTGCAGTGGCACATTGCCCACCCTGCCCGAGTGCAAACATTGCAGCCCTTCATTTTCTGTTGGACTGAAATTCCCATTATCATTAGATATCTGTTTGCTCATCTACAATGAAGTTGATGTAAATACTTCCTTTGCTTAATGTCAGTATCTTTTAATAGGTAGTCTGGAATGAGGCTCATAAGTTCCTGAAGGTTGAATTCCCAGCCAAAGTTCACAGTTCAAATGCGACATTTGAAATACAGTTTGGGCACCTTCAAAGGCCCACACATCGGAACACATCTTGGGACTGGGCCCGATACGAGGTGAGGGATTGTAGAAATGTGATTGGATTGTGCTTTTAGTGTTTTAGATTTAAGATTTTTTTTTTTGTGAATGTGTTTCAAGTGGGTGTGGCTAAAATGTATACCGTTTTGTGATATCTTTAGTGATTGTGCCTAATTCAGCAAAAGCAATTAGCACTTGTTTTTATGTGTCTGGTTAACTGTGCCATTATTTAGGATTGTTATATATAGAAATAGAGGCTCTATATGGGAATAGTGCTGTTCCTCACCTTATGGTTGCTGCCAGGAAGAAGATCCCTGCTAATAGATCTAAACACAATGATAACATTTCAAACTATATTCCGGCGCTTCCCAAAGTAAGTTTGTAGGTAGGCACAAATAAACCACAATCTAATATCCCAAATGAAATTTTATTTCACCAATGCACTCTCATCAAGCATCTATAATGCCAACAGAATGTAATACAATATAGAAAGCTTGTAAAATCAATGTTCTCCATCACAATAGGAAACTGTGTTATACACTCAGCATCCAAAGCACGCTGTCTTGGGGTCATACTTGATTCTAAACTAACCTTCTCCCCCCATATCCAAGCTGTCACTAGAACTTGTCACTTCTTCCTAAAAAATATTGCAAAAATACATCCGTTCCTCTGCCTATCAACAGCTAAAACACTATCTCAGGCACTTGTTCTTTCTAGACTTGACTACTGCAACATTCTACTCTCTGGTCTTCCTGCTTCTCATCTCTCTCCACTTCAGTCTGTTATCAATTCAGCCGCAAGAATCACCACATTTGCTCCCAGATACCTTCCATCTCATCTCCTCCTGAAATCCCTCAACTGGCTACCTATAAAGTATCGTATTTCTTACAAGATTCTCCTCCTCTCCTGTAAGTCACTCTGTTCTTCAGCACCCTCTTACATTTCTGCCCTTATCTCCCGCTACACCCCTTCCCGTCCCCTACGGTCTTCTCAAGGGTTCTTCCTGTCCTCTCCCTACACAACTCGAGCCATCTCTCAACTACAATCTTTCTCACTGGCTGCTCCTCGACTCTGGAATGCCCTCCCCATCACCATTCGCCAATCATCCACAATCATCACTTTCAAGCAACTCCTCAAAACCCACCTGCTCAGGGAGGCATCTCAATAGCAATGTCCTCCTTCTGCACACTGACAGTCACATCAGAATCCTTCTGCACTTCTTTCACCACACCTTGTACCTGCACTTATAATACTCCTCCTAGTGTCTCTGTTTGTCAATATGAATTCAGCCTAGATTGTAAGCTCCTTGGGGCAGGGTCCCTTTCCTAGTGTATGTTTCCCTTGCTGCACTTTCCCTCACAAATAATGTAATGATTGTACTTAACCTTAATGCTCTTAACCCCAGTTCTGTCGTTTTTGTATTGTATTATTTCAACTTCTGTTAAGCGCTGTGTACATGTATGGCGCTATATAAATAAAGATACATACATACATACAAGGTTATTAATACTAAAAAATATGGTCACTTCATCATAACCGTATAACGGTAGTGAAGTACCTTTTCCAGTATATACTCTCAAGGATAATAGTACACTCCTCGGCTTAATGAGAAATTGTTTATATACCATTATTAAATTTATTTAGGATTGCATTCTATACAACATCAAGGTGTTTGTGTATATTATATATATAATTTTTTTTTTTTTTGCTTTATATATAAATTGCTTCACAATGTGTTATAGATCTCTCTAATTTTCTAGGAGGATAAAGTCCTATTTCTCTTATGTCCAATGTAGAAAATAGGAACCATGGGATAAAATTCCCCTCTTCCCTCCAACTTTACCCTCTGCCCTCAGTTTCAGTTAACCTGGCCTCATAATAGAGAGTGTTGGCACTTAATATATGGGGCTGTATAATGCCCCATTAGGCACACTCCCATTAACCGGCTTCTGGAGATTGATTGACCAGTTCACAGGTGTAATTCTGGATAATTTCTCTGTAGAGGTTGACTTTATTACAATTCTATGCCTCATTACTGAACGTCTCTAAAGTTTATTTAAAGATATAGTTATGTCACGCTATAAATAAATATCTGATTATTCCTTATACTTTTTTAACCCCTTAAGGACTGGGATAATCTGGGGTGGTTGGCCATTAAGGATCGGAGCAATTTTGACCTTTTTGACTAGGTCTTTGTTCGACAGTGTTTTCCCTCTAAGTCTTTTATCTCAGCCACACAGTTTTTTATGCACAAGTATGGTTTCTTTTGCTACTACACTTATATGGATAACACACCTTTTATTTCATTATAAATAAAAAAAACTATTTAAAACGTAAACATTTTTATTTTCTTTGGTTCTCTTGTGATCATTTGGGCCCAATGGTTTAATTTTCCTTTTGAGACTACATGAAAGGTATGACTGGTCATTCAAACGTACAAAATGTGCAGTTTTAGGGGTGCACTGTCCCACTGGTGTGAAAATCCCTGTGTCCCTCTTAACCCCCCCCCCCTTAGTTTCCCACTTTTTGATATAAAAGACTGTGTGGTGTGTATAGGTGTATTACCATAATGTTAGTTTTAACTTCAGTAGATGTGTTAATAAATTAGTGTTCATATTTATTTAAAAACAAAAAAACGGGCTGACAGTAGGTCATAAATGGACCTACATTCATCCTGCCCCCAGCGCCAGTAATGAAGGGGTTAATACCCTCAACTCTGGCCTCTATTTGCTTAAAGCGGAACTTTCATATGATTACAGTAGTGTTGAAAATCATAGTTGCATTAGCGATATCCACAGACTTGTGCTTGAAAAAAAAACTGAATTAACGAAAAAAAGAACCTTTTAACCAGACAGGCACCGGGGAACAGAACAGACATCTTGCAGAGCCAGCATCTCTGCGTCTGCACTGTCTGTCCCCTCAACTCCACGATTGGTGAGTTGACTGCCACTGTACCTTATTGCACCAGAAGGGACTGACAGCGCAGGCGCAGAGAGTGCCTCCTGCAATATCCCAGCCGGTGCCTGTCTGATTAAAAGGTTAATGCAGCAATTTGTTTTATTTTCCAGCATAAATCTGTGTATATCACTAGTGTAACTATGATTTGTGGCGCTATAGTAATCATATTAAAGTTCCACTTTAAGGATTTGTCTGTTATCTGCTTCTCTCCTCTACTCTCATAGTAATGAAGAGAGAGACAGAGTACAGTCACAAAGGCATTGCCTTTGTGAATGAAGAAGCCAGTAAGCATGACTACTGTAGGAGCAATCGCATGTACCAGCAAAGCAGAAAAGTACTGAAACTGAACGTTCCGGTCCAGGAGCACTCTGTTTCAGTCTCTGCAGCATGATAGCAGCGCGCACTGAGGTGAGCTGATATCATTTACCCTTGATGTACCTGGACCTTCATGGGTCCTTATGGGGCCTTTACCCATCCATGATGGTCCTGGCACGTCATGGGTCCTTAAGGGGTTAATACAGTAATGCTCTGTACCTTTTGCAATGTCCATATTGGTGTAGTTTTATTCTAATTATATTTTAAAACGTTTCCCCCTCCAGCCCCTTTTCCAGATGTCACTCTTCTTCCTTCAGATCAGAAAGCCAATCTGGATGGATTACAATGAGGGACAATATTGTGTGAGCATCGGGAAAACCCTGCTCCCCCTTCGTCAAGTGGGGGCAAGGTTTTCCTTATACAGGCGCAGGCAATATTGTCCCTCATTGCAGTCTGTCCGATCAAGCGACCTGCTTTCAGATTTGAGGGAAGCAGAGTGACATCGGGAAAAGGGTCAATGAGGGGGAAACTATAATTACAATAAAACTACACCAATATGGACATTGTGAAAGGTACAGAGCATTATTATAAAGCATAAAGAATAATCAGATATTCATTTATAGCATGACATTACTATGATTTTAAAATGTCTGAAGACTGGTAAGTTAACAATCTGAATGCTATGGTCTTATCTCTTATATCCCTGTTAATATTGGCACACACTGGGATGTGGTGTTCTTGCCTGTTATGCACTCAGTTCTTCTCGTTTTCTTGGCAGTCTACGTCTCTGAAGATGGCCTTATTTTTGTTTTGTTTTTTTTATACCTTTTCTGTACTTGGGCTGTTCTTGCGCAGTTATAAAAGGGCTTTCGCCTCCTTTTAGAGCAGATAGCTCTATTCTATTGATCTTTTCTATCATTCTGCATATATGTATGTTTCAACTGTATTTCTTTATTTTCTTTATAATTCGTTTTATTAGACACAGCCCTTTTAAGAAGGTGTGCCCATATGGAGGTCATTTTGTTTCATAATATGCATGGAGAAGTTTTACAGGGAAGTATCTCGACACCTGTTTCACTTTAAAAGGGTCAGAGAGGGATCAAAGTTAATCACTTGACCTACTTGGGGAGAATGTTCAGACCACTTAAATTCATGATTTTTGCATGGCTGGAGAGCCACTGTTTGCTTAGCATATGCGATCAGAATGACATTCCCTAGAATCCCCCATTTCCCAGGTTTTCTGGATTGGACAGGGTGGTGCTTTGACAACTCTTAGTCTTGTTCCATGAGCTTCACAGAGTTTGGCCTCTCCTATCTAGCTTATCAGTCCTTATAGTCAGATAGTAGTGTACCTTTTTTGGGTATTGCTGTACATTTTGTCATACTTTTCAACTACTTTGGACTATTTTGTCATGCTTATTTTTGTTTTTTACTATGAACATGTCGGATCCCAAGGCACACATGTGGAAATCCAAGCCTAAGGATTCAGTCCCTGTAACACTTTAGCACACTTCTCCTCATGCCAAACTGGGCTTCCCTTTGTCCCTCTTGCACTGTGGCCCCTACTACACCTCCAGGGCCCTCTACAGCAGAACAAGAGCCAGTTTGGGTTAAGACTCTGACTTCTTCATTTTCTTCTATCCCTTCTTCTATTCAAGGGGCATTTGATTCTTGGCTCCTCATACCCCCCTGTCACACACATATTGATCACTTTTTAGGGGCCATTTTCAGATGGTTGGAGATTAATTTGTAGAAGAAGTTGATTCTAATGGGGGGAGGATATGGATTACTCCTTGTCCTTTGTGGATGCCTACGAGTAATCCTACGGACACTGCAAATTTCTCAGGCTTCTGTTTCACACTCTTGCTCACTGGACATTTTACAAAGGTGCAAAAAGAAGTTACCCATTTTTACTCCCCCTCACTTTCTGGACCAGGGTTTCCTGGAAGAGTTTAAGAAGCCTGATAAGAGACTCTTCCTTAACAAATGTATTTCCAATCTCTATTCCTTTTCAACTGAGACCTTGTAATCCCCAATATCTACTTTTGGTAGATACTGTGGTACTTAAGGATCATTCTAATAAATCCTTAGATTCCCTATTGAAGGCAAATTCTATTGCCACAGGTGATATACCCTGCAACCCATTTTCACTATGGCTTGGGTCATTAGAGCTTTGGTTATCTGGCATGAACAGCTATCAGATTCCAAAGAGGAGCTATTTATTATGTTGGCCTATATTCTGGAGGCCAGTGCATATCTCACTGAGATGGCTTTTGATGCTGCTAGGTTTTCTGACAAATCCTCAGCTTTTTTGGTAGCCACATGTAACATTTTTGTCTCTCAAGATTTGTTTGGCTGAGCAGTCTTCCACAAAGGTTTAGGTTTCCCTCCCCTTTTTGGGTCCAACCTGGGTAATGTCATTAGTTGATGCTAATGGAATCAACCATGCTTTTGCATTAGATTACACCTAAGCGTCCCTTTTTTCCCAAAGAAGACAAGTGGTTTTGGTTACCCTCTCCAATTTGGGGCATCTAAGGTGCAACTCTTTAAAGGGATAGTAATACTTCAAAAGTACTATCCCCCATGTTGTAGCCACTGAAAAACTTAGTTAAATGAGACCAGCGGTTGAGAGATATCAGCTTTCAAAGTTCCCTCTTTGGCTTTTCCCCTGATGTCAGCATTCTAGTTGAGAGCAGGGGAATCCTCTCCTGGGATCAGGCGGCGGCTGTGCAGCAGAGCAGAGATCGCGTTAATATAAAAGAAATCCTTTACTAAAAAGGTCTTCTATGTGTGCTTGGTTTGCAAGCACATGTAGAAGACCTTTTAAGTTAAGGATTTCTTTTTTTATTAACGCAATCTCTGCTGTGCTGCAGAGCTTCCGCCGGTCCCGGGACCGGATTCCCCTGCTGTCAGCTAGAATGCTGACGTCGGGGGAGAGGAAACTTTGAAAACAGCTATCTTTCAAGCCATAAATGTTTGAGAGATGCCATTGGTCTCATTTAACTCAGTTTTTTAGTGGCTACAACATGGGTTATAGTAATTTTGAAGTATTACTATCCCTTTAAGGGATGCCTGTCCCAAAGCCCAAACATGCTTGGCAGAACAAGAAGTCTGCTCAGAAGCTCAATGCTGACCCCCCCCCCCCCCCACACACACACACACACAGGGTTCTGGCCCGTCTCTGCCGGTAGGGGGTCGCCTTTGTTTTTTTCAAGACACATGGGAGTAGTGACGGACCATTGCTTTGTGCTAGTCATTTCTTTTTGTACAGAGTTTCCTGGGATCTGGTTAAGGAGCATCTGTTCATAAACTCAGTATCCTCCCTGCTGGAAATGCAGGGTTTTGGTTCCTGTTCCTGTTCCAGCCCAGGAATGAGATACTGGTTTTTGCTCTAACCTTTTTTTTTTTTTTTTGTAGTTCCCAAGGAAGACAGTGGCTATCATCTTATTTTGGACGTCAAGCGTCTCAACCAGTACATGTTAACTCTTTGCTTCGGAATGGAGTTTCTCCTTTCACATACTGCATCCATGTGTCCTGGGAATTACTTGCCTTTCTAGACCTCCATGACACTTTCTTCATGTCCCGATTCATTAGAACCTTCAGCATTTCCTACGCTTTGCCTTCAGGAGAAATTATTGACAGTTCAGTGCTCTTCACTTTGGTCTAACTTCTTCTCCAAGGTCATTTCTGCTTTGGGAGCTCATGCCTGCACTCAGAGAATATCCTTGATTCCTTATCTATACAACCTTTTATTCACGGGTCCTTCGGGTACTGTTCTACATTCACAGATTAAATACTGTATACATATCCTCTAGCAACATGGCTGGATATTCAACATCACAAAGTCCTCTCTAGTGCCTTTCCCGGTCCTGTATTTCATAGGCATGCAATTCGATACCCTACAAGGAAGGGTATTTCTGCCAGAGGGCAATATCCAAGCTCTATTTCTGCCGGTGACTCAAGTGCTATCCTTTGGAAGCCATTCCCTACAATCAGTTTTACATGTGGGACCCGCCTCTGGACGTTCGCAGGAGCTGACCTGTCCCCATCTCCATGGATGAAATAGAATCTTTGTTGGTGGCTCCCTGCACCCATCCAATGCTAGGACATCCATTTGTCATACCAGAATGGATAGCCATTTTGCCTGCCCCTGAGAGTGAATCTCCTGACCCAGGGCCTGGTTTGTCATCGTCAAGTGGAAAGGATGACTTTGACCGCATGGCTCTTGCAGGCAGCCTCTTGAAGTAGAAGGGTTTTACAGATGATGTAATGTAATTTCTACTGTGCTCCATGCTAGGAACCTAGTCTCTTCTAATGCCTGTCATAGGATCTGGCCCTTTTGTACCTATTTACAATGGGACCCTGGAGAAAGAAGACTGGTAAGTAAACCGTTTGAATGCCATGGTCCTTTCTACTTATTTCCCATTTACCTTTTGCACCCACTTTCATTGGAGTCCTTTCCTATTTTGCACTTAATTCTTTGACACAATAATCTCTCCTTTGAGTCTATGTTACAATGGCTCCTGCAGTTTTTATATGGTCCTTAAACCTTTCAGGGTAGGTTTAAAAATTGAAGGTTTATTTATACCATAACCTTTCTAGTTTGCCAATAATCTGTATTGCAGAAGCATTACTATGCTTTTAGCTATATGTTTCACTCTTCTTGGGACTTTTTAACATTAATTAGTTTTAGCTTAATTTTTAGGTATATGACCCCTTTAAGAACAGGAGCTTGAGCAGAGGTCATCTTTATTCCTTTGATATAAATGCATTCACATATATGGGGAATATCACTGCACATAGGGCAGAGTGGGCTCAAATGTAACCATTGTTCTATTGCAAGAAGAATGGAAGACCCTGATTAGAGACTTTTCCGTAATAAACTCCATGAGTCCTTATTAAAGGCGGACATTGGGGCGGCGTTGAGACGTATCTTTTCTTCAGCTTGGGACAACAGAGCATTAGCCTGAACTACTACGTGGCTATATGTGGGGATGTTCCTTAGGAGGATCTCCTGGTTATACTTTCCAGCATCTTAGAGGCCATCACATACATCTCTGAATTGGCCTTAGATGCCTTCAGGTTCTTAGGTAAGTCTTCAGCATTATCTTTTGCCACGTGTCTTACTTTATGGCTCAATATTTGGTCAGCTGACCGATCTTCAAAAAGATCCTTCTTTCTGTTCTTATGTGGGCAAGCATCTCTTTGGACCAGACCTGTGTAAGGTCATCAGTGATGTTACTGGAGGCAAGATGTAATGTTACTGTGTAAATCGTAAATAATTAATTGGATAGTTCTTTGTATTTACCTTGAATGTATATGTAAATGGTAATCATATCACCCCTTAGACGTCTCTTCTCTAATGTAAACATGCCCAGTTTGGCCAGTCTCTCTTTATAACTCCAGATCCTCCAGTCCCTTTATCAATTTTGTTGTGCTTCTCTGCACTTTTTCCAGTTCAGCAATGTCTTTTTTAAGAACTGCCACTTAAAACTGTATTCCATATTCTAGTTGAGGCCTAACCAAGGATTTTATACCAAGGTAGGATAATATTAGCATCCCTTGCATCTACACCTCTTATTATGCAGGCTAGTACCCTATTTGCTCTTGCAGCAGCTGAGTGACTCTGCACACTGCTGTGAAGTCTATTGTCTATCAGTACTCCTAAATCTTTTTCTAATGAGGATTCCCCAAGTTGTTTCTCATTTAGAGTATATGTAGCGTGTTTGTTTTAACAGCCAACATGCATAACTTTACTTTTATCTACATTAAATGTCATCTGCCACTTTTCTGCCCATTCACTCAGTTTATCTAAGTCCTTCTGCAGAGAAAAAACATCCAACTCTGTATGTATTTCCTCACATAGCTTAGTGTCCTCGGCAAAGATTGAGACGCTCTTTCAATTCCCACTTCAAGATCATTAATAAACAAATTAAAAAGCATTGGGCCCAGGACTACACCCTGTAGCACCCCACTTATAACTGTAGACCAATTTGAAAAGGTTCCATTTACAACAACTCTCTGCCATCTATCATTTAACCAGTTCTCAATCCATATACAGATAAAACGCCCAGACCAAAGCCTTTTAATTTATACAATAACCTGTTGTGAGGCACAAAGGCTTTTGCAAAATCCAAGTATACTACATCAACAGCAATTCCCTTGTCCAATTTACTACTTACTCTTTTGTAAAATGCAATTCATCTTGATTGCACCTTTCTTGCCTCCTAGGCCTGGTTTGTGGATCTTCTCCACCTTTCCATTAAAAAAACATTTTGCCTTCCCTTGAGGTAGAATCTTCAGACTCAGGGCCCACTCTGTTACCCGCAAACTAAAAGGCTTACTTTGATGGCATGACTCTTGAATACAACATCTTGAAGGTTAAATGGTTTCTTGGATGATGTCATCTCCACCATGGTCCAAGAGAAGAAACCCATTTCTTCCAAAGCATATTATAGGTTCATTTTGTACCAGTGGTGAGATGACAGGCACATGTCTCATCTGTTCTTCAGCCTTCCTATGATTTTGGCTTTCCTGCAATATGGTGTGAACAAAGGTTACAGTCTGTGCTCTGCCATGGTACAGATTTCAGCTCTTTCAGTTATCTTCCTGGGGCATATTTCCCTCTTAAAAGATGTTAAGACCTTTATTGAAGGGGTTGGCTTTATGCCTCCCTCTCCTTTCGGGATCCACTCCTCCAGTGGGACCTTAATTTGGTCTTGGGCATTCTTCAGAGACCTCCCTTTGAACCTATTTTATTGGTTTCCTTGCATGTTTTGACATTTAAAATGGCCTTTCTTTTGGCCATTGTTTCTGTATGCTGAGCTACAAGCCTTGTCTTGTAATCCTCCTTTCCTAGTTTTTCATCAGGACAAGGTGGTCCTTCGTACCTCTGTGTCTTACCTAAAGTCATTTCAGACTTTCACATCAACCAGGAAATTGTCCTTCCTTCCTTTTGTCCTGACTCTTCTACCAGACAGAAACAGGATCTTCAGCTGTTGAATGTGGCCCAATGCCTTAAGTTTCATGTAGCATTTCTAAAGGCCCTAGAGAGGGTCAGGCTGCATCCAAAGTCACTATTGCTATTTGGATCAACAAGTGTATATGTTCAGAAAGATATCTGTTCCTTTCAGAGTCATGGAGCATTCCACCAGATCTGTGGCACCTCCTGGGCCTAGAAAAATCAGGCCTCTGCCAAACAGCTGTGCAAGGCAGCTATGTGATTATCCTTGCATACATTCACCAGCCACTGCTGTGTCAATATCCTTGCCACAGCTGAGGCATGCTTTGGCCGACAGGTCTTTCAGATAGTCGTGCCTTTTTAAGGACCATCTTTCTTATCTCTACATTCTGTTAAGTAGTTTTGAGCCATGTTGGGTTGTTTGCTGTGTAAGTTTGGTGGCCGATGACACTTGAGATTCCATGATGCCAGTTTAGTCCCATGGAACACTGGTCTTCTGTGGGGAGAATTTTTTCTCTTTACACCTCCCAGGAATCTTTATGCACGTGTTGGTATATTCCCATGGTTCCATATGGGGATGTAAGAGAAAACAAGATTTTATGGAACTTAAAGTTAAAGTTAGAACTCAGTCCCAGATTTAAAAAAAACCTTGTGTTCCTTACCCTGGGCAGAGAAGTCCTCTTGAGGTCATTGTTCAGGGGACCTTTTTTCTTAATGCTTTTGGCAGTTGCTTGTGCCACTTTTGCTATACGTAAATCTGGAAAGTTAGGAGTTAAGCTGGAGGAACAAAGAAGAGTCTCTGCCTCAAAGGCCCTGCCTTTTTTGAAGTGCCCTGCCCTCTGTAGGAGGGGAGTTTTACCTCATGTTTCATGTGTTCTATTGAAATAAGAGAAAAGTATTAAAGGGTATGTTCACTAAAATACTATTTTATGGAAATGCACAATTTGTTTGTTTTTGTTATTTTGTCTGAGACATATTTCCTTCCCACATTCATTATGACATCATGAACTGTTTAACCTTTTTAGTGCAGGAGGGCTACAAAACGCATTGCAAAGGGGTAATGTGCTCAAGGGAACGGTGTTGTAGGGGCAAATAAAAGTCCCATTCGAAGACATCTAGCATTGAATGGTTTAAATGCTCTTTTATATGTCCCATAAAATGCTGTTGGTTTGCCCTAGAACTGCTCCACTTTTACCTTGTTCATATGGCCCATTCTATAGTAACCCGTTTTAATCTCCCTCACCAAGGAAAATGTGCTAAGGAGAAATGGAGTAATTCTGAAGTAAACTAACTGCCCTATAGAGGATGACTATACATTCCCATTGATTTAAATGGGGCTTTTAACTGCTTGAATGTTAGAGGCTTCTATTGCACTGATTTGCAATGCTTTAGAGACCTCTGTAGCAATTAAGGGGTTAAAATCACTATTAAAGTCAATTTGGGGAATTTGTCTTTGCCCACTATAGTTCAGGTTGCTTGCTGTGAAATTACTCCAGTCCTCTTAGTACACTAGTCTCAGTGTGTATTCATTTTTCTCTATTATTATTGCCTCTTTTACATCTAGATCTTGGTATTGTGTTCAGTATGGCCTGGGTGTGATGACATGTGTATCCTGGTAACAGTGACATTTGTACTCCCAGTAACAGACTGCAGTTAGTGCTGTCCATGTTCTCTTTTTATAAAATGCCCTTTTCCCCATCTTTCTGCAGGTCTGGGCTCACCGGTGGATGGATCTGTCTGAACATGGCTTTGGAGTGGCTATGCTGAATGATTGCAAATATGGGTGCTCTGTGCTTGGGAATCTTATGAGCCTCTCTCTGTAAGTACAAACAAGCAAACACTTGCTGTTAGACCAGGCTTAGGCAACAAGTGGCCCTCCAGCTGTTGAGGAGTAAAATTCCCAACATCCCTGGCCAACCACTGGGGGTTCCTGATTGCCAATTCCTGGATTAGACAGTGTAAAATGCTGTTTTATCCCAGCCCATGTAAATACAGACAAAGAAGGGGTTGTGAGAAATCAATAGTTTTATATGGAGCATACATACAAAGACAAAAGTGCAGCAAATCTGTCACAAATGAAATGCACCATAAGCAAGGGATAACAATTCCCATTCAGACCATTCAGTGAAAGGTACTTCTAACCCACTGAAAGCAACTGAGGTCTCCAATATCTCCAACAGTCACAACACTGGGACCCTTTGAGGGCTCTTTTGGCCATCTAAAAACATAAATCCTCAGCACTGCTACTATTTACATGTGCTGTTAAAGCCAGAGCCAGATTACAGGTAAGGCACCCTAGGCACCTGCCTAGGGCCCTGTCAGGGGGCCCAATGTAGACAGCCTGTTATCGGATCTTGGCACATGCGCACATATGGGAGAGAGGGATTGGATGAGTTGGTCACTCGCTGGCAGAGCAGCTCCATGGAGCACTGGCACCAAAAAATATTTATAGGGCATGCGGAGAGAATAGTGACCATACAGTCTAGAGAAACAAAAGGCTTTGCTTTCTGGAGGGTGTGGGAACCATTTAATAATATTCTTCCGATGACCCAAAAATGTAATTTGACCTTTGTTTTCAGAACACTTAGGGAACCGTCTATTGTATAGCCACTCTTTGTTCTTGTTATTCTCCTTTGGTGTCTCATTGCCTCCAGAGCTCATATTCCTTCTCTTGGAGGCTCTCCATATTGCCGCCACCTCCCCTTCCCTCTTCCCAGTCTCCTCCAGTTTCTTTTCTTTCCCTATCACCATAGACCCTGTTTTTGGTTGAATAGTTGTATTATCTTTTATGCTGTATTTGATATGTACATTTAAGAAACTGTCTCCAATAAAGTGTGTTGCAAAAGTTAAGTAGCTACCATCCACTCCTTTTTGCATTCGGACTCGTCCCGGGTGGCAATGGCACACATGGTAAATATAGGAAAGCTAGTTAATTAATATAATAATTAATTAGATAACATTTTGAGTGCCTCTTCCTCTATCAACTAACCATACACTGTGTAGGTAGCAATACAAATACAAATTTGCAGGCTCTGACTTCTAATATACAAATGCAAATTATCCTTTGGATTAGTCACCACAAGAGTAATAGGGGAAATCCAGCATTGGACCCCTTGCTCACAGTGCTTAGAGAGACCAGCTGCACCTCACTGACGAGGCCCAACAAGGCCGAAACGTACGTCTGGGTTTGGCTGCTTATCATGTTCAGAAAGGAATTGCCTGGCATTTCGTGGTTGGACTGCTGTAATGGCAGGACCAATATGATATGCTTTAGGATATTTCCTCTCTGAGAAAGGCACTAGTGGGCTAAAAGAGACTGCACCCTGGGTAGAACACCGTTCCTATAGAGCCTTCCCTAACCCTGGCTACCTACACAGTGTTGTTTCCACTACAGTTTTGCGGGCACAGGCATTCAAAGGGTTATAACCCTTTAAGTGTCTGGGCCAACAAAACTGTAGTGGAAACTAAACACTGTGTAGGTAGCCTATGTTAGTTAGGTATGGGGGGTGGGGCAGTGCCCCAAATTGTACCATGCCTAGGGTCCAGTGGAGTGTTATTCTGCCTCTTCTTAAAGCTCTGTAATCCAGTGGCAGGCAACCTTTTCTTCTCTACCTGTTGGATATTAAAATGTCTATCATCCCCAACCACACAACAGCTGGTTGAGGATGATGTGCACTATAGCCTCCAACAGCTGGAGAGCCAAAGGTTGCCTACCCCTGCAATGACCAATTCATGCACAGGCTTTCTGGTAGCATTAGAAGCAGGTATGAAATGTCACTACGGGGGAGTAGGAACCCTCGTGTCCTCGGTACTGGATGGATGCGGGGTTCGATGCTAGGGAAAGATCCTTGGGTGTGGTGACGGCATGCCAGGTACTCCCTCGCTACAGCTGAAGCGGAGTAAATGTTCTGGTCACTAAACCAGATTGTTCCACCCCAGTTGAGCAGGGGTGCAACCAGGATGGGAGTAACTGGGAACCGTAGTAAACCAGGACCAGATGGCAGGACGAGGAGACGGAGAACAGGAATCCTAGCCAGATGTCAGATCAGATTGGTCAGTATAAGCCAAGCTCAGGTAGCCAGAAGGTCAAAAGAGCAGAATGGGTCATTACAAGCCGAGGTCAGGTAGACAGAAGGTCATCAAAGCAGAATGGTGAGTACAAGCAGAGGTCAGGTAGCCAGAAGGTCAATCAATGGACAACAAGATCACTCGGGTAATAACCACTAAACAAGCTTGTGGAACAAGCAGGGAATGGCAGCCTGACTGGGTTTAAATAAGAAGAGTGACCAATAGGAGAAGTGCTACTCAGTCCTTCCGGGAGCTGTACTCTCTCCAATAGAATGGCAAGGAGAGGGAGGCTCGCCAATGCATCCTGCATGAGATCATTAAACTGGGTAAATGGTGTCTATGATTGCACACTGTGGACCATTTGCATGAAATAAATGAGGAGGAATTTCGGGAGCACACCAACTGCACCACCATGGAGGCTTTTAATCCCTTGATTGCTAAAGGCACCCAACACTTTGCTTCTCAATAATTTGGAGAGTTTGCTAATATTCAGGAGATTAAAACTTCCAATTTAGGCCAGGATCCATCAATGTGTCAATGGATTAATGCGCAGGAAAATCGGAGGATTTCTCTGTGCATTAACCATTTGTCCATTCAGCAACTTTCTTCAATAAGCGATGGCCAGATTGATCAGCTTCAAGCTGGCGGATCCCATTTGAATGCATGAGGCGAACAGATTTTCGCTTATGCGTATACGTGTATTTTTTCCATGAATGACCAGTTTACGCAAAATCATTGATGAATACCCGGAGGTATCCATCAATGATTGCAGCAAAAAGCAGCGTATTTGACTGGGGAATTTTTTTCTCTCCCCTATGATGCAGATGGTCTGCTCTAGGATTTCTCCCCTTTAGCTTTCTGAATAAGGCACATAGCCCCATCTTTATTAAATCAAACTGGACAACTGGAGTTATTCTGGAGTAAACCAACTGTGCCCTAAGAGACAAATAAAATTCAGTTTAACCCCCTGAATGCTAGCAAAGTTTCCAAAGTATTGTGATGTAACGTGCATGGGAATTTGGGATTTTTTTTTTTCTCTGTCATCCAATTTGGAACAGAGGAGCCATGTGGCAAAGTCCCTTCCTCCTGGTTGGCAGGGCACTTCTAAAAACAAGGTTTAAGAGGCAGAGATTCCTTTCTTCTTTCCACTTTAGCTTCACCTACTACATTCTGCTTTAAGTGACTTTCCACAGAATAGGGTGTATGGGCACTGCTCTCTTAGTCCTATCTTTTTATCTTGGTATATGGGGCTGTGTAATTCCCCATTGGGTGGGCTCCTATTTACTGGCTTCCTGTATCATGGTTTGCCCAGTTCACAGGTTAGTTTTCAGAATCTTAAAGCTGTGGAGGTTCACTTGGACTTCTAGTCTTTACTTCAATACTGAGTGTCTTTGAAGCTTTTTACTATAATTACAATGGGAGCCTGAAGACTGCAGGTATGGGGGACTTAACATATTGAGTGCTATTGTCCTGTGTTGGGTCTCTACACTACCGACATTCACCGCAATTTGGCATTTTCCTACTTGCACTCTATTGTTTGACTTTATACTATTAGGCTGCTTTTATCCAGGCTGCATAGTTTAAAGAGTTATTAACCCCTTCCCTTGTGCTAAGTGAGTACAATAAAGAAAGGGGTGATATTTCAGATATACTTAAACAGGTGTGTGTGTGTGTGTATGTATGTATATATGTGTATGTATATATATATATATATATATATATATATATATATATATATATATGCAAAAATCGACAGCAGCACTCACAAAGCTTAGTCAAAAGAAAATTGAGTAATTCAATCAGTGCACGTCCCATACAAAAATGATAATCTTAAAGTGTACTCAGCCCGGTAAACTCCAAGCGTCGAAAGAGATGCTATTTGCCCTGAGGAAGGTCCTGTGTGGACCGAAAGCGCTAGGCTTGATGGATGCAATAAACTGATCTGCACATTTGGCGATTTTGTGTGCTGTCTCTTGCGACGCTTGGAGTTTACCGGGCTGAGTACACTTTAAGATTATATATATATATATATATATATATATGTATATATTGTATGCATATACGATAAGTTGTACAAAAATTAAAAAAGTATTACCTAACATTGGCCTGCATCTTTCTCTCTCACTCTCTCTCTGTCTCTCTCTCTTTTCATAACAAAAATGTGACTTGTATCTAATGTGAACTAGCTTATAGATATCTTAGGAACATCTATGCTTGAATAGAACAACATCTGTGTTATCTAGCACATTTGCATGCTATGCTTATAGGCTTAAACAGGGTAGACTTGTAGAAGTGTGCAAACAATAGCATAAAAAATCACATTGCAGGAGATATTCCATAAACAAAAAATATGATAAGATTCCTAGACACTTCAAGCCCTTATTTTATTTTTTTTTTTGTTTAAACACTTTTATTTCCCTAAAAGTAAGCTTTCTGAATATCTGTTTTCAGAGAGCTTTCTTTCAAAGTATAAAAGCAGGGATATTGATAAAAATATAACTATCCCTGCAGCACTGAGTGATCTGTATGTTGTATTCAGTAGACTGCAGGCAATCTTTGCTGCTGCAGAAGACACAGAGGGCTGCTTTTAAATGTAGATGCTGAGAAACCACCAGACACCATCATACTTGCAATAAACCATTGCAAAAGACCATTACACAGAGTCAATCATTGTATAAAACACCACATGCACAATATATAATGCACATATAATATTGTAACGGAAGCTGGGAAGGGACCGTGTCACCTTCCGCCATCGTTCCCGGGTCTCTCCCTCTCGACGCCAGATAAGCGCCGTCGGATGCACCAGATGAAGTATGGACGGTCACTGGAAACAGTCGCAGGATCGCTGGAAGCAGGGAAGCATGGAAGAGTCCACGTCGCCGCCTGACAGTCCACGAAGTTAGGTCGCAGGAAACTGGCAGCAGGCGGTTGACGATTCAGGATACTTGGCGCAGATGGGTATCAGAGTGGACACTTTAGACCATAAGCAATACAAGACTCCAGGACTCCTTGTTCACTCCAAACATAACTCACTTTATTGACACAAACTACATATATTTATACACAAATCTTTACATTGAATTTGATGGGTGAAACCAGATACAAAAGCCTTAATCCTATCATGGTACATGAGACAAAAAGGCCAACAGCAGATGGTCTTAACAGATACAATAACTTAGACAGGATTTAATTTCAGATACAAAAGGGTTTGATTGAACAAAGACTTGAGGGGCGTGAATGGATTAACACACAGCAGGGGGTCTCAGGACAGCTCTCAATACAATGACTTGAGTGGCTAGAATATACATTCCCTTAACAATGGCCAGGGGTTGAGTAATTAAGCAAAAGGCTTGGGGGACTGCAATACATATTGAAAGTAAATATGCCCAACCTCAAATAATTAACCCTTTGCCGGATAGAAGAGTTTGCAGCACACAAGCCTTGAATTGCTCTTTCCTCTGGCACAGCTGCCTATCCACATAAGGCTAGCCAAAGTCTCTTAGTCCAGGATAAGGGCTTGAGAGATCGTATGCCCGGGCACAAAGGGGTGTCCAATATCCATAATCCTTGGGCCCAGGGGTGAATAAATGCCATGCCCAGACAAGGCTCTAGTAACAGGAGGGATCCGTTACAAATATGTTCACATAAATGGTATAAATCGGCTAATCACAAGCAAACCGGTATGGAGGCATGCTGGGTACTATCACCCTCTCTGCTCAGTTACACCAATTCCATAAGGAAAAAAACAGGGTCCACTGCTTCAAATGACAATATTTATTAAGATGAATATGAAAACAAGCAACAGTTGCTTTCAATTATGATATTAATATGAGTATATTCATCATAATCATCATTTAAAGCAGCAGATCCTGTTTTTTTCCCCATGAGCTTGGTATCACTGAGCAGGGAGGCCAGGAGTATCTTGTATGCCTCTTACTGGTTTGATTGTGATCATCTGAGTTATACCAATTTTGTGAGCATTTTATATGTACATTATATATTGTGCATAATGTGTTTTATACGATAAAGACTGAGCCTCCTTGTGTTTGTTTTTAACCTTTTCTGCTGCAGAGATAATGTGACATAATACTGGTTGTAGAATGCCTGTACTTTAAGCTAGAATAGACTTCAGAAAGCATGTGGCACTCAGACAAACTGAAGCTGTAAGTGATCTGCCCTGTATAATTTAGTACTCACTGTTTGATTTTTCAATATTGGGTTGATCTTTGGTACCTGTTCCTTCCCATTACTTGGGTCTTAAACACAGAAAGGGCAGACTACCTATCTAGTAAAGGTCATTTATGCCATCTGTATATACACTGTATATACCCCATCCCTATCTATAACAATTTCAGTTACCGCTGGAATATTGCCACTATATTGTGAAGGATAAAAATGGATTTGGCCACAAGAGGGTGTGGTTAAGTGAAGGATGTGGTTATGGGTGGGGCAAAGGCGGGGCTAGGGGTGCCAGAGGGTCTTGTGCCTAGGGGTGTCTGAGATTTAAATCAGGCCCTGCTCATATTGGTTAAAGCCTTACACCTTTTTTTGCTGCATCTAGTTAGGACTCATCAAAATGTAGCATCTGCCATTTTTAAATGGGTTTCTTCCTCACTTTTTGAAGGTCTTGCAAGATTAGGTGTGTCATAAGAACCAGGCGTTGCTTCACCCACGATTCTCAATAAATCTTTCAGCTTTCAGCTCAGTTTCCAGGTGCTGTGTGGACCTGTCAGCCCTGAGAGGGAAAAGCTTCTGTAGCATGTTTTTTTCCTGGGAATTGCTCACTGAGGCTTCTTCTTTAGAAAATGGTAGTCTGAAGAATAAGGTGAGCAACCCTTTGAGTGCTGAGGTCCATATGTCCCATGCTTCCCCTCCGCACAGGGGTCTCCCTTGGAGTTCCTACTGCATACTCCTGCACTCATTGGGTTTATCTGTATGTCTGTGGGGCTTGGATTAATGGGGTTCTTTGGTACATTTACCCTTTCACTGCTGGTTTGGACACTTGAGGGGCTTATGGCACTTTCCCTACTGGGTCTAGGGTTTATTCTATCCTTTTAGTGTTTGCTGATGCCTTTTGCATTGTTCACACACACTTTGAGTTTTTTGGTTTGTTTTGCGCTCTTTACTGCATAGACGCCATGCTCCATTCACCTCTATGGGACTTTACAGTTTGGGACATAAATCTGCAGCCGCTCAGCGTAGCGACTCGAGACGGCTCATTTTGTTTGTCTGCCCTTGTTCTATAATCCGGTTAATGGTCTGAGTGTTTTGAGGGACTCAGGGGGCTTTGAGTACTGTTTGGGGTACTTTTGAAGGGAAAATTTCTCTTGAGCTCTTGCTTCACACACTCATTTATAGTTGGCTCCCGTCACGGACGCCATTTTCTACCATCCCTTCATGAGTATCCTACGCATGGCTTGGACTCACCTTCTCTCCTCAGCAGATTAACCCTTCGCCTGCCAGATAAGTGTATTTTTGCTATTTCTGGGGTGAAATACTTAATATTAGACACTGTATTTGGGTACACCTTATACTTTCAGACGTTTTGACCCTGGGAGGATGTCTACTCCGTTTGAACTTGGGACTAGGCCTACTAAGACTAAGGATACTGGTGTGTCTGTGACCCCCATTGCACATTGCATGTCAGTCAGGGTTACTTAGAGAATACTCAGGTCATTTATGCCCTTCATGCGCTGCTGCTCCTGAATCTCCCCCAGGGATCTCCAACAATTCATTAGAGCCAACATGGATGCAAGAGTTTAAGGCTACTACTAGAGACTTACGGTCTACCTTACAACTATTTCCATCCCAATTACAAGGGGTCTTCCAGTCTTGGCAGCCCCCTACTTCTATCAGGTCTTCCCTGCCCAAACCTCAGGGTGTACCTAATGTATCCGATTCCTGTGAGGAGGAACTGTTGGTGGACTTGGATGAGGGTGAATATTCTGTGGTGGTGTCCTCTCAGTTTTTTGGGGACCCCTTTGAAGCTGACCCTGAACCCTCTGCCTCACTACCTTGAACATTCCCCTGGTTTCTGAAGCTTCCAAGGACCCTTCTGATGTGTTTCATGAGGCTAAGAAGCAGACTACCTGCTTCCCACCTAATCCCTCCCTTGACCACCTTTTGTTAGTTGAGTGGAAGCTCCCTGACAAGAAAGCTACTGTGTTTGGAAAGTTTGCTGAGCTGTATCCCTTCTCTGAAGTTGTTCTAGCACAGTGGGCCCAACCCCCTAAAGTGGACGGCCCAGTTTCTAGACTTTATAAGTCTACTGGTCTGCCTGTTGCGGATGCTTCTGTCATTAAAGATTGGACTGACAGGAAACTCAAAGCCTTTCTAAAGGCCATCTTTGCTACTGCTGGCACCTCCTTGCATCCCTCATTTGCGGCCGCTTGGGTGAACAGAGCAATTGCTGTTTGGACTGAACAGCTGACTGTGGCTGTGCATCAGGCTGCCCCTGCCTCTGACCTGTTGTGCCTTCTGGCAAACATTTCTGAAAACAACATTACATATCTGCAGCTATCTTTGATTCCATCCATTTGGTAGCTAGAGTTTCCACTGTGTCTGTGGTTGCCAGATGTGCTTTTTGGCTCAAGATCTGGTCTGCAGACACTACCTCTAAGAAAGCGCTGCTTTCATTGCCTTTCTTGGGAACATCCTTGTTTGGGCCAGAGCTAAAGGACCTTATCAGTGAGGCCACTAGGGGTAAGAGCACCCTCTTGCCATTGGTCGCTAAGACGAAGCCTCAAGCCAAGTGAGTTACATCACAGAAAAGTGATACTAACCAGAGTGAGTCTGAAACAGATAACACCCATTCAGAAACTGAACAAGGGCCACACTTTCAAAGAAAAAAATAAAAGGGGAAATAAATATACTAACAACAGATCGACTTTTTTAGGTCAAAATCAAGGTGGGGTCTCTCCCCCGAGAGCTGAGGGATCGCCGCAGATGGGGATACAAAAGAACAAACCCATGAATAATGACAGTTTACAAGTCATAAATCTTTCAGCAATAGAATTAACTGAAATTGACAAAAAAGTACTCCAGAGGGGACTATCATTTACTCCATCGCTAAAGATGGACCTCTTTCAGTGGATAACGGATACTAATTTATTTGGCGTAAGCTACTTTTGCATAAATATTTTAAGCAGCAAGAGCGCTCTGGAAAATTAACATCTAAAGAAAGAGAAAATATTCGGCTATTATAATCCTTACTGGAAGAAAATCAAAATACATCCACTGAAGGTAAAGGTCCCTTCACAGACCTAAAGATGAATACTAAATTTACTCCATCAGTGAATGTTTCTTCACATGTTAAAGTCTTCATTGAGGGATTCACACAGGAATTGGAAAAACTATCATCAGAGAGTAAACACAGTACCTTTTTAAAAAATATGACAAATAAGGAAAGAGAAGCCCTTGAGGGACTATGTAACAACAAAGAAATCATAATAACACCAAGTGATAAGGGTGGAAATATAGTAATACAGAATTCAAAAGACTACAAAAATGAACACCTTAAACAACTGCAAGATAAAAATTGCTATACACGACTAGAGTCTGACCCCACCAAGAGGTTCCAACTAGAATTAGAGATACTTCTCAAAAGGCTGTACTAGATAAAATTATTTATAAATATGAACAAGAATTTCTAATGGTAAGGAATCCGGTAATTCCCACCTTTTATACCATTCCAAAGGTACATAAAAAACTGGAAAAACCACCAGGCCGTCCAGTAGTGTCTGGGATTGGGGGCCTAACTGAAAGAAGTAGTATTTATGTTGATAAGATTCTGCGAGAATTCATATTTGGCTTACCCTCATATACTAGAGATTCACTGGACGCAATTAAGAGTCTCAATGACATCACTCTAGAGGATAATCAATATTTTGCTAGTCTTGACATGGAGTCATTATATACTAGCATTCTGCACGAATAAGGCATTGAAGCAGTGAAATACTTTCTACAAAGTAGAAGAATTAGTTTTCAAACACATAACAAATTTGTTTGGATCTTCTGGAGTTTGTTTTAAAACATAATTATTTTGTTTTTGACAATAAATT
The DNA here is from genome assembly GCA_037306005.1 of Rhinophrynus dorsalis. Taxonomy (NCBI): domain Eukaryota; kingdom Metazoa; phylum Chordata; class Amphibia; order Anura; family Rhinophrynidae; genus Rhinophrynus; species Rhinophrynus dorsalis. Next base: position 368,161,387 of record CM074721.1, read on the forward strand.
CTATCATCAAACACGGGGGACTGCCATGGGGAGCACTTTTGCTCCCTCGTACAGGCATAGTGTACCAAATCATCTGTAGTTGTGGCAAGAAATATATAGGCAAAACTGTAAGCGTTCTGAACCAGGATTTTGGAGCATCGTGGGGACACATGGAACCAGAGAGAAAAGCCTATTGCAAGACACATACATGAGCAACATCAGGGAAACATAGAAAATCTAAGTTTCAAAGGTATACAGAAAGTCAAACGCGCAATAAGAAAAGGTGATCTTGATATTAAGCTCCAAGCCAAAGAAGCACAATGGATCTATAGGCTAGGAACACTGAGTCCTCAAGACCTGAATAAGGGGTTTACGTTTACGTTTAACCCCTTCATTAAAAGATGGTAGACACCAGTAGCTTTTATTGAGTTTGAAATCCCAACATAAAACCATATTTTATTTTTCATTCACAATGGACACTATCTACTGTATAATAAATATACTCACTTTAGTATAACTCGTACTGGGTATTTAGTGGACCAGAAAGTAATTTATCATGGTACCAAATAATCTAAAGAAGTATGACAATGATTTATCCTTAATGATAATTTACATCAGTTACTTGATTAACTCACATTAAGCTAGTCTCCATTATTATCAAGTATTGTTTAATGAATATCTGATATGCAAGAAAATATCAACTAACTTATATTGGTTTATTCATGGTGACATTAGCTAAATCCATCTATCAAGTGAGTAGCTAATTAATCAATACTGGCATCATAATAAGTTGATAAAAGGGTCACTTTTTTTTTTTTTTTTTTTTTTTTTTATGAAATGTGTTTTTCTGTAACGTGCTGACATTAAGTGACTGTCTTTCTGGGTCTTCTCTTCCACACCATGAAGGGCATGGTGTTTCTCACGGACGAGATGACTCACCAAATCACACACAAGGTGTCAGCTGCCCTGGCTTCCGATCCAGTCCCGGCAAAGAAGTTGACCTCTCTGGTGGGGAAATTCATCTCCACCATGGAGGCGGTCCTGTTTGCCATGCCTCACACAAGGAAACTTCGGAGATTCGTGATCCAGGTCTTCAAGGGCAAGACGGATCTCCCGAAGATGTCAGTTTCTATACCTCTACATGTGGAGTTGAGTTTGTTGTGGTGGCTCGACCTATGGAATCTCCCGAAGGGCAGGGCCTTCCTGGTATCCTTTTGGATGACCGTGACGACGAATGGCAGCCTTTCTGGCTGGGGTGTTGTCCTGGGTCACCTGAATGCCCAGGGTCGGTGGTCCGTGGAAGAGTCTCTCCTTCCCATCAATGTGCTGGAGCTTTGAGTGATCTTTCATGCTCTCTGGTACTGGACGTTCAAGCTGGAGGGCTGTCCTGTTCAAGTCCAGTCAGACAATGCCACAGCTGTGGCTTGCATCAACAAGCAAGGCGGAACAAGAAGTCTCGTAGCTTGGTTGGAGGTCAAGGCTATTTTGGCCTGAGCGGAAGAACATGTTCCTGCCATATCCGCAGTTCACATTCCCGGCATGGACAACTTTCTGGCAGACTTCTTAAGTCGGCACACCGTGGACAGGGAGAGTGGGAACTACATCCGGACATATTCAACCTCATCGTCCAGAAGTGGGGACTTACTTAGGTCGACCTGATGGCAATGAGGCACAACAGGAGGGTTCAGTTTTTCTGCTCCCACTGGAGGGACCTTCTGCCTCTGGCAGTGAATACCATGTTGATCTGTTGGAGCTTTTCTCTGGTGTACATATTTCCTCCCTTTCCCATGTTACACAGGGTGTTGAGGAATTTGCATCTGGAGGGCTTTCCAGTCATTCTGATTCCTCCGTATTGGCCTCATCAGTCTTAGTTTCTGGAGCTTCTGGATCTCTCTGTGGCAGAGCCATTTCGGCTTCCCCGCTATCCGGATCTTCTTCTGCAGGGGTACCTTTGGAAGGACGACGTAAACCGCCTGGGTTTAACGGCATGGAAATTGATTCCACAATATTAAGGAAGAAGGGTTTTTCTTCCAACGTAGTGACCACTATGCTTCGTGCCCGGAAGCCCGTTTCCTCCAAAGCGTACCATAGAGTCGGGTCTACTTTTCTTTCTTGGTGCACTGATAAGGATCTTTCCCACGACTTTGACCTTCCTACAATCCTGTACTTTTTGCAAGATGGGGTTGATAAGGGTCTCAGATTGAGTTCCTTGAAGGTCCAGACTTCTGCGCTCTCTGTCTTCTTTCAGAGACTCCTTTCCATCCTTCCAGATGTCAAGGTCTTCTTTCAGGGTGTTTCCCATGCTCGTCCTGCCTTTAAGAACCCTACTCCTAAGTGGGATCTTAACTTGGTTTTGGGCATCCTTCAGCATCCTCCATTTGAGTCCTTGGCTACCAATCCTCTCCGTCTATTGACTTGGAATATGGCCTTTCTCCTGGCGATAGTGTCTGTTCGCAGTGTCATGGAGTTGCATGTCTTGTCTTGCAAACCCCCCCTTTTTGGTGTTCCACAAGGACAAGGTGGTTCTTTGCACTTCTCAGGAATTTCTCCCGAAGGTGGTTTCTGAGTTTCACATTAACCAGGAAATAGTGGTACCCTCTTTGTGTCCTGACCCTGCATCTGACAAGGAAAGGGATTTTCACTTGTTAGATGTGGTGCGATGCCTTAAGCACTATGTGCATCGTACTGAGTCCATTCGCCAGTCTGACGCGCTATTCGTCATTCCTGAGGGCCCCAGAGCTGGTAGACTGGCATCCAAGGTTACCGTTGCTTCCTGGATTAAGTCTACTATTCATAAGGCCTACGAATTGAGGAAAACATGTGCCATTTCAAGTCACGGCTCATTCCACCAGGTCTATTGGAGCCTCTTGGGCCTACAAGAACCAGGCCTCGGCTGTTCAGTTGTGCAAGGTGGCTGCCTGGTCGTCTGTGCACACCTTTTCTAAACACTACCGCGTTGATGTTCTGCATCGGCCGATGCCAGCTTTGGCAGGAAGGTCCTGGAGGCTGTCTTGCCTGTCTAGGGTTTTCCTCAGTACCTTCAGTATTCCTTAACTGTTGAGCCCGGATGGCTCTAGTTCTGTGTTATGGTTCCTGGTGTGTTATACTCCAGTTTCGTGTCTGTTGACACTGTTATTTATAGAGCTGTGTATGATCTGTTTAGCTCATGTATGCTGTGGTGACTTTGGGGACCTGCGCCTGGTCCTTGCCTTTTTTTCCCACCTCTGGGAAATTCAATGTTTGTACATCCCAAAGTTACCAGTAACATATATTGGACAACAGAGAAAATAGGATATTAGTCTTTCCTGTTAAATCCTTTTCTCTTAGTCCATATAGGTTACTGGTCTCCCACCTTGTCAAGGGACCATGCTTTGTTCTCGTGTGAACGTGGGATTCCTTTCGGGTTCATGCTCACAGTAGTCTTCTTTTCCCTTCTTGCCACCTGGTTATCACGGCGCCCGTGATCTGGGCGACATTCTGTCCATCATGGCTGATCCTTTTCTCCTATTGGCTGCCTGTACTGCTCCTCCTAGTGACAGCCTTTTTATACCCTGGGCTGTCACTCTGCGAGTGCCCTTTTGTGGTGTACCTGATGCCTGGCGCTAGTATCGTTGTTCTGATCCAGTGTATGACCCTGGACTTTCTGACCACTCTCTAGTCTCGTTCCTGCTGCTGCTGTGCACCGATTCGGATTGGCTGACGTTCCTGCTTCCTGTTCTGACCCGGCCCAGCTGACATTCCTGCTCCGTTTACCAACCCGGCGTGATTGACGACCCTGCTCTGTGTACCGAACCGGCGCATCTGAGGATCCTGCTCCGTGTACTGACTTGGCCTGGCTGACGTTCCTGATCTCGCTATCGCCCATCTGGGCGAGGTTCCTGTTCTGCTGTTCCAGTTGGCGAGTTGTGTTGCTGTTGCCAGCCTCCCGGTTGGGCACCAATCCTGTGTCTGGTCTAAGTGCTGAGCCTGTTGCCTGCACACTCTCATCCGTTGTCAGATTCTCGCTGCTTCCACTCCGTGTTTGCACTTGCTTGGTCTGTGTTGGTTCACAAGGGCTCATCCATTGCATTCCATTGTACAGACCACAGCGCATTAACCCCTCCGGGGGAAGGGCCTCGTTATTACTACCATTGGGTTCCGTTGGGCAGTATTGTTTGGGCTGGTATTCCTCTGTCGAGTAGGGCGCTTCCTGTGGCCATCCATTTATACCATAGCCCATGCACACGAAGCTGGGATATTCCGGTAGGGCCTCCTGTCACTGTTTGTTAAGACTCTCAGACGTAAGGTTTAGGTAAAAACATAACTTTATTGAAAAGTTAAAGGCAATCCCATAGGTTTTTCATACACATACAAACAATACATAGAAGATAATGACAATAGCAAATAGGTTCTATAGGCCTTGCCAATATATCGGGCAAAGCAACCCAGGCGACTCTGGAACAAGAGGCTCTACCGGCCCTGCCAATATACTGGGCTGGGCAGCCTAACGGGATACCAATGTAGTAGGCTCTACCGGCCTTGCCAATACCAGGTAAGGCAACCTTAAGATGGAATAGTAAGCGGTTCTACCGGCCTTACCAATATACCGGGCAAGGCAGTCTGACGGAATACCAATGAGTAGGCTCTACCAGCCTTGCCAATACCGGGTAAGGCAACCTTAATGTGGCAAAGTGAAAGGTTCTACTGGCCTTACGAATATACTGGGCAAGGCAGCCCAAGGGAAGGTGACAACCACAGTGACCTAATGATTGTCAAATGGTAATGACAGTAAGATGGAATATAGAGGTTACCAGGTCAAGTGGTTTCACTGTAATCAGAAACTCTCCTGCCCATATACTGTAGGAATCAATGCTGTTAGGACTGGACAGTGCACTCGGAACCATCAAGTACCTGACTGCAAGTCAGGGAGTAAACCAGCGCCCTGCGTTAGGAACATACAGGCAGAATAAGAGCTGCAAGGCTTAGTGGAGCAAACCAGCGTCTGCACGCTGGGACCAACAGACTGTAATGTGAGCCGCAAGGCTAATGGAGCAAACCAGCGTCTGCACGCTGGGACCAACAGACTGTAATATGAGCCGCAAGGCTAATGGAGCAAACCAGCGTCTGCACGCTGGAACCAACAGGCTGAATGTGAGCCGCAAGGCTTAGTGAAGCAAACCAGCGTCCGCACGCTGGGACCAACAGGCTGAATGTGAGCCGCAAGGCTAATGGAGTAAACCAGTGTCCACATGCTGGGACCAACAGACTGTAATGTGAGCCGCAAGGCTAATGGAGCAAACCAGCGTCCGCACTCTGGGACCAACAGGCTGTAATGTGAGCCGCAAGGCTAATGGAGCAAACCAGCGTCCACACGCTGGAACCAACAGGCTGAATGTGAGCCGCAAGGCTTAGTGAAGCAAACCAGCGTCTGCACGCTGGGACCAACAGGCTGAATGTTAACCACAAGGCTTAGTGGAGCAACCAGCGTCCGCACGCTGGGACCAACAGGCTGAATGTGAGCCGCAAGGCTTAGTGGAGCAAACCAGCGTCTGCACGCTGGGACCAACAGACTGTAATGTGAGCCGCAAGGCTAATGGAGCAAACCAGCGTCCGCACGCTGGGACCAACAGACTGTAATATGAGCCGCAAGGCTAATGGAGCAAACCAGCGTCCGCACGCTGGAACCAACAGGCTGAATGTGAGCCGCAAGGCTAATGGAGTAAACCAGTGTCCACATGCTGGGACCAACAGACTGTAATGTGAGCCGCAAGGCTAATGGAGCAAACCAGCGTCCGCACTCTGGGACCAACAGGCTGTAATGTGAGCCGCAAGGCTAATGGAGCAAACCAGCGTCCACACGCTGGAACCAACAGGCTGAATGTGAGCCGCAAGGCTTAGTGAAGCAAACCAGCGTCTGCACGCTGGGACCAACAGGCTGAATGTTAACCACAAGGCTTAGTGGAGCAACCAGCGTCCGCACGCTGGGACCAACAGGCTGAATGTGAGCCGCAAGGCTTAGTGGAGCAAACCAGCGTCTGCACGCTGGGACCAACAGACTGTAATGTGAGCCGCAAGGCTAATGGAGCAAACCAGCGTCCGCACGCTGGGACCAACAGACTGTAATATGAGCCGCAAGGCTAATGGAGCAAACCAGCGTCCGCACGCTGGAACCAACAGGCTGAATGTGAGCCGCAAGGCTTAGTGAAGCAAACCAGCGTCCGCACGCTGGGACCAACAAGCTGAATGTTAACCACAAGGCTTAGTGGAGCAACCAGCGTACGCACACTGGGACCAACAGGCTGAATGTGAGCCGCAAGGCTAATGGAGTAAACCAGTGTCCGCACGCTGGGACCAACAGGCTGTAATGTGAGCCGCAAGGCTAATGGAGCAAACCAGCGTCCACACGCTGGAACCAACAGGCTGAATGTGAGCCGCAAGGCTTAGTGAAGCAAACCAGCGTCCGCACGCTGGGACCAACAGGCTGAATGTTAACCACAAGGCTTAGTGGAGCAACCAGCGTCCGCACGCTGGGACCAACAGGCTGAATGTGAGCCGCAAGGCTAATGGAGTAAACCAGCGTCCGCACGCTGGGACCAACAGGCTGAATGTGAGCTGCAATGCTTAGTGAAGCAAACCAGCGTCCGCACACTGGGAACCAACAGGAGGAAATGTCGCCGAAGCGAATGAAGAACAATGTCGCCACAGATGCAGGAACTGGAAGCAGGAAACAACAGGAACCAGCAGAGAAGATCAACTGGATCAAGCGTGGCCAAGCAGACTGGCAGCAGGAACATCAGCTACTGATGAGAACAACCGGAACCGGACTGGAACTGACAAAGCAGGCAGGAACTCAGGAACAGGTCAACTCAGGAACTCAGAAACAGGCCCAATCAGCTACTGTAGTATGGAGGAAGTGGATGCTGTCAAAGACACCACGAAAGGGCAACCAAAGGGTGCCCAGACTGAGTTTAAAAAGGCAATGTGAGGCAGGCTGAAGGCAGACAGCCAATGGGAGCCCCCTACAGGTGATAGACACTGAATTGCAGCAATCACGGGCACCGTGATACCTCCATTAAGCACGAGTTCTGACCTCTCCGTTAGTTGTTGGTGGGCGTCCACCATTGGTCACATTCACAGGCGTCCAGAGCCTGAGCTGGCAGTCTGTCCCTGTTGCCTCCTGTACTTCAGGCGACATTGAGCCTGCAGAGTGTTACGACCATCACTTCACTAGTTAAGTGGGAGTCATACACTGTATTATTACATACCTGACCTGCGTCAGTATTGTTTTCACTATACTGGACCCGTGTGGGTTAACCGATTGTAACCTGTCTTGTGTCAGTGTTCTATACTGGACCCGTGAGGGTTACCTTGTTCATAGTGTGTTTCAATAAAGCTGTGTTTTTACTTATACCTTCTTGTCTGAGTGTACTGAACCGTAACACTAGTGAATAGTTAGCATCTCAAATCTTACTGGAGGGGACTGGCTGAGGGCCAGCTAGGAGAAAAGGAAGGCTCCATATCTTTTCAAGAATTGTTCCTAGCGCGGGAATATGCATAAAAAATAATGGAGAGAATAATCAAACTAGATCTAAGTGTAGTGTTGAACTATGATATACCAGCTAGATCTTTCAATTTGTCATAGTACCCCAATACTGGAACTGTGTGGGTTCTTAACAAAATGAATACATAGTTGCTAGAATTCCATAGTTTCATTCACCGTGTAGGTAGGGAATAAATGTAAGAAACTGCTAGTTCATAAAAAGTTATCATACATTTATTGTAAAATAATAAAACATATATCTAAAACCTTATGTTAAAATAACACTCGTAAATTTGGTAATCCACTATGATAGTGGTATTGGATGAGCAGAATATTCGGGGTTTGTGACAGTCATAGATTCTGATTTAGATGGTTATGCAATTACCTCATTGAAAGAATAGTATGGCAATACTAGTTGTTCTCAATCCGTTCATATAACTGTCCACCCCCCCTCTCTTAGTCCGCTTACTTGTAGTTTTCTTTATATTTGGCGCATCTGAAAGGCCAGGTTCACGTCTCCCGTCTTCTCCGAATCTCGTTGTCAGCTGTCTTGGCTCAATTACTGTACCTCTTATTGAGGTGATCTTTCGGTCGGGTTGTGTTCCTCGTGGAGGTGCCTCAAATTAATTGAAATTTCCAACGCGTTTTGGGACTCAAATCTCGTCCCTTCCTCAGGGAAAAAACGTTTTTTTAAAAACATATGAAGGGCGCATGCCCTCGCTCCGCTTGTATTTACGTGAGCCTGGTGTCACTCAAGGTCCTGTAGGCGGAGATACCAGTTCGTGATGATACTTTGTAACAGTACATTAACAAGCAATACAAATTAAGACCTCCGCTTACATTGGGAGATTAAAAATTATAAACATTGATAATATACAAGACCACTACTTATGGGGTTTAATAAGCCATTGCTCTAAGTTGGTATCAAGTATATCATGCATCAGAAACGCGTTCTTTTAACAGTAAACGTTATGACATGGTACATTTTAAAAGGTTTTTAAAAGTCGTTTTGGCATCACCATACAACATTGTACTTAGGTTTATATAATGATTCAATAGAAATATTACATAGAGGAAAGTGTATTAGCCATAATATTAGTTTTTCAATTGAAAAATGGAGAATTTCATAATACATGCAATATCAAGTGTCTTAAAGGTATATTTGTATGAATTGTCCTTGTGATGTATGATAGAAATAGACCAATTAGACATGTTAATATATTTAAACCAGGGTCCTACAGTGTAAAGAGTAGAAAAAAACCTGGAGATATCTGTTATGAAGTATAATTAAAAAAAAAAAAAAATCCTATTAACTAGTATATTTAAACAGTGGAAGATATTACAAGGAAAAATGAATAAAAGAAAATCCAAAAATTCTATATTGATACATATAGTAAGTGTATTTGTAGTAGAAAAAATGAAATAAAATTAATTCTGTTTTATGATTATTGTGAGCTATTATTGCTTGTTATTCGTTTAGAAGCACCACAAATCTATTTCCTCATTCAGGCCCTTTTTTTAATTATACTTCATATCCGATATCTCCAGGTTTTTTTCTACTCTTTACACTGTAGGACTCTGGTTTAAATATATTAACATGTCTAATTGGTCGATTTCTATCATACATCACAAGGACAATTCATACAAATATACCTTTAAGACACTTGATATTGCATGTATTATGAAATTCTCCGTTTTTCAATTGAAAAACTAATATTATGGCTAATACACTTTCCTCTATGTAATATTTCTATTGAATCATTATATAAACCTAAGTACAATGTTGTATGGTGATGCCAAAACGACTTTTAAAAACCTTTTAAAATGTACCATGTCATAACGTTTACTGTTAAAAGAATGCGTTTCTGATGCATGATATACTTGATACCAACTTAGAGCAATGGCTTATTAAACCCCATAAGTAGTGGTCTTGTATATTATCAATGTTTATAATTTTTAATCTCCCAATGTAAGCGGAGGTCTTAATTTGTATTGCTTGTTAATGTGCTGTTACAAAGTATCATCACGAACTGGTATCTCCACCTACAGGACCTTGAGTGACACCAGGCTCACGTAAATACAAGCGGAGCGAGGGCATGCACCCTTCATATGTTTTTAAAAAAACTTTTTTCCCTGAGGAAGGGACGAGATTTGAGTCCCGAAACGCGTTGGAAATGTCAATTAATTTGAGGCATCTCCACGAGGAACACGTCCCGACCGAAAGATCACCTGAGTAAAAGGTACAGTAATTGAGCCAAGACAGCTGACAACGAGATTCGGAGAAGACGGGAGACGTGAACTCGGCCTTTCAGATGCGCCAAATATAAAGAAAACTACAAGTAAGCGGACTACGAGAGGGGGGCGGACGGTTATATGAACGGACTGAGAACAACTAGTATTGCCATACTATGCTATCAATGAGGTAATTGCATAACCATCTAAATCAGAATCTATGACTGTCACAAACCCCGAGTATTCCGCTCATCCAATACCACTATCATAGTGGATTACCAAATTTACGAGTGTTATTTTAACATAAGGTTTTAGATATATGTTTTATTATTTTACAATAAATGTATGATAACTTTTTTATAAACTAGCACTTTCTTATATTTATTCCCTACCTACACGGTGAATGAAACTATGGAATTCTAGCAACTATGTATTCATTTTGTTAAGAACCCATACAGTTCCAGTATTGGGGTACTATGACAAACTGAAAGAACTAGCTGGTATATAATAGTTCAACACTACACTTAGATCTGGTTTTATTATTCTCTCCATTATTTTTTATGCATCTTCCCGCACTTGGAGCGCTTGAAAAGCTACGTTTGTGAACTTGTTACACGCACCTGGGGGTCCTGGTGTGATATCGGATAGCAGCCTAGCAAGGGAAACACTGGACCATCATCTTAGCTGCTTTCACTTCATCACGATCAATTCATCTGTATGATTTCATTCATATGAACTGTTCATCAAGGTTTGGCAGAGTCTATATAACAACTAATCGATCATTATTCATTTCATCTCACCTCATCTCATAAACTAATCATACTAACAGACTTTTTATGTTTCCGGGCTTGGTGGTTTGTAATAATTGAAGAGCTATGTTGAATCTATGACCTTGTACTTTATGTATGTATGTATATGTATGTTGTTATCATTTTCTCACATCAATTGTATTCTGTTTCTTCAAGTTGCAATATTACCACTACCGGCCCAATAGGCTCTCTATCCCGCAGTGTTTTAATATTCCATTAATCGGTTACTGGTTATTCACCACTTTTAATCGATATATTGAACACTAATCCATCATTGCAGAACATATTGAACAGTATTTTATCTACTGTGTTCAATATCTCTTTTATCAAGGGAGCTCTGGGAATAAGAATATTTTTTTTCAGCCAACAATTGTTCCTGCCTACCTAAAGGGGCAGTCACCTTGCCAAAGTTACCAGTAACCTATATGGACTAAGAGAAAAGGATTTAACAGTTAAGACTAAAATCCTTTTATCTGGATAACCTTCATCGCTCCAGTGGTTGTAAAATCACATTCGACTAACAATGGAAATTCTCCAGTAACAGGGGTGGATCATAAATGTATACTAGTCTCTTTATTGCCCACTCAACAACTTGAGTTCACGGTTCTAGTCTTTTGCATGGAGGTAGAAACACTCCCTGAAGGGATATGCCAAACAGTGGTCTTACATGCCAAGGTTTGCATTGTGCTGGCCCATCCCTGTTCGTCTGTCAAAGACTGCATTTGGTTGACAGGGATAATGGTTTCCACTATGGAAGCAGCAGTTCCATTTGAGACTGTTACAGCTCAATATACCCCAACATTGGAACAAGGATCCATATCATCTTCAGCACTGGTGGCTAACAGCTCCATCTCTAAGCACAAGATGTCTCTTTTCAGTGACATCTCCTGGCCTAGAAGCACCTGGTTTCATCATCTACAGGTCATATGCATAGAGCAGGGCTGTCAAATTTCATTCCTCAGGGGCCAGGATTTTAGGATTTTCATGATTAAACACACGTGAGTTAATCAGTAGCTCATTTGTTTTGACTGACTTGCCTGTGCTTAAGCAGGGAAATACTTAAATCCTGTACTGTTGGTGGCCGTTGAGGACTGAACTTGAACACCATTGCCACAGAGGATCCATGGCGCCTTCCTTTACTACTGGCTTTGTTTATTCAAGGTCCCCTTTGGAATCTCAGTTAGTCCTACCTCGCTTTGATGGCATGGAACGTGAAGCCGAAAAATTGAAAAAGGGATTTGGTAACTGTTATACAGACTAAAAAAAAAAAAAATAACATCATTTGGAAAATCTGTTTTGTTCAGCAATCACTGCTCTCCTAAAAGTATCCAATGATATCCATACTGGCATGGAAAATGGTGAACTCACCGCAGCTGTTTTCCTAGATTTTGCAAAGGACTTTGATACAGTAGATCATAGTATTCTGAGTAAACTCCAAAGTTCAGGATTGGGTAGTCATTCTCTAAACTAGTTCTGATCCTATTTATCAGACAGAACGCAATGTGTGTCTATTGCTGACAGTATGTTCCTTCCGCTCAAAGTAACAAGTGGGGTTGCCCAAAGCTCTACTCTTGGCTCTCTTCTATTTTCTTTATTTATAAATGATCTACCCATGGTTTGCAAAGCATCTTCCGTGCACATGTATGCAGATGACACCATAATCTATACTAAAAATTCAAACGTATTTCAACTAGAAGCCATATTACATCCAGATTTCTCTGAAGTTGAATAGCAAAGAACAAACTGTTTTTAAACACAGATAAAATGATCACAATGGTATTTTGTACAAAGCACAAACTGAGTAATCTCTGCAATACGCTAACACGTAACATAGTCTAATCATAAATTGGTCCCTGTGGACTCCTACACATATCTGGGTATGTGGCATGATTCTAACCTCACTTTTGGTCTCCATATTGATAAATTAACATCCACCTATCCCAAAATAGGTGCTCTCTTTAGAAACAAATACCATTTAAGTCCCCTGGTAAGAAAACATATTTTCTCTGTCGTCCAATACAGGTTACTGGTAACTCTGGGAGGTGATCTGCCCCTTTAATAGGCAGGAACAATTCTAGAAGTGTATGCAGGGGGTGGAGCCTACCTTCCTTCCTTGGCTGCAGCTAGCCAACCAGCTCCTTAAAGATTTGATCCTTGGTGAAAACAACACCAGGCTGAGAGCAGCTCTGCTATAGTTTTTAGAATTTTTTTTATTTTCTTTTAGATATGGAATACAACCATTAGGCAGATTACTATGACTGACAATGCCCTTAGATGTGGCGAGCTCAGTATCCAGGTGCTTTTTGTGGATCTTAAGCCCTGAGGGGGAAAATCTTGATTCCAAGTGCCTCCCCAGGATTTACCCTCTGAGGTACTTCTTGCTGGTTTGCCACTTTTTTGGGGGGGCGGGGGGGGGTTCTAACAATTTTCCTACTGGGTTAGTATTTTTTGGGTATCCTCACATGCTGTATTGATGTTTTACACATTTTAATGTTTTCCTTTAAAATTTGTAAAAATTGTGTACTGCTCCTTTAAGGTGCTCTTTACCACATAGACGCCATTGCTCCATTCACTCCTATGAGACTGTACTGTTTGGGATGTATCTCTGCAACTGTTTAAACTGGCGACTTCAGAGATTAATCATTTTACTTTCTGCCCTTGCCCTATCATCTGGTTCATGTTTCTAGTGTGATGGGGGATTAGAGGGCTTCAGACACTGTTTGGGGTACATTTTGGGAAAAACTACATTTCCCATGAGCATTTGCTTCTCTCCCTTGTTTCTGATTGGCTCCCGCCGCAGCAGCCATTTTGTGCTATTTCCAGAACGAGTATCCTACTCAGGGCTTGGACTCCTTCACTCCTCTGCAGATTAACCCTTCGCCTGCCATATACGTTTATTTTAGCGATTTCTGGGGTGAAACTTTAATCCTACATGCTATAATTGGGTGATTTCTTATACTGTAAGGTTATTTTAAACTGAGAATGTCTATACCGCTGGAGCTTGGGGCCAGACCTAAGACTAAGGAGGCAGGGGTCTCTGTATCCCCCATTACGCATTGCCCTTCACTTATGCCCAGCATGTTCTGATGTCCCTGAAAGTATTCCAGGGACCTCCAACCATGCATTAGAGCCAGCTTGGGTGCAAGAGTTCAAGGCTGCTACTAGGGACCTTAGGTCCACATTGCAACTCTTTCCATCCCAGTTACAGGGGGGCTTTCATTCTTGGCAGGCCCCCTCCTCAGTCAAGTTTTCCCTGCCCAAACCTCATGTGTCAGATTCCTCTGAAGAGGAACTGCTGGTGGATTCAGATGTTGAGGAATGTTCTGCTGTAGTCTCCTCAGTTTTTTTTGGGGATCCTTTTGAGGTTGATGCTGAGCCCTCTGCTGAGGGCCTGATCAAGGCTGTCTTGACTACTCTTAACATTCCCTTAGTTCAGGAGGTTCCTTCTGATCCCTCTGATGTGTTCCAGGAGCCTAAAAAGCCCCTTTCTTGCTGTCCACCTAACTCCACTGTTGACTGCATTGTGTCTGAGGAGTGGAAATCCCCGGACAGGAAACCTTCTGTGTCCAAGAAATTTGCCAAGCTTTATCCCTTTTCCGAGGCCGCCCTTACTCAGTGGGTTCATCCTCCCAAAGTGGATGCTCCTGTTTGCAGGCTTTCTAAGTCTACTGCCTTACCAGTCTCTGATGCGTCTGCTCTGAAGGACTGGACTGACAAGAATCTTGAGGTCTCCCTCAAGTCCATTTTTGCCACTGCTGGTTCTGCCATGCATTCAGCATTCGCTGCTGCATGGATGAACCGGGCCATTGCTGTCTGGACTGAACAGCTCACCCTGGCTGGCTGTCAGGATGTTCCTACTTCGGATGCACCTTCTTACCAACATTTCTGAGGCACAGCACTAAATTTCTGCTGCCTTATTTTATGCCATCCTTTTGGTGGATAGGGTTTCCACCATATCTGTGGTGGCCAGACGAGCTCTTTAGCTCAAGATCTGGTCTGCTAACACTGCTTCTAAGAAAGCATTCCTCTCCCTACCCTTTCAGGGTACCTCCTTGTTTGGGCCAGATCTTAAGGATCTGATCAGTGAGGCCACAGGGGGTAAGAGTACTCTTCTACCCTTGGTTTCTAGGAAGAAATTGCCACTTAAGCGTAATCGGTATGTTCTTTCCTTTCAGAATGAGACATGTCCAGTGAACAAGACGGTTCCCTCAGCTCCGCGTACCTCCTCCAAGCCCAAACAACAATAGAAGCCCAAGGTCTCCTCCAAGCCCAAGGCTTCCAAGCCTCCTTCGGCGCAACTTACCAAACCCGGGTCGACACTATCACAGCATTTGGGAGGATTCTGTGGGTTTTACAGGTGGTGACGGAAAGGTACAGGATACCTTTCATCTCTCTTCCTCCCTTTTGCTTTCTTCCTTCTCACACGCCTCAGGGCACAGAGAAACACCGTCTGTTTGGCGCTGTTCAGACTCTTCTGGACAAGGACGTTCTAGAGCCAGTTCCAGTTCAGGACAGAGGTATAGGGTTTTACTCGAACCTCTTTGTGGTCTCCAAGAAGGACTGTGGCTGTCGTCCCATTTTGGATTTAAAGAATCTCAATTCCTTTGTGATCCGGACTCATCACCAGGCGTGTCTACGCACAATGATTGCTGCCATGTCCCCAGGGGAATTCCTTGCATCACTGGATCTTCAGGACGCGTACTTACACATTGCCATTCATCCAGAGAGCTGGCATTACCTTAGATTTGCCTGCGACAGGGGACATTTTCAGTTTTCAGCTCTTTCATTTGGTCTGACGACTGCTCCTCAAGTCTTCAACCATGTCCTGGGAGATTTAGTGTCCGTCCTGTACTGGAATGGCATCAGAGTTACTCCATACATGGATGACCTGCTTCTGAAAGCCCCTTCTGTGGAACTTCTTCATCAGCAGGTTCAACAATGCATTCATGCTGTCACCCATCACGGGTGGATCATCAACTTGGACAAGTCAGATCTTATCCCATCCCAGCGTCTGGTCTTCCTGAGCCTTCTCTTTGACACTCAGAAGAGCAGGGTGTTCCTCACGGATGAGGTGGCTCACCAGATCGCCCACAGGGTTTCTTTGGTTCTGGCTCAAGATCCATTTCCAGCCAAGAAGCTGTCGTTTCTAGTGGGGAAATTCATCTCCACCATAGAAGCGGTCCGTTTGCCATGGCGCACACCAGGGAGCTACAGAGGTTCATGATCCAGGTGTGCAAGGGTCGGACCTTCTGAAGACGTCAGTGTTTCTTCCTCTTCATGTGGAATTGAGTTTGTCATGGTGGCTCAACCTCTCCAACCTGCTGAAAGGCAAGTCCTTCCTGGTATCCTTCTGGACCATGGTGACAACGGATGCCAGCCTCTCCTGCTGGGGAGTGGTCCTGGTCACCTGAGCGCTCAGGGTCGGTTCTCTCCAGAGGAATCTCTCCTTCCGATCAACATATTGGAGCTTCGGGTGATATTTCATGCTCTTTGACATTGGACATCTCAGTTGGAAAACTGTCCGATCCGAGTAGAGTGCAACAACGCCACGGCCGTGGCTTACATCAACAAGCAGGGCAGAACAAAAAGTCTTGCTGCTTGGTTAGAGGTCAAGGCTATTCTGTCCTTGGCAGAAGAACACGTTCCTGCCATTTCTGCAGTGCACATTCCTGGCGTAGACAGCGTCATGGCGGACTTCCTCAATCGACATACAGTGGACAGCGGAGAGTGGAAGCTGCACCCAGAGGTGTTCAACCTCATTGTTCAGAAATGGGGTCTTCCTTACATCGACCTGATGGTGACAAGACACAACAGGAAGGTACCGAGGTTCTGCTGTCCGTGGAGAGACCCTCTGGCTCTGGTGGTAGATGTGATGTCCATTCCTTGGTTATTCCCTCTGGCCTACATCTCTCCTCCCCTCCCAATGTTGCACAGGGTGTTACGGAAATTACCACTGGAGCGTTGTCCAGTTATTCTGATTGCTCTGTACTGGCCTCATCAGTATTGGTTTCCAGAGCTTCTGGATCTGTCTGTGGCGGAGCCATTTCGGCTCCCTTGCCGTCCAGATCTTCTTCTACAGGGCTACCTGTGGAAAGAAGATATTCATCGGCTAGCTTTGATGGCTTGGAAATTGAATATTGAAGAAGAAAGGTTTTTCTTCTGGTGTAGTGGCTACTATGCTCAGTGCCTGCAAACCTGTTTCTTCCAAGATCTACCATCGTGTCTGGTCGACTTTTCTGTCTTTGTGTGCTGACAAGGACCTGTCTCAGGATTTTGATCTGCCTATGGTCCTGGCCTTCTTGCAGGACAGTGTGGATAAGGATCTCAGTTTGAGTTCCCTTAAGGTTCAGACTTCTGCACTTTCTGTTTTCTTTCATCCTTTCTGATGTCAAGGTTATCTTCCAGGGCGTTGCTCATGCTCGTCCTGCCTTTAAGATTCCTGCTCCTCAGTAGGATCTTAACTTGGTTTTGGGCGTTCTTCAGCGCCCCCCCATTTGAAGCTACTATTCCTCTACACCTCTTGACGTGGAAAACGACCTTTCTCCTGGCGATTGTGTCTGTCCGTCATTTCGCGGAGTTACATGCTCTATCCTGTAAACCACCCTATTTGGTGTTTCACAAAGACAAGGTGGTGCTTCGCACTTCTCAGAAGTTTCTCCCGAAGGTAGTCTCTGAGTTCCACATCAATCAGAAGATTGTGGTGCCCTCTTTCTGCCCGGACCCCACCTCTGACAAGGAGAGGGATCTCCACTTGTTAGACATGGTGCGTTGTGTCAAGTTTTATGTACATTGCACTGAGTCTATCAGGCAATCAGACACGCTGTTTGTCATTCCTCAGGGTCCTGGGGCAGGAAGACCTGCTTCCAAGGTGACTATTGCTTCTTGGATCAAGTCCACTATTCGTAAGACTTATGAGCTGAGGAAGAAGACTGTCCCTTTCAAGGTCATGGCTCATTCTACAAGATCTATTGGGGCTTCTTGGGCTTACAAGAATCAGGCCTTCATTGATCAGTTGTGCAAGGCGGCCACTTGGTCATCTATGCACACCTTTTTGAAGCACTACCGTGTTGATGTGCTGGCATTGGCTGACACCAGCTTTGGGAGGAAAATCCTGGAGGCAGTCTTTCCTGTCTAGGATCTCCTTTGGTTCTTGGTGGTTTCTTCACTTTTGAGCCCTGTTTGCTCTAGTTCAGTGTGCTGTGTAACACCTCTGGGGGGGTGTTACCCCTGTTCATTGTCTGTTGACACTTTGGTTGTTTTGTTGGGCTGTCTCTGATCTGATTGTTCATATCTGCACTGGTGGCTTTGGGGGCCTTGCGCCTGGTCCTTGCCTTCCCGCCTCTGGGAAACCCAATGGTTTTATATCCCAGAGTTACCAGTAACCTGTATTGGACGACAGAGAAAAGAAGATTTTAGCCTTACCTGTTAAATATTTTTCACTTAGTCCATACAGGTTACTGGTCTCCCACCCTGTCAAAGGACCACTTGGCTCTCCTGTGGCAGACAGTGGGGGTCCTTCTGGGTAATGCTCACAGGAGTCTTCTTTCCCTTCTACTATCTAGTCATAGTTAGTGTCTCAAATCTTTCTGGAGTTGGATGGCTAGCTGCAGCCAAGGAGGAAAGGTAGGCTCCACCCCCTGCAATCAATTTTAGAATTATTCCTGCCTACTTAAAGGGGAGGATAGCCTACCCAGAGTTACCAGTAACCTGTATGAACTAAGAGAAAAGGATTTAACAGGTAAGACTAAAATCCTCTTTTTCTAAATAAAAAAAATGTTCTTGACATCCCTGGAATGGTGGCTTCTTTAGCCTTGTATCTTTTATTTTTCCTGAGTTCTGCTTTTGGCCTTGGTCAGGCTTTTCTATACATAAAATGAGGAGAAGCAGAGCTGGGTGGGGGTTAAGCTTGAGTGGAGGTTGTTTATCTTGATACTTTTTTTTCTTAAAGGGATAGTAATGTTTCACAAAAATAGCAGCTCCAATTAATCTTCATAGTATCTGGGCCATGGAATGTGTTATTTTCTATAACTTCTCTGCTGGGATTTTAAATTTAGATTGGGTTTTATAAGTTGTATTAGAGTAGGACTTGCCGCAAGTGAGATACCTTGGAGCGGTGGCAAGCTTACCCATGGCTTGGCCAATTTGTGAATACCAAATTCTCACTTATTTTTCTAATAAATATTATCTATGCACATTACAGGGCACATATTTACTAAGAAATATTATATATGCACATTACAGGGCACACATTTTATTTTACATAGATGGACACAGGTTTGTCTTTTTTGTTTGTCTGTTTTCACTTTTGGGTCTCTACCTGAAGTTTGGGGGACTGGAGAACCCTCTCGTTCTCTGCTGCTGTCTATGTATTTATTCTTTATATTCACATTAAAATTATATATTCATATGGATATGTTATGGTGAGTTGGCACTGTGAGTTTTCTTTCTTGCTCCTTATAAGGAATACCCTGCCCCCCTTGCTGACTGAAGATTGTCCCTCTCTGTGATCCATCCGGACAGTCCTGCTGCTCTGAGGTGAGCAGTGTTACATTATGTAAAAGGGGAGGGAGGGGGATACTTTAGCATTCAATTACTCTTGAACTACAACTCTGACAGTATTGAAATAACACTCACCATGGCCCAAATACTATGAAGATTAATTAGAGCTTTTATTGTGAAACATTACTATCCCATTACTAAGTGCCTGCCACTTAGTGGAAGAAGTTAATCCCATGATTGCTATGTCCCCAGAGAAAATAATTAATCAGTAAATAGTGCAGAAATCCTTCTGTTGTGTGTACCATATAGTAAACAACAGATCTGTATAAATGGACATGTACCTAGGTAAGTCAACATTTAAAAAAATGAAGAGCCACTTATTTCTATGGTAAAATTTCCTTTTATTAATCCTATAAAATAAATCCTATAATATAAAAGGCCAGATGTATGTTTGTCCAATGCAGTCATGCACAGTAGAGACTTCCATAACGCACACAATGCTGGGATCGGAGGATATGTGCATGTATGTTGTTCAGCATATAAGTCCAACAGTGGTGGGCAAGCTGAGGCCCTCTACCTATTCAGGAAGGCAATCCTATTATCTTCAGCCATCCATTGCCTGGGCGGGCATGATGGGAATTGTAGTCCTGAAAAGCTGGACGGTCACCGGTTGCCCAACACCCGACATACACTACACGCTCACATAGAAAGATTGGAGTGTACGGTCAGACAATACCTTCCCATGTCCCCCACTCGGCACTGTCCTCTGTACACTCTCCGCTGTTCATTGTTTGCTGCTCAGTAATGGGGAGGGGGAGCAATCACAGGGACTGTCAGAGGGGGACCCTGCGCAGAGCTGCCAGATTTGAAATGCTCTGCAACTCCAGCTGTCACCTAGGAACAGAGCCAAGAGATTACCAAACCCCCTGCCTGTGACTGCAACACTCCCCCTCCCCCATTAACCCAAACTTTCCTGGGGACATGCAAAAGACAGGACACTCCCTGAGTAACCATTTCACTTCTAGAAATGTCTCAATCCTAAACATAGAAAAACAGAGCCAGAGCACACTCATTACACTAAACTAACCTATTCAGTGCCACATGATTGCAATCAGATAACTCTACATTATCTAACTGAAAGATGGCTGCAGAATAAAATACAAGTTAACTCTTTGAGTGCCAGCGAGGTTGGATACCTCTCTGGCACTCAAAAGGGTTAACTCCTTAACTGCTAGACAACTGCAAAGCCAGAACACACCGAGTCTGGTGTATTAAGAAAGTTGAGGAATTCCGGAGCAAACCATCTACACCACAGAGACAAGAAACCCTAAACCCATTGGTTTCAATAGATATTTTAACCCCATGGATATTAAACAGTATACGTTTTGAAGATCTATCTAGCATTCTATGGGTTAAAGTCCCTGTTTAAAGCATTGTACGTTTGTATTTTCCCCTATGGTTTAGTTGGTTTGCCCCAGATTACTCTAATTTTCATAGTATATTAACTGTACTTCATTAACTTCTTAACTGCAAGAGCACTATAGTCTGAACACTCTCATTCTGTGAAAGAGAAGTACAGACAGGACTCAATGCATTAACTCCTTCACTGCCAGAGAACTGAATAGGTGGACCACACAGCACTAACTCTTTTGTGGCCATAGGACTGCCGAGCCATAACATTATGCTATAATGCCTTTTCTGAGACTGCTATGAAGTCGCAATCCTATAGTATAAAATCCTATAATATAAAAGGCCAGATGTATGTTTGTCCGACGCAGTCATGAGCAGTAGAGACTGCTCCAACGCACAGATGCTGGGATTGGACAAACATACATCTGGCCTAGACACACCTCCGTTCCAAAGTCCCTCTATTTGCATAATGGTCTCACCCCATCAGAGGAGGTGGGGTTGGTCTGACAGTGCGCTTTCGCAGTGAGACATAGCTCCCTTCCAAGTGGTGGTGGTTGTGGCACCGGTTAGAGAGGAAACGGAGTTGGTGAATAGTGACTGGGACCAGGAATCCTGCTGTCTTACACAGGGGAGGCAGTAGCGAAAGTGGGCATGAGGGACCGGCTGACCAAATTGTCAGCGGTGAGTTCTGGAGAGAGAACTTCTCTACTGTAGGACGATTCTGAATCCTAGGGATGTTCAGTCTGCTTAACCCAGCAAGGACCGGAGCAATGTGCATTGCGTTGAACACTCCTGGTGCTTAATATTTTAAGTGCATATAAGACAAGAGAATCTACACTCCTCTTGTAGAGGGTCGTAAATACCTTTCACTGTTGTCCAGTACAGGTTACTGGTACACTGGGAGGCGATCCGCCCCTTTAAGTAGGCAGGAACATTCTCTAAATGTATGCAGGGGGTGGAGCCTTCCCTCCCTCTTAGGCTGCACCTCAGTCAGCACAAGTCAGAATGATTTGTTCCTCGGTGTGTTCACACCAGGCAGAGAACAGCTCTCTTAAAGTTTTAGTTTCTTTGTTATTTTTACAAATATGGGATACCACCATTAGGCGGGTTACCAAGGCTGTCAAATGCCCTCTTTAAAATGGATAGCACAGCTTCCAGGGTACTTCTGGTGGACCTTTTGCCTTGATGAGGGAACAACTTGAGTTCAAGTACTTCCCTGGGGATTATCCTCTGTGGTAATTCTTTTCTTATCTTGCTAACCTGAAGACAGAAGTCCTGCAGAAAGGTGAGCCACCCTTTGAGTGCCGAAGGTCCACTTGTCCCTCAGTGTCCCTTCATTGGGCTTGTACTTGGGAGTTTTCATTGTGCACTCCAGCACTCATTGGGTGTTTTTCTGTATCTTGCTAATGCAATGTATGGTGTATGTCTTGAGTTTTGGAGCAGTTTATGTGGGATTTAACCCTTTCTCTGCTGGGTTTTTAAATTTTGTGGGCATTTTCAACTTTTGCCTTGGCTGGGTAATGTCTGTTTACATAGAACATATGTTTGCTATGTGTTATGGCACTTTTACTCTAAGAGATAATTTTATTAGAAATAACGTTCTGCGCCTTTAAGCGCGCTTTTCCCGCATAGACGCCATTGCTCCTTTACTCTCTATGGGCTTACACTGTGTGGGACGTATCTCTGGAACCGCTTCACATAGCGACTTCAGAGAGGGCTCATTTTATTTGTCTTCCCTTGCTCTATCATCCGGTTGCACGTTTGAGTGTGTTGGGGGACTCGGGGGGGCTTCTGGCACTGTTTTGGGGTACTTGGTGAGAAAAACTACGCTTCCCATGAGCGCTCGGTCCGCGCCCTTTTTCTGATTGGCTCCCGTCGCGGCAGCCATTTTGTGAGTTCCTCTCATCGAGTATACTACGCAGGGACCGGACCTTCTCTCTCTCCTCTGCTGATTAACCCTTCGCTTGCCAGATAAGTTTAGTTTTAAACGTTTCTGGGGTGAATATTTAATCTTTCACACTTTAATTGGATGATTCCTATCTGTGGGGTATATCTGACGCTGTGAGCATGTCTACTCCACTTGAGCCTGGGACTAGACCTAAGACAAAGGAGGCTGGGGTATCTGTTTCCCCCATTGCGTTTTGCTCCTCCTGTCACTCAGGGCTACCTAGAGAGTTTTATGGTCATTTATGCCCAACTTGTGCGGAAGGTCATGGCAGCAACCCAGGGCCTTCCAGTCACACTATTGAGCCAACATGGGTGAAAGAGTTCAAGGCTGCAACTAGGGATCTCAGATCCACTCTTCAGCTCTTTCCCTCTTAGGTTCAGGGGGCTCTTCAAGTATTGCAGACCCCTTCCACTGTCAGGACCTCCCTGCCTAAGCCACAGGGAGCTCCTGATGTGTCTGATTCTTCTGAGGAAGAATTGTTGCAGGATTCTGATGTTGAGGATGGTACAGTTATTGAGTCCACCAGATCGGTTGGGGACCCTTTTGAATGTGATCCTGAACTCTCTGCTGAGGGTTTGATCAGGGCTGTGCTGACCACCCTCAATCTTCCCTTGTGTCAGGAATCTAATCTTGACCCAACGGACGTGTTTCAGAAACCTTCAAAGGCTGTTACCTGTTTTCCGACTAATCCTACTCTTGAACGCTTAGTTTCTGATGCGTGGAAAAATCCTGATAAGTCCTCTTCAGTCTCAAAAAAGTTTGCCAAACTTTATCCTTTTCCTGAGACTGAATTGGCTAAATGGGTTCATCCTCCTAAGGTTGATGCTCCAGTTTCTAGGTTGTCCAAATCTACTGCTTTGGCTGTATCTGATGCTTCTGCTTTACAGGATTGGACTGACAAAAAGTTAGAGACTTGTCTTAAGTCTATTTTTGCCTCTATTGGTACTGCCATGCGCCCAACCTTTGCTGTGGCATGGGTTAACCGGGCCATTGCGGTCTGGACTGAACAGCTTACTGTGGCGGTCCGCCAAGATGCGCCAGTGTCAGAGCAGCTGCGACTCCTTGCTAATATTTCTGAAGCTCAGAATTATGTTTTTGACGCTGCTTTTGACGCAGTTCGCATGATGGCGAGGGCCTCCACTTCTTCTGTGGTGGCTAGACGCGCTCTTTGGCTAAAAATTTGGTCTGCTGACACCGCTTCCAAGAAAGTTTTGCTTTCTTTGCCCTTCCAAGGGACTTCCCTGTTTGGATCTGAGCTAAAGGAATTGATTAGCGAGGCTACTGGAGATAAAAGTACTCTTCTACCCTCAGTCTTTAAGAAGAAATTCCCAGCTAAACGCTATCGGTCCTTTTGTTCCTTCCAAACTGAGACACGCCCCACGTCCCAGGCGGTTCCGCCCGCCTCCTCCAAGCCCAAACAGTCCTAGAAGCCCAAAGTTGCCCCCAAGGCCAAGGCTTCCAAGACTGCTTCGGCATGACTCTCCGAACCCGGGTCCGCATCCGGCTGTAGGTGGGCGGCTTCTCCTCTTTCGCCGGGTTTGGGAGGATTCAGTGGCGGACCCTTGGGTTCTTCAGGTGGTGTCAGAGGGATACAGGATCCCTTTCTTTTCCCTTCCTCCCTTTCGCTTCCATTTTACTCGTCCTTCTCAGGACCCCACAAAAAGGCGTCTATTCGACTACGCTATTCAGGATCTTTTGGACAAAGAAGTCCTGGAACCAGTTTCTCAAGAGGACACAGGTTCAGGATTTTATTCCAACCTGTTCGTTGTGGCCAAAAAGGACAGTGGAGCTCGTCCTATTTTGGACCTCAAAGATCTCAACTCCTTTGTTGTGAGTACCCACTATCGACAGGAATCTCTGCGCACTGTGATAGCTGCTATGTCTCCGGGGGAATTCCTTGCTTCCCTGGATCTTCAGGATGCATATCTGCACATCCCTATCCATCTAGAGAGCAGGCGGTATCTCAGGTTTGCCTGCCACAGAGGTCGTTTTCAGTTTTCGGCTCTTCCCTTTGGACTGACGACAGCTCCACAGGTTTTTCAGCGAGTCTTGGGGGCATTGATAGCAGTAATCCATCGGGATGGCATCAGAGTGACTCCCTACATGGACGATTTACTCTTGAAAGCTACATCAGCGGAGATCCTTCACCAGCAGGTTCAGGCTTGCATTCAGACACTCACTCGCCATGGATGGATTGTGAATCTGGACAAGTCAGACTTGGTTCCATCTCAGCAGATAATCTTCCTGGGTCTCCTGTTCGACACCCAGCGGTGCATGGTGTTTCTGCCGGAGGAGGTGGCTCATCAGATTGCTCTCCGGGTAGCAAAGATTCTGGCTCTCGAGCGGATTCCAGTCCCGAAATTGACTTCTCTGGTGGGGAAATTCATTTCCACGATAGAGGCGGTGCAGTTTGCTATGGCACACACCAGGGAACTTCAGAGGTTCGTGGTCCAGATGTGGAGGAATCGTCCAGACCATCTGCAGCTATCTGTCTCTCTTCCTCCTCATGTCGAGTTGAGCTTGGAATGGTGGTTGGATCCTTCTCATTTCCTGAAAGGGAGATCCTTCCAGATCCCTCATTGGACCACGGTCACGACGAATGCCAGCCTCCTGGGATGGGGGGCGGTGTGGGGTCGCTTCAGTGCCCAGGGGAAGTGGGGATTGGAGGAATCTCTCCTTTCCATCAACATTCTGGAAATACGTGCAATCTTCCTTGCCCTAAGACATTGGGAATCTCAACTGGAGGGTTGTCCAGTCAGAGTAGAGTCCGACAACGCCACCGCAGTGGCTTACATCAACAAGCAAGGCGGAACAAGAAGTCTCTCTGCCTGGTTAGAGGTCAAGGCCATTTTGTCTTGGGTGGAAGCTCATGTTCCCGTCCTTTCAGTGGTTCACATTCCAGGCGTAGACAACGTCATGGCAGACTTTCTCAGTCGTCACACAGTCGACAGCGGAGAGTGGGCTCTTCATCCGGAGGTGTTCCAACTTCTCACTCAGATGTGGGGGGTTCCCGTGGTGGATCTGATGGCAACCAGACACAACAGGAAGGTTTCAGTGTTCTGCTCTCGTTGGAGGGATCCACTGGCTCTGGCAGTGGACGCCTTGTCAATTCCTTGGGAATTCTCCCTAGCTTACATCTTCCCTCCTCTTCCACTGTTGATCAGAGTCATTCAGAAGCTGAAGATGGAGCGTTGTCCAGTTATTCTAATTGCTCCGAATTGGCCTCATCAGTCCTGGTATCCGGATCTGATGGCAATGTCTGTGGCGGAGCCCTTTCCTCTTCCCTCTCGTCCAGATCTTCTGCTACAAGGCTATCTGTGGAAGGAGGATGTTCATCGTCTTCATTTGATGGCTTGGAGGGTGAATCCTCAATTTTGAAGAAAAAGGGTTTTTCCTCTGCTGTGGTGTCTACTATGCTACGCGCTCGTAAGCCTGTGTCTTCTAAGATCTATCACCGAGTCTGGTCGACCTTTGTTGCATGGTGTGCTGATAGGGATCTATCGCATGATTTTCATCTTCCTACTGTCCTGGCCTTTTTACAGGACGGTGTTTATAAGGGACTCAGTCTGAGTTCTCTCAAGGTTCAGACTTCGGCACTCTCTGTTTTTTCCAGGAGAGCATTGCTGTTATTCCTGACGTCAAAGTTTTCTTCCAAGGTGTGGCTCATGTTCGTCCCGCTTTCAGGAGTCCGGCTCCTCAGTGGGATCTTAATCTAGTTTTGGGGGTTCTCCAACGACCCCCCTTTGAGTCCTTGGCTACTATTCCTTTGCGCCTTTTGACCTGGAAGATGGCCTTCCTTTTGGCTATTGTATCAGTTCGCCAGGTGGCAGAATTACAAGCCTTGTCTTGTAAACCACCTTATCTGGTGTTCCATAAGGATAAGGCTGTGCTTCGCACTTCCAAGGAATTTTTGCCTAAGGTTGTCTCCGAATTTCACATCAATCAGGAGATTGTGGTGCCCTCTTACTGCCCTAACCCTTCCTCTGACAAGGACAGGGATCTTCATTTGTTGGATGTAGTGCTTTGTCTCAAATTTTATGTTCATTGCACTGAGTCTATCAGGAAGTCTGACGCTCTGTTTGTCATTCCTGAGGGGCCTAGGGCAGGGAGACCGGCATCCAAGGTGACCATTGCATCTTGGATAAAATCTACTATTCGTAAGGCTTACAAATTGCGGAATAAGCATGTGCCCTTTCGGGTCACTGCTCATTCTACCAGATCCATTGGGGCCTCTTGGGCCTATAAAAATCAAGCGTCTGCTGATCAGCTGTGCACGGTGGCCACTTGGTCCTCTGTGCACACATTTTCGAAGCACTACCGTGTGTATGTGCTGGCCCCGGCTGATGCCAGCTTTAGGAGAAAGGTCCTGGAGGCAGTTTTGCCTGTCTAGGATCTTCTTCTTCTGAGGTTCTCAGTGCTTCCTTACCGTTGAGCCCTGTTTGCTCTGGTTCAGTGTGCTGTGTTTTGTTTGGGGTCTGTTCTTACCCCCTAGTTGGTGTCCGTTGACACTTGTTGGGATCTCTGACCGGTTGGTTCATAGAGGTTCTGGTGACTCTGGGGGCCTTGCGCCTGGTCCTTGCCTTCTTCCCGCTTCTGGGAAACTCAATGTTTGGACATCCCAGTGTACCAGTAACCTGTATTGGATGACAGTGAAAATAGGATTTTAGTCTTACCTGTTAAATCCTTTTCACTTAGTCCATACAGGTTACTGGTCTCCCACCCTGTCAAGAGACTATGCTTGGCTCTCCTGTGGCATTCTGTGGGAGTCCTTTGGGGCATGCTCACAGGGGTCTTCTTCTTCTCTTCTATCTCTGGTCAGTGTTAGTGTCTCAAATCATTCTGGCTTGTGCTGACTGAGGTGCAGCCTAAGAGGGAGGGGAGGCTCCACCCCCTGCATACATTTAGAGAATGTTCCTGCCTACTTAAAGGGGCGGATCTCCTCCCAGTGTACCAGTAACCTGTATGGACTAAGTGAAAAGGATTTAACAGGTAAGACTAAAATTCTATTTTTGTAAGGATTGTGGGGGGGGGGGAGAAAAAAACAAAATATATCTGCCGTCATGTATTTTTAACCCAAAACAAAGCTAAACCTTGAATTGCATGTATCACTGTGAATTCTGTGTCCTTTTACTCAGAAATGCTTTAGACTTGTGAAAGGGAGGTTTTCGCAAAAGCTTGTCAATCCAGAATTCTGTTAGTCCAATAAAAAAGGTATTACAAGATACTTATTTTGTTTATTATTTTACATCAGTATCACTGAACTAATACGGCTACAATCTCCTCTCTCTCTCTCTCTCTCTCTCTCTCTCTCTCTCTCTCTTTTTCCCCCTCTCTCTCTCTCTATATATATATATATATATATATATATATATATATATATATAAAAATCTCCTAAGACAAAACCACCTGCATTATAGGGAATAAATAAACAACGCTATTGGCTAAACTGGGGCTTTTAACCTTTTGAGTGCACCAGAGGCTTCCATCGATTTGCTTTGCAATGCTTTGGCTACCTCTCTGGAACTCAAAAGGTTAACCTTTTGAATGCTAGAGCAGTCACCAACACATTGCAAAGTAAAGTGTTCTAAACCATAGGCGCATTCTTGGTGTTAAAAGACCAGTTCATATGAATGGGTGTTTTTATTAATTCCCATATGTGCAATTGGCTTACCTAGATTTTTTTGGTACTTTTTACTTTATGCATATTTCCCAATATTTGTAAAATTAACCACTTTAGATGCTAGACAGTGGGGGATTAAAATCATTAAAGTTGATTGGAATTTTAATTTTAAAAGCACACACTTTATTGTCACATACTGCACTATTCATTTTGCTTGTGTGTATGTATATATCATCATCATATAAAATAATATAAAAGGCCAGATGTATGTTTGTCCGATGCAGTCGTGTGCAGTTAGAGACTGCCCGAACGCACAGAATATCAGACAAACATACATCTGGCCTTTTATATTATTTTATGATGATGATATGATATTTCTTGGTATGTATTATAAATAATATTCTTCACGTACATTTTAAACTTTATTTTAATTTACTTTATATTATGATGTCATGTCTACTTTACTGTTTGTTTTTAATTCTTTATTTTGAAAAGAAAATAAAAAAAATAACATAATTGACATTAAAATATACCACATAATATATTAACACTCTTTAACGCGCTTTGGCCCATGTACACGGGCTTTTACACTAGTCTTTCTATAATCTATTACAGAAATAGTCTATAATCTATTTTTTTTTCTTCCAGTCTGAGAGCCCCTAAGTCCCCTGATGCCTCTGCAGATATGGGACTTCATGAGTTTTCATATGCACTTATGCCACATCTAGGTAAGTATCTAGAGAGTGATTCACCAGGTAATACATTGGATGATAGAGACTTCTCTAAAGCATTGCAAATAATGCACTGGAAAAATGTTAACATTCAAGGGGTTAAAGGTCATTAAAATATGAGCAACTTGCTTTTAGAGAGCAGAGTTGAAGGATAGATGTTGAAACCATTTTTATTCAATTTCACAGAACTCCTACTGAGTCTATGAGATACCAGCTGTCATAGGATTAGATAAATAGGCTGTAGATTTGATGTATATACTGAATGGCTTTTTCTGCTCAGTAGAACAAAGGCATGGCCGCTGTGGGGAGATGCTTCATCGAAAGTTACTACAACTCTATATTCCTTGTTTTTAACCCCTTACATCACATAACGTGCCAGGACTGTCACTTCAGTCCGGACGTTAAGGACCAGTGACAGTCCTGGCACATCATGGAATTCACCCCAGAATGGGTGGTTGTTAAGGGGTTAATTAAACTTTTAGCAAGGGTGGTAGCTGGAGACCAGAGGTAAAATAGCACTTTATGGCTGTCTTTAGAGAGTCTGTAGTCCTGGAGTAAAGTACCCATGTTTTACTCAGCAGAAAAAAGCCCAACAATATGTATTTTTCATACAGAACCGATAAGATATGTGTAATTGGCTCCTCTATCATGAAGTTGTGGGGAACAATTCCTCTTTTACTCCCACATTGATTTGCCACGGAATTGCTTCTATTTTCTTTTGTGTATACAATTCATATATTGAACCAGATTTCATAATAACATAGCGCATTCTAATATGAATAAGTAAAAATACTATTATGCTTTCGTTACAATAGCTGATTTTTGTGATCATGTGTTCCTTACTCTTAGGATCATTTCAAGAAGCTGAGGTCATCCAGAGAGCATATAGCTTCTGTAATCCTCTTCTAACCACAGAGTGTGCAGCTACTCAGAGAAAGGCCTGGAGTGCCTTCACTGTTGTGTCACCAGCAGTAATCCTGGAAACTGTGAAACTGGTGAGTGCGTTCATTGGTGAACAAGCACATCTCACTTTTTATTTATTTATTTTTGTTAGAGGTCTTGGATCCTTATGCATGCAGATTATCAGAGGTCTTGAGAAGCCCCATATAAATCAGTAGGATTATTTTGTTTCTTATGGTATTCCATAATTACCCATCTTTTTATTCTCTGCTTGCAGCCCTTGGTGTTGTTATCTTGAAAAATGTATTTCAGCTAATTGTTATTTGTAGTGCAACTAATTATATGACAATATCCAATAAATTGGTCTCTTTTTCTATGTTTCTCACCCTCTGACACTAAGATTTCATCCATTTCTTGCAAACTATGTGGACATGAAAATGAAATGCATAAGGGTGAACATAGAGACAGTGTATGACTAATATGACCAATGCATAACCATGATTTACTCTTCGAAATAGTATTTCTCTGTCGTCCAATACAGGTTACTGGTAACTTTGGGTAGGCGATCAGCCCCTTTAAGTAGGCAGGAACAATTCTGAGAAGTGACTGCTGGGTGGAACCTACTTCCTTTCTTTAGCTTGCAGCTAGTCAATCCCCATCCAGTAAGATTTGTTCCTTGGTCAAGACACAAAGCAAGAGAACAGTTCTGCTATAGTTTTAGCTTCTTTATTATTTTTCTGTTAGATATGGAATATCACCATTAGGCGGATTACCATCACTGACAATTCCCATCACCCAAATGTGGCTAGCTCAGTTTACCAGGTGCTTTTGTGGACTTAAGCCCTGGGGGGTAAATCTTGGCTGCAAGTTCTTTCCCCTGGAGTTGCCCACTGAGGCTACTTGATGTATGGTAATCTGAAGACAGAAGACCTGCTAAAAAAAAGGTAAGCACCCTTTGAGTGCTGAGGTCCACATGTCCCATGCTTCCCCTCTGCACAGGGGTCTCATTTGGAGTTTCTGTTACATACTCTTGCACTCATTGGGTTTATCTGTATGTCTGTGGGTTGTTTGGAGCATATTTCTGTGGTAACTTAACCCTTTTTTTGCTGGTTTGCATCTTTTGGGGCATTGTGGGCACTTTCCCTACTGGGACTCGTGTTTATTGGGTCTACTGACTTGTTCTAATGGGCTTTTGAGTGGTTTTACGTTTTGGTATTCACCTTGTTAACTTTATGTTCTGGCGCACGTTTACCGCATAGACGCCATTGCTCCATTCACCTCTATGGGACTTTACAGTTTGGGACATATCTCTTCAACTGCTCCACGTAGCGAGGTCAGAGATGGCTCATTTTGTTGGTTTGCCCTTGCTCTGTTATCCGGGCAACGTTCTGGGCATGTTGGGGGTTTAGGGGGCTTCGGGCACTGTTGGGTACTCCGTTAGTAAAACTACGATTCCCATGAGTGCTTGCTTCTCGCTCTAATTTCTGATTGGCTCCCACCATGGCAGCCATTTTGTGTCTTCGCAGATCGAATATCCTACGCAGAGCTTGGACTCTCCTTCTCTCCTCAGCAGTTTAACCCTTCGCCTACCAGATAAGTCTTATTTAGCATTTCTGGGGTGATTTTATTTATCATATACACTTTTGTGGGTGTTCTGACCATTTTGACACTATAAGAATGTCTACTCTGTTAGACCTTGGGGCTATACCTAAGACTAAGGACACTGTGGTATCTGTGTCCCCCATTGCTCCTCATGTCACTCAGGGTTACCTAGAGAATACTTAGGTCCTGTTTGCCCAGCATGCACTGTTGCCCCTGAATCCCCTGCAGGGACCTCCAGCCACTCTCTAGAGCCAGTTTGTATGCAAAAGTTTAAGGCTACTACCAGGGACCTCCGGTCCACCTTACAACTCCTTCCATCCATTTTGCAGTGGGGTCTTCCACTCGTGGCAGGCCCCCACCCCTTTCAGATCTTCCCTGCCTAAACCGCCGGGTGTACGTGATGTATCTGATTACTCTGAAGAGGAATTATTGGTGAATTCTGATGATGAAGACTGTTCAGCTGTCCCTTCATCTCAGTTTTTTGGGGATCCCTTTGAGGCTGATCCTGTCCCTTCAGCTGAGGGCCTGATCAGGGCTGTGTTGAACACCCTGAACATTCCCTTGGTGCAGGAGGTTTCTTCTGACCCCTCCGATGTGTTCCAGGAGCCTGTAAGGCCCCATACTTGTTTTCCACCTAACCTCACCCTTGACCGTTTGGTGTCTGAGGAGTGGAAGTTTCCAGACAGGAAACTGTTTATGCCTAGGAAGTTTGCTAAGCTTTATCCGTTCTCTGAAACAGCCCTTGCACAGTGGGTTCATCCTCCCAAGGTGGACGCCCCTGTTTCCAGGCTTTCTAAGTCCACAGCCTTGCCTGTGGCTGATGCGTCTGCTCTGAAAGACTGGACTGACAAGAAGCTTGAGACTGCTCACAAGGCTATTTTTGCGATGGCTGGTTCTGCCCTGCGCCCCACATTTGCTGCGGTGTGGGTGAATAGAGCTGTGGCTGTTTGGACTGAACAGCTCACTTCAGCTGTCTGTCGGGGGCTCCTATTGCTGACATGTTGCAGCTTCTCTCCGACATCAATGAGGCTCAGCATTATGTTTCTGCTGCCCTGTTTGACACTGTGCCTATGGTAGCCAGGACATTCACTATGTCTGTGGTAGCCATTCGCGCTCTTTGGCTCAAGATCTGGTCTGCTGACACGGCCTCCAAGAGGGCTCTCCTGTCCTTGCCTTTTCAGGGCACCTCACTGTTTGGGCCTCAGCTCAAGGATCCGATCAGTATAGCCACTGGAGGGAAGAGTTCTCACCTGCCAGTGGTCCTGAGGAAGAAGGCGCCTGTCAAAAGGAATTGGCTTTTTCATCTCTTTCAGGCTGAATTGCACCAGACGACCCAGGCAGTCCCCAAGCCTAAGCAGCAATGGAAGCCCAAGTCCTCCGCCAAGTTCAAAACTTCCAAACCTTCTTCTCCATGACTCGCCGAACATGGGTCCCCACCCGCAGGTAGGTGGCCACCTACGTCACTACCTCTCGGCTTGGGAGGCTTCTGTGGCAGACCCGTGGGTTTTGCAGGTGGTGACTATGAGGTACAGGATCCCCTTCACTTCTCTTCCTCCTTCCAGAATCTTCTCTTCTCGCTTTCCTCTGGGAGAGGAAAAATGCCGCCTTTTCGAGGAGGCCATTCAGGCCCTTCTGGACAAGGCAGTACTGGAACTAGTTCCTCCTCCGGAAAGGGGCTTGGGGTTCTACTCCAACCTCTTTGCAGTTTCCAAGAAGGACAGTGGCTGTCGTCCCATTTTGGATTTGAAGGATCTCGACTCCTTTGTGGTCAGGTCTCAATACCACCAGGAGTCACTGCGCACGGTGATAGCTGCCATGTCCCCTGGGGAATTTCTGTCCCCTCTAGATCTTCAGGATGCCTATCTGCACATCACCATTCATCCAGAGAGTCAAAAATATCTCAGCTTTGCCTGTGACCGGGGGCGTTTCCAGTTTTCTGCTCTCCCCTTTGGTCTGACCATGGCTCCTTAAGTCTTCAACAGAGTCCTGGGAGCCTTGATTTCCATCCTATATCGGAACAGCATCAGAGTTACTCCGTATATGGATGACCTCCTACTGAAGGCCTCTTTTCCGGAACTCCTTTATCAGCAGGTGCAGGATTGCATTCATGCTGTGTCCCATCACGGGTGGATCATCAATCTGGACAAGTCAGATCTTGTTCTTTCACAGAGGATGGTCTTTCTGGGCATCCTCTTCGACACTCAGAGAGGGTTGGTGTTTCTCACGGACGAAATGCATCATCAGATAGCACTGAAGGTCCAGGCTGTCCTGAATCAGGATCCAGTTCCTGCCAAGAAGCTGTCATCCCTGGTGGGGAAGTTCATTTCCACCATAGAAGCAGTTCCATCTGCCATGGCTCATACCAGGGAACTTCAGAGGTTTCTAATCCTGGCATGCAGGGGTCAACCGGATCTCCTAGAGAGGTCCCTATCTCTCCATCTTCATGTGGAGCAGAGCCTGAAAGGCAGGCCCTTCCTAGTGCCATTCTGGACAACAGTGACGACGGATGCCAGCCTCTCCAGATAGGGAGCGGTTCTGGGGCACTTGAATGCTCAGGGCCGGTGGTCCCAGGAGGAATCTCTCCTTCCCATCAATGTCTTGGAGCTTCGGGTGATATTTCATGCCCTGCGACACTGGAAACGACAACTGGAGGATTGCCCGTTCAGGGTACAGTCGGACAATTTCCGCAGTTCATATTCCTGGCGTAGACAACATTCTGGCAGACTTCCTCAGTCGACACACGGTGGACAGCGGAGAGTGGGAACTGCACCAAGAGGTTTTCAACATCATTATCCAGCAATGGAGTCTTCCATGCATCGACCTGATGGTGACCAGACACAACAGGAAGGTTCCAATGTTCTGCTCTCGCTGGGCGGATCCCCTTGCTCTAGCAGTGGATGCCTTGTCGATTCCATGCACCTTTCCTCTGGTATACCTCTTTCCTCCCATTCCCTTTGCACAGGGTGCTACGGAAACTGAGACTGGAACACTGCCCAGTCATTTTGATTGCTCCGTGCTGGCCTCAACAGGCTTGGTTTCCAGAGCTTCTGAATCTCTCAGTGGCGGAACCTCTTCGGCTCCCCTCCCGTCCGGATCTTCTTCTACAGGGTTACCTGTGTAAGAAGGAAGTTCATTGTCTGGCTTTGACGGCATGGAGGTTGAATTCTCAATTTTGGAGAAGGGATTTTCTTCTGGTGTGGTGGCTACTATGCTCATCGCCCATAAGCCTGTTTCCTCTAAGCTGTACCATCATGTTTGGTCTACCTTTTTATCTTGGTGTACTGATAGGGACCTGTCTCAGGAATTTGATCTTCCTACGGCCCTTTCCTTCCTACAGGATGGTGTGGATAAGGGTCTCAGTCTGAGTTCTCTTAAGGTTCAGACTTCTGCTCTCTCTGTTTTTTTTTGTACAGAGACACCTTCCTATCATTCCTGATGTCAAGGTTTTCTTCCAGGGCGTTGCTCATACCCGTCCTGTGTTTAAGTCTCCTGCTCCTCAGTGGGACCGTAAAGGGTCCTCCTTTTGAGTCACTGGTCACTATTCCTCTATGTCTGCTGAAGCGGAAGATGGCCTTTCTCCTGGCGATCGTATCTGTGCGCCGTGTTGCAGAGCTGCATGCCCTGTCCTGTAGGCCACCCTTTTTGGTGTTTCACAAGGACAAGGCTGCCCTTTGTTCTTCGCAAGAGTTTCTCCTGAAGGTGGTGTCTGATCTCCACATTAATCAGGAGATTGTGGTTCCTTCCTTCTGCCCTCACTCTACTTCTGACAAGGAGAAGGATCTTCATCTGTTGGATGTTGTCCGTTTTATCAAGTTCTATGTGCATTGCACTGAGCCTTTGCGGCAGTCTGACACTCTTTGTGTCATTCCTGAGGGTTCCAGGGCAGGGAAGCCTGCTTCTAAAGTAACCATTGCTTCTTGGATCAAGTCCACTATTCGTAAGGCTTACGAACTTAGGAAAAAGTGTGTTCCTTTCAGGGTCACAGCTCATTCTGCAAGGTCTATAGGGGCATCTTGGGCCTACAAAAATCAGGCCTCGGCTGATCAGTTGTGCAAGGCGGCCACTTGGTCATCTGTGCATACCTTTTCAAAACACTATCGTGTGGATGTGCTGGCATCAGCTGATGCCAGTTTTGGGAGGAAGATCCTGGAGGCAGCCTTGCCTGTCTAGGATCTTCTTCATCTCTTCAGCCCTGTTGGCTCTAGTTCAGTGTGGTGTGTGACCGTTTCAGAGGTCTGTTTTACAGCTGTTCAGTGTCTGTTGACACTTTGCGGTTATTGTTGAGCTCTTCATGATCTGTAGGTTCATTGGTGCTCTGGTGACTTTGGGGGCCTGCGCCTGGTCCTTGCCTTTCTTCCCGCCCTGGGGAACTTAATGGTTGGACATCCCAAAGTCACTAGTAACCTGTATTGGACAACAGAGAAACTAGGATATTAGTCTTACATGTTAAATCCTTTTCTCTTAGTCCATACAAGTTACTGGTCTCCCACCCTTTCAAGGGACCATGCTTGGCTCTCCTGTGGCAGAACGTGGCCGTCCTTTTGGGTTCATGCTCACAGGAGTCTTCCTTTTCCTTCTTACTACCTAGTCAATAGTTAGTCTTCAGATCTTACTGGATGGGGATTGGCTAGCTGCAAGCTAAGGAGAGGAAGTAAGCCTCAGAATTGTTCCTGCCTACTTAAAGGGGCTGATTGCCTACCCAAATTTACCAGTAACCTGTATGGACTAAGAGAAAAGGATTTAACAGGTAAGACTAAAATCCTATTTTATTATACTTGAAGGAGAACTATATACTAGGAATAAGTATATATTAATTTATTTAATAGAATTTACCTAGGTAGGTGATCCTCATGAAGTAGTCAAGTATATTTAGTTGTTTTTATCTGCATTTGACTTCTAGTATGTCACTGCTAATTTTCATTTTACAATCTTATAAATATCAGTAGCCCTTAGGAGCCATTCAGGACTGAAGTCTAATGGTTGTTTTGTGAGGAGGTGTAACCTAGAGACAGGCTTCAACTACAATCCCTATATAGAGCAAGCTGCAGATATAGTGCAAGATAGCTAGACAGAGAGACCTGACTGATGACTGAAGGACACCTAACTAAGTTAATCTGTGAAATAAAGAGCCACTTATTCTTAGGCAAAAGTGCCCTTTGAATGCCAGAGGGGTATGCAGTGCATTGCTTTGTATTGCATACCCCTCTGGCTCTTAAGGGGATAAACTGGTTATAAATGTATTTTACAAGGCTGTAGACAGTATTAATTCATCAGGTCCTATTGTTAGAATTGATTTTACATTAACCCTTTCAGTGCCAGAGAGCATTGCTCGAGGTGCAAGCACCTCTGGTCCCAAAAGTCTTAAAAACTTGTT
This sequence comes from Rhinophrynus dorsalis, assembly GCA_037306005.1. NCBI lineage: Eukaryota > Metazoa > Chordata > Amphibia > Anura > Rhinophrynidae > Rhinophrynus > Rhinophrynus dorsalis. Next base: position 368,198,010 of record CM074721.1, read on the forward strand.
CAAAATGTATGCAATCGAATTACTGAAATCAATCTTCCTTTATATTGGCATAATTTAAATGTATGTTCTTTTTTTGGCCTTTGCAGTGTGTGTTTGTGTTGTGGAATAGGCAGATAAACTGCTGGGTTTTTGTACAGTGATCTTTCATTTTTTTGTACTTCCTCTTTTTTTGTGTTCATATTATTTTTTAGTATATTCCTCTTGTTTGGGTAATTCAGCCTGTCATAGCAGCAGTGGGCAGACTGACTTTTCCAGTTGTTGATGGACTACAATCAGCCAGTGGCTGAAGATGATGGGAGTTGTAGTCTAACAGCTGCAGGTGAAACATAGGTTACACACACCAGAGGGGCTATAAGGACATATTCAATAAGCTAAAGAGGACACATTCTGGAACAAACCAACTGCACCATAGAGGACAAATTAACTATTCCCCAATTTCAAACTACTTAAAAAAACATTTAACTCCCTTGATGCCAGAGAGGTCTCTAGTGCATTGCAAAACAATGTGTTGGAGATCTCCCTAGCATTCAAGGGCTTAAAAACAAAGGCAGCACATTTGCATAAAGCGTTCTCTGGAACCGGAGATTCTCTCCTTGCTGCACTTTACCCTGGCATATCATGTCCTGGTAGGAGACAGGGTGAATATTCTCTTAATTTGCTTTTTATTTATATAACTTATATAGATATAGATGCAATCCTACTCCCTGTTTCTCCAAGATGGATACTGAATGTGGGACAGACTTTTACAAGACCTGGGGTCTGCTTGGAGAAGGCTTTCAGATAATTGTTTAGCCACTATCTCTAATTTCTTTCAGTATTTTATAGGAGTTTGAAACGTGAATATGATTACAGATCAGAGTACACAGAGCCTGTAAGTATGCCCTTTCTATTTGTCTAGCAGACCCAGATGTCTGGTTTCTAGCTATATATGGCGCTTAATCCCCTTAAACTAATTTCTTCATCAACCCGTGGCTTTCTGCCAACATCCTTGAGGTGGATGAATGTCTTTTTTTAACTTTCTTATACTTTATCATTTTATTTATATATTATTGGACCTCTGCAACTATAAGAACCAGGTGCTCATGGCCTCCATCTTGGATGTGGCTGGCTACTCAGCCACCTCCTGTGGTGATGGGTGGGCCCCAGTCCATTGAGCCTCATGAAAGGCTCTCTTCTCGCAGGCATAAATGTCTGGAGAGTCACTGCACCACTGCAACCTTGGAGCAACTCATGAAGCACCTGAAGTACATTTCTCACTTTGGGTGACTGAATCTCCATCTTGGCACCTTGTCCTTCCCTCAAAAGGCTGATAGTATTTTATTATTTTTTCTCTTCTGTAATTTTACCCTTGTGGGTCTTATTGTTATGTCTCAGCACAAGGGAGACCTGGGAAAAACTAAGGCCACCAAGGCTTCAGGGGTTTCTTCAGTAACCCTTTGTTTCTTCAGTTAGGCTAGCCTCCCCAGCGGGTTTTACTGGGCATTATGTCTTCTTCTGTGGCACCTATATAGCCTCCTTCAGGCACGTCTTCCTCTGAACAGGAGCCTGCATGCATTATTTATTTAGAAAATGTTTTACCAGGAAGAATATATTGAGATTTCTCTTGTTTTCAGGTATGTCCTGGAGTATTTACAGCAAAGAGTTGCATATTTGCACAAAAACAGAGACATTTTAGACTGGGAGAATATCTAGTTTTTTCAGGTAGGTTATTCCAGTCTTTCAGAGCTCTGAAGAAAAAGGCAGATCAACCAGCTTCTTTCTTTTAAAGGGATAGTAGTACATCATTTTAACTTTATTTTATTTTGTAGGCATTAAAAAAACATGAAGAATGATATAAGTCTTATCTCTGAAACCTTTATGGTTTAAGAGATATTCAAAACAAAGTATCCCCCCCTGTTCAACCAGATCAGAAGGGAGATGCCCAGGTAGACTGCAGAGAGGGACAATCTTCAATTAAGATAATGGAAAAAGCTGAAAAACTTGTCAAGGGGGGAAGGGCTTTCATTGTTTTCATACAAAGAAAATTGTCCCCTTCTGTTATCTGTACTGTCATACAACCAGACTCACATCTGAGAAGAGATGGCTTACACTAGGTAAAAGGGGCGGGGAGGGGAACTTTGCTTGTGAATATCTCATAAACCATAAAGGTTTGAGAGATAAGACTTATATCATTCTTCATGTTTTTTAATGCCTACAAAATAAAATAAAGTTAAAACGAAGTATTACTATCCCTTTAATGTGGTATACGCAGTGAGTTGTTAGCAGTTGAGCGGAGGTTATAGTTAGTATGGAGAGCTGGAGTGAGCATACTACTCAGGTAGTCTGGTAGTTTTCTAGAGAAGTGATTATAAACCAGGCAAGAGAGGTGAAGGGCAAGTCTAGATTCAAGTGTTATCCAATTTAGTTCTTCATACATATCACAATTATGGGCTGTGTAATTAAATTGAAGGATAAAGCAGCATAATGAGTTATACATCGTGTCAATTTTAGCAAGATGGATTTGTTGCACGGGAGCATATACTGCGTCGCCATAGTCTATGATTGGCATTATGAGCTGTTGTTCAATACGGCTTCTTAACAGGGGATTTAAACAATATTTGTGATTTCATTTTTGGATTAAGGAGGTGGTCATATATTTCACTGTCATGAAATGAAATTCATTAAACCCTTACTTCCACTATGACTACTATTCCTACATCTTTCAAGGGAGTCCTTGAACCCATCCTGTTGTCCTGAAAAGATAGTTTAATCATTTTGAGAGTGGGGATTTTCTCCCTGTGAAAGTGAATTTTTCTATGAGGATAGGGGAATCAGAGGAGGAAGATATTGCTTCCTTCCTTACCTCTAGGGATTCATTAGAATGTCTAAACTGGTGCATAAGGGATGTGGTTCTTTTCACTCTTTTGGCCAAGGGGCTTCCACTTCTCCAGCAGTTGGCCCTCCTTTTTCTCCCCTTTTGAAACACATAGCATTACTAGTTGCTGAAGCAGCTACCTTCAAAGATATGATGCACAGATGCCTGGGTTCTCTTCATAAGATGAAATGTGTAGCCTTAGGAACCACCTTATGATCAGCCTTTGTGATGGCATGGGTTATTAGAGCCATAGTTGTTTGGTGGGAGCAGCCATTAATGCAGACATCCATTCTGATGCTTCAAAAGGGCATACTGTTTTTTTCCATTTTTAAGATTCTTGAAGCCATTGCATATTTGAAGCTGCCTTTGATACTGTCAAGTTCATTGGCAAGACCATAGCGTTATCTGTAGCTGCATGCCATACCTTTCTAAGAAATCCTTAGTTTTGCTTTCATTCCGGGGCAAACAGCTTGGCCCAAAACTGGAGAAAGTCATTAGCCATGCTACTGAGGGCAGAAGTGTTCTGTTGCCTCAGGTTACCCCCACCCCCATGCATCTTGCCTTTTCATGGAGGAAGTGAGACTTTCATTACCCCCACTAGTATGGTTATTCTCCCAGGGCCTCTACTACCTCTGCCCCAAGTCTACCACTACATTAAACGCAGCGCTCCAGTCTGCCTCAGGCAATCTGAGGATGTCTGCATTTCTTCAGCAGTAAGTGGACTGTTTCTGTTGGCACATCGGCCAGTCCAGTCGGGGAGTTGCTGGGCAACCACGGCGGTGTCACGCTGTTCTGACGTCAGCCTCTTCTTGTTTATAAAAAATATATATATATATATATATATATATATATATATATATATATATGACAAACAGACACTTATTTTGCGTGACAGATTCATTCAGAAAAATGATCCTCTTGGGCTGGTTGAGAGGGAATATTTGAGAGCTCACCAATTACCTAGACACACTACTCTAGCATATAAAAAGAAGAACAAAATGGACCAAAATACTGGGCTTGTTTGGGTTCTCTCAGTCCTGCATGAGGGTATCCTACCTCTTGCCTGTGAGATCCTACATCTACTTCTAGACTATATTAGCTGCCTGTGCATACTCCCTGTAGACCTCTCTGCTCCGAGTGTGGTTTCTTGTAGCATACAAAACACCCTTTAGCGGGGTAATCCTGACGGTTTCGATGGTGGATCTATGAGTGGTCTGTGTGATTTCAGAGGTTTATCACATACATTTCAAATATCTTCCTCTTCATTGTTTTGTCATGTTCAGGGTCCTTAGTGATTTGGTGCAGGCCCTTTTATTCCTAGAAGCGGTTTAATCCTTGGTGAATATACAGGTCTTGGTGCCTGCTCCCCCAAAGGAGAGAGTAATGGATTTCTATTCCAACCTTTTATAGTGCCCATTATCGTTGTTTTCAGTACTTAAAATACATCAATCTCTTCAGTTCAAAATAGAGTCTTTGCTCTCTATCATTGTTGTCATGTGCCCAGGGTAATTTTTAGCTTCTTTGGACATAAGACACACATCTAAATATTCCTGTTGATGGAGATCAGCATTTTCTTTGTTTTATCTTTCAAGACCGTTATTTTCAGTTTACCACCGTTTTTGGGCAAACATCCACACTTTGTTTTCACAAAGTTTATTATCCTCCCACATTTGTTCACTTGAGATCTCGCTTACTCCCTACCTGTATGGCCTTTTACGAAAAGCTCCTGCAAAGGCTTTACATCTTCACCTTCAGGCATTCTGTCCATACTGGAGCAGTACAGCTAGGTTATCAGTTTCTAGAAATCTTCTCTGGTTCTGTCCCAGGTTCTAGTCTGTCTCCGCATGAGATTTGATACCCTTCAGGGACAGATCTTTCTAACTTCTGGTGTCTCAGGCCTTGGCGCTCCAGTCAGCGATGATGCAGGAATAAATATGGGTGTTAGGGTATCTAGTCTCTGCCCTAAAGGCACACTGAAGAACTACAGCTAGATATTCTTAGGAATTGGTCCTGACTACAGTGACATCTCTCCTGCTTTATTTCTCTGTTGGGACGTGCAAGTTAGGTCTCCGCTGGTGGTAACAGGACTCCCAACTGTATCTGGGTCATCTGTTGGTCATACTTAATTGGTTGATAGTTATGACAGATTCCTGTCTGAAGGGCTGGGGAACCTTGTTAGGTTCTCAGACAGCCAAGGGCCTATTTTTTTCTGACGGGGAATGTCTACTGTCCATCAGCGTAGTGGAACTTCAGGCAATTCACCTGGCTCTTTTGCATTCGTCCCAGTGTCTTTAGGGACTGCTGGTGCGGATTCAGTCTGACAATGCAATGGCAGTGGACTGTGTCAGCCGTCAAGGAGGAACCAGAAACGCAACTTCCTGGTCAGATGTTTGTCTCATTCTCTCTTGGGAAGAAGCTCAGTTTTTAACATTCCGGGAGTGGACAACATGGTGGCCGACTTCCTCAGCCATCAGTGTTTGGATCCCTGCGAACTGAGAACCCAACCAGATGGTATTTAACTTCATATTTCAGGTATGGGGTCTTCCAGTTTTGGTTTCGATGACATTTCTGGCAAACAGCAAAGTTCCTCAGTTTTGTTCCATAACCCGGTACTCTTTCACTTTCTCAGGCGATGCAATGGGCATTCTATGGAGTTTTCCTCTGGCGAATGTGTCTCCTTCTTTCCCTCTGATTCCGAGGATGTTAAGGAATGCTAGGATAAAGCAGGCACATGTAATCATTATTGTTCCTTATTGGCCTTGCCATGCATGGTTCGCAGAGCTGCTCAGTCTAATTGTTACCAAGCCGCTTTGTCTTCCGCTTTTTCCAGCCCTCTTTACTGGGGATCCTCTGTGTCTCCAATAGGTGGAAAGGTTAGCCTTAATGGCATATGAGGAAGAAGTGTTTCTCTGAACCAGTCATCTCTACTTTTGTGAATGCACGCAAGCCAGTCTTATTTAAATCATATCATAGAGTCTGTTGCATGTTTTTCAAGTGTTGTGAAGACCAGGGTTTGTGACCGCATCCTTTTCATCTGCCATGATCTATCAAGTTCCAGATTTCACTTTCTTATTCTTTTCCAGAGTGGTATTGCCTTGTTCATGGATATGCAAATCTTTGTTCAAGGGATGGCTCATTCCTAACTTGTCCCACTCCCCTGTGGGACTTAAACCTACTCAAAGGAGTGCTACGGAAGGATCCTTTGAGCATTTGGCAGGGACATCACTAAGGGAGGCTGAGTGTTTCAATGGACCAGTCCGAATGCAGACCATGGCATATGTATCCCCGCTCACATTAAAATACCGCTACTTAAAAATTTCAAACTAGCACTGAGTGTCTGTGTCCTCATGAAGAAAGCCCCTGCATACAATGCTTCTCCAAGCATCAAGTGAATCATCATATACAGGTCCCCTGTTCCTCACAATAATTTCATGTGAGCAGGGAAACAGAGGTAAGTGCAAGTCAGTTCTGAACTCATTTATGAACAGATTGCCTGGGTGCGAGTGCTGCAGTATGCTTTTAGTGTACAGCTAGATACTGCACTATCTGAATATCACAAATAGTAGTAATTAAGGGTTTATTGAGCAGAACACTTGTGAATGGCTCTACAAATAACCATTAGGTGCTATCACAACATAATAATGTCAAATAATAAGAAAAGGAGAGGAAGAACATGTTGTAATTGGTGCACACTAAGAAATCCTTTATTTCAGTAATTAGTAAAAATCTCATTGTTGCCCACTCTTCATAGCTACGGTTAAAATTTCTCAGATGAATAGGGGACATGCACATAGGATAATTCTCACAATATATTTTATAGTCCAGGTATGCCATACGTAAAGCCTTAGGGTCTTGGACTATAAAATATATTGTGAGATTTATCCTATAGTTATGTCTACTATGTATCTGAGAAATTTGAACCTTTGGTATTTAAAGTCTTCCAAAATAAAGTTTTTACTAATTATTGAAGTTATTTCTCAGTGTGCACCAATTGCAGCATTTTCTTCTTTGCCTCGTTTCCTTATTAACCGCCGTATCCTCAACAATATCATAGCCTGAAGAGAAAATACACTAGACGCCAGTCTTCGAAAAAAAGGTTAAAATATTTATTTTATTCAAAATTTCAGCTGAGAGAATATGCATTCTCCAGAGAAATGTCAATTTTGTGTGAAAACATGGTAATTAACTAATCAAATTGTACTTTCAGTGAATACAAGTGTCTTATACAAAACCTAACCCCCCCCCCCGTCTATACTTATTTTCTGGTTTTCTTTTTTTTCTTTTGTTTGTATAGCCATGGCAACTGTGGTTTTGGGTTTGTATGATCCCTACATGTACAGATTTATTATATGTGAATTGGAAGTTATTCTGTTCCTTGCATTGCATTATAATTAAATTGACAAAATAAACTGTTCTGTTGTGTGAGACTAACCCACTTATTACTACAGCGTACAGTGGGCATGCTGTTGAATTCTGCCACCAACTCTAGCCCCAGATCTTTTTGGAACCTAGCTATTCCCCTTGGCATTTGGATTTTGTATCCCTTTGTTTCTTGACTCTCAAGACTGCTTCCCTGTTTACTGTTGTGCCTGTCCGACGTGCGTCTTCTCCCTTTCAGATCTTTCATATAGATAGGGTGGTTTTGTGAACTATATCTGGGTTCTGTCTTCTGATTTTCATATTATGTCTGGAAACACTCAAAAGACAGTTCACATGACAGAAAATAACAATCTGAGTGTAGTAATTTAAAGTATAACAATTAGTAGTGCACTCACATGTACCCTTCTTTGGCTTTATGCATGCCACACAATTATTTCCCTGATAGACAAAACAAACTGCATCCTCCTGATGTTTTCCACAATATATGGCTCTCCTGATAATCCATCTTTAATACAGTCACAGCTTATGATGTTCAATATCCAAACGATTCATGTGAGAGTAAAGTTAAAGACTAATAGGTGTTCATGATGATATTTGTGTAGAGGTGGACCTAGAATGCCAAAGGAAGCCGGTGAGCGGGATTTGGAGAGGAGGAGCGGGGGAACTCATACGGTTTGGAAAGGACCCGGTGTGCACTAGAGTGAGAGATGTGAAAGCCCTAAGGTTTTCGCAGGCTTACTGTCTGCTTACCAGGGGCAAATGGCAAAACAGACATAGAGTACAAAAATATATACAGTACTGTCCAAAAGTCCTAGGCAGGTGTGAAAAAAAAGTAAGAATTATTTTCCAAAATGGACATGGTAATAGTTTATATTTATCAATATTTGGTGTGACCACCCTTTGCCTTCAAAACAGAATTAATTCTTCTAGGTACACTTGATAGAGTTTTTTAAGGAACTCGGCAGGTAGGTTGTTCCAAACATCTTGGAGAACTAACCACAGTTCTTCTGTGAATTTAGGCAGCCTCATTTGCTTTTTCTCTCTTCATGTAATCCCAGACAGACTCGATGATGTTGAGATCAGGGCTCTGTGAGGGCCATACTATCACTTTCAGGACTCCTTGTTCTTCTTTACTCTGAAGATAGTTCTTAAAGACTTTGGCTGTAAGTTTGGGGTCTTTGTCCTGCTACAGAATAAATTGGAGGACAATCCGATTCCTCCCTACTGTTATTGCATGATGGATAATTTAATGTCTGTCTGCACTTCTCAGCATTGAGGAAACCATGAATTCTGACCAAATCCCCAACTCCATTTGTAGAAATGCAGCCACAAATTTGCAAGGAACCTCCACCATGCTTCACTGTTGCCCATAGACACTCATTTGCATGTAGGGTCTGAAGTTCATAAATCCAAAATGACTCATAACATCATGAGTTTATCCTCCCGCCTGTGTTTTAGATGTACCCCAAGGATGGTCAGGCCCTTGTGTTCACAGTTAAAGCTTACAAAGATTAGACAGACTATGTATTTGTACCACCTTTTTGATGTTGTACAGATGTTTTTGGAGTCTCACTTTTAATTTATTTTTTGTGTGTCCATCGTAGTGGAGACCACAGCTGCAGAATATTAAATATACTACACAGGTACTGGCACAAGATATAAAGCTTTGAATAGTATACTGTATTTTTTACTGTTAGAAATAAAGAAAAGGGTCTTGGTTTTATGTAGGTGTATGCAACATTTGCAGTTTTCCTGTCCACACTTAAACATTACCTTGATTTCTGAATGAACATGACTGTGAGCAATATATCTAGCTAGATTTCTTTTTTTTTTTTCTGTAGATATTTGCGCGTTCACTAAATAGGGGTTACAGAATGGTGTCTTCCATCAAAACATGTCAATGTTTATACAAAGTATGATTAATTTGTTTCACTTGACAGTTGTAAGTGGTAATGAAAGAAAGTATTGAGGTATTGTATTTAGTTTGTTTAGGTTTGTACTCTAAAAGATCCTTTCTTTTCAGTAACATGATTTTTTTCTCTAGCTTGTGTGAAAATTGCTGGTTTATATTTTTTATCATGAAATTTAGTGGCAAGTACATCTGATTCCTTGATGAAGTCTTCATCTTAGTCTTTGAAACTGGCTGAGAGGTGTATTGTTGATCCACTTCTGATGATGTCAGCTAGAGGCATGCAGGTAGCTGTTGCCATCTACCTGTCTGAAGTGATTTCGTGACCTGAGGATACCGTATGTTTTTGCTATGAGGGAAAGGCCTATTTAACATGCATAAAGCCCAAGAAGGGCATTTTTTATACTTTTATTTTGTTCCAATAAATTAATACACTCAGATTTTTATTGTGTTATGTGCGCTGTCTTTTGAGTGTTTCCAGACACAGTTTCTACAATTGGTGAATGAGGCCACCATACATCTTTTTATTGTGTTATATGCTGAGATCTCATTCTGTTCATCATCATTCCTCATTTCTATTCTGCATTTCATTCTGGTACCCCTTTGAACTGTATTGACTTCAAAATATTTATAATTTTTTTCTCCAGTCCTAGTTTCTGATCTTAGGAGCACTGCATTCTCGAGTATTTCCTGTTTGTTTGTTTTTTGGGTTTTTTTTACATGATTTTAATATTAACCAAGACATTTAACTTCCTTCTATTTGCCTGACTCCATCCAGATGGGAGCAGGAGCTTCACTTGGACTTGCTGCTTGGACTTAGGTGTCTGAAGTACTACATTAAACACATAGAATCTTCTGGCAAATTAGACTCAATTTTTGTTCTTCCCTAGGGACCATGTGCAGGCCAAGCAGCATCTAAGGTGATGGAGACTTCTTGAATCAAGGCCATCATTTACTAGGCCTGTGTCCTTAGGAAAAAGCCTGTGCTTTTAGGTTACTGCTCATTCCACCACCAGAGGTGGGTGCTTCCTGTACCTAGAGGCCTCTTCAGAGCAGTTGTTCAAGACAGTGACATGGTCATCTGGCTTTGGCTGAAGCCAGTTTGGATGAAAGGTCCACCAGCAGTGTTTCCTATGTACAACCCATACTTCATTTACTTCTAGTAGCCTTTTTACTTGGTTTGATAGGTCAGTCTCAGTTTATACCTGAGGTTCATAATTATTTCTGATTTGTCTTTGAGACTAGTCTGTATTTTTAAAGGGTTTTCTCTTCCTCCTTGAAATCTTGGCGGAATAGTTTTGGTATCTCAATGTTTCCTGTGTTCATCATAGGATGTAAGAGGAAAATACCCTTTGCTTAATGCTACATGTTTGATTATTTATATGGTTTCCCTTTTCTAATTCCCTCATCTAGGCAGAGAATCACCCTGACTCCCTGGTATTGAGACTATATGAGTCTTACGGAAGCTCTGTGGACACCTGGTTAAGGACATCAGTCCCAGTGAAAGAGGTTTTTATGTGAGTAGATCCATTTTTCATATACTGTCATAGAAAACATTAAAAGTTAAAACGTAGGGCAGGGTTTCATAAGGTGTTTTAGCCGCTAATTTTATCTTTTGAAAAACAGTATTTTCCTTGCCATAACATGGCAGCCGACACTCATGGCTTGCTCCAGTCCTCTTTAGTACACCAGCGTCTGACATTTACCTCACTAATGCTAATGTTCCTCTTAATTTCAGCTGTGATCTTCTAGAACGTCCTTATTCCAATCAGACAGTTCAGATGGTGGAACAAGGAGTGCAGCTTTCATTTACTCCGTTTAAAGTGTTGACTCTTCTCCTCGTTCTGCAGAGATAATACATGCTATTATTCTTCAGCTTGTGGAACATGGACATTTAAAAATTATTTCTGTATTGTCTAAAGTCATTAAAAGTGATTAAAATATCAAAAAATGAATCTGTACAATTCATCTACCATTAATTATAGATGTCTGCATTCCTAATCCTCAAGGATGGAAAGCCAAGCTACAACAGATCTAGCAGGATGTAATCTTCAAGTAGTCAATAAGTAGTGTTGTGACTAGGAATCCATATTGCTGAGCACATAGAATATGGACTCTATTGGCATCTAGTAAATCTTATGTGTGTTGTGCAAAGCAGTTGTTCTTTTCCAAAATTGAGTATGGCCCAGCCTCTCTAGCACTCAGTGGTTTAAAATTCTCCTTTCAATCAACATGAATTTGGGTAATGTCCCTTACCATGCAGATGGTGTGCCTTAAGTATTCCACTTTATACAAGCGTGGTACATCTGTGAAAAATATGATTGTGATCTTAGAACCTGCTTAATCTTTGATTCATGCTACAATATTTGTCACAAGACTTTGTACTGTTGAAATAAAACTAAATGTATTTAGATATTGTTTTGTTTTTTTCTTGCTCCATGTAATGTATATCCACAGCCCTTGTAAGGGTGTAATATGGAAAATACAATGTATGATATAACTTTTGAAATCCACTGTAAGCCCTAAGTTCTAGGTGGCATATAGCTCTACATTTGTTGGATGGGCATAATTAAGTGCATGCTACCTGTACAGTTCAACCAACCTTGATCCTCAAGACCTACCAATAGTGCACACTGTTATTTATTTCTCTGTTTAAGAACAGGTGAATGAATCAGTGGCTCAGTCACTCTACATTTTCCTACTGCTGGAAGCTCTAGAGGTTCAGGGTTGACCACACCTGTAGTAGTATCCCATATTGTTCGCTAAAGCTAGCAGCTACTAGGCCTCAGTGGAAGGAAAATGCATTCTACAGCTGATTCCAGGGTAGTCCTGCAGTAAAAATAATTTTGCATTAAGAAATGTTTCTTCCACCTTTCCCATAATCTTACCCCCAAGGTTACGATATGGACTTTCAGATGCAGAATCTGCATCATTTTTCTCTAGAACAAAATAGCCATCATGGACTTCAGGTGCTGCTAACAGTGCATTTTTTCAAGAATTTCCTGCTTGATTACAGGTGAACTGATTAGAGTAACTGAGACACTAATGCGCAAGTGGAGTTATTCTGAAAACATTCATTGTTAGTAGCGTGTGTGGATATGGGTTCGCTACCCCTGCCCTAGATTTACTACTTGTGAGTCTCTGTGTGTTTTCTTGTCCTTCATGGGACAGGCTGACCCTCTTAAGCTTGTACATGAGCAAAAATGCAAGCAAAAGGGGCAAGCAAGTAACAGTTTGTTGCTCTGGGTGCACCAGTGCCGTAATTAAGCCCAGAGCTCTGTTGAGACTATGGGGTCGGGGGGGGGGGGTTATAGCTTCATTTTAGGGAATATCAGATACCTTCTTGTTTAAAGGTTGCAAGTTAACCCCTTGAATATCTCAATGGGTGACATATGTCTTCAGCAGTTAACATAGGAGAGAAAATAGGTAAACGAAGGTGATGCATATTTAAACACCTCTGTTATAATAAAAGTGTTCACCTTAATATTACATAAAGTTGTTAATAGGTATTTTCACCTTTAATAACTGGTTTCAATAAAGAGATATTGTGGAAATGAAATAGTTTTACTAACCAGTATATTTGATTACTTCCAATATGTTTGTATGTATGTCTGTTATGGGTTAACTTGTTTGTCTTTATCATGGCTGCAATGATATGGGAGATGCCTTACTTTTTCACTTATTGGCTAACTGAGTGATTCTTGAATGCAAGCTTTCAAGACACTAGCTGTTTGATTCTATTAGGACCATTTGTAAAACAAAACCAATGTTGGTAGTTTTAAGTCAAAGTATGGTATTCTATTACCTGTGTTGTGACAAACTACCCACAGTTTAAAAAACAAACAAAAAACAATGCCCATACAATTAGTGCCCACTGAAACAGCACACACATTTGCTATTCAATTTCATGAGGCCGCTAGTTACATGCCTTCATAGACTCTATTTTCTGTGGAATTTGAGCAACTAACCAACCTAGGAGTTGAGTCCCGAAACGCATGTTAAAAACCACAAACTTGCAATTGAAAAGTGAAAAAAATACCATACACGCATACACAACTAGGCATCCCTACACTAATGACCAGCGGATCCATTGATACTGGTCCCCAAGCCCCATATCAGTGCATCCAAGTTACCAAAAACACATAAATGAAACCAAACCATAAATAACACTTTGAGTGCCATAGGGGTATGCAACGCATGGCAGACTGTCACATACCCCTCTGGCACTCATAGGATTTATCCTCCCCAAAAAGTAACACTATTGTATGACACATATCCCATTCCTCACAGCTATACCACTTACCTTGAAGTCCAGCGGGGTCTTCTGCATCTTGGCCTTCCTCTGTCTTCTTCTTTAAAAGTCTTCTTTCTTCTTCTTTAAATGTTTTTCAAGTCTAATAAAAAAAAATATAGAAATAAATGAAATAATAACCCCTCCCTCCCAATTACCACTATCTCTTCTGCTGCCGCAATTAGTATAAAAGAGAATAAAAATTCCCTGCCCCCCATAGCATTTCCTGCTCGGGCTGAAAAAAGAAAGAAGACTTGAAGAAGAAGTAAAGAAGAAAACAGAGGAAGTCTAGGGTGCAAAAGACCCCATTGGACCTCCAATGTCAAGGTAAGTGTTTATTGTTAAAGCTGTGGGGAATGGGCCATGGGATAGTGTTAGGGCTAGAATGAATGAATATGTTTATTTATATAGCACCACAAGTGTACGCAGTGCTTTACAATTTAAGGCTTTAGAAAATGCACGGTTACTAGTGCTTTGGAAAGTGAAACACTGGAAGTGAGGTCTCTGCCCTTAAGCTTACAATCTAAAGTGGTAATGGGAGACATACAGAGTTCATAAGGGTCAAGTGCTGAATATAGTGCCAGAGTTCTAGTTAGGATAGGGGACATAAACTAAATAATTTATAAAGAGCCTAAGTTATACAAAGTCAATGCCATGTAGCATGTTTAAGTTTTGTTAAGGAAGTGTAGTTTCAGTTGTGATTTGAAGACCATAAGAGAAGTGCAGTGGAGCAGAGTGGGAGGTAGAGCATTCGATATGGAACAATGAGAAAAAAAAAAGTTTGATTCATGAGAGCCAACATCAGGTTTTAGTGCTACACTTTGGTAAACTAATAATACAGAAGTGAACCAGATTGATAGGGAACTCACCAACAGGGAAACGGGGTGCCTCCTGGAAGCAGCACTCCACCGCTGCTGAACCAATCCAGTAGTAAGCAATGCAAAATGATCTCCGGGGCACTCTCCGATCCACTGGATGAATAACTCAGATCACGCTAACCGGGCCAGTGTTGGTAAAAAAGCAACTTTATTGTAACAAAATTAAAAAATCCATAGATCAGGCTTTCCAGATGACATAGAACAGGGCTCAAATGCAACAATACGCTATGATAGACCAGAACCTGTCTGACATGTTTTGCGCATTCCGCGCTTAATCATAGACATAGATCTATGGATTTTTTAATTTTGTTACAATAAAGTTGCTTTTTTACCAACACTGGCCTGGTTAGCGTGATCTGAGTTATTCATCCAGTGGATCGGAGAGTGCCCCGGAGATTGTTTTGTATTGCTTACTACTTGATGCATGAGAGGGCTGTAGACACAAAAGGAGCTGAGAGAAGATTGTTATTGGCTGATCGTAAGTGGCGGGATGGGGTACAGGAGAGAAGAGTTTTTAACCCCTTAGCGACCCTTGACATACTAGGACCGTCAAGGGTAAATTTGCTTTAAGGAACAGTGACGGTCCTGGTACATCAAGTGTTAAATGGTAGCAGCGCGCCGCCGTGCACGCTGCTACCATTCATTCCAGGCTGAGACTGAGCGGTCCAGTACTGGACCGTTCAGTCTCAGCCTCTGTCGGTTGTGCCAGGTCATGTGATCGCTACGTCAGCGATCACATGTACCGGCATTCTAAATCAGTGAATGAGGCAGTGCTACTTACTGCCTCTAGTGTCTCCTCTCTGCCAATGCGTCCCTTACATCAAAGTAAGGGACAGAGAAGCAGAGAGGAGACACCTAGTGGAAATAAAAAATACAGCAGCTGGGGGTGTTAACCCCTTCACTGCTGATGCAGGAGGATGGCTAGATGCAGGTCAATTTTTGACCTGCTAAATACACTTTTTTTTTTTTTTTTTTAATAAAAACAACACTTATTTTATTTGTAAAAAAAAAAAAAAAAAAATTTTATTTTTTAAAAAAACATCTCAAGAAACAAAATTGGAAGTGTGATTGTTGTGGTGCTATGTAATACACATACACACACCGCCAAATGTAATGATCAAAAAAGTGAGAAAATAGGGTGGGAAAAAGGGACATGGGGATTTTCACCCAGGGGGGACAGTGACCACTTTAAACTGCGCATTTTGTAGGTATGACTGACTGGTCATACCTTTCATGCAGTCTCCATAAAAATTTAACCCTTTACACCCAATTGACCCCAAGAGAAAAAACAAAAATGGTGGGTTTTTTACATTTTTTTTACATTTTTCTTTAATTTTAATAAAGTAAATGGTGGGTTATCCATATACATAGGGTATCAAAGGAAAGCCCTATTTGTTTGTAAAAAACAGTATTTCACTGTCGTCCAATACAGGTCACTGGTACAATGGGATGTCAGTCCCCTTTAAGTAGGCAGGAACTTTTCAGAAACTTGTACAGGGGGGGTGGAGCCTCCTCTCCCTCCTAGTCCACTCCCTCTGGCACAAGACTCCATATTGATTAGTTCCTCGTGCTATGCACATCAGGCAGTGAACGTCTCTCAAGAAACTTTAGTTGTTTTATTATTTTCTTCAAATATGGAATACCACCATTAGGCGGGTAACCGTGGCTGACCGTGCTCTCACCCGAAGTGGCCAGTGCAGCATCCAGGGATTTTCTAGTGGACCTTATGCCCTGAAGAGGGAACAACTTGATTTCAAGTAGCTTCCCTGTGAGGAATTGGCACTTGTGTTAATTCCTTTATTTTACATGGTTACCCGAAGAACGAAGATACAGGAAGGTGAGCCACCCTTAGAGTGCTGAAGGTCCACTTGTCCCACAGTGTCCCTTTATTGGGCTGTATTTGGGGAGTTCTCACTATGTACTCCAGCACTCAAAGGGTGTTTATTTACTATGTAAATGTCTGTGTGTTGTCCTGGGGCTGTTGGTGCATTTGTGTTAACATTTATTATATTCAATGTATACTTTTAGGGTATTTACTGTTTTATGTGTGCATCACTTTAAAAAAAAAAAAAAAAAAAAAAAAAAAAGAGCACCGCAACTTTAAGCGCGCCTTTATAGCATAGGCCCATTGCTCCATTATTCTCTATGGGACAGCACAGTCTGGGACGTATCTCTGGAACCGCTTGTCACAGCAACTCCAGAGTGGGCTTAAACTGTTGGTCTTCACTTGCTCTTCTATCCGGTTAGCGAATTCAGAGTTTTGGGGGTCTCTGAGGGGCGTCGGACCCCATTTAGTGTATTTAAAGGGAAAACTACATTTCCCATGAGCACTTGATTCGCGCCGTTTTTATCATTGGCTACTAGGTTAGCAGCCATTTTGGATCTCTCTTTCTTCAGATACACTAAGCAGGGAACGAGCCTTCTCTTTCTCCTCCGCAGTTTAACCCTTTGGGTGCCAGATAAGTTTAACTTTGGGCATTTTTGGGTTCAAACTTTATTATTTAACACATTCTGACCGGGTATTTTGTATTGGTGTGCATATTAAGTATGTCTACTCCATCTGAGCAAGGGGCTAGACCCAAGACCAAGGAGGTTGGGGGGTCAGTATCTCCTTTTGCATTATGCTCCTCCTGTCAATCCAAGTTGCCCAGGGATTTCTCTGGTCATTTGTGCCCAACATGCTTGGAGGGTCAGGACAACCAGGGGCCCTCCAGCTACGTTATTGAGCCAGTTTGGGTTCAGGAGTTTAAGGCTGCTACCAGGGATCTTAGATTCACGCTGCAACTCTTTCCCTCTCAGGTTCAAGGGGCTCTCCAAGTCTGGCAGAGCCCCTCTCCCATCAGGACCCCCCTTCCCAAACAGCAGGGGGACCCTGAGCGGTACGAGTCTTCTGAGGAAGAATTGTTTCACGAATCAGATGTTGAGGATGGGGTGATTTCTGAGTCCAGTAGGTCAATTGGGGACCCCTATGAGTGCGACCCTGAAGTCTCTGCAGAAGGGCTGATCAGGGCCGTGCTAAATACCCTCAACCTTCCCTTGTGTCAGGAGTTTACTCATGACCCAACGGACGTATTTCAAAAGCCTTCCAAGGCTGTTACATGTTTTCCCACTAATCCTACTCTGGAACGTTTAATTTCTTCCGAATGGAAGACTCCTGATAGGTCATCTTCAGTATCAAAGAAGTTTGCTAAACTTTATCCTTTTCCTGAGGTTCAGCTGGCCAAATGGGTACATCCACCTAAGGTGGATGCCCCGGTTTCTAGACTATCTAAGTCTACTGCTTTGGCAGTGTCTGACGCTGCTGCCCTTCAGGATTGGACAGACAAGAAGTTGGAAACTTTCCTTAAAACTAATTTTGCTTCCATTGGCGCCGCCATGCGTCCTACCATTGCGGTAGCATGGGTTAACAGGGCCATAGCGGCATGGACTAAACAGCTCACTGCAGCGGTTCGCAATGATGCTCCAGTATCTGATCAGTTGCAATTGCTTGCTAACATCTCTGAAGCTCACAATTATATTGCTGATGCTGTGCGCATGATGGCGAGAGCTTCTACTGCATCTGTGGTGGCCAGACGTGCGTTCTGGCTTAAAGTTTGGTCCGCTGACACAGCCTCTAAGAAGGCTTTACTTTCTATTCCCTTTCAAGGGGCGTCCCTCTTTGGAGCTGAACTTAAGGACATGATCAGTGAGGCAACTGGGGGTAAGAGTACTTCGTTGCCTTCAGTTCACAGGAAAAAGAATTTTCCAGTTAAACACAATCGGTCCTTTCGTACGTTCCAAACGGAGACTCGCGCTACGCCCCAGGCAGGTGCGTCCACTCATCGCCCCTCCTTCAAGCCCAGACAGCCTTGGAAACCTAGAGCCGCTCCCAAGGCCAAGACCTCCAAGACTGCTTCGGCATGACTCGCCAAACCTGGGTCCGCATCCGGCTGTAGGAGGGCGGCTCCGCCTCTTTCGCCGGTTATGGGAGGAGTCAGTAGCAGACCCTTGGGTTCTTCAGGTGATTTCGGAGGGTTACAGGATCCCTTTTTCTTCTCTTCCTCCATTTCGGTTCCATCTTTCACGTCCATCCCAAGATTCCACCACAAAGCGTCTATTCAACGGCGCTATTCGGGATCTTTTGGACAAGGATGTTTTAGAACCAATCCCTACAGGGGAACTAGGTTCAGGATTTTATTCCAACCTGTTCCTAGTTCCCAAAAAGGACGGGGGTGCCCGTCCTATTTTGGACCTCAAAGCTCTGAATACCTTCATCCTAACTTCTCACTTCCGTCAGGAGTCACTTCGGTCAGTGATAGCTGCGATGTCTCCAGGGGAATTTCTAGCGTCCCTGGATCTTCAGGATGCGTATCTGCATATTCCTATACATCAGGACAGCAGACGGTATCTCAGGTTTGCTTGTCACAGAGGTCATTTTCAATTTCCGCCCTTCCATTTAGACTCACGACGGCTCCTCAGGTCTTTCAAAGAGTCCTGGGAGCTCTGATTGCAGTACTTCATCGAGATGGGGTGTGAGTGACCCCTTACATGGACGATCTACTCTTGAAGGCTTCCTCTGCTCAGATCCTTCACCAACAGATTCAGACATGTTCTCAGACTCCTTCTCGCCACGAATGGGTGGTGAATTTGGACAAGTCAGATTTGATTCCTTCCCAAAGGATTCTCTTCCTGGGGATAATTTTCTACACAGTGCGGAGCAAGGTTTTTCTACCGGAAGACGTGGCTTATCAGATTGCCAATCGAGTCTCTGAGATTCTCCATCTAGACAGAGTCTCAATATTGACGTTGACTTATTTGGTAGGGAAATTAATCTCCACAATACAGGTGGTTCCCTTTGCCATGCCACACACCAGGGAGCTTCAGAGGTTTGTTCTTCGCATGTGCAGCCGTCATCCGGATCATCCCCGCTTGTCAGTATCTCTTCCCTGTCATGTCGTGAGGAGTCTGGACTGGTGGTTGTACCCGTCTCATCTTCTCATTCTGGAACTGAGAGCAGCCCGCCTTGCCCTGATTCATTGGGAATCTCATCTGGACGGCTGTCCAGTCAGAGTGGAATCCGACAACGCTACCGCGGTGGCTTACATCAACAGACAAGGCGGCACAAGAAGTCTCGACGCTTGGCTGGAGGTCAAGGCTATTTTGTCTTGGGCAGAAGATCACGTGCCGGATATCTCTGCTGTTCACTTTCCAGGCGTAGACAACATCATGGCAGACTTTCTCAGTCGTCACACCGTCGACAGCGGAGAGTGGGCTCTGCATCCAGAAGTATTCTCCTTCTTACCCAGAGGTGGGGAACACCGGTGGTGGACTTGATGGTGACCAGACACAACAGGAAGGTTCCAGTGTTCTGCTCTCGAGGAAAGGACCCACTGGCTCTAGCGGCGGATGCCTTCTCAATTCCGTGGGATTTCACCCTAGTTTACATCTTTACTCCTGTACTCTGTTGCTCAGAGTCATTCAGAAGCTGAAGGCGGAGCGGTGTCCCGCTGTCCTGATCACGCCGGACTGGCCTCATCCGTCTTGGCATCCCAAACTGATGGTTATGTCTGTGGCGGATCGATTACCACTACCTTCCCGTCCGGATCTGCTAGTGCAAGGTTATCTGTGGAAGGAAGACGTTCAACGTTTCCGTTTGATGGCCTGGAGGTTGAATCCTCGATTCTGAAGAGGAAAGGTTATTCATCAGCAGTAGTCTCTACTATGATGAGTGCTCGCAAGCCCGTGTCTTCCAAGATCTACCATAGGGTGTGGTCAACCTTTGTCTCCTGGTGCGATACTAGGCAGCTATCTCACGATTTCCATCTTCCTACTGTATTAGCATTTTTACAGGATGGTGTGGATAAAGGACTTAGTTTGAGTTCTCTTAAAGTTCAGACATCTGCTCTTTCTGTATTCTTTCAGGAGCGGATTGCTGTGCTACCTGACGTTAAGGTTTTCCTTCAGGGGGTAGCTCAGGTTCGTCCCACTTTCCGGAGCCCGGCTCCTCAGTGGGATCTCAATTGGTTTGGGGGTCCTGCAACGACCCCCCTTTGAGTCGCTGGCTACTATTCCTTTGCGTCTCTTGATTTGGACGATGGCTTTCTTTTTGGCTACCGTTTCAATTCGCCGGGTGGTGGAGTTACAGGCTCTGTCCTGTAAACCGCCTTACCTGGTGTTTCACAAAGATAAGGCAGTCCTTCGTACTTCTAAGGAGTTTTTGCCTAAGGTTGTCTCTGATTTTCACATCAATCAGGAGATTGTGGTGCCTTCTCTTTGCCCTAATCCTTCCTCAGATAAACAAAAGAATCTTCATCTGTTGGATGTGGTGCGTTGTCTTAAGTTCTATGTACATTGCACTGAGCCTATCAGGAAGTCTGACGCTCTGTTTGTCATTCCTGAGGGTCCTAGGGCAGGGAGATCGGCATCCAAAGTGACTATCGCCTTTTGGATTAAGCCTACAATTCGCAAGTGTTATGAATTAAGGCATCAGCATGTGCCCTTCAGGGTTACTGCTCATTCTACGAGGTCTATCGGGGCCTCGTGGGCCTACAAGAATCACGCATCTGCAGAACAGTTATGCAAGGCGGCCACTTGGTCCTCTGTGCATACCTTTTCGAAGCACTACCGTGTAGATGTGCTGGCTTCGGCTGATGCCAGCTTTGGGAGGAAGGTTCTGGAGGCAGCTTTGCCTGTCTAGAATCTTCTTCTTTTGAGATTCCTAGTGCTTCCTTGCTGTTGAGCCCTGTTGGCTCTAGTTTGTGTGCAGTAGGTGTTCATGGGGGTTCGTTTCACCCATGGTTGGTGTCCGTTGATACCTCAGTTTTTTTTTTGGGCTCTATGATTATTATTCCTAGAGGCCTGGATGTTATGGGGACTTATGCCTGGCCCCTCTTTTCTTCCCGCCTCTGGTCAGCTCAATGTTTGTACATCCCATTGTACCAGTGACCTGTATTGGACGACAGTGAAAATAGGATTTTAGTCTTACCTGTTAAATCCTTTTCACTTAGTCCATACAGGTCACTGGTCTCCCACCCTGTCAAGGGGCCACGCTTGGTTCTCCTGTGGCATTTTGTGGGAGACCTCTGGGGCATGCTCACAGGAGTTTTCACTCTCTTCTACCTTTGGTCAGTTTTGTGTCTCTAATCAATATGGAGTCTTGTGCCAGAGGGAGTGGACTAGGAGGGAGAGGAGGCTCCACCCCCCCTGTACAAGTTTCTGAAAAGTTCCTGCCTACTTAAAGGGGACTGACATCCCATTGTACCAGTGACCTGTATGGACTAAGTGAAAAGGATTTAACAGGTAAGACTAAAATCCTATTATAATTTATGGGGGAGGAATAAAAGCCTAAGAGGGAAAACACTGTTGAACAAAGACATAGTCAAAAAGGTCAGAATTGCTCCGGTCCTTAAGTCAAATCCACCTCTGATTTTCCCAGTCCTTAAGGGGTTAATGAGAGAAGCAGAATTTTGTAAGAGATTCAAAGTTTTAATGGCAGCCACTAGAGAGATTTGATAAGGAGGGGGGCAGGGACAAACTGAGGTGACAATAGGATTATTCGTGCTGCAGTGTTCTATATGGATGGTATTTTTTAACTTTATTGTTAGATGTAGTATAGGGCCAGGGGGTACTTTTAGGGTTAGTTTTTAAAGGGATAGTAATGTTTCACAAAAAGAGCAGCTCCTATTAATCTTCATAGTATTTGGGCCATGGAGAGCGTTATTTTAATACTGTCAGAGTTGTAGTTCAATAGTAATTGAATGATAAAATATCCCCCTTCATCCCCTTTTACTGATGTAACACTGCTCACCTCAGAGCAGCAAGACTGTCCGGATGGATCACAGAGAGGGACAATCTTCAGTGAGCATAAAGAAAAACCTTTTTTTTGGGGGGGGGGGGGGGCAGGGTTTTCCTTATGCTCACAGTAAGAATGTCCCTTGCTTTGAGCAGTCTGGTCCCAGGACCAGATTCCACATCTGAGGCATGGTGGCTTACACTAGGTAACAGAGGCGGGTGTGGGATACTTGAGAGTTGGAGTTTAAGACTAATTGAATGATAAAGTATCCCCCTCCCAACCCTTTTACCTAGTGTAAGTAACCTCCCCTCACATGTGGAATCTGGGACTGGGACTGGGAAACTCACAGCAAGGGACAATCTTCTTACTGTGAAAATAAGGAAAACCCTGCCCCTTGACAGATTTTTCCCCTTTTTCTCACTGAAGATTGTCCCTCTCTGCGATTCATCCGGACAGGCTTGCTGCTCTTGAGATGAGCAGTGTTACATCAGTTAAAAGGGGTGGAAGGGGGATACTTTATCATTCAATTACTCTTGAACTACAACAGTATTAAAATAAGTCTCCATGGCTCAGATACTATGAAGATTAAACAGAACTGCTGTTTTTGTGAAACATTGCTATCCATTTTAAGAGAGTGGGGGTGTGTGATTGTGTTACTAGCCCAGGGTCGATATTTGACACTATGTCAAACATTGAGTGTTAGCTAGTTTACTGTGATGTTCCCATTATTCATGCTATTTAGTGTGAGTTGTGTGAACAAAAAGCTGCAACATGAGTTTCTGCGACCAATGCTTGTTGCGGCTGATGGTGGCCAAAGAATACAGTTTAGATGGTACAGTGATGTGTATGTACTGCCCTGGAACTACTTTTGCCCCAGTGATGTATTAAGCGGCTCTAATAGAACTGAGCTATGCGCATTGGATCTATGGTATTGCCCTTCGAGGACCTTGCATTCCTTGAAAGACACTATCATTGGCTGGGCTGGGAGGTCCTTACAGGGCCATGCTGGAAGCAGGCGGCGGATGCAAGCATGCTGCCCGCTGGGATCCTGTTAGGAGGTGGAATTTGGACTCTGGAGGGGAAGAGGCGGCCATGAGTAAGCAGGGAGGGATGGAAGAAGGGAAACTTTTTTAATGTGTGTAACAGGGGAAAACAAGGATGAGTATTATACACAGGCGGTCTGGTTTTCCCTTAAAATCTTGGGTATAATATACACCTGCATATTATACACAGACAGAAAAACAGAGAAAACACACAGTGCTAAACAACCATGAGTAATATGTTTTATATGCAAGAAATAAAATATTGTGATTAAGGCATGGAAACCAGCAAGGACTTCGGAGGGGGAGGGGCGGCCGTAGGTCAGCAGGGAGGGAGGGAAGAAGGGAAACTTTTTTTTTTTAATGTGTGTAACAGGGGAAAACAAGAGTGCGTATTATACATAGGTGCGTATTATACACAGGAGCTCTTGTTTTCCCATAAAATCTTGGGTATAATATACACCTGCGTATTATACCTGAGATTTTACGGTAACTAAATCAAACAAAATGTATTACCTGTTTTATGCTCCAGTGAGTTTTAGTCTATAGCCTGTTTGTGTTAACCCTCCAAGTGCCAGAGGGTGTACAACCTATCAATTGCAATGAGATGGGAAATTTTAAGATACAGAGAGAAAATATAAATGAATAACCAAGTGATGGGTTGTTCATCCCTCTGGCACTTGTGTGGCAAGTCTACACATTCTATAGACGGCTATCTCTGGCTAAAGGCTGAAATTCAATGGAGCATAAAAAAGTATCACTTAGCAACAAAGGTACTCTACTGGCGTGTAGGGAAACAATTATAGACAATACTGATAATAACCACTATCAGTGGAATTTAAATGTTAAAATAATTTGCATGACCGTTTAACCTGTCATGTATTGTATATTCAGCCTTCATTCTTATTTTGCCTGAAGAAGAGACCCACTTACCATGTTAAAAAAAAAAAAAAAAGATAGGCACCTGTAGTTTTGGAAGCACAGTTTGCTGTTCTATTACCCATGTTGTGAACTGCTAACGTTCACTAAAAAAATTATGACGGACTGTAATATTTCACCCATTGAGATCAATGGAACAGCTCTACCCATTTGCCATTCAGTTGTGTGTGGTGATTGCTTGTGCATGGTAAATATAACTACCTCACAGTAATTCTGTGCCTACTTTTCACAATAGAAAAACACAAAACAAAGGTTATAAAAACGCCTTTGAATATCACAAAGCAGGTAACAAACAGCTCACAAAACACTTAGGACATAGCACAATGACAACAAAGGCAAAATTTACCCCTGAAATTCCAAGGAAGCAGCCTTCAAATACGCATGACTTTACAATGTCAACCAATCCCTTTCACACCCCCTTCCCCCAGGCATACCAGGTGTTAACACACAACAAGATGTATGTCCACGCAAGACAATATGCTGGACAATGTCACACACACCTGACAGGAAAAAAAGCAATAACAACAAACACACTCAAAGAACAACAGCCACACCAACATACACTCACCTGGACAACACCCCCATTCCCATTTGCCCCTTTTTACTTGATGACTGCATCTAGCCAACACCCCAGCACCATCTTAAAGGGACATCCCACAGTCCTGGAAGGTGGAGTGTTTACAGTGAGTCCACTCAGACAGTGATTACGAGTATTATGTTTCATTGCAACCGGATCTTCCACAAGGACATCCGTCAAGACTCAGAATATACCAGACAAGGGTCACATTCTTTGGTATGACGGTGAGAGACCGCTATTGGTTGACTTCACACAGCATCATCGATCTATATGAAGTGATGACTGACCCCATATACAGAACCATTCATACCCTATCCATAATGCAGAAGTTGATGTGATGGAGTGGGTACATGTCATAAGGGGAAGTATACCCATATTCATGGGGGTCACACACTGCATACAAGAGCTCCTCCGCATGAGGGACATCTCTTCATAAACTGAAAACATTTCCACTCTATCAACGTCCAGATGATGTGTGATGACAACATGAGGGTCACACGTGTTTGTGCTTCATTTCCTGGCAGTTGTCATGACTCCTACATTCCCAGGCACTTCGCTGTCTACCGGGGCTTTGAGAATGGTACCTATACAGGAGGATTGGTGTTGTGATGTGTAGACTGGTAACTCACCAATTACATACACAGAAGCACTCACAGGATAAATGAAATCCCTAGCATACCATGGTCATAACACACAATAAGTATATCCCCATTACACAACCATGTGTCATGATGCCACCACTTTTTCCACAGGGGATGTAGGATATGGGTGTAAACCGTGGCTCCTCACACCTATCGAAAATCCACAAATACCTGCACAGCACTGCTATAATGCAGGAATGCAATAGAATGTACCGGATCTGTGCCTGTATAACTCTGGGGGAGCTCTTCAATATGCACCACAGAAAGTCTGCAATATCGTACTAGCCTGTGCCATAATCCACAATACTGCAGTCAACATATGTTTATGTTAGTGAATGATTTGGATCCTGGACCTGTTGTGGAGGTGTCTGTTCCTCAACCTTATGAGGAGACATGAGATAGGCTTATCAGGGACTTCTTTACTTGTGAGTACAATGCAGAAATCAAACATAATGCATGTATAACCATGAGTAGGCATGGGAAATGTGTGGAAACACACTTGCACAATACATATTGATAAGATGGCTGAAACCCATCCAACCCAACACCCTTGAAAATGCCTGCTTGAACATCACAACTACATAGCTCTTTCAGTAATGAACAGATGCAGCTGCCATGCAACTGGTACTCCCGATTCCTTATGTCTATCAGTTTGGCTGAAGTATTAAAAAAACACTAGAATGTTGAATTTTAGTAGAATATATTCACATCAAGCATTTAACCCTTTGAGCACTAGAGAGCGAATTCCAAATAATTCAATACTCCTTTGGCATTTAGAGAGTTAAAGCGGTAGTAAAGGTATGATGTAACTAACTGAGAGGGAGGATGGCATGCTCATCATGCTGATTTGTTTGTGTGCAGCTGTAACGGTTTTCAGTACACTCAGAGGCAGGCAATTTGGTAAAACACAGTTTTATTGAAACCAGACAGAATAAAGTATCCTCGCAGGTCCAACAATAGTTAACAAATAGTACTGACACAGGGCAGGTTACTAAATAACATTAACCCACACGGGTCCAGTATACATATATCAGAGAGCAATACATATACTGACACAGGTCAGGAACAGTTCGTGTGACATAGTGAGACACTGATGGTAAACGGTATTAGGCCAGGAGGCCCTAATAGGGAGGCCCAAGAAGCACTCTCTGTGGATGAGTGCCAAAATAGCGACTAGGGTTAGCGAGGCCCAGATGGATGACGACTACCAGTAGTACTGCAACCGGAGGAACAACGGAACGCCAAGGAATACACACAGACTGCGACCCAGGGTAACAGTACCGGACAATAGATGTAATAATGCTAGGCTCGATGGCAACTGCTGGGTGACAGAGCCGACTGTGGTGCCCCAGAGACCAACCTCAATAACGGAGTAGTGACTAGCCAGCGTATAATGTGCCAAAGAATAGCTCCTACCCGGGTGAGTACCGGACGGCCCTGGTAACAGGCGCTTGGCTTGATGGCGACTGACAAGAGCGGAGAATAACTGCGGCGCCCAGGAGACCAACCACAGTGGTAACAATAACAAGCCAAACGTATAGGGAGCAAGCGAGATCAGCGTCAGCCCTGGGTAAGGAGGCAGCAAGGCACAAATGGGTCACAGTCACAGAACGGTAATGCAGTACTCAAGGAAACCAACTGGGCCTGCACGCTCAAGACAGCGCACAGGAGATACTCTCTATCGGATGCGGTAGTGCACCGGACTGGAGGCACAGAACAGGAACGTCGGCCAGGCCAGGTCGGTACACGGAGCAGGAAGGTCAGCCAATCCAACTCGATACACGGAGCAGGAACGTCAGCCAGGCCGGGTCAGTACACGGAGCAGGAACGTCAGCCAATCCAAGTCGGTACACTGAGCAGGAACAGGATCAAAGAGAGTAGTCAGGCAGTCTGGGTCATACACAGGATATCACACGTTAAAGGCAGCAAGCTCTAAGCAATGGGAACACCACGAAAGGGCCCTGTAAGAGTTACAGGGCACAGTACTTAAAGGCTACCACTGGGTGCAGTAATGACATGCTAGCCAATAAGAAAGCATCAGAAATCATGTGTCAAAATGTCGCCAGCAATACACGTGCACCGTGATAGGAGCACAATGATAATGCGCTGGCACCAAACACCATCTTCTGCTTTATGGCGGACAGTTTATTTACTAGGTTTTATTTTGCTGTTGTGTCCAGTTTAGACATACATTTGGCTGGTTTAGATTCCATTGTTGTCAACCCTTTGAGTCCAGAGGGGTACCCAACACACTGAGAAGAGCGAAATCTAGTACATTTTCAACACCTGTCATTCCTTCCTAACGGGCATCCATGGCATGACAGGGATGTCCATGTTACTCTGGTGAAACGCTGATTCCCCTTCCATACAGTGATCCTCCTGCTGCTTCTTAGAGCTACTGAATGTTAATACTGTATGGCAAAATGTGGTGTCACTGACATGAGCCATATGGGAGGACTTGATAGTTTCCGGCACAATGGAACAAAGGAGAGATATGACAAATCTCCAGTGGGTCATTGATATGTGTTGGCCTTCAGACAAAAGTTAATGTCTCAGAGGTCATCCACACCATGAAGACCAAGGTGTTGAGGACCCAAACAACATATTTATGTATAAAAACTTAAGGGACATCGTCTGATCCACATATGTCCCCTGTTTGTTAGGAGTATCGGACACCCATGATATGCACCTTCTTATCTCCGTGTAATTGTGAAGAAACCCATCCTGAAGACAGTACAACAGTGAAGTTTAACTGGTTCTTCCGTCATGACAAGTGGATCTTGCATATGTTCACTCAGCCTGTGTTTTCGAATGCCAGAGGGGTAGACAAAGCATATATGTGTTATGCATTGCGTGCCCCTCTCTTATCCTAAGAGTCCCCTAAAATTCCTCTACCACCCACAAGTACAACCCTGGTGAACACAGACCCTAGGAGATGCACACTAATTATTGAAAGGGATATAATTGTGTCTCAGACACAGTGTATTGTGAGAGTGAAGTTTGCTCAGTATGATTTCTCTGCCACATGCCTGTAATGATCTTATGTTATGGAGGTGTACCTTTGTTTTGGAGTGATACTTTACCTGTGTGATAACAGTGATACTATGTGTGACCAGAATTAGATTGTGAGATGTTTCCCATCAGGTGTTCTTGAACTTCAACTCAGATCATACCCAGACAACACATTCAAAAAACATTGAAGCCATTTCCAATTAATCCCCAAGTGGGAAAATAAATTCCTTCCTTACTCCAAATGGCAGCCAGATAGTTTCCTGAATCAACATCCTATCTTATTTGTAGCCAACTGTCATAAATCTCAATATTGTTCTGTGCAGATAGGTATCCATTACTTTTTTGAAAGCAGTTACAGTATCTGCAAACACAGCATGCTGCAGCAAAGAGTTCCATAACTTTACCACCCTTACAGTATAAAACCCTGGCCTTTGTTTTAATTGAAAGCACATTTTCCTCTAGTCTTAATGAATGACCTTTCATTGTTAGCTCGGCTATTTGAGTAAGCTATTAATTGTAGAGTTCTTTGTATTGACCTGCAATATATTTGTAAATTGTAATCATATCAACCCTCTAATGCAAACAAACCCAGTTTAGCTAGTCTCTCTTTATAACTCAGAGCCTCAAATTCCCATGCATCTGTACCCTTTTTATGTAGGATAGTAACCTATTTGCTCTTGCGGTAGCTGAGTCACTGCACACTGGTGAGAAGTCTATTGCCCATCAGTACTCCTAAGTCTTTCTCTAATTAGGTTTTCCATTAAGAGTATAAGTAGCATTTTTGTTTCTACAACCTAAATGTATAACTTTACATTTATCTACATTAAATGTCATCTGCCACTTTTTCGGCCCATTCACTCAGTTTATATGAGTCCTTCTGCAGAGAAAAAACAGCCATCTCTGTTTATATTTGCTTATACAGCTTAGTGTCATCAGCAAAGATTGAGACAATACTTTCAATTCCCACTTCTAGATCATTAATAAACAACTTAAAAGCATTGGGCTCAGGACTGAACCCTGTGGCACCCCGCTTACAACTTTAGATCAACCCGATATGGTTCTATTCACAATAACTCTCTACCAGCATTTATTTAACCAGTTCTCAATCCATGCGCAGATCCCGCCTCCCAAACCGAAGCCTTATAATTTATGCAGTAACCTGTTGTGAGGCATTGTATTAAAGCAGAACTACCACCGCTTCCACTGTGTTCCAGGCATCGCTACAGGGTCCAGGTCTGTGTGCACTTGCTGGTGTCAGTAATCATCCATGGCCTCAGGCTGGATGGTAGTATCATCTGCGTGCCTCTGCATTGATGCAGCGCACGGACACATCATGGAGATGCGTCATTTTTGGGCTATATGATCGCCAAATGATGCAGCCTGGAGCAGAATGACGCAGGGTCATGTTTATAGCCTAGGCCTGAGTCCTGACTCAGTTGCCCTTGCGTTGTTGTACTGAGCAGTTCTGTTACCTTGGGCTCTGTGTATGACCTGGCTTGTCTTCCATCCAATCTGATGCTCACCTGTGGCTCTGTCTGACTATTCTTTTGTCTTATCCTTATAGTGGACAACCAATATGGTGCAAACCTGTGGCTCTGGCTGACTACCTGAAATGTGTATTACCTGGTTTGTCTGACTACCCTCTCTGGTGCTGACCTGTGGCTCTGTCTGACTGTTCTCTTGTTTGTTCCCTGTACCTAGCAGACACCCAGTCTGGTGCAGACCTGGGGCTCTGGTAGACTAGTTCTTATTCTGACTGCAGGCGTGAGTCAAGTATCCACTTCCTCAATACTGACTGCAGGCGTGAATCAGGTATCTGCTACTACTATTCTGACTGGAGGCGTGAGTCTGGTAGATTCTTGCTACCCCGGATCAAAACTTCGAGTTCCTGTTCCTGCTCCTAGGCCTAGTCTCTAGCAGAGTGGTCCTCCGTGACAGTTTACTATTTCTGGTAGTAGCACTTCTGGTTGTGACCCTCTGCTTATACCTGCTATTTACCTCTGTGTGCTACCTTATTGTTATTTTAATAAATTGCATTTTACTATACCGTACTGCCTCCTGAGAGTTTCTGGGGAAACTGTGACAGTCAGCCATATCCTTATCCTTACTAATCAATACACCTGTCTCAGCTGTAAGCTGACCAATATTAACCTTTATCTTTTTGTTAATAATATACTTGATGCATTGTTTAGGATTTTTCTTACTCTCTTTTGTAGTACTTATCTCTTTTTCAATTTTAGCTAGCCTAATTGCTTGTTTGCAGATTTCAGTACATTCTTTGTATTTATATTAAAAGCCTGGTTATTATTTCTCATTTCCCTACAAACCCTTTAATTAAGCCACATTGGTCTTAATTTGTTCCTCTTGTGCTTATTCCTCAATGGTATATATTGACGCATATATTTATCTAAGAAAATGTTAACTGCGCGGCTGGCACTTGAGGACAACGTATGATTTATTTATTTATTTGTGGTGCATCTGGTTCAGGGCTCCCCAAATGCCGTGCAGCCTCACTGGGAGCCCTGAAATCCATGACAGTCCTAGCATGTCATGGGTCTTTATGGCTCGCCAACTCATGACGTGTCAGGACCGTCATGTGACCTTAAACTATTAAACAAATTCCATGATTCTTGTGTGGTTTTTTTTTAACTTTGAAGATTACATCCCACTGAATATCATTTAATAATGCTTTTTAGCTTTGTAAAATTAGCCTTTTTAAAATTTTATGTTTTGGTTAAATCCTTGCTATTTGGTTTCCCATAACAAATTTCAAAGGATATCATATTATGGTCACTGCTGCCTAAATGTTACTTTAACTGTATACTGTTTATCATGTCAGAACTGTTTGAGAGCACTTAGAGTTGCCACCCAGATGGTATTTTACCAGCAGGCCGGTAAAAAATTGGCGTCTGTCCAATGTTAAGTCTATGGAGGGAATGCCATGGTCGGTATTTTTTTGAAGAAAAGGTGGCAACCCTAAGAGCACTAGGTCGAACAAGGCCTCTTTACTAGTTGGCTCCTCTACTAGTTGGGACATAAAATTGTCATTAATGACACTAAATAATTTCCTTCTGTTGTGCTGCAAGCCATATTGCTCCAGTCAGCTTCAGGACAGTTGAAATCTCCCATTATAATTACATTTCCTGCCCAAGAAGCCTTTTCCATTTGCAGTAAAAGCTGGAGTTCCTCAAACTCCTCAATATTAGATCCCTTGTAGCAAATCCCCATTAACATATTTTTGTTATGTGTGCCCCCAGTGTGAATTTCAACCCATAGGAGTGAGACTGCAAGCTTGTTATTCAGTGCAAATAGGATAAGACAAAGGTCTGTAAAGAGGAAAGAAAGAACTACAAACCCCTTGAATTCTGGAGAGGTATCCAACACATTGCAAACCACTCCAGCACCCAAGGGGTTATGTTATCAGTGATTTCTATCTCACCCTATGCTACTTACCCCTGTATGCATAATAGCTCTCGAATACACCATTGGTCTTCAAATGGTTAACCCGAATAAGAACTCCTTATCTCTATAGGCAAAGTAGGTCTCCAATGCGTTAATGTACAGGGACAAGTAGTTCTTAACCCTTTGAGTGCCAGAGGGGCTTTGGCACGCAAAGGGTTAATTGGGATAACCCTTTGAAGACCAGAGGGCTCCAACAAAGAAGTGTTGTTTAACCCTTTGAGTGTCAGAGGGGTAAGCAACGCATTGCAAAGAAATGCTTTGCTGAGCTCTCTTGCACTCAAAGGGTTAATGGATATCACCCAACTCTCCACCATCCTGTCTCTCTTCACCAATAAAGATAGAAACTGCAAGTGCCCCCAATGAATGCACAACACTGGTTCTCAGTTCTGATAACACAGTGTGAGACAGCGCTGATAGCGTAACCCCTTGATGCTGGAGTGGTTTCCAAATATTGGAGACCTCTCTAGTATTCAAGGGGTTAAATGTCCTCAGAGTACACACTTACTTAAATCACAGGGAGCAACAGGAGTCATTCTGATTATTTATCATGCCCACTTACTTAAATCAGAGGGAATGACTTAAATTACAGGTAACAACAGGCGACATTTCAATTGCATTTATCACTCCCACTTACTTAAATCACAGGGAATTACTTAAATCACAGGGAATTACTTAAATCACAGGGAGCAACTGGTGACATTTCAATCACATTTATCATGCCCACTTACTTAAATCACAGGGAGCAACAGGCGACATTTCATTCACATTTGTCATGCCCACTTACTTAAATTACAAAGCTGAGGGATCAGCAGAGGCATTTGCAGAATACAGAAATGTCAACAAAACCTGTAAAAAGGCTATTAAATTAGCTAGACTGGAGAATGAAAAAAATATTGCTAAGGAGAGCAAGAGCAACCCAAAAAAATTCTTTAAATACATTAATGGCAAAAAATTAAAGTCTGATAATGTTGGGTCCTTCTTATCTGAAACAGGTGAGATGGTCAATGGGGACAGAGAGAAGGCAGATATTTTAAATAATTTCTTTTCTTCTGTTTTTACCAAGGAAGACCCAATGGACAAAAATCTGCAAACTACTTTTACAGAACAGTCACAGCAAGCATGGGACTGGCTAACACAAGAAAAAGTGTTAAAACAATTGAATGGTGTTAAGGTAGACAAAGCTCCGGGGCCAGATGGTATACACCCACGGGTACTTAAAGAGCTAAGCCAGACCCTGGCCAGACCATTATATTTGACTTTCTGGGATTCTTTTATTTCAGGTATGGTGCCCATGGATTGGCGTAAAGCAGATGTGGTGCCCATATTTAAAAAGGGATCAAAGTCACAGCCAGGAAATTACAGACCTGTAAGCCTGACATCTGTGGTAGGGAAGCTGTTAGAAAGTTTGCTAAGGGAATATATTCAAGAATTCTGCTGGAACAGAAATATCATTAGCAATAGCCAACATGGCTTTGTGAGAGACACATCTTGTCAAACTAACTTGATCACATTTTATGAAAAAGTGAGTAATAATATAGATACGGGCGCGGCGGTTGATGTGATCTATTTAGACTTTGCCAAGGCATTTGATACAGTTCCACACAAGAGGTTACTGTACAAATTGAATGAAATAGGCCTAGGAGAAAATGTTTGTCTGTGGATTGGAAATTGGCTGAAAGATAGAATGCAAAGAGTGGTAGTAAATGGCAGGTTCTCCAGTAGGATAAACTTGGTAAGTGGAGTACCTCAGGGATCTGTCCTGGGTCCTCTTCTTTTTAATTTGTTTATTAATGACCTCCCAGAGGAAATAGGGAGCCATGTATCAGTGTTTGCCGATGACACAAAATTAAGTAAGGTAATAAAGTCTGAACTGGATGTGTCTTCATTACAAGAGGATTTGGACAAATTGAGTAACTGGGCAGGCAAATGAGATTCAATATAGACAAGTGTAAAGTTATGCATTTTGGGTATAATAATAAAAATGCAACCTATAGTTTAAATGGTGTTTCTCTGGGGAAATCTACAAATGAAAAGGATTTGGGAGTAATGGTAGACAATAAACTTAGCAGTAGCATGCAGTGCCAGCTGCCAGCTACAAAGGCCAATAAGATATTGGCATGTATTAAAATTGGTATTGACTCAAGGGAGGAAGATATAATTATGCCTCTTTACAGGTCCATGGTAAGACCCCACCTAGAATATGCTGTTCAATTCTGGGCGTCCTTTCTGAAAAAAGACATTATGGAACTAGAAAGAGTGCAGAGGAGGGCTACAAAACTTGTAAGGGGAATGGAAAGTTTTAGTTATGAAGAAAGGCTAGAAAAGTTAAACTTGTACACACTAGAGAAACGGCATCTTAGAGGGGATATGATAACACTATATAAATATGTTCAGGGCCCACACAAAGGGCTTCCAAAGACCTGTTCATTAACAGAACAGTACACAGGACAAGGGGCTACCCGGTTAGACTTGAGTAAAGGAGATTTAATCTACAACAGCGGAAGGGTTTCTTTACAGTAAGGACAATAAAGGTATGGAATTCAGTGCCTGAGGAGGTGGTGTTATCGAATACATTAGATGCCTTTAAAAGGGGCCTGGATACTTATTTAAAAGAGCATAACATAGAGGGCTATGTATGTTAGTATTGGGATTAATATTTAGTTAGGGCTTGTTGATCCAGGGAGAAATCTGATTGCCATTTGGAATCAAGAAGGAATTTTTTTCTCCCCATTCAAGGCAGAATTTTAAATTGCTATACTGAGGGGTTTTTTGCCTTCTTTTGGATCAACGATGGTAAACAGGAATAGGAAAAGGGTTGAATTAGATGGACACAAGTCTTTTTTCAACCTAAATTACTATGTTACTATGTAAATCACAGGGAATTACTTAAATCACAGGGAGCAATAGGCGACATTTCAATCGCATTTATCACACCCACTTACTTAAATCACAGGGAGCAACAGGCGACATTTCAATTGCATTTATCATACCCACTTACTTAAATCACAGGGAGCAGCAGGCGACATTTCAATTGCATTTATCACGCCCACTTACTTAAATCACAGGGAGCAACAGGCAACATTTCGATCATTTATCACGCCCACTTACTTAAATCACAGGGAATGACTTAAATCATAGGGAGCAACAGGCGACATTTCAATTGCATTTATCACGCCCACTTACTTAAATCACAGGGAGCAACAGGCGACATTTCAGTCGCATTTATCACGTCCACTTAAACCACAGGAAGCAAAAGGCAACATTTCAATCTCATTTATCACGGACATTTACTTAAATCACAGGAAATTACTTAAGTCACAGGGAGCAACAAGCGACATTTCAATCGCATTTATCACTCCCACTTTCTTAAATCACAGGGAATTACTTAAATCACAGGGAGCAATAGCCGAAATTTCAACTGCATTTATCACACCCACTTACTTAAATCACAGGGAGCAACAGGCGACATTTCGATCATTTATCACTCCCACTTACTTAAATCACAGGAAGTAACAGGCGACATTTCAGTTGCATTTATCACTCCCACATACTTAAATCACAGGTAGCAACAGGCAACATTTCAATCGCATTTATCACTCCCACTTACTTAAATCACAGGAATTAACAGGCGACATTTCAATCGCATTTATCATGCCCACTTACTTAAATCACAGGGAATTACTTAAATCACAGGGAGCAACAGGTGACATTTCAATCGCATTTATCACACCTACTTACTTAAATCACACGGAGCAACAGGCGACATTTTAATTGCATTTATCACACCAACTTACTTAAATCACAGGGATCAACAGGTGACATTTCAATCGCATTCATCACACCCACTTACTTAAATCACAGGGAGCAGCAGGCGACATTTCAGTCGCATTTATCATGACCACTTACTTAAATCACAAGGAGCAAAAGGCAACATTTCAATCGCATTTATCATGCCAACTTAATTAAATCACAGGGAATGACTTAAATCACAGGGAGCAATAGGCAACATTTCAACAGCATTTATCACACCCACTTACTTAAATCACTGGGAGCAGCAGGCAATATTTCGATCGCATTTAGGGTAATTTAGGATTCAATGACTCATAAACACCAGCATTATGACTAAGAGCACCTGTATACTGATTATTTTTTACTTTTATTTTCCTATAACTTGTTATTCAAAGTATTTAAAATAAAAATACTTTACAGAGTTGGTTAGCATGGTTAGGACATAATACATAGTATACATACATGGCAGAGAAGGGTCATTCAGGAATTTCAATACGGATTACTGGCTCAGCCAGTCTGTAAACTAAAGAATTATCAGGAATGCAAATCATTCAAAAGGGAAGAGAAGGGAAAGGGGGTAAGGTAAAGGAAAAGAGAACAGGGAAAGTGTTTGTGTGGGATGCCCCAGAAGATGGTAGGGTCAGTTATATGAACTGGGCAAGTGGCATGGAAACTAGAAAAAGTAAGAAGGGGAAAGATTTAGAGAAAAGAAATAGACAAGTGAAACAGAGCCCCCAATCCCTGGAACCCCCCCCCAACAACAGCCATGGAACTGGTGTGTATCAGCCAATGGTGGATGCCACTGAGTAGGATGAAGTATCTGCAAGTGTAGATGATGTAAGTTCTTTTGATGTCAGCCAACTAGTAAAACGACATGCAGGTATGTGAGTGCAATGTGAAGATGAAAAGCTCTCACACAGAAAAAAATATCTTGCCATCTAGTTCCTTATTCTGCAGTGCAAAAGTGTGGTATACCCTAGTAAAATAATGTCGTTTCCCCTTGAACATCAGAAGTGTAGGTGGCTGCAAACTGGTCCACAAGGAGATAATAACTTTGAAAACTGTCATGAGGACAATGTCTAGCAATTGAACGGAGAGTTTATTAGTTTGTGCAGTAAAGTCATAGATTTCAAGGACAAATGATGCGTCATGGGCATGAAATGGTATATGTAAAAAACTGCTGATATAATGCAGTGAGGATTGCCAGAAGCTAGAAACATGGGGCATGAGTACAGCATATGCAGCAATAATGCATCTAAGGAGTTATATTTTGGACACAGATCAGATGAGCAGGCACCAACATTTTTGCTAAATGGGTGTGTGTGTGGGGGGGAGATATGCTCTATATAACAGTCGGTATCAGAGATTGTGAAAGTATGACACTGGTGAGCAGGACAGTCTCCACGAGAAGCAGGTCAGGACATCCTCAGTGGATATATAGGGGATGTCATGAATCCATTTACCTAGACCTGTATTAGATACAGAGTACTCAAAAATGGGAACCAGGTATCTGTATATATAGTGGCTATATTGTATCATTGTATCTGCAAGCTTGATTATCTTTTTGTAGAATATCGAAAGGGTTGCTGCCTAGCTGGGGTTGCAGCTGTGGTAGGAGTGAGCGTAAACAATGTTTGGCTTGTATATAAGCAAATAAATGTCTGGAAGTGAAGCGATATTCGGTTTGGAGTTCAATAAAGGAATAAATAGAAAAGGTAGTTGGATTGATTAAGTGGCCCACTGTGGTAAGTCCCTTGGATACACATAGGTTAACTATACTGTTTGGGCTTCCATGATAAAAGGATAGGCTTTACATAAGAGAGAGAAGGGCAAAAACTTATTTGGAGCCAAACAGTCTGAGTCTCATCTGTTGCCAGGCCATGATGGTGCTCTGGCTTAGAGAGATGGGCCAGCAGTGTGGGGGATGTGGCGAGTGGCATGCAATATTTATGTAAAACTGAGGTGGGCATAAAACTTTGATCCCTGTGGCTGTTAGTAAAGGTATTAGTGTCATGGTTCCATACTTTTGTGTCTATATTGTAAAGTTGTATATTTGGGAAATTGATGGCCACATTGCACTTAAGTTGGTGCAATATGGGAGGGCTGGGTTTGGGGAGTTTGCCTTTCCATATGAAATCCTGGAATCTACAGAGTATTCATTTGATATCTTGAGCAGATAGAAACAAGGTTAGCATTTGGAGCTTATACAAAAGATAAAGGAAGGTGAACATTTTGACGAGGTTGATTTGCCCTATAAATGTGAGAGGAAGGTGTTTCCATCTCAACAATTCCACCATTAGTTGTTCTATGTAAGGGGCAATATTATAGGAATATAATTGGTCTGGTGCCCAAGTATTCAAATGCCAAGGAACTTGAGTGAGTGAGCGGACCTTTTAAAAGGAAAAATGGCCTGATCTAAAAGGGAAGGATGATCAGTCAGCCAGAGTGCTTCTGATTTTTCTAGGTTGATTTTGAACCCAGAGATGGCTGAGAAAAGATCAAGTGTCCTGAGTATGGAAGGGATTGTGGTTTGTGGGTTGCTAATGTAGATCAGCAGGTCAATGCAAACGGAGACAGCCTGCACTCCACATCCCCCATAGCAATACCCCTAGACATTGGCAGGGTTATTAAGTGCCTGAGGAGAGGGTCCAGGGCCAAGGTAAAAAGTGGTGAGCAGTGTGGAAATCCCTGCCAGGTAAGTCTCTGGAGATTGAGCGAGGAATTGTATTCTTTTTTTTTTCCCATCCATCTTGTCCTGTTCATGACTTTGGCAGTTCCACCCATATTTTTTTGTTGGCAAGCCTTTTTATGCCCCAACTAAAACAAAGGTATGGATGTTTTTACAACAAGGGCAGGGAAATTATGAAATTATTTTCCTTTGGGTGATATGCTTTCAGATCCTGTAACTGATTTAAAAAAGTAATGGATACCTTTCTAGAACAGAACAATATTGAATCATAACAGTTGGCTTCAATGCAGATATGATGTTGATCCAGGGAAATATCTGACTGACATTTAGAATCAGGAAGACTTTTTTTTTTACCCACGTGGGACTTAATTGGAAATGGCTTCAATGGGTTATTTTTTTTTTACTTCCTCTAGATCAACATGGGTGAAATGGCATGGGCTAAACTTGATGGAGGCAGATTTTTCTTCAGCCTCATTAACTATTGCAGAATATTTGTTTTGTCATACACAATTTTAAACTTTGTTCCCTCTGACCTCAATTTTTATGGTACTTACTATAAAAGTTAGGTTTTATTCCCTTTTACGTATCCATTGATTTGAATATCCCATACATTCCTTATAGCGAGTGCTAGTACAGCAGGCTTATGTTTTTCTTATTTTTCTCTCTAAATTTTCCCCTGTAGCGCCACATTTTGTGTCTGATCTGACATAAATAACATGTATAAATTTTAATTGTGGAGATGGATTTGAGTGTACTAGGTCCTCTTTTCTGTACAGGCAAATTTCCTATCCAAAAGCTCCCATTGACAAGTCTACCTCCACATGATACATGGAGCTCCAGTCTGTCTGCTCCATTTCAACAGTGAAAGGACTCTTTCCATAGCAGATCTATGGATCTAAACATGATTTCAGAGGGTTATCACACCCTTGATTGTTTCTTCATGTTCAGGGTCCCTCATAATTTGGTGCAGGCCCTTTTATTCCTAGAAGCGGTTTCATACCTGGTGGATATGGAGATCTTGTTGCCTGCTCTCCCATAGGAGAGATTCATGGGAATCTATTCCAATCTTTTCAAGTCCCCAGAATGGATTGTGGCTGCTGTTCTGAACTTAAAGCATCTCAGCATCTTAAATTCAAAACAGACGGGAGCAGGAACTTCAATGTAGTTAGGAGTCTGAAGTATTGTGTTCAAAGAACCTTTCCGCAAATTGGACTGAATTTCTGTTATTCCTGAGGGCCCATGTGTGAGCCAAGCAGTATTAAAGGTGACAGGGGCATCTTGGATCAAGGCCACAATTGGCCAGGCTTGTGCATTTGGGGTTATTGCTCATTATGCCACCAGTGGTGGGTGCTACAGGAAGTAGGCCTCTGTGGAGCAGTTGTGTAATGCAGTGAAATGGTCATCTTTTCAAATTTGCTAAACATTTCTGAGTCAGTGATCTGACTTCAGCTGAAAACAGTTTGGACAGAAGGTTCTACAGGCAATGGTGCTTATGTAAAATCCCCCCTTCCTTTCCTTCTAGTAACCTTTTTACTGTTGCTTGATTTGATGTGTCATCAGTTTACACCTGAGTTTCATAATTGTTTCTGGTTTGTCTCTGAGACTAGTCTGTATTTTGAGGGTTTGGTGGAATAGCTTTGGTATCCCCATGTTTTCTGCTATCCACATAGGACACTGGAGAAAAGATAAATATGTAGACTTGCTGATAAATCTTTTTCTCTTAGCCCTTGTGGAATACCAGAAGGAAAACTTTGTTTCGAGTTCCAGGCGTGGATTCTGAATTCCTAATAATCAAGGATGAGAAAACCAAGCTGTAACGTGATGCCTTGTATCATAAGCTGCATACCTCCGTTATAGTTCCTTTCTCCCTCAGAATAACACTCCAATAGTATACTGAATCTCCTATTCCCAAACATCAGCCGAGACTTGATGAAGGGAAGAACTCACTTTTATTGACTCAAACACACAGCTTATATACACTACAGAGACTCTTATCTAGATCAGCATGCAAACGAATACTTGGGACAGTGTTTCTATGCTTGACCAATCAGTCACCAGCATCCTTATCAGGATAAGAATGCAGATTAAGACTTGAAATCCTACAGTCTTAACTGGCTCATCAATAACCCTCTCTGATTGGTCAAGGAAGCACAGCAGGAATCAATTAACATTCCTTAGCACAGGCCTGGAGTAGAGTGGAAGCAAAGCCCAACCCCCACCCTTTCTGCACTCCAGAAATGTATTGGAAGCAACTATGGCTAAGCTCAGTCTATGGTTGTTTGTCTTTTGGGTAGAAATAGTCTCTAACACACCAATATTTCCCATAGTCGCCACAGTTCCGTCACACAAGCTACCACCAGATCCAGCAGGATCATCTCTTCAGGCATTCAGTAAGTGGTATGATGATTAGGAAGTCAATAATGCTGGACACATAACATATGAACTCCATTGGCATCTAGTAAGTCTAATATTTTGTGCAAGGCATTTACTAAGGTAACTCTGCCATTCAAGTGGTGGCATTATGGAGCAGATTTGTATCCCAATCAACAAAATTAGAGTAATTGTAGAGCAAACCAGCTATACTCGATGAGGGAAAAATTACATTACCAGTAATTTATATGGTACAGTTAGCTCTTTAAATTCTAGATAAGTCTCCAACAATGTCTAGGAATCCTCTGTGGTATTCAAAGGTTTAAAAGTCAATGGGACTTTACGTTTGTCCCCATTGGCACAGCTGGTTTCTTCCAAAATTGAATATGGCCATTGCTCTCTAGCACTCAATGGTTTAAAATCACCCTTTCAATCAACAGGAATTTGGGAAATATTTATACGTCCCTTACCATGCCGTTGGTTTGCTTTAGAATCATTCTATTTTGCTTTTAGAAATAATGCCCAGTATCTTCACAGTAATTAAGCAATTTATTTATTTATTTTGAAAATGTTTTACCAGGAAGAATACATTGAGATTTATCTCTTTTTCAAGTATGTCCTGGATAGTTTTCAGTA
Source organism: Rhinophrynus dorsalis (assembly GCA_037306005.1). Classification (NCBI taxonomy): domain Eukaryota; kingdom Metazoa; phylum Chordata; class Amphibia; order Anura; family Rhinophrynidae; genus Rhinophrynus; species Rhinophrynus dorsalis. The sequence goes on from CM074721.1 coordinate 368,239,248, forward strand.
AAGGGTTACATATTTACACAAATTGAGAAACATTATATAAACATTTATAAACATTAATATACACACTTATTAAAAATTGAAATTGTATACAGTTACACACTGTCTTTAGATATAAAGAATCATTTGCTTTTAAGGATTTTAGACTGGGAGCAGATTTGATTATTTCAGGCAGATTGTTCCAGGCCTTTGGAGTTCTGAAGGAGAAGGCAGATCTTCCTTGTATTGTGGTATACACAGTGAGTTGTTGGTAGTGGATCAGAGGTTATAATTAGTATGGAGAGCTGGAGTGAGCATACTGCTGAGGTAGCATGGTAGTTTTCCAGAGAAGTGGTTGTGTACTAAGCAAGAAAGGTGAAGGCTACTTCTAGATTTGAGTGTTAGCCAATTTAGTTCTTTAAGCATGTCACAATGATGGGTAGTGTAATTACATTGGAGGATAAAGTGGCATAATGAATTATATAGAGTGTCAAGTTTACTAAGATGGATTTCTGGCCCTGGAGCATATACTACATCACCATAGTCTATGACTGGCAGCAACATCTGTTGTACAATACGTTTTCTCACCAGGGTACTTAAACATGATTTGTTTCTAAAAAGAGTACTTATTTTGGGATAAAGTTTGGAGGTTAATTTGTCAATATGATGACCAAAAGTGAGGTTAGGGTCAAGCCACATACCAAGATATTTGTAGGAGTCTACTGGGGCCAATTGTCGAGATTACGCAGTTTGTGCTTTGTGCCAAATATCATTGTGACCATTTTGTCCGCGTTTAAGAAAAGTTTGTTCTTTGTTATCCATCTTTCAACTTTGCAGAAATCATGTTGTAATACGGTTTCAAGTTGTGATATGCTTGAGTTTTTAGCATACATATACATACATGTGTACTGAAGATGATTTGCAAACTGTGGGCAGATCATTTATAAAAAGAGAAAATAGAAGAGGGCCAAGAATGGAGCCTTGGGGAACTCCACTTGTTACTTTGAGTGGAAGGGAGTCATTGTTCGCAACTGACACATACTGTCTGATAAATAGGATCAGAACCAGTCTAGAGAATTATTACCCTATCCTGAGTTTTGGAGTTTGCTTATTAGAATGTTATGGTCTACTGTGTCAAAGGCCTTAGCGAAATCTAGGAAAATAGCTCCAGTGTCACAGATACCCAGAGCACTCAGGAGTCAGAACGTAAAGATGAATCACCTTTATTAAGGCACAGAACAAGGCAACAAATGAGACAATATAAACAGGCAGAAGGTTGGCAGACAAGCTTGCACCTCTATCAGGAATAGTAGGCCGCCTAGAATGGACCAAACTGCTGAGACTAGGCCGTAGCCACTGGAAGTCTCTACAGGAGCTAAGGCAGGAGCAGGAACGGGAACCCCCGTGGATAATCTGGAACTGGAACTGCAGTAGGAACTGGATCAACCACAGAGGGTCTTCTTCTGGAACAAGGACTGGAACTAGACAGGAGACTCCGACCAGGAACAACGGAAAACACTGACACACGCCTGCTGTCAGTCTAGCTGGGAGGAAAGCTGACTCAAGCCTACCATCAACTTAGTAGGAGTCGACCACTGGGATCTATTACCAGACTCACGCCTGCAGTCGGTATAGAAGATAGTCTACCAGGACCCCAGGTCTGTGCCAGATGGATGTCTGCAGACATCCAGACAAACCGGACAGAGCCACAGGACAGCACCAGATGGGATAGTCAGACACGCCTGGTCATACACGGAGAGATTAGTCTGCCAGAGCCACAGGTTTGCACCAGATTGGATGTCAGACAAGCCAAGGGTCATACATGGAGCAGATAGACAGAGCCACATGTCAACACCAGATAGGGTAGTCAGACAAAACCAGGTAATACACAGAGCCAACAGAAACACAACTGCACTGGAACACCACGAACGGGAAACTGAAGTGGTGTCCAGGCAGTTTATATACTAATTGCACCACCTCCAAGAGGTCGAGCAAATTATATGATGTCCCTTTAAGAATTGGGTCACGACGTCACCAGGGAATCCCTGTGACGCGCGCCCGGGTTCCGATGCGGCAGGAGCCGCCAGGGGGAGCAGCAAGAAGACCGGTCACCTGGATGAACACCAGGGCGCACCGGTACTCCCAACAGACGTGGTAACCCGCAAGGACACAGAGAACGGCCGCCCACAGGGTCTGGCAGCCGGCTGCGAGGTATGCAACAGATTACATCCAGTGAGTTCACCATTTTCCATGCCAGTCTGGATATCATTGGTTACTTTTAGAAAAGACGTGACTGTTGAGTGATTTGGTCGAAAGCCTGATTGAAGACATGTATACTGGACTGCGGCATCTGCTGTATAGTAAAATATCATTGAGCAACTTAGAACCTGCTTTATTTTTCTGTTTCATGGTACAGCATTTGTCACATAATTTTGTAATTTTGAATAAATCCAATGTATTTAGATATTGTTTTGTCTTTTTCTAGCGCAATGTAATGTAAGTATGAACAATCCAGTGTCTAATATACCCTTTTCAATGTGAGCCCCAAGGTCTAGGTGGTAAATAGCTCCACATTTGTTGGATTGATGGAATGAATGCCACATGTACAAGGGTAACCAACCTTGATTCTCAAGCACTACCAACAGTGCATGTGACAGGACCAGCAGACACCCAGCATTGGTGTCACCGTCAAGGATCACTTCTTCCCAGAATCCACCAGCAAAGGCTCCCACAGCATACCGCAATGTACTCTGAATCACCAGGCAGAACCAGTGTCAGAGTAACCAGAACCACACTCTGGATACAGCAAGCTTAACCTCACCAGACAACACCTGTGTAGGTTAGACAAGAACTCTCTTTATTGAAACAAACCACACATATTTATAGTCAAACCTTACATTCAAATACCTGGACAAAGCAAATAAAATAGGGACATAATCCAATCACCATACAGTAAACAAAAGGCCAACAGCAAATGGTCTAACATATACAATGACTTAGACATGATTACATTTCACACACAAAAGGGTTGCTGAACTCAGACAATGGACACAAAGACTTGAGGGGCTTGAATGAATTAACACACAGCAGGGGGTCTCAGTACAGATCACAATACATTGCCTTGAGAGACTACAATACACATTGCAAGTAACTTTAGGTAAACTCAAATAATTAACTCCTAACAGCCCAGTCCCCTGAAAGCATGTTATTATTTTTAGTCCTTTTGGCATAGTTCACAGAGTCTGTAGGAAGGGGACTGACCCCCAGGCTCCTCCAGGAGCCAAGGGCCCGGTGGTTCCTGTGACAGTGCACATATCCAATATAATTCTGCTTGAGAACAGGTGAATTAATCAGTGAGTCAGTCATTTTAAATAACATTACTGTTAGATCCTCTAGTGGTTCAGGGTTGGCCATGACTGTACAAGTATTTCATATTGTTCACTAAGCTATCAGGTACCAGGCCTCTGCATTATATAGAGCCAAGCTAGCTCCAGGGTAGTCCTAAAGTACACATGTGTTTAGATAATTTTGCATTAAAGAATATTTTTTTTTCCACCTTTCACTTCATATTATCCCCAATGTTACGATGTGGTCTTTCTAACTCAGAATCTGCATCCCCTTTCTGTAGAACAGTGCATGTTTTCAGGCATTTCCTACTTGATTACATTAATTGATGTTCAAGTAGAGGTATCCTGAAAACATGCATTGGCAGTAGCTTGTGTGGGTATGGGTTAGCTACCCTTCCTCTAGACTTACTACAAGTGTGTGTCTGGAGGTTTTCTTGTCCTTCATGGGCCAGTCAAACCCTCTTAAGCTTGTGCATGAGCATAAATGCAAACAAAATGGGCATACAAGTCACAGTTTCTTGCACTGGGTGCACCAATTCCCTAGTTAAACTCAGAGCTCTGTTGACATTATTAGGTGGAGAGGGGTTTATAACTTCATGTAGGTGATTATCAGATACCACCTTGTTTAAAAGCTGTAAAATAACCTTGGATGCTAGAGACATCTCATTGTGTGACATATGTCTTTAGCTGCAGTTAAAATAGGAGAGAAAATAGGTAAGTGAAAATTTAAACACCTCTGCTGTTGTAAAGTGTTTACTATTAGATAAAGTTGTTTACAACCATGTGCACCATTCATAACATATTTCCATAAAGAGATATTGCACAAATTAAATAGAATTACAGACCAGTATATTTGATTATTCCCAATATTTTTTGACTTTTATTAAATTTTTTTTTATTTATATAGTGCACACAGATTACGCAGTGCTTTACACTCATATTGGTCCCTGTCCTCATTGGGGCTCACAATCTAAATTCACCTATCAGTATGTTTTTTTTTTTTTTGGACTCATGTACTATCTGTCTCTAATGGGATAACTTGCATGTCTTTATCATGACTGCAATAATATGTGAAATGCTTTGATTTTTACCTACCTGCTGACAACTCTGATTAAATGTTATCCTACTGTAAAAATATATATAATTTTTTTTAATTATTATTTTTAAAATTGCAACTCACTTCCCATACTTACAAGCAATGATTGGTCCCACCAATCCTCAAAAAAGATTAGCGATCATTTCAATGTAGCTGGTTTTATTTAAAAAAAAGAAGAGAATCTTTTCCTAAAGTTTGAGTTTCTTATATATAATATCATTGTAAATCTCTATATTCATCGGCTTGTATCTTCTTTCAATTTCATCTAAGAAATACAGAGGGTCTTTTATAGTGAGTGGACTGAAACCATCCTTAACAAGACCCACTTTACGTTGCTTGTATGTGCCAGTGGTTTCGATAGTATCCTGTATGGAAGAAAGTTTAGAGAACACTGCTTTACATCAATTACTTTACATCATCTCACATATCACAACATATGCTCTAATTAAGTGGTTCTCAGCTAGGGTGCTCTAGACATCCACTTAATGTGCCCCCTTTTTTCTATAAAGACTTTGACAAAAAAGTGAATGTTTGGTTTCAAATGTATACTTCTGTTTTATCCATTGTGGAACACAGGAACCATAAGTTAAGTTACTACCTCTGGGAGGCAGGACACTTGCAGACAAAGCTCTCTGGGGGAGTAGACTCACTTTCAAACCTACTGAACCCACACTAAGCAGCAGCACCATACTTAGTCTTAAAGTGACCTGCCTTGGATATATATGGACTTCTGCTTCTACTCTTTGATGTATTTATTTACTTTCTTACGTAGTCTCTCTCTTTTCCAACCTTTTTCTTTTCCAACCACTCTGAAGGCACCTTGCTACAGTAATCTCTCCGTAGGTGGACAGATTGTTCCTTCTGTGTTACTGATCTCTGTCACTGGTGCAGAAAAGTCTTTTAATTTCCTTCTCTCTTGCTTCCTTATCTCTCAGGGGCAAATTTTTTGGAAATATCCATGTCAGAGCCAAAAGAAGACATGGGGAAACCCAGGACTACCACAACTGTGGCAGCTTCATTAGCAGTGGTCATCTGTTTTTCTTGCCAGTCCAGTCTCCCTAAAAGTCAGCTAGGGCATCTATGCCAATCTTGTGCTGTGGCCCCCATGCACATTGTCCAAGGGGTTCCCCCTCCTCCTGAAGAGGAGCCTGGATGGGCAAGGGCCCAATCCTCCTTTTGGGCAGGTCTCTATGTTCTGAACAGTTTGCCCTCTTCTCTGAAGATTATTCTGAATAGGATGGAATGGGAGTCCCCTGCTTCCTTTAGAAAGGGGTTCCCAGTCTCCTTAGTAGATTGTCTGTCACTCCTGGGGATGATTCCATCTTCAAAGGAAAGACAGGGGTCCCTGCTACCCTGGTGATTCCCCCTCTTGCTGTAGCCCCCTAATATCTTGCTAATCTGAGCACACAGCCCTGCCAATAGCCAGTATAGCAGCATTTATGGACCAAGTGGCTAAACACCTGGATTCTCTCTTAAAGATGAACTTTATGGCACAGCGGCAATGCTGCATCCCAGTTCAGCTGTTGGTACAACCTCTTGCTTCATGGAGTCGGGTACAATCCCACTAGGGAAGGAGTCTTATATTTTGGAAGCTGCTTTTGACATAATTAAGTTTGCTTCTAAGACTCTAGCTCTTTCGTTGGCTTTGTGTCACACTCTGTAGTTAAATATTTGGTTGACTGATCAGTCTTCTAAAAAGTCACTTTTCACCTTGCCATTTGTGAGGAAACAGCTCTTTGGCCCAGAACTAGATAATATTATTCGACAGGCCACTGAGGGTAAGAGGTCAAGCCTAGATGTCAGCTTTTTCAGCAAAATTCTCACTTTTTTTGTTCGACCCTGCAACTACCCCAGGCAACCAAGGCTGCCTTTGTCTCCTCGAGCCACTCTCCAACACAAGCCCATTCAGCTCTCTGAGTCCTTTCATGAGCAGGCAAGACAGTGGTCTCCTGAATCAAGGGGACCATGTGCTAGGTGTATATCATCAGAAAGAAACCAGTATTCAGGGTTATGGCTCATTCCACCAGAGCAGTGGGCTTGTCATGGAAACAACCAGTTGTGCAAGGCCACAATGTGGTTGACTCTTTAATATTTAAAGAATACATGCAACGACAAAGTGTTGGCTTTGGCTGAGGCCAGATTTAGGAGGGGCCAACAGTGCCTTTGCAGGATTTTTTCATTCATGTTAAAGTTTTGTGTGGCGGTGTCCATTAAGGGCTAAGGTTTATGGTTTAATTTGTATCCTGCTCCCTAGAATCTGATTTGGACAGCTTTGGTATGTCTCCATGGTTCCAGCGCTCCACAGTGGACAAATGAGAAAATGGGATTTTTGTGTACTTTCTGATAAATCCTTTTCTCCTGGTCCTTGCAGAACAACAGAGATCCCTCCCTAAGAAAAACATGTTGTCTGCATCCTGGAAAGAGGTGTCCTATGTGTTCTCTGCCTTCATGTTCTCTGCCTTCCTGTCCTCCTTTTTCTATATGTCTTGGCTATCCTTAAAACTAAAGGTAATGGGTGTGGATTAAGTAGGGCTGGAAGTGAGCCTCATTTTACAGAAAGCTTTGTCTGCAAGTGCTCAGCCTCCTAGTGGTTGATACATAACACATTGTTCCTGTGTTCCACAAGGACTAAAGGGAAAGGATATATCAGTAAGTACACAAAAATCCCCTTTTATGAAAATTGTTATTCACAATATGCTTTCTTTTGGAATTCTGATTGTGCAACCTAAAATAACTAAAGAAATAAATATTTATTTATATGTACCATTCATTACATCCTTGACAAATAACCATACCTGGGAACTTTTTATTGTTGTCTCCCCGGAGGGGAGTCCTCTCCTGCCATGGGTGGTGTGAAGAATGATCCGTATCGCGTCAAAAAGGGGCGGGTCTTAACACGAGTGCCAGGGGAGGGCTTAAAAGAAGGCTGGGGGGGAAGGAGCTACACCGGGGGAAAAAAGTGGAAGTGGGTAGAATTTCAATAGAAACTCCCCACATCCGGAGGACTCAGCCTCTGCCCTGGAGACCCAGTAAAGCAGTGCCAAAACCGGAGTCTCCGGGGCAAATCCGGAGAGTTATCAAGTATGCAAATAACTTGTAAAATGTTACATATGCCCCCAGACTGTGCATTGGGGTGCCTTGAGCAATAACAGATTGTGAACTGGTACAGTACTGGGACAAACCAACTGCACCATAGGGCAGTGAAATAAATACCCCAAATTCCTTTTGATTTAAATGCTATTGGTAACCTCCTACAACATTCATAGGGTTAAAAAGCCCCATTAATATTAATGTGAAGTTTTATTTGTCCCATACAATGCAGTTGATTTGCTAGCTCTGGGGTGGGGTGTACTAAGGTGTGATAAAGAGGAGATAAGATGCACAGTGTGTTGAACTCTCCAAGGACTGTGTTATTCTATGGAGCCAATGCACTAAGATTTCTACACTATGAGAATGTTTTGCCTTGTCTCCATATAATAACATAGGACTTGTTGATTTTAGCACACTGAAGTCATCTCCACTCTCCCCTATTTATCACACCTTAGTGAACTTAGTATTTCAACCTCTATATCTCTGGCCTTTAACTTATTTTGCCTATTCATTAAGTTTGTAGTAATTTAGATAATTTGTTTTCATTTTGTTCATCACCAGTAATGCATTAATTCAGAGGGATTTTTGTGTGTCCCACAGCCTTATTTATTAAATTATTAATTTTTATGACTCTGAGTCAACTGTACAGAGAATTAACCACACAATTGATGAATTTAATCTCAACCATTTTTTGGGGTGGACACTTGTTAGAATGAAAAGTACTTGAGTAAGACATGATTCTAACGGTACATTTCAGACAAGTGAATGAATCTCAAATTATTTTAATTGGCCTTCAAAGAATAGGGCTAATGTGCTCATAAAAATGGTGGAGCAAATCAAATGCATCATGGAGAACAAACGATTTATTTTAAAAGGGAACATTCACCTAAAATAAAAATTTGACCGTGTTTTAATCATTAAAACAAGATTAGTGCTGTGTTTGTTTTTTTTCGAACTCACCTACTAAAGGAGATATTTAGCCTTCAAATCGGGCACTTCCAAGTTCTGCGGCACTCTGTATGTCCTGCATGACGCCCCAGGACTTTCCAGCTGCCCCAGGACTTCCCAGCTGCCTCCTTTTACCTTGCTACTGAGGTTGCAACCTCAGTAGCATTGTAAACAGAGCCTGCTTTAACTTTAGCCCACAAAAATACAGCTACGAAGGGAAGTGTGAATGCGCTCCTTGGGGCAGCTTGGAAGTCCTGCAGCATCTGCAGGACATACAGGGTGCTGCCGAATGCGAAAGTGCCAGATTCGAAGGCTAAATATCTCCACTAGTAGGTGAGTTAGAAAAAAAACAAACCCAGCGCTGATCTTGTTTTAATTATTAAAACACATGGTCACAATTTTATTTTAAGTGAATGTTCCCCTTTAAACCCTTCAATGCTTGGGAGGTCCCAACGCATTGGTTTGCCACACTCATTGATGCTGATAGAGATTGCAGTCTGTAGTCCTTATTTAAGGAGTGGTAAAATTTGAAAAAAAGAGTTCCCATCAGTGGGAGGACCCTTGTTTTACTCAGCAGGAAAAGCCCTACAATATATGTGATTTCAAAGGCTGAATTTAAAATGTCGCTTCTTTTAATTTAAAGTTAATGTTTTGACTGAAACAACTGCTAACAGTGGCCCTCTAAAAGCCACTTCACTGTTTTAACACCTCTGAATTGTTAGTGGGTCTCAGAACGAATAATCTGGGAAACGTTTATCAGTCTGCTGCATCTGTTTTTAAATTTGTTTAATAAAAATACTATTTGGAAGGACCTTCAAAATAACTTTGTGTACCCCAATATAAATTTTGGTTTATTAGAATCCGATGCCAAAATGACATAGTTTTAAAAAACAGAATAATGTCCCACCTGTATTCTCACAAATCTGGGTCTGGCATAATTAGGTAAATAATCCATTACTATAGAATATAGCTTTTCCCCATCAAATTCCTTGTCTTCCTTTAGTTTGATGGAAACCATTCCAATTCTCCCTTCATGATCTGCAAAAGTCAAATTCCATGATGAAATTAACAGTACTTGCATTTCTCAAATCAATCAATAATTTGAAGTGCTAACGTCTTATTTTTTAAATAAAAGTAGAACTTTATCACAGAGCGTGGAAATGTCTAGCATTCAGAGGGTTACAGAGACAATCAGGTAAGAAAACAAGCAGGCTATACAGTGTTGAGATACATTTTGTGAACCCTTCAGGATTGTCACATATTTCATATCTATGTTATCAAACTGTAATCACAGTCCTTAATAACAGATAAAGATAACCTAATTAAAAGCATGATGCTTTGCCAGCATTTAGTATCCACAACTGATTCAACATTCAATATCCATGTGTGATATAGTATGTGACCTTTAGATTCAGCTCCTGGTGGCAATGACCTCAGGTAAGCATATCCTATAACTGCTGGTCAGTCTCTCACACTGACCCATTCCTTTTTATAGGACAGCTTGATATTTAAGGGCATTTCTTCATGGATATCTCACTTCAGATCTTGCCAGATTTTTGATGGAGTTTAGGTCCAGACTTTGACTAGGCCATTCCAAAATATGGAATTTCTTCTTCCCCAGCCATGCTTTTATAGATGTACTTGTATGTTTAAGATCATTGTATTATTGTATGACCCACTTTAAGTTCAGCTTCAGCTCATAGATAGATGGCCTGATAGTCTTCAGAATTCATGGTTATGTCAGTGATGGAAACGAACTATCAAACTATCACACTACCTACACTATGATGGCTGGGATGTGGTATGTTTCTGTCAAGCATAACATTTCTTATTTGGGGTCAAAACATTCTAGCTTTCATCTAGCAGACAAGATGATGAGAGTTGCAGTCAAGTACACAACAGCTGCAGGGTTACAGGTTTTCTCACAACTGTTTTATACAGCAAGTGCTGTGTCATATGAGAACAGACAAGTGGTTGGTCCCCAGACATCACCTGAGACATCTGTAAAACCCTTGACCTTTATTCATACATTCTGCCTTTGAGACATAAGAGTGACATAAGAGTATCATTGGTCGCTGTCATTAAGGCTTTCACAAATATATATATCAAATTCTAAGAGAGTTTCTGATTTGCTGCCAACCACACCCAGTCTGTTAGAAAGGTGGAGTTATGCAAAAGTCCCTTTTGGAGCTCTCTCGCTCACCTGCATCCCCTCTATTAATCTCCCAGCCAAATGTACTGGAGATCAGTAGCTCTGGGGGCATCAGGAGGGGTCCTGATGTCCCACCATGAGGTCTGATTTAAAATTATAAAATAGTAATTAAAAAAAAAAAACTACAAGCGGGTTACCTCTCTTCCACGTATTAATTGTTAGTGCTGCCCTGAAAATTCACAGTTGCATATTAGGGTAATGTTGACAAAAAAACAAACAAAAAAAAAAACATTGAGAACCACTGATATATATTTAAAGCAAGGTTGTAAAATGGAAAAGGAGATGAGACAAGGTCCTAGATTCACTAAAGGTCAATGCTGTGGCAATAGGATCTTGTCGATGTGTTCGAAACACTGCAACATTTAGATGTCCACGCACATCAACCTATTCACGAAACATGTTCGGATGCAAGTGGAGGGGTGGAGAAGGTCCCTATTAGCATACAGGATTGTTGAAGTGCTGTCGATGTGGAAGGGATGTCCTCCCTTCACGCAACACCAACACTACAACAATTCTGTAGTTTAACAGCATTCTCTCTGCTTCCCTACTTGGCCAGTAGGGGAATAAAGAGAAGGCTTTCAGCACCATGGACAGCACTGAGTGCCACAGGGTTGTGCATTGCTCACCCCTGTGGCACTCAAATGGTTAAAAATAAAAATTAGTACACCAAGCACTACACAACAAGTGTGAGGGCCAAGCAACAAGTCTGGGGACCAACACCATTGTGTTTTAGCCCCATATGCACTTTCTGACATCCCCAGCCTTCTTCCCTTGCCGAGGCAGCGCCCATGGGGATTTGTAGTTAGCAATCTCAGGTAGGTGAAGTTGAGACTGTGAAGTCAAACAGCAGAGGTTGTATAGTGAATGTGTCAGAGTGTCACTTTAACATATCAACGCAACTCCTTGCATATGAAACTGTCTCATTATTCAGCATTTCCATATGGAAATAGGCTATTTTCGATGTGATGGATGTCAGAATGACGATGATGTGATGTCGTAGACACTTTAGTGAATACTGCTGTTGTGTCTTCGACTTAACTTTAAAAGCCAATATCTCTGGCTTTTACCCCTTGAATTGTCAGAGACTCTGTCATGCCTGGAAAGTAGAGGGTTATGTTTTTAGAAACCAGTATGGGTTTCTAAAAAATCCTTTTTCAATCCTTATGTGTTTAAATGATCTCATGTAGAGACAATGGATCTTAGCTTCAATGTAGGGGTGGAAATATTTTAGTGATAGGTTATGGCTATTGCTGTATTCTAGTCTCAATGTCTGCAAGAAGTTCACTATAGGATATGGGAAAGTCTAGATAATATGACATGTTTATATGACGCATGATGACCTCTTGACCATTTCACTGGTGAGAGAATACAGACCATGTGTCATATGTACAAAATTGTAATATGGTATTAGGGTGCCATCTGCAGGATTAATAGAAACAGTGCTTGAAGAAGTCCCAAATATTAACAGAATGGAGTCTAGATAATGCTGACATCATATTAAAATGAGGGGACTGTTCAGCTCATCAGAAAAGTACAGCTGATGTCATATCCAATCAGGGGAGGTTGGGCAGCACTTTCTGATAAGAGAAATTGTACTTTAAAAAGGTACTGAATTGCTATAGAGGGGCCTCTTGGTTCCTGGCTCTGTTTCCTGATTGCTCTTGATTCCTGGTTCCTGGCTGCTAATTTTCTTGGGGTATTCCTGCTAGGACAAAGAATCTCTAAGAAACCTACACTTATTGTCTGGTAATTATATTTTTCTTTATTTTTTTCTTTATATTTTCTTTATTTGAATTCTGCGTAGAGTTCCAAGAAGGATACAATTCCTTTACATTTGCGGAAAAATAATCTCTTATAATTTTTCTTAAGTGGACTGGTCAACCATCTTTCAGAATTATTATAATAAGCCATATTGGCTGTAGTAATTCTGGAACTACACAGAATTAATTGATTAATTGGTAATTGTATCCAGATAATTGTAAAATAGTTTATAGCAGTTAGATCAATATAGCATTATATATATAAGTTAATCTAATTATTGATACCTCTAGAAGACTATATTGGTGTTTCTGGAAAGGTTATTTTAGCTTATGTTGATCTGGTAAATTATTTAATTAACCTTTAATCTGCTATTTGGTGTGTGTCTCAAGTACTTTCTTTGTTGCATGTGTGTTTGGGCCTAATTTTTGTACAGTGGGAAGTTTATTTAAACCTTTCACTAGACAAAAGAAGATGCCATCTTAGGTGGGGCACCCATATACTTTATATCTGTATATTGACCTTAGGGGTACTGTACGTGTAACTAATAGGATTGCTTTTGTCATTTTTATAGTATATGTTGCATGAAGGTAATTATTTTTATGGTGCTTTCTAGACATATTATTATATTAGATTTAATTCTAAAGACATTCTTGGTTTAATCTATTCTTGACAAAAATAAATGCAATTTATATGTTTTATCCAGAAGGTATGCAATATTGAAAACAGTAGATAAATAAATTCTATTTATCTAAATTTGGGATTTTATTCCAGAGAAGTTTTCTAAATTATATATTTTATATGGTATAAGGAGATTGTCATAAGAATTGGTTTTCAAGTTAGAACCTACCCACATGACAACATACCTTAAACCTTAATTAGCATAGTTTGTACTGTTTATGGAGCAGAGGTATTTATATACATTGCTGCCAACTGTATTGTAGTTAATTGTAAGGATTAGTTAACCCTTTCTATGCTGCTGTGTTCAATTATTGTTACTTAATACCTCTGGATACACCTATGTAATGTTAACCCTGTTGGTGCTGGTAATACTATTTTGTAATATTGGTTATAATTTTAAAGTTTACAAACCTTCATTTATTTTAAGTTCAGGATGCATTAAATTCAATAGAGTCAAACAGTTGCAGCATTTTATACAACACCATAGCATTTGTAGCCTTTAGTGATAATTCTGTAAACACTTACAAGGAACTGGAACACCAAACGCATTTGTTTCTTCAATGAAATCAGCCATTCCCACAATATCTGCCACCTCTGTAGTCGCTACATTTTCCCCTTTCCAACTGCAAACAAATATATACATAATGTAAACATTTGAAAACATATCTGGATACATAACAAGTTGATTTAAGGGGGGGGGGGTAAATGTTTAAACAATTCATGTTTATGAATGCATCCTCTGCAAGTCTGGTGCAGGTTGGCAGATGTTTGACCCTGCCAGGAACTAGAACCTGCAACCCCGAGGATGGAGCAGATTCCCCACAGCGGGTGCATTAACCAACCGAGCAATCTCATTAGGTTCTAGTACCTGGTAGGGTCAAATATCTGCTAGACATGACAGTATTGATTACATCTACAATACCAGAAATACTGACACTGCAACATTTCAACTATCCTCTCAACAGAGGCATTGCACAGAAACCAATAAACACTAGACTCTTCTAACTACACGTCTTTACCCTGCATTAAATTAGTGTCCCTATAAAAATTCAGAGTAATGCTCAACTAGTAGTACAAAAAAACACAAAAACCCCCCACAAAATAAAAACAGTTGAATTTCCACATTTAACTACCACACTGTGAAGAAGGACACACACTTCAACATGTTTATCTAACAACTGCAGCTTGCCACCCAATAGCAATTCTACATTAAACTAATAGTATAAATTGTCTATAAATCCTAATTCAATAACAGTATGTCACAGCTTACCTTGTTTTCAGCTACGCTTGGTGTCATTACATGCATCATCTGCAGGAGTGAGGCTTCAGAGTGAAGCAGGCCTCTGTTTTATGCCATGCTTCCTGTAGTCTCCTCCTACCTACTTCCTTCCTCTGAGCCTGCTCCTCCTACCTACTTCCTGAGAAGGGGTTTAAAGGGCAGTCTGAGTCCTGACTCAGTTGCCCTTGCGTTGTTGTTGTTCAAAGCAATTCTATTACCTTGGGCTCTGTGTATGATCTGGCTTGTCTTCCATCCAATCTGGCGCTGACCTGTGGCTATGTCTGACTATTCTTTTGTCTTATCCTTATAGTGGACAGCCAATCTGGTGGCTCTGGCTGACTACCTGAACTGTGTATGACCTGGCTTGTCCAACTACCCTCTCTGGTGCCGGCCTGTGGCTCCGTCTGACTATTCTTACGTTTGTCCCCTGTACCTAGCAGACACCCAATCTGGTGCAGACCTGGGGCTTTGGCAGACTAGCTCTGTTACTGACTGCAGGCATGAGTCAGGTATATGTTTCCCTATACTGACTGCAGGCATGAATCAGAGATAAGCTCCATACTAATTGCAAGTGTGAGTCAGTATTCTTGCTACTGTGGATCAAGATCCTGTGTTCCTGCTCCTGTTCCGTTCCTGGTTCCAGCAGAGACTACCAGTGGCTTTGGCCTAGTCTCTAGTAGAGTGGTCTTCCGTGGCAGCTTGCTATTTCTGGTAGTAGCACTTGCTAGTTGTGACCCTTTGCTTGTACCTGCTATTTACTTCTGTTTGCTACCTGATTAATAATAAATAAATTGCATTTTACTATACCGTACTGACTCCTGAACATCTCTGAGGAACCGTGACAGTACTACACAATATCACCCATCACTGACAATACAAATAATCTTTGTAACTGTCAGTTTCACTAATGAGACCATGGGCGAGGTACACTAAGGCCTGGACTGTGTGCCTTCTATGTTTGGAAAGCACATTGCCTTGGTGATAGAAACACACTGCCTTATGTACTAAGAACTAAGGATGTAAAGGGAGGAAGAGGAGAATCCCCTCATTAGCATGGAGGGTGATGTTGAATGGATGCTTTCGCTTACACATTGCCAGCAATTCAACAACACCTCTGTTCCTAAAGGGGTTAAGAGTTCTTGAGAGTTCTTACAGCTTTAGAACAAACCAGCGAAGAAAAACATGTGGGTTAATTTCCTGGGCAGATGGTCCTCCTGGGGTCTTTGTTCAGTGGATTTCCTTCTTTTTTCTTACTTTTGTTTCTTTACACTACTTTGCTATATGTTGAAACTATAGGTGTAAAGCTGGAAGGTAGGGGGAGTCTCCTGCTCAAAGGCCCTGCCTTATTTGAAGTACTCTGCCCTCTGGAGGAGGGGAACTTTACTCCAAAGTTTCTGTGTTTCACATTGACTTAGGGAAAAGTATTTAAATGTAAGTTCACTAAAATCCTATTTTATTGACTGCTAGAAGTCATTGCTCATTTTTGATAACAGATAAGTTGGTACCGTGTTAGCCGTAGAAATACAGGAGGCAAATATAGTTGTTGATACCTTTATTGGCTAACTAAGCAGATTTAGAATGTAAGCTTTCAAGACCTTAGGTCTCGTCCTCAGGCATGTTATACAGATAAATATGAAAACATCTCTTGTTTACAAGTACACATTACATTGTTTAGAATGGAAATCAGATAAGAGAACTCAGTTCAGATTCAGTTCCTCTTCACTGGCAGTCAGGATGATAAGAATATCATCTATGTAATGGAGAAAGACCAGGGGTTTTATCTGGCAGGTGAAGAGGAAGTCCTCTTCCAATTTTGCCATAAACAGGTTGGCATATTGTGGTGCCATTCTGGTACCAATTGCAGTTAGAGAATTCTTGTCACATTATCACATAGTGGATGGACCTTTCCAACAGACTCATTGGGATTGTAAATACCTCTAAAGCCTCAGGGAAAGACTGAAATTCACCATTGACTGATCAAAATATATGGATCTGGACTGAGTTCTCTTATCTGATTTCCATTCTAAACAATGCAATGTGTAATTGTATATAAGAGAAGTTTTCATATTTATCTGTATAACATGCCTGATGAAGAGACCTAAGGTCTTGCATTCTAAATTTGCTTAGTTAGCCAATAAAGGTATCAACAACTATATGTGCCTCCTGTATTGCTCATCTTTAACTGACAGTTTAATATGAGCAGTGTTTAAAGATTAGTAAATAAGACCCATTAGAACAACTTAGACTGTAAATAACATTGCTCTCTCTGGTCTTTCTAATGTCCATTCTTTTTTTTTGTAAACATAAGATTCACATGGCCCTCCATTGCAGAGTGTTTTACGAATCCCGTGTTTACCTGAATCAGCTGATGAACAGATAACCAGCTCAACTGATGATTTAGTCATTACAGGAGGGCAGAGAAGCTGTGATATATAGTTCTCTGACATTCTCTCATTTTGGAACCCTTTCAATGCACATCCCTATGGCACGGAAATGGTTAAGGGAGCAATACTGTATGTGTATCACTGTGCCCGTGATTGCTGGCTTTTCCTGTCAGTTACCTGTGAGGGCTCTCCATTGGCTGCCTGTCTTTAGTCCGCCCAGTATTGCCTATATATACTGGGTTCTGGCACCCTTTGGTGGCCCTTTCGTGGTGTCTCTATGTCAGTGGTCACCTGCCTATGGATTCCTGTGTTCACTGGGCCTTGGTTGAATCCTCTACTCTCCAGTGTCAGAGTGCCTACCTAGACAGCCAGCCTACACAGAAGAAGTTGTTCCTGCTTCTGTTCCTGATCCGGTTTGGCTGACGTTCCTGCTTCCGTTCCTGATCCGGTTTGACTGTCGTTACTGCTCCAGTATCCTGTCTCGGCCTGGCTGTCGCTCCTGCTCCTGGATCATGTTGGGATTCTTTCCTTTAGTCATGGTCACCTGGGCGACATTCTGATTACTGGGTTCCACAGTGTTGTCCAGTACGCGGTACTGGTTGGCTCCACCATTACACCGGTTGCTTGCTGCCTCCGTTACAGCACCAGTAGGGCCTCTGTGTTGTCCAGTACGCAGAACTGGTTTGCTCCACCATTACACCGGTTGCTTGCTGCCTCCGTTATAGCACCGGTAGGGCCTCCGTGTTGTCCAGTACGGGGTACTGGTTTGCTCCAATATTACACCGGTTGCTTGCTGCCTTCTTTATAGCACCGGTAGGGCCTCCGTGTTGTCCAGTACACGGTACTGGTTTGCTCCAATATTACACTGGTTGCTCCACTACTACACCGGTTGCTTGCTGCATCCGTTACAGCACCAGTAGGGCCTCCGTGTTGTCCAGTATGCTGCACTGGTTTGCTCCAATATTACACCGGTTGCTTGTCATAACAACTCTATAGCATCGGTAGGGCCTCCGTGCTGTCCAGTACGTGGTACTGGTTTGCTCCACTCTATCACCGGTCGCTGAGGATACCTCCGTTACAGCACCAGTGCATTTCCTTACTCTCTGTTGCCTTGTCAGGCTGCCTTTCCCGGTATTTTGGTAAGGCCGGTAGAGCTTACTAGATCCTACTGTGCCAATCTCTAGGCTGCCTTGCCCGGTATATTGGCAAGGCCGGTAGAGCCTACTTCCTTGTTACGATAGTATCCAGGCTGCCTTGCCCGGTATTTTTGCAAGGCCGGTAGAGCCTACTTCATCTCGTTATGCCAGTCTCCAGGCTGCCTTGCCCGGTATATTGGTAAGGCCGGTAGAGCCTATTCTTATCACTGTGCCAGTCTCCAGGCTGCCTTACCCGGTATTTGGCAAGGCCGGTAGAGCCTATTGATATATTGTACCATTGTTCACTATTACCATTGTACCAGTTGTGTGTCTATATATATATGTGTATGTCAGGACCCGTGAGGGTTCTTATTAACTTTTCAATAAAGTTGTGTTTTTATTTTAACTCTGTGTCTGAGAGTCAAAACATACCGTGACAATGTGGTGCTGAAGTCTAAGCATATCATCTCCACTCCCCCAGTTGGTAAATGGAGGAGCAAAAGGGAATACCATCAGACTTCAGGGTTATGGAACTGTAAGTGATGTTTGAGGGATGGCATCCCTTACACATCAACAGTAGTTCAACAACCCTACATACTTTTCTGTAAAATTATCCCTCCCTCCCCTTACATCCCTAATTTTTAGTGCATATGGAAATGTATGTCTCCACACTTCGCCAAATCATCGCCCCTTAGTGCATCTCCCCAAAGGTGTCCCTTTTGTGAGGTAAACTTGTTGTCAACTCCTGTAATCAATAAGTAGATAAAAGGGTTAAACCCTTAATGACCAGCTGCCGCAGCATGCAGCTGGTAGGTAAGGGCCAAGGGTCATTTTTATTCCATAGATTGGATTCTAGGGTCCCAGAGCAGTGGCATTTCATGATGTGCCAAGGCTCACTGGTCATTAAGTGCCGAACCAGGTGTGAAGGTCCTGGCATCTCAAGGGTCCTTAAGGGGTTAAAAGTTAAAATAAATAGACAATTTGACATTATTTTATTTTGCACTAGTAAAAATTAAGTGCCTCTCACTTTAAGAGAGAATGGATTATATGTACAAAATGCAGGTGTTTTGCTAAGTAAAATTTGTATTTGTTCTTGCAGTTTTTTTAAGGGTAAGGAGGTGCCTGATTTAGTGGGAGGGGTCTCCATTATAGGGATAGTAATACTTCATTTTATCTTTATTTTGTAGGAATTAAAAAAACATGAATAATGATATAAGTCTTATCTCTCAAACCTTTATGGTTTGAGAGATATTCACAAGCAAAGTTTACCCCTCCGGCCCCTTTTACCTAGTGTAAGCCATCTCTTCTCAGATGTGGAATGCAGTCCATAGACCAGACAGATAACAGCATGGGACAATCTTCTTCCCATGAGAACAATGAAATCCCTGCTCCCCTTGACAAGTTTTTCAGGTTTTTCCCTTATCTTAATTGAAGATTGTCCCTCTCTGCATTCTACCTGGGCACCTCCCTTCTGCTCTGGCTGAGCAGTGTTACATCAGTAAAAGGGGCGGGAGGGGTATACTTTGTCATTGAATTACTCTTGAACTACAACTCTGACAGAATACTATGATGATTAATTGGAGCTGCTTTTATTATTATTTATTATTATGCCCGAGACACTGTCAATAGCTGAGGAGAAAGGAGACACTTTTCATCCTTACCTCTTCACTGAAGAGATGCTTTCCATTCTTACCTCTTCGCTGAGGCCGAAGGAGACACTTTCAATCCTTACCTCTTCGCTGAGGCCAGTGGAGACACTTTCAATCATTACCTCTTTACTGAGGCCAAAGGAGACACATTCTATCCCTACTTCTACTCTGGGGCCAAAGGAGACACATCCAATCCCAAATCATTACATCTCCACAATCCTTACCTCTTCACAGAGGCCGAAGGAACCACAATCCTAATCCTCACCTCTTATCTGAGGCTTACCTCTTACAGAGGCTGAAGGAAAACACACTTCAATCCTTACCTATTCACAGAGGCCGAAGAATCACACGATAACCCTTGTCCTTTATCCATTTAATCCCTCCTTTAAACCATTCTTTAGAACAATTCTTCCACCCCCCCCCCCTTTATTCTTATTTGGCCTCACAGCAGTCCAACCGCCTACACTGTATACCATTACCAGCACTCACCCCCACCCTACTCTATTCACCTCCACCTCGTTACCTCCACTTGGGGGGGAGGGGTATCCCCCCTCCCGAGAGGACTCTAATCTGAGGCAATCACCTGCACTTCACAACCCCTCCCCCCTCATAGTCATAATAACTACTACTATCTCTCAGGATGTCAGAACAAGTGGTGCAGCTCCGGCAGAGGTGGAAACAGCCCTTATAGAAGCCCCATCCACTCTACGAACTAGGGGACCCAATCTCTGGGAATGGACAGTTGCTACTTTGGAGGAGCAGAGAGATCAGCTACCCAGCATCGTCAAAGAAAGCGGAACTCTTCTGCCTCCTCTTCCCTAATGCAACAGCCACTGCTTCACCCCTCCCAACCCCTTCCTCAACCCCATCCCTCTCCCCATCCTCTATGGCTCACATACAGTCCTAACTAGACTCCATGGTTCATATGCTCACTGATCTCACCTCAAATATCACCAATAACCATGGCAGACTCAGTATTGTTGAAGCACGTTATCACGGTGCCTGTGATTGCTGCATTTCTGTGTCTATCACCTGTAGGGGGCTCCCATTGGCTGTCTGCCTTTAGCCCTCCTCACATTGCCTATTTAAACTGAGTTTGGGCACACTGTGGTTGCCCTTTCGTGGTGTCTCAGACTGCATCCACTTTCACTTTGCTACAGAAGCTTCATGGGCCTTTTGCTGTGTTCCTGGTTTCCTGAGTTCGTCCTGTCCCTGAGACTCCTGTCTGCTGTATTTGATCCAGTGCCTGTTCCGGTTGAAGTCGTCCGAGGTTGCTGTTTCCTGCTGCCAGTCTCCGTTGTCGTTCCTGATCCGGTTGACCGTTATTGTGCTGGTTCCTGCTCATCTCCTACGTCCGGTTCCTGCATCTGTGGTGACCTTGCTCCTTGGTCGCTCTGGCGACATTTTCACCTGTTGGTTCCCAGCGTGCGGACGCTGGTTTGCTCCACTGCCTTGCGGCCACTACACTACTAGTCTGTTGGTTACCAGCGCGCGGGCGCTGGTTCGCTCCTTTGCCTTACGGCTCTATAGACTATTGTCTGTTGGATCCCAGCGTGCGGATGCTGGTTTGCTCCACTGCCTTGTGGCTACTACACTACTAGTCTGTTGGTTACCAGCGCGTGGGTGCTGGTTCGCTCCTTGGCCTCTCGGCTCTATACACAACTATCTGTAGTTTCCCAGCGTGCGGACGCTGGTCCACTCCACTACCTCACGGCCTACTATATGCATTGTTGGTTCCCAGTGTGCGGACGCTGGTTCGCTCCGTAGCCTTACGGCTCTATACATACTATCTGTTGGTTTCCAGTGTGCGGACGCTGGTTTGCTTCACTGCCTTATAGCCTACGATATATCCAGCCTGTTGGTTACCAGCGCGCGGGTGCTGGTTCGCTCCACTGCCTTGCTGCTCATTTGTATTAGAGTGTTGGTTCCCAACACGCGGGCGTTGGTTCGCTCTATGACCTGTAGGTCTACTTACATCCAGCCTCTTGGTTCCCAGCGTGAGGGCGCTGGTTTACTCCTCTGCCTCACGGCTTACGACTCATATATACTGATGGTTTCCCAGTGTGCTGTCCAGTCCTAGACAGCTAGTTATTCCCTCGGTACACGGGTACTGGTGTGCGCAGACTATCTGGTAATACCACTGGGCCTTGTAGCCTCTCCTACCATCTCCATGCTGTCATTGTCATCTGACAGTTATTGAGGCCACACTGGTTGACACTTCCTCCTTGGGCTGCCTTGCCCGGTATATTGGTAAGGCCGGTAGAACCTTCTATTATTCCACCTTGAGGTTGCCTTACCTGGTATTGGCAAGGCCGGTAGAGCCTACTATTTTGGTGTTCCGTTAGGCTGCCTTTCCCGGTATATTGGCAGGGCCGGTAGAGCCTGTATCAGCTGGTGATCCGTTAGGCTGCCTTGCTCGGTATATTGGCAGGGCCGGTAGAGCCAGTATTCTCCCGACTGCCTATTAGGCTGCCTTGCCCGGTACATTGGCAGGGCCGGTACAGCCTGTATTCTGGTTGACACTTCCTCCTTGGGCTGTCTTGCCCGGTATATTGGTAAGGCCGGTAGAACCTTCTATTATTCCACCTTGAGGTTGCCTTACCTGGTATTGGCAAGGCCGGTAGAGCCTACTATTTTGGTGTTCCGTTAGGCTGCCTTTCCCGGTATATTGGCAGGGCCGGTAGAGCCTGTATCAGCTGGTGATCCTTTAGGCTGCCTTGCTCGGTATATTGGCAGGGCCGGTAGAGCCAGTATTCTCCCGACTGCCTATTAGGCTGCCTTGCCCGGTACATTGGCAGGGCCGGTACAGCCTGTATTCTCCTGTCTACTTGGCTGCCTTGCCCGGTATATTGGCAGGGTCGGTAGAGCCACTATTTTATTGCTTGCCCAGGCTTTCTTGCCCGGTATATTGGCAGGGCCAGTAGAGCCTGATTCGCTACTGTCACTATCTATTTGCCATTCTATGTATTGTATGTATGTGTATAAAATCCTATGGGATTATCTTAAACTTTTCAATAAAGTCTGAGAGTCTTAACAAACCGTGACACACGTCCAGCTATCCAAAGTACCCTATTACCAGCTGTCAACCCCATTCCAGGTACTTCAACCTGCCCCTCACCCTGTATCACTCCAGCACACATGGTCCCCCAACATCTCCGCAAAGAGATCCTGGAAGGGAAAGACTTGAACCTGGTCTTGCTCCTGATAGCCTTACAGGACATGGCGGAACAGAGATCTGTCAGCTGTGGGGACGTGTCCATGACTATAAAGTCTTGGGATCCCCGGCTCTCTCGCATCCTCACTCTGACCGAGTTCGTACTGGCTTTCAGTATTTTCCAAGACATCCCCTGTTCCGTGTTTCCGCACAGGCGTCAGGAGCTGGACCAGTATCTGTTCACAATAGTAGATATGGAGCACAAATACGGGTTGCATACATTTTTCGAGTACCACAAATCCTTTTCTGAAAAGGCAGCCGTGGCACGCAGTCAATTTAACTTTCAGTTAGACTGAAGTCTCCTAGATCAGGAATTGTATTGTAGGCACTTCGCCGGACTTAAAATGGCTGTCTGCAACCTTTGCTCATCCCCTCACCATTCACCTAACCTATGCCTGAATTCCATCACTGCTCCAGTCAGCAGTGCTCCATCCACTTCCAATCTAGTCTCAGTATCAGTCCAGCTCCATCCTCCATCCCTCCCAGGGACAAACTAGGGAGACTGATCTACTTCCATGGCAGCTCCCCCATACGTAACGATTTTAATTATAAAGGTTGTTTCTTTAGCGGATGCAGAATGCTGCACATCTGCATACTATGTAGACAGGCACAGTCTCGCGCTATTTGCCCGCACACATCCAAGACCAATAAACAATTAGGACCAATTTATATAAAAGCATTCCAGAGTCTCATTTATCTCTACCCACATCCTAACATCGCTGAGTTCCTTATCAAAGGTATCTGTGAAGGCTTTCACACAAGCATTATCACATTCCCAGATTCCACCTTCACTAGCCCCAATCTGCAGTCATACAAAAACTGAAGAGAAAAATAAAGAACTACCTATTAGCACCAAAACCTCCTCCTAATACCAAAGATGAGTATATAGGCAGATTTTACCCCTACAAATGTAGGCAAGCCATGTTCCCTCCAACACCATCCATTTCATCACCAGCCATCTATACAGATGCAGCGGCCAGCAAGGGCTTTGCGGCCATTTGGAACTCAGAGTGGTTTGCGAAGCCATGGCCGGTTGTGGCTCAATCCAAACCACAATTCTCCACTACATCTCCACTTTTCAAACTCTACCCCATAGTAGCAGCAGCAGTGCTATGGGGTCATTCCTGGTCAGGCCAAACAGTAACATTTCACACTGACAACATGGCCACATCTCAAGCTATCATCAAAGGTAGATCATCACACCCATACATCATGCCACTCCTAAGGAAACTTACCTGGATGTCACTCACTCACATATTCATATATTACAGTTAATATATTTCAGGCATTCAGAATACAGGTGCTGACGCTTTATCTCAACTTTCAGACATTTTTCAACATCCTTCCAGCAGCGAATCTACAGCCATCTACCCCTGCAGAATTCAAAGACCTAATCATGCACTAGACCAAGTATCAACATGTGCACAATCATAAACAACAGACTCTCCCCCAGTACCAGAGCATACGAAACAGCATGGAAAGCATTCCAGAATTTCCTTATCAGTCATAACCCTCCAGAATCTTATTCCACTCATAATCTGCTAGCCTTCTGAGCATTCTGCCACAGTGCTCTCAAACTATCCCATACTACAATCAAATCCTATCTAGCAGGTATCCAACACCACCTATCCCTTAGTCAACCAAATCACCAATCCATATTCCATAATTATCAAATTAAATTCTTCCTTGGGCTATCCAAATGTCCTTCCACCTCCACACACACCTGACTCCCAATCACCAGTATAATATTCAGACAACTGTACGATCTTCTAAACAGCGAACCAACCATTCAATTCACACTCCAACACAATTCTCCTTGCAGCCATAAGCTTAGCCTTTTTTGGCTTCCTGTGACCGGGAGAATTTGCAGCTCAATCTCAGACCTCCAAATGCCGCACCAAAGCCAATCTGTCCCGTAACTTAGACCTCTTTAAGTTATTCATTCACATGTCTAAAAACTACCAGACGGGCCAAGGCACATACATTCCTATCTACCCTACTAACGATCGATGGTGCCCATTGGCCATATTAAATAAACTACTACTCATCTTAGAAGCCTGGCCAGTAAATAGGCCCCTACTACCCACAGTTCAAGGACCTCTCACCGCAACAGAATTTACACACTAGTTATGATCCTTACTGATTCGAATAGGTATAGACCCACTCTCATACTCGGGCCACTCATTTTGAATCAGAGCTGCATCAGCAGCATCCAAGAACGGACTACCAGGACATATTATCCAAAGATTAGGGAGATGGCATTCTGCATGATATACACTTTACATCCACAATCCTACAGCAGAAATAAAATCCGTACTGACAGGCCTAGTCCAGTATCAGACCTCATTCGCTGACACCAGGTACATCAATGTCTTCAGAGCATTATATTGACTAAATAAACAGTATTATATTCACCCGGCTCATTTCCATTTTTGGCCTCTTTTCAGGCCTACCTCGCCATTTCTTACCTGGGAATATAGTAGATTCTCAGGGGTAGCACATATAGGGATCAACCTAGGCTTCATCGTTAAGACAAGTGGAAGCCCCGACCACAAGGGTAAGGCGATGCCTGATTTTGTGGGAGGGGCTGCAAGCCCTTAAATACTGGCTGCAGCCCCTCACTGGGTCTCAAGTCGTCTTGGGCCCCCCAATGACCCCCCCCTTTTTTCTTTTACTTTTCTTCTAACTTTTTCAATCTACAGGCAAGCCCTCTTTTCAGGCCTACCTCGCCATTTCTTTCTTGGGAATATAGTAGATTCTCAGGAATAGCAGATATAGGGATCAACCTAGGCTTCATCATTAAGACAAGTGGAAGTCTGGACCACAAATGGAGATTTGTTGTAATACAAAGTGCAGATATATTAATGTGGTCATATTGATGCACAAACCATTTTACTGGTGTTGGGGGAGTGCCCCCAGAGAGCCACGTATTACATTAAAAATTGTCATTGAATGAATGAGTGAATTAAAATGTATTTATATAGTGCTTCAAATATACGCAGAGCTTTAAATTATAAGGGTGTAGGAAAATAGGATTTTAGTCTTAACTGTTAAATCCTTTTCTCTTAGTCCATACAGGTTACTGGTAACTTTGGGAAGGCAATCAGCCCCTTTAAGTAGGCAGGAACAATTCTGAGAAGTGACTGCTGGGTGGAGCCTCCTCCTCTCCTCTCCTTAGCTTGCAGCTAGCCAATCCCCAACCAGTAAGATTTGAAGACTAACTATTGACTAGGTAGTAAGAGGGTAAAGGAAGACTCCTGTGAGCATGAACCCGAAAGAACCCCCTTGTTCTGCCACAGGAGAACCAAGCATGGTCCCTTGACAGGGTGGGAGACCACCAACCTGTATGGACTAAGAGAAAAGTATTTAACATGCCCCAAGGTCTAAAGGAATAGACATTCTCACAGAGTCAAATGGTCAAAGTATCAGAAACACCCACAAAAGTGTGTATATGGTAAATAAAATCATCCCAGAAATGCTAATTTAAATTTATCTTGTAGGTGAAGGGTTAACTGCAGAGGAGAGAAGGAGAGTCCAAGCCCTGCACAGGATACTCGATCAGCGAAGGCATGATATGGCTGCCGCGGCGGGAGCCAATCAGAAACAAGCGTGCAAAGCAATCGCTCATGGGAATTGTAGTTTTGCTAAAGGAGTACCCCAAGAGTGCCCTAAGCCCCGCAACATGCCCAGAATGTTGACTGGATAACAGAGCAAGGGCAGACCAACAAAATGAGCCATCTCTGACCTCGCTATGTGGAGCAGTTGCAGAGATATGTCCCAAACTGTAAAGTCCCATAGAAGTGAATGGAGCAATGGTGTAAACGTGAGCTTTAAGGGCCCGGAACTCAAACTTAACAAGGTGAATACCAAAAAGTAAAACCACTCAAAAGCCCACTAGAACACGTCTGTAGACCCAATAAACACTGGACCCAGTAGGGAATGTGCCCACAACGTCCCTAAAGATGCTAACCAGCAGCAAAAGGATTAAGTTTCCATAGAAACTCGCTCCAAACACCCCACAGACATACAGATAAACCCAATGAGTGCATAAGTATGTAATAAGAACTCCAAATGAGACCCCTGTGCGGAAGGGAAGCATGGGACATGTGGACCACAGCACTCAAAGGGTGCCCCTCAGTGGGCAACTCCTGGGGAAAGAACTTGCAGCCAAGATTTTCCCCCCAGGGCTTAGGTCCACAAAAGCACTTAGTAAACTGAGCTATCCACATTTGGGTGATGGGAATTGTCATTGATGGTAATTCGCCTAATGGTGGTATCCCAGAGCTAACAGAAAAATAATAAAGAAGCTAAAACTATAGCAGAACTGTTCTCTTGCCTTGTGTCTTGACCAAGGAACAAATCTTACTGGCTGCGGATTTGCTAGCTACAAGCTATGGAGAGGAGGTAGGCTCCACCCAGCAGTTACTTCTCAGAATTGTTCCTGCCTACTTAAAGGGGCTGATCGCCTACCCTAAGTTACCAGTAACCTGTATTGGATGACAGAGAAATACAGGGTTACAAGTGCTTAGCAAAGTGAAACATTGGAAGTGGGGTCCCTGCTCAATCTAAAGTGGTAAAGGGAGACAATCAGATTAGTACCGTATTCCTCACTTAACCCTTTCATGGGTGGGATAGTGGAAACATAAAGAAAGTTATAAGAGCCTTGGAAGTATGAAGTGCTCTCTATGCATGAAGAAAGTCAGTGCCTTGTTGAAGCATTGTTGAGGAGGTGTGATTTTAACTCCTTAACGACTGCAGCGCAGCCAACAGTTAAGAACTGCAGAGCTTTTTTTTATTTGCTAAATGGATTCAGGGGTCCCTGAGCGGCCTGCAGCCATGTGCAGATCTCTGAATTCCATGACGTGCTAGGACAGTCATGGGTCCTTCATGCAATATTACCCATGATGGTTCTCTCACGTTATGGGTCGTTAACTGGTTAAGTTAGTGTTTGAAGAAAAGTTCAATGACATACTGAAAGGTAGAGAATTCCCCATATAAGAAACAAGGACAGAAAGGGTTTGATAGGAGAGAGAGACATGCAGACACAAAAGAAGCTGAGAGAAGAATGTTCTTGTAAGGGGTGGGAAGGAATATAGTGGGGGGCCAAAGTGGAAATGTAGGAAATGGTAGAGGAGAGAATGGTCTTGTAAGGGACAGGAAGGAATATAGTGGGGGCCAAAGTGGAAATGTAGGAAATGGTAGAGGAGAGAATGGTCTTGTAAGGGACAGGAAGGAATATAGTGGGGGGCCAAAGTGGAAATGTAGGAAATGGTAGAGGAGAGAATGGTCTTGTAAGGGACAGGAAGGAATATAGTGGGGGCCAAAGTGGAAATGTAGGAAATGGTAGAGGAGAGAATGGTCTTGTAAGGGGTGGGAAGGAATATAGTGGGGGCCAAAGTGGAAATGTAGGAAATGGTAGAGGAGAGAATGGTCTTGAATGAGAGAAGCAGAATTTTGTATGATGCTAATTTAAAATGTTCCCCTAGTATAGATCATGCTTTAGGACAGAAATTGCATAGGAAAAGTGTACCTGAAGAGAGACCGGGATCATGATTTAGAATAGACTAATGTGCACTCCAAGGGGGAATTGTACTCTTATGGTCAAAAAAAAAACAGTGGAGGCGTTCTGGGATAAACCATTTGCACTATGAGAACTAAAAATACCCATTGATTTAAATGAAAATGTTAAACCCTTGAATGCTAGAGAGGTCTCCAATGCTTTCACAATGAATGCTAGATGTTTCCAACGCAAGAGGTTAAATCCCCCATTTAAATCAATGGAAATGTTTAGTTCTCCCCTATAGAACAAATGGTTTGCCCCAGAACTCCTCCACTTTTATTTTCAACATTCAACCCTTAGTGCCTTATACACTAAAAAAGCAGCAGTTTGGATCAAAACAAGTTGTACAATGGGAGTGAAATAAAAATGTTATTGATCTAAATGAGGATTTTAGACCCTTGAAAGCTAGCGAGATCTCCAGTGCATTGCTATGCAATGCTTTAGAGAACTTTTCTTGCATTCCAGGGGTTTTATTTAAAGGAATACTAATATCAAAATACGGTAGTATAACATTAACTATAATTACTTACAGGTAGTATATTTGAAAATTATTCATATGTTACATCAATAAAACATAATCCTAAATATAAAACTAACTTGATTATTAACCCCCTTTGAGTGCCAGAGAGGTATGCAATGCATTGCAATTTGTTGGCTCTCTCTCGGTCACTCAAAAGGTTAAGAACAGTAGGGGTGTGTAAATTGTCCTGTTTAGAGAGCATTTATTTAATAATGTTGTTAGTGCTGTTTGTACTTAGAGATAAACGTTAAAGGAGCAGTAAACATTTGTTATTAAAAAATATATATTGTTGGGTTTTTCCTGTCTGACAAAATAAGGGTACTCCTACTGATGAGAGATTCATATTTCCAGAGTTATTACTGTTTAAACCTGTGTTTTTTTATTAAAAGTGACCTCTGGTGGTTATATTCCTGTTAATTATTCTGTTACATTCTATTTTAGTGGAAAGTCAATGACAAAGCGTTCTCCATAGAATGTGATAGAAACTGTCATGCTGGTAGTCAGAATCTTCAGGAAGTAAGCACACAGTAAATTCACTTCATGATTAGTTGAGTGTTATAACTTTTAAATAAAACAACTGACAGCAGTGGGAGTGTCCTTGTTTCACTTAGCAGAAAAAGTTATAACAGGTTTTCATTTAAAAAAAAGTTTACTGCTCCTTTAAAAAAAAAAAAAAAAAAAAAAAATCACACTGACCATGCCTTCTAGTGGTCAGATTCCAGATAATTATGATATTACATTTTATTTGAGAGGAAAGTCAATGACAAACAGTTTTCCATGGAATGTGATAGAAACTGCTGAGACGCTATATGAACTATTCACTTCAAGCTTATTTGAAATGTTACAACAATAAACATTTGAATAAAACAACTGACAGCGGTGGGAGTAGCAGGAAAAGCTACTTTAAAGGGATATTAATACTTTATCATTACTATCCCCCATATTGTAGATATTTGCAAAAGATTTTAATAGCCCCCAGGTTCATCTCTCAAACCTTTCTGGTTTGTGCTGACTGCAGGGATATCCGGTCTGACTTTCATCCGGCGTCTCTGCAGCAGAGCCGCAATCACGTTAGTGAAAAATAATTATTTCACTGAAACGGTCTTCTACGTGTGCTTGCAAATCACATGTAGAAGACAGTCTCAGTAAATTATTATTTTTCACTATCACGATCTCGGCTCAGCTGCAGAGCCGCAAGCCTGTCATACGACAGACTTCCCCTGCAGTGAGTACAACTCTGACTTCAGGGAAGGGGAAGGGAGGGGGATCTTTGCCTTCAGTTATCTCTTAAACCATAAAGGTTTGAGAGATGAACCTGATTATTTTGCAAATAAATACAATATGTGGTATAGTAACAATAAAGTACAACTATCCCTTTAAGTTAGTTATTTGTTTGTGATTGAGGCCCAGTGCTCTTATATACAGAAGGGCTATTATTTTATGTCAGCCTTACAGGGGAAGATGTAGAAAAGGTGAGAATGACCACTCCCTCAGAACATAGACTATGTTTTAGGTCTCAGAAAACAAATAGAGACATTTTACAGATGCTATCATGAAGTTTAGGTTTTGGGAATTTAGGGGATTTTCATATCTCCCCTATGGTGCAGTTATCATAGACATGAAAATGAAGAAATTCTAGGGCAAATAACTGCACCATAGGTCAACACTCAAATACACTCTTTGAGTACCAGAGAGGTATACACCGCATTGCATTTACCCCTCGTGCACTCAAAGGGTTAAATGGGGGTTTAACTCCGTGAGTGCTAGGGAAATCTCCAGCTCATTGCCAGGTAAAGTCCCCTCTAGCATTCAAGGTGTTAAAAACTCCATTTATAGCCTTTATTGGTACAGTGGACTTTCTTCAGAATCACTACACAACTGTTTTGTGCATAAGGCCCTTAGACTTCTTAAGGCTATATGCTAGACTGTGTCGCTCCACGTGTGCGTAACCACACATGCGCAGTAGGGAATGATGCATTCATGCACAGTAGAGACTGCACGAAGGCGTCAGCTTCCAGTCAGGCATTGCTGATCCGGAGAGGGGTGCTCGCCCGCAGCTCCAGGGCAGCAGCCAAGGCCACTGGCTACCAATTTGGCCCGTTTATACGGGCCTTCAATACTAGTATATTAATAAAATAGTGCCTTACCGGAATGTGTCTCCCACGCGATCCTGGAAGTAAATGAAACCCTCTTTATCAATCATCAGTAAGTCTCCGCTGTTGAAATAAAGGTCTCCTTTTCTAAAAACATTTCGCAGTTTCTTCTTCTCAGTCTGAGCCTCTTCTCCAGCATAGCCAGCAAAAGGGGTAAGTTCAGTGATTTTTGCCACAAGCAGACCTGTCTCTCCTGTGATAGGTAATAATATATCCATCTTCATGTATAAATTACCTTTGTATGATAAAGACTATACATTCACAGTCACAGCACAATGCACATAGAAGCAGCGAGTCAATGAAATTGATGTACTAAATAAACATGGAGCAATTCTAGGGGGAAATAAACTGCATCATAGGGAACAATCACAAACTCATTGAGTTAACTGTTTTTTGAACCAATTGTATTCTAGAATTGCTTTGCAGTTAGGAACCTTAGTAGGGCCAGTGCCTCTCTTTTTATATACCATGAACAAACAGATGGCTTTATATCTGGATTAATAAGAGTCAATTTGTCCTTCTTCAACATTCAGGGGGTTAAACCTCTGTTTAAACCAATGGGAATTTGTATCTGTCCTCCCGTGGTGCATTTGGTTTAGCACCAGTTTCTTAGTACAGAAGCCTCACTGTGTATGTCAAGTCCTTTCAAATATTGTTAGTTTCAGTAAATTAAACGGGGGAAGTCTGCCTCATCCAGATAAAGAAATGCCCTTTCTCCTGGTAGAAAGAACTTAAAGGGATAGTAATACTTAAAATGTAAAAAAGTATATGTTGTAGGGTTTATCTCCCTCAGTAAAACAAGGGTACTCCCACTGCTGAGAGATATTTCATTAAACAATTATAACATCACAAACTTGAATTTTTTAGATGCAATATCACAGTAGCATGAACATTTACAGTGGCGCTGTTGCTACACCATCCTATGGACAGCTCTGGTCTGTAGACCATAAATCTCCATAGGATGGTGTGATATTGCATCTAAAAAATTCAAGTTCGAGCTGTTATAATTTTTTAATGAAATATCTTTTAGCAGTGTGAGTACCCTTTTTTACATTTCAAGTATTACTATCCTCATGGAGAAAAGTATTGAATTGTACATAGAACAAAAATCCCATATTGAATGATACAGAAAGTATGCAGAAATGCTCTTTTTGGTTTTAAGACATCATATGATCTATTGTCTACAATCTGAACAGTAAAAAGTTAGACTTCCGTTTGTTTTAGGTCTTGTGAAACAACCTGCAGGGGAGTTTCAATGGACGTATGTGGCAGGGGGTCCTGTTTCAGAGGCCTCACCTTAACCCTTTGTGAGCCAGAGAGGTATCCAACACATTGCGTTGGATACCTCTCGGGCACTCAGAGAGTTAAGTCCTCAAATATCCAAAATTTTCTTGAAGGAACCAATTTAGTCCTATGATGAAAGTATACAAATCACCACTATGGCTATTATTCACACATATAATACAGCTTAAAGGGATCCTGTATGTATTCACATATTTGGGGGCCTCCATTCACAATCTCAGCAGGAGCCTCAAAGATTCTTA
Source organism: Rhinophrynus dorsalis (assembly GCA_037306005.1). Classification (NCBI taxonomy): domain Eukaryota; kingdom Metazoa; phylum Chordata; class Amphibia; order Anura; family Rhinophrynidae; genus Rhinophrynus; species Rhinophrynus dorsalis. The sequence continues at coordinate 368,271,795 of CM074721.1, forward strand.
AAATTCCACAGACAACGTTTTTATTTTGAATCCACAACTTACAGAATAGTTTTGCTCATCTTTAGTCCTTAGTTTTAAATACAATGGAAAACAATATGTTGGGGATTGCTCTAGCATTCAAAAGGGGTTAAACGGACAATGCTCCTTAGAAAGCAACAAAAAAAAAAAAATCCTTTTACTGACTATAGGGTATGCAACTCATTGTATTGGGCAACCCACTGGCCATCAAAGAGTTAATAAGTACAGCACTGGTGAACATATTTCTGTGTCGATTCATACACACCACACAGCCTGGTCTCCTAAAAAGAGGCACACCAGGGAGGGAAAGAAGGGATTTGGGTCTCAAAGAGAGATGGTGCTGATTACAGAGGGAAACTTGGGAAATATGGCATCTCTGGCACTGAAATGGTTAATCTTTTGTGCACCCGAGGATAGTATGCTGCATTGTTCATGTCTCTGTCACTTAGACTGAATTGTATTGATGCCTGCATATACATTTTCCTTATGAAACCAGGCCAACATGAACTCAGTGAGGCTGTGGTACTAAGCAAGAGGTGCAGTTCAGGGGACACCAAACACACAAAGCAATTGATCAGAACTCTCCCTTAAATTCAAAGCAGTAAAAGCCCCATTTAACCCTTTCAGTACCGGAGGTGTATCCAATGCATTGCAGCTCTTCTGGCACTCAAAGTGTTAAATCAATGGGAAATTGGGCATTTTTAGATGTGCTATATGGAGCAGTTGGTTTGCCCCTGAGTCACTTTCATTCTCCTTAGTTCAAAAGCCTCTTTGCTTAGCATGATGCACTAGTGACAGTGACCTCTAACAGAGCTGATTTTGGTCACTGTGCTAGGGAGTCAGTCTCCCTGGTGCTACTAGTAATTCTCCACGTGGGTATAAGCAAGCAAACCTCCCCAGCCTCACCGGTAAATCAACATAATCTCTCCGGCTCTCTGCATTCATTTTAACCGTTTGAGTTCCATAAGGGTATCCAACTCATTGATTTGCAAAGTGCTGGAGACCCCTGACACTCAAAAGGTTAAGTTATAAATTTGTCATAATCTGAGTACCTGCAAGATGACTCACTCCCAATTTGGCATTCCCGCTAGGTAGGCTAGTGACTCAGGCATTAAGCACTATTGCATGCTCGCTGCTCACTCACTCTGCAAAGCCTGAAGAGGGCAAGAGTGGATTACAGCATACACTGCATGAATGCGTGCACATGTGACAGGCCAATCAAGACATCTCACAGCCACTTCAGCAACACAGCTGAGGGAACATTGTTGTCATAATTCAGGATACCAAAGCGGAGCAGAAGCCTAGGAAGTGGGACATTCACTTAATTCAGTGGGACAGCGGGATTGGGACCCAAAATCGTGATTGTCCCACTTAAATAGGGATATTTGCCAGCTATGGTCTAGTAAATTCAGCTGGTCAACTGAAACTCTCACACACACTAGTCATGTAGCCCACACTTGAAAAAACTTAGCATATCATACAGGAAATTCAAAAAAGTGTCAGACTGTGCCATCAAAATATAAATGTTGATTTTTCAAAAACTATTTATGTTACAGAAAAATTGCTAGTAAAATATAGAAGCAGATTGTAACCCTTTGAGTGCCAGAGGGGTATACAACACATTGCAGAGCAATGTACTGCATAACCTCTTGTCACACAAGCAGTTGATTATATCTGTAAAAAGAACTAAACTGGTCTGAGACTGACAGGGCCGCTGTACTGTGACTTCTAACAGCATGAATGCTAGACAGGCCTCAGATGTGTTACTTTACAGTGAGTGGAGGACTTCACTAGCATTCCAGGGATTAAAGGCCGTATGTTCAAATGAAACTGGAGGTAGGGTTGCCACCCAGTCGGTATTTTACCGGCAAGCCGGTAAAAACTTGGCTTCTTTCCAGTGTTAAGTCTATGAAGGGAATGCCATGGCCGGTATTTTTTTGAAGAAAAGGTGGCAACCCTAACTGGAGGATATCTGTAACAAACCAGCTGCATCATGGGGGTGAAATAAAAATGCCCACAATTCAGATATGTATGACTTTTAACCCCTTGAATGCTAGAGAGGTCTGTAACACATTGCTTTGCAATACATGTCAGACCTCTCTAGCATTCAAGGGGTAAAAAAGCACCATTTCATCATTGGGAGTCCTGATAGCTCCCCTATGGTGCAGTTGCTTTGCTGCAGATTTCCTCCAATTTTCTTTAGAACATTCTAATTTAATTAAATGGGGACTTGATGAATGTATACTTGTTCCCTATGTGCAGTTGTTATTCTCCAGATATTTGTGGTGAATCAGATGATGAGTGAGATGGTTTTATTAAGCTAGAGACAAAGGCATTTACCTCTTGATACTCGTATACAATGTCCTGAAGTGTCTCGAACTGGTTCCTCTGTTTCCACATCATATTTGATCAGTTCAAAAGGTCGGACTAGCTGGGAGAAGAGCACACATTGTAAGAATCAGATTAGTATGGAGCAAACCAGCTGCACCATTTGGGACAAATAAACATTCCCAAAATTCACTTGAATCCTCTGAAGGTCTTCAATCACCATTTAATTCAGTTGATATTTGTGTTTGTCCCCTATGGTGTGGTTGTTTTGCCCAAGAAATGCATCACTTTCTTTGTACATAAATCCCTGTGTTTGTCTTGTTTACAACTACTAGGTACAAGAAGCAGCTGTCTAAGGAGTAGGGTTGCCACCTTTTCGTCAAAAAAATACCGGCCATGGCATTCCCTCCATAGACTTAACATTGGACAGAAGCCAATGTTTTACCGGCCTGCCGGTAAAATACCGGCTGGGTGGCAATCCTACTAAGGAGACAGAATTAGGAATGTGGCAGAGAAAAAAACAAAGTCTTACACATAGATAACAATTTCTGGTAACTGTGTGTAATGTGTTTATCTGATCTCTGCTTAATATAACTGCTTTTAAATCCATGGTGTTGGATCTCAGAAAGAGTGTAGTTCTTTCTATTTCTTCTTCAATTTGAATTCAAGGACTGGAATGTCCTGGACTGGCCCAGTAGAATACTGTTCTGTGGAGGTGTGGGTAATTACATTGTATCAATTAGGTTCACTTATAATGAGACAGTGAATTTGTGTGGTGCCACTAGTATCCTTTGATATCTTTATAGTGGACAATGGGTAAACCTCTTGCTTTCATTTCCCCATATTTTCATCATTAAGCTAAAATAAATGTCATTATTACTGTAAAATTTTCATTCATATACTTTATTTTAGCTCATTTGAATGTCATATGGGTGTCCAATGCATTTGTTGGGGAATGTATTGGACTGCCTTCTGGTAAGCAAAGGGTTGAGTGGGTGGGTCAGAACATGGTGTCTTTGGAGGTTTGCCTAGGGTACCAAGTACTCTTCCCCTACCTGGAATAATCTATTTTTTATATATAAAAATGTTTGTTAGTTGTGTAGGAGGAATCAAACTGGGTGAAGAACAGCCAAACTCAGCTAACAAGGCGAGGTTGCTGAAGACAGTTCAATGACAAAAGTCATACACCATGGCACAGCCACAAGAAACAAGGTAGTTACACTGCATCAGCCAGGTCTCTCCCTGGCAGAAATTTCAAGGCAGGCAGGGCTTTCCAGATGTGCTGTCTAAGCTCTTGTGAAGAAGCACAGAGAACAGAAAATGTTGAGGACCATAGACGCAGTAGTCAGCCAAGGAAACAGTGCAGCAGATGAAAGACACCTCATGTTTACTTCCCTTCACAACTGAAAAATGTCCAGCAGTGCCATCAGGACAGAATGGGATCCTGGAACACACATCTACTGTCTGGAGATGTCTGGTCAGAAGAGGTCTTCATGGAAGACTTGCAGCCAAAGAGACACACCTCCGATGTGTAAACAAGGCCAAGCTATTCACCTACGCATGAATGCACAGGAACTGGGGTGCAGAAAAATGGCAGCAGGTGCTCTGGACTGATGAGTCAATTTGAAATATTTGACTGTAGCAGAAGGCAATTTGTTCACCGAAGGGCTGGAGAACAGTACAGGAATGAGTGTCTGCAGGCAACAATGAAGCATGTTGGAGGGTCCTTTCAAGTTTGGGGCTGCATTTCTGCAAATGGAGTTTGGGATTTGGTCAGAATTAATGGCCTCCTCAATGCTGAGAAGTACAGGGAGATACTTATCTATCATGCAATACCATCAGGGAGGTATCTGATTGACCCCAAATTAATTCTGCGGCATGACAATAACCCCAGACATACAGCCAAAGTCATTAAGAACTATCTTCAACGTAAAGAAGAACAAGGAGTTCTGGAAATTATGGTATGGCACCCTGATCTCAAAATCATTGAGTCTGTCTGGAATTAAATTAAAAGAGAGAGGCATCTGAAGCTGCCTAAATGCACAGAAGAACTGTGGTTAGTTCTCCAAGATGGTTGGAACAACCTACCTGCTGAGTTCCTTAACAAACTGTGTGCAAGTGTACCTAGAAGAATTGATGCTGTTTTAAAGGTAAAGAGTGTCACACCAAATATTGATTTGATTTAGGTTTTTCTTCTGTTCACTCACTATCATTTTGGTAATTGATAAAAATAAACTATTAACATGTATTTTTGAAAGCATTCCTACTTTACAGCATTTTTTCACACCTGCCTGAGACATTTGCCCAGCCAATGGGATGTGTGTGACTTGGCTGAGGAGGAGGCAAGAGGTGAAGTCCTCTGCCTCATCAGCCTAATGGATAATGTCCTTTGCCTCAGGGAGAGGATACAGGGAGCTTCCCCTGCTTCCATCATACACCTACTACTTAGTAGGAGTGGGTGGGTGTTCTCTGATCGATATGAGAGGGTTTGCTGATCCCACCCACTTCTACTCAGTGTTGGGTAGAATGAAATCAGGGAAGCTCTCTTGCTCACTGCGTCACCTGTATTGATCTCCCAACCAAATTGGCTGGGAGATCAGTAGCTGAGGGCATCAGGAGGGGTCCTGATGCTCCACTAAAGGTCTGGCTTTTAATAGGATTTAACTCTTTGAGCACCATAAAGGTATCCAATGCATTGAAACACAATGTGTTAGATACCTCTCTGGCACTCAAAGGATTAAAAAAACAAAGAAAGCATTGTTGCACGGGGAAAGCTGTGCCTCCCACCTACTAGTGCTATATAAAGCACCAACCTTTGGGAAGTTAGAAGCCCTATTTAAAACAATTGGAATCTTATTTCCCCCTATGTGGCAGTTGGTTTACTCAAGAATGGCTCCATTTCAGCTTGATAAATAAGACTTAAATAGTCTAGAATGTATGACTCACTCCTTTGAATGCTAAACGATTCTAACAATAGGGCAGACATGTCAAATATGCCTCTTAAGGCCCACTAGCTAATAAGCTGTGGATCTCCTTTTTATTACTCATAAGGCCCACTAGCTAATAAGCTGTGGATCTCCCGGGCCATATTCCATTTTAGATCAGCTTAGTTTGCCTCTATGAATTTTGCCCTTGCTCCTTGGTTGATGAGAGAAAATCTTCAATCAGCCTTAGATATCATGTCTATGGAAGCAGACATGACAGCTGCTAAAAGGACCACATGACCTCAAACACATGGCATTTGGTAATTTTAACACTTAAAGGAGCAGAGATTTGTGCTTTGCATAGCTCTTTAATGTGCTGTAAACCCCTCTGGTCCTTAAAGGGTGCAGTAGGCTCATGCATGCCGCTTGTTTTCAGTTGACAAATTGTTATCCCTCAAAACAAAAAAAGAGAATTTCTGCACTCTGTCATTTTCAGATATCCCCTTACCTATTCTTTTAGTTATAGGTGAGTGCCTACAGGAATATGGAATTAATTGTAAGAAAAAAGAAAAGACACCTGTTTTCTTTGGCATCTCAGGCAATATCTTTAAATGGTAGTAGAGGAATGGACACATCTAAACCAGACAAATGGTTAAAACTTAACCTTTAATACCAGCAATAGTCACAAACTTTAAATTCTCCAATATTGGGATTAGAGTGACATAATACTCAGAAGTACCTTTTATTTACAGGATCTTCAAGTTATTCCAAGATCTCTCAAGTTTAAGCCTCAGCTTATCCAGCGTTATGTTCTGAGCCACTAATATATTTTTCCTTTCTCCACTGCCGTGGTTCTATTTTGACTTAAATAAACCCAGCTCTATCAGTGAAGCTAGGTTTAATAATGTACTTGGATTGTTCCATGTATAAATGAACCAAATGTGCATAGTGAATTTTTATTCATTATATAGGTATTCTAATGGAATTTCCTTTGGCTAGAAGTAGTGCAATTTATGAGCTTCACTCTTTCTAGATCGTTAAATAGTAGTGCAGAAAGATTTAACCAGACCAGTATTGTTCTGCCTGTCATCACTAGCAAGCATGCTTTATTATAGTGAGCAGACAGTACATTTGTTTCCCTCCTGTTTCAGATCTGAGCGACTACGCATTAAGGGGTAGATTTAAAGGCAGCCGTTAGCAAAAAAACCCACTACCGGGTGCGTTAAGATGTATTTAGCAATTTAAAGATCCATCTAAAGAACAGCTAACGGCCGCTACACTAACATGCATTGAGACGCAAGGAACAAGAGTATACAGAGCTATTTAAAGGCTTGTGGTACTGTTTTCCACTCGGAGAGATAGAGAGAGAACAATATGTATGTTCGGATACTTATTGATGAGAATACTGCGGAGAAGGTGTGTAAGGGCGAGAGCTAGGGAACACCAGCAAATCCCAGGCACACCTGATCAATAGCCTTCACCTGTTGCGAGTGAGGAGGCTCTGGCTCAACAGTCACACAGGAGCCCATCCCCACCTGGAGGACAACACCTGCCGGTAGATGCACAGCTTCAGCAACAGGATGCTACACAGCTGCCACAGGGACCCCTGGAGCAGCAGAGAATGTATAGATGAGCACCAAGGCCAAGGGTATACCGCCCAAGGGTCACTATCTTTGAAATGACCGATGACTAGGTGATTGATCGCTACAGGTTGAGGCCACACAGCATCATTGCCTTATATGAGGTCATCAAGGATCAGGTGGATCCCATCTACAACCACAACCATGCCCTACCTGGCCTGCAAAAACTCCTCTGTGCCATACACTTCAAGGCACGTGGGCCTTCGAGTCCACTGAGGGTTACACATCTGGCATGTCACAGGCCACATTCTCCAGAGTGCTGGCCCAGGTCTTGCCAGCCCTCAAAAGCAAGGCCAGTACCTATATACATTTCCCCACCACCGACATGGAGTGGATGCATCTCGAGCAGGGCTTTTACTCAACAGGAGGCATGCCCAGGGTCATGGGTGCTGTAGACTGCACCCATGTCCATATCAAAGCCCCAGCATGTGACGCACATATCTTCATCAACAGGAAGAAATTCCACTCCATTAAAATTATTGCAAATGGGTGTGTTGCCTTGGTAATGGATTTTTCTGCCGAGTTTATCTCTGCTGTTTAGTTTGAGGATGATGTGGTGAATTGAGTGTTGGTGGCTGGTTGTGGTTGCTTGTACTGGGTTAAAGGGGGATCTGATGGGCAAATACTGGGTGAATGGTATGGTAAGGAGCATATTTGACAGACTGGAACCTTTAAACCTGCAAAGTGGTGACAAAAAAGTTAATAATCTAATTGGCTTCAGTCTGTTGTGTAATTGAATTGAGTTTTGGCGGCGGCTGATTTTGCTGCAAATGCTTTGTGGTAACCAAAGAAAGTGAACCCCCGTGTCACGGGAAGAGGGGTGCAGAGGGGCTCAGGCCAGTGGATTATGAGTTTTGGGACACTTAGTGACTGAGATGAACAGTCCCTGCCATGGGCATGGAGTTCCCACAGGGTTCATTCCATGGAGGCATTGGTATTTCCTCCTGTGAAGGGGTTGTGGGTCTGTACAGGCTGGCATTGCCTCAAGAGTTCTCCCCTCTCTCACAGAAACCACCGGGCCCTTGGCTCCTGGAGGGGCCTGGAGACCAGCTCCCTCCCTACAGATTCATGGACTTTACATGGGGAATAGTAGATGTCACCAAATGGAGTAATTCAGGACTATAACATTTGAAATATTGCTCATTGTATTGTATATTGTGTGCTATAATGTAATAGTGTGTGGCATTATACTATAAACTCTGTATAGGGATTTGGTAGCTAGGAGTGGGGGTTGGGCATTGTTTACAATATACAGGTCTGTGTAGCTGGTGCTAAGGAATGTTAATTGATTCCTGCTGTGCTTCCTTGACCAATCAGGGGAGGTTATTTATAAGCCAATTAAGAATCTATTTTTCAAGCCCTAGTTTGCATGCTCATCTTGATAAGGGTGTTGGTGATTGATTGGTCAAGCATAGAAACACTGTCCCAAGTCTTAGTTTGCATGCTGATCTTGATAAGAGTCTCGGTAAGTGTATATAAGCTGTGTGTTTGATTCAATAAAGGGCTTTCCTGACGTTTGGAACCAAGGTCATATTATTCTGTTCCTGAGTCTTTTCCATCTGTCTTGAGGTTCCTGTGTTGAAGATTATCTCTCTATACGGGGGTACCAAGTCGTGGGTACCTGGGTTTCCATGACACCTTGTATTTGTATGCCAGGTCAACTACTGTGTATAGGTAGTGGTCCAACTCCTGACATCTATTGGGAAAAGCGGAGTGTTCCCGTCTTCTGCTCCGCTAGATCCTGAGACACCAGGAGAAGAGCCACTAACTTGACGTCCTTCCCCTCTAGGATGTCCCTGCATAGGTGGGCAGGAACTAAGTGAGCTGGAGTGATGCGAGGGGAAGGACTGAAGGATGTACCTGGCTGGGGGGAAGCGGTAAGAGATGGGGAAGATTGATAAGGGAGAGAAGCATTTTCTAAAGTGACCACTCTGGCCAGAATGTCAGTAACTGCAAAGTGTAGGTCTGTGAGAAGTCTGTTGGTCAGATGATCAAAAGTGAGTGGTTGAGAAGCTTGAGGTTGAGGCTGTGCTGATCTTGTTGTTATTGATTGTCTTTAGGGGATGGAAAAGGTACTGCGGTAGGGGTGAATAGGAGGTGGAAAAATTCGGCTTTACAAGCGGATGAAGGAAAAGGAATACTTTGGTGGTTCAGATCTGCCGTCAGTTTGGACACTGTCCATTCTCTCATGAATCGGCTTTTTGGTCTTTGTGGTTCTGTAATGGCCATATCTGGCTCTGGTTCTGTGGGAGATCTTAATTCTTGGTCTTCCATTATCTGTTAGGTAAAAGACACTAAACTAGTCAACTAAGCCCTAATGATTGAGGGGGAGGGGTAGGAGGGGAGTGTGACAGAAAAGTGGGTGAGGGATAGATTACTAATCTAGTTAGCCGGAGGTCGGAAATATATATGGTGTATCCTGATATGAATGTTTTGGTGTTTGTTGTGTGAATGGTGTGAATGTAACCTTTAAACCCTGACATGTGGTAATGTAAGTGAGTAAAAACTTCAAGCCCTGAGGTGGGGTAAGGTAGATGTAAGTGCACCTTCGGCCCTGTGGTGGGGTAAGGTGGATGTGTATGATACCTTCGGTCCCTGCAGTGAGTGAAACCATCGGCCCCTGTTGGGGGAAGTAAGGTGTTATGAGTGAAAGCCTTTGGCCCCTGCCATGGGAAAAATTGAATGAATGACTCCTATGGCCCTTGTCATAGGGTAAGGTATATGAATGAAACGTTTGGCCCCTGCCGTGGGGTAAGGTATGTGAATGAAACGTTCGGCCTCTGCCGTGGGGTAAGGTGTATGAATAAGAACCTTCGGCCCCTGCCGTGGGGTAAGGTGTATAAATGAGAACCTTCAGCCCCTGCAGTGGGGTAAGGTGTTGAATGAGAACCTTTGCCCACTGCCGTGGGGTAAGGTGTATGAATGAGAACCTTCGGCCCCTGCCATGCGTTAAGGTATATTAATGAAACCTTCGTCCCCTGCCATGGGGTAAGATGTAAGAGTGAAAGCCTGCTTCCCCTGTGATGGGGTAAGGAATGAGTGAAGCCTTAGGTGTTTTTCTTGATGAGGAAGCAGGGAGACATGTAATACTTGTTATTGGTGGTAGGAGTGAAACATAAGTGGTAATTGGTAGTAGTTAATGAAAACTGCCGTAGTAAGCGTTCACGCTTACCTTTACTAGGGAGCCAGCTGCCCTAGTGCTTTGTTCGGCAGCTGGTCCCCTTGGCGTCCTGGATGCTGTTCCTGTGGGCTGTGAATGTGGACTCCTGTCGCATCGCTTTGGCTCCCTCTGCTGGCCGGCTATCACGGTGCCCGTGATTCGTGCTATCCTGTGTCTATCACTTGCTGGAGTTCCTCATTGGCTGTCTGTTATCAGCCCTCCTCACTCAGCCTATTTAAACCCAGTTTGGGCACTCCCAGGTTGCCCTTTCGTGGTGTTTCTGACATCAATTTACCTGGCCTGCTTGTCAGGCTTTTGGGCCTGATATACCAGTGTTCCAGTATTCCAGTACTCCGTTGTTCCGGTGTTCCTGTGTTCCAGTACTCTGTTGTTCTGGTGTTCCTGTGTTCCAGTACCTCAGCAGTTGATCGTTCCTGAGTTCCTGAGTCTCCTGCCTGCTAGTCTCTCCAGCCGGTTCCGGTCTCTTCCGTGGCTCCAGCAGTTCCGGTCATCTGTCAGTGCAGCTGTGCTCACTCCAGTGTATCCTGCGCTTGATCTCTGGACTCTTGATCTTCTGCTGTTGCCTAGGCGACATTGTTCTTTATCGCTCCAGTGACCTATACTGTTGGTCCCAGCATGCGGACGCTGGTTTACTCCATTATCTGGTTGCGCTCACTCTGTTGGTTCCAGCGTGAGGACGCTGGCTTACTCCATTAACCTGGTGCGCTCTCTCTGGTGGTCCCAGCGTGCTGATGCTGGTTTACTCCATTAACCTGGTGCGCTCTCTCTGTTGGTCCCAGCGTGCGGACGCTGGTTTACTCCATTAACCTGGTTGCGCTCACTCCGTTGGTCCCAGCGTGTGGACGCTGGTTTACTCCATAAACCTGGTTGCGCTCACTCTGTTGGTTCCAGCATGCGGACGCTGGTTTACTCCATTAATCTGGTTGCGCTCACTCTGTGGGTCCCAGCGTGCGGACGCTGGTTTACTCCATTAACCTGGTTGCACTCAGTCTGTTGGTCCCAGCGTGCGGACGTTGGTTTACTCCATTGATCTGGTTGCACTCATTACTGTTGGTCCCAGCATGCGGACGCTGGTTTACTCCATTGATCTGGTTGCGTTCATTACCGTTGGTCCCTGCGTGTGGACGCTGGTTTACTCCATTAAACCTGGTGGCGCTAGTAACTGTTGGTCCCAGTGTGCGGACGCTGGTTTGCTCCTTGACTACTCAAATACTGAGGACAGGTTGCTGTCCAATTCCTTACGCAGTGTCTGGTATTCTCAGGCTAAAGACTTCTGCTGAGGAGACCATTGTTCCTCTCCATACTACGGTCATTGTCACCTGACAGCTTGGTCTCCTCTCTTGGGCTGCCCTGCTCGGTATTGGTAAGGCCGGTAGAACCTAAATACGTTAACATCTTAAGGTTGCCTTACCCGGTATAGGCAGGGCCGGTAGAGCCTACTATCAGTATTTCCTCAGGCTGCCCTGCCCGGTATTGGTAAGGCCGGTAGAACCTGTTCTTGCCTTACCCAGTATTGGCAGGGCCGGTAGAGCCTACACTCAGTACTCCTTTGGGCTGCCTTGCCCGGTATTGGTAAGGCCGGTAGAACCGGTACATGTCATCTCACGGTTGCCTTACCCGGTATAGGCAAGGCCGGTAGAGCCTATCGCTATTGCAACTGTCACTCGGGTTGCCTTGCCCGGTATTATTGGCAAGGCCGGTAGAACCTATTCTCTTGTCATTTATTGTTGTATTGTTATATATGTATGATACCCTACGGGGGATTGCCTTAACTTTTCAATAAAGTTACGTTTTTACCAAACCTTAAGTCTGAGAGTCTTCAAATACGTGACACCGGCAGAGTCAGGCATGCATCACTGGGATTCCTTAGTAACGTAATGCCGGCTCTTAAAGACACAGTACTCGGTGCGCCGCCTTCCAGGGGTGGAGCTAAGAGTATTTAAACTGCCTGGACACTAACTCACTTGCCCTTTCGTGGTGTTCCAGTGCAGTTGTATTGTTGAGCTCTGTGTATTACCCTAGTTTGTCTGACTACCCGATCTGGCAATGACCTATGGCTCTGTCTGACTATCCACCTTGTGTTGTCACTTGGCTTGTCTGATAACCATTCTGGTGCAGACCTGCGGCTCTGGCTGACTACCCGCCCCGTGTATGACCTGGCTTGTCTGACTACCCACTCTGGTGTTGTCACGGAGTGACTAAGAAATAACAACACTGACAAGTACAGATGAACTTAAAATAAAACTTTATTTTAAATACAATAGTGGCAGCAAGGATGACACAGTAGCGGCAGCAATGCATGACACACAGTAGCAGCAATGAGTGACACAATAGTTGGCAGCAATGAGTAACACACTTTCACAAGGCCAGGGAGGAACAGTGAACTCACTTTCCTCACCCTTCACTAGGCTAGTGTGATAGGCCCACGTCTGTACCCAGATGACAGAGTAACTCAGGCAACAGCAGCGAGTAGCTCCAGATACTGGAACACACAGTAGTGACTCTAACTCCACCACCTCCACGAGGCCAGGTGAGGACAGTGCAAGACACTTCCTCAACCCTTCACTGGGCAGGTGTGGCTAGTCTCCGAATGGCCCTAGGAACCTTCACAGACAGATGGGAGGACAGTGCATAGCATTACCACAATCTGAGTCGGCAGGAAAATGAAGCGCAACTATACCTTAACGCTAGAGTATACCGAATGCAAGTAAGGCTAGGCTAGGTAAGGCAACACACAAACCGGAACGACCACGGGAGGTCAGTAAATGGACTGACCGATAAACGCTGCTAGACTTAACGAGCGTAGAAATGGGTAGGCACAGGCAGCAAGGATCCCAATACCTGAGGCTAGGTAGCCGGAGCCGCAACCGGAGCTCAACAGAGGGAGAGTAACCGAAGGAAGTCAGGGATCAGAACCGGAATGGGTAGTCAGCCAAAGCCAGAGGTCAGAGCCGGATTAGGTAGTCAGACGTAGCCAGAAGTCAGAGTCGGAACGGGTAGTCAGAAGTAGCCAGGAGTCAGAGCCGGAACAGGTAGTCAGACGAAGCAGGAGTAATACACAGGAACAGCAACGGACCAACACAGCACTAGGCTCAGGTACACCACAAAAGGGCACAGGTAATAGGACATGCTGAGGTTTAAAAGGCCTGGCAAGTGGGTGGAGAGATGACATCATAAGCACACTGACCTATAAGAACAGCGACTCGCATAGAGTGACAGCCAGGAAGTAACAATGTCGCTGTTAAAGCAATTACCCACTGGAGGCAATCAAGGGCATAATGATAGGTGTTGACCTGGGGCTCTGTCCACTGCGTATCCAGCATACCAACGCTTCAGTGGATATCCTATCTGGTGCAAACCTGTGGCTCTGGCTGACTACCCTCTCCGTGTATGACCTGGCTTGTCTGACTACCCACTCTGGTGTTGACCTGGGTGTAACAGTTTGTTTTGACACTCAGACCAGTAGGTAAAATAAAACAACTTTTATTGAAAGAAAATAAATACAAATGATCGCCCTCTACAGTTGACAGCAACAATTGCAAGTGAATACACAGTACACATAGATTCACTATAATGGATAGAAGGCACACACTATTGGTACTGATAATAGGGAACTGGTCCCTAAAGGGTCAATGAGAACAATCTGTCCGTCTCAGCTGTGAGGTTTGGCACGCCCATAAGGTGTAGTAATAAACTGAGCAAATGTGGACAGCACAGAGTTCAAGAAATGATGGGTAGTAGATGTTCAGTGACCAACATGAGCTTTAGCAGAACAGTGACCCAAAATAGCCCCCGCGGGCGTTCACCAGGAGGCCACTGAGACTGCAAGTGCAAGAGTATGTAGCTCCCACGGGCGTAATCGTAGACTAGCCTGAGATGCAAAGCTGGCGTTTTAGCCCCCACGGGCATATAACCGGAGACCAACGTGAGCAAAACATGAGCCAATAGCCCCCACGGGCGTTCACCTTCGGATCCTGCAAGAGCTTGGAGCCTAACCTTGCTACCTCTCAGAACCAATAGCCGCACTAGATACCTCCGGTAATAACCGTGATACCGAGAGCCTAAGACGCCCAACCGGACCAACAAGATTAGACTACTCTGCAGATGTAAATAGGAGTTGCCGTCCAAGTAGCGACCAACTCAGCAGCAGTAGACTTACAAGGTAAAGGCTTGGTTATCAGAAAGGAGGTTCGGCAAGAGAGAAGCAGCACTGCAAGGGTTAAAAGGTACGTTTGAATCTCCCAGGCTCGGTATGGTAACTTAGCTCTGCAGCGTATAGAGGCTCGGTACAAGGAGCACAGCTTATGCAAGTCAGCAAGGAACTCTGCACTGAGAGATGGGTTACACAGGAGTGTAATGGTCGCACTAGGTCAGCACAGCAATGCAGGAGTCAGAATGTCGCTGCGGCGACAACAGGTCAAAGCAGGTCGCTGGAACAGGCCGCGGTGATCACGAAGCAGGAAGTCAGCCAGTCGGGTCGTAGCACGTAGAAGTTTCTCAGACAAGCTGGGTCGTAGCACGTAGAAGGTTCTAAGACAAGCCGGGTCGTAGCACGTAGAAGGTTCTCAGACAAGCCGGGTCATACACGATCAGGAACACTGGAGCGTAGTCAGGATAGGCCAAAGTCGGTACACAGGAATCCGGATACAGGAACACAGCAACAGCAAGACTGGCTCAGAAACACCACGAAAGGGCATCTGACAGATGTGAGAGTCAGGTATAAAAAGGTCACCAGGGGGCGGGCCAAACCAACTGAACAAATCAAAGTCTACCACAGATGAGAGTGACAGGATAATCACAGGCACTGTGATAGTACCCCCTCTCAAAGACCACCTCTCCCTGCCGGAGGCTTAGGTTTCTGAGGGTATTTAGAGTGGAAGTTGCGCACAAGTCTGGGCGCATGGAGGTCCTTCTGGTTAACCCAAGAGCGCTCCTCCAGGCCATAGCCCTTCCAGTGGACCAAGTATTGCAACTTCCCTCTAAGTCGCCTAGAATCAACAATGCTCTGAACCTCATATTCCTCTTGCCCCTGGACGTCCACCGGCCCAGGAACTACCGGAGTAGTAGTGTAACGATTGCAAACCAGGGGTTTTAACAGAGACACATGGAACACATTGTGAATATGCATAGACGGTGGAAGTTCCAATGCATAGGAGACAGGATTAATTTTGCGAATGATTTTAAACGGACCAATAAACCGGGGAGCCAGCTTATTCGAGGGGACCTGCAGATTGAAGTTTCTGGAGGAGAGCCATGCCCTGTCCCCAACCTGGAAAGAGACCGCTGGCAGCCGTCTACGATTGGCATATCGCTGATGCCGCTGGAAAGACTGACTGAGGGTCCTTTGCACCTGTGCCCAGGTGGAACGGAGCTGCTCCATATGCTCATCCAAAGCCGGAATCTGTTGTGACTGGAACGAGTCCGGGAGCAAACCTGGCTGGAACCCATAATTGATTAAGAACGGGGAGCTCCCGGACGATGAGTTAACTGCACAGTTCCTGGCAAACTCCGCCCATGGCAACAGGTCGGCCCAATTGTCATGATGATCAGTAATAAAACAGAG
This sequence comes from Rhinophrynus dorsalis, assembly GCA_037306005.1. Classification (NCBI taxonomy): domain Eukaryota; kingdom Metazoa; phylum Chordata; class Amphibia; order Anura; family Rhinophrynidae; genus Rhinophrynus; species Rhinophrynus dorsalis. Next base: position 368,287,449 of record CM074721.1, read on the forward strand.
CAGGAACTGTTCCAGTCCCTGATTGGCACGCTCAGCGGCTCCGTTGGTCTGGGGATGGTAGGCGGAGGAGAAGGACAATTGAATGCCCATCATGCCACAGAATGCCCTCCAAAACCTGGACACGAATTGACTTCCACGGTCAGAGACCACCACTCTGGGTACCCCGTGCAAACGAAACACTTCTCTAGCGAAGACCTTTGCCAATTCCTGAGCCGATGGAAGCCCCTTAAGCGGCACAAAATGAGCCATTTTGGAGAACCTATCAACCACCATAAGGATAAATGTATACCCCCTAGAGATTGGCAGTTCTCCCAGAAAATCGATAGATATATGAGACCAGGGCCGTTCTCCATTAGGCACAGGTTGAAGCAGGCCCTATGGGAGATGCCTGGGGGTCTTAGCACGGGCACAGGTAGCACAAGTGGCAGTAAAAGTGGAGCAATCGGCTCTGAGCATCGGCCACCAGAATAATTGCGAAAGAGACCATACCAGCTGATCCCTGCCGATGTGCCCAGCCACCCTAGACGAATGATAGGTCTCCAATTGATTGATAAAGCCCCTGCATAAGGAAGGCTCGCCATCATATCTCAATGGTAACGGCGCCGCTGCCGTTAAGCCTCTGGCACAAGTAGGAGGGGCTAGAGGCGGATTATAAAGTGTCAAGACTGGGGAGACCACCGGATTCGGATTAGGCTTGTCTAGGTGTACCATACGCTCAAGTAGGGTCTGTAGAGCCAGTGCCAATTGATCTAAGCGCTGCTCATGGACATCCATTCTCCAGTGGATGTTTTGTGTTACTTTCACCCTTACTGTCTGAGGTCATGGCCCTTTCGTACTGTAACGGTTTGTTTTGACACTCAGACCAGTAGGTAAAATAAAACAACTTTTATTGAAAGAAAATAAATACAAATGATCGCCCTCTACAGTTGACAGCAACAATTGCAAGTGAATACACAGTACACATAGATTCACTATAATGGATAGAAGGCACACAACACGAGCCAATAGCCCCCACAGGCGTTCACCTTCTGATCCTGCAAGAGCTTGGAGCCTAACCGTGATACCGAGAGCCTAAGACGCCCAACCGGACCAACAGGATTAGACTACTCTGCAGATGTAAATAGGAGTTGCTGTCCAAGTAGCGGCCAACTCAGCAGCAGTAGACTTACAAGGTAAAGGCTCTGTTATCAGAAAGGAGGTTCGGCAAGAGAGAAGCGGCACTGCAAGGGTTAAAAGGTACGTTTGAATCTCCCAGGCTCGGTATGGTAACTTAGCTCTGCAGCGTATAGAGGCTCGGTACAAGGAGCACAGCTTATGCAAGTCATCAAGGAACTCTGCACTGAGAGATGGGTTACACAGGAGTGTAATGGTCACACTAGGTCAGCACAGCAACGCAGGAGTCAGAATGTCGCTGCGGCGACAACAGGCCAAAGCAGGTCGCTGGAACAGGCCGCGGTGATCACGAAGCAGGAAGTCAGCCAGCCGGGTCGTAGCACGTAGAAGTTTCTCAGACAAGCCGGGTCGTAGCACGTAGAAGGTTCTCAGACAAGCCGGGTCGTAGCACGTAGAAGGTTCTCAGACAAGCCGGGTCGTAGCACGTAGAAGGTTCTCAGACAAGCCGGGTCATACACGATCAGGAACACTGGAGCGTAGTCAGGATAGGCCAAAGTCGGTACACAGGAATCCGGATACAGGAACACAGCAACAGCAAGACTGGCTCAGAAACACCACGAAAGGGCATCTGACAGATCTGAGAGTCAGGTATAAAAAGGTCACCAGGGGGCGGGCCAAACCAACTGAACAAATCAAAGTCTGCCACAGATGAGAGTGACAGGATAATCACAGGCACTGTGATACTGGGGCTCTGTCCACTGCATATCCAGCATACCAATGCTTCAGTGGATATTCTATCTGGTGTGACCCTGTGGCTCTGGCTGACTACCCGCTCCGTGTATGACCTGGCTCTTCCGACTACCCATTCCTTTCTACTGGGATTTTCTGGTGATCCCTAGGTGTGGACCTAGGCTCAGACATTCTTTACTACCGCTGCCTATCGATTAAGTCTGATTCCCCTACAGGTGCATACCTGGGGTTCAGTCCGTTATCCCTCCTGATTATCTTTCTCTATAGTCTGGTAGCCTCCAGGTGTGGACCTGAGGCTCTGCAGATTACCCATACCTTTATATTACTGGGCCATACTGATCAAGCTCTTTACAGAGGTAATCTCCTACTCTCTAGAGGAGGCGCTAGCTCCGTTAATTACATACTTCTCTGGTTGCGGTCTACTGCTGAGACGTGCCTGACTGTTTCCTTATTTGTGCTCAATAAAGTGATTGTTACCTATAAGTACCTGTCCTGTATTCATCTGTACGAACCATTACAGTACGAAAGGGCCATGTCTACGGACGGTACTGGAACCTTTCTTCACAGCACCTCCTAGCCAGGGTGGAGGCTCAGAATCAATGAATTGATCAGATAACATTTGCATTACAAACTCTGTTGAACAGAACTGCATACCTTGACCGTCCTGTCTGACAACCGGTAGCCCTCCCCCTCGCTGCTAACCCAGCATCGGCAGTGCAAGCTGCCCCTGATGCAGACATGATCAGGGGTTTTTCCAGTCGAGCGCCGCTTCCTGAGCAGTATGGGGGAGACCCAGCACTTTGTCGTGGTTTCGTAAACCAGGTAGGCATTTATATGGAAATGGTACCGCAAGTGTTCCCCAATGAGCGCAGTAAGGTCAGATTACTGATCTCACGTTTGTCTGGCAAGGTCTTGGAGTGACCAATACACTTTGGGAGAATGATAAACCCATCATTCATGATTTTGTTGGGTTTGTGGCCGCATTTAAACGAGTGTTTGACATACCCGCCTGCTCTACCTCTGCTGCTAAACGATTAATGTCTATCCACCAGGGGAGTCGTACAGTGGCCAAATATGTGATCAAGTTCCACACATTGGCAGCGGAGGTGGGCTGGAATAATGAGACACTTGTAGCCGCCTTCTCACAGGGACTAAATGATGTAATCAACGAGGAGATTGCGGCCAGGGAGTTGCCTTCGAATTTAGACAATTTGATATAGTTTATTATCTTGATTGATACTCGCATCAGAGAGAGACTGTCATTTAAGGAGCCTCTGAGGAAGCCTTCAGTACGATTGGCACCGAAGTTTCATTGCCCACCCATTCCTCCCTCACCTCCCAAGCCTCCTGGTTCTGACCTGGGAGGGGGGGAGCCTATGTAGTTGGGATTCACCCGACTGTCGGCACAGGAAAGAGCATTCCGCGGAAGGGAAGGGCTGTGCCTATATTGTGGTAAATTCGGACATTTGTTGCGCACATGTCCCGTATGTCCAGGAAACGGGCGCACCTAGAGTCACGTAGGGAACAAATTCTAGGTGGGGTCTCACAGTCCCCAGGAGATTTCCAAGAGAAACCCACTCTGGAGGTCATCCTTTCTTGAGCCAATTCCTCCGTAATGACCCTGGCCCTAAGTGACTCTGGAGTGGCAGGGTACTTCATTGATGCTGGTTTTGTGGAAAAACATGCCATTCCTGTATTGCTACAGGCATCTCCATTGACGATAGAGGCAATTGACGGCAGGCCATTAAAACCGCCTCAGGTGACTCATGAGACCATTGCTGTAGCCCTGTTGGTGGGAGCCCTACATCATGAGACACTCCAGTTTTAGGTCATAAACTCCCCACATCATGCTGTTATTCTGGGGTTTCCGTGGCTTCAAAAACATAACTCCAGGATAGACTGGAACAGTTGTGACATTTTGTCTTGGTCTCCACATTGTACAGAGTCATGCGTGACTCGTCCTATCAGAATATTGTGCTCGTCTTCTTCCTCCTTCACTTCCTCCTCCACCTTACCTAAGGAGTATCTATCCTTCTGTGAGGTTTTCAACAAGGTGCAGGCCATGACCCTTCCGCCTCATAGGTTGTCAGACTGCGCTACTGAATTGGTGATGGGGCAATTCCTCCAAAGGGCCGTGTGTACCCCCTTTCCATGGCTGAAAACCAGGCCATGGAAGACTATGTGGCGGATGCTCTCTCAAGAGGGATTAGGAAATCTTTGTAAAGAAGAAGGATGGCGAATTAAGACCGTGGGATCAATAAAATTATGATCGAAAATGCATACCTTATTCCCCTGATAACAGAGTTATTTGACCGGTTGAGAGGATCAATGGTCTTTAGTAAGCTCGACCTACGGTCCTCATATAACCTGGTGTGTATCAGAGAGAACGATTAATGGAAGACAGCATTTAACACCAGGAGCGGGCTCCCTCTGTCTTCCAGGAGTTCATTAATGACGTGTTGTGGGATCTTTTGATGAGTTGTGTGGTCATCTACCTGGATGACAATCTCATCCATTCCCCAAATATTGAGCAACACCATACAGATGTTGCAAAATTGTTGTCACTCTTAAGGGCCAATCATCTTTTCTTGATGTTGGAGAAATGTGAATTTCACAAGTCCCAGGTGACCTTCCTGGGTTATGTGATTTCCTCTTCTGGGTTGGCTATGGACCCTGGGAAACTGTCGGCAGTACTCCAATGGCCCCTTCCTATGGGACTCAAGGCAATCCAACGATTCCTGGGCTTTGCCAATTATTATCGAAAATTCATAAGACACTTTTCAACTATTGTCAAACCTCTTAAGGATATGACACACAAGGGTGCTAATACCTCTGAATGGTCTCCTGGTGCTCTCCAAGCCTTTGAAACCCTCAAGGCAGCTTTTGCGGCAGCTCCGCTTCTGAGACATCCTAATCCAAAATTGCTGTTTACTCTGGAGGTTGACGCATCTGAGACGGGAGTAGGCGACCTCCTGTCTCAGCGGTCATCTCCAGATGAGCCGTTGCTGCTGTGTGGGCTCTTTTCACATAAACTCTCTAAGCCAGAGACCACGCATGACGTTGGAGATCATGAATTGTTGGCCATTATTCTGGCGTTACATGAATGGCGAGGGCACTTCCGTTCCAGTTCTGATCCTTACTGATCATAAAAATCTGTTGTACCTTTCTGAGGCTAAAAGCTTGTCCCCACGACAGACTCGATGGGCATTATTCTTGTCCCGCTTTAATTTTGTGGTATCTTATCTGCCTGGTACAAAAAACATTAGGGCTGACGCCCTGTTCTGTCAGTTTGGGCCCTTGTCTAAAGAGGAGTGCGATCCCTTTAAGAGTTAGCTTAAAGGGATAGTAATACTTGCAAATTACTAATCCCCATATTGTAGCTTTGTTAAAAAGAAACTTATTACCCCCAGTGTCATCTCTCAAACCCTTATGTTTTCAGAGATAATAGCACTCAAAGTTCCCCCCTCCCTCCCCCTTCCCTGACTGGACGCTGACTGCAGGGATATCGGGTATTACTTGCATCAGACAGCTCTGCAGCATTGCTGAGATCGCGTTTATAAAAAAATAAATCTTTCACTAAAATGGTCTTCTACGTGTGCTTACAAACCAAGCACACGTAGAAGACCATTTCAGTGAAGGAATTATTTTTTATAAATGCGATCTCGGCTCAGTTGCAGAGACACCTGATGCACATAAGACTGTCGTATGACAGCTTCCCCTGTAGTCAGCGCTCGCCGTTCAGTCAAGGAAGGGGGAGGGAGGGGGGAACTTTGAGTGCTATCATCCTGAAACCATAAGGGTTTGAGAGATGACACTGGGGGTAATAAGTTTCTTTTTAACAAAGCTACAATATGGGGATTAGTAATTTGCAAGTATTACTATCCCTTTAAGCTAACTCTATATGATAAGGGAGTAAGAATAATTAGGATGGTTAGTGACTGGGTAATAAACACTTGAGTGGTACAAAACTCTTAACTTGATATGCTTTTGAGTATTGCCTATTGACCGACAATGAAACATTACTTGAAGGTCGTATATGCATTCATGGGGTTTATAATTTAATTGGTAACTAAAATGCGTTTGTGTTAGAGGTTGTCTGTATTGGGAAAAAATGGAAGCTAATCGTACGTTATTATGATGTTAATTAAATTATACTTATGATAAGGAGGTATGTCTAATCACTTATAAGTGTAAAAAATATAGATATTTGGATATTTTATCAGGGGAGGTAGTTTACAGCTGGCCACTATTAATTAGGTGCAAATAGCGGGACGATGTTTGAACGTAATGTGGGGATAAATGTTATGTTTAGAGATGGTAAGTTTGATGATGGGCCCTGATAGCCATGTGGAATATCCGTAGGTGTCTAGTAAGATGTGGATTCGGCTTCTATGATGCCGTGAGTGCTATATTTATGTGATACGGTTTATCTATAATTCTAATCGCTGATGGTACTTGCGAGTGAATGTATAGGCAGCCGGATACTGTATGTTGCCCATACATAGCTATGGTACCGTGTGGGCAATCGGAATTATACATAAGAGAGGAGGTTAGGCTGAATACGTACTAGCATGCGTGTTATATGGAAGTGACATACTGCTGTTTTTGCTGGGTGGAACGTAGGCAGAGTATGGTGGGTTTATGGGAGAAGGAGAGAGGCTCTGGTACTGTGAGGATCCACCTTTGTGTGGATTCGTGACTGATGTGAATGGTAAGATAAAGAGGGCTACGACTGGAAGCTAAGGGTAGAGCTGTGTGTACTGAAAAGGAGAGATATATGCACTTACTTGTAACTAGCCGAGTATGATTTACTGTATTGAATTTCTTAGGTGTAATTCGATTATAGACGTTAGTCATTCTGGTTTGAGCTCAATCAAAGTCCTAATAGAGCAGATTGGGCCGGTATTTGCAGTGCTACCAGCCCCTCCCACAAATACACACCCAGCCTTTTACTTGTCCCCTATGATGCAGAAGGTATGTTGCAATATTGCCCCAGTTCTACTTAGTACATCAGCCTCAAAGACTCCAATGAAACCTCCGATTGCTATGTCATTCTATAGAGCATGTGCAGAAGGTTTCTCTAACTTGAAAAAGAGGCTCCATAGGATATCAAAGGACTTAGAGCCATAGCCATATTCTCACTGGAGAGTTTATTTCAACTTTATCTCGCTTTATCACCCTCCATCCCCTTTCCAGGAATTCTTATGGAAACTGACTTTAAAGATGCAATTTTTTATTCCTTCATAAGAACTACAGCAGTCAGAATTTCTTTGAACATGGAATGTTATACATATATGTCTTATCAATTGAATCTTCTCCTGTGTTGGGTGCTTTAGGTATTTTTTTGGTCCTTATTTGTCAGTGTTATGGTTATTATTATTAATTTTTCAAATAGCAAAATCAATGATGGATGGTGGATTTTAGCACAATATAATCACCGCATAAGCAATTTTTTATATTTTGTTGCATTCATTTTATACTAAAGTATGAAAAATCTGGCACATGAGGCCAATGTACTAAGAACTGGAGCAATTCTGGAGTAAAGTAACTGCAGTGTAGGAGTCAAAATAATCCCACAATTACCAGCTGATTTAAACTGTGCTTTTAACATCTGGAATGAAGGGTTAAGACCATCATTTCAATAATGGGAACTGAAATGGTCCCCTATAGTGCAGTTGGTTTGTCCCAGAATTGCTCCACTTTTCCTAGTACATCTGCCTCTCTCTGTATACTTTAACTGAACATACCTTTTGTAAGAAGCTGAATCTCCCAATGGAGCCTACTTTTCCAATGTAGTTGCAGAACGCAGCATTTCCTTCTGTTGCTGCATAGAATTCAAATATTTTGATATCACCAAAGCGATGAATAAATTCCTTCCATATGTCAGGTCTTAAACCATTCCCCAAAGCAAGCCTCACACCATGATCTTTATCACTGTCGTTCTAAGTGGGGGGGAAATGAATAAGATGAAACCACATAAACATCTTGCCTCTGACATAAAATACAGGTAATTATTTGTTCATGTGTTTTACATAGCGTATATGTATTCTGTTTATAAACAGTTAGGGGTCAGTTCATCAGACGGCAAACGGCTGAATGCAAAAGCAAATACTTTGGTTTTCTTGAGCATTCTGACATTCTCTAATTCATCAATGGCCAGATCGGATTGATGACTCGCTCGTTCATCAGGGAACGAATACCAGATAGATACCTCATTCCCATCCACCAGCTTCAGACTGACGGATTCCAGAGAAAACTATGGTGGCAGACAAATGACTGTGTGTTCTCTGTATGTATATCTGTGTGTATTGTGGGAATGTCCTGAGAAACACCAGATTTGGATCTCATTTTCCTGCCTCTCATACACAAGATATGGAAATATGATTGATAATTGATAAAAACCCTAGGCCAAACAAGTGTACCATGGGGGGGGGGTAAAAATTCAAATTGCTTAAATGGGCTTTTAACCCATTGAATGCTAGACTGAACTCTCTAGCATTCAGTTGTTTAAATTCTCATTTAAACCAAAGGATGTTTTTTATTTTCTCCTATATTCTGGCTGCTTTGCACCAGAATTATATTGCCTATATGCTTATGATACTTCTGTCTTACCAGTCCATTTCCTCTTTGAAATGTGTATATTCTTTTTAAAATAACCAAAATAAGTCACAGAGATATACATTTGCTTTTGTAATATAGCTCATTTGACGTAGGTGGGCATAATGTACAACCAATGGGAGATAAATTAGTTGTGGGAGTGTTATAGCATTGAACAGGCTCATCAGTGATATGTAAAGGGATATTTGTTAACATTTAAAGAGACAGTAATGCTTAATGCAAGGTCCGCCCATAAAAAAAAATCAGAATCTGAAACGGACCTAGTCCGAAATTTTGTGGTAAATTTCAGAAATTCGGACGGCGCTTTCCGCCTGAAACTATTACAATGTTGCTATATGCTGCTAAAAATAGATCTGGTAAAGCAGGTGCTTTACAGTTCATGCAAAGTGGAGATATTATTAAGGACATAAGCAATTTTGGCATTTTGCTATGTGTCCAACCATAATTCCTGTCTTTCTCATTTATTGCACAAACACATATTACATACCTTTTTTAAAGGGCAGAAAGGGCTTTAATTTGATGTGACATATACATATATAAATTCTCATTTATTATTAAAAAAATTACAAAATAAAAAAAAACAGTAATAATGTGTTACATAATGGGTGGAGTTTAAGAAATGTAATTTAAAATAATCTGTTTATCCTGATGGAATCACCTATGAGGCTTGCCTTGGCGCGGCAGATGAGCTTACATTCAAATGGTCATCGGAGTGAAACTAAAAGCTTCCAATTATTTAAATGTGCATGGGGATTTGGGACAGAGCACAGGTAACTCTTTGTTTTTTGTACTATGTATTTTGGGCTGATGTATACTATAGCCATTGCTGCTGCCCAGGAGTAGTGGGCGTTTGAGTGCAGGGCTTTATTTTGTGTGTTTGTTGTATATTCATTTGTATCACATAGCCATGTTACATTGCTGCCACTCATCCCATATTTGCCCTATTAAGGGTTAATAAGTGTGTAGGGGTTTATAAAATACCCCTTCCTGTCTCATTAGAGATTTAATATTATTATTAATTTAGTTTTAATGTATTTTTTATTTTTGTTTAATTTTCATTTTTTATTGAATATTTTAAAACATTTTTTAAATTTGGCCGAATAATTCGGACTGTTGCCGAATTTTGTCCAAGTTGAACAGGTCCTGTCTGAAATTTGGATCCGAATGGAAAAAAAAAATGTGTCCAAATTCGAATTTTACCGAAAATTTTTGCCGTGCCCAAGTCTAAATCCCAGATTATCTAAAAAATTGTTGGTCGCGGAGTTTGTGCTAGCTTTTGGTGTATACCGGGACATTATCTGTTTTCCCTACCAAACGCCAGGAGCTAGACCACTACCTGCATGTGGTTGTCGACTTGGCTCATAAGTATGGCTAACACCGTTCTTTTGCAGCCAAGGCAGCTGCTGCACAGGCCCAATTTAACGTCACGACCGACTGAAGTAGCTTGGACATGGAGTTATTTTGCTGGCAATTCACCAGACTCAGAACTCCCATATGCCTCCACTGCCAATCATCATACCATTCAAGTAACCTGTGTCCATCGCACCACTAGCCACGTTCCCCATCCAAACAAACCACTCTGGCAATACAGCAAACTTTTCAGTTCAAGCAGGAACCTCAAATGCCCCCCCCTAGTTTTGACAAACTTGGCCGGCCAATCAAATATATGGGAGGCACCCGCTTGTGTAACAACTATAACTCTAGCGGGTGCTTCTTCAGTGTATGCCGGCTTCTTAATATATGCATAAACTGACACAAAGCTCATTCAAAAACCATCTGCCCCCGTTTTCATACTAGCAATAAAAATTTTAGAGGAATCTATATTGACATATTGCCGTCTTTAATTTCAAATCATTCAGACACTTCACAGACACAATACTTCATTACAGGCCTCACAGAAGGATTTCACACCAGAGTTATAGCCAGCCCAGCATTGTCAACAGAATGTCCAAACTTAGCATCAGCACTTGCAGAACCAAATACAGTCACCTCACTACTAGCGGAAGAAGCAGAGAAAGGTTTCCTCATAGGCCCCTTCCCCTCCCCCCCATTTCCAATATGGCAAATAAATCCTCTAGGCCTAGCTACTCATAAATTCACACTTAAAAAATGACTTATTATAGACCTCTCAGCCCCCTACTCCACAGTAGCACCCAGTATAAATTCACTTATCCCTTCAGAAGCATATTCATTACACTACGCCAGCATAGATAATGCCATGACACTCATAAAACAAGCCCCCCCCCGAACTGCTAGCTCTCAAAATTAGACATCAAAGACGCATTCAAACTCCTTACAGTACACCCCTCCCTCTGGCACTTACATGGCATCAAATGTCTAGGCCAATTCTATTTCTGCCCACAACTCACCTTCGTTTGTAAAAGTAGTCCCAAAAACTTTGACAAATTCTCTGACCTACTATGCTGGCTGCTGCTAAACCACTGTCATTGTCCCGCCATATTACACCACTTAAATAATTTTTTACTCATAGACCACTCAGTTACCCCCCTGCTAGCCTTAGGAATATCTTACAACTATTTAACTCACTTAACATACCTGTATCTGCTCACAAAACCAGCGGCCCATGAAAAATTATAGCATTTCTCGGTATAATCATAGACACAAACTTAATAGAGACCTATATTCCACAAGAAGAATAAAAACATTAGTTCAAAATCACTCCATCAAAACCGCACTAACCAAAGTAGAATTACAATCACTTATAGGTCACCTCAGTTTTGCAATGCAAATTATTCCCCAGGGTCGCTCATTCATATCTCTCTTACTCTCACGTCTCCCTTCAGCTGCACAATCTACGTCACTAATTACACTAAACTCATCAGCACAATCAGACCTCCAGATGTGGTCAAACTTTTTATCCCACTGGAACGGCCGTACCCTATTCCCCCCGTCCCCAACAGATGACAATCCTACTGTATACTCAGATGCAGCAGCAGATTTGGGTTTTGCTGCAATATGTAATATGCAATGGTTTGCAGAACCATGGTCGCAAGAAGCCCTGAACCTGCAAAAAATTTTAGCTACATCCTCACTCTTTGAAATTTATCCCATCATCGCAGCAGCCACTCTCTGGGGCTATCAATGATCCGGGAGAGCAGTTACTTTCTTTACAGACAACCTAACCACCTCATTACTAATTACTAAGGGTAGATCCCCATCCCCACAGATTATTTCTTAGGAAACACATCTGGTTATCCCTTTTTCATAAATTCACTATCATCTGCACATTCATTCCAGGTTCCCAAAATCAGGCAGCAGACACCCTTTCACACTTTCAATTTCAGACGCTCACCAGAATCTGCACAGCAGCAGCCAGCCAGCCTTCCCATCCCCCAGCGTTCAAAGACCTAATCATGAAATAAACAGCCTACTATCTGAAGCATCATCATTCATCAATTAAGCACTGGCCCCCAACACTAGAACATCCTACAAACGAGCATGGCACACATTCATTAAATTCATCTCATACACAAAACCAGCTAACCCATATTGCCAAGCCACATTATTAGCATTCACTACATTCTGTCATACCGGTCTCAAACTAGAAGTTCCATCTATAAAAGTCTACCTAGCTGGTATCCAGCACCATTTTGCATTACAGTTCCCTCACAGACAATGCATTCTATCCATTTTCAGTATAAAATTACTCCTAAGAGGCATCACAAAGACTCCAAAGACTCCTTATCACCGGTTATATATTCAAACAAATATACCAATTTTACTAACCAATCCTTTTCAAACCCAAACAAATACAATTATCTTAGCAGCAGTCTGTCTAGCATTTTTTGGATTTCTAACGTCAGGCGAGTTCATCTGCTGCACCAAGTCAGACACAAGCATACATAAACATCAACTCACTCGTAACTTGGACCACTTTAATTAATTCCTCAAGCACTCAAAAACAGATCAGTCGCACACCAGCCACTACATTCCATATTTTGCTACTCACAATAATTGGTGTCCATTCACAGCCCTAGAATACCTTTTTTGCACTTATTCAAACATTTCTAAATGACAGACCACTTCTTCTGCTTCACTCCAGTCCACTCACTACATCTACCTTCACATACTACATCCATACTGTACTAACATGCCTAGGCTACAATCCAAATAATTACTCAGGCCACTCATTCTGGATAGGAGCAGCATCATCAGCCTCCAAAAATAAAGTTCCAGCACACATAATAAAAAAGTTAGGTAGATGGCAATCTTCTTGTTTCACAAAATACATACCTAACCCATCATCTGAAATATGCAGTGCTCTAATAAATCTCACAAATTAATGTGTCATCTTTGCGCAAGCAAATAAAGTTTATATATTAAACTTCTTTGCCTCTTATTCTGGTTACCTTTGTCCTTCATCCTCTGAAATTCAAATAAGCTCAGAGGGCAGCATTTGCCCTGTCTATTGTATATTACTCTGAAGCCCTGACCACAAGTAAAAGGCTGGTGTGGGAGTTAACCCTTTGAATTCCAGAGGGGTAAGCAACACATTTGGCACTCAAAGGGTTAATATCCTCCAACAAAGCTGGTCATTTATAGAACGTAGTTAGTAGGAGCCTTCTTGTTCCCCACATTGATCACCTATCCTATTGAATAGGTGATCATTGCCAGGGGTCCTGATACGCCCCGTGAGGTCTTATTTTCTTAAAAAAAAACAAAAAAAACAAAAAAAACAAAACTGGACATATTTTTTTCTCATAAAAATATATATGGAAGTTATGGGGCAGCATATGTTGGATATCAGCTGTGTGGGAGCAGAACATGTAAAATGTATGGGGCACCATATGTTAGATTTTACTTGGGGGGCAGCACGTTGGATTTATTTACTGTGGTGCAGCATCTCAAATTCCGATATTGTGGGGCAGCATGGGGATCATCACCATTGTGTGTTAGCACCACATACACTGCCTAACACCCCCAGCCTTGTTATCTTGCCCAGGCAGAGCCCATGGGGATTTGAAGCTACCAGTAGGCAAGGGAACAAGGCTAGGGGGTCATACAGTGTATATGGGAATCTGTGGCTACCACTGGGCAAGGAAACAATTCTGGGTGCCAGGCAGTGTACATGGGCTTCTATGGCTTCCAGTTGGCAAGGGAATAAGGTTGGGAGTAGCCACATGGATGCTGCCTGACCCCCAGACTTGTTCCCTTTGGAGTGCACAGCATCTATCAAATATTGGAGATGAGGAGATGATTATGTACTTTTTTTTAATCCTTAGTGTACCACAGGGGTGTGCAATGCACATCCCTCTGGCATTGAGAGGGTTAAGGGAGTGAAGCTGTTTGTGGTGCTGAAAGGATCCTCTCCACTACTCTACTGAGTAAGTGGGGAAGCAGAGAGAATGCTCTCAGGCTTCAGAGTTGTCTACTGCTTGGTGATGTGTGAGGGAGAGCATCCCTTCCACATTAACAGTAGTTCACAACCCTGCATGATTCTAATTGATTGAGGGCTGTTACTGCTTAGGAAACTACAGGGAGATCCCAACGTCCCCAGCCTCGGGAAGGCGAAATTGACACTGTGAATTCTGACAGCAGAGGCTGCTATTGGAGTTTAGTGCATGTGGTGAAGTGCCACATTAACATATCAACACACCTCCATGAATGTGATAATGGCTCATTATCTTGCATTTCCATATGGAAATAAGCCATTGTTGATGTGATTGAAAATTCGTAAAACTATCAAAGGCATGTCGGATTGATGTTGAAGGGGTGAGTTTTTTTGTCAGATTGATGGGGATGTGATATTGAAGACACTTTAGTGCATGCTGTCAATGTGCCTTTGACATTGCTCCGACAGTACATCGCCAAATTAATGAATCCCTAATTAATGCATCCCTGTCATCTGGGCATATGTCCAAAGCCCGGAAAGTGGCTAGAGTTATGCCTACCCACAAAAGTGAGCATAAAATGTAGTATCAAATTACAGACCAATATTCCTACTCCCCAAATTATCTAAATCCTAGAGAAATGTATCCACGTGCAACTATACAATTATTACTGACTGACCAGTTTTTTCAACCCACTTCAATCAGGCTTTCATCCAAATCTCTCAACAGTCACTGCCCTCTTAAAAGTATACAATGATATCCAGACTGGCATGGAAAATGGTGAACTCATTTGGGATATTTTCCTAGATTTTGCAAAGGCCTTTGATACAGTAGACAATAATATGTTAACTCCAAAGTTCAGGATTGGGTAATTATTTTCTAAACTGGTTCCGATCCTATGTATCAGACAGACCAAAATATGTGTCTACTGCAAACAATAATTGCCTTCTGCTCCAGGTAAGAAGTGGGGTTCCCCAAGGCTTCATTCTTGGCCCTCTTCATTTTCTGTGTTTATAAATGGTCTACCCACAGTTTGAAAAGCATCTCCTATGCAAATATATGCAGATGACACTATAAAAATGCTAAAAATGAAAACATATTGCAACCGCAAACCATATTACAGTATGAGTTCTTTGAAGATGAAAGATAGCAAAGAAACAACTGTTCTTAAACTCCAACAAAATGGTCACAGTGGTATTTGGTACAAAGCACGAACTGCGTATTATCTGCAATACCAATTTTAACAGAGTCTAATCATTACTTGGCCCTGGTGGACTCCTACAAATGTCTTGGTATGTGACTTGACCCCAACCTCACTTTTGGTCTTAATATTGATACATTAATATTAATACTTTATCCCAAAATATGTGCACTGTTTAGAAACAAATCCTATGTAAGTCCCCTGGTAAGAAAACATACTGTTCAACAGATGTTAATGCCAGCCATAGACTATAGGGACATAGTATATACTCCCACTCCACAAATGCATCTTGGTAAACTTGACATGCTGTATAACTCATCATGCTGCTTTATCCTCCAATTTATGTACACTACCCATCACTGTGATATGTTTAAAGAACTAAACTGGCTAACACTCAAATCTAGACGTGCCCTTCACCTTTATTGCTTAGTATATAACCACTTCCCAGGAAAGCTACCAGACTACCTGAGCAGTATGCTTACTCCAGCTCTCCATACTAACTATAACCTCCGCTCCACTGCTAACAAATCACTGAGTATCCCACACTAAAAGAAAGAAGCTGTTGATCTGCCTTCTCCTTGGGAGCTCCAAAAGCCTGGAATAGCCTGCCCGAAAAAATCAGATATTCTCCCAATCTAATCCTTAAAAATAACTGCTTCTTTATATCTAAAAATGATATGTAACTGTATATAATCTGTAGCATGTATATATATATATGTGTGTAGATAATGATTCTCTATTTGTGTAAATATGCAACTCTTTACTGTAAACTCTCCAGGACAAGCTTGAAAATGAGTGAAATCTCAATGTATTGTTCCTTGTAAAACATGTTATAAATAAAAACGATATCCATTCCTGAGGTGTTTAGAGACTTTTTTCGGGGGTGGGGGCATCCGTGTTAACTCTTGCAGCTCTGGAAGTTCCTTACAGTGCCTATTTGGTTAAAGATCCCTCAGAGTTCAGCACAGCAGGATTTTAATATGGTTATAAACCATAAGAAACCATTAAGTACTGCAAGCTAAGAGGTCTTCCACATAATAGCACAGTAAGGAGGTATATGTGACCTTCTGGAACCATAAGAGTTAATATGGATACATAACCTAAATTAATTATAGTATAACTGTAAGCTAAGAAAGCTGCCATTTAATATGCTCTGTAAGGAGGTAGATCCAATCTTCCAGAACCGCAGGAGTTATTATATATATCTCCTAACCACATTAACCCGTTGAGCGCCAGACAGGTCTCTACTGCATTGCAGCACAATGCATTAGATACCTTTCTGGCACTCAAAGGGTTAACCCCTGCAGTTCTAAGGTATCTGCTACCTAGTTGGTATTGTAAGGAGGTAGGCCTGACCTTCAAGTCCTGCAGGAGTTAACATGGATACACAGCTTAACCATATTAATTCATGCAGTGATGGAAACTCACATAAATGCGAGTGTAGGGAAGCTCTGTACCCCAATATGGAGAGTGTTTCCTGTCCTGCTCCTAATACTCGTATCATTTAAATACTTTTCTTTCAAGGAAAGATGCCTCCTGCTGCTTGTATCCCAGTGTGGCTGCACTATGTATGTATGTATATTTTTATTTATATTATGTCGCGCAGTGTACGCAGCGCCTTACAATAGACATGTTACAATAAATAAGAGGGGATACAATAAGTGCAACATTCATAGAAACAATGGGAGAGAGGTCCCTGCCCCAAGGAGCTTACAGTCTCAATTGGTAAAAGGAGACAGACAATGGGGTAAGAGGGTGTCAAGTGCTGAGATTACCAGTGCTGAGTTTGGCCAAAGGCAGTGCATGGTCCTAGTGCGAGATGATCTAGCCACGGAGTTAATGTGAGGGGAGAAGGAAAGAGAAGAATCAAATATGGCCCCAAGGCAGCGTGCTGAGCTGACCGGATCAATATCAATTCCATCAACTGTAATGGTGAAGCTAGGTGTTGGGCAAGGTCTTGGTGGGAAGATTAGCAGTTCGGTTTTGGCCATGTTTATCTTCAGCTGACGTTGTGCCATCCAGGAAGAAATGGCCAAAAGGCAGTCTGGATTTGAATGAATGAATGAATGAATATGTTTATTTATATAGTGCCACAAGTGTGTGCAGTACTTTACAATTTCAGGGTTTAAACAATACAGGGTTACAGGTGCTTTGTAGAGTGAAACAGTGGGTGTGAGGTCCCTGCCCGAAAGCTTACAATCTAAAGTGGTAATGGGAGACATACAGAGTACATAAGGGTCAAGTGCTGAATACAGTGCTAGTTCTGATGATGATAGAGGACATCAGTAAAGTAAATAATTTATAAGAGCGTTCATTTGTACAATATCAGTGCCTTCTAGCATGTTGAGATTTTATCCATAAGGTGCATTTTCAAGTGCGATTTGAAGGTTATCAGCGAGGTGCAGTGGCGCAGGTTGGATGGTAGAGGATTCCATAGATGTGGAGCAATGAGAGACAAAAGGAGCTGAGAGAAGACAGACATTGGCTGAACGTAAATGGCGGGATTGGGTATAACGGGAGATCAGTGTGGAAATGTAGGAAGGAGTAGAGGAGAGAATTGTCTTGAAAGAGAGAAGTAAGATATCCGGATTTGAGGTGAAAGATCAGGAGTGGAGATGTAAATTTGGGTATCATCAGCATATTGATGGTATTTGAAGCCAAATGAACTAATAAGTTCACCCAATGAAAGGGTGTACAGTGAGAAAAGCAGAGGACCCAGAACGGAGTCTAGAGCCACCCCCACAGACAGAGGGACTGTGGAGGAGGTGTTATTGCTAGAGGACACAAAAAAAGGAACGTTGTGAGAGATAGGAGGAGAGCCATGAAGCAGCTTGATTTCAGAAGCCAAAATTGTGGAGAATTTGAGCTAGCAGAGAATGGTTAACCGTATCGAAGGCAAAGGATAAATCGAATAGTATAAGTATAGAAAGCTGTCCTTTGGCTTTTGCAGTCTGGAGATCATTAGCCACCCTGCAGAGAGCTGTCTCAGTTGAGTGACTGCACCGGAAACCAGACTGCATAGGGTCCAAAAGATAGAGTTGAGGAATTTGGTTATTTGGGAGAAGTCAAGGCGTTCTAAGAGTTTTGAGGTAAGAGGTAGAAGGCAGACAGGTTGATAGTTAGAGAGACAGGAGGGGTCAAGGTTAGTCTTTTTGAGCAGGGGTTTAATTTGTGCCTGTTTGACAGAAGAAGGGAAGGTGCCTGTGGAGACAGAAGTGTTGAAAATGTGTGTTAATATAGGTGTAAGGACTGGTGCAAGTGGTTTGAGTAAGTGGGAGGGCAAAGGGTCCAAAGAGCAGGTAGTGAAGTGGGTAGATAGGAGAAGCTGAGAAACTTCTTCCTCTGTTATCGGAGTACAACTATTGAAGTATGATGAGGGGGGTTTGGGGAGAGAGAGTCTGTAGGCAGATGGAATAGTAGGAATCTGTTTTTGAATAGATTCCACCTTGTGCTTGAGGTGCTCTGCAAAAGCTTGAGGTGAATGTATGGGGTGAGAGGAAGCAGTGGCAGGATGGAGCAACGAGTCAAAGACTGCAAAGAGACGGAGCGGGTTAGATTTGTTGTTGTGGATTAGTATGGTGTAGTATTCTTGTTTAGCTTTTGATAAAGCAGAATGTAGGCAGGACAGCATAAATTTAAAGTGGATGAAATCTGCATGTGAGCGTGATTTCCTCCAAAGGCATTCAGCAGAACGAGTGCAAGAACGTAGGAAGAGGGTGTGGTAGTTGAGCCAGGGTCGTGGATCGACTTGACGACTCCATTGTAGTTTCAGTGGGGCAAAGGAATCAGTAACAGAGGATAGGATTAAATTGTAGGAGTTAACAAGAATGTCTGTGTCAGAAATGGCTAAGATAGAGGAAAGATTGGAGTTGAGTGAGGTGCTCATCCCAGAGAGATCAAGTGACTGGGTATCCCTTATAAATCTGTTGGGGGGAGAGATGGGGGAAGGGGCAGAGTGAGAGAGAGAGAAGGATATAAGATGGTGGTCTGATAGAGGGAATGGGGAAACTGTGATTGAATATTGACTTATTTTTCTTGCAGACAACAGGCTGATTACATGAAATGCTTAATACCTATAACAGCCAAGCCCCCCATATTACTGTAGTTACTAGTTAATATACATGAATAGACTTTTCCATACCTTAGGAGTGTTACACAAATATCGGAGTAGCTCCCCAATATACTGGAAAGCAGTCACATTGTATTTCCTGCAGTCGTTCCAGAACTGACTGACTGAAAACTTATTCCTTAAAACACAACATGCCCCTGTGAAATAAAAGGCAAAGGGACATCATGAAATGCTGGCTAGTAAAAAACAACCCCCCCAAAAAACAAACAAACAAACAAAAAAAATCAAAAGCAAAAACGAACAAAACAAACAAAACAGGCTTACTTTTGTATACCTCTCTGGCAATCAAAGGGTTAATTTTAGGATTTGCTTTCTATAATAGTTTCTTTATACTTTAAGGCCAGTGTCCCGAAAGAAAGAGATTAGCAATCCAGGCACATATCAACTGCTTCACTGGAACCAAACATTCCCCATATTTCTCATTGCGGTGACGTGGCTTTTTACATCTTGAATGCTAAAGAGGTCTCTGATACTTTGTGGTGCAATGTTCTGGAAACCTCAGTATCATTCTGTGGGTTAAAAAGCCCCATTTAAATCAATGTGCGGTACTTTGCTCCAAAATTGCCCATAATTTAATTTTCTACATACGTATCCATGTGTAAGAGGTTGATTTTCTGGTATTTTCTGGTATGTTTTCAGTTCATGATGAGTTTGAAATAATACAAGTTCAACCATTACAATATCTTCTTTTTTAAATTCCACTCCCCAGCACTCTGGAAAGGTGCTACCTGTTCTGGTGGCTGTAAACAATGAATGACTTCTCTTTTTACAGGTAAGATGTGCATTGTTCTTTAAGCTTTCCTGCTCATTTACTACATTTCATTTGTACTGTGGTGAATGATACTGGTTGTGGTTAAGTTTGTGCCTCATTCATTAGCCTCTTCTTTGCTAGAGGCATATCATCTTGGTTCAACTGAACATTAAATTACACTCACTTAAGGCTTTGTCTTTGATTCAGTATAAAAGGTCATTTGGATTTGTATTTTTGCTACCTTACAACTTGTCACCCTATTCTGCAGCACTATATGATTGTGGAGCAATGAAACTCATTGTAACATATAATTATAGACAAATGCAATAGGTGGTATGAGTCCTGAACCAGATAGCTTAAAATCTAGCAAAAGTAGTGGTACAAATGTAGCACAAAAAGGTGATCAGGCTAGCAAGATATATACATGCATTCTTAACATTGCAAGAGTAAAGACAAGACCAGTCAAAAAGATCATTCTTTGTGTGAGGAATTTAGAAGAGGATAGAGATGATCCAGTTTAGATAGAAAACATGTGGACAAACAAGGCCGGACTTGGTTTGTTGATGTTAGGCAGCTTGGGGACAGGCTTTCTTAAAAAGATGGCTTTTGTGAGAGCTCTTGAAAGCTGGAAAGTTGGAGGACAGTCTGGCGAATACTGGTTTTGAATTCCAGAGGTAGGGTGCAATTCTGGAGAAATATGGATGGCATAAGAGGAGTTTATGAAAGAGAAGGACTGTAGTGGACTGTGGGTAGAACTCAGAGACCAAAATCAGAGTACTTAAAAGTAAGGGTGGAAATGCAGGTAGAGCAACATTTTTGAAAGTCTTCTACTTTAGTGATAACATTTTACCTTTCATTTTGGAAACTATAGGAAGCCATTGTAAGGATTAATAGAGTGAGGTAGCAGAGAAGAAGACACTTGTGAGGTGAATGAGCCTAGCAGATTAGATTGTAAAAATGTCTATGGATGGGAAAGACTTTTAACCCTTTGAGCGGAGGAGGGGTACACAACGCATTGCTTTGCTTAGCCTTCTGGCACTCAAAGGGTTAATAGTAGACTACAACAGTCGAGTTTGAATTAAAATTGTTGTGGAGTCTTGTAATAAAGCATTATGTAATATAAAGATTCTGTGATGAAACCTCGCTCTTTATAGATGTTTCACAGGTGAAAGAGGCAAGGCTTCATTAGTAACTGCATTTGGGTGAAATACAAAGACCATACCTAGCCAGTGGGCTTGAGACTACTAGGTTATTTTGAATTTATTTATATTAACGGTAATTCCAAGTATGGTGACAAGGAATAAGATAGCTAGAAAGATAGAT
Organism: Rhinophrynus dorsalis; assembly: GCA_037306005.1. Lineage (NCBI taxonomy): Eukaryota > Metazoa > Chordata > Amphibia > Anura > Rhinophrynidae > Rhinophrynus > Rhinophrynus dorsalis. The sequence continues at coordinate 368,308,685 of CM074721.1, forward strand.
AGATTTGTTCCAAGAGAAACCAAGTGAACCACTGGCAACAGATATAAATCCAAATTGAATCAAATGGGCTTTTGAATGCTTTGCAATATGTTGGAGACCTCTCTAGTATTCAGCGGGCTAAAATTCCCATTTAACTGAATGTGAATTGGGGACTTTTTACTTAGTCACTACAGCACAGTTGGGGGTTGGTTTAAAGGCAGGCGTTAGTAAAAAAAAAAAAAGCAACACCACAGGGACAAGGACCCCCCAAAAAAACACCAACACAACATGGCACGGAACAATGCGGGTTATCACACAACACGGACACCTACCAATACAAAACAATCTCACCTGTGCAACATCACCACACGATCCAGACGCAACCTGCACACCACAACTTCACACCCGCAACTGACAGAGACACAGCAATCAGAACACATCATATTTTACAACACAGACACACCTGCAAACACTTACATGGACAACAAACACCTTCCCATTGGTCATCACTCACCTCATCACCACACCTACACAACGCCCTACCAGGTACTTAAAGGGACAGCTCACCACACTCACTTGTGGCTTGTTTTCCACTCAGGGAGAGAGAGAGATAGAGAGAGAGAACAATAAGTATGTTGAGATACTTATTGATGAGAAGACTGCAGAGAAGGTGTGCAAGAGCGAGAGCTAGGGAACACCAGCAAGCCCCAGGCACACTTGATCAACAGCCTTCACCTGTTGCGAGTGAGGCTCTGGCTGAACAGCCACACAGGAGCCCATCCCCACCTGGAGGACAGCACCTGCCTGCAGATGCACAGCTGCAGCAACAAGATGCTCCACAGCAACAGGATGCTCCCCATCTGCCACAGGGACCCCTGCAGCAGTGGAAGATGTATAGACTACCACCAAGGCCCAGGGTATACCGCCCAAGAGTCAACATCTTTGGAATGACCGATGATAAGGTGATTGATCGCTACAGGTTTAGGCCACACAGCATCATTGCCTTGTATGATGCCTTGTATCAAGGATCAAGTGGATCCCATCTACATCCACAACCATGCCCTATCTAGCCTGCAAAAACTCCTCTGTGCCATACACTTCATGGCAAGTGGCACTTTCCAGTCCACTGAGGGTTACGCATCTGGTATGTCACAGGCCACATTCTCCAGAGTGCTGGCCCAGGTCTTGCCAGCCCTCAAAAGCAAGGCCAGTACCTACATACATTTCCCCACTGCCGACATGGAGTGGATACATCTTAAGCAGGGCTTTTACGCAACGGGAGGCATGCCCAGGGTCATGGGTGCTACAGATTGCACCCATGTCCGTATCAAATCCTCAGCATGTGATGCACATATCTTCATCAACTAGAAGAACTTCCACTCCATGAACGTGCAGATAGTGTGTGACAGCAACATGAGTATCATGAATGTCTGTGCAAAGTATCCTGGCAGCTCTCATGATTCATACATTCTCCAAAACTCCTTAGTCCACAGAAATTTCGAGAATGGAACACAGGGGGATGGCTTCTGGGTGAGTTCACAATACCAAATCACACCACATACACAGGTGTACACACAACACTGTTGACAATGCTCCTGACCCACAGCTAGTACATCCACAACACAAAACAACATTCACACAACATGTGCTTCCTGTCTCAACATGTCACTCACATTCCACAGGTGATGCTGGCTACGGCTGCAAATCCTGGCTACTGACCCCGGTCGCCAATCCACAAACAGATGCCCAGGAAAGATACAACCAGGCTTATGGCAGAACGAGGAATGCCATTGAGTGGACCATTGGCCTCCTCAAGTCCTGATTCAGATGTCTAGACCACTTTGCTAGAGCTGAGAAGAGCAGCAGAGGGTCATGAAACATGTATCAGATCTTCAGGGACAACATGCTGACCTGTGAGTGTGCAGTGATATGTGGCCCTGACATGAATACACACATCAACAAATATGTCCTAATAGTTCCATGGAACAAATAAAATTGGGCTGTCACTGGCATTCTCACAGTGGCAGCCCAAATACATTAGTTTCATGGAGCTCTCAGAACATACTTGTTGATGTGTGTATTCATGTCAGAGCCACATATCCCTAGGGTTGCTTCACATTTCCTAACTTCACCACATAATGGGTTACAGACGAGTACACAACACATTACAAAGCAATGGTTTGTGTACTCACCTGTAACAAAAGAGGATGAAAGAGTATTATGAAGTTGAAGTTGTTGCATGATGATCAGTTCGAGAGTGTTGCTTCAAATCCTGTCCTCTTGTCCCACAGGCATCCATAGCATGATCCATTCCTGAACTGAAGATCTTCCATGTGACTGGATTGATGTCTTGACAACACTTCTATGAAGCTCACCCCTTGCTGTTTTAAGTGATTGTGCTGGTGATGCAATGTTTGACCTGAGGTTCACCGCAACCTCTACTAGAAAATTCTCATATAGACACAGAAAACACAAATTCATGTGTGTACTAACCTGTACAGTTAGGATGCTCATCTACAGAGTTGTCAAACCTTATGGACAACACATGTGCAGGACAGTAGTGTACTAAAGTAGTAAGATTTAGTTTCAAAGTACATTTAGTGTTCTCATACAAGTGTTTAATGCATATAGGCAACATACCCAGAAAACACACAATGAAGAAGAACCATCATTATTCATTCTGTGTCTGTTTGATGAAATGTTGGATAACACATTTGCCAATGTGTAAGCACACTCAAGGCTAGAGTATCCCCAATACATGGGAAGGCATGACCCACATCACAGGAGTCCACTACTTGTTTGCCAGTGAGTGGACTCTGTGATGTATTAATGCAATCAGATGATGGTAGTGATACACTAATGTGTGTTGGGAGTGATAAAGAGGTGATCCAAGGGACATATTTCCACAGTGATTTCACGTCGACGGTTTCTGTGTTGCTCAATATATTCAATGTTCTGAGATAGCTTTAGTTTGACATATCTCAGTACATGGGCTACATCAACGAACAACCAGACTAAGTGGACAAGTATTGTCACTGGTGAAGTCTGTTACAACCTTAGTAAAACAACAACTCAACTTACTGGAGAACCCAATGCTCATCCCAGGTTTTCAAAGTGTGTGCTGCACATTGTAATCCTAGGGTGAACATTGGGCTCTCCAGCAAGTTAGGCTGTGATTCACACTCTTATTGTGAAACTGACTTACTGAAGAACCCACTGTTCACCCTAGGATTTCAATGTGTAGCATACACATTGAAATCCTAGGGTGAACATTGGGTTCCTCAGTAAGTCAATTTCACAATCATAGTTTGAATCAAAGACTCTTTGGTTGCATGTTCCATCTGTCCTGCTTGTTAGTTCTTTGCTAAGTCAAATAGCTGTTTGGTTATTCCCTTAGACACAACAATTGATGCAGAAGAATGTTCAGTGTTGCACCAGTTATTGTGCTAAGGGGTATGTTTTGTTGTTCAAATTCAACCCACAACATCGCCATATAACACTGTCGTGTTATATGACTCCAGGGATGGATTGCCAGTTGTACTTGGACAACGGTGTGTGTGTGAACTCATGTTGTAACATCCCACAAACATTTTACCTAGGCAGAAGTTGTGTTCACTGCATTGTTTGGCAATGTATTGGACACAACTCTGCCACCCAAACTACAACTAAATACAAAGCAGATCAGACAGGATTCAAAAGCACAATCTTCCTTTATTCAGATGACAAGTTGGCCATTTTATTTTTTTTTGGGAGGCGGGGCTCAGACTGGGTGCCAGAGTTGAATGCCCTGGATGATCGCCTTGTCACCCTTTGACCCCTAGGTGTGGCTTCAGGGTTCACATTGGAGGGAGTGCAGGGTGCAGTGGAACCCTCTGTGAAACGCAGGTTCTCCCTCTCTAACCATAGGTTCTCCCTCTGGTTCTGCTCTCTCAACTCCACCAGCACCTGTGCAAACATGTCCATCACCCTCGTGTGGAGCTGATGGAGTTGAGTGTTGATCCTTGAGACCTCCTACTTCAGGGCATGGATCCTTGCCTCTATTCTGTTGGTGTTTCTCCGGGATTCCCTCCGGCTCCTGGTGATATTCTCATCTATGCTATGGCTTGACCGGATTAGTCTCCTTTGTAGGGCCATACACACTGCCTCCATCCCCTGGGGTGTGCAGTGCTAGAGGTGGATATGCCCAGTGACCCTGGTGCTGCTGTGTCCTTAGCTGCTGTATCCTGAGCTGCTGTGTCCTCAGCTCCTGTATCCTGAGCTGCTGTGTCCTCTGCTGCTGCTGAGTGTGCTGTGGCTGCTGCTGCTGTGACAGCTGTTGGAGTATCTGGTGCAGATGATGGGCATATGCCCACCACATCAAGTGACTCCGAGCTGCCCACTGATGTCTGTGCTGGTGGAGGTGGTGGTGTGAAGTCATCCCTGGGTAGAGGGCGCTGGGGCTCCCCAATCAGGCCCAGGTGTTGGTAGTCCAGTGGCCAAGGGTCATACCTTGGCCACTGGTAGGTGCTTGGACCCCACCTGGGATCATACCTTGGGCCATGCTGGAGAGCCATACAGGAGGGTAGGTTCATCTGGGAAGGATATGGCCCATATTGGGTGGTGGCCACTGTCCCTGGAAGCCATTGCCTCCCTGGTGGTGGTGGTGCGGCTGCTGCTGGAGGGTAGTAGTTGGTGGAGGTGGTTGGATACATCCACATCTTCTCCTGTTGCATCCAGCCACTGTACTGGGGAGGTGCAGTTTGTAGTGGTGCAGCTTTTGGTGTTGCAGAAGGTGGTGGAACAGCCTGTAGTGGTGCAGCCTATGGTGGAACAGCCTGTAGTGGTGCAGAAGGTGGTGGAACAGCCTGTAGTGGTGCGGCCTGTGGTGGAACAGCCTGTAGTGGTGCAGAAAGTGGTGATGCAGATTGTGTTGGAGGAGACAAGGATGGTGGGTATGGTGACCACCGGCTGGTCCCCTCCTCTGTGTACTCCTCACTGGGTGGTAAGGTAGCCTCCTCCACAGGCTCCCGCTGTGCTGGAGGTAAGCTATGTGGAGAAATTAGATGTTGTGATTAGTGAGCATAGCCATAGGATTAAAGAGACAGTAATACTTAAAATGTTGAAAAGAAAAGTATTTGTTGGGTTAATCCCCCTGAGTAAACAAGGGAACTCCCACTGCTGAAAGGTGTTTTATACTTAAGTTATTACAGGTAAAGGTTTAATTTTGAGGTGCAATATCACAGTGGCCTGAAATAGTACAGTGGGGCTGTTGCAACACCATCCCATGTAGATTTCTGGTCCCGGGACAAGAGCTGTCCATATGATAGTATAGTAACAGCACTACTGTACAATTTCAGGCCACTGGGATATTGCCCCTGACATATCCAAGTTTCAGCTGTGATACCTATGGAATGAAACACCTTTCATCAGTGGGAATACCATTGTTTTACCCGGGGGATGAATCCTACAACATATATTTGTCTTTTCACATTTTAGGGATGACTGTCCCTTTAACAGGATAGCAATGGTTAATTTCAAATTGATGTCATATTGTAGGCATTGATATAATATGTGGTTCAATGTTAGTCCTATCCCTCCAACCCTCATGGTTAGACAGATATTGCTCTATGTGACAGATGGAGATTTCAGTCATTTGACCACACGGAGGCTCTTCAGCAGAGTCAAATTTGCCACATTTCGAGATAAATACTTCTTTGGAATGGTCCACAGAGTGTGCCTGCAAACCATGCACACTTTGTAGAACATTCCAATTAAGAATTGATCTCTAAATGGGGCAATTTTTGCTCTGCTGAAGAGCCACTGTGTGGTCAAATGACTGAAATCTCCATCTGTCACATAGAGCAATATCTGTTTAACCATGAGGGTTGGAGGGATAGGACTAACATTGAACCACATATTATATCAATGCCTACAATATGACATCAAGTTGAAATTAACCATTGCTATCCAGTTAAAGGTACACAGGGAGTAAAATGGTCTGATATGTATGTGGATATGTACCTTTCATATGGGTACAAATATATCCTTCCTAGATATGAACCCAGAGATTAGTTCATTATGTTTGATTGCCTTACTGGCTATATATGTGAACCCATCACAAACTAACTTTTATTGATATCATGAATACAAACATACCTCGTATATCCCATCTAAGTAAGGAGGGATATACTAGGTATGTGTATTCTGATGATATCAATAAGAATTAGTTTGTGATAGGTGCACATATATGGGCAGTAAGACAATCACACGTACTGAACTGATCTCAGGGTTCACATCTTGTTGGTACATATTTGAACCCATGTGAAAGGTACCTATCCACATACATATCTGACCATTTTCTTTGTGTACATATCTTTTTGGAACAGATCTGCAGTGTGATTCAAGTGGTATTCATCCATATGTTATCAGTTTATCCCGTACAATGCAAGATTTTGTCTGATTTTACATGTCACTCTCTGGTTGTCATTATGGTATCCTATGCATTGCATTGTGATGCATGGGATACCACCATGGCAATCACAGATTGATGAACTGGACAGGATGCTGTCCATGAGGTCTGTTCAAGTTGAATCCTGAAGGGCAACAATCAAGCCAGTATTGAAGGATATCTTTGATTGAGGCCTTTTTATATTTTCTGGATGAGTTCATCCATCGTTCTGAGTAAAGCAGCCGTACTCAATCATAGATATCCATAATTCATGGCCTGTTATTGACCAAACTACAATGGTTCATATTTGGTTCACATATGTATCCTGCAAATAGTGGCTGGTGTACCATCCATCCATGACATCAGCACTCCTGAGGATCCACGTGTGAATCAAATGTGAGATATGTAATTTCAAGTTAGGATAAATGATTGCAAACACAACACCAAGGCCTACATTTTCCCCTATAATTCTGTGGAATTGATTCAGCCAGTTATTCTCATTGGCACTGTGATTTGTGACCTGCTCCATCATTTTTGTGATTCAGTAAGCGGTGAAGTAGACCTGGTGAACTGAACATGATGCTGACTTCTCCAGTGATCTCATTTCCCCGTTTGCAATGTTTTCTATGGAGTCTATACAATGGAACCTTTGCAACTTAATTCATGTTATTGAATATTCTCCATAGACTAACATTGGGATTGGTGAATTGAGGGTATGTAAGGGTTAATTTCTCTCCATCATCTCTTTTTCACTTCTTAGTGAATGTCCCCTGTGTAGCATGTAATCGTTAGCCTATCGAATTGTGTTTGTTGTCTGGTTAACCGGAGGGGTTGCCAAAGCATTGTTGATTGATGCATTGATAATCCCTCTAGCACTCAAGGGGTTATTTGCTGGTTTCCCTGTGGGTACATGGGTGACGTTGTGTAGGAACAGTTGTGATGTTTAACATACAACACTTTTATGAGCGTGGTTTGTGTGGATTGTGTGTGATCAGCACAGGAACATGAGGGTTAATCAGGGAGTTGGACAGGTTTGGGCCTTGTTCAACCTTTGTCCTTGTCTTGTGTCCTGTTTTAACCCTCAGGATGCTGTGTTGGTGCAGTTATGTGGATGAATTATGGGCATATGTTGGGATGTGACTGTGTTTATGTGTAATGGTTGTATGGTTTGATGTGATGTGTGTGGTTATATGATGCTGTACTTACCGGTAGTGTGGAGGCTCCTCACTTCCCCAGTGTCTGATCCTCCAGGGACTCCCTCTATGAGTGTGCGGACATGCTCTGCCGCACCATCTCCTCCCTTCCGCTGAAGGTGATTTGGGCAGGTGGGCCACCTCCGGTGCCTCAGGCATGCTTGGCAATTTCAGCCAATTTGTTCTTGACCACCCTCTTGCAGTCGCCCCATCTCTTCTTTATTGAGTCCACGTCCCTTCTGCAATTGGACACAGCATTCACCAGGCTGCAGATCTGGCCCCAGGCTACCTTCCTCCTCTCTGACAGGCCAGGGACCTTTTTCCCCCAGGTGGAGGACACTCTCTCTCTCTCCAGGACAGCCTCCACGAGAGCCATGTTCTCCTCCTCGGTATATCGGGGATCCCTGATCCTGTCCCCCTCAGCTCCGGCCTGTGAGGAGTCTGAACCAGACTGTCCTGCCTGCTCTGCCCCTGACTATGTAGGGTGCTCCTCAAAAGTTACCCCTCGTCCCATTGACACAACTGACCCTCTCCTTTGTGTGCCTGCTCTTGTCCGGGTCCCCCTCCGCCCTGCGGATTTCCCTTTCCCACCCCTGTTCTCAACAGGGACGTCCTGCTCTCCTTCCTCCTCTTCCACTACTCTCCCCATCCTTCTCTCCTGTCCTCCTCTGCCCACATCACTCACCCACTCACACCCAGGCACTCAAACAGGCCCTCACAGACACACTCGATCCCGCTCATTCTCTGTCACACTCTTTCACTCACAGATTCACACTGTCAAACAAATGTTTACAAAACGTGTAAGGTGTGGTAAAAAAAAAAGACTATGTGTATGTATGTGTATATGTTTATATTTGTATGGATGTGTGTGATATGTGCAAAGGTGTGATATGTGTCATATTAGTGCACCTCTTTCCAAACTCCAAAAAACTCCTTCAACCTCCAATGACAGCTCCTCTCTCCCTCGCTCTAAATGCTATCCTCCACTCCTGGGTCCTGAGATCTAGCTCACAAAAACTCGATAACAGACTGTGTGTGACTGTTATTTTGGGTTATATATATGTGTATTTGAACATTTTTGCTACTTTGGGGCCTTGGGATTGGCTGTAGGTTTGAATTTTGTCTGTGCATCTATCAGGTGCTAGCCAACGGCAGCCGTAATGTTACATTTTGACTTAAGTTGTGTTTTAATGGGTGTTTGGGACGCACAGTGATGCGAAAACAGGTGCGACTTAGGTTTTTGTGTTACGTGTTTTTGTTGTGCCTACGCTCGTTAGCTATTCTCGTACACTTTTAAATCCGCAGTAATTTATGTGTTATTTGCGGCCGATGTGCCTTTTTTACTTAGCGGCTGGCTTAACGCAAACCTTTAAATCTAGCCCTTGGTCTGTCCCAGAATGATTCTACTTTACTTTGTGCACATGGCCCATAGTGTTCATATCTGGAAACTCTTCAGATCTGGAGACTGGTTTTCGTATTGAATTACTGGGCCTCTAGGGTCAGAGGCTGATTCTTCTGCTTGGTGAGTTCAGCTATAACCCCAGCCATTTTCCAGTCATTCATCTCATTCATTCCCCATTTGCCCATTTCCTGGAAAACTCTTTCTTCCAACTGTCCCACCCATTCCCACCCAATTAAGCCCCACATAAAATATGACACAAAACCATGGCCAAATTTCTCAATAGGCAGGGTATGCAAATTCCTAGACCTCCACATTTTGAGGGGAGCTTGAGCTGTATGGTCAAACCAATTTCATTGTCCTTGTATCATTTGTACACCCCTTTGCAGGCTATTATTTAACCCGTTGGAAGCTAGAGAAATGTAAAGCAATGAGCTGGAGATCTCTAGCAACCAAGGTGCTAAAGAGCGTTTTAGTTCTTGCTTGATACAGGCTAAGGGCATTTTTGTTCCAGGAAATAGTGGATGGAACTTGGGGCAGGATCATGTATGGTGATAAAGCAGAGATAACTTCTCTAGTGATATCACTTCTCCAGTTCCAATGTTATTCTATAGATCCTATGCACTAATATCTCCAAAGTTGGAGCCACAGAATAACATTGGACTTGGAGAAGTGATCTCACTGGAGAAGTCATCTCTGCTTTATCACCTCTTAATCACACCTTAGTGCATCTCTCCCCTAGTGTGCCTTGCCTAGGATGTAAATCTGGCCCTGCTGGAAATGCATGATTTGGAGACTCTTGTCCTCAGCTGTACAGTGTTTCTTTGGGAGAAAAAGAAAGAAAGAAATATATTATACCTTGCTGAATGCATCCGCGAACCCCAATCATTAGTCCTGCACTGTGGTAAAGAGGAAGGGGAATGTACACCACATCTCTGGATGTAATGCCGGCCATGGTAGACAATAAGGAGCTCATTAGAAGACGTCCTTGTGATATAATAGCAGCCTTAGGAAGACCTGGCAGGAAGAGGTACGTATTTACAGTCAAATAAGCCTTCATTTCTCTAAGGATATTCTATGTAGATCATAAATGTAACTGTTGTTTCCCAGATTGAACTATATTTATCTAGTTATAATAAAATGGTTGTAGTTGTAGATACCTTTTAGTGAACCAGCAAAATAAATAATGTTCCTGAATATTTTACTTGCCTATAAGGTCCTAGACGTTCAGTTCAATGAAAAACCATGTTAGCATTTATTTAACTATTATAGCTAACAAACTGAATTATTTATTTTATTCAGTTTTTACAGAAGACTGTGAAGAAGGGAGACCCCCAACATGTGGAAGAACTGTTAACCCTTTCAGTGCCAGTGGCTTGGGGAACTTTTTGTATCCTGCTGTACAGACATTTCCATCATTTTTTCTATTCATCTGTTTATGTATGATTCCTGTTGGTAACTTTCTAGTTATATATAAAACTATACATATTGGATTTTTTTCAGATTAAATTAAGCTTTATCATGAGAACTACATTTTGTATTGTGTGACAAGCCATGATGTCTTAAATACATAAAGAAAAAAAAATACTTATTTTAAAAACTACATATAAATTTACTTATAAAAAATATCCACACACATGGACTCCCTATGCAAGGCCAGTGGTGCTAATTAGTGACTTTATATTTGCTGAGCCACTGTTATTACCAGACACACGGCACAAAACCATATTTCAAAGATACTAAAATCTTTGAAAACCATGACATTTCCTACTGTATTCAGTACTTGCTACCAGACCAAGAAAAAATAGTACCTCATTGGTGTGGGTTTACATACTTTGGGGAGAGCCAAAAGCACTAAACTGCCCCTGCCAGTTTTAATATTTAGGATGACCTGCCTGCATAACCATTACAGATGTAAAGAAAAGGTAAGTAAGGCATACCATATTAGAAAGTAAACATTCATTCACCCATATCATTTGAAATGTCACTAGCTTTTTACCCCTAGGCTAGTGTGCACAACCCTTTCCAGAAAGTGGTGTTACAGGAAAAAAACACATAGTCATTTATACCTCTGTCATTTCAAAGATACTAAAATCTTTCACCACCTAGAAATTTCATACTGTATTCAGTGCATCATGTCATCCCAAGAAAAATGCTACCCCACTGGTATGGGTTGACTGTATCACAAATCTAAGTGTGTGGGCTGCATTATTTTTTATATATAAAATGTAGCCTCTTAGCTATATAAAATACAGTTTTTTTTCATCATTAATACAAAAGCAGTCGACGAAAAATGTAAATCAACTTTATTCAAACAAAACTGCACAGATATAGGACTAATGATCATCATTCATCAAGCTAATGAAAATATTGGTGGCTGAATGAATACACCCCACAGTTCTCAAGAACTGTTCAGACAATCAGGGCACACTTCATTTGTACTACAAGTTTACATCACTTATTGTAGCTTTCAGCTTAGATCTGAGCAGCTTCATAAATGAGAATCTGTTGTCACAGAGCTAGGTGGACACAAACATTGGCCAGAGTTTGTCCACATAACCATACATTTCTGGATAATACTGGCATTTATATACCACATGTCTCCAAAATACAATGACATCTTGGCATACATAGTTTGTTTTCAGTTCTTGCATTCCTTCTTGAAACTGAGACAAGCTACTAGGTCAAGTTCTTGACAACTCAGACACATCTTGAGTCTTGCACTTCAAAGGGAGACAGAGAAACTTAAAGCATAATTCATATCAAAATCTTTGAACCTCTTCTGAATTTGTGAATTTATTTCTACCAGATAGCTCTGCAATACTTAAAAATATGTAATTCCACTGATCTCTGGGCAGTTAAGCAATGGGAAATGAATGCAGTCTCCAGTTGCCATCTGCTCACTTATCAGTTTGACTCTAAATACATGAACTTCCTTGTACAAATATGCAATGTCCTTGTTTTTTGCCTTCAGTTTCAAGTTCAGTTTGTACAAGTAAAAGCTTTTAGCCACTCGGGGTCTGACAAGTTGGGTCTCTGAGAGCTCTTTAATTTAAAAAAATCCTTGATCTGAGGGAGTAGCTCTGTAAATCTCTTCATGTTTCCATGACAGCCATCTGACTGCATTAAGTATATTAAATTACCACAGTCTGATTCAAATTCTTCCAAATATCCCATAAACTGGCAATGGGTAAGGGCACAAGCATGACGATATATGCAATCTTAATTACTACTTCAATCACATCACGCAATGCACCTGACTTGCACAGTTCAAAACAACAGGAGAGCTGGTGTTGTGATCTTTGCAAGAATGCTACCACAGAAGTTGGGCACACCAACATTCTCTTTTGATTTGAACAAGCTGCTTAAATCATCTATTTTTTTTTTCATTCATTGTAGCTGGCAAGGGAAGTTAGCTTTTTCATGTTTACACCAATTCTCAGTTACCTTACTGGCAGTATCAAGTATATCAGGTCCTTGTATTTAGTCTTTCAATGGGGACAGGTTGAGCAATTCTTTATGCACCTCAAAGTTTTTAGTGATCAATCTAATACAGATGCATAGCTGTGCATTGTCTCTCATATATCTGGACTCATCAAGTGCCATACTAAATGCCAAGCAAGACTTCAGTTCTTCAATATTCTCAACTTTACAATTCTTCTAGCTGTTATTTTGGTGGCTCAAAGACATCATCCTTATTGAAAAGGAAAAACTGACCAAAATAGTAAAGTCAAATACAAGTGCTTCCAGTGAAGTTAGCAAGGTTTCCTTCAACACTCTGCTTTCATAAAAGTAAGCATTATTCCTTATGCACAACCCGCCTGTTATGCCTATTATACAGGGGAATAGTAACAAGGTGCTTTCAGGGTAATAGCTATTAAAACAAAGAAAACATTGATTTCCCTGCAGCACTCATGTGCTATAACCTCTAATCAGTATATTTTCGACTTCTATACAAAGGGATTAAATAATCCCTTTGTATACAAGCCAAATATATACTGATTAGAGGGGATAGCACGTTATTGCTGCGTGCAGCAGGGAAATTTGTGTTTTCTTTCTTTCAATAACATTCTACATTCACAAATTATTTTTTATCTTGCAAAGATACAAGCACATGTTAGAGGAATATTCTGAATCATATCATCTTATCCTATGAGTTTTTTTATTTGCTCCTTCTGAGCATTAATTTTTTATCTTTTCTATCTCTGGCTTTCTTTTCTCAGATATATGGGAAACCTCTTCTCAATTCCACTGTTATCTGTGTCAAATAGCATTTCAGATTTTATTTCTCACAATTTTGTTGCAAAGCAGACAATATGGTTTTGAATCCTTTTTTGTAACAAAAAATTCAATTTCCCATTCATTGTTGAATTTATGATTTTCCACTTTTGATGCTTGTGTCATCTTCTTTGGTGGTTCATGACTGCTGCTGGCATGTTTCTCCCACCCTCCATTCCCCATGCCAGTATTCCCTTTCCACTCTCTCTTTCCTTTGCCAGTATCATCCTTTCCCATGCCAGTATCTCCCTTCCCTTCTACATGACAGTGGTCTACCTTCCCTCTCACTTTCCCTTCCCTACACCAGAATCCCTTATCCTCGTTGAATTCTCAATAACAATGCATTCCCAATAACAAGGCATGCCCAATAACAAAGCCTGCCTACCCTTCTAATCTCTTTCCCCATGCCAGCACCCCCTGTTCCCTTCCCCATGTTATTGCCTCACTTCTCTTCCACTCTCTTATCCCTATGCCACTATCCCCCTTTCACTCTCAATGTCAATTACTCCCTTCCCACCCACTCACCCTACCCAATGCCAGTATGCTGCCACCATTAACAATGACAGCATCGCTTTTTCTCTTTCCAATAACAGTGTCTCCCTGCCTATGCTCCTTTTTGGTCAGGTATCCTATTTTTTTGTGATGAAAGTGCTCTTGAATGGAGTCACATGGCACTGCATGACCCCACACCCCCTGCACATCAGATCTGACATCACATGTCAGATCTGACAAAAAAAAAAAAGGTGACTGCCTCAGAATATCCTAGGCCTGCACCTTGGTGGCAGGAGGCTGCACTTGGCCCACTGCCCTTATGTTTGATGCCCCAGTCACAGTGGATTCAAGGAGCATGGCTACCAGAGGTCAAAGGCTGGAGGAGCAGGTTGTATTTGTGCAATTCCATGCCTACCAGTGGGAAAAGGCTAGGGAGGAGGGGTGAGAGAGCATATGCAGGGATCCGTGTCTAATAGTGGGCAGGAGAACCAGGACAGAGGGCTCAGACAGTGTATGTGGGGATATGTAACTCCCAATGGGCAGTGAAAACAGGGTAGGAGGTCTAACAGTGTGTGTGAGGATATACGACTACCAGTAGATAGTGGAATAAGGCTGGGGGGTTATATAGTGTATGTTAGGATCTGTGACTTGTCAGAGACTTTGCACTGGCTGAGAGTAGAGGGTTAATTTTAAAACCAGAATAGTTTGAAAGTCTGTTTTAAAATGTGTTTAAATGAGCTCATGTTAGAAACAACGGGCCTCTTTACCTCAATGGGGGGGTTGGAAATATTTGAATGACTTTTATGGTAAATTATATGTTGGGTTCCAGGCAACCATAGAATAATGGCTATGGAGGAATATAAAATGTCTGGCATTTTGGTTCATAACTTGTATAAAAGACTGGGAACGTCTGGGGTGTATGACATGTTTATATTACATATGATGTCCTCTTGACCATCTCACTAGTAAGAGAATACAGACTATGTGTCATATGTACAAAATTGTAATATAATATTAGGATGCCATCTTCAGGAATCATAGAGTTATTTACCAGAAGTCCCAAATATTAAAATGGAGTCTAGATTAACCAATCAGATAGTCTAGATAATGCTGATATCATATTAAAATTAGGTGAATGATCAGCTAATAAGAAAAGTATAGCTGATGTCATATCCAATCAGGGGAGGTTGGGCTGTGCTTTCTGATAAGGAAATTATACTTTAAAAGGTAATGATTTGCTATAGAGCTCTGTTTCGTAGTTTCCATTGAAGCAACATCCAAAAATAAGAAACCTACACTTATTGTCTGGTAACTATAGTTTTCTTTATTATTGATTCTGCAACATTCTAGAATTATATATATGTACTAGCAATGTGGGATTGCATTGCCCGTCATGTTATGACCGTTGGGTGTACGTGTGTCATGGATACCCAGAAAAGTTCAGGAGTCAGCATGGTATAGTTAATGCAATTTTATTGACAAAATGAACAAAGAAAAAATATACATATATATATATATATATATATATATATATATATATATATACAAAGGAACAGGCAAAGGGTTAAAGCCAGCAACCCTGCTATCAGAAATAATAGAATGCAAGGCTAAACCTCAGTGGTAGAGACTAGGCCTTAGCCACTGGTAGTCTCAGTAGGAGCCAGGAACAGGAGCAGGAACACAGGATCTTGATCCGACATAGCGGGAGCAACGACTCAAGCCTGCAGTCAGTAGGGAGCGATATCTGACTCACCCCTGCAGTCAGAATGGAGCGAGCTCTGATTCACGCCTGCAGTCAGAATGGAGCGAACTCTGAATTACGCCTTCATACAGAATGGAGCAAACTCTGACTCACGCCTGCAGTCATAATGAAGCGAACTCTGACTCACGCCTGCAGTCAGAATGGAGCAAACTCTGACTCACGCCTGCAGTCAGAATGGGAAATAGATAGATGACTCGCCTGCAGTCAGTATCAGAGCTGGTCTACCAGAGCTCCAGGTCCGCACTAGGTTGGGTGTCTGCTAGGTACAAGGAACAAATGTAAGAGTAGTCAGACAGAGCCACAAGTCAGCACCAGAGGGGGTAGTCAGACAAGCCAGGTCATACACAGTTCAGGTAGTCAGCCAGAGCCACAGGTCTGCACCAGGTTGGTTGTCCACTATAGGGAAAAGCAAAAGAATAGTCAGACAGAGCCACAGGTCAGCACCAGGTTGGATGGAAGACTAGCCAGGTCATACACAGAGCCCAAGGTAAAAGAACTGCTATGGACAACAACGCAAGGGCAACTGAGTCAGGACTCAGTCTGCCTTTTGAACCCCTCCACAGGAAGTAGGTAGGAGGAGACTACATGAAGCAAACACATAAAACAGAGGCCTGCGTCATGCTTGAAGCCTCGTGCCTGTAGATGACGTTGAAACCAAGGTAAGCTGTAACAACGTGTCTGAAATGTAGACACTCTGATAAACACAGACATATGCAACATACAGGCAGACACATACACACAGTGAGCGGCAGAAACATGCAAAAGACATGCATACACACACACAAACCGGAGATGCACACATGTACACACATGTAACAGATATGTACACACACTCAACAGACATGCGCAGACACACATGTGCACAACAGACATGCACACACACATGCAACAGACATGCACACACATGCAACAGACATGCACACACAGACACGCAACAGACATACGCACACCGATATGCAACAGAGACATATGCAAACACACACGCATACAACAGACATACGCACACACATACACACACATGCAACAGATATACACACACAGACGCAACAGACATAAACACAGATGCAACAGACATATGCACACACACACACACAGAGGGGACACTGACACAGTGATAGCCGCCACCCGTGTGTGGAGGATCTGGCTCTTGCTGGTTCCCCAGATCTGTAGGTTGTGAGTGTAGAAGTGTGGGCTGTGGCCACCCTGGGATTAGTGTTGAGCTTTACAGTGCTGTGTAGGTAACAATCTTGTATTGAAGTGAATATGTGCAGTATTCAGAGTTAGAAGCCAAATGTAGCCCTCTAAGAACCAGAGGACATGGCTTCACAACGTGTTGTCATTCCCGTTGTGGTCCTGAAACCGTGAAATCAATGGTATTTGTTATTTACTGTATTTTGGGGCAGAATTGAAGTGGAAAGCAAAAATAAAAGATTATATGAGAGGCAGAGAGAAAGAGAGACTTATACCAGCATGTTAAGCCACAAAATGGCCAGCAGTATATAGTGATGTCTCATGTCACAGTAAACCCTTTCAGTACCAGAGTGGTAGGCAACCCCTCTGGCACTCAAAGGGTTAAATAGCAGTGGGAAGCGTGTTCATACCTGTGAACTTTGTCTTGTGGAGTCCCTAAAGAGGACTCATGTGGTGCTGGTGGGGAGAGATCAATGAGGCAATTTGGGGTAAAGGGGGTGGGGCTTTTGTTGTCATTTTTATAGTATATGTTGCATGAAGATAATTGTTTTTATGGTGCTTTCTAGACATATATTGTTAGATTTCATTCTAAGAATATTCTTGGTTTAATCTATTATTGACAATAATAAATGCAATGTATATGTTTTAATCTATTATTGACAATAATAAATGCAATTTTTATGTTTTATCCATAGGGTATGCAATATTGAAAACAGTAGATAAATAAATTCTATTTATCTAAATCTGGGATTTTTATCCAAATTATACATTTTATATGGTACAAGGAGATTGTTTTGAGACTTGGTTTACAAGTTAAAACCTATTCACATGACAACATACCTTAGACCTTAATTAGCATAGCTTATACAGATTTTGGGGCTTGTATCTCTAGACATTGTTGACAACTGTATGGTAATTAATTGTAAGGATCAATTAACCCTATATATGCTGCTGTGTTCAATTATTTTTACCTAATACCTCTGTATACACCTATGTAATGTTAACCCTGTTGATGCTGGTTATACTATTTTGTGATATTGATTTTTGAGTTACTGTATGTCTATTTACATTGGTGTTCAGACATTTATATCATTCTTGATCACATTTTATATATAGTATATTCTACTTAAATAAATGATATATATTTTTGCACAAATATAAGTAACTGTTTCAAACAATTCTTTACTGTGATGTAGCGTGTCAATACCTAGTATTGTGTATTGAGTAGTTCTCACACTAATTTGATATTATTCTTATCTATTTATGTGAAGATATACAACCTAATTGGGTCTCCTGTTTAACCTTTTCGTGTATATCCTCGATATAAATTGGAGGTACTGCTGAGATCTATACACAGGGTTGACACATAAAAACAGATAAATAGAATTTATTTATCTACTGTTTTCAATATTGCATACCTTTTGGATAAAACATATAAATTGTATTTATTATTGTCAATAATAGATTAAGCCAAGAATATACATAGAATGAAATCTAATACTGTATGTCTAGAAAAGTGATATGCAACAGTAGAGTGATGATATTGAGTTAAGAGTAGAGGCCCTATTTGACCGAATTTGGTAACCCCATAGCTTTTATTATAAAGCTTTAACTAAGTGTCTAGAACAAACCACTCCAAAGGAGATTGATATACAAATACTACTACTGATACCAGAACTATTACAAAATTCTAGCATGTCAGAAAAACAGACTAGATGATAGGCGAAAAGGTGTACAGCCAATAAAACAAGCACTGAAAGATAAAACTGAAAAAGTTAGAGAATGAGGTGCTTGATTATCACAAAATGTTAAGAACACAGGATGAGGAAAATAAGTCTCTATGGTACCAGATAAATGGGCTAGAGAGCTGGTGTAAAGATACCCTGGAGAAGTTGTGGTCTGCAAAAGAACAGCATTCCGTCCTTAGTGCTGATCTTTATAATTTAACACATGAGAACCACAATTTGCAAGAAAAGGTTAAGCAACTCCAAACCCATATAGATAGGTGGGCTTATGACAATGTAAAACTGCAGGAACAAGTGTTGGAGTACCAATCCATTTATAGTGCCCCTAAAGGGGATATGTCAGTGGATCAGGGTATGTTTGATATCCTGTCCAGGCAGATGCAGGAATTGTCAGAGAATGCAGGCCTTTACTGCTTCTCAAACTGACAACCCTCCTTCTGAGCAGGAACAGGGTATTAGTCCTAATAGGAAAGTACAGGCCCAACCAGCTATATCTGGCATTAATCAGGATCACTGACCTGGGGAGGGAGGGAGGGGATGTTGTCCCTCTTGATTCACACTTCATGCTGAGGTGTGATGATGAAGGTAGCATCCCAGAGCAATTCACACACCATACACCTCAGAGCATCTTCACAGGTAGCAGATTACCCCCTAACAGGAAACCACTACTCAAACCTAACAGGAGGACTATGCCCACACTGAGTAGGTTTGAACAGGAGGAAAAGTCACTCCTAGTGTGTGAAAAAAAATAATAAAGTTTGTTAAGAATATTTCAGAGGGCCTCTTATTCAGATCCTTGAGTGATATGGGCATCACCACATGCGAAGAAACTGTTGAGGAAATAATCCTTTAGTTGGGCCCTATATAACCCACCAGGAGGCTAAATGTGCTATCTATGCACTAAACTGTCAGCCAGACCAGGACCCCAGGCAGTTCTTGTCAGAATTAAAATGTGCATATTTCCTTGCTGATAAGGATGCAGATTTTCAGTCTGTTGAGTTTAGGGAATTAATCTTTAACACTCTACCCAGGAATATGAAAACCAATCTAGCCAGGGATTATTCGCCCAGGTTGCCATTAGATTGGCTACGCACTCAAGTTCTTAAGTGGTATAATGCCCAGCAGAGTGAGAATACCCCAGCTAAGGACAAGAAGCCTGCTTCCAAGTGTGTAGCAGAAACATTGGTTGAGGGAAGCATGCCGTTTGAATCTGGCAAGAGAACCTATGAAGAGGTGTAAAACTCTCCACAGGTTCATAGCCAGGCACCAGTAAATAAAGGGCCTGCCTCTGTTAGGTCCCAAAGGTCTAATGAATCAAATTGTAAGAAGCCATTTTTCAAAAGGTACCAGTGTTATAACAAAACCCAAAATAAATCTAAGTTTCCCAAGAGGTTTCAAAAGGGTAAAACCTCTAATAATCAGGGTTTACTTTTAAAAGATTGCATGCATAAGAGATTGCAACCAAATGAAAGAGTTACCATGTTGCCTGGATAAAAAAGTAGACTTGAGAATCTCACACTGCATGACAGCACGAGATTCTCATGTTGAGTAATG
Organism: Rhinophrynus dorsalis; assembly: GCA_037306005.1. Taxonomy (NCBI): domain Eukaryota; kingdom Metazoa; phylum Chordata; class Amphibia; order Anura; family Rhinophrynidae; genus Rhinophrynus; species Rhinophrynus dorsalis. The sequence goes on from CM074721.1 coordinate 368,328,705, forward strand.
AAAGGTCGCAAATCCCATCATGCTGCCAGGGTGGGTGGTTTCCCGTGTGTACGCTATAACCGATGTTTTACTGGTGTTTTTACATAGCAGTCAGCTATGTCTGTGTATTGCCAGTTTCCTAAGGTATTGCTAAGGTAAAGGAGAGTCTCCAAAACATACACCCCACTTAATGTCCCATTTACACAGTGCTCACCACTCGATGCTGACTCTCTGAAAGTCTGGCGAGATAGTGATAGAGCCAGCTGGGGCATCACGATGGGATACGCGATCTTTCATGACACCTGCACATTTACATGTTATATTGCCCAGTGCTGGTGGATAGTGTGATCTGCCAGGCTCCAATTGGCATATTTAAATGTTGATGAATGGGAGCAACCTATCTTGACCAGTTACTCACTGATCGATGTGGTTGTGCCCATTCTAGAATTAGAAATAGTATTCCTCCCAAGTGTCCTCTACACACAGAGAAGGGGAAAGGCAGGATCGGCTCACATACTGATTTACTTGTAAAGTAAAAAAAAATAAAAACGCGCCCATTGACTAGTTGATGTGACAATCTCACACTGTCATGCACTGTGAGATTGTCACGTCGCGATTTTTAGCCAGACGACCTGGTGAAAGACTTAAATGGTCGCTCACTCTTCTGCGTGTGACCATTCAAAAGGATACCAATAATCAGGGGTCCAAGTCCCATCCACATCAGCAACCCAATAAGTCTGATTCTGGGAACCAAGGTCAGAAGCAGGCAAGCCTTAGGGTCCAGGTTAACAACCTTAAAGACATGATGGCCAAAATGATGGCTAATGTGGCACAGCTAGGCCAAAACCCTAGTTCTAATACAATTTTTTTAGGGACAGCTCCAGGAGTGGCGGCTGCCACTCAATAACAGAACACCAGGATAGTGGTAAGCAGGCCTTAGGGGAAAAGATTACTATTGCTTTGCCCTATCTAAGTCCTACAACAGCCGATAATGTTTTAACCAACAGTAATGCTAATACCTTTCTTTACAGGATGTAAATGCTTTGCTTAACTCTAAAAGTTCTTCCTTATCTCACCCACAGCTAGGTACACATAAGTCCATCCCTGATGATGTCACTTATTTTCCCCTTCATGTCTTCAGAACATGTTGAATAAGGAGGAGGAGTGAAGGGGGATGCTGCAGCTGTACAACCTGACCAAGTGGTCAGCAAGTCGTCTCCTGCAAATTCAGGAGTTAACCCTTGCAGGCAGGGGAGGGATTCTTATGAATCTGAAGGAAGAGATGTTTACAGGGTCTCAAGCAACGCTATTAAGTACCTCTTGGATACAGGGTCTAGTTCCCATTATTATCACATTATGGAGTGTACTACAGTAAAGCAGGTGTTGTAAGCATTTGATGGATCCCTAATAAGCATTGGAGGTAACCCCTTAAACGTTCTGGGAACCGTATGGTTAACATTTAAGACTGGTAATAAATCATTCACATATGTAGTCATAATAGTTGGAATCCCCTATAACAGGTTAATTATAGGTGCTGATCTGCTATGGCGATTAAGTCCCATTGTAGACTGTGTGAATGTCATGCAATTGTCTTTTGCCCAGATAAATCTGGAGAAAGCAGTGGTAAGTATTAAGACTTATTATGACCTAAAGACCACCAAAAGGGAATATGCTATACCTACTAACGGGGAGACTTTAGAAAAGTGGGTTCATTTTAACCAACTGCGTGCTTGTTAAAGACAGTGGATCAGGAAGTTGGGGATTATCTGAGGTCCAGACAGGTGTCTATCCTTTCACACATACTATTATTTTAATTTTATTTTTTTTAATTGTTTTAATTTAATTACTTATTTATCATAATTGGTCCTCATGGTGGTGCATCAGGACCCCACCTAATGCCCCCCCCAGCTATTGATCTCCCAGACAATAGCATTGGGAGATCAAGAGAGGTGAAACAGGGGAGCAGTATGGCAGTGACATTACAAGCAGCTGGGTGCCCACTTCTGGGGTACTGGAACTAGGTTCTGTCGATTACTAAGTGGCCATGTGGACTGAAGCAATGGTCATATCCCCTGCTCTCTCACCCACAACCCAGGTGGGCTTGTTGTGTTTTATTCAATATGTATATTGTGGTTGTGTATTTAAATATTATGTGGTATTGTAATATAAGCTGAGTATGTATACTGTTCACCAGAGTGCCAGTTAAATAGAATATCCCCATATTCTAATTATTAGCAGTAAATAAGCACTCAAAGATCTACTAACAGACATATTAACTATTCCAACACTTTAAAGAATAGCATATTTCTTATCACAAATATTTAAGATGGTCCATGTGCCCTTCATTAGGTTCAAACAAGATTTCCAATAGATCTTATCACTAAAACAGCATCAAACCAAATAAGTAAGTCCTCCCACATCACAGAGCATATAAATAATAAACTCTGAAGATATATATATATATATATATATATATACATATATATCTTCAGGGTTTATTATTTATATGCTCTGCCAAACTTACTCACTGCCCACTGGTAGATATACCCTCATACACTGCCTGACCCCTTGTCCCTCGCCCCACCTGGCTTCACTTGCAGTCACAGGTACTCATGTACACTGACTGACCACTGACAGCCATTGAATCACACACTGTTTGTTTCCCCATCCTTGTTCCACTGGTAGCCACACTCCTGGCACCCAATATGGTATGTCAGCCCACAGCAGTGGGGTACCATTTTTTGGTAGGCTAGCAGGAGGTCCTCCTAGGAAATCCCATGGTGTTAAACCGTTTTTTGTAAAAAAAAAAAAAAAAAAAAAACAAACAAAAAAAAAAACACTTTTTTTTTTTTGCAGCACCACATTCTAGAAATAGTTGTGCAAATAACTTTGGGGTAGAAAGGCAAGTGACCCCTCATTAGATACAGCAGGTTATCTTATTTCCAAAATGGTGGTTTATCTACCTTTTCTTCACTTCTGTAGGTTTTCGTACAGGCAAGTCAGGTTTGAGAAAATGTTAGAGGTTGTTTTAGGTGTAGTTTTGTACTACTAGCACCCCCTAAGGTAGGTCAACTCATACCAATGGGGTGTCATTTTTCTTCTAGGACCACTAGCTAATGAATACAGTTTGAAATTCCATGGTTTTCACATATTTCAGTACATTTGAAGAGGCAGAAATGTAAGAAAATGCCTTTTTTTCATTAGCACCACCTTCTGGAAGCATTCGTGCACACCAGGCTTTGGATAAGAAGGCAACTGACCTCTCATTAGATGCAACAGGCTGTCTTCATTCCAAAATGGCATGTTTTCTCTACATTTCCTGCATATCTATTAAATTAAAAAACAAAAGTGTCAGATTTAGTGTTCCTAGCACCCACATATTGTATGTTAACCCACACAAATGGGCTACCATTTTTCTCATGTTGGTAACAGGTACTGAATACAGCAGGAAATTTTATGTTTTTCAAAGATTTGAAGTTGTGGAAATGTAAAAAAAACATGTATTTATTCCTATAGTGCCACCTTTTGGAAATATGTGTGCACTTCAGCCCAGGGATAGAAAGGCAAGGCAGAAATGTAAGAAAATGCCATTTTTTTCCTATAGTGCCACTTACTGGAAACATTTGACCACACCAGGCTTGGGGTAAGAAGGCAAGCCACCCCTCATTAAATGTGGCAGGTTGTCTTCTTTCCAAAATGGTATGGTTTGTGTACCCTTTCTTCACTTCTATAGAAGACTCATGGCTTTTTCAAATAATTTAAACATTTGCAATCAAGGTAAATGTTTTTGATACATGTATGTGACTGTAGCAAAATAAGTACATTTTCACTTTTTTGTCATTATGACATCATAGCTTTTTGCACGATGCAAAATTCTCTTCTTGTAAGGTACCACAAAAAAGCTCAATATATAGTTTTCCATATATAACTAAAAATTTCACAGTGGAAATCAAATTGTTAAAACAAGTGAATCAGGCACACTCTTTTTTTTCTTCAATTAAAACTTAACTTTTAATGTCCATACATATTTACATCTATCTAACATTTCAGTCTATTATTAAGAGTTTTATCAGTGACATATTGCTTACATTGTGGATATCACCATCTCGTTTCTAAATAGTCTCCCCCACACCTGGCTCGAATCACCCGCTTACCTGGTTACCATAGTAACCTGCAGCATCAGATCCTCCCCCAGGCATAAGTGAGAGCATTCACAGAACTGTCTTAACCCTCTGAGTACCCAGACTGGTAATCAACCCTTCCTCAATGGAACGCCGACTATCTACCCGAGTCCCAAATACCAGGTCCCTCACATATCAAATGTCAAACATACAGTCATCAACATTTAAAATTATCAAATTATCATGTGTTCCCATTTGACATTTTGTCCAAAACCCATCAGCTACATCATGTCTACATGCCTCCTTATTACAGATAACTCATTAAACTAAATTGTTCATTCAACCCCATTAGGGCAAGTGTCCCCACTCTTTACACTCAATTCATCTCTCTTCTAGCCAGTCTTTTCAGCCTATTACCCCCCCCCCCCCCCGTGGATCAATCTTAATCCATTTAATAGGACAACATTGTAGCTCTCTCAGTTTATGTCTACATTGAATGAGCTACCGGAGTCATATTTAACTCCTTCTCACTAAGTGTCCCTTTTAGACCCCTAATAATAGAGGATCTGTGTTCTCTGATCCTCTCTTTGAAGGGGCCTGCTGGTCTTGCCCACATAATATTTTTTACACGGACAGCACAACAAATATACTACAAATGCAGTGGAGCATGTTAAATGTTCCTTGATATGGATAATATAATCTGTGGGTGTTACCACAATGGTAGATCCAGTGATCATATGACTGCATGTTACACAACCAATGCATTTAGTAATACCCTATTTCGCTGGCTTCTGTACATTGGAACACTTGTCTCTAGGGTCAGATCTAACTAATTCGTCTCTGATGTTTCTTCCGTGCTTAAATCAGAATCTAGGAGTTTCCTGAAATAAATGACCAATCTCTGGATAGGTTGCTAATAAATGCCAATTTTTTTTACGAATGGTATCCTTAAACGGGGGAGCCACATCTGAGAAAGTGGTCATAATCAACATTCCCTGATCATCCTGTGTCGTCCTCTCTGATTTTCTGTGGAGCAAAGATTGTCTATCCAAATTCTGCACTTTGTCAATATCTTCCTGGATACAGTCTGCTCTATACCCCCTCTCGATAAACTTATTACGCATTGTGTACAGTGACTCTGCTGCTGAATCCGGTCGTAATTCAATTCTTTTAACCCTCATAAGTTGTGATACTCGTAATCCCTTTTTCAATGAGGTAGGATGCTGACTTCTTGAATGCAAGTATGTGTTTCTATCTGTTGTCTTTGTGTACAATGAAGTTTGAAAACCTTCACCATCCTTATGAATCATTACATCCAGATAATTAATCTGCGTGTCACTGAAACACATGGTCATTTTAATCGGAGTGTCAAGTTGATTTATCATACTATAGAATTCTTCCAGAGTTCTCTGATCATCCGTCCAAATAAAGAACAGGTCGTCAATGAACCTGGTGTAAAAGCTGATAAATTGCCAATATGAAGACTGTACAATATGTGTCCGCTCATATTCCCACACATATGCATTGGCATATGCAGGTGCCATGAGCGAACCCATACCTGTGCCAGCTACTTGAATATACAACAAATCTTCAAATTTATAATAATTTCTATTTAATACCAATTCGACCAGACCTACAATGTAATTAATCTCCTCCACAGAAAAATCATCACTATTGGACAATAGCTTCCACAATGCATCCCTACCTCCCTCATGTGGGAAGCAAGTGTACAAGCTAGTAATATCCATAGTTACCAATATACATTGAGATGTATCCACAGTTACAGATGCAAGTTTGTTTAAAAAATCGGTTGTGTCCTTAATAAATGTAGGTAATTTCTGTATGGCGGGCTGCAACAAAGAATCAATATATTGAGCCGATGCATATGTTAAAGACCCCCTAGCTGACACAATGGATCTTCCCAGTGGATCCACTATTGTCTTGTGTATTTTGGGAAGACAATATAGAACTGGGATTATAGGATGAAGTGACTTCAAGAACTCTCCCACAGTACTTTCAACAATACCATCATCCACTCCCCTTTGGATATATGCATTTAATTCTGTCACAAACAGTTTGGTTGGGTCATGCATCAATTGTTTATAACAGTCAGAAAGTTGTCTTCTCACCTCTGCTCTGTATTTTTCATTGGTCTGCACAAGGACTCCTCCTCCCTTATTAGCCAGATGAATAATAATTTGCCTGTTGTTCTTTAAATCATTCAAGGCTCATTTCTCCACAGGAGAAATATTACTATACTTTGGCTTGGTGTTTTCTAACCTCTTTATGCTGTCTTGTTGAATAATCCTCCCAAACATTTTGATTGAAGCATTATGTGTCACTGGATCAAGCATGCTCACCACTTAAAAGGAATATTTGATGTGTTGTGCTACATTAGTGGAGTCCTTGAAGTAAACGTGCAGTCTTAGTTTGCGCTGTAATCTGTATAATTCAATCTCTGTTCTAAATTTGTCTGGTCTTTGTGTGGAGACGAAGCTCAATCCTTTGTTCAATACTGACACCTCATCTGCTGTTAAACTGTGACTGAATAGATTAAAGATAATTTCTTGGGTCCCACTGGGGGCTTAATTTCTTTGTTTTTTCCTCTGCCCCCTCCTGATGTGCTTTTGCCAATGCAACTTCTGGTTGTTACCCCTACAAAATTGGCATTTGTTTGTGAGCCATTATTGGAATTTACCGATGTTGCTCCCTCTGGCGTATCAGACTCGCCTTCGGATGAGGAACCATAAATGTCCCTTAATGGTTTTCACTGTCTCCATGGTCGCCTCTTTCTGTATACTGGTCGATTATCATGAATGTCTGTCCTAGTGTCCATTTGTATATTGAAGTAGATTTGCAGTCCTGAATCACTTGCCTTCGTTTCTTACGATTGTATATCAATAGTTGATCTCTGAATTTTTGAACTTGACCCTCCAATTTCTCCAACCAATTTGTTGATGTATCAATCTTAAAAGTTGGCATACTGGTTTCAGACAGTCTTTTAATGAAGTCTCGACAGGTGGTTAATTCGACTCCTACTGCTTTGACGACCAGGATCAAGTCTAAACAGAAGGATAGCAAAAATGCTGAAAATGTGTCTGGTCTACAGGGTACAGGAAATGGCCCAAGCCTCTGGCACTGAAAGGGTTAATATTACATTTTTCCCCGATGAAAGTCCAGCTCTTGGCTTTCAATTACATTTTCATATTTTGTTTTCACTGTCATCATTCTCGCCACTGCCAGCCGGTCGTGGGGCAGTCATGCACAGTAGAGACTGCCCACGCAGAGGCTGATACAGTGCCAGCCGGTCGCGGTGCAGTCATGCTCAGTAGAGACTGGCCACGCCGTGGCTGATACAGAGCTGCTCTGTATCAGACTCATCACGGGCAGTCTCTACTGGGCATGACTGCAGCAGGCGCAGCAGTCTCTACTGTGCATGACTGCGTCATTACAGACTTTCTAGCGAATTATTATATAGGATTTTTTTTGATCCATGCATTGCTCAATGTGTAACAATCAGTTCTGTTCCACTTGTTTCAACTTGTTTAGATATATTGCAATAGGGTACTGCTGTGTGGTGCTGAGGGTTAGTTGCTCGCCACTATTTAGTAGTTTAGTAGTGTGTCTATATAGCAATATGGTTTATTTAACCTTATTCTAATTATCCATATGTATTACTGATGCTTTTATCTATACCTGAGTATCTTTGCGTGGGCAACGGAGACGGGTCTCCTCCACCTGTGAGGCAATCAGCTTTTATTTTCCTACTACCATAGTTACGGTTTCAGTGAAGTCCTTTCGTCCTTTATGGTTGTGGTAGATGGCTGAGTTTGTCGCTGGGTGTGGGAGGGAATTCATCCATGGCGTCCAATCAGGTGTATCAGAAAGATTTAACTAAAAGGAAACAGTGACTGCTATTTTTTTTTATGTAGCTTTGAAAAGGAGTGTTTTATCTGCAAAACACATCAGTGGGCCATTTATTTTACTTTTAATACATTTTTCTATTTTTTTGGAGAGACCATTGTTTTTTTTTTATTTTCTTGGGAGAGCAGCTCTTGTTTCTAGGACATGGAACCCAAAACGAAGATGGGAATTTTTGCCACAGGTGATCTATATCAGAGCACTTTGGGATTAGTCCCCCACTGACCCTTTTACAAGTAAAAGCAATTGTTATATGTTTATTTAGAAGTGTGACTTAAGTGATATAGTACCACTGGGTGCCCTCTCTTTGTATTTTTTTCTATATGCATAAGAAATCTGCCCTCACTATACAGAGATCAGCTATGTTATATTTAATAATAACAACAATGATAATAATAATAATAACAGAAATTTATATTTGCTATAGTGATCCATTACAGTTTTTATTTAGCCAGTATATTTCCAGCAGACTGTTAAAAATTGGACTCTGACTCAAAAACAAGTATATAAAAGTAGGATGGCCTGTAATTTTTTCCAACACAATTAACAATCCTAAGATCTACTGATAGTGAGGAAGAATGGACCAGACTATTTCTATTTGCTATAATGGAAGCAAGTACAAGTCTTGTGATTATCTAAAATAATGTCATCAATGAAGCAGAACAAGAAAGTGTACTAAAACGTTATTCCCATGTTTGTGCTTCAGACAAGTGTTCTCATATGTTTTAATTCCAAAGCTTCTTATATGCATATTTAACAATTATGTTTGTCTAGTAAAAACAATAAATTACATTTGTTCATGAGAAAGGGTTGTATAAAAAAACCTTACCAGTAGTACCCGAAGTATAAATATACAGAGCTGGAGATCTCGAGGTCACATCAGATCTGTGACATCTCGGAACATGCTGATCAGAAGCAACGTCCACTTTATCAAGCAAACTATCCACCCCTTTGGTGGGAGATTCTCTGCTCAGATAAAATACTTGCACGTCCTCTTTTGTCAGAGCAGATAGCACTTCTTCCAGTGCATTCTTTAGTTCTGAGCAAACAGAAGATAAGAATAAGATAAATGAAGCATTAAACTGCAGTTTGGTCATGCATATTAGTCTGAGATACATGTACAGAAGGGGTGTTGATGTTTGGTCCTCAAGGGCTTCAAGCAGCCAGGATTTAAAGAATTCTCTGTCTTAGCAAATGTCATTTAATATAAAATGCCACTAACTCATCTGTGCTTAACCAGGGATATCCTTAAATCCTGATCTGTTTGCTGCCCATGCAGTACAAATGCCAACACTCCCATTAGTGGCAAATCCAGGATTTACATAGATGTCTTCAAGAAATATAAAAACATATAGATCTACAGGAATTCCTAGAACTGGTTTTGTGCAATTCTTTACCCAGATCCCACTGCAGTTTCACAGTCCAGGATTGAGCAACCTGCATCCCTCCAGCTGTTGTCGAGCTACAACTCCCATTGTCTTCTTCTGGCAGTGGACTATGGGAATTGTTGTCCAACAGCAGTTGAAGAGAAACATATGTCCAAAACAAACATCAATGGGGTGTTAAAGTTTGGTGTTTTTTTTATCTGATATCTGCAATATAACACAAGTTGATTTTTGTTGGAAACTGAAAATCCCCCTCCCAGTTTGTCTTTACATGGTGTATTGTGAGCTACTTTAGTACTTAACCTCTACTTTCTAAATAGTTATAACATTCTAAAGCAAGTTAAGATTCTCAAATTGTCATGTGGAAAACTGTCAGCTTATAAATTTATATTACAGAAATGGCTGACTGAGACACAAGTGGCTGCCTGTCTCTAGACCTAATTCACAAATCCAGAAATTTACAGACTATTGATTCCTGTGGTAGTGAAGACTCTGATATACCCAATGAGTAACACCACCATTTACTGTACCATATACCTCAACTCAAGCACCTACGTTTTTAGACATACACAAAAGATCCTAAACAAAAATAGACCCCACAAAAGAAGGGGTGGATGGAAACAGTATCACCACAATACCACTTGTACACCAAAGACCAAATAGGTTTTAACCTCAGCCAGCACTCTCCTTCTGAGGTTGAAATGGGACTTTCTTTTGTGTCTAGTTCTAGATACCATCCTTTTGATATTAACATAGAAACATAGTAACATAGTTGATGAGGTTGAAAAGAGACATGCTTCCATCAAGTCCAGCCCATGCCAAATCACCCCTGTTGATCCAGAGGAAAGCAAAAAAACAAAACAAAACCGCATTGAAGCCATTTCCAATTAAGCCCCAAGTGGATAAATAAAAATCCTTCCTGACTCCAAGTGGCAGTCAGACAGTTCCCTGGCTCAACAACCTATCTACATTGAAGCCATATGTCATATTTCTCAATACTGTTGTGTGCTAGATAGGTACTTTTTTTTTTTAAATCAGTTACAGTGGCAGCAAGCACAACATCCCAAGGTACAGGATTCCATAGCTTTACCACCCTTACTACAAAAAAACCCTGCTTTTATTTTAGCTGAAAGCTCCTTTCTTATAGTTTTAATGTATGACCTCTGAGTCTTAGCTTAGCTCTTTGCATAAATAATTAATTGAATAGTTCTTTGTATTGACCGTGAATATATTTGTAATTGGTAATCATATCACCCCTTAGACTTCTCTTCTTTAATCTAAACAAACCGAGTTTTGGCTAGTTTCTCTTTATAACTCAGATACTCTAAACCCTTTATCAGTTTTGCACGTCTCTACACTTTTCCCAGTTCTATAATGTCTTTTTTAAGAACTGGTGCCCAAAACTGTACTCCATATCCTAGATCAGGCATTAACAATGATTTTTATAGAGGTAAAATTATATTAGCATCCCGTGCATTTATGCCTCTTTTTATGCAGGATAGTACCCTATTTGCTTTTGCTAGTTAGTACTTCAGTCCTAACTAGCAATTGTAAATAGTGTCTCTTTGGTACAAGATCTGTAAGATCTCTCATAAAAGTGATCTTATTAGTGTGTAGGGTGGGTAATAGAAAAAAAAGATAAAACCTAAAACAGATTTGACAGTAGAACCCTTACTTTTTGGGACCACAGATAGATAAAAACTGATAAAACCTAAACCATTTAAGAGACCACTCAATTCAACTACATAATTGGGGCTGATGAGAATTATCAAATGACCATGGTACTTTTAACCCTTCAAATGCCAGAGAGTTCTGCTTTGGAGACATCTCTAGAATTCAAGGGATTAAAAGCTATATTTTCCCCTATGGTACAGTTGGTGCATTTTTCCCCAATTGTGCAGTTGGTTTGTTCCAGTTTGCACCTCTTTAGCTACTTGAATTGCATTGATCATTGCTTAAAGATTAGAACACTGCCCCTTTTGGTTCACATAGGTTCATCTCCTGTTTGATGTTTTACCTTAACTGCAAAACACATTCCACTCATCATTTAAAAATTTCTTGGATAAACAACCAGGGTTTAAATGTTATGAATGACTGCCAACACATTTTTACAAAAAGCACCTTTGGTGCATATTTTAGGGCCTAAGTATCTAGGAAATATTTTTTAAAAATGATGACAAGCAACACAAAATATGTATGAGCGCCAGAGGGATATCCAAGCCCTCTGGCACTCAGTGGGTTAAATCATATTCCTTTTTAGGTGATACATGTTTTTCAGTGTTTATTTGAAGTTACAGACTGAATTTATACATAGGGTTTTCCAACACATTACAACATCCCTCTGGCACTCGGAGAGTTAATGGCCTACTGTTGCTACAGATTGCAACTCATTTGGGAGAAAAAAAAATAAAGGTCTGCCTTACCTGGAGCAGCAATCAGCACCTTTGCCCCGCTAGCCCTAAAGCAGTGAAGAAAGGACTTTGCACGTATATTGTAGTTCATACAAGCCATTGGACATCCAAGCTTGGCTAAGCCTAGCCAAATCCAGATATAGGCTGGTTCATTTCCAATAAAAAGGGCAACACAGTCCCCTTGCTTAAGCTTTGCATAATGTTTCAGTGTCCAAGCTAGCTGGTTGCTTTTAAGATCTATCTGCTGGTAGGTATATGTCTGGTCTTGATAAAGTATAAAGTTCTGCTGAGGTTTAATGGATACCTGGTTCAAAAATATATCCACTAAAGTACTTGGGGGGGAGCTTCGCATGTATCGTTGTACCTTTCGCACATAGCCAAAAAATCTGATAAAGAAGTGCAGGTCCTGCCACAAATAAGGAACAAATATGCGCTTTAATAGCCAGAGAAGGGGAAGCCCCAGAAGAAGAGTCTGCAGTGCAGACATCCCGTTCCAGCAAGCAGGAACAGAAAGCAAAATAACACTGGAATAAGTTACCAAGTACAAGTACTGAATCACAAAAGCAACAGGGAAAGGTGTGTGTTATACTGTACAAAGACCTCAGGATTGTACTCTGAACCTCTACAGTTTCATATGGTTATGTAAGGAATATGAAGCGTATTAGAAGTAATTATATATAGCTAAAGAAAATGTGCTAGGGTCAATATGATATGTACACAAAAATTAAGAAAAGAAAAGAAACCCATATACAGCACCATAGGAAACATAGGTGAAAAATGTGTTGGAATAGGTGAAAAATTTGCTGTAATAGGTGAAAAGGGGGACAATTTTGCATTAGAGAAAAGAAGAAAATTTTTGTAAAAAAAAGAGTAAAATTGTCAGGTTTTCATGAAAAGTCATGCTGTATATTTTTCTCCCTTTTCGCCCACCCCTACTTGCAGGAGCAGAGCTAAGTTAACCTGCAGCAGCAATATGGACTCCAAAGCACATACATATAAAATGGAACACTTCAATAGGTGGAATTTACTTCAATTTACTAAGATACTTACACTGAAAATGCTCCCGTTGTACTTGTGAAAAGGGGCAGGCATTGTAGCACTGCATAGGCATTTCAGGGCATTCTTTTCCTTTGGATCTTATTTATCACCATTAGTCAACCCTTCGAGAGCCATAGGGCTGTGCAATGCATTGCATTGCTTTGCAATGTACTGTACAGCCCTTTGGCACTCAAAATTTAACAAGGCACAGAGGAAATGGTGTAACCTTATGCCACTTTCCTGTGCATCCTATGGAACAGGCCTAAGGTGCTTCCTGGAATTAATCCTTTGAGTGCCAGACAGGTATCCAACACAAAGTCTTAGCAATGGAAGAGCGTGTATAACAGTATGCTCTAAAGCTGTACATGGTCTTATGTATATCCAGGAGTGCAGTCACTATGGCTACCTCCAGTCAAGCAGCACGTGTGGATTTGTACATTCTTACCGTTAAAGGGACATTATCAACTAAAAATTAAAAGGGCTAAAATCCGATATACTATTATGTTCTTCTGTTGTTATGAAAGTTCTACATTTTTCAAAGTAAAAGGTGACAGTGGCCACTTACGGACAATTTTTATTAGGCCTGTCAAAAAACAGGTAAATGACTGAAAACAATGTCATAGGTTACACTTATTACTCGCATAAACAGAGAGGGGTCAAAGGATAATGCAGAGCTGCCTCCAGATGAATAGGAAAAGCTCATTTATAATATATTTTGTGTTTTATAAACATTAGCTAGGAGTATATAAAATTTAAATAGTATGAACTCTGTTCATTTTTAGGTGGAAATGTCCCATTAACAACATAATAAAATAGTGCAGAGTAAAGATAAGATAACTATATGAGTAAGGCATTAAAAGGGTAAGGCTGGGAGGAAAAGAATGTCTTGATGTATGAGTAGGGCATGAAAAAGGGCAGCAGGTGTACTAAGGGACAAACCAGATGCTCCATAGGAGACAAATACAAATTCACTTTGAGTTAAGTAAAGCTTTTAAGGGGTTAAGCTCAACCAAATCAGTGGATATTTGGGAATATTTATTTTGCTATTATGGTGTATTTTGGCTCCCCAGAACTGAGTCAGTTCCTCTTAGTAAATCAGCCTCAGGGAGGAAACATGTGAGACTTGATAGAGGGGATGAGATGGGAATATGAATATGGAGTGTGAACGAGAGGTTGGATAGAGGAGATGAGATAGGAAAGAATAAGGAGTGTGAAATAGAGGCTGGGTAGAGGGATGAGATAGGAATGAACAAGGAGTGTGAAATAGAGGCTGGATAGAGGAGATTAGATAGGAATGAACAAGGAGTGTAAAAGTGAGGCTGGATAGAGGGGATGAGATAAGAAAGAAAAAGGTGTGTGAAACGGAGGCTGGTGAGAGGGATGAGAGTAATGAACAAGGAGTATGAAAGAGAGGATGGAAAGAGGAGTTAAGATAGGAGTGAATTAGGAATGGGAAAGAAAGAATGGATAGAGGATAGGAGATGGGAATTAACAAGGAGTGTGAAAGAAAGGCTGGTTAGAGGGATGAGATAGGAATGAACAAGGAGTATGGAATAGAGGCTGGATAGAGGATATTAGATAGGAATGAATAAGGAGTGTGAAAGAGATGCTGGCTAGAGAGGATGAGTTAGGAATGAAGTAGTGTATCAGGCAATCTTGGGGAGTGTCAGAGTACCTGAAGCTAGAGAGTGAAGTGTAGAGAGTGTGGCTAGGAAGCTCTGGCAGCCATTGGTGTAATCTTGCTTCTGCCTAAGCAGTGGTTAGAGGTGCTGGCTGCAAAACCAGATTGCAGGATGGAAACATCAGTGAACTGCAAAGTGGTAATACTGACACAACCCCCACAGGGAGAACAAGGTAGGAACCATGGATAGTTGGATTCCAATTAAGAGATATCTAAGCAGAATCGGAAGGCAGGCCAAGATCAGGGCAGGAGGAGATCACAGTCAAGAGACAAACTGAGGTCCACCCAGAGAATTAGAGCAGAATCAAGGATCTAAGTCATCACCAAAAACAGCTACTAACTGAGCACTGAATAAATGTGAGATGCGAAGATAAAGGAGCAAAGAAGTGTGCTATGTTGCGAAGTGCTGTATCGGTGCACCCACGTACAAATGTGAAAAAATTCCTTCGGGGGTGCCACCAATCTACCCTCACAGAGGCATGGCCAGCAGGAGAAAGCAAGGCATGACATGCCCCCCCCCTCTAGGGCACCCTCCATGCGGCAGCAACCAGGGGAACAGGATGATCCCAATGAAAAGCCCGGATGAGAATGGAAGTGTGAAGGGAAGAAGCCAGCTCCCAGGAACACTCCTCAGGGCCATAGCCCTTCCAATGAATAAGGAACTGAAGCCAACCCGAGCAGACATGGGAATCCAGGATAGACACAACCTCAAATTCCTTATGGCCATCAACCAGCACTGGGGATGGGTGGGTGCAGGCTGTAATTGACTTAGAAGGGGGACATCTTAGCAGAAGTGTGCACATGGTTGTTTTCAGCAAACTCCGCCAGAGGAAGAAAGTCCACTCCACTGTCCTGCTGGTAGGACGTGAAGCAAAATAAGTATTGTTCCAACAAATGATTGGTCTGATCCATCTGGCCATTGGACTGGGGGTGAAAAGCAGAGTAAAGGGAGACTTGGATATGGAGAGAGGAACATACACCTTTACAGAATTTAGAGGTAAACTAAGAACCTTGATCCAAGCCCATCTCATCAGGAATGCCATGAATGTAAACAACGTCATGGATAAACAAAGAGGCAGTCTCTGAAGCAGATGGAAGTTTCTTTGCTGGAAAAATGTGAGCCATCTTGGTCAGTCTATCAACAAGGAGAAGAGTATTAGTCTGTTACCCATGCCTGTTTCCCCACGTATCCCTGGCCGTGTCTCTCTGCAGCGGCGGTGCTTCCAGATTTCGGCTCAGTGGGGCCGCACATGCGCAGTACATTGCTGCCTTCTGCTTGGCGGCTGCGCATGCGCCCGGTCCGGCGCTCGATTGGACAGGTTTCTCCTATCCAACACGGCTCCCAGGCAAGCCCCCCTCTCTGCCCCATCCATTCGCTGCCTTATGTATTTAAATGGGCTATCCCAGGCATAGGGTGCCCGTTCCACGAGCTTCTATAGTACTTAATCCGTATCCTGCTTTGTTAGTTACTGACTTTTGGCTCTGATTCTGACCTCTGGCTTGTCTCCAGTCCCTGGCTTAACCCTTTTCTCTGATTCTGACCTCCGGCTTGTCTCCAGTCCCTGGCCTGACCCTTGGCTCTGATTCTGACCTCCGGCTTGTCTCCAGTCCCTAGCTTGACCCTTGACACTGATCCTGACCTCTGGATTGTCTTCAGCTCCTGGCTTGACCTCTGGATCTGTGTCTGATTTTGTTAGTGCCTCCCGCCCAGATTCCAGCTTGTCTTGTCGGCCTGGTTCCTGACGGTACCCAGGGCACTCCCATCCTGATTGCACCCCAGCTCAGCTGGGGTGGAACAATCTGGTTTCGCAACCAGCACCTTTACTTAGCTTCAGCTGCAGCAAGTGAGTATCTGGCATGCCGTCTCCAATCTCATGCATCGCTCCCCATTTGGTGAGAGTTGGAACGGGTCATAAACTACCCGACATGGACCCGTCTGAGGCAACCTGGACCACCAGGAACAGGTGCTGGCCTCCCACTCTGCGCATCTGCAGAATCTGGAACGCAAACTGGATGCTGTGTTAGAAATGCTGCGTTCCTCAGCAATGCAGGCTACGGTCACTGCTACTACCACCACCGCCGCCTCTGGCATAGTGCTGCCTGACAAGTTTTCAGGACGGCCAGTTGACTTCCGAGGGTTCCTCAATCAATGCCAGCTGCACTTCCGGACCTTACCCCAGACGTTCGGCTCACATGCTGCCTGGGTCTCCTTCATCATCTCTCTCCTCAAGGACGAGGCGTTGGCCTGGGAATTCCCCTTAGTGGAGCAGCAGTCCCCGTTATTAAATGACTCCAACGCCTTTATCTCCGCCTTCAGGGCAGTTTTCTATGTTCCAGGAAGAAGTGCTTCAGCTGAGTCGACACTCTTAGGGCTACACCAGGAAGCCAGGTGTGTTGTCAAGTACGCGGTGGAATTCCGCACCCTCTCGTACAAGACTGATTGGAACCAGGGAGCCCTGAAGGCTGCATTCTGGCGTGGGCTCAACAATCGCCTTAATGACGCCCTGACCTGCCATGGTTTGAAGGACTTCATCTCCTTGTGTCTAGACCTACACTAACTTCTGCAGGAGAGGCAACTGGAGTGTGACCGCAGCAAGAGGCGAACGGCAGCGGCCGAGACTCTGGCAGAGGAACGTTCCGCGGCTGAGACACCCATGGAGATTGGAGGTGTCACTCGGGTGACTGACAACAGGAAGAGGTGCCGAACCCTAGGGCTATGCCTGTACTGTGGGCAAGCGGGCCACATGCTCCGACAGTGTCCCGTCCGTCCGGTAAAAGACATGGCTTAGCTGACTTCCAAGGAGGTCAGCTAAGCCCGGCCCGTCAGCCTCCCCATGGGCGATCCAGGTTGTTTGTTCCGGTGACTCTCCAATGGGCCGCCAGGACCATGACCACTGCTGCCTTTATCGACTCCAGGGCCGCCGGGTTATTCGTGGATGGTGCCTTGGCCCGGTCGCTTGGAGTGCCATGCCGTCTCAAGGAGCAGCCCCTGCTGGTGTCCTCTTTGGGCGGAGGACCCTTGGGTTCTGGCAGGATTACCCAGGAGACCGAGACGCTCGTCCTGACCACAGGGGTTCTCCATACCGAAGACGTGGTCCTGGGCCTGGTGTCCTCTCCCTTCACCCCTATTGTCTTGGGACTTCCTTGGCTCCAGCGCCATAACCCCGTTTTCAATTGGAGGACTGGAGATTTCACTCAGTGGAGTGAGTCCTGTTGTCTGACTTGCCTCCCTAAGGAACCAATTTCTCTGCCCTTGTCTGTCTCGGCTTCTTTGAGTCTTCATGACACCCTACCCGTAGCCTACCTTGTCTTCAAAGATGTCTTCTCCAAGTCTCAAGCCGAACACCTTCCCCCGCATTGACCCTACGATTGCCTGATCAACCTCCTACCTGGGTCTCAACCACCGAGAGGAAGGACATTCCAGCTCTCTCCACCCGAGATGAAAGCCTTCACCACCTACATCCAGGAGAACCTGGCCAGGGGTTTCATTCGTCCATCCACTTCACCCGCTGGGAGGGATTCTTCTTCGTGGGCAAGAAAGACGGCTCTCTGAGTCCATGCGTGGACTACTGAGGCCTGAACTGCATCACAGTCAACAACAAGTATCCACTGCCTCTCATACCTGAGCTGTTTGACCTTCTCTGTGGGGCCACCTGGTTCACTAAGCTGGACCTGAGGGGGGCCTGTAACTTAGTCCGTATCAGGCCTGGGTATGAATGAATGATGACCTTTAACACCAGATACGGGCACTACGAGTATCTGGTTATGCCCTTCGTGCTATGCAATGCCCCAGACATCTTCCAGACCTTCATCAATGACGTGTTCCGAGACATGCTCACGTCACACATGGTGGTTTACCTGGATGACATCCTCATATTCTCTCCCACGCTGCAGCAGCACCGACTTCATGTCAAAGAAGTGCTTCAGCGACTCCGAGAAAACAGTCTCTACGCCAAGCTGGAGAAATGCGAATTTGAGAAGGATCGGTTCCCCTTCCTGGGGTACATCATCTCCAGTTCCAGTCTTCAGATGGATCCTGGCAAACTCGCTGCTGTCACCAATTGGCCTTGACCCACGGATCTGAAGGCAGTACAGCGCTTCCTAGGGTTTGCCAATTACTACAGGAGGTTCATCCGGAACTACTCTACCCTAGTGGCTCCTTAACTGCCATGACTAAAAAAAGGACTGACCCACGGATCTGGACTAAGGCAGCTGTGACTGCTTTCTCTGCCCTCAAGACCACCTTCACCGCTGCTCCTGTTCTCTGATATCCGGACATCGCTTATCCTTTCATCCTCGAAGTCGATGCTTCCGAGCAAGGGCTCGGTGCAGTACTGTAGCAGCGAGATCCTGACATCCAGCAAGCCAAAAAGAATGTTGATCCATCATGCCCCTCAGGGCGCCTGTTTGTGCTTGTCCAACACTGCTCTGAGATACTGCGGCGGGCACATCAGTTGCCCACCTCTGGCCATCCTGGGATTGCCCACACCACAGACTTGGTCCAGCGTCAGTTCTGGTGGCCCCCATTACCACGCGATGCAAAGGACTTAATGCAAGGCTGTCATCACTGTGCCAGACATAAACAGCCCAGATCCCGGCCTGTTGGTCTTTTATAGCCTCTTCCAGTGCCTTCTTCCCCATGGACTCACATATCCATGGACTTCGTGGTGGACTTACCCCCATCCAAGAAGAACACAGTCATCCTGGTTATTGAGGACCACTTCTCCCGTCAGGTGCACTTCGTCCCTCTGCTCAAGGTGCCCTCCTCCCAGCAGCTGGCTGACATCTTCTTTCAAGAGGTGTTCCGTTTACACGGCCTTCCCCTGAAGGTGGTGTCGGACAGGGACAGCCAGTTCACCTCCCGATTCTGGAGGGCTTTCTGTGCTAGCTTAGGTATCACGGTACATCTGTCTTCCGCCTACCACCCACAGTCCAATGGACAAACCGAAAGGACCAATCAGGCACTCAAGCAGTACTTACGCCTGTTTGTGGAACCCCTCCAAAACAACTGGACAGACCTTCTCCCATTGGCAGAATTCGCCTTCAACAGCTGTCGGCACGAATCACTCCAATGTTCTCCTTTCTTTGCTGCCGGCGGGTACGATCCTGCTTCCCTTCCGCTCTCCTCCTCCTCCTCTGGCATTCCCGCCTTGGAAATCACTTGGACGACCTGGAAACCCACTGGCAACATATCTGTTCACGACCAGTGACTACTGAGGCGCTGTACAAAAGAGAGAAGACGGATATCCAGCCCTAAGTATGCAGTAGGAGATGAAGTATGGCTCTCCACTAAGAATCTATGCCTTTGGCAACCATCTGCCAAGTTTGGCCCCCTCTACATTGAACCCTTCCGAATCTGCTATCAGATCTCCCCAGTGACGTTCGCCCTGGACCCACCTTCTTCCATGCTGATACCTGACTCATTTCACGTGTCTCTACTCAAGCCTCTAGTTCACCCCTCGCTCCTTCACCACTCCTCCAGTCCTAGTCGATGGGAAAGAGGAGTACGTTGTCTGGAAGCTTCTTGATTCCCGCCTCATTCAGGGTTCCCTCCAGTACCTCGTTGATTGGAAGGGCTACAGCACAGAGGAGCGTTCCTGGGTTCCTGCTTGTGACCTGCATGCCCCGGCCTTTCGGCGGGCTTTTCATCGTGCCTTTCCCACCAAACTTGGTCGTCCGGGGGCCTCCCATTGAGGGGGGTGGTGTCACCGCTTGCCTGGTTCCCCATGTATCCCCGGCCACGTTTCTCTGCGATGGCGGTGCTTGTGGGTTTCGGCTCAGTCGGGCCGCGCATGCACAGTACATTGCTGCCTTCTGGTTGGAGGCTGCGCGTATGCCCGGTCCGGTGCTTGATTGGACAGGCTTCTCCTATCCCGTACAGCTCCCAGGCAAGCCCCCCTCTCTGCCCCGTTCATTGGCTGCCTTACATATTTAAACGGGCTATCCCAGACATAGGGTGCCCGTTCCATGAACTTCTATAGCTCTTAGTCTGTATCCTGCTTTGTTAGTTATTGACCTTTGGTTCTGATTCTGACCTCTGGCTTGTCTCCAGTCCCTGGCTTGACTCTTGGCTCTGATTCTGATCTCCGGCTTGTCTCCAGTCCCTGGCTTGACCCTTGGTTCTGATTCTGATCTCCGGCTTGTCTCCAGTCCCTGGCTTGACCCTTGGCACTGATCCTGACCTCTGGCTTGTCTCCAGTCCCTGGCTTGACCTCTGGCTCTGTGTCTGATTTCGTTAGTGCCTCCCGTCCAGATTCCAGCTTGTCTTGTCGGCCTGGTTCCTAACGGTACCCAGGGCACTCACATCCTGGTTGCACCCTGGCTTAACTGGGGTGGAACAATCTGGTTTCTCAATCAGCACCTTTACTCAGCTTTGGTTGCAGCAAGGGAGTACCTGGAATGCCAGCATCGCTCCGCCGCATCGCTCTCCAGCTACTGAACCAGTGCCGGCACCACATAGGTCCCTACTCCCTGCGTGGTGAGATAGTCTATGTACTAGCCGGAGGTAAGTCCACAATGAAATCCATAGAGACTGATGACCAAGGATGGTTCAGAACAGACAGAGGCATTAGTCTATCAGATGATCTACTATGAGGACCCTTGGACATAGCACAGATGGAGCAGGACCTCATGTAATTGTCAATGTAGGATGACATGTAGGGCCACCAAAGGTGGTGAGATACAAGATACAGGGTTTGTCAAATATCAGGATGCCCCGCCAGAGGAGCATCATGGAGAAGCTGAAGAAACTTGAGGCGCAGGGCAGTAGGAATGAACATTCAGTTTTGGTAAAGGAGGAAACCATCTTTTGAACACAGGGGTACCTTAGGTAGGTCCAACTGAAGTACGGGGTACGACTTGATGCAGGCATAAATATCTGATTAGGTCAAGAGGAAATGACCAGTTTTCAGAAAGGTGTCCGCAGAAGAGGAAGGAGTCATAGTGTACTGGAGGGAGTGAGTGTCAGCCTTACCATTACAAGATCCAGGTTGACATGTGATGTATAACTGGAATCTGGAAAAGAATAAGGCCCATCTAGCCTGACTGCACCATAACTGCTTGGCCAGTCTAAGATATTACAGGTTCTGGTGATCCGTAAAGAGAGTGAATGGCAGTTTTGCACCTTCCAACAAGTGGTGCCACTCTTCCAGAGCAAGTTTAATAACCAGCAGCTCCCTGACATTATAGTTTCTCTCCCAGAGAGCGGCTCTTGGTACTGGTCAGGTGAGTAAGAAGGGCCCAATGTTTAGAGTAGTTCCTGATAAACCGCCAATAAAAATTGGCAAAGCCCAGGAAGAGCTGAAGGGCCTTACGGTCAGGGGGGACCAGTCAGTCTAGAATGACAGAGACCTTGCGAGGGTCCATTTTAATCCCTTTAGGAGATAAGAAATTTAGTTTTGGGAACCTCGAAGGAGAAATTTTCCAATTTTGCTATCAGTCTGTGATTACAGAGGCCAGCAAGTACCTTTCGGACATGAGAGCTGTGTTCTTCCAGGGATGAGGAGAAGATTAGAATATCATCCAAATAGCTGTCCATGAACTGTTCCTGTTCTAATAGGTCATGAAAGATATTATTGATGAAGTGTTGGAAGGTCCCTAGACCATTACATAAACTGAAAGGCATCACAAGGTACTCAAAGTACCCATATCAGGTCAGGGCTGAAGTGAGCCCTCTTTCTTTTCAAAAAAGATTCCAGCCCTGGCAGGGGATGTTGAGGAATGAATGAATGAATCCTTTATCTATATACTCTTGTAAATAACATTTTAGATGCTTTAGTTCTGGGTCTAACATGGGAAAAGTACGACCAAAAGGGATTTTGTAACCTGGGAGCAGTTCCACCGAACAGTCATAGATGCAATGTGGTGGGAGTTTCTCTGCTTCTTTTTTTGCAAAACACGTCATAAAAGTCCTTATACTCCATAAGTAAAGAGTTAACTTTGATGGATGCTGCAGCGATCCCTGGTAGCCGAGAAACACATGTAGTGGTAGTTTAAAGAACAGAACGCAATTCGACCAGAGAACCAGTTAATACTAGGATTATGTAGATGTAACCAGGGCAACCCCAGGACAACTGGGAATAAAGGAGACTGGACTACATCGAATACTACCTATTCATGATGTTTACTGACAGTTAGGCTCAGGGCTCAGGTTTCATGAGTAATAAGGACTGAATGCATGGGGAACCCATCAAACACTTGGATCTGGAAAGGTTGGGCCTTGGGCAATAGCTGGATTAGGGTGTTTGCCAGGCACAGATCTAACAGATTGCTTGTAGCTCCAGCCTCAATAAGGGCTCATACCTGAACGACCCTTGACCCCAACCACAGAGATAAGGAGAGAAAACAGTGAGAACTTAATACATTGGATGCTTCTATCTTCTGCTCAAGAGGATGCTGAAAGGAGGTGCACGTACAGTTCTGAGGTCTGACCAGGCAAGTACTTAAGAAGAGTCCTTCCTTGCCTTAATACAGACAGAGATGCAGGGAACTTCTACAACGATTTCCTCAGAGGTCAGAGCACTATGAACCTCATTGAACTGCATAGGTTCTGGAGGGGGTTGTGTGGGAGATGATGATTCCACTGAGTAGTGAGTCTGCCAAACTGGAGCCAGATAGTGGGTACTCTCTTGTCGTCACTGGCGAAAATGTCTGTCAATCTGAATGGAGAGTATGACAAGTTCCTCCAATAAATTTGGCAGGCCGACTCAGGATAGTTCATCTTTCAAGGAGTTGGAAAGTCTTAGACGATACTGGTCCTTCAGAGCCAGTTCATTCAAGTGAGTGTCAACGGCCCAATTGCAAAATTCACCCCAATAATCTTCTGCTGGCCTTTTGCCTTGTTTCAGGAAATGAATGGCCGTCTTAGTGGATCCGGTCCTATGGAGATCATTGTAAATAGTTGCCATGGTGTTGAAGAATGATGAGAGACTGTTCAGTCTTGGGCTGTTATTTTGTAGAAGATGATGAGCCTATGCAGCTGGTTCTCTGGATATCAGAAGGATTACTGTTAGCACTTTCACCTCATTGGAGTAGTAAATTGGAACTGGGTTTGCACTTTCCCTAGAATCTGCAGGTTCATAAGGAGGAGGAACTGAAGTACCTGCAGACCGAAGATCTTGCACTGTAGCTGGGCCATTCCACTCTGAAGATCTAACACTGCTTGAGACAGGGACTCAAGTTTTAGTCACACAGTGTAAAGCCTGAGCCAATCCTGCGGGATCCATCATTGGATCAGTTGTTTGATCCGGCAAAGCCTGGGACGTGTCAGACTAGAGTAGAAGAGTAGAGAGTATGGCTAGGGAGCGGTTGCAGCCACCGGTATAAGCTTGGTGTGGCCTAAGCCATGGTTAGAGGTGCCGGCCGTGAAGCCAGTGAACTGCGAAGTGGGTGCGTATAAGTGGATGCCACTGATCGCGCCTCGCAGAGGCATGGCCAGCAGGAGAAGGTAAGGCATGACAAAGTATGAAAGCGGCTGGAAAGAGGGGATAAGATAGTAAACAATGGCTGTATTGAGGAGATGAGATAGGAATGAACAAGGAGTGTGAATGAAAGGCTGGATAGAGGAGGTGAGATAGGAATGAACAAGGAGTGTGAACGAAAGGATGGATTGTCATGTCCCTCTAACCCTTACCTCTGATCCCCAGCTGTCCTCCACTTCTGCAGAACTCCTAGTAGGTCGAAGCCGCAGCCTGTAGTAACGGTGTCTTCCCACAGTAGTGCAGTAGGCTGAAACTGAGATGTAAAGTTACAGGAGGCCCCAAGAAAGACATCCATATGTTGCCCAGACCACAAGTTAATGTTGTACACCTGTAGGGAGGGTAGAGCCTGATTCCACCATCAGCTATCCACCAATAATGTTTATCCAAGGAAACAGTGAGGCAAGTGCTGTGGAAGCACACCCCTCTGGTAATCAATCCAGTGAGAGGCTTGTCCAGCAGAGGGGAGAAGTAAAGCAGCACTATAAAAAACCCTCAGACTGTTTCCACTTTGCTTCAGTGTTCCAGAGCTTTGCTTCCTGTGTGTTCTGGACTCCAGTTTCCAGTTCTTCTTTGCTTGTTTTGCTGCAGACCCTTTGTTGGGTTATCCATTACCTGACCTTTGGCTCCCCTGCTGGACTACCCCGCCTGTCTGTTTCCTGACCCTTGCATGGATTTCCGTTTTTGCCTGATTGCCGCCTGCCCTGATCTTTTGAACTGTTCCTTACTTTGTTTTTTGGATTAACCCTTGCACTCCCGTACTGACATTCCTACTAGGGTGTCCTATCTGTCTATCTCTGTAGACCACATGGTAAGGGTGTCTAGCAAAAGATAGCATCCCCTGCTCTTACGCTCCAAAAACCCAAACCAAAGAATCAGTCTCTGGACTAACTTTCTAATCTGATTTCCATTATAAACAATGTAATATGTACTTGTATTTAAGAGAGAAGTTTTTATATTTATCTGTATAACATGCTTGAGAAAGAGACCTAAGAAGTCTTGAAAGATTGCATTTTAAATTTGTTTAGTTAGCCAATAAAGGTATCAATTTTACAAAATTTTTGCCCCCTGTATCTTTTCTAACATTCATTGCAAACAATTTACACATTCCTTACATAACATGACGGGCAACAGAGTCCTACATTGCTAGTATTATATAAAATAAATCTCTTATGTAAGCAGATAAGAGTTTAAAATGAGAAAATAAAAATCAGATTTTTTAAATAAAATCTATGCTGTTTTATTCTGTTAAGCAAGGTTTCCAGACACAAATACGGTACATTTTTTGTAATGATAGTTTCCCTTTAAAATATACACATATAATCCACTGCAGCTTACAAATGCACAAGTGACTGAATGTTAAAGAAATAGCAACCAGTGTTTCCCAGTTAATAGAGGGGAGAGCGGAATGCTTATTGCTTAACACAGCAATTTAAAATAAGATGGAGCTGAACTAAGGGCTTTTTTGTGTGCAAGTGTGAAAAGTCCAGGTCACCCACTATGCTTGGAAGGAAATCTGCAGCTGTTTTCAGTTTTCTCTGTCTATAAACTCTGTTTTGTTATTGGACACGTTGAAGGCTTGGGCCTCCCATATCCCAGCTCCAGATTTCTTTACAGCAGAGGGAAGCTGTGTCTGAAAAGCAGGAATACGGGAAGTTATAAGTCTCTTGCATCTAGTTTGTTTAAAGCAGCTGTAGTTATTCAGTATTTATATGCGACCATCAAGGATTGAAGGTACGTTTCTAAACTCCATGGAGAGGATTTGAGCGCTTAGTTTGGACCAGTTTAGTGACAGGATCATATATGTATTCTTAACTTAGATTTTCAGAGTTTATTGGTCAGCAACAACCAGGATGATTTCTAGGATAAGTGGTGCAATTCAGGGTTAAACCAATTGTACCATACGGGACAAATAAATACTCCCTTTGATTTAAGCAGGTCTTTTAATGCCTTGAATGCTAGACATATTTTGCAATTAGGGTTGCCACCTTTTCTTCCAAAAAATACCGGCCAATGCGCTGTGTACCCCTCTGGCACTCAAAGGGTTAAAAAGTAAACCATTGTTGACTTGGAATATACTGTTCTAAGGACTGCTGCAATTTTAGAGCAAACCAACTGCACCATAGGGGAGAAATTTTATAACTTGAAATGCTAGACATATTGCCAACAAATTATCTAGCATTGAAGGAGTTAAAAGCCCTATTTAACTCCGTGGGATTTTTTATTTGTTGCTTGGGAATTGCTCCTGTTCCTCTTAGTACATCGGCCGCAGTGTGTTTTGCCATTACAGCATTTAATTGCTTCATGGCCGCATGTCCCATTAGGCAGAGTAGGCAACTGCCTATCGCTCCAAATTTCGAGGGGTGCCTCAGCTGTGCTGGTTACACACATTCTGAATTGTGGGTGTGAACAGTGCAATCTAATCGTTACTGCACCAGGTCATATGCATTTTTATTGGCAATTATTTAACCTATTTAATGCTAAATAACACATGGTAAAGCAATTATTTGGAGATCTCTCTAGTAACCAAGGGCTTAAAAGCTTTATTTTTGCTCTTGTATATTATAGGTCGAGGAGTATTTTTTTGTGTCAGACAACAGTGGAAGAGACTGTAGGTGGGGTCATATGAGGAATGGGGGGGGGCACTGGCTGAGTTAAGGGCACCTAGGGAGCCTTGCTTAGGAGTGCCTGTGATGTAAATTTGGCCCATTCAAAGTAAGGACAAACTTAAAAAAATCTTAATATTCATAACATTATTTGGTGACTAAAGCACTGTAAAATACACATAAAACATGTGTATTGTTGTTTTCTTTTGCTATGTATTTCAGTAAATGAACGAATGTATTTTTTCAAGTGTGTTTGAAAACTGCATTATATATTATTTGCTTGACTCTCTCCTGACTTTAGCTGAGCAGGCAAATGACCTTTGCCCAAGAACACAAGCATAACCTTTGTACTTTGGCTGTGCTGTTATTTGAAAATCATTATACTGAACTGAGATTTATTTTCCTGTTTTTTTGTATGATTTAGCTCTGAAAATTGCTGACTTGTATCTTCTTATTAAGGTACTATTTTAGATCAAGACAAGGGCTTTATAAACTAGTTGGTGTAGATAATTCCTAAAGAGATAGACTGTATACAAAATAGAAAAAAAGTGACATATTTACAATGCACAACAA
The DNA here is from genome assembly GCA_037306005.1 of Rhinophrynus dorsalis. NCBI lineage: Eukaryota > Metazoa > Chordata > Amphibia > Anura > Rhinophrynidae > Rhinophrynus > Rhinophrynus dorsalis. The sequence continues at coordinate 368,355,896 of CM074721.1, forward strand.
CTTTAATACATAGCTTTTAAAAGTGTTACTGCAAAGCAAGTAAACAGCCTCACAACTTGCTGTTAACCTTAGACTGTTTTGGGAAAACTAGGTAATTTCTCAGTCAGATAAGTATTACTATCCAAAATACTAAGATATTCATTGTTAAGAAAATCAAGTTCATCTGTGTATCTCGAGGATTCACAACTCACTGATTACAATATATATATTAGAAGAATCTGGGACAAAAGTCTTAAGATCAATGGAGACTACCTACATCACTTAAGTTTTGCAGACGGTATCATAATAATGCCAGTAGTCCTGAAGAACTGTAAGAATGCATTGAAAAGCTACAACAGGAAAGTAAAAATTTTGATCTGAAGATGAATAGCAACAAAACACAAGTCATAATTAACACATTTACCATACCAAAGAAAATCACAGTAGACAGGCAAGAACTAGAAGGGGCTGACAATTATGTTTACAATTTATGTCAACAGATGGCAACACCATGATGGAAACTGAGTGACAAATAAATAAAATTGGGATGACAAGCTTTTTGAAAACTTAGTAGTACTGTCTTTAAGACAAATGTATCACTCTGCCTCAAGCAAAATGTTTTTGACCAATGTGTCCTCCCAGTCCTTGCATATGCCTGTGAAAAGCATGGACACTGAATGCTAAAGCCATACAAAAACTTAAAGGAGCAGTAAACTCTTTTTTATGAAAACACATATTTAATAGAGCTTTTCCTGCTTAATAAAACAAGGTCACTCCCATCACTGTCAGATGTTTTATTAAAAAATTATAGCAGTTTAAATAATCAGGAAGTGAATTTATTGTGTTTACTTCCCGATAGTTCTAACTGACAGGAAGTGACAGGCAGTATCTATCACATTCTATGGAGAACTGTATGTCTCTGACTTTTCTCTCCATTAGAATCTAACAGGAAAACTAATTAGAATTTGACCACTAGAGAAACATAGAAACATAGAAACATAGAAGATTGACGGCAGAAAAAGACCACCTGGTCCATCTAGTCTGCCCTTTAGTATTCCTTTATTGTTATCTTAGGATAGATACATGTTTATCCCAGGCATGTTTAAACTGTGTTACTGTGGATTTATCAACCACCTCTGCTGGAAGTTTGTTCCAAGTTTCTACTACTCTTTCAGTGAAATAATATTTTCTAATGTTTTTCTTGATTTTTCCTCCAACTAGCCTCAGATTGTGCCCCCTTGTTCTTGTATTCAGATTCTTATAGAGGACACTGCTAATGTAAAAAAACATGGGTTTAAACTGTAATAACTCTGGAAATATAAATCTCTTGGCAGTGGGAGTACCCTTATTTTACTCAATAGGAAAATCCCTACAATATATATTGTTTCATAAAAAAGTTTACTGCTCCTTTAAGATTACACAAAGAAGTATGGAGTGGCAAATTCCAAATATAACAAAAAGAGGCAGAAAAATGTGTGCATGGATTAATGAGCAAACATGCTATGACATAATTTAAGGAGTAAATCGCCTAAATGGAAATGGACAGGACACATAGCAAGATGGACCAAATGAAGTTTGGAATGGATTCCACTCAATAACAAAATGCCCCAGAAGAAGACCAAAGAAAATATGGGTAGATAAAATTACCACACTTTTTGGTACACAGTGGCAACAAAAAGCATATGATCAAAGTTGTTAGAGGCTTGCTGGGTAAGCCTTCATCCAGAGGTGGATCTACAATGGCTAGTGATGATGATGTTGATATATAAATAAGCAACTAGCTGGAAGTAGGTATATAGTATCTGTATCAACTGGTAAGTTAACTGGAAGGTAATTTGATAACACTGTACATTGTAAAGTGGCCTACAATGTCAAATATTTGAAGGCACACTAACACCTAAAATTTAACTGAGATTATATACCCTCTTAAATACTTCGTACCTCATGCTAGTACCTGCAAAACTCGTCTTAGTTTTATCTGTATATGGGCTGAGATAAGTAAACCTCATATCTGAATATAAGAACAGTGGAGACTAATCACAATATGTTAACTGAGTTTAGCTCTTATCTGTCATTACAAACTGGGGTGGCATGCCTCAGGGAGGAAGGAATTGTTGTGATTTTCTGCGTTGATGACATACTGCAGGTAGACAACTCCATAGGACAATGTGCATCTCATTTAGCCCAAGCAAAGCACTGCTTAGGACAGACAACGTGTACACGCATTATACTTATTCAGGGTCTTCTTGGAAGTATTACTTTGTGGAACAAATGAGGATATTAAAATCAGCAGATAAAGCAATATGATAATATACATCCCTCCCGATACAAACATACCTTAGCAACAATGGGGTAACTATGTTGGTATCAGGAGGAGGAGTGCATTAGTGGTGTGTGTTATTATATTGATTGGTCAGCTGAAGATAATAACATTGCATACTGATTTTAACATCTAGATTTGTTTCATGGATGAGTACTTCCAGGAGGACTCTGACTAATTATAGTGCATGTGCACATTTGTGGTTAAAAATTCAATTCCTTCCTCCTCATTCCACTCAATTCTGAAGAGACCTGGCATCACAGGGACCATTATTACTTCAAGATCAATCACATCTGTCAACTTGGAAGTTAAGGGAAGCTAGCAAAGCAACATTTGCTACAGAGTATGTAAGGTCGTTGCCTCGTGAGGCAACATGTCCTTTTGGAAGAATTTTTGTTATTTTTTGACATCCTCGATTTTATTCAAAATGGAAATTATATGGGCTAAAATATAACTTCCCTAAGGGTCCAGGTCTAGGTGCTATCTGCATGACTGACTGTTGCTGTAGTGGGACAGGATTTCATAAATAATTTATCAAAAACTAGAACAAGCCAACCATGAAAGATCTGATTTCCCCTGGGGTCTCAGTCTGGTTCTGGAATTCATACCCACTTCTTTTTCCTCTAAATCTTTGGAGAATAAACCATTAAAGTTACTTGCATTTAAGGTTATCTTCCTCATGACTAAGATTTGCAAGCATTGTGTTACAATGACTGATTATCAGAATAAGGAGGTTCTCAGGACCAAGCCCTGATTCAGCTTGCAGGTAGTCTCCTCCTTTTATCGTAAATGTTGGATGGCTATGCAATTATGTTGGACACTTTTCAATGCTGGATTTTGTAAGGGCTACCTCTTTTTTCCTCTAGATAACAGAAGACATTTAGAAATCTAACAGTTCTTGTGTCCTTTTCTTGGGCTCAAGAAGGGAATTCAGCACCCACACCAACCTTACCAGGATGGCTCAGTGACTCTATTTTTTAAGTCCTCAGTAGTGCAGGACTCAAAACACCAATCTAAAAGTCACTCCTTTTGCAGCTTAAGAGATACCATTATCAGTAATGATTCTGACTGTTCTAAAATAGACTCCCCAGTGCCTTTCAGAGGCACCTTAACCTTTCTCCATCACACTCTGCTGTATCTGTGGAATATCTTTCTATCAGACAACCTGTCACAGGAAAAAAAAAATAAATAAAAGCTTGAAATAATGAATATGTTTTGGATTTTTCCTACTTGATAGATTGCAATAGTAGCAGTGACACTGAAAACATGTAATAACAAAAACATTTAAAGCGGAACTACCACCAATCAACTGTAGCTTCAATAACTCCCCATCTGGCGACTAGCTGAATTATTACCTTGTTTAATAGATTTATCAAATCTTCCGGGGCTGACAGGCAGGACGGATTGTGGACATCTTGCCATAGTGACGTCCGTGTTCCTGCTCTGTCAGTTCCAGCCGGCTCTAGGAGGCGTTGCTAGGAGCCGTTTGGCTTCAGAAGGGACTGATAGAGCAGGCGTGCAGACGTCACTATGGCAAGATGTCTGCAATCCATTCTGCCTGTCAGCCGGGGAAGAAAGGAGAAATCTATTTAATAAGGTAATCATTCTGGTGACTAGTACTACTAAGCAACTAGTCGCCAGATGGAGAGTTATTAAAGCTAAAGCTGGTTAAAGGTGGTAATTCCTCTTTAAACTGAAGGTATCATAACAATGCATGTTTGCTTTGTAATAATATTTGAGTGAAGCACTTTCCACCAATTTCAGTACCTTTGCCTTACTCAGCAGGAAATGGCCTACAATATATGTGTATTTCTGTCTCTTTAAATCCCCTACAACCCCAATATTTATTGAAATTGATAGAGAGCAAGACAGGTATGATAATTTTTGGGCAGTTATTATTACTTTTTGATTTCTAATGAGTGCAATCTAGAGAGGGATTTGAACTGTAGTGTGCTTGGATTCAAAATGGGGTTGGGGGGGAAGGCAGTGTGAAGAAAAGCCTTGTGTGGGTTTCAAGTATAAGTGGGCTTACCTGTAGCCAGGTAAGCAGAAAAGTTTCAGTTCTGTTTTCCCTCTCTCCCTTCCTATTTTGCCATTTACTGCTAAGTAGCTACTAAAGATGAGCGAGCACCCCGATGCTCGGGTGCTCGGGTGCTCTGACCGAGCACCCCCTGATGCTCGAGTGCTCGGCCGAGCACCCGAGCCCCATTCAAATGAATGGGAGCACTCGAGCATTAAACCAGGCACCCCCTGCTCTGATGAGCGGAGGGTGCCTGGTCAATGTCCCCCTTCATCTCCGCTATGCCCCTCTTCCACAATGTCCCCCTTCATCTCCTATGCCATAGCGGAGATGAAGGGGGACATTGTGGAAGAGGGGCATAGCGGAGATGAAGGGGGACATTGTGGAAGAGGGGCATAGACTCTATGCCCCTCTTCCACAATGTCCCCCTTCATCTCCGCTATGCCCCTCTTCCACAATGTCCCCCTTCATCTCCTCTATGGCATAGGAGATGAAGGGGGACATTGTGGAAGACGGGCATAGCGGAGATGAAGGGGGACATTGTGGAAGAGGGGCATAGAGTCTATGCCCCTCTTCCATAATGTCCCCCTTCATCTCCGCAATGCCCCCTTCATCTCCGCAATGCCCCCGTACCTCCATTCCCTGGTGGTCCAGCGGAGCGTCTTCGGATCTGTGCCTCTTCCGGCACAGATCCTCTTCACCCGAGCATGTCGGGCGAGCACATGGCGGTACTCGTACGAGTACCGCCATGTGCAGAGCAGAGCGATGCTCGAGCCGATCCGAGCATCGGCCGAGCACGCTCGCTCAACACTAGTAGCTACTGCTTCAAGACAGGTCATGCTTAGGTCAGCAAACGAGAGTGGCAAGGGAGAAGCATAAGTAAACTCATGTAGGCCTTTGGGTGTGGTGCTTCCAGGGCCCAGACAGTGTGGCATAGCCACTATGTTGAAGTTAGGCAGGCAGGTATGTGCTTAGTTGCCAGGTCTGCCTATACAAAGGGTGGCCCATTGCCACAAAGCACCGGGGGAGGGGAAGCATGGAGGTAGTTTCCCCTTCTATGGTATGGTATTCTCCATGGCTTGCTGTTATTGACTGAAAAGGGATCACCCTTTACTTCCCATGGACTGGATGAAGGCCTAACCCAAGCTGGAATAGGTGGGGACCCTGAGGGAGCCATGTAGAAGGGGACAGGGTACCCTTGGGGCTTGCCATTTAATAGGTGAAAACCCAAACTGTAGCCAGTGACTCACCTCTCCCATAAAATACAACTGAATTATTGTCTGGACATAGGGGGGTTGATACATTAAGGTGATGAAGAGGAGATAAATTCTCTAATGAGACGAACCCCCCAGGTCCTAATGTATGTTATTCTTTGACACCTATGCACTGGGATCTCTCCAAACTGAGATTTTAGTGCATAGGCTTTATAGAATAACACAGGAAATTGAAAGTTTATTACAATAAAGAAGTTATCTTTTCTTTATCAAACCTTTATTACACCTTAGTGCCGCTCATTCCTGATGAACTGCAAGTGAACTGTCTGACAACAGACTAGTGATGCACTAATGTTTGATAAGGGTCCTGTTTGATGATATTGTGGTGAATCTCTGTCCTATCTGTCTTCTCTGTCCTATCCCTGTGATTTTGCCTCAAATATGCCTACATTGCAATGCTTCCCTGTGACTTCACCAGTTTTACAGAGTTTCAATGTCTCCTTTGCCAGTAGTTTATTTTAATATTGAAATATGACTTAATTAACCATTTTCATATACCTGGGATGTGTTTATACTTAAATGTTAATGCCTGAGGAGGTGGTGCTATCGAATACATTAGATGCCTTTAAAATGGGCCTGGATACTTATTTAAAAGAGCATAACATAGAGGGCTATGTACGTTAGTATTGGGATTAATATTTACTTAGGGTTTGTTGATCCAAGGAGAAATCTGATTGCCATTTGGAATCAAGAGGGAATTCCCCCCCCCATTCAAGGCAGAATTTGAAATTGCTATATTGAGGGGGGGTTTTGCTTTCTTTTTCAACAATGGTAAACAGGAATAGGAAAAGGGTTGAACTAGATGGACACAAGTCTTTTTTTCAACCTAAATTACTATGTTACTATTCGCTATATGCACTAAACTCTGTTAGATGGCTATGTTGTTGAAACTCACAGAAGCAAAATTTTCTCCCTGAGACTGGTGAATTGTACATTTTGATGCACCATTCTATGCAGTCCTCAGATTACACCTATAACTTTAGCATATTGGCAAAAAGTTTGCCATTTTTCACAGCTGCACATATTGTACAATTGTCCACACTTCACAGTTCTCCATATTTCACATAGAACCATATTTTCAGTTCCACACATTTGACTCTTTTCCATATTTCACAGTTCAACAGGTTTTAATGTGTGTCATATTTCACATTTCTCTATATTTCAGAGCACTCTACAGATGTGCATTTTACATTTCTTATATAGAAGTGTATTTCAAATGTCTCCATAGTGGTCTAATGTGAACCCTCAGACATTAACATTAGACTTCATGGAGAACTTTTACAATACACAGAAAACTTTATCCTAACATTTTATACTAAAGACCAATGTCTCTCCCCTCCCCTGGCAATCCTTTCTTAGTGCATATGGCAGTGTGTGTCTTATTCACCAAAGTAATCACCAAAAAACAAAATCTGTCATTATAGCAAAACCTTAGTATAACTTTCCCCAGCTGGAACTGTTAAAGGGATAGTAATGATTCAAAATAAAAGCAGCTTTAATTAATCTTCATAGTATTTGGCCATGGAGAGTGTTATTTCAATACTGTCAGAGTTGTAGTTAAAGAGTAATTGAACGATAAAGTATCCCCCTCCCCTTCCCTCAGATGTGGAATCTGGTCTTAAGACCAAGCAGCTCACAGCCAGGGGAAGATCTTCTTACTGTGAGAACAATGGAAACCCTGCCCCCAGTGACAGGTTTTTCGGGTTTTTCCATTATGCTAATTTAAACTTGTCCCTCTCTGCAAGCCATCTGGACACCACCTTGCTGCTCTGAGCTGAGCAGTGTTACATCAGTAAAAGGGACAGGAGGGGGATACTTTATCATTCAATTACTCTTCAACTGCAACTCTGACAGTAATGAAATAACACTCTCCATGGCCAAAATACTATGAAGATTAATTGGATCGGCTTATATTTTGAAACATTACTATCCCTTTAATGTAAAAAAAAGTAATGTATCTCCATGCTGTGCCTTAAGCTGCCCTCTTCCGCCCTGGTGACTGAAGCTTAAGGCACACCATGGAGAAAGAGCTCAGGCACCCAGATACATGGAGAAAGTGGTGCCTGAGCTGCTTCTCCATGCTGTGCCTTAAGCTTCTGTCACCAGGGGCGGAAAAGGGCAGCTTAAGGCACAGCATGGAGAAGCAGGTCGGGCACCTCCACCTCTTTCTCCATGTATATGGATCTCTTCCGGCATGCAACAAATTCAAACATTACATGTTATGAGAGGTATCCTATTGAAATGTCACCCTCTATGTGGCAACCCGCAAAAGGGGAAAATCATAATGTCGCATGAATGAAAAGGGGGACATCAGAATCTCGCCAGCAACAAAAGGGTGAGATTCTGATGTTACATGCTTAATGGTTGCTTCTCTATGCTGGTTGCCACATAGAAGGCGACATGCTTCTTCATTGCTGCCCATCCCGTCATCCGGTACACTACGGTACAGAAAGCAGTGCTCAAGCCACGTCTGCATGCTGGTACTTCATATTAACCAGTTGAGGATCAGACAATGTATTTGAGCAATGTGAGCGGATGCCAGGGCATCTGATTAAGGAAGTCACATCCCCTACACTTTATTGTTCCCTCACCTCTTTGGTGTACACCCGGACTGCAAACACAGTAGACTATGGAGTGATCCTAAAACACATTTGCTAGTACACTGAAATCTTGGATTCAGCTTGTCCAGGATTAAAAGATCAAGTCCAGCAGATTATCATTGGATGTTTTATAGGAATAGGGAAGGAGATTTTTTGTGAATTCAGTGGCTTAAACAATTAACAAAATCTGTCATTACTTGGCTTCAGTCAAATAACATTAATGTCTCCAAAAACCAACAACTCACTTTTCTTGTTTTGAGTTGGAATCTCATTGAGGAGGTGGCTGTGTCTGAAAAGTACTGTGCCGGGTTACTAGGTGGTTGTTAGATGTTTACATTACAATTTTGCCAACAATGAGTAATTTAAAAAAGTAAAATGTATAGACTCTTGTGTGCATATGATTATGTCTCCTTCTCCTCACTTTGCTTGGTCTTTCCTAAAGCATGAGCATCCTTGAAAGGCAGTACCAAGGGTTGAGCCAGAATTCAGTAAAAATACAAATATGGAGTTTGCACGCATAACACCTTGCTTTTCATTCACCCATTTAGGGAAGTATACCGCAATAAACAGAAGTAATTCCTTTTAACTCTTTGATTGTCAGTGGTTTGTGCCATTTCTGTATCTTGTAGGCCAGACACATTTTCAGCATTTTTGTTATCTGTTTAGGTATGATTCCTGCAGGTAACTTTCTGGTCATTTTTTTCAGAATGAAGGAAGATTTTGCCTAGTGCCTCACATGAAGTAAATTTTGCATTGTGCAAAAAGCTCTAATGTCATAGTTACAAAAAAGTTACAAATTACTTATTTTTCTGAAATCACATACTATATATATATATATATATATATATCTTGTATGTGAATTGTGAAAGTTTTAATTATTAGAAGAAGCCCTGAGTACCTCAAGAACAAAAATACCAAATATGTATGGTTTTAATTACGTTCACAGTCTGCCCATAACCCCATATTTCAGGAGGACAGAAATAGTTATTTTCAACATTATGAACTAATATAAACATTCTAATGGTTGCATGGTAAAACTACCCTAAAATCTCTAAATAACTATATAAAATATATGTTTCCGGAAAGTAGAAATCCAACTGCATCAAATGAGGGGTCACTTGCCTTTCAACCCTAGCCTGGTGAGTACAAATGTTTCCAGGTGGTGTCCCTAAATGACAATTGCACCCCATCAAATGTACTAAAATCTTTGCAGACGATTGAATTTCCTATATTCATTAGCTAGTGCTGTTAGGAAACAAATGACACCCCACTGGTATGAAATGACATACTGTATGGGGTGCTAGAAGTACAGAACTAAACCAACTACACCCTCTGATTTCTTTTTTACATTTTCTCAAACATGACTTGCCTGTACTAAAATTGTTACAACAGCTACAGAAGTAAAAAAAAGAAGACAAAGCACACTTGTTCTAAAGAAGATAGCCCACTGAGAAGTCATTTGTCTTTCTACCCCTAGCTTGGTTTGCACAAATGTTTCCAGAACGGGGAGCTAAAATAAAAATATTGGTACTTTTTTTATATTTCCACCCCTTCAAATGTACCTGCGAACACTATGGAATTTCTATTTGTATTCATTAGCAACTGCTCTTACAAGAAAAACAGCACCCTATTAGTATGAGTTGACATACCATTCCAGAAGAACAAAACTACATGTACTACAGCCTTATGCTACAAATCATGCTATTCTGCAAAGAAGTTAACCTACTACATCAATTGAGGGGACATTTTCCTTCCTGCCTCCTAGCCTGGTGTGCACATGTTTCCATGAAGTGGCATTTAAAGGGGATCTATCACCCCTTTACAAGTTAGCCTTAATAGTTAGATTATACAGCGAATATGTGCAAAACTGTATTAATTTCGTTTTTTAAAATCTCTGTTTGGCAGAAATTGAAGGAATAAATGCTGCCCTGCACCTACTTTCTGACAGACCACTGTTACCTGCTCTGTACCACAGTTTGTCACTCTGCCTCTGCTCCCCTCCCTCTATCCAGCCTCTTCCAATGACAGAGGCTTTCTGCCTGTAAGCTGGAGTGGTCTCATTGGCAAAGATTGATATCTAGCCAATGAAAGCGCTCCAGTTTACAGGCATCAGGGAGCAGAGGCAGAGTGACAGACTGTACCCGCAGTCTTTCCTGGAGTAGGTGCAGGGCAGCGTTGATTACCTCTATTTCTGCCAAGTGGAGATTTGAAAAACTAAATTAATACAGTTTTACACATATTCGCTATAATTGAACTATTAAGGCTAACTTGTATAGGGGTTATAGATCCCCTTTAAGGAAAAAAATAGCTTTTCCTTTTTTACATTTCTCCCCTTTCAAATTTACTGAAGTCTATTAAAACTATGGCATTTTGAAGTGTATTCATTAGCTACTGCTCTCTCAAGAACACTGGCACCCCATTGGTATGAGTTGACATACCATATTATCACAGTCTCTCAGCTTGGGTCAGGATTAGCTAGTGTGGAGAGGATGTCAGAAGGCAGACACACTAGCACCAACACGGAAGTCGAACCACAGGTCTAGGGTTGAAAGTCTGTAGGTCGTATACAGAAGAGGTGCAGTTAGTTGTACAACAAGCCAGGAGTCAGTACACAGATAGTCGAACAGCCAGAGGTATGCAGTTAGTCGATAACTTAAGAGTCGGAGCAGTGGAGAGGTACAGATAGTTGTAGGGCAAGCCGGAAGTCAATGCACTGAAGGTTGAATACTGGAGACAATCGGAAGGTTGTAGACCAGAGCCTGGGTTGGTACACAGTAGGTCAGATGATAGCAGAGAAGAGGAGGGTTGGGGATCAGAGCCGGAGTCGGTACACAGTAGTTTGGATCACAGTAGAGCAGCAGAAGGTCGTTGAGGAGAGCCAGAGTCAGTACACAGTAAGACGGATAACTTTGAAAGCAGCGGGTCATAGTACAGAGCCGGAGTCAGGAAGCCAGATATCAGGAACAATGATAAGCAGACCGGGTCACAACATTAAACAGATGAAATCAGGATCACAGGTACAAGACACTGAGAATGAACAACCAAGGGCAAGGATAGTGGGAATAACCAGGGTTTAAGTAGGCTGCAACAAGGTGTGGACACTTAGCAATTACTGCTATGTCCGTCTATGAACAAGAGGAGCTGAACGGGTTGTGACACACTGGGGGGGGGGAGGAGTGCAGAAGAACAAAACTACACATACTGCAACCTCATGCTACAAAGCATACCATTCTGGAAAGAATATAACCTACTACATCAAATGAGGGGACATTTGCCTTCCTACTTCCTAGCCTGGTGTGCACAAATGTTTCCATATAGTTGAGCTAGAGGAAAAAATTTTTTTTTTACATTTCTACCCCTTCAACTATGGCATTTTCAAATGTATGCATTAGTTATTGCTCTTACAAGAAAAATGGCAGACCATTGATTTGAGTCCACATACTGTAGGGAGCGCCACAAGCGCAAGACACTTCACCAACCTGTTTTATTTTTTAATGACTTTTTTTTCTATTTTTTTTATTTAGGCCTCTTGGGGGGGCATCAGGACAACTCCTGATGCCCACCCCCCCACAATGATGTCCGAGTAAAAAAAATAATGAAAAAATAATGATGATAATCCTTTGTGTGCCACAGGGGAGTTCAATGCTTTGCAAGCAATGCATTGGACCCCCTGTGGCTCACAGAAAGTTATTTTTTTTAATTATTATGTGGTATTATGTGTTATTCACACCTCTTTGGGGGACATCAGGACCCACCCTCCTAATGCCCCCCCCAGCAAGGTATGAATAAAAATGTATTAAAAAACCTGCAAATCAACACGTCGGACCCTCTATAGTACACCCAGGGTTGTTTTTTCATTATTTTAATTCACTCACATCTGATTGGAGGGGCATCAGGAGGGTCCTGATGCCCCTCCAATCAGATGTGAGTGAATTAAAACAACAACAAAGTCTTAATATAGAATAATGAAAAAAAAAATAATACTGTGTGTGCCATGGCAAAAGGAGGGGGGGGGGGATCTGTTTTGGACCCCCCGTGACACATATGGTTAATACATTTTTTTTTTCATAATGGTTTTTTAATCCAGACATCATTGAGGGTCTGAATAAAAAAATATTTTCACCAAACAATTCATCCTGTGTGAGCCACAGGCTGTCCATCCCTGTTGCACACACAGGTTTTTTTTTCTGTTTTTTGTTTAATTAATTCTTAATGTGACCTCGTTGGGGGACATCAGGACCCCTCCTGATGCCTTCCCCCCCGAGAGAATCATGCTCTCCTGCTTCACTCCTACCCCAGCTGGTAGGAGTGAACAAGATCAGGTAAAGCCTTCTTACATCACCGGTGATAATGTCACAGGTGACACGCGGAGGCTTTCTCAGATTCCGCCCACTCCTACCAGGAAGTTCAGGTAGGAGTGAAGGAGAAGACCATGCTGCTCTCCTGTGTTGTAAATATTGGTCTCCCAGCTCGATCGGCTGGGAAATCAATAAGTGGTGGGGGGAGCATCAGATGTGAGGCTAGTCATTTTTTAAAATTTTGGTCGCTGCATGCCGTAAAACCGCCTTATGCAGTGACCGCATTTTGACCATGCAATATACAGCCTGGCACAGCAGTTACAGCTGTCCAAGCCCATACATTGTACAATCTTGGCACACAAAGAGCTTGTTTTTAACACTCTCCACTGGCTCAGAGGGCAGTGCACACGTGCAGAAGTGCATGGTGGATTAGTATCTTATGGTGCAAGTGAGGAGGATAATTGTGGGGATAAAAGAAAAACTGTATTTAAAGTGGAAGTGTTAAAATAGAATCAATATGTTCATTTGTTATGCCTGCCCCAAGGATTAGAGGGGTATAAAAGAGGAACTCAAAAAACTGATGAATTATCACATCTATGAAATTGTTTTGAAAGACTATGTAGTACTGCTTTTACCTCTTCCTTCCTATTTTCACACCCTCCCTCTTTGTTTACTTCCCTGTCATTTTATGATGGCAATGCATCACTGTCCACCTTTTTTCTCACAAACCAAACACAACTAAAAACAACCCTCAATACAACTTTACTTTAAACCAACCTGTAAATAAACACATAGACACAAGATATGGTGGGAATAAAGATATCACAGCTTGACTAATTTACCTTTGGAGGACACTTCCCCTCTAATACAGGGCCCCCAGCCCAATAGCCAGCATGGAACCCATGTACAGGATCTGCAGCTTGAGTCTTCACACCCAGATCCTTGCCCCATGGGATGTATGTAAGGGATATTCAGGCACCACAGCTACCTCCGTGATGGCTGCACCAAGGCCTCACTAATTCCTCAACCTTTTCCCCAGTGCCCCTTGGCATTAGCACTCCCTGTTCTACAGATGCCACTGTGCAACTAGCCCCAAGTACAACTGGAGCCTTCAGTGGGTGGGCCCTGGACCCAGTCAGCCAGGCCCCCTGAAATCTTTACCTTCTGAGGCTAATCCACACTGATGCAGCCTGGGCGACCCTCATGCAGACATGCACTATGGACCAACATGATCTGGACCTGGACAGGACACACTTTTGACCTAAGTGACCTTTGCTGTAGATGGTGCTACACTGCTCCAATCCCCTGTAGCAGGGGCAGTGCAGGGGATGGGAGAGAGGAAAAAGAAAAAAGGTATTATTAGACCTATGATTTACACCATCCTTTTTATAGGACTAGTCCCTCCTCCGTCCTCCCTCATCACCCAGGCCATCCCCTTCACCCCCGAGGCGATTGGCTATCCTCCCAGGCAAGAGGAAAGAAGGAAAGGCTGCTTGCCATCTTAATGGCTTCTCGGGGCAGTCCACCACCCTCAGCCTTTCATAAGATAGCAGTGCATCACTATACACCTTTTTCACTCCAAACCAAACAACCCACAGAACCAACACCCCTCAATACAACTTTACTTTCAACCAACCTATAAATAAACACATTGACACAAGCCTTAATAGGAATAAAGAAGCCATAACCTGGGTTTGACCTATTCACCCTTGGAGGACCCTCCCGCCTTTAATAGAGGCCCCCTCCAGGCCAATAGCCTGCATGGACCCCGTGTCCAGCTCTAGTAGTTTCAGCCCTGATACTCAGCTGCTTGCCACCCAGGAGGTGTGTAGGGGATTCTCAGGAACCACTGCCTACCCTGTACATCCATAATGGCACCACTCCTTCTCCAACCTTGAGGGCATGTGGATGTCAGTATGCTCCTACTCCTTCCCAAGCTCTCCCCTCTTCTTCATTATTTTCCCTTGGCATTAGGCTGCCCAGTTTGACAAGAGCCACATTGCAGCCAGCCCCAAGGACAATTGGAACCTTCAGTGGGCGGGTCCCAGACCCCACTGGGCCTGGTCCTCTGGAAACTGTAGCTTCTGAGGCTAACCCGCACTGAGGCAGGCTGGGGGCCTCTATGGGGAACTCTCTATATACCACCCCATTGCTGTGACCCTAAACTAACCGCTAATGATGCTACTAGTGTGCAATAAAAAAGTCTAACCCTACACTACTCCATCTTCTCCTGTACAGCTCCCCGCATACATTTAACTTGGGGCGACATGAATATAACAAAATATCACAATACTAAGAAGACAAAACATACAACAAACATTAAAGAGTATCACAATTTTGGGGTGTAGGATGGGGGAATATAATTAAAACATTGAAGAGAAACTGGAGGTACCAGAATGCAACAGTGACATATTTGCATAATCGCATGGGACACAGCGATGCTGCAATGTATGTCACCAACCAATAGATGGCAGTGCACCAAACAATGCTGCTCTGCTTGTCACCAACCAATAGATGGCACTGCATAGCACAATGCTGCAATGCAAGGTTCAACCAATAGATGGCGAGGTTGAGTTCAAAGGACTTGAGATAGGAAAAGTCCATAACAGATACATTGTTATAATGTCTATGTAATCCCACAGTCCTCATATATCACAGGGGCATGAAAGTTTAACCTCCTGTTTCTTCACACCATCATCAACAGCTCTTGCAGCTCCCCAGGATTCCCTGACAACTTTATGTATGTTGGTTAACAAAGTAATAATAATAATGAGGGTAGCAAGCTGTCTTGCCCTCCCCTTAATGCGGTTACCTGGTTTGTGAAATATTGGACCCTCTTCATTCTCGTTACCTAAGGAGGGACGTTATGCATCACCAGATTTCAACTTCTTGTTGCAGAGGGAGCATGCATGGTGGATATGGAGTTGTTAACCATATACTCATTGACCAGGGATTGAGAGATGCTCAAAGTGCTCCTTACTTGCTAGTTGCCAAGGGGGAAAGCATCTGGTGATTAAATCGTGGTAGAGCTTCCTGTACTTTCATGAGATTCCAAAAGACCTGCCCCATGAGCACAGGAAGTGACACAGGAACAACCCAACGCCTTCACCAAGTGTGATGTTGATGAGTGACAAGCAGGATGTGGGGGGCACTGCTTCTTGCTCAGAGCAGACAGCACTTGCAGTGAAGGATGCAAGGGCAAGCAGGGGGACATACAACGAACATTTGCATGCTGGATTGGAGTGGGAACAGGAAGGGCAGTAAGGGAATGGCAAGAGTAGGGGGTGCAATTCTGAAGGCTGCAGGTGACTGGGAAGAATACAATGGGGAGAAACAAAGCACTTGGCATGTCAGGAAGGGGCACTTGTGCCCAGAACTGAGGAAGAAACAGAGGGAGGCTGGGAGGGAAGAAAGGAAAGCATGGGGCTAGTAAAGGGTAAGAACAGGCCTGAATAAACACTGAATGGGGCAAAAAAGCTGGAAATGGAGATAGAAGAGACAGAGAAGTAGGTAAAACAGATTGAAGCAAAGCAGCAGGAAGAATAGAGGAATACAATGAGGCAGACTGGAATTGAGAAGTAGAAGGGGTATAAGACACTGGTGTAGGGGACAAAAGTTGTTTGGGAGGTACTTGTGGCCCTAATAACTGGAAACTGCTTCCATTGTATAGATGTACTGTTTGCCGGCTCTGGAAAGATGAAGAGGCCTTGATCCTGGAGACTCTTCCCAGAAGTGCAGAGGAGGCCCTGTATTCCTGGTGGGCCATTTCTTCATTTTACCTTTAGGTCCTGTAAAAACAAAAGAAAAAATATATTATTACAGACGCTATTTACATCATCCTTCCCCAGGCCACCCCCTCACCCCCAAGCTATTGACCCCACCAGGGGGTGGGGTTGCCTAGCCCAGGAGAGAGAAGAGAAGACAGGGATTCCTGCTATATTAATGGCTTCTCAGGAGCAGTCTGCCCCCTCACCTTTTCATTAGGTGGTTGTGCTGCAGATGTCCTTTTCTCCTGTCCTCCTTTATGCCATTTAAGTACAGTTTCTATGGGAAATAATTTAAGCTTGTGTAGGGAACTTTTGTTTTATATCACCTTATCAATTAACATAGCTATAGCATTACACCATAAACTAGTTGGTTATAAAATATTTTCCTATAAATGGTTTTCTCAATACCAACTATTAAACTATCTGGGCTAAATCAATTAATGCTGAAATTCATCTAAGTCAATATATGATAAGCTAACACATTATCCTGAAAAGGATGAGTAAATGGGTATTTAAATAATGTGATACAGTTTAGCAATCCAGTGGAATGTTGGAAGTTCTTCCTTGGTTTTCTGGATGCAAAGTCCTTGCTGGCAGGTGGATAAATCTATTTTGGGTTCTATAGTTGAGGTTGAACGTATTTAATATATGAGATTGAAAAAAAAACCTTAAGTACTCAAGCTATTGTTGACTCCCAGTTAAAGACAAGAAAACAGGTTAGACAATGACTTCAGTCCCTAATGCCAGAGACAGGGACCTTGACATAAGCTGTGACTGGGACAGACTGATATTAACAAGATAAAGTATTTTGTAGAGGGCCAAGGCAAGACATCACACACAATTAGTTCTATGATGTACTTTACAGTAAAAATACACACTAGCTGAGTAATGTCCAGCAAACACAAAAGGGGTAGGGGGAGGGTGAAGAATTAGGAGCAATGCAGGGGAGTGTAAGTATGCCATGGTTGCTGCAGCATGTGCAATAATGATGGTGATCCCTCTCCTCCTCCTGAGGAGGATGCAGTTTGTCAAAGTCCCTCCAAAAGTTCCACCACAATCATACACATGTGCTACATTCAATTTTGATTTTAGTTAGTGATGAGCGAGCATGCTCGGCCGAAGCTCGGTTCGGCTCGAGCATCGCTCTGCTCGGCACATGGCGGTACTCGTACGAGTACTGCATGTGCTCGCCCGCCATGTTCGGGTCTCCTCCCCGCACGTTTTGCAGCTGCTGCACAGCCAATAAACGTGCGGGGAGGCTCTGACATCAGTGTAATGCCAGCAGCCATGTTGGCTGCTGGCATTACACTGATTGGCTGGCCAGAACCCGTGATCGGGTGCTGTATAGCACCCGACGCGCGAATTCGGCTCATTCTTAGCCAGGGAGAGATGCGCTTAGGCAGGGAAAGTCAGTGTAGGGAGAATAAAATTGTTGAAACTCTTTCAAGACCCAAAAGTCCTTTTTAGGACTGTTGTGTGTGGGGGCAGCATTTATATTTTGTTTGGGGGGGCACAATTTCCTTTTTTTTGTGGGGGGGATATTTGTAAGGTGACATATAATACTAGATGCACAGGAAGTCAGTGTAGGGAGAATAAAATTGTTGAAACTCTTTCAAGACCCAAAAGTCCTTTTTAGGACTGTTGTGTGTGGGGGCAGCATTTAATTTTTTTTGGGGGTGGCAGAATTTCATTTTTTTGTGGGGGGGGACATGTTCTAAGGTGACATTGTACTAGGTGCACAGGGACAAATATTTCACAGTGCAGTGACAAGCTGACATATTCTGTTAGGTGCACAGGGCCAATGATTTTACAACGCAGCGACAAAAAGGGCCATTTTAAACGTGTGCCTAGCCATAGATTATTGTCACATTCTGTTTAGTGTGCAAATTCACAAATTAACGTCACATATTCCGTTCACTGTGCCTAGCCGCAGATTAGCGTCACATTCTGTTTCGTGTGCCTAGCCGCAGATTAGCGTCACATTCTGTTTCGTGTGCCTAGCCGCAGATTAGCGTCACATATTGTTTAGTGTGCCTAGCCGCAGATTAACGTCACATATTGTTTAGTGTGCCTAGCCGCAGATTAGCGTCACATATTGTTTAGTGTGCCTAGCCGCAGATTAGCGTCACATTCTGTTTCGTGTGCCTAGCCGCAGATTACCGGCATATATTCCGTTTAATATGAAGAAGGCGGGTAAAAAGGGACGGGGAAGTGGACGTGATCCTGATAGTTCATGGCGCGGGTCAGGACGCGTAGAAACTGTGCCTGGTGCCAGAGCACAAGAAAGAAAGACATCCACCATACCTAGCTTCATGTCTCAGTTTACAGGGCGTCGCAGGACATCACTCTCGAGGTCAGACCACTGCGAACAGGTGGTCGGTTGGATTTCAGCTGATACTGCTTCCAGTCGGTTAAGCACCACCCTGTCTTCCACCAAGTCCACTCTCACTAGCCAAGAGTCTGGTCAACATAATCCTCACCCTGATCATCCTTCCTCCCACCATAGAGGGTCTGGCCAAAGAAGTGATCCCACACTGGGATATAGTGAGGAGCTCTTCTCATCACCAATCCTTGATTTGAACCTCTCTCCAAGCACGCTTGCAGAGGAACATGAGATCTTGTGCCCTGATTCACAACCTCTAGAGGGTACCCAATCACAAGAAGATGACAGAGGGGAACGGCATTTAAGGTCAAAGGAAGTGGATGATGATGGTGAGACACAGTTGCCATCAAATCAACCACAATTACTGTCTCAAGACCTTGATGAGGAGGATGATACACAGTTGTCAATGACTGAGGATGTGGTGGGATCAAGAAATGAGGAGGATGATCAGAGTGAGGAAGTGGAGGAGGACTTGGTGGACGATGAGGTCACTGACCCCACCTGGGAAGGTGGAAAGCCGAGCGATGACAGCAGTCCTGAGGGTGAGCCATCTGCAGCACCGCAACAGGCTGGAAGAGGCAGTGGTGTGGCTAAAGAAAGAAGGCGGACCGCACCAAACCGGCCCGCAAATGTTCCACGGAGCACCCCCTTGCGTAAATCTCCCTTGCCAAGGGCTAGGTGTTCCGCGGTATGGCGTTTTTTTAAGGAAAGTGCGGACGACAAAAGAATTGTAGTTTGCAACCTGTGCCACACCAGAATGAGCCGAGGCATGAACACTAGCAACCTCACCACCACCAGCATGATCCGACACATGGCATCCAAGCACCGTAATAAGTGGGAGGAACGCCCGGATCGCCAATCTGTGTCTGCAGGCCACACCACTGCCTCCTCTTCCCCTGTTTTCGGTGCTGGCCAATCGCCTGTCGAAGGCGCAGGCCCGCATACCTCCCGCCCTGCACCTGTACCATCTGAAGCACCATCAGCGACCACATCCACTTCCCTGTCCCAGAGCAGCGTCCAAATGTCGTTACCCCAGGCATTTGAGCGCAAGCGAAAATACCCAGCCACCCACCCACAGGCCATAGCACTAACCTCACACCTTTCCAAATTACTGGCCATCGAAATGCTGCCATTTAGGCTTGTGGACACTGAGTCCTTCCACAGCCTGATGGCAGCAGCTGTCCCTCGGTACGCAGTCCCCAGCCGCCACTACTTTTCCCGGTGTGCCGTCCCCGCCTTACACCACCATGTGTCCCTTAACATCACCCGTGCCCTGACCAACGCAGTTACTGGGAAGGTCCACTTAACGACTGACACATGGACAAGTGCTTGTGGCCAGGGACGCTACATTTCCATGACGGCACACTGGGTGAATGTCATGGAGGCTGGGAGCGACTCGGACCCTGGGATGGCACAGGTGCTACCCACGCCGAGGATTGCGGGCCCTACCTCCATCAGGGTTTCCGCCAGCACCTACGTTATTGGCTCCTCCTCCTCCTCCTCCGCTTCCACCTCCGAATTCTCTGCGCGCAGCGCCACTCACCCATCAGCCGGTAGCTGGAAGCAGTGTAGCACTGCAGTGGGGAAGCGTCAACAGGCCGTGCTGAAGCTGATCTGCCTTGGGGACAAACAGCACACGGCCTCAGAGCTGTTGCAGGGGATTAGTCACCAGACCGAGCAGTGGCTCTCGCCACTCAACCTGCAACCAGGCATGGTTGTGTGTGATAATGGGCGTAACTTGGTGGCGGCTTTGGAGCTCGGCAAGCTCACACACGTACCATGCCTAGCGCATGTATTTAATTTAGTGGTTCAGCGATTTCTAAAAACCTACCCCAATTTGCATGATCTCTTGACGAAGGTGCGCCGCGTGTGTGCACATTTCCGTAAGTCATCTACAGCTTCAGCCGGCCTGTTGACGCTGCAGCAGCGCTTACAATTGCCAGCTCACCGGCTGCTGTGTGACGTGAGCACGCGCTGGAACTCCACCTTCCACATGTTGGCCCGGCTTTGTGAGCAGCAGAGGGCAGTAGTGGAGTACCAGCTGTTACATGGTCGTCGCCTCTCCGTTCAACTTCCTCTAATCAGAAGTGAGGAGTGGGAATGGATGTCAGACCTCTGTGAGGTTTTACGCAATTTTGAGGAATCGACACAGATGGTGAGCGGCGATAACGCTATTTTCAGTGTAACCATCCCACTTCTGTGTCTACTGAAACGCTCGCTGCTCACAATTAAAACCGACGCTTTGCATGTGGAAGAGGTGGAAATGGGGGAGGAAGAGCTTACACAAGGTGATAGCCAGAGCACCCTCACTTCGTCTTCTCAGCGACAATTGGAGGAGGCGGAGGAGGAGGAGGAGGAAGACACGGTTGCCTCCGCTACAGAGGGTAGCCATGGAACTTTATTTCCATCTCTTCAGCGTGGGTGGGCAGAAGAGGAGGAAGAGGATGAGGAGATTGAGAGTCATCCTCCTGGTGAGGACAGCGAAATCTTGCCTGTTGGTACTCTGGCACACATGGCTGACTTTATGTTAGGCTGCCTTTCCCGTGACCCACGCGTTATACGCATTTTAGACAACACGGATTACTGGGTGTTCACCCTTCTGGACCCCCGCTACAAAGAGAATTTCTCATCTCTCATTCCTCCGGTGGAGAGGACAAGCAAAATGGTGCAATACCAGAAGGTTCTTGTCGAAAAATTGCTCCAAAATTTTCCATCTGACAACGCTGGCGGCAGAGTACGTGCTACCTTGGCCAACCGAGATGGGGAGAAAAGGGGAGCACACAGCAGTTCTGACAAAGGCAGGGCAACACTCTCCAAGGCGTGGGACACCTTCATGACACCCCGCCAGCACCCTCACCCTGATGCGCGGCCTAGTGTCACAAGGAGGGAAAAGTTTTGGAAGATGGTGAAGGAGTACGTAGCAGACCGTGTCAGCGTCCTCATTGATCCCTCTGTGCCTTACAACTACTGGGTGTCCAAGCTGGACACGTGGTATGAACTGGCACTCTACGCCTTGGAGGTGCTGGCCTGCCCTGCCGCCAGCGTTCTGTCTGAGCGGGTATTTAGTGCTGCTGGTGGCATCATAACAGATAAGCGTATCCGCCTTTCCACCGAAAATGCTGATAGGTTGACACTTATAAAAATGAACAAGGCCTGGATTTCCCCTGACTTCTCCACTCCACTGGAGGAAAGCCCCGGGTGAACATAAAGTCACTTTAGATATGTTATTTACAATGATGGGAATACTCTGTATTCCCATTCACCCCTTCCACCCAAAAAACGGGTATATGGTTGACTCTTAATCTTCTCATCCTCCTCCTCCTCTTCCATATGCCCTGTGATATAATTTTGATATAGGGCCAGCTCACCAGCGGGCCCTGTGATATAATTTTTATATAGGGCCAGCTCACCAGCGGGCCCTGTTTGACAATTTTTGTATAGGTCAGCTCACCAGCAGGCCTTCTCATATAATGTTTTATTGGGTCAGCTCTCTAGCGGGCCCTCTCATATAATGTTTTATAGCGTCAGCTCACTAGCGGGCCTTCGCATATAATGTTTAGGATGGTCAGCTCCGCAGCAGACCCTCACCCATAATGTTTTAGATGGTCGGCTCAGCAGCAGACCCTCATTCCTAATGTTTTAGATGGTCAGCTTAGCGGCATGCCCTCGCCCCTAATGTTTTAGAGGGTCACCAGCAGGCCATTAATCCTAATTTTTCAAGGGTGTGTATGATGCCCTCCTTTATGTGTAATAAAGGGTGTATTGGAGTGACATTTCAGTCTAATTTTTGGCAGCCCTTTCACTTAGTGCATAGGCTTTATGAGTGTTGGACCACTACCTGAACTATTGTACCACAATGTGAATGAGGCCCTCCATTTTGTGATATACAGGTTGTATCGGAGTGCCTCAGGTCCTCCCATTGAATTAAATAGGGCTGGGGTGTTCGACAGAGCAGAAGGTAGTTCTTGGCTTCATCCACTAAGTCACTTCGTCACTTTTACTCAATGGATCAGACCCCACTGTTCCGACTATAAATTTTGGACTTAACAAGGGCAAACGGACATGTTGTAAAACCTGTGGTAGCTGCGGCCTCCGTTCCTGAATGCTGTACCTTACCAGGGCCATAACCACGTTGAACACCTGCTTTACGCTGCGCACGTTTCCCTCTTAATCATGGCCCCAGTTCCGAAAAACCGATGACATTTTTTGCAGAATTTGCAGATGATATACAAGTAAATATACAACAAATACTGTTTGGTAACAATTTTTCGCCTAAAATCGTTTTTATCTTCCTTTTTGTGTGTTTTATGGTCAGTCTGTAAAAATGGCGTACTACGGGCGAAACATCGTTCCCAGCAGCGACGTTGGAGTCCAAGATGCATCCAGACATCCTCCCTATGCTGTCCCTGAACCATTTCTGTGGTGTTTCCATCATTTTCTGACCTTTTCCTATGAACCAGACACCCTCCCCTCATCAGAGCAGGGGGTGCCTGGTGTAATGCTCGAGTCCTCCGATTGACTTCAATGGGGCTCGGGTGCTCGGCCGAGCACTCGAGCCTCCCGGGGCGCTCGGCCAGAGCACCCGAACACCCGAGCATCGGGGTGCTCGATCATCACTAATTTTAGTAACTCTTTTTTAATTATTTCTTTTTTTTTCTTTATAAACAATGGCTAGTCGGCAGCATAGCAGCAGGCTTTAAAATAAACGATAGATATTTGTGTGTGAGCTCTGCACTGTTTGTAGGACTTAGACTTTTGTTAGGTACAAGCCCTGAGGAAACATTGATTTGTAGGACTTAGACTTCTTAGAGTCACAAGCCCTGAGAAAACAGGGATTTGTTGGACTTAGACTTGTAGGCATGTTAGTAACAAACTCCCCAAAATAGATTTTTTATAGTCCTCTGGTTTGCAAAGAACAAGCCCTGAGACAAAAAAAATGCCCTACTGGCCTAGTGCTAGCAGATAATTTTATGGTTACCAGACTCGCCACTAGCAAATGCCTTGGTGACATTGCAGCATTTGCAACTGCTGTTGTTTCTGCTGCTGAGTTGTCTAAGCAGCAGGATGATTAGGCAGCTCCAAGAGAATGGGATCATCATATGAGACAGATGATGATGATTCCACTAGCCACCAGTGCAGGTATATCTGGAGAAAAGAAGTTGGCCAATAATGCTTCTCCTCTGGCACTACCTCCAAAAGCATGGGTGTGCTGGAAAAATAATTTTTCCCTTGACAGCAGGAAGAAACTGTACCGTTCATCAGCAACTGCAATGTGCATGATGTGTGTAGGAAAGTTGTGAAATATTGGAAAGGCTAGGAACAATGGACATATCTGTACACCAAGCACCTGGCACAACAGTAACCAAACACCTTGATGCTTAGGTCCACAATGTCAAACCATCCCCCAGAAACCAAGTTCTGCTATCACTATGCCTCTTGTACGCTCCACTAAGGACACATGACAACTAGCAGACTTAATAATGAGGATGAATCCTCCCTGCCACCAGCTAAGCATATTCTGTGGGATGGAATCTCCTCAGATGCTGCTCGATTTCTTACTTGTGATTATACTCTACCACACTACCATGTGTGCTCAGGGCACCACACAGTGTGAAATGGACACAAACTGCACCATCCTCTACAGAATCACTATCAGCTGGTGGAGGAGGTAACAATGACAGATGTAGTACACAATAAGAAGAGGAGGTAGAGGACCCTGTGGGTGCTGAGGAGGGGACAGTTGCTGCGGCTTCCCACTCCCGGACCCTAGCACAAGAAGCTGATGACAAGGCAGGTGTTTTGCTCGCCATTAAATTTTCAGGCTCATGCTGGGTTTCTCTGTTCTTCTTCCTCTTCGTTTTCCACCTACATTCTTGGTGCCCTTGGGGAGAGATGGGGGTTACAGCAACAGTGTCTTCTGCTTTAACATGCTTCTCATAAATGTCATTGTGTCTGTATTTCATGTGTGTTATGAGGGCGGATGTGCCAAGGTGTGTCCCCTCATTTTCTCTTTTTACTGATTGCCACATATAGTGCATAGTGCCATCACTGATGACTGCACAGTGCCTGCCCCAAGAAAAAATTATTCCTACACCCATGACCTCGGGGGGAGGGGAAAGGTGGAGAAGAATGGCCTCTTTCTTCTTTCCCACCATCCCCTTCACTGACTGGGGCAGAGGATGATGATGTTGCTGCTGCCTGAGAATCAACAACTGAACCAGGACCAGGATTATTGCTAGCAAGTGGAACCTGTCCTAGTCCCAAAACAATACTGCTGGAACCCATTCCCACTGTATCCCCAGTGGTCTTTGGCACACTAGCCTGCTAATCATCATCCTGCTGCTGAGACAGATAAATATATTGTCCTAGCAACTCAGCAGCAGCAGGAATTACAGCAGCAGCAAACTCCACAATGTCATTGCTGGTAGTGGTGGTGATGCCCATCCGCATTTTGCATATGTCTCCCATTCCTTCTTGCTTTCAGCTAAAAAGGCCCTCATTCTCTCCTCCACCCTAGCTGCTCCACCATCACCCTCATCATCACCACCACCAGTCCCTTGCTGCTGCTGTTCTGTGAGAGTTGGAATGGTAGGCGATGATAACAAATGTGACGGAGGGTTCCCTACTGTCACACTGCCATTTTTTCTTCAGGTGAAGAAGGCACACCGGCAGCATTAGCAGCAGACACAGGCAGCTAATGTGTGTTGATGCTAATACCTCTAGCCAGTTCTGTATTCTACATCATCATGTCCCAGAGGGACAGTGTTGGGGGAATTGGAATTACAGGGTTAAGGGGAATTATGTGGGCTCCCTTGACCGCTAATCTGGTTACTCATTTCCCCTTCCACCTTAGCATTAGGACTCAGAGGATCAACACTCAATCTAGTCCTAGCAGGTGCTTCACAATCACCCCCATCCTCACCCTCACTCTCACACTATTCCTATACCCAGCCCTTTCCTTCCTCTCCTCACTCTTTTTCCCTTATTCATTCCTGTCATACCTGTATTTACCCATGTATCTGTACTTAACTGTCATCTCAATAAAAATGTAATTATAAAAAAAAATTTTTTTCCAAAATTCCCATTAGAATAAATTGGGACTTTAACACCTTGAATGCTAGAGCAATGCACTTTTGTAAAGTGAACTCACCCAATAAATATGTTATAAAAAGTAATTTACGTATTTATGTTATGTTTCATTTTATATGTATGTTCTTATAATTCAGAAAAATTATTGTTTATATACATATATATAAACATTTTTTTTATTTTTGCCTCTAGATCAATATGACTTCTGAAAATGAGCAAGGAAGTGCTGTTATTGCCAGCAAGCCAGCCCTTAACGAATCACAAGTTGCTAAGTTGATGAAATCACTATTTGATTTAAACATTGTAGTAGCAAGCCCCCTGGCAAGCTATGATGATCAGAATTTTTATGTTCAAACTGAGTCAGACATTGGTATTAATCCTGAGTATGTAATGAAGATAACAAATGGTGAGGACAGTAAATCTGAAGAACTCATTGAAGCTCAAACATATGCCATGATGTTCTTGTCCAGTGAAGGTATTCCTGCTCAGAAACCCATATATACAAAGACTGGTAAAATTATGTCTTTAGAAGCAATAGGTAAGATATATATTTTTAATACCATTCGTATAAGTAGTATAATTGCATTTCTCACAATTTCAATACCCCCAAAATCACTTAGCTTGAATTAACTGATAATTTAATTTGTTCATACTCTGTGTAAAGCAGAATTACAGTGTTAATTATTTTATTGGTTAAACCTTTAATGACCTGAGTGGATTGCAGCTGATTGCACACCCCTCTGGTTCTTAAAGAGTTAAGTAATATTAAGCAAGTAACTTTTTTGGCTTTCTAAGATACATTGCTAATGCAAAGGTGAGGGGGGTCACAGGAATGTTATCTCAGCTGAGTAATACATCAAAGTCAAAGGTTGACATATATGACATTTAAAACATTGAGACTGATATATAACCAGCATCTTCTAAAATATAAATGTAGTGCTCAATCAATTTTTAATACAATTGTAATATACTCTTAATATTGGAAAGAAGACATGGAGATTAACAAAAGTACACTTCTGAAATATCAAATTCCTGTTAAAATGCTGCTCATCTGTCAACGGGTTGATTTATGCATTCTTCACTATCTTGAGCTCCAGCAAAAGGTAGAAATAGACAAACATTCGTGACCTAAGGTTAAAAGCTTTCAAAAGCTTGACTACCACCTCCTACTCAAATAATAGAGAGGATAGAGTGGTGTCACAGTATGCACAGATCTCTCATGGAAAGTCCAGTTCTTCCCTCTTTGAGAGCAGTCAATTGATCTCAGTAATATACTGTTAGAAATAAAGTGTGGACATCGGAGATTAGCTATAGTTCATATGATTATAACCAGAGGCCGCCTTTGCCTTTGGTTCATGTATGTATTTAGCGGTGACATTGTGGTGGTCCATATTTTTTATGTGTTGCATGTTACACTTAGATGAACTGTGATTTGATCACCCTTCTTGTACTTTGGGGAGATCCTATTGAAATGTGATATCTGTGAATGAAGAGGCATGAACCTTGAAGGGATTATGCTTATGTAAAGAATCCAACCTGGTGGTACCAGGATCTGTGCATACTGTGAGAT
Organism: Rhinophrynus dorsalis; assembly: GCA_037306005.1. Classification (NCBI taxonomy): domain Eukaryota; kingdom Metazoa; phylum Chordata; class Amphibia; order Anura; family Rhinophrynidae; genus Rhinophrynus; species Rhinophrynus dorsalis. The sequence continues at coordinate 368,383,196 of CM074721.1, forward strand.
GCCACTCTAGCCTCCAATGTGAGTAGGAGCTTTTTGGGTGCCTATGATTGTGACTGTCACAATTTTGAAAGCTTTTACCCTTAGATTATGTGTGCTTGTCTATTTGTATCTTTTGTGGGACCTTCTAGAATTTTGCAGAGTGCTTGAGAGAATCGTTAAATTGTATACCCCTTTCCCTGGAGGCAAGATTTATAAGGGTGCAGCATCAAATTAAGCAAAAAAAACCCACAAACCATGTTTATATGCATAGCACTATGACCGCTCCAAGAAAGACATTTTTTATACGGCCAGTTGGTTGGAAGCACTTTTAAGGTTTCTGCTAGGTTCTCTGTAGGCCAAATCTGGATTGATAATTGTGTCTGAAAGGTCATATGCGCAGAAGTTAGGTTGCTCTAATAACACAACTCTCTTCTGTAAATCATTACACTGACCATGTGTTCCATAAAGAATCAAGTTTTATATCCTGGTTCTAACCTACAAAGCATTAAACAGCAATACCTCTCTCTATATTTCTTCACTTTTCTCAAATTATATCCCCAATTGTTCCCTCTACTCTGGCCACGAACTATGCTTCTTCTCATCTGTAATTTACACCTCTTTCTTCCATCTACAAGACTTTTCTAGGATCGCTCGCATACACACTGTGGAACACTTTGCCCTCTCACCTAGTCTCGAGGCTTTTAAAAGGTCCCTCAAAGCCCACCTCTTTAGGGAAACCTAATACACCACGAGTAGGTGTGAGACTAAAAACAAAGTATAGCCTATGTGCACAACTACCGTTACCCACAAGGTAAAATCTCCACTCCAGCCTCCATAGTGCAGAGTTTTTTTTCCTTTGCTAGAAGCGTGGACATTTTTTGTTTGGTTAACTCCTTAAGGACCAGCCGCGCAACCACGCAGACGTCACTTAAGGAGCAGGGACAATTTTTTTTTGCAGAATCCAATTCCAGACTCCCCGAACAGCATGCAGCCATGCGGGGAGCCCGGAATTCCATGACGGTCCTGGAACATCATGGGTCCGTAAGTGTATAACAAGCCATGATGGTTCAGGACCGTCATGTGTCCTTAAGGTGTAAGGAGCTGAGTCTCATCCTAAAGTACAGCTCCCACCGGCGACGGTCGGCCATGTTTTCAGTTTTTGCCACAGATATGTATGGCCTCACGGACGGTGAGCACTTTAAATGAAGAGCTGCAGACACCCAGTCAACCAACCAATACTGGGGAGATTAATTGGGAGAATAATTGAGAGGAAACAGAGCCTCAGTTGATTGATGCTATGGAGATAGGAGGGGGAACGAAGGTGTACACATCCCCACCAAATAAAAGTAAGTGTGTAAAGTTAATTTAAACCTTTAACTGTCTGAGTGGCAGAGGGATGCACAACGGATTGTAAAGCAATGTGTTGCCTACCTCTCTGTCACTGTAAGGGTTAAATGTTTAAATGGACTCTTCACCCATGGTTTTCTTTGGTGGGGATGTGTACACCTTTCTTCCCCCTCCTATCTCCATAGCATCAATCAACTGAGGCTCTATTTCCTCCCAATTATTCTCCCCTGCAAGGTAACAGGGTTTGTTGGCTGTCACTCAAAGGGTTTGTATCTTCTTGCCAACCTACCGTGGAACGTGAGGGACAGTCAGGCGGCAGGATGCTATGTAGGAAGGAAGTTGTTGACAATCATTAGCTAAATATTATAACTTAATATTCTTTAATATTCACTTTGTCATCCTTTACTTTCTAACAAGGAAAAACAATAGTACATGTCCACCTAAGATACAAAATTTAAACTGCAGAAAAGTATTATGTTAAAATTCTACAAAGAGATATTTAAATCAACAAAAAAAAACCACTGCAATATCAAGAGTGCATTCTTCATTTTGGACCTATCTCTATGCTTTATGTGGTTAAAATAAACATGTATTCAACTCTTCATCCATTCAACCTTCTCTGCACTAGGATTGCCCAGCAGCCACCAGCAAATCACATTCCTTATTCTGTTAATCACTACTCATACGCACCCATTGTCATCAGTGTCAGAACAGTCATTAACAATACACGTTGAAGTCACTCTGCATGAACAAGTTCACAAGTTACGCAGTCAAAAAAAATCTATGAGGTTAGTTTGACAAGACCTCCCTTCTGTAAACCCATGCTGTGTGGTATGTTACAAGCCATTTAAATTCATATATATTACAATTTTCTTTATCATAGAGTATAATATGCTTAATATAAATATATATGTACAAAATATCTAAGGTAAATGTATTAGAAAACCACCTCCTTTATTTTAAGTTAAAATTTTCAAAATAAAAACTATACATACCCCCTGAAGACATATTTTGTCATATGTGCATTACAAAAATCTGGCAGCTCTAACCAAATTGGTGCAAATGCATTGTTTTGTGATGAGTTGCACATACCTCTGATCCTTAAAGGCTTATGCAGGTTTGTGCATGCTACCTACTACAGTTTAAAAAAATGGCAGCAACTGTCATGTCTGCCTCCATGGACATGACATCCAGGATGGATTGAATGTTATTTTGAACAAAAGTAAAAAATGTATAGCAGTCATCAAGATTTTCTGGCCACAGTAAAGAGAGTAGAAGTTATAAGAGGTTACTTCTCCTTTCAAGTTAGTGGGGAAGAGGGTGCACTAAAATATTTTAGCTTGATGAATTCTCATAGAAATGTAAGAGGAATTTCCTCCTGTTTGCTTTGTATCAGTGTGTTGGGATTGACCTTTTGTTTTGACCATTTGATAACATTGTTCTTTATTTCAGGAAAAATTCCTCACGCTAGAATTGTAATACGATTTGTATTTTTCATTGATAGATTATGGTTCTACTACACAGAAACATATGGTTAGACTTCTGACATACCTTCCAGGAACACCAGTTGCAAGAATTGAAGCAACACCTGACATTTTATTTGATATTGGTAAACTGGCAGCAACTATTGATGAATTACTTACAAAGGTATATTTTTTTATCATTTAAATGCATGGTCTTTATTGGTTAAACATCCAGTTCTCTTTCAGTATCTTTGTTTTATGATATATTTATAAGAACAAGCCTATTTTGCACTGCAGTACAATTTGTGAATAATAATTACAGAACATTGGGCCATATTCTGGAACACACCACCTGAACCATGGGGAAAATCCCTTTGATTTAAATTGTGCTTTTAAATTCTTTGATTCTAGAGCTGTCTTCATTTACCAGTCCGTTGCTTTGTAATGCATTTGTGACATTTCTAACATTCAGGGGGTTAAAAGCCCCATTAAATCAATAGGAATTAAGGACATTTTAATTTGCTTCCATGGTACAGCTGGTATGCTCCTGTATTGCTTGGCATTAGTTTCTGAATAAAGCTCATTGAGACATACAAACACAAACGTATCCAGAGAACAGAATATGGAGAAATGCAATATGTGAAACTTTATTGTTCAATAAATACTCTGTCTTTTTTCACTAATTCTAGGGTGTTGTGCATTGTAGTTTCTATTACAGGCATTTTCCTGTGTCTCCATTGAGAAAAATAAACATTTGTTGAAAAATGTAAAATTCTTTTTATGCATTCTTCATTTTCATTGCCCATTTATAAATATAACTGTCAAGGTTTGGCTGAGCTGTTCTACTCTGCTGCTCGATCCTGCTGTCTGAGCTAATCCAGTGCTCTGCTATCCATTACTGCTGCATTCCCTTTGCTGGATCAGGCTGAATCAGCTGACATCTCTGTGTTTGTTCACCTGACTGCTAGAAGACCAACAGCCATCCTTCCCAGGGTATTTAAAGCAGCTTGGCTCACTACCTGATTGCCCTTGTGTTTGCTTCTGGCTGCAAGCGTGTTCTACTGCGTTGCTGATTACCAGTGTATGACCTGACTTCCTCTGACATCCTTTCTAGCTCCTGGCTTGTTCCTGACTTTGCTGATCTGCATATTCCTGACCCTGGCTTGGCTGAGTACCTGTCTTGGTTCCTGACCCTGGCTTGTCTTTTGGTTTATGCTTCTGGATCACAATTTTGTTTTGTTTGCTTTTGTTATTTTAATAAAGGTGCACTTTAGATTTCTGTGTCTGTCTGGTTCCTGGTCCCTAACAGTACACAAGGGCCATGAATTCAGAAGGTGCAGGCAATCCACCAAATGTTTTTTTTAGGTTGGACCAAGTAGACCAGTGTATGGACCAGTTTGCGTTAGCCCTCCAGACTTTGTTGCTCCTTACTGCGCATCTGGCTCCACCACCTCAACAACCCCGGGCGCAGGCTGCCCCTATAGCTGCTGCCGCTTCCGCTCTGACTGTCAATAGTGATTCCAATGTTGCTAGAGGCATGACTGGGTCCACCCCAATTCCCCAGCATTATGGGGTCAGCCCTAACCAGGGCAGAGGTTTCCTGAACCAGGTCAGTATCTATCTGGAGATGGTACCACAGTCCTTTCTGTCTGATATGAGTAAGGTGACCTTGTGATTACCTTACTCTCTGACAGGGCCTTGGCATGGGCTAATCCCCTTTGGGAGACGCAGAACCCTATTGTGTACAATTACCCTGAGTTTGTGGCATCCTTTAAAAGGGTATTTGATGTACCGGGACACTCCATCTCGGCTGCCAAGCAACTAATGTCCATCCAGCAGGGTACAAGGACGGTTTCAGAATATGCCATAGAGTTTCATACCCTGGCAGCCGAGGTTGGTTGGAATAATGAGGCTCTCGTGGCTGCTTTCTCTCATGGGCTTTCAGATACAGTTAAAGATGAGATTGCAGCCTGGGACCTCCCCAGAGATTTAGAGGAATTGGTCTCATATTGCATATTGATTGACTCCTGTATCTGTGAGAGACCTTCCTTTAGGGAGCACCTGTGGAGGCATCCCATCCGTTTAGCCCTGAACTATTCATCCCCACCCATGCCTCCCTCTCCTCCCACGCCTCCTAGTCTCGAGACCTCAGGTGATGTGGAGCCCATGCGGCTTGGGTTCACTCGCCTTTCGGTTGCTGAAAGGGCCTCTAGGAGGAGGGAGGGCCTGTGCCTTTACTGCGTTAAGGCAGGGCATATGCTGCAAACTTGCCCCACACGTCCAGGAAATGCCTGCACCTAAGAAAGACCATAGGTGGTGTCTCAGCATCCCTGGCTATCCAGAAGGATAAACCTCTAGTCTCCATTGGGCTCTCCTGGGGCAAGTTTTCCATTACTACAGAGGCACTTATTGACTCCGGTGCAGCGGGCCTCTTTATTGACAGTGCCTTCACCCAGAAGCACTCCATTCCATTGCAGCTCCGTAACACTCCACTTGCCATTGAGGCGACTGATGGTAGACCCGTACAGCCGCTGCAGGTCACCCACAAGACCACTCCTTTGTCTATGGCTGTAGGGGCTCTCCATCACAAAAGTTTACAATTCCAGGTGATCCATTCACCTCACTATCCTGTGATCCTGGGTTATCCATGGTTGTGAAAACACAATCCCATGTTTGATTGGGCAAGGACCAAAGTCATGGCATGATCACCCAGCTGTGCCATGCCATGTGAAAGTGGTGAAGGTGCTAACCACATCCCTGGTACCTTTGTTGCCTGAAGATTACCAAGCGTTCCGATACGTATTCGATAAGGGCCGGGCTGGTGAGCTCCCACCTTACCACCCATATGAGTGTACCATTGAATTGCAACCGGGGGCCATACCCCCTTGAAGTTGAGTCTGCCCTCTTTCTGTCACAGTGAATAAGTCCATGCAGGAGTATGTTGCGGATGCACTGTCCCAGGGATTCATTCGCAAGTCTTCCTCTCCTGCTGAGGCCAGATTCTTCTTTGTGACGAAAAAGAGTAAGAGAACTGAAACCTTGTATCGATTACAGGGGTGTCAACAGTATCACGGTCAAAAACGCATACCCAATTCCACTTACTACCGAGCTATTCAATCGATTAAAAGGGTCAAAGGTGTTCAACAAGCTCGATCTGTGGGGGGCGTGCAATTTGGTACGGATGAAGGAGGGCCACAAATGGAAAACCATGTTTAACACCAGGAGCGGGCATTACAAATACCTTGTAATGCCCTTTGGTCTCTGCAATGCTCTTGTGGTTTTTAAGGAATTCGTAAATGACGTCTTCCGGGACATGCTCCAACAATAAGTGGTGGTATATTTAGATGACATCCTGATCCATTCCGCCTCCATGGAAAGCCACCACACAGATGTAGCCCGAGTTCTTCAAAAATTAATAGAAAATAATCTATTTTGCAAATGAGAAAAATGTGAATTCCACTGCAAACAGGTCACCTTCTTGGGCTACGTAATCTCAGAGGTCGGTTTTACTATGGACCGTGAGAAACTCTCAGCTGTTCTCGAGTCGCTGCGACCCATTGGTCTCCGCTCCCTGCAATGTTTCCTTGGGTTCGCTAATTACTACAGGAAATTTATCGGCAATTTTTCTTCAATTGTAAAACCCCTTACTGACATGACCAAAAAAGACAGTAACTCCATGCACTGGTCTCCGGAGGCCATCAAAGCATTTGAAGCATTAAAAGTCGCCTTTGCCACAGCACCCATTTTGGCACACCTGAAACCTGAGCTTCCATTCATCCTTGAGGTTGATGCGTCTGAGACAGGAGTAGGCACCCTCCTGTCTCAACGTCCTACTCCTGAGAGCCAGTTGCACCCGTGTGGGTATTTCTCTAAGAAGTCCTGCGGGGTGCAACTATGAAATTGGTGACCGTGGGTTGCTGGCTATAATACTCTCAAAGAATGGAGGCATTTGCTTGAGGGAACCTCAGTGCCAATCCTAATCCTCACTGATCATAAAAACCTCACATACCTATCTGAATCGAAGCGCTTGACTCCAAGACAGGCCCGATGGGCCTTTTTTTTGTCCCATTTTCTCCTACCTGCCGGGTACCAAGATTGTCTGGGCTGATGCCCTATTCAGACAGTTCTCGGGGGCTAAGGAGGAGAGCCATCCTAGTCCTATTATCCCTCTGGACCGAGTACTTGCCACCCTACATACAAGCATTACATCTCCCCTCGGGGAGAGAATACTAGCCGCTCAAGTAGATGCACCTGCTGAGACTCCTTCTGGGCGCTGTTTTGTAACCTCCGTACCAAGGTACTTTCCACATATCATAATATGAAGTCAGCAGGACATCTGGGTAAGAACCAGCTTCTCTGGTCAGTTTCCTGTCTTTTCTTTTGGCCAGAACTTAACAAAGATATTGCTGCCTTTGTCACTTCCTGACCAGTCTGTGCGCAGACCAAATCACCCTATCACCTTCCAGTGGGCCTTCTCCAACCTATACCTAATGGGGAAAAGCCATAGTCACACCTTGGCATGGACTTCATAGTCGACCTCCCTTTGTCTAACGGTAACACAGTCATCCGCATGGTCATTGACCAATTTCCTAAAATGATTCACTGCATACCTTTAAAAAAACTCCCATCCACTAATGAGTTGGCTACGGTCTTTGTCAAGGAGGTCTATCGGCTACACAGGGTCCCCAAAGTCATATTTTCTGACCAGGGTAGAGAGTTTGTCTCGAGATTCTGTAGGGCCTTCTGTGCGCAACTAGGTATCCAACTCTCCTTCTCCTGTGCCTATCACCCGCAAACGAATGGGGCGGTGGAAAGGGCTAATCAGACCTTGGAGCAATTCCTGCTGTGCTACATCTCAGACCATGAGAATAAGTGGTTGGACCTGCTACCTTGGACGGAGTTTGCTCATAACAGTGCTGTCTCGGCTTCTACCTGGCTCTTCCCCTTCATGGTGAATTATGGGTATCATCCCTCCATGATTCCAGATTCATTCTCTCCCTAGGGGATTCCGGCATTGGAGGATCATCTCCAGTGAATCCGTTTCACATGGGTGAAGGTTCAAGAGTCACTGCAACGCTCGCAGCAATCCCAGGAACTCCAGGCTAATTTTAAATGCCTACCCGCACCCTCCTACCAGGTCGGGGAGAGGGTCTGGTTGTCCTCCAGAAATCTCCATCTCTGAGTGCCCTCTCAGAAACTGGCTCCCTGGTTTGTGGGGCCTTTCTGTATCCTACAACGGGTGAACCCTGTGGCCTATTCTCTAGAACTCTCTAGATCTCCGAATATGTGGATACACAATGTGTTCCATGTCTCGCTACTGAAATGCTGTCGCTACAGTATGCAATCGTTTCACTACTGTTACTCCTCGACCCCATTAGATGCCGGATGATGGCCATGAGGAGTTTGAGGTCCGCTCCATAGTCGACTCTCATAGGTTCCGAGGGAGGCTTCAATATTTGACCATTGGAAGGGGTATGGTCCTGAAGAACTCTCATGGGTTCCAGCCGCAGACTTGCATGCCCCTGCCCTCCTCCGTGCTTTCCATGCACGCTTTCCCCATAAACATGGTCCTGCCCCGCAGGGGTGGGAGTAGTTGAGGGGGGTACTGTCAAGGTTTGGTTGAGCTTCTCTACTCTGCTGCTCGATTTTGCTGTCTGAGCTAATCCAGTGCTCTGCTATCCATTACTGCTGCCTTCCCTTTGCTGGATCAGGCCGAATAAGCTGACCTCTCTGTGTTTTCTCACCTAACTGCTATCAGCCAACAGACAACCTTCCCAGGGTATTTAAAGCAGCTTGGCTCACTACCTGATTGCCTTTGTGCTTGCTTCTGGCTGCAAGAGTGTTCTACTGCGTTGCTGATTACCGGTGTATCACCTGGCTTCCTCTGATGTCACTTTTGGCTCTTGGCTTGTTCCTGACTTCGCTGATCTCTGTATTCCTGACCCTGGCTTGGCTGAGTACCTGTCTTGGTCCCTGACCCCGGCTTTTACGCTTCTGGACAACTATTTTGTTTTGTTTGCTTTTGTTATTTTAGTAAAGGTGTTTTGCACTTTAGATTTTTGTGTCTGTCTGGTTCCTGGTCCCTAACAATAGCATAACTTTAAGATATCTGTAGCACCTCTCCATGCACACCAACACGTCATTGTCAAACCACATGGTTAACTGTATTTTTAAATTTGATAATTATAAACATCATGGTTGCAGCATATTGTAATATAAATTACTAGGCATTCACATAAGGAGTCCTCCGGAAGGGCATCTCTACCTGGCAATAAAACCTATTTATTAGGGATAGAAGATGAGAGCTGACAAAAGGGCTTAAAGAGACCCCTTCCTGCCTTTACTAAGCTTCTGTTGGGTGCTATGTCCTTTAGTGGTTTACTGTGGCAGAATCAATGGAGAACCCAGCCATGCAAGGGGAAAGTGTAGCAAAAGAGATCTTGGCATTCTATGTGCAATGCAAAAATGCCTCACAAATATCTATTCAGTGGGTAAAAAGCTACAGTATAAACTTCCTGGATGTTAGATTGAGAGACATAGATTTTAAAGGGTATCTGAGATATTTTAACTATATGGGTGGTTACTGGTCTACTATCTTGATAGGGTATTTTAGTAACATACTGAAGAAAACAGTTTTTTGTGCTTACCAGAAATATACATCCAAATATCATGTAGGGAAACTGAGGAAAGGGGTAACAAGGCAAGAATGTAATATATTCACAGCTATAGTGTATTATTTCATTTTATATCTTACCTAATGACCTTTGATAGTGCTATAATGGATGTAGATCAATGAGTATCACTAATGAAAATGTGTTTTTAACATACATTTATCACATTGCAGAAATTTCAATATCCAAATAAATTAATTTTTGATCGAGGTCAGTTTATTTGGAATTTGTCGAATACGCCTTTGTTACGAAAGTACATTTATGCAATTAAGGAGAAGAAATTACAGGAAGTACTTGAAAGAGTGATTAAACAATATGAGACTTTCATACAACCCAATATAAATATTTTTCGCAAATGTAAGTATTCTTTTTGTATTCTTCTCTCTTTTACTGACATTATTAAGATTTAATTTTAATGAAAAATATGATTTATTTAACAGATAATCTAATGGCTAGGCCATTTGTCACATATATTTTATAGATTTTCAAATGTAGCTATAGAAATAATGTTTGTGCTTTCAATTTGAGATGTTAGGGTCAACTCAAAGAACTGGAGCAATTCTGAGACAAACCAACTGCACCAGAGGGGACATATAAAAATCTCAAATTATTTAAATGTGTCTTTTTTATTCTCTTGAATTCTAGTGATGATTCCATCACATTATTCCATTTTAATCAATGGGAATATGGAGAATTGTTTTGACCCCTATGGTGCAGTTTGTTTGCAACAGAATTGCACTGTTCTTCTTAGTACATCAGTTTCATGGGTTTAGATATCATGAACCCTTTAACATGTATTTTTAAATCAAACATATCAATTATAAATATATTTGAGAAGACTGGATAGAAGTAGTGGGAAAACATCTACATCAAAATGCAATTTACTTAGAATATACCAGTTGAAGGCAGATACAAGTTTTCTGCCCTATTCAGTCTACTAATTTTCCTATCTTTTTCTAAAGCTCAGACCTATTCAAAACTTAGATTTATCTCAGCGTAAAATGATTCCTATTAAAAACAATCTTGATAGTAGTTTATAACTCATCTAATAATTATTTTGGTTGGCATTTTTAAACAAATAGGTTTTCGAGTAAGAGAGATATATGTGTTCTAAAAAGTTCTTTGACTAATTTTCAAAGAGTATTTACAATAGGTAAAAACTAGCTTTTAGTGTATTTAATATCAATAATTATAATAATATTATTAATGCGGTTAATGTACAATGGCTATTCCATGCTAATTCATGTGCTGGAATTGATTTCTTTACCCTACATCTACCTAATGTCAATTTACTAAACTATGTGTGCCAAAACTCATGCCCTTGATGCTGCTTGAGCCCAAGTCGAGGACAATGGAGTGATCCATGGAATTTCTGGGTGTTCCTTTTCTTTATGTCTTCATTAAGGCAGTGTACTAAACAAGGTGCAGATGAAATGCCATGATTGTGCACTATTTACTTGCACGTGCAATGGGGTAGGCTTAAGGGGCTTGCTAATATTGAATTCTTAATGATGGCAGAGATTGTCCACTGGTATGTACTATAGTCATTAAACATAGCACCTACCCTGAAGTGCAGTCACTGGCGTTTAGAAGCGAATGTTATTGGAGCCACACTGGTGATGTTGTAAAATTGTCTGACTGGCAAATTTCAGACCTATAATCTGTTAAATTACCTATAATATGATAAGTATACCCTGAAAATTCCAGACTATTTTGCTTAGGGCAACTTTAAACACACTACATTTGAGAGTCACTTGGGTAATTACATATTTCAACAGGAGAAGCCCTGGTGAAATCAGTAAAACAAACCCAACCAAATATCAAAAAAGCAGCATCAGATATTTTTATTAAAACACATAATGAACTCATGCAAATAACTCATCCCAAAAAGTATATGCTATTATATAGGACAAACCCTATGGTAAAAGACGCAGTCTCTTCTTGGCAACATGTAGGATTAGGTATATAGATACAAAAAATATAGTCGGGTTACATAACAACAATACGTCTTACGCCTCCGACGGATGACATCACCGTGACGTGACACATCGAACCAGAGTGAAGGGACAGTGAGCTGGCAGACAGAGTGGCAGAGTACAAAGTAGGTAGGCAGCATGACACAGTGGTATGATTGAGACATCACACAGTTGCGTAGCTCCATGGTATCTCATAAGAAACCAACCCTGTAAAAAAAGGTCTCTCTTTTGTGCACTGCAACATACCCAGTATCCTGCCCAAAATGGATGAACTGAAAGCATGGTGTTATGTATACAATCCAAAAATCCTTATTCTCACTGAATCCTGGTTAAGCCCTAAAATACATGACATGTTGCCATAGAAGGATGGATACTCATGCTTTTTGAAGACTGTGCAAAGCGAGGAGGAGGTGTAATCATATACATTCAAGAGCTTATAAACTTTACACTTTTAAATGACTTTTAGAACTCTGATTCTTATGAATACATTGCTGGCAAAATTCTTCTTCCCTTCTCAAGACAAACCAAAATTGTTGGCATCTTTTGACTGCCAAATATGCCAGCACGGTCCCTTTCCCACCACCTAAAGGAGACTACCACTCAGAACAAGAAAAGCCAGCTGTTGATTCTTGCAGACTTCATTATTAATTGACTGGACTCCAGGAATAAAAAATATTGTTCATTGTTTGGGACATTGAACTTACTACAGCTAATATCCTCCCCTACTCGCATAAATCTTAAAACATTCAACCACATTATACTTGACTGGATCCTTTCACCCTGCACAAGCAGAATACAAGATTCAGGCATACTAGCAAATATGTTTAGGGATCACTCCATAGTCTATTGTGGTTGCAAAATAGAACCAGTCAATTTACTTTTTTAAAGAGATAGTAAACCTTGAAAATAAGTTTATTTTATGTTTTAGCCCTTTAAAAACCATGAAAAATGATATAAGTCTTACCTCCCAAACCTTTATGGTTTGGAAGATATTCAGAAGCAAAGTTTCCCCCTGAGTGACGTCATTTTATAGCTCTCAGATCTGGAATCCGGTCCCGGGACCGGCTGCGACTCTCCAGAAGTGCCAAGATCACGATCTTTAAAAAGAATTTCTTAATTGGAATGGTCTACAAAGTGTGCTTGCAAGCCAGTCACACTTTGTACACAGTTCCAATTAAGTAGTTCTTTTTAAAGATCATGATATTGGCACTGCTAAAGAAATGCTGTTTGATCTGTGGACCGAATTCCAAATCTGTCCACTAGATGGCAGACTTGGCTGAAACAGCCAGGAAAACTGAACTTTATTTTACTTCTGAATATCTCCCAAACCATAAAGGTTTGGGAGATAAGATTTATATCATTTTTCATGTTGTTGTAAGGGCTACAATATAAAACAAACTTATTTTCAAGGTTTACTATCCCTTTAACTCAGAATTCTTACAGATCTGTAATACCCATGCCCCACTAAGGGGGACCCATCTACCCTGGTTCTCTGCTGACTTAATTGAGTTATACAGTTTCAGAGATGCCTTATAGACAAAATTTAAACAAAGTGGCTCCGCTTATCACACTACATACAGGCAACTGAGGAATACTTGCACAAAACAAACAAAACTAGCAAAAGAACAATATTTTACTGTGAACTTGAACAGTAACATATCTAAATCGGCCAACTTTTGGAAGGTTATTAAAAACATCTACAACCTCCCTAACCATTCTCAAATATCAACCATAAAAACAGGCCAAGAAACAAAACAGAGCCCAATAGCAATAACTAATGCATTCAACAACTACTTTATTTGATGTGCCACTACCCTGATTACTCAATTCTGAAGTAGAAACGTGAACAGGACAGTCTCTGCCACTTGATGCCTTGTCCAGTGAATCTAATGGATTTAATTTCATGCCAGTAAATGAAAGCAAAATATATGATCACCTCCTCAACCCAAAAATGAAATTGCAATCTGACCCTGACCAACTACCAGCAATGTTATTAAAGCTCAGTGCTTTGGTCACTGCCCAACCTATTGCATATTTAATTAATGGCCTTTCATCCGGCTATATGCTCAAAGCCAGGAAAGTGGCTAGAGTTGTGCCTATCCACAAAAGTAGGGATAAAAATGTAGTATCAAATGACAAACCAATATCCCTACTCCCCACATTATCTAAACTCCTAGAGAAATGTGTCCATGTGCAACTATATAAGTATTACAGACAGACCATTTTTTCACCCTCCTACAATCACTCAAAAGTCACTGCCCTCCTAAAAGTATCCAATGATATCCAGACTGGCATGGGAAATAATGAACTCACTCTAGCAATTTTCCTGGATTTTGTAAAGGCCTTTGATACAGTAGATCATAATATTGTAATAAGCAAACTCCAAAGCTCAGGATTAAGTAATAATTCTCTAAACTGGTTCCAATCCTATTTATCAGACAGAAAGCAACATGTGTCAATTGCTGACAATAACTACCTTCTGCTCAAAGTTACAAGTGGGGTTCCCCAAGGCTCCATTCTTTGTCCTCCTCTATTTTCTCTTTTTATAAATGATCTACCCATGGTTTGCAAAGCAACTGTTCTTAAACACAGACAAAATGGTCACAATGGTATTTGGTACAAAGCACAAACTACTTAGGGCTCGATTTAAAGGCAGGTGTTAGTAAAGAAAAACAGTAACGGGTGCGTTAACGTGCTGTAAGCCATTTAAAGGACCGTCTTAAGAACAGCTAACGGCAGTTTGATAATCCTTATGGCCGTTAGACTTACGTGTATTGAGACTCATGGAACAAAATTTCCCAGAACAATTCAAAGAAGCATGGAACTGCTAATGCCAGAAAAATAGATACATTTAACGGCTAAAAGTTAAGACCCAGTTTTATTAGCCGTTAGACACATAACGGTCAAAAAGAAACCAATATTAAAGACAATCCGCATACCGCACAAGCATGAAAATGGAAAAATGAACCCGTGCAATGCCAAAAGAACACAAAAACATGGACAGACACCACAAATCACTGTAACACAACACAGACACCTGCCAATATAAAACAAGCTCACCTGTGCAACATCACCAGACGATTCAGACACAACCTGCACCCCACAACTTCACACCCTCAACTGACAGAGACACGACAATCAGAACACAACACATTTTAAAACACAAACACACCGACAAACACTTACCTGGACAACAAACACCTTCCCATTGATCATCACTCAACACATCACCACACCTACACAATGCCCTACCAGATACTTAAAGGGACAGCTCACCACACTCACTTGCTCTTGTTTTCCACTCAGGGAGAGAGATGGAGACAGAGAGAGAAAGATAGAGTGAGAGAGCAAGCAAAAACTATGTTTGCCTACATATTGATGCAAAGACTGTGGAGAATTCGTGCAAGGGCAAAAGTTAGGGAACACCAGCAACCCCCAGGCACACCTGATCAACAGCCTTCACCTGTTGCAAGTAAGGAGGCTCTGGCTCAACAGCCACACAGAAGCCCATCCCCACCTGGAGCACAGCACCTGCCCGCAGATGCACAGCTGCAGCAACAGGATGCTCCCCAGCAACAGGATGCTCCCCAACTGCCACAGGGACCCCTGGAGCAGCAGAGGATGTATAGACAACCACCAAGGCCCAGGGTATACTGCCCAAGGGTCACTCTCCTTGGAATGACCGATGACGAGGTGATTGATCTCTGCAGGTTGAGGCCGCACAGCATCATTGCCCTGTATGAGGTCATCAAGGATCAGGTGGATCTGATTTACATCCACAACCATGCCCTATCTGGCCTGCAAAGACTCCTGTGTGCCATACACTTCCTGTCAAGTGGCATGTCACAGGCCACATTCTCCATGGTGCTGGTCCAGGTCTTGTCAGCCCTCAAAAGCAAGGCCAGTACCTATATACATTTCCCCACCACTGACATGGAGTGGATACATTTGAAGCAGGGCTTTTTTATGCAAGGGGAGGCATGCCCAGGGTCATAGGTGCAATAGATTGCACCCATGTCCGTATCAAGGCTCCAGCACGTGACACACATATCTACATCAACAGAAAGAACTTCCACTCCATGAACGTGCAGATGGTGTGTGACAGCAACTTGAGGATCATGAATGTGTGTGCAAAATATCCCAGGAGCTGTCATGATTCATATATACTCAGAAACTCATCTGTACACAGAGACTTCGAAAATGGAACCTATACAGGGGGATGGCTTCTGGGTGAGTTAACAATATCAAATCACACCACATCCACACGTGCACACACAACACTGCTCAGCATGCTCTTCACTCACAGCTACTATGTCCACCTCATTCACACAACATGTGCTTCCTGTCTAACCATGTCACTCACTGCCCACAGGTGATTCGGGCTATGGCTACAGATCATGTCTAATGACCCCAGGGGCGAATCCCCAAACCGATGCCCAGGAGCGATACAACCAGGCTCATAGCAGAACAAGGAATGCCATTGAGTGAATGTTTGGGCTTCTAAAATCCTGCTTCAGGTGTTTGGCTCACTCGGGGGAGCATTGCAGTATGCATCAGGCAAAGCCTGCGACATCGTTATGGCATGTGCTATATTACACAACATTGCAATGGACACCAGACTTGTTTACGATGTCCCGCCCCCACCCATACCCAGTGACCTTATGAACATTGTCAAGAGTGAAGAAGGCCTAAGAGGGATGCAGATAAGAGAAACATTGATCAGGGAATACATGTATGCACACAATCCATGCATACACACTCACCACAACACACATGTTCTGTTTTACTCCACAGGATCAGTGACACAGCTCTGACACTGGCTGCAGTATGGACCACCAACATCAATCATTCCATGGATGAGTCATATTGGGTCTAGGGATACCAATGACATCTGACACCCTGTCGTCCATGTTGAAACTGCTACCTCAAGGATATCATGCATGCTCCCCCAGAAAACAAGGTACAATACTGTAACCATGTTCAGCATATCCCAGGGCTCCATAGGCACCAGCTAAAGTGTTTTGCTATGATCAGAGCCATAGCAACCATGGTACCCCTGTAGCAAGAAAGTATCATCTAGTGCAATGCATTGGATAACACTGTGTCACATCAGGGGTTAAGGGGACATTCGCGTGAACATGGGACCTGTAGTTTGTTAGAGCTGAAAAGAGCACCAGAGGGATGGATCTATAGTGGGAGTGTGTTATACAACATAGAGGTCATGAAATGTGGATCAGATCTCCAGGTATACCATGCTTACCTGTGTGTGTGTGCAGTGATATGTGCCCCTGACTACACACATCGACAAATATGTCCTAATAGCTCCATGAAACAAATATATTTGGGCTGTCACTGTCACTCTCACAGTGGCAGCCCAAATACATTTGTTTCATGGAGCTATTAGGACATATTTGTAGATGTGTGTATTTATGTCAGGAGCACATAGCCCCAGGGCTGGTTGGCATCCCCTTAGTTCTCCCCACAATGGATTACAGACAAGTAGGCAACACATTTCAAAGCAATGGTTTGTGTACTCCCCTGTAATGCAAAACATTAAGTGGATTATCATGTTGATGCTGTTGCATGACGATCAGTTGGAGGTTGCTGTTTCAAATCCTGTCCTCTTGTCCCACAGGCATCAATATTATGATCCATCCTTGAACAAAGGCGTTTCCATGTGACTGGACTGAAGCCTTGACAACACTTCCATGAAGCTCACCCCTTGATGTCTCAAGTGATTGTGTTGGTGATGCAATGTTTGACCTGATATTCACAGCAACCTCTACTGGAACATTCCCAGAAACACAGAAGTCACTAATTCATGTGTGTACTAACATCCAGGTATCAAACCTGTACAGTAAGAATGCTCATCTACAGAGTAACCAAACCTTGTGGACAACACATGAGCAGTTCAGTAGTGTTTCCAAAGTATTCATATTTATTTTAAATGTACCTTTTGTGTGCTCATACAAGTGTTCAATGCATATAGGCAATATACACAGAAAACATGTATGTTTTAATGTAGTTTGAGACACAATAAAGGAGAACCATCACTATTCAATCTGTGGCTGTATGAATAAATGTTGGATTAGACAGCTCTGATTTTGGAACCATACTGAAGGGTAGAGTATCCCCCATACATAGGAAGGCATGAACTACATCACAGGAGTCCACTACTTGTTTGACCATAAGTGGACTTTGTGATGCATTCATGCAAGGAGATGATGGCAGTGATAAACTAATGTGTGTTGTGAGTGATAAAGAGGTGAAACAGGGGACATTACTTCCACAGTAATGTCATGTCCATGGTATACATGGTGATCAATGTAATCAATGTTCTGAGATTGCTTTGGTTTGACAAATCTCAGTACATGGGCTACATTGCCAAACAAACAGACTAAGTGGAGAAGTTATAACACTGGTGAAGCTTGTTTCAACCTTATTAAAACATCAGCACAACTTAATGGATAACCCAATGCTCACCCTAAGATTTCAAAGTGTGTGCTACACATTGAAATCTTAGCCTGATCATAGGGTCATCCAGTAAGTTAGGCTGTGATTTATACCCTGATTGTGAAACTGACTTACAGGAGAACCCAATGTTCACCCTATGATTTTAATGTGTAGCACACACATTGAAATCATAGGGTGAACATTAGGTTCTCCTGTAAGTTAGTTTCACAATCAGGGTGTAAATCACAGCCTATTTAGCAGAATGTTCTATCATCTATCCTGCCTGTTAGTTCTCAGCTAAGTCAAAAAGCTGTTTGATTAACCTCTTAAACCACAACAATTGGTGCAGATGAATGTTCACAGTGCTGTACCAGTTGTTGTGCTATGTTGTTAAAATGCAACCCACATCATGGCCACATAACATTGTCATTTTATTTGGCTCCAGTGGTGGATTTCAAGTTGAATTTGGACAAAGTTGTGTGTGATGTGTGTGCAAAGCCATGTTCAAACATTGTACAATCACGTAACCTTGGCAGAAGTTGTGTTTAATGCATTGCTTTGTGATGCATTGGAGACATCTTTGCCACTTAATCTATCAGTAACCACAAACCTTCTCAGACATGATTAAAATGCAGAAGTGCGTGTTTTATCTGGGGGGAAATTAACATGTTGGCCTCTTTATTTTTTCTTTTTGGGGGGGACCTTGGGCTTGGTTCCAGATGTGGATAGCCTGGCTGACTGCATGGTCACCCTTTGCACCCTTGGGGTTGCTTCAGGGGTCGCAGTGGAGGGAGAGCTGGGTGCAGTAGAGGGTGCCCTGCTCCCTCTCCACATGCAGGTTCTCCCTGCGGTTGTGGTCTCTGACCTCCACCAGCAGCTGCCCCATCATGTCCATCATTCCTGCATGGTACTGCCTGAGCTCTGTGTTCATCAGCGTTAGCTGTACCTCCAGAACATGGATGCTGGATAGTATCCTTTGAGTGTTCCTCAGGGAATCCCTTTGGAGACTTCTGACGTACGTGTTGGTCCTCTGGGATTCCCTGAGTTGCCTCCTTTGTAAATCCAGGCATTCCCCCTCCATCCATGTGCCTGCTGAGTGTGCTGTGGGGGTTGCTGCTGGTGGAGAGTCTGCTGGTGCTCTCCCTGCCGGTGGGGTTACTCTGTCTGCTGGTGCGGTTGCTCTGTCTTCCAGTGCCATGTCTGCTTGTGGGGTTGCTGATGAAGATATTGACCACGTGCCCACCACATCCAGTGACCCCAAGCTTCCCACTGATCCCTCTGGTGGTGGGGTGAAGTGTTCCCTTTGTTGAGGGTGCTGGGGCTCCCCAGTCAGGCCCACGTGCTCGTATTCCAGTGGCCAGAGGTCATAACTTGGCCACTGGTAGCTGCTTGTCCTCCACCTTGGTTCGTACCTGGGCCGATGCTGGGGAGCCATCGAGGCGGGTAGGTCAGGAGAATGGACATATGGCCCATATGTAGGGGTGGCCACAGTACCGGGCGCCAGGACCTTCCTGGTGGTGCTGCTGCAGCAGGGTGGTAAGGTACCGAGGAGGATGGCTGCATGGACCTCTCAAAATAAAACCTGTCCTGGTAGTGTGGGGAAGCAGCTGGTGGGACAGCAGATGCTGTAGGTGGTGGTGCAGCTGAAGATGCAGGAAGTGATGGTGCAGCTGAGGATGCAGGAGGTGGTGGTGCAGCTGTGTAGGGTGACCATGTGCCGGTCCCATCCACTTTCTCCCCTAGAGGAATCTCTTCTGGGGATGTGTGTATCCTCCTCCACAGCCTCCTGCTGTGCTTCAGGCCCGTATGCTGGCTGGAGAAATGAAATGGTGTGAATAGTAAAGTACACAATGACAGAATGAATGCAAGATTATTTAATTGACATGTGACTCTCTGGTTGTCATGATGGTATCATATGCATTGTGTTGCGATGCATGGAATACCACCCTGGCAATCACAGCGACATGAGTCTGTCCAAGTTAATTCCCCAGGGCACCAATCAGGTCAGTATTGAGGGATTTCTATGATTAAGGTCTGTTGCCTTTCTTATTACTTATTTATCTTCAGTGTGCCTTCACTGTTCGCATACCACTTATATTTTTGACTTTTTTCACATTAGGATTGGGAACATTATTTTTTGATGGTCAATTTAATAGGGAATGAAAAAGAATTATATTTTTTTCGATTCAGCACTATATTGATCATGTAGTTTGTATTATAATATATTTTTGTGTATTTTGTTTTATTTGAGCAACAGTTATGTGTTTGTGATATTTCCGACAGATTTGTTGATCTATAGGATGTTTAATACCATTCAAACCCATATCTGTGCAGGTGTGTGCCACTGATTGATTTCTCCCGCAAATAGTGGTGTGTGGAAATTTGGGCCAGAGGACCATAACTGCGTGGATTGAGCCGATATGTGACTGACTATTTTATTATTGTTTAGTGTGTGTGAGACCTACCGCTGACCCCCGTTGTGTATCCCATGATCAGGGAGAAGTGTTAGCTGGTGACACATCACTAATTTTATGTAGGGAGCACTCCCTTTGTATTATATTATTGTTTATATTAGTGGTGTGTTTTATATATGGGATATTGTGCTTTGAATTTGCTTGCGTATTACATTTACCACTCCACGTTTATCTATCCAGCTGGGAGAGGTAAAGCATACTTGAAGCAATAATCCTTCTCTCTAGTAGCATGACAAATGGTTTTTAATAAATTTACATTCTTTTTATCTAATTTCCCTGAGGTTTTATTTTTCATTCAGCATTTATATATATTATAAGAAAAATTGGCGTTACACACTGTTAGTTTATATTGTTTTTTATTCTTGTAAATACAGTTTAGATCTGTCTCATTTATCATTCAACTATGTATAGTTGTTTTTTCATATATGTTTTTACACAATGATATCGCGTCTTCGTGGTACATTCTCTGCACTGGCACTTTGATATATCCAACAAAGTCACCTTGCAGAATTTGAGAACGTGGGCCCTAAAAGGTTCGCCATCACTGTCCTACATGTTGCCAAGAGGAGACTGGAGATAACATGCTGAAGGTATTTAATCTGGTCATTTCCAAACACCATCTTTAAACAGAGGGTTTGGCCTGGATAATAGTGTATATACTTTTGAGCATGAACTATTTGATTTTATTATGCATTTTAATAAAAATATCTGATGCTGCTTTTTGACATTTGGTTGGGTTTGTTGTAATGATTTATAAGTGCCAGGGCTTCTCTTGTTGACATATAATTGTTTACTGCATGGGGTAGGGGTGGTTCTGTCAAGGCTGCTCTGTTTATTAGTATTTGATGTGATTTATTCCATCTATGCACTACTTAGTATTATATACAATTACATATTTTGCTTTCTTCTTAGGTATAAATCATGGAGACCTTAATGATAACAACATTCTATTGCAAGAGATCAATTCACCTGGAAGAAATGATCAGTGCAGATACAACATTTCTGGGATTCTGGATTTTAGTGACATGAGCTATGGTTATTATATTTTTGAATTAGCAATAACTATAATGTATATGATGGTTGAAAGCAAAGATCCACTTCATGTGGGAGGATATATTCTTGCAGGATTTGAAAGTGTTTTTCCATTAATGCCTGAAGAAAGAGAAGCTCTCTTCATCTTGGTGAACTGCCGTTTTGCTCAGTCCCTTGTTATGGCCAGATATAGTGTTATGTTATGTCCAGAAAATGAGGAGTATCTTATGATAACTGCAAAAACTGGATGGAAACATTTGTTGACTCTACAAGATATGGGCAAAGAAGCTGTAGAGAAGATCTGGTTTGATACAGCAAAGTCATACAATGATACATTACATTGATACATTACCTAGATCATTTTTATATGATTATTGTTGCCAATTCTCACTTTTCATTTGTGGGGCCATATTGAAAAAAATAATTATGTACAATTATTTAGCAAACCAACTACACCATCTGGAGAAATTAAAACTCACACCAATGTAAAGGAGTCTTTTCTTTATTTTTTAGAAAAAAATGTTTACTAGAAGGCTTTTTCTGCGGAGATAGACAACGTTGCTGCTGGGAGATTTTAATTCAAAATCTATTACTGATGGTAGGCAAGCAATACAGAAAGTAGTGGTAAAAGCAAATTAGGTTCTTGGTTATATAGGAAGAGGCATAAGCAGCAGGAAGAGAGAGAGAGTGCCAATGCCATTCTATTGATCACTGATAGGACCTCACCTGCAGTACTGTGTAAAGTTATAGACACTACATCTTCAGAAGGACAGTTATATATTGTAGGAATTTCAAAGATGATCCATCAAAAGAGGTTCATGACACAGGCTACCAGAATAGACTCAAAGAGCTTAATATGTACAGCTAGAAAGAAAAGAGGGAGAGGGGTCATATGATAGAAATATTTTAACATAATATATTAATAGATTTTATATAGTCCATGGGTGTAAAGGGTGCTACTTTACAGAAAGGGTTATAGACTCCTAGAGCAACCTCTGGGATAGACAAAAGTAAATTCTAAGAAGCATGTAAGACTTTGTATTTTATTAGACATGGCTATCTGGTTATTCTCTGCATTCCAAATCTAAGTTTCTGTGTTTGAATACTCCATTTGAATAGATGGGAATTTAGTAACATAGTAAATTAGGTCGAAAAAAGACACAAGTCCATCAAGTTCAACCTTTGCCTCATAACCCAGTGGCATGAGAATTTAGGGTTATTCTTATCTGCTTCCTATGGCACAGTTAATTTGCTCCAGAATTGCACCACTTACTTGTTGCATTAGGCCCTTAGTATATGGTGCCATATACACCAGATTACTAATTTCATAAATCATTTTGATGTACATTATATCCATTGTATG
Source organism: Rhinophrynus dorsalis (assembly GCA_037306005.1). Lineage (NCBI taxonomy): Eukaryota > Metazoa > Chordata > Amphibia > Anura > Rhinophrynidae > Rhinophrynus > Rhinophrynus dorsalis. Next base: position 368,405,954 of record CM074721.1, read on the forward strand.
TAGTATTTGATTTAAAGTTAAACTGTTTATTTCTTTTATCTTTTACAGGTTTTACCTGCTTTTTATGAATCCTTTTCTTTTTCCTACTCCTATTTTTTTATTACCAGAATACTTGGAACTCTTTAAACATTGATGACTATAGAGATGTGCAGTGCATTGCTTCACAATGTGTTGTATACTGCTCTGATCCTCAAATGGTTAAACTTTTCAGTTTAATGTACCCATGGTAACCCAAAATTGCATACTGTTGGGCTAGGTGCCAGTGTTTATAAACAATCTTTTTAATATATTTTGCTTATTTTGATGTATTGAAGGCACTTTGATAAGCTACCTTGCTATCTCTTGTATTTATTTCTATCATTTTTTTCTGTTTCCTCTTCCTTTACATTTCATATAGACTAATTTCCAGTACTCAAAGGGATAGTAAGTCTTATCTCTCAAACCTTTATGGTTTGAGAGATATTCACAAGCAAAGTTTCCCCTCCCGCCCCTTTTACCTAGTGTAAGCCATCTCTTCTCAGATGTGGAATCTGGTTGTAAGCCTAGACAGATAACAGAAGGGGACAATCTTCTTCCAATGAGAACAATGAAAGACCTGCCCCCCTTGACAAGTTTTTCAGGTTTTTCCCTTATCTTAATTGAAGATTTTCACTCTTTGCAGTCTACCTGGGCACCTCTCTTCTGACCTGGTGGAAAAGTGTTACATCAGTAAAAGGGGTGGGAGGGGGATACTTTGTCATTCAATTACTCTTGAACTACAATTCTGACAGAATTGAAATAACACTTTCCAAAGTCCAAATACTATGATGATTAATTAAAGCTGCTTTTATTATGAAACATTACTATCCCTTTAAGGGGTGCTTTCCACTGTGCAAATTTGCTCCCCACTTACATATTTTGCTATCAAGATGTTGGATGAGTAATCTACCTGTGATGGGTGGATGATGAAGAAACAGACCACATTAGTGGTATATTTACTTTGTTGACTGCACCATGGACGCAATACAATGTTCAAAAGAAAAATTAATCTTAAAATATATTATAAATGTCAGATTAATTTGTCTTTTCAAAGAGATCAAAGAGATAAAATAGATCAAAAAACATTTGTATCTGCTAACTTCATGAGATGGTCTTAAAAGTAGGTGTGGTCAATCTCACTGTCAAAACATTATATGGTTCAAAAAATGGCACTTTTAACCCAAATTAAGCTCCAAAAACTACTTTCAAAGGAAAACAGGAGTAATTATTGGGCAAATCAACTGCAACATAAGGGAGGAAATGTTTCCAAAATCTTCTTTGGATTTATACCTTTAGCCCTCTACTGTTTGAGGTGATTTGTTTGCAGTTCCTGCTTTTGACTATAACATAATTTTTTGGGGTTTCTAAAGATTTGGAGACCTTCAATAGCATTTAAGGGGTTGATTTATTCATATTATCTTTGACATTTTATAGCAAACAATTTCATGTATTACTTCTTTGTGGCCATTTAGTAGCTGCCTTTACACAATTCATTTAAGACCACAGCCAACCAGAGAACTTTTACACTCCTTTCTGGTGAAGGAGACCATAACATAAAAGTTATATTTGTGCCTTATATACAACTGTTTTGACAAAAATGACAATCTTTACCAGTCAACCACAAACAGTTTACAGAGAAAAATTTAATAAAATAATTTACAGAAAAGGATCAAATTATATGGTAACCAAATGTAATTGTTTTTATTGTATCATGTTCATTAATTAATCTAACAACCAAACATCCAATATTACTCTTCCCTTTGGACCTAATTATGAAACTCAAAGGACATTTTAGCCTGCATGTTCCCCATAGTTCAATGTATGGATATAGAATAAAAGACATGATTTTGAAATGTGACAGAATGAAAACATAAATAGGCGAATTAGGGTCCTTTTCTCCTGTTGGTATATTCAAAGAACTGAATAAAAGGTTAGCTTGCAGTTTTGCAAACATACATTCTATACTTTGGGTCTAAAAGCTGGATTTTTTATGAATGAGATGAAAATCTTATATTTGTTAGCTTTTCTACTAATATCTTGTCTGATTTATTTGATAAATGTTACACTATTGTAGCTTCTAAAGAAGAATTATTGGAATAAGTGTCCCACACACCATTAGAACTCTTACACTTCAAATATACCGTTCCTTACTGGTGTAGGAGACAATAACACAAACATTATGTTTGTGCCTTATATACAACTGTTTTTGCAAGAATATCAGTGTTTACCAATCAACTACAACAATTTATGTGAAAAAAAATGAAATTACGTAAAATCTCGGTATAATACGCACAATTTTACCCCACTTCACCTCATGTGAAGTGGGGGGTGCGTATTATACAAGAGAGTTTTTGATTAAAAAAAAAAAATAAAACCTGGCAGATGCCTTCACTCCCTCCCCGGCGCTATCCGTTTCTACAATAAGACTTACTAGGTTAAAAGTAAGTCCTCGTTGAAGTCTTCATTTTTCGAAGAGCAGCCAAAATAAAAGCTACCGGTTGGAGGCGGAAGGACCTGAAAGCCATTGAAGGAAGCGGGCGGCGAATGGAAGCATGCCGCCCGCACTTATGCTTTAGACACCGGTAGCTTTTATTTTGGCTGCTCTTCGAAAGATGAAGACTTCAACGGGGACTTACTTTTAACCTAGTAAGTCTTATTGTAGCAATGGATAGCACCGGGGAGGGAGGGAGGGAGGGAAAGGATCTACCAGCCTGCAAAACCTTTTTAGTAAGGGAGAAAACAAGGGTACGTATTATACATAGGCACTCTTGTTTTCCCCTAAAATCTTGGGCATAATATGCACCTGCTTATTATACACAGGTGCGTATTATACCTGAGATTTTATGGTAAGTCATTTACAGAAAAGGATTAAAATATAAGGTAACCAAATGTAATTATTTTTATTGTTTCACGTTGAATGCTATAATTGATCTAACATGCAAACGTCGAATATTACTCTTCCCTTTGGACCTAATTATGAAACTCAAAGGACATTTTAGCCTGCATGTTCCCCATAGTTCAATGTATGGATATAGAATAAAAGACATGATTTTGAAATGTGACAAAAGGAATATGAGGGCACTTTTCTCATGTTGGTGCATTCAAAGAACTAAATGAAAGGTTATCTTGTAGTTTTGCAAAGTTACATTCTATACTTTGGGTCTAATGTTGGATTTTTTATTAGAGATGAAAATCTTGTATTTGTTAGATGTGCATCTATTTGTTAGATGGTCATCTTGTCTGATTTATTTGGTAAATGTTACACTATTATAGCTTCTAACAAAGAATTATTGGAATAAGTGCCCCACACTCCAATAATATTTTATGCGGTCACTTTAACATCTAAAATTGAATTGGGGTTAGGTACACGTAAATGTAAAAATAATTTTATTTGTATCATGAGGACTAAAATCTAGTCATATGTGCTTTATGGCAGACTCTATCTTGATATATGTCACAGAATATTTTCAGGAAACTTCCTGAAATAAAAATTAAATAAAGACTCTAGCTTGAAGCACATGGCATTTAAAAGTATATATCCTCATTTAACTTCAGTACTGTAGGAGAATACAAAACTGTGTGCAGTATTTGCTTTACTTGAATGGGAGCAATATCATCCACTGCAATTTTGGGCCTGGATTACATTGCAGTTGATAACTGGTTTTATCTTAAGGTTCTCACTGAAGCCTATGGAGAAATTTGTACACAAAACCATTGATAAAGTTATCAAATGCAATTTAATCCAGGCCTTTATTTGTTCTGATGAAAAACTAGTAAATGTTCATTATAGATGTCAAAATAGATTGAGCCATGGCTATTACAATGCATGTAAAATAACTTTTGAGTATTAACCCAGTCACAAAGAGTGACGTGCCAGGTCCACCACACATTTCCATCCTTTAAAGGGATAGTAATACTTAAAATGTAAAAAAAAATATGTTGTAGGGTTTATCCCCCTGAGTAAAACAAGAGTACTCCCACTGCTGAAAGGTGTTTCATTCAAAAGTTATTAATTTTCAAAGTTGAATTTTTTAGGTGCAATATCACAGTGACCTGAAATTGTACAGTGGCGCTGTTGCTACACGATCCTATGGACAACTCTGGTCAGTTGACCATAAACCTCCATAGGATGGTGTAGCAACAGCGCCACTGTACAATTTCAGGCCACTGTGATATTGCACCCAAAAAATTCAACTTTGAAAATTAATAGCTTTTGAATGAAAGACCTCTCAGCAGTGGGAGTACCCTTGTTTTTCTCAGGGGGATAAACCCTACAACATATTTTTTTTTACATTTTAAGTATTACTATCCCTTTAAGGCACATCAAAAATGTAATGCTCGCACCATGCTCAGGGAGAGCTGTGATCATGCCAAGGAGGTTGAAACTGACTGCTCCAGGACCTGGACAGTCAGTTTCAGTCTTTCTCCAGCAAGCTGGTACATGTGATCGCCTCTACAACGTATACTATACATTGCATTTTTTAGTGTTCTCTGCTTCTCTTTTCCTCACAAAGAAAATGAGTAAGAAAGAATCAAAGAATAAGCAATCCCACAGGTGAAAAAGGGACACAATGGGGACATTATTCATTCAATTTAAGATAATGGAGACAGATCTATAATTGCAGTTCTGTTCACTTGATGACCTACTGCCTCCTATTTGTGTGACTAATACATGACTTAGAACTAGACCAAAGTATTTTATTTACACTTATTGACACATCATAATGTCTGATCCCATTAAAAGAGGGATATCCAGGAGGAAATGCGGCATGGATTGCACTTTAAAATTCTCAGGCATCACTGACGGTTGGAACCCAGAATTAATCAAAAATGGGGAACTCCTAGTCGAGGAGTTTACCGCACAGTTTCGAGCAAACTCTGCCCATGGCAGTAACTCGGCCCAATTGTCCTGATGGTCAGAAATGTAGCATCAGAGAAACTGCTCTAAGGTTTGAATGGCTCGCTCTGCCGCTCCATTAGATTGCGGGTGATAGGCGGAGGAGAATGCCAATTGAATATCCATTTGAGCACAAAACTGTCTCCAAAACCGAGCCACAAACTGACTTCCTCTGTCAGACACAATAACCTTCGGGATACCATGTAAACGGAAGACATCTCTGGCAAAGATCACCGCCAATTCCCTGGTGGAAGGTAATCCCTTAAGTGGCACAAAATGAGCCATCTTCGAAAACTTGTCCACTATCATCAAAATCACTGTACATCCCATGGAGTGTGGAAGTTCAACCATGAAATCAATTGATAAATGTGACCAGGGGCATTCCCCATTGGCCACTGGTTGAAGCAGACCCACAGGCAGCTGTCTGGGAGATTTGTTTTGAGCACACGTGGTGCAAGCTGCCGTAAAAGCGGCACAATCGTCCCTTAAACTTGGCCACCAGAAAACTTGTGACGAAGACCAAATCAACTGCTCTCGACCAATATGCCCAGCAATTTTTGAGGCATGATAAGTCTCAAGCAACTGAATATGAAATTGCGCTGGCACAAAGCAACGACCTTCAGGTCTCTCAACTGGGGCGGCAGCCTGAGCAGCCAAAATCTCCTCACCAAAAGGAGAAGTAATGCAAGTACGAATCATAGCCAAAATGCGGTCAGCAGGAGTGACCGGGGAGGGCGGATCCTCCTCCCTCAAGGGAGAGCAAAACTGGTGAGATAATGCGTCCGCCCGAATGTTTTTAGATCCAGGAAGGTACGAAACCACAAAGTTAAAACGAATAGGAATAGTGCCCATCGGATAAGTGCTTACCTTCAGACAGGTAAATCAAATTTTTATGATCTGTCAAAATCAAAATGGGAGTTTTCGTACCTTCCAACAGATGTCTCCACTCCTTTAAGGCCAACACAATTGCCAATAACTCTCTGTCACCAATCTGGTACAGTCTCTCTGCTTTAGACAACTTCCTCGAGAAATACGCACATGGGCGAAGGGCTTCTCCTGGAGCACAGCGCTGTGACAACAAGGCGCCCACGCCTATCTCTGAGGCATCCACCTCCAATGTAATTGGTAAGAAGGGGTCAGAGTGAACCAAAATTGGGGCAGTAGCAAAAGCCTTCTTTAAGTTCTCGAATGCATCAATCGCCTCTTGAGGCCACTCAGTGGTTTAACCCCTTTGCAAGTCATTTCCTTAAGGGGTTTAACAATGGAAGAAACATTTTTGTTAAATTTTCGATAATAATTGGCGAATCCCAGGAACCTCTGGATCGCCTTAAGGCCCATAGGACGAGGCCAATTAAGAACTGCCGACAACTTCAAAGGATCCATGGCGAATCCAGCGGCAGAAATGATATAACCCAAGAATATCACTTGCGGTTTGTGAAACTCCCATTTCTTCAACTTGCAAAAGAGCTTATTCTCCCGTAGTAGACTCAACACCCTTGAAACATCTGCTTGATGCGTCTTCAGTCAGTGAATGTATGAAGATATCGTCCAGATATACCACCACACAACTCTGCAGGAGCTCTCTCAGAACATCATTAATCAGTTACTGGAAGACAGCTGGAGCATTACATAAGCCAAAGGCATCGCCAGATACTCATAATGCCCACTTCAAGTACTGAACGCTGTCTTCCACTCATGTCCCTCTTTAATGTGTACCAAATTGTATGCCTCCCTTAGATCCAACTTAGTAAAGATCTTAGATCCCTTCACTCGATCAAAAAGCTCAGTGATCAACGGAATGGGATAAGTGTTTTTCACCAGCAAGTTGTTTAAGCCACGGAAATCAATACAAGGACGCAACTCCCCGTTCTTCTTCTTAACAAAAAAAAATCCAGCACCAGCAGGAGATGTGGATTTCCGAATAATGCCTCTGGCCAATGCATCGGACACATACTCTTCCATAGCCTTATTCTCCTCCACAGACAACGGATACACACGACCCCTAGGAGGGGTTGAGCCAGGCAGTAACTCTAGGGCACAATCAAAGGGTCTGTGGGGAGGCAGTGCCTCAGCCTGATTTTCGCTGAACACATCAATAAAGGAAGAGTATTCCTCCAGAAGAAGAGACTTTGAGGCAACGGTAGCTCTCACAGGACAAGATAGACAAGACTTGTTACAGGTCTGAGACCAGGATAGGACCTCGCACGTTTGCCAGTCCATCCTAGGATTGTGCTTTTGCACCCATGGGAAACCCAAAACAAGAGCATGATGTGGAGAATTAATCACCTGAAATTTTAATGTCTCCGTATGCAGGGCTCCCACTCTTAGGGTTATTAACGTAGTCTCATGCGTGATGTGACAGGGCTACAAGGGTCTACCATCAATGGCCTCCACTGCCAAAGGTGACTCCAACAAGGATACTGGAATATTATTACTGGCTACAAATCCTGCATCAATAAAGCACCCAGCGGCCCCTGTATCTAAAAGGGCAGAAACCGAAACAGACTTATTAGCCCAGTAGACACAGGATTTCAACATGGGTTTACGCAAAAGATTTTCCCGGGACAATGAAATCTTACCAATCATCTGGGCTCTGCCAGCTCGTGCACCAGACCGTCTCTCTGGCCTTACTGGACAGGCGCGCAACAGATGTCCAGATCTCCCACAATACAAACAGAGGCCCTCCCTCCTCCTAAAGGCCCTCTCCTCTCGAGACAATTTGGTAACCCCCAACAGGACAGGCTCACCACTCTCAGAGCTTAGATCAGGAGGCATGGGAGGTGAGGGAGGATAGGGTGGGTCAGAAACCAGAGCGGAGGAATCGCCAGGAGGTCTGCATGCATAGTCATCACCCATCGGTCTCCCTTGAACCACAGCATCCACTTGCATGGGTTCCATCTCCTCTGGGACAAACCTAGGAGGCACGGGAGGTGAGGGAGGATAGGGTAGGCCAGAATAATGGCCTGATCCTTTGCCAGAGGATTTTTGCATGTACAGCTTAAATGAGGGACACTCCCTGATTCTGGTATCCATCAGGATACAGAACTCAATTAATCTATCAAGTTCGTTAGGAAGGTCACGTGCCGCGGTCTCATCCTTCATGGTATCACAGAGCCCTTGGAAAAACACAGCCATTAGCGCCTCATTATTCCAATCCACCTCAGCCGCCTGAGTACGGAACTCTATTGCATAATCAGCCACTGTGCACATGCCCTGCCGCAGGGTCATCAAATGTTTGGAAGCCAGCACCACGCGGCCTGGTCTATCAAAAACATGTCTAAAGGAATTCATAAATTCTGAAAAATTATGCACAATTGGCTTATTGGTCTCCCACAAGGGATTTGCCCATGCCAATGCCTGGCCAGTCAGGAGAGAAATTAAGAAGCCCACCTTGCTTCGTTCATTTGGGAATGCATATGGTACCAGCTCGAAATATATTCCCAATTGGTTCAGAAAACCACGGCAACCATCTGGGTCCCCACCGTACCGCTGTGGGAGCTGAGCGGAACCCGTTAGCCTCTTGACTGTGCCTGCGTCAACTGAGGTGGGGTGAGCTGGTGCCCGGGAGGGATTGGAAGGGGCCACCAGTTGTGTACAAATCTGCTCAAGGTTTGCAGAACGCTGCAAAACCGTCTGAATCACTAAAGACAATTGGTCCAATCTCTGACCCAGTGTCTCCATCCTATCCAGGATGCTTTGGAATATCGCACCGCCATCACCTTCAGAGCTCATGGCCCTTGCATACTGTCAGGGCACCCAGGAATACTCAGAACTCAGTACGGTAATATAATGCAAAATGTTTATTACAATAAATCACAGCAATAAATAAGTAGTACAACAAGCAAAGGGTTACTAGCTGGTGACACTATTACCAGAAATAGTAGGCCTCTCGCTAGACCACAATGCTAGAGACTGGGCTGAAGCCCCTGTTAGTCTCAGCAGGAAACTAGAACGCCAACTCTTGATCCGTCGACTGGAACAGGTGACTACTGTGAACACTGGCTCAACAATCTTAATCTAATGAACAGGAACACAGGGACTGCTGGACTGGAGAACTGACCCATGCCTGCAATCAGTCAAACCAGCAACACCACACCTCTGCAGCAACCCAGTGCCCCTTGTCTGCAGTCACCACTAAAAGACCCTGTGACTCTGCCTGCAGTCACATATCAAGACCCTGTGGCTCACGCTTGCAGCCACCATACGAGACCCTGTGGCTCACGCCTGCAGTCACTACACCAGACCCTGTGACTCTGCCTGCAGTCACTATTCCGAGACCCTGTGGCTAAGGCCTGCAGTCACCAGTCAGGCCCTCTGTCCACAACAGTGGTCTGTCTTAAGCCAATAGCACAAATTGATCACTGTAAGGGGTACTCGTGATCACTGGGTCATACACAGAGAGGGTTCTCGTACTTGGCTGGGTCATACACAGAAAGGGTTCTCGTACTTATCTGGGTCATACACAGAAAGGATTCTCTTACTTAGCCGGGTCATACACAGTGCGGGTTCTCATAAATAGCCAGGTCATACACAGAGTGGGTTTTCGTAGATAGCCAGGTCACACACAGAGCCCAAGTAACTCCACCTAATAACAACAACGCAAGGGTGACTGAGTCAGGACTCAATCTGCCTTTTAAACCCCTCCACAGGAAGTAGGAGGAGCAGCTCAGAGGGAGGAAGTGGGAAGTAGGTAGGAGGAGACTACAGGAAACAAACAGATAAAACAAAGGCCTGCTGCATGCTTGAAGCCTCACACCTGTAGATGATGCTGCAAACAAGGTAAGCTGTAAACTGTAACAGAAGCCCAGTTTCATTATTACTAGTAATAAAATTATCACCAATATATGGCCCAAGGTGCCAACAAGACCTGGGCTTTAATTATGAGAAATGGGACTTTTGCCCCCTTTGCATTTATGTACCAATGACTCTGTAATGAAATTAATTGTAAGGTAATATTATTGTATATTTGAAAAAGTTGACCATATTTTTAAGGCATGTGTGCCTTTCATTATTTCCTACCCTATTTTTAAAAAGGGATGAGTGAAAATTTCCGCCTGAAACTGAAATCTGCGAAAAATGGCACTTTCCACTTGTCGAATCATTTCCTGTGAAAAGTGTAGATTTTCCACTTTTTTCCCCTAGCTCATTCCATTCCATTGAAATCAATGGAAACATTTAAGTTACACAGAACACATAGCAAATATTATTTTATTTCCCAAAGGCATAGTATAAAAGGGGCATGAGGGTGTCTGTGTTGGTGGGGTGTGGTTTGGCAGAAGATGTAGTTACCTTAGAAAGTGATGGCTACCTAGTTGTTTCACTCGTATTAGTATTGCTGTCAGCTCTGAAAAAGCAGAGAGGGAAAAAATTAAAAATAAAACGTAGTAAAATTTATTCACAATGTAACAACATACAAGAAAAATGCACACTCACATAAAAATTCTTGTTAACAATGCATCTCGGGGTCCCTACCCCCAATATAGCCATGAACCATGTCCTTCTTTTCACTCCTTGGTGGTGCCGTGCCTTCAAACCATGAGTTAACTAGTCCTTTGCTGTAATCACAGCAATGTTGCGAACCCGGTCCCACGCTGAATGAGGAAGGAAGCTCATGGGGAGCATGGGAAGGGACCTGATCAATTGTGAGTGTAAATCAGTACTCTAGCTCTTTTGTGGGAAAACTCTCACTTCCTCAGGGGTAAAGCCATGGTCTGTAAGTGGCCATTGCTATATATTTATACCTGACACTAGTTCCAATCAATTAAAAGAACAAAATACAATTATACAAGTTACAAAATAAATGTATCATAAATATCACGTCATAACATACAAATACATAAAATAAATGAGTACAAAAATAAGAACAAGTGCATGATGCATCAATAAAAACCTGATTGAAAAATCTATTGACTGAATAATTAAACATGAGTCACATTAAAACGAAATCTTCCAGTGATATGTATATGAACTGCAACAATAAGGAAATATATGTATTATCCTTCAGACATGCTTCAGAACACTGCACCATTCAATACAACTAACTGTACAGCTATCATAAATTATTATTAGTGAACATAACGTGAACCAATACACAAGAACGAATGCAGAGACACCCATCTCTATCCGTGAGGATAATACAGCAGAACAGATGCAGGAGACCAAGCTCTGTCCTTCATGATAAGCATATCTCTTGTCACTTAAGCAGATATACATTTCCAATAAGATCCCATTGGATGGCAGATCATCACATTTTTATTAATTTATCCATCTGCTTTTCCATTACTTCACTTTGGTCCATAATCATCATCTTTGGATTATTTCATTGGATCATAAGGCACATTTTCGTTGCACCATCCTATATAATAATTTACCATAATGTGCAGTAGAGACTGCTTGAATGCTCAGAATGCTGGGAGTTCTGTGCTGGGAGCATTCTGTGCGTTCAAGCACTCTCTACAGCTCATCACGTGAGTGACGGCAGTAAGCAGAGCAGGACTGGCCTTTTAACCCTTTGAGAGCCGGAGAGGTACACAACGCATTGCAAAGCAATGCAAATTGCAAAGCAATGCGTTGCATACCCCTCCGGCACTCAAGCAATTGCAAAGCAATGCATTGCATACCCCTCCGGCACTCAAAGGGTTAACATCTCACAGCCCTTGGCCTGTGTACACTGGCTTTTACACTAGTTACTAATAACTGACTTTCATTGGGTTTTTCATTATCATCATTATCCATCATTTCATATGAACTGAACTACTTACTAACTGTTCATTACGTTTCTCATTACTATTCATTTTATTCAAGCATTATAGCTATTGTATTATTTATTTTGTTTCTGTTAATCCATTTTTATTATTAACTCTTCTTAGGGATATATATTTTTTAAATTTCATATATCAAATATAATTATCTATTATTTCCATTTTTTTCATGGTACTCTCGTTCTCATTAGATTTTACCACAATTTTAGCCTTATTGAGGTGTATTTTTCGATTGTTAAGGGGAGTTAGTTGCACAGTGAGTTGGTATTATAGTTGTTTTACTTGTCATGGAACTTCCAATCTCTGCCTGGGTTGCTCTATTCTTCCTCCTCTTTGATCTCCGCCTCACCTCTTGTTGCCTTTCTGGAGAGTCATGGGGTACAGCAACAGCGGTGCTTAATTTCTGTGGTGGGTGTTTGGCTTTAACATGTTTGATATAGCTATCATGGTGTCTGTGTTTCATGTGTGATATTAGGGAGCTTGTGTCATGGTGTGTTTCCTCCTTTCCTCTTGCCACTGACTTGTCACAAATTGTGCACAGTGCTGTTGGTGATGACTGCACTGTGCCTGCCCAAAGAGAAAAATAGTCCCACACCCATGACTTCAGGGGATAGAGAACAGGTAGACAAGAATGGACTCTTTCATCTTAACTAGGCTATAAAAATGGTTCAGCGCTCCACCAGTTAATAATAGACAGAGAATCTAATCAATAAAGAAGACCATAAATTTATTATAAAACAAAATAATATAAAATCACAAAAAATACAACATGCCCTATGTGTTCCCGTTAAACCCGTGTAAACAAGTCCGCTCCACAGTGCTGAAGAAACCCCACAATGGTAGTAATAACCTACAGGCATATGCTCTGTGGAACTCACATAAAACAAATGTGGCACCCCCAGAGAACCCCGTCTGCTGGAAGAACCTCCAGTGGAAAAGGCAAACACACACTGTTAAGAACAGACCTGCACACACTAAGTCCACCCAGAACACATACCTATATCTCACCCGTTCTTATACAAAGGCATAGGACTACAAATCAGTCAAAAGTTATAACGTACGTAAACATCGTAGATAACACATCAATCATCAAACTGATACAAAATGATTCAAAATCACTTGATGTCCAGATTTGTTACACCACCAACAAACTGGTCATCAATAAAAACCCTATCAATCTCTGACTGATAAGTCCGATACAGATCACGTCTGTTGGAAAATATCTAGTCATTAAACACGTGCTAAAATCCAGTGCAATTATAGGATATGCACAACGCAAATTAAAACTCATATGACATAACTAAAATGCTCTAGAGAGCTAGCACCATCAATTTAAAAATACTTGTGAAATGCCGACAATCAATTATTCTTCATATCTCTTAAATTATAAACTCTGCAGAGAATGGTTGTCTGATAACTTGGTCACAAGTCCAATATTAAAATGTCAAGAATATTTGTGAAGAAATCACAGAGTTCGTTACTGCTCAAAACTCACAGTTCTAGAGATCATATATCTAAAAAACTCACAGTTCTGGGGAGAGGTGGATCGGTATTAGCTGCCCACCGTTAAATAGTTTTTGTTATTATGTTTTCTCATTAGTTTATTAGACTCTTTCATCTTGTCCTCCACATTCCCATTCACTGTCTGTGGCAGAGGATATTGTTGCTGCCGTTGCTGCTACTACCTCAGATACAGCACTGCAACTAGGACCAGGAGTATTGCTACTGCTGGCAATTGGATCCTAGTCCTGCATCACTTGTTGAACCCATTCCCACTGTGTCCACGGTGGTATGTGGCAAATTAGCTTTCACCTCAGCATCCTGCTGCCCTTGCAACTCAGCATCAGAGGGAATTAGAGCAGTTGCAAATTCCTCAAATTCCAAAATATCATTGCTAGTGGTAGTGGTGATGCCCATTCTCATCCCTGTCTCCCATTCCTTCTCAGTTTTTGCTAAAAAGGCCATCAATGTCTCTTCCACCCCAGCTTCTCCACCATCATCATCACCACTACCACTAGCCCCTATGTGCTGCTGCTCTATTACAGACATATTACTGCTGCTTGGAGGAGGTGACACTTTGCCATTTCTTGGTGACATGAAGAAGTCAGACTGGAAGCAGTAGCAGCAGGAAAAACACAAATGCACCTGCGCTCCCTCTGGTTTGTTATCTCTCAGATGAATAAATAGAAACAAGAAACATAAACTTAAAAAACAAAAAATTCCCAGAACAAAGACAATATATTCAATCCTGCAAACAGGATACAGTCCTTTTTCCTGGTTCTCTCTTTGACTTAAGATCTTCCAAACAACTTAGACTCCGGAAGTGCTGCTTGTAGCCAAGACTTTGGACAGGTTCTCAAAACACATACGTGAAAAAAAAAGAACGAAAAAACAGTGCAATCCACTCTAAGTGTAGTATATTGAACTGTATTGGAAAAGTCCCATTTCCCCTTGGAAATGTGAGTACCCTGATGAAGGGTTTTTCCCATGTTCTTCATTTTCTTTTTTTTACGGAGTCCAATGTACTACACTTAGGGTGGTTTGCACTGTTTTTTCTTTCCTTTTTGCAGTAGCAGGCAGCTGATCTGTGCTCCTGCTGGTGGTGGTATTAATCGTGTGCCTGCTCTCCCCAACAACAGTTCTGGACTCTTAGTCTTCAGGATCATGTTCCACTTGTACACTTTAATGAAGGGAAGGGTCAGAGGAATGCTGTGGGCTCCCCTGACCGCTAGTCTGGATGCTCTCAAATGTTTCCCCTACCACTCAGGCTGCTTCACCATTACTGCTGCTGCTACTAACACCAACCACATCAACTTCAGCCGCAGAGTCTTCCTCCTCAGTCTCACAGTCACTAGATCATATGATCATTGCTGTTGATTACCCCCTCCTACACTCCTTATGCTAACAAGCTGCTGAACCTTAGTAGTAGTAGTACTAGCTTGGGAAAGGCAAGTGTGATTTAGGGTCCATTGCTGTCACACTTTACATCATTTTCTCCCCCCCCCCCCCCGAGTACTACAAGATACACTAACAGCAGGCAAAGTATTGGTGACAGCAGGTTCAGCACTGGAAGCAGGTACAGCACTGGAAGCAGCAGTGGCAGTACATCTGACAGCAGGTACAGCACTGGTGGCAGCAGGTGCAGCACATCTGGAAGCAGGTACAGCACTAGTGGCAGCAGGGGAAGCACATCTGGCAGCAGGTACAGCAATGGTGGATGCAGATAAAGCACTGGTGGCAGCAGGGGCAGCACGTCTGGCAGCAGGTACAGAAATTGTGGTAGCAGGGGCCGCACATCTGGCAGTGGATACAGCAATGTTGGCACTGTCAGCAGGGGCAGCACGTCTTGCAGCAGGCACAGGCAGCTGACCTGTCTTGCTCTCACTGACACTACCCTTTTCTCCCTCCCTTCCCATTCCCTTTTCTCCTCCCTTCCCATTAAATTCTCCAAGATCCCTTGGGGTGATTTATGGGGACTGGACAGCATTGGTTCAGTACTGCTAATCACTTCCTCCTCCTCGGACTCAGTGGACACATAATAAAGGTCCTTCCAGTTCCTCCTTTTACTGCTCATAGTGATAGCAGTCACTATGAGCCTCTCCTGCCTCAATTTAACAACTAATTCACAGCAGAATAGCACAGCACATCTACCTCGCTCTGTAGCTGCTTCTATTGTGTTTCACTTTATCAGGTCTCCCTTCTACGTGTTTGTGTGTAAGCTGCGTGGTACTCCACTCTGTGCAGAGAGGGCTACAGCGAGTATGCGCAAGCAGCTGATATATTCTAAAAGGAGAAAGGGAACTCCCAGGTGAGAGGTAGGATACCCAGATGTAGAACTGAGAGCAGCCAACAGACCCAATATACATATACACATACAATGTACAATGTATATAAATACAAGTAAATAAGACAACTGGGGACCTGGAGTATGCAGGGAGAACTAGAAAAACTGCAACAGCCAGAGAGGAGATGGACAAGGAAAAACAGGTCCTCAGCTGGTACTACAGGAGCCAGAATCGGCAGAAGAATAATCAAGTCCAAGGGTCAGGGCAGGTGGCTTCAACATACACAGTCCAAAATCCAGTCCAATGGTCAGGGCAGGCGGCTTCAACATGCAAAGTCCAAAATGTAGTCCAAAGGTCAGGGTACGCAGCTTCAAACATGTGGAGTCCAGGGGGAAAGCCAGGGGTCATACATGGTGAGACAAGAATAGGCTGGAACAGGAACCAGAGAAAGCTCAGGAGGAAGCTCAGAAGAAAACTTGAGACTGAGCATCGGCTCTATCACGGAGCCGTGTATATATACTGAAGCTGGGAGACGTCAGAGCTAGGTGCCGCAATGACTCATGACGCTGCGACGTGGTTGCCTAGCAACGCCCATGCAATGAGGCACAATACAGTGATGCGGCTTCCCAGGGACGCCCTGACCAACGCGCTGACAGAGTCCCCCCCGGTGCCCGGCCTCCGGATGCGACGAGGACCGGGATGGTCGGGATGGACCCAATGGAAGGAACGAAGAAGGGCAGGAGCTTGAATGTTGGACACAGATTCCCACAACCATTCTTCAGGGACCATAACCCAGCCAGTGCACTAGATGACCCTGACGGATGTGAGAGTCCTCAATAGTCCCGACCTCATATTCCTCAGAACCTTCCACCTGGATGGAAGGGAGGTGAGCAGGAGTATCCGAGGGTGCAAGACCAGGTCTCCAGGGCCATCCATGCTTGGTTTCCTGTGGCTGGACATGGGAGTCCTATTGGGTCCATGCTCACAGGAGTTTTACTCTTGTTCTTCACAATTTAGAGAAGTGATAAACTGGATAATTAATCTCTGCTTTATCACTGCTTAGTGAATCTCCCCCATAGAGTTAAAAGCCCCATTTAAATCCACTGGAATTTGTATTTTAACCCTATAGTACAGTTGGTTTGCACACTAAATGCTCTTATATTTGAAGTACATTATCCTTATGTGTAATACTGCTGTTGTTTGTGGAATATACCTAATTGTCTATCTCTTGTCTAGACCTAGAATTCAGAAAAAGGTCAGAACTTTATTGCAAAAGAATAAGTGAAAAAAATTTGGATGCAGAAATAAAAGCTATACATATCTTACCTGATTTTTTTGCACCGCGGGACCCAAAGAATATAGCTATATGTAAAGGTATTCTATTTTTATATTTAATGCTTTATTCTCCCCTTCCATAAAGCACCACACTTTGTCAACTGTAAATAACATTTGAAAGAGGTTTTTAGTGAACTTGCCATTAAATCCTTTGCTCTTAGTCCATATGGAACACAAAAACAAAGAGGAGGACAAAGTTCTATCCTCCAGAGGAAAGAGGCACTTAAAAAAAGAAAAAAAAGCAGGGCCTTTGCTGCAGAGATTCCCTTCTTTCCCTACAACTTTACCCTGCCCCTCAATTTCATATACAGCAAAGTAGCAGAAAGAAAACAAGTGGAAGAAAAAAGAAGGACATCTCCTTGAACAAAGACCCCCAGAAGATCCCTCTGCTCAGGGACTTAAACCATGTGATTTTTTTCTCCAGGTAGTGGTCCTGTGTACTGTATGGACTAAGAGAAACAGATTTAATGGTAGATCCACTAAAAACCTTTTCTGTTGTCTTAGTCCAATGTGGAACACATAAACCATAGGGATATAACAAAGCATCCAACATGATTCCTGGCAGGGCAAAGAGGAAAAAACCTCCACTGGAGAATGGTATTCCACAGGTCTAACTGGTACCATATAAACTTCAGGTGTCAACAGACACCAGACTTTCACACCTTAAGGTTTGGTATGCAAAGGATCGAGTGCTAGAAAGACATAAACACCACTCTTTAGTGGGTGCCAAGTAAAAGCAGGGACATAGTAGTAAGGACCACAGCATTGAAAGAGTTAAGTTTCCAGTCTTCCATCTTCACACTCCCATTATATCAATTCAGAACCTCAGAAGTTCACTAATGAGGTATAGACTTGTAATAAAGTCATCCTCCACAAGGAAATAGTCCATAAATATACCTGTGACCTGGGCAATCCAACTCCATAGAAGACAGTTAATGGGAGCCCACCTAATAGGGGATTATACAGCCCCAATAGCAAAGTAAAAATAAAAAGAAGACTAAAAAGAGAGAACAGTGCCAGCCTGCTGTTTGCAGTTCACATGAAACTGAAGTTTGGGGATAAAGTGGGAGGTAAAGAAGGGAGTCTCTGTCCTTCATTTTAATAAGTGTCCTGCCCTGTGGAGGAGGGGACATTACACCCCTATGGTTCCTGTGTTCCCCATTTGACTTACGTGAAATATTTATATTATAATCAGTCCCTGTATAACACATTAGGAGCAGTAATTTATTATGTTAAACGCTATGCACTTTATGTATTAAGGAAAACTGGGGCAATTTTGATGAAAATCAACCACATTATACGGGACAAATAAAAATTCCCAAACTTACCAATAAGACTCCAGACCTCTCCAGCATTCAAGGGGTTAAAAGGCACATTTTGATTAAAGGAACAATTTTATTTGTCCCCTACTTAGAAGATGGATTGCCTCAAGAATTGATAACTTTACCTTTATACATAAGGCCCTATGGCTGGTATTTACAGAGGAGATTAGTCCTGTGAAACATGATGAGACTCTTCTATCCTCTCTGCACTGCACACAAACAGGTCTACGGAAATCTCCTATTTAACACCAATTGGAAAATCGGCCCTTTTCTCACGAAATTTGTTGCCAAGTGGAAAGTGCCATTTTTTGCCGATTTCAGTTTGAGGTGGAAATTTTCACCCATCAGTAGTGCATAGGCTCCATAGAATAAAATAGGATTTGGGGAAGTGATAAACTGGAGAATTCATCTCTGCTTTATCACTGCTTAGTGAATGAATCTCCCTCATAGAGTTAAAAGCCCCACTTAAATGCACTGGAATTTGTATTTTAACCATATAGTGCCGTTGGTTTGCACACTAATTGCTCTTATTTTTGTAGTGCATTATCCCTATGTGTAATACTGCTGTTGTTTGTGGAATATACCTAATTGTCTATCTCTTGTCTAGACCCAGAATTCAGAAGGAGGGTAAAGCTTTATGGCAAAAAAAAGTGGGTGAAAAGAATAATGATTTGGATGCAGACATCAAAGATATAGAAAAATCGAATGTCTTAGCTGAATTTTTTGCACAACGGGTCACAAAGATTAAAGTTGAATATAAAGGTATTCTATTTTTATAATTAAAGGAGCAGTAAACTTTTATTTATGAAAACACATATTTTATAGAGCATTTCCTGCTGAATAAAACAAGGTCACTCCCACTGCTGTCAGATATTTTATTCAAAGTTTATATCAGTTCAAATAAGTGAATTTATTGTGTTTACTTCCTGATAGTTCTGACAGGAAGTGACAGGCAGTTTCTATCACATTCTATGGAGAACTGTATGTTTCTGACTTTTCTGACTTTCCTCTCTATTAGAATCTAACAGGCAATCTATGGCAATAAAAACAGATATGGCATAAAATGCAAAATGAAATGGGAAGCAAATGTATGTAAGGCTCAGGGTTGTATTTCCCGTTAGGCAGATTAGACAAATGCCTAGAGTGCCACATTTTGAGGGGTACCTCACCAGTCCCAAGGTCCCTGCATCAGATAACACTGTTTTATTTACCAGTTTATATACTAAATTGGTAAATTTTTGTATATGTTTACATAACCCATTACTCACCATTATTTAACCCCTTGAATGCTAGTGAAGATTCCAGTGCATTGCTTCTCAATACTGTGGAGACCTCTTCACAACGAAGTGCTTAAGAGCTTATTTGTATTTTGTATGTCATGAGTTGAGTGCCAGGAGATAGTGAATGGAGCTGGGGACTTTTAACCCCTTGAATGCAACAGAGGCCCTCAATGTATTAGGGATTGTGCGTTGTAGTCCCAGACAACTAGAGAGCTAACGGCTGCCTACCAAATCCACAGGATAACACTGAAGAAGTTTAGTTTCACACTTCACAGATAGATGTCTTGTGTTCCTAGGGAGTATATAAAGACACACACAAGACATGCAGAGGCACATGCACACACCCGCATATATTATATTATACTAGCAAAAGGAGCACGGCGTTGCCCATGGGCATTAAGTCCTTTGAGTTCTTAAAGGGACAGTAATGTCCCCAAAAAAATATTTCCATTTTTGTAGAGTTTAACATAATAATCAATATGCTCCAAACCCTATCTCTCAAACCGCTATGGTTTGAGATATATAGGGATTCAAAGTTCCCCCCTTCCTCCTGATGTCAGCTGTAAAGCTGACAGCAGAGCCAAAACCGCGTTTGTAACAAAGCTTAGTCATTTACTGGAGCCCTTGTCTGGCCATAAGACTGTTTAGCCCTAAACACATAGGACTATGGACATTTATCCTTTATGGGGCCCGGTTGTACGACCTCAGCAGCCGGTAAACTGAATAAAAGACTTCCACTCTGCTGTATGGGAACCGGCGCTAGAGTTGAACGTTTGCTTAAGAGCCCGGTTAAGGACCTATGTTCATAGACTATGGTTAATGTATGTCGAACGGTTTGGAGTAATGTACAAGGTGTATTCGAGGGTTTACACATTCACCAACTACGGGTCGGCGGTTCACGGTTCAAGGGTCGACACCGGGTCGAGCACGGGGAGCTGAGGGCAGTGAGTCAATGCTGGATTGGTCAAATCCCTGAGCAGGAGGTTTAAAGGTCTCTCATAGACTTAACATGGGAAAACGTAGGCGGCTTGTTGATTGGTAGACCAGCAGACTCACTGTACGATTTGATTGGCCAGGGTTGAAGCCGAATATTCAAACCAGTGCGTACGTGTTTCAACCCCTGGCCATTGTTCCTCAAATGTGTATTCCCGCCCCTCAAGTCTTTGTATCTTGTGTCTGGAATTAATCAAACCATTTTGTATCTGAAATGTAATCATGTCTGAGTCATTGTTTTTTGGCCATCTGCTGTTGGCCTTTTGTCTCCTGTGTTGTGATTGAATTATGTTCCCCATTGTATCTAGTTTCTCTATGTATTTCAAAGTAGTTGACTTGTATAAATATGTGTAGTTTTTGTGAATAAACGTGAGTTACTTTTGGAGTGAACAAGAGTCCTGGAGGTCTCCCACCCAGTGAAAGGGACCATGCTTGGTTTCCTGTGGCTGGACATGGGAGTCCTATTGGGTCCATGCTCACAGGAGTTTTACTCTTGTTCTTCACAATTTGGAGAAGTGATAAACCGGAGAATTAATCTCTGCTTTATCACTGCTTAGTGAATCTCCCCCATAGAGTTAAAAGCCCCATTTAAATCCACTGGAATTTGCATTTAACCCTATAGTACAGTTGGTTTGCACACTAAATGCTCTTATTTTTTGAAGTACATTATCCTTACGTGTAATACTGGTGTTGTTTGTGGAATATACCTAATTGTCTATCTCTTGTCTAGACCTAGAATTCAGAAAGAGGTCAGAACTTTATTGCAAAAGAATAAGTGAAAAAAATCTGGATGCAGAAATAAAAGCTATACATATCTTAGCTGATTTTTTTGCACCGCGGGACCCAAAGAATATAGCTATATGTAAAGGTATTCTATTTTTATATTTAATGCTTTATTCTCCCTCTGCTCAGGGCCCTGAGACATAATGCATTTTAGTTTGTAAGCATTTCATACCTTCCAACATTTCAAATTGCTAAAGAGGGACACATGTTTTAGAGGGTGATGCTGTGGACATGCATGGTTGGCAGGGCATTACCAAGAATTTTTAGACTATTTCATGACCTATTGACACATTCTTGTGTAACCTAATAAATGACTTATAACAAGACTAAATATTTTATTTACACAGACTAATTTTATAAACACATATACTGATGTTTAAACAAACATTAATGTGAGTTTATTGCTGTAGAGCAGAATGATACACTTATATACAAACCACATAGTCTAATCTCCTGAAAAGATGGACATCAGAGGGATTTGGATTGAAAACAGAGACTGTACCTCCTAAAAAGGGACACTTGGGAGGTATGACATTGGTCTATTTGCTACTTATTCCATTATGACCACTTTAAGAATCAGACTGGCCTACTGGGGGGGGGGTAAGGTGACCACATATCTCTTTAAATCAGGGACACATAAAATACACACACACACTACAGGGCTGCACTGATTCTGAGGCAATCCTACAAAATGTAGTTTTCATACAAGTCCCTGATTTAAGCAGCTATCTGGTCACTCTAAAGGGGATCTCCATGCAGTCCCCAAGACATACTAGACACCATGTAGATTGCCCCTTCATAAGCTCTTGCCCATAATAAAACCATTTGCCAGGTTGGTCTGGGCCCTGCTAAAGCAGGCTGCAGGCCACAATGATTCGTTGCCAGCTTTTTTTTTTTTTCCCAATCATTTGGGGAAACACCCCCATACACACATCATACAGCATAGGAGGGCTGATCTGGGGGCAAGAGGACAATAGCCCCCGTGTCTAATATTTTACAGTCTGCTTTGCTGGTCACATTGGGCTTTATGTATTAAAGTGGATCAATGCAATTCTAGTTCAAACTAACGTCACCATAGGGAACAAATAGATTTTAATGGAACTTTTAATCCCTTGGGTGCTCTGTAATGCATCGTAGACCTCCCTAGCATTCAGGGGGTTAACACAACATTTAAATCAGTGATAATCTGGAGAGTAGACATGAGTTTTAGATGATGTTGCTGGGAGAGTGGCATCTCCAAGAGGTTTTAGGTTATTTCATGCCTTATTGACACATTTTTGTGAAACTGAATAAATGATGTAGAACAAGACCAAAGTATTTATTTACATAGATTAATTTAAAAAGACATATAAAAGTTTACACAAATATGTTTCCTTCTATATTTTCGCTAGTCTTATATACCAAAAATCCTAGCACTATGTTGTTTGTACAATAAATAGAGTTAAAATATAAACTTTAAATGTCAGCTCTGTGTGACAACGCACTGGATACCAGTCTCTGGACCTCGAAGGGTTAAGTATTGCACATTTTGTGCTTATTAATACAGATGCATTTCTTCCTCTCTAATACAGAATAAATCAGATATTGTACCCTTCCTGTACAAATGCATGTTCACACTACAAATGCAGGGGAGTAATATCTATACTGTGTTAAAATAACACCAGCTCTGCACTCTGTTCCCTCACTAGCACTACAGTATATTCCTACAGCTACAGAGCAATTTCTTATACTACTGATATAATTCCTTGACTGCTGTAGGGAGCTCTATCACATATTCCCTAACACACATACAAGTATTATACCACCCACCATTTCATCCCCACACGCACTAAAATGGACATGTGTCACAACCTGGCTTTTGTACCAGGTACCATAGAGCTGGAAGTGAGCAGAGTGCCTTAGGAAGTGGCTAAGTGACAGAGATAGGTACAGCAGGGACCCCTGCTGCTCAAGCATGATATACCCACTGTTTGTTCTGTCTGTAGTGAAGAGGTCAGAAACAGCCAGCAACAGGTGGTTTTACAGCTGCTGCTTAACCCTTTGAGTGACAGAAAGGTATCCAATGCATTAGATATCTCTCTGGTACTCAAACAGTTATCTGCAACTCTCATCATCCTTGGCAAGATTCTTCCCATAGGAGGATAAGAGCCAATGGCATGCTGAGGATGATGGGAGTTGTGCAGCAACAGTTGGAAAAGCTCACCTTGGTGTAATGATGACACCTCTTAACCCCTTAAGGACCCATGATGTGCCAGGAGCGTCGTGGGTGAACTTGCCAAAATGACCCATGACAATCCTGGCACATCATGGAATTCAGGGCTCCCTGCACTGCTGAACTCCGTTCGGGGAGCCCTGAATCTGAAAAAAAATGCCCCATGGTCCTTAACTGCCAACAGCGTCACCGTTCATCTAGTCCTTATGGGGTTAAATGCATATTGCTTTGCATAAACATTAAAGCGGAACTTTCAGATAGTACTAAGTCATCATGCATTCATTAAGCGCATGGCGACTAGCTTGGAAATTGTAGATTATGCTAGCTTTAGTGTACTCATAATCTTAATTTTAATAATGACAGGAGGCGAGTATTTTGCATTTCTTTCTTTACTGAAATCTCCATAGCAGCACAGTAACCAATCAGAGAAACAGAAACCAAAAGCATAAATAGCCTGGTACATCTAACTACTTCCTCTTTCGCAGTATAAACAACAAGCAAACAGAAACTAAACAGGAACAAGATAACATCCAGATTCCGTCAACCAACAGTAACAGCATTCGCTCTTCGTTCTTCAGGTCTCCAGACGGTCCTTGGGAGAAGGTCACACTGGAAAACATGGAAACTCCGTGAAAGGACACAGAAACAGACCATCTCCACACATAAGGATAAACATTACAGAACAATATAAAAACATTAATAATCACTTAAACACAAGAACAACATAACCAACATGTAGCATCAGATAACCCCCCCAGAACAGTACTTACATACTGACCTCCTATAAAGAACATGGGAGGGAAGGGAGGGAAAATACTCGCCTCCTGTCATTATTAAAATTAAGATTATGAGTACACTAAAGCTAGCATAATCTACAATTTTACTACATGACAGGAGGCTTTGTATTTTGCATTTTTAACGCTAAGAAACCAAAAAATTCGACGCATGAACCTGCGGCCGAAAATAGAAGAGCCGGAAAGTGTGCTCCCTAGACCAATCAGCCGAACGCAAAATATCAGCAACCGATGCCCCGGCCGAGACCGCACCGGACGCAGACACCCCTCTAACGGAATGAGCCCCAAAAGCAGGGTCAACACCCGCCAAAGATAAAACCCAACGAATCCACCTAGCCAAGGTGATAGACGAAACGGGTTTGTGAAGTTTCACATAAGAAATTAAGAGTTGCCCCGAAGGGGCTGAACGTAAGGAAGCAGTAACCTGAACGTAGTGAAGTAAAACTTCCACCACACAAAGTTGAGGGACATCCCTAAAAAAAAAGGATAAAAAACAGAAACAGAGTCTGACTTAGTACGACGGGATATGGAAAAAGAAACCCCGTCCGGAAGAACTGAAAATCCGTCCACGTCAAAAGCCCGAACATCCGAAACTCGGCGGAAAGAGACCAGACATAGCAGGACGGTAAGTTTAGCAGACAGCTGTCTAAGCGTCAAAGAATCATTCAAAGGCCAATTCTTTAAGAAACGCAGAACCACCTCCACATCCCAAAAACTGGAGTACTTAGGAACCGGAGGTCTAGACAACTTGATCCCTCGTAACAACCGACAGACCAAAGGATCACGGCCCACCGGAAAGCCTGAAACTGCAACATGCGCGGCCGAAACAGCCGAACGAATAACATTCAGAGAACGAAAAGACTGACCAGAAGAAAACCGAAAAGATAAGTAGTTGAGGATGGCCGTCACAGGTGCAGTAAAGGGATAATAATCCCTCTCCAGACACCAGCTAGACCAGGCCCTCCAGGCGGACAAATAAGATCTTCTCGTACCAGGGGCCCAGGAGTCTCACAAAAGATCCCTGGCCTCCTGCGATAAGTCATCGACTGACCAGGCACCCCTGAAATCGCCCAGGCCACCAACCGAAGCCGACCCTGAAGGATGAGAGGATGAGACTCGCCGCGAGGATTCAACAGGAGGCGAGGCGACACATGGAGGAGAAGAGGATCTTCCACCGATAACTCCAGAAGGTCCGGGTACCACGGCTGACTCGGCCACAACGGAGTGACCAGAAGAATACTTACCTCCTGTACTTGCACCTGGTGTAGAACCTGTGCCAGCATCGCGAATGGAGGAAACGCATATGCTCCCTGTTGTGGCCACGTCTGCAAGAACGCGTCTACCGCCACATAATCTGGGTCCGGAAGCCAACTGAAGAACGCCGGAAGCTGACGATTGGTCCTGGAAGCAAAAAGATCTACATGGAACGGACCTCTGAGGAGACACAGCTGCTGGAACACTGCCTCGTCCAGTTTCCAGTCGCTGGTGTCTCTCCAATGACGAGAAAACCAATCTGCTGTCCGGTTGGATACTCCCGGAAGATACTCCGCCACTAGAGAAATGTTGCGCCTGAAGCAAAACTGTAAAGGTCTTTCGTTGCCTCAGTCAGGTCCCGAGATCTGGCTCCTCCCAACTTGTTTATGTATTGGACTGCGGATAGATTGTCCATACGCAGCAGAATGCAACAGTCTAACTCGTCTCTGGCAAAACTGCGAACCGCAAAGGACCCCGCTATCAATTCTAGGCAAGTGATATGAAGGCCCACTTCTGCTTCTGACCAAGGGCATCCCGTGGCCTGCTCTGCGCAATGGGCACGCCAGCCCCACAGACTGGCGTCCGACTCCACAATGAAATCTGGGGACGGACCAAAGACCGCTCGGCCATTCCAGGCCTGCATATGCAGAAGCCACCATCGAAGTTCGGACCGAACCTCCGGAGGCAACTCCACCAAATGATCGTAAGATCTCCCCAACCGAAGATGGTATGCTTTGAAACGTTGCATCGCCCGATAATGCAGCGGTCCCAGAAAGATAGCCTGGATGGAAGATGAGAGAAGACCTACGATGCGAGCTAACCAACGCAGAGGAACCTGCCACATACGAAATATGCGACGGATCTCCTTGCGTATAGCCGCAACCTTCGTCAAAGGCAGGCGTAGCAGGCAACAAACCGAATCGATTTCGAAACCCAGAAACTGGACGACCTGCTAAGGTTCTAGCGCTGACTTCTCGACGTTGATAACAAATCCCAAGGATTCCAGGAAGCTCACCACGAAGCGCGTCTGAGATCGAATCCTCAATACATCGTTGCAAAACAGCAAAAGATCATCGAGGTAAATAAAGCAACGAATGCCGAGAGACCAAAAACGCGAAACCACTGGCTTCAGCAGTTTGGTGAAACACCAAGGAGCAGAGCTGAGGCCAAACGGAAGACAAGTGAACTGGCATGGACGACCCTTCCAATGGAAGCGAAGGTACTGACGACAAGACTGAGCAATCGGCACCGACAGGTAAGCATCTTTCAAGTCCAGACGGGAAAACCAATCTCCCGGAAGTAAAAGGTCTCGCAAAAGATGGATGCCTTCCATCTTGAAGTGGCGATAAACCACAAATCCGTTGAGAGACCTGAGGTTGATGACCGGGCGATAGTCTCCGGTCTTTTTGCGAACCAAGAAGATATTGCTGAAAAACCCGGTCTCGTCTGGCGCGAACTTAACTGCGCCTTTGGAAAACAGAGAGACAATCTTGGCGTCTATCAACTCCTGGTCCCTCGCCGAAGAAATCGCAGGTGGTGGAGGATACCTTTGGACCGGAGGAGACTGGAACTCTATCACATAGCCTTGAACACACTGAAGGACCCACGCATCCGAAGAGAGGTCCTGCCAAGCCTGAAAATGAGAAGCAATTTTTCCTGCAGTAAAAGGCATGGGAGTGCGAACACTTAACAGTGGCAGTCCTACCTGTTGTAAACTTGGCACGCCCTCTGCCCCTGGCAGGCCTGGACTTGTCCGCTCCTCTGGAGAAACTGGTATTCCGGAACGGAGTGGAGGGGAAAAATCCGGGCGATGAAGGCATGGTGCGGGGGCCAGAGGTCCAGAATCTGCTGGTGGCACGGCCCCGCTGACGACCAGCTCTCCCAAAAACACCCCTGGACGGTGTGGGGCAAAACACCTGGCGCATAGAGGATTGAGCCTTGTTGAGCGTGGTGAAGAGGTTGACATGCCGTTTAAGTTCTGCTATAAAAGGCTCACCAACTAACAGGCCGTTGGCAGAAGGACCAAGCTCTTTAGCCCCTAGGTCAGCCAACTTAGGATCGATTCTGAGTAAAGCCGCTTTCCTCCGTTCCGATGAAATAGCTGCGTTGGCATTGCCCAGCAAGCAGACAGCCCGCTGAGCCCACTCCCGGATAGCCTCTGCATCCAGATGATCACCATGTTCAAGTGCTTGGTCTGCAAAGCACAAAATCTTGGCAAGGGGCCCAACACATCCAACATCTTGTCCTGAGCGGACTTCAAACCTTTTTCAATACCCTTCCGCGGGTCACATCCAGAACGAGCCATGAAAGTGAGGACTGTCTGACCGAACTCTGGCGTGACTGCCACCGTGTCTGGCAGTACTGGTCGAGGACATTCCGCATGCAGTCGACCTCGAACCTCCCGGTCCAAGGACTGACGTAACCAAAAATGGACAAAACGAGCCAGATGGTCCGGCATGCACCACTCCGAAGACTTGGGATGGCGAATGGTCCGAGGATCAAAAAGAGGCATCCCTCTTACGTCATAGAAAGCATCTCCCGGGAGAGAGTCCTCCTTGGAATCGGAAGGAGGAAGAGCCCCGATGGCCTCTCTAACGTAATTGGCAGATTCCCCAGGATCGGCATCCCAACAGTCGTCCTCGGAGCCAGAAGCACACCACTCGTCAACCACCTCCAGGGGTTTAGCAGAAGGAGCATCCTCGTCTGAAGATCTTGGGGACAAAGGAATGGCAGGCATAGAATCCTCACGCCTAGGCCGTTTCAACTGAGTCTTCCCTTTGCCAGTGTAACTCAAAGAATCAGGAGCCAACCGTTTTCCAACAACCTGGCCTTCAGAGGACCCGATGGAAACAGAGGGAGTTGCGCCCCTGGATGATAAAGCTGGGCCAGGATCCTGAGCGCGAACCCTGGAGAGCACCTTCTCCACGGAAGCCGCCACAGCAGCATCGATAAGAGCCTTGAAGTCAGGCGTAGAATCACTCATGATGAAATGGCTATGAACCCCTCGTAGGTAACAATCTAAAGGGAGACAGAAAAAACACTGTCAGGAAGCGAGACGCAACCCCAGAACAGGAGGGGAGAGTCCCAACAAGGTACAACCTGGGGCTCACCCGGGCTAAAAGGAATGGCGTAACCAAGCCAAAACTGATATGTGAATGGGGGCTCACCCCAGCAAACAAGTAGCAGCGTAAAACCACTGCTTTCCTGACAAAGAAAAATTATTATTATTATTTTTTTTTTTTTTTTATTATTATTATTATTATTTATTTTATTTATTTATTTTTATTTTTTTTATTTTTTTTTTTGTCAAGCAGCTGGACAAATGTTCCAAACTCCAGCAAAGCCTACAGAAACCCCACTAGGGGAACACCCATGCAAGGCATGGCACCATGACTACATAATAGTAGTAAATGCACAGGGGGCTCACCCCAAGTAACAGTGGGGCTCACCCACAATAGCCAGAGGCATGCAACAATAGGAGGCTGCAGAATATGTAAGGGGGCTCACCCCAGTTGTACCACGGGGGCTCACCCCGCTAAGTAACAGTAGCAAACAGGAGAAATAATGGCTAGCAACCAGAGGCCAACCAGCCGCCTTAAGAGAAAAACCACCGCAAGGAAGGAAACCCCCCAGAATAGGGCAGGAAGACGCAGGAGCCAGTCCCAACCTAAAACAGTAATAGGCCAAAGCCCCCGAAGGAATTTACAGAGGAGGATTCCCCTCCATGGCCAGAGCAGTCCAGCCACGGAGCGGAGCCCTCAACAAAGATGGCCGCCGAGGTAGTCAGGGGAAACCACATATAAACAAGTATACTTTACTTAAAGCATTAGGTACATTGAAGGGAAAACAAGAACGTACAAGGCTAGAGTACAAAACAGGTCTAAGTAAAAAGAGAGCAAGACATTTATTCAGTAGCTAATAGGATTAAGTTAAAGTAAAACACATTCCTAAAAGAGCCCATGTAAAGAGACACAGTTTAGGAAACACAGTAAAACAGTAACAATTTAAACTGTCCCATAACCCAAAAACCCCCAAAATCAAGTAAGGGAGAAAAATCAGACACTCTGACCTGTGCAGCTTGTTGGAGCAGCAAGAAAGAGGAAGTAGTTAGATGTACCAGGCTATTTATGCTTTTGGTTTCTGTTTCTCTGATTGGTTACTGTGCTGCTATGGAGATTTCAGTAAAGAAAGAAATGCAAAATACAAAGCCTCCTGTCATGTAGTAAAATCAAAGTCTTACCTTTAAAAAAATAGCACAATCTAAAGAAATCCTCGCCGTTTGGAGACCGGAACCCAGGCTACAGCGCAGACATCTTGTTTGTGCGCCGGCGCTTTCAGTCCCGGTCACCTTGAGTAGCAATGCAGTGACCACATGGTAACCAGAAGGGACTGACGGTGCAGGCACGCAGACCCCAATAACCCGCCCGTCAGTCTCCAAACGGAGAGGATTTCTTTAGAATGTGCTATTTTTTAAAGGTAAGACTCTGATTTTCAAGCTAGTCACCATGCACTTAATGAATGCATGGCGACTTACTACTATCTGAAAGTTCTGCTTTAATTATAAATTCACCAGCACAGGGAGCTGATTTCATAATGAATTATAGGAGTAATTTCATTGAAATAGGGATGTTAACACCTTGAATGCTAGAAAGGTATCCAATGCTTCACAATGCATTGGAGACCTCTAAAGCATTCGAAGGGTAAAAATCCACATTTCAGTTGATGGGAGTTTGGGGAATTTTTAGATCTTCCCTATGGTGCAATTGGTTTGCCCCAAAATTACGGTGACTATTTTTCCCTGTAAATCAGGGACTCCTATTAAAATGACATTTTGCAGCATTATACAGTATAGCACTAGAGATTAAGCTAACAGGACAAAGTAAATGAGGGTTAGGACTTGACACAATGGGTTACTTTAGCATGGTGACAAGCTTAGCATACAATGGCTATGTTATATGACTAAAAACTCCATATATTATAAAGCAATTACAGGTACAGTATAAAAGGTAAATGTGAATACATAACTCCCACCACTTCAAATGGCCAAAGAGTAACACTTTTAAAAGATGATGCTGGAAGTGTGGCATCACTGAGAGGTTTTAGGTTATTTCATGACCTATTTACACCTTTTTTTGTAACTGAATAAATAATTTAGAATAACACCAATGTATTTATTTACACAGACTAATTTAAAAAGACATATAGGTGTTTACACAAATATTAATGTATTATTGCTGTGAGGCAATGTGATGTACTTATATACACAACACAGTATGATCTCCTAACATGAGGGTCACCAGAGTGGGAAAGAGGGACAGAGGGGTTTGGATCTCAAAAAGGGGAATTTTGAAGGTATGACTGCTCACCCATTTGGCACTCAAAGTGTTATAAGTAGGATGATTATGAAAATTTGATTCTACAACTCTGCAGTATGTGTATTTTATACACCAATTACAGAGCTATCTAGCCACATTAGTTAGTGAGCTCTTATCTTGGAATATTTCTATGTGCTTTTATAGACAGTATTCAGAGCACTCTTTATACTGTGTATATTGTCTTATGTCCCACACATACCTCCCAACATTTCAAATGGCCCAAGAGGGACACTTTTGTTTCAGGTGGTGTAGCTGAGGGCGGGGGGGGGGGGGGCATTATGGAGAAATTTTAGGTTATTGCATTACCTACTGACACCTCTTTGTGTAATTGAATAAATGATTTAGAACAAGAACAAAGTATTTTACTTACAGAGACTAATGTATAAACACATATACTGAAGTTTTAGCAAACATTAATTTATGTTTTATTGCTGTGGAGCAATGTGGTACACATATAAACACACCACACACTCTGATCTCCTAAAAAACAGGAACACCAGGGTGGGAAAAATGGACGGAGGGATTTAGGTCACAAAGATGACTGTCCCTCCACTTGGGAGGTATGTGAATGGAGGTATGTGACTATGCATCAATAGTCTATATTTTTGCTTTTATCTCAAAGCATTACCTATCCCTTTCCTCCACAAAGGGGTTGACAGGGAGGTATCCAATGCATCTAATAACAAGGATGTAAGTTTTTTTATTACTTAGGAGAAGTGCCGCTATAATCAAAGTGACCAAAAATGCTTCAGGCTTTATATATATATATATATATATATATATATATATATATATATATTCACTGTAGGAGACATACTGCATTTTAATTTGTAAGCATTGTATACCTCCCAACATTTCAAATTGCTAAAGAGGGACACTTGTGTTTTAGAGGGTGTTGATGTGGGCATGGCTTGTGGGCAGGGCATTACCGAGAATTTTTAGGCTATTTCATGACCTACTGACACCTTCTTGTGTAAACTAATATATTACTTTAAAATACTTTAGTCTTGTTATTTTACACAGACTAATTTTATAAACACATATACTGTTGTTTAAACAAACATGAATGTGAGTTTTATTGCTGTTGAGCAGTAAGATACATTTATATACACATCACATAGTCTAATCTCCTAAAACGAGGGACATCAGGGTGGGAAAGAGGGACAGAGTGATTTGGATCTAAAAAGTGACTGTCACTCCAAAAGAGGGACACTTGGGAAGCATGGCATTGGCTTATTTGCTACTTATTCCATTATGATCACTTTCAAAATCGGACTGGCCTGCTGGGACAATGGGGGTAAGGTGACCACATATCTCTTTATATCAGGAACACTTATAAAATACACACACTGCAGGGCATATGTGTCCCTAATTTAACCCCTTCAGTGCCAGAGTCTTGGGCCATTTCCTGTACCCTGTAGGCCAGACATATTTTCAGCATTTTTGCTATCCTTCTGTTTAGGCTTGATTTCCTCTGGGAATTTCTAGTTACATATGGAAAACCATATATTGTTTTTTTCAGAACAAGTTGAGCTTTTTGTAGTACCTTACATGAACAGAATTTTGCATCATGCAAAAAGATATGATGTCATAATGACAAAAAAAGTGTAAATTTACTTTGCTAAAATCACATACTATATATCAATAACATTTACCTTGATTGTGAAAGTTTCAATTATTTGAAAAAGCCCTGAGTCTTCCGAGTAAAAAAATACCACACTTTTATCGTTTTCCCTACATCCTTGGCTAGCTCAAAACCCTAATCACCAGGAACGCAAAATGGCATTTTCAACTTTTTGAACTAATATGCACATTCTAGGGTTTTTGTGGTAAAGCTATAACTATATAAAACTATATATTTCTGGAAAGTAGACAACCTGCCACATCTAATGAAAGGTGACTTGCCTGCTTATCCCATGCCTGGTGTGCCCAAATGCTTCTAGAAGGTGGCTCTATAGGAAAAAAAATGGCATTTTCTTACATTTCTGCCCCTTCAAATGTACTGAAATCTGTGAAAACCATGGCATTTCCAACTGTAACCATTACCTAGTGCTCTTAGGAGAAAAATGAAACCTCATTGGTGTGATTTCACCAACCTCAGGGGGCGCTACAAGTACAAAACTACATCTATTGCAACCTCTAATTTTCTAACATTTTCTCAAACATTACTTGTCTGTACAAAAATGATTATAACAACTAAAGAAGTGAAGAAAGGGTAGACAAACCATAGCATTTTGGAAAGAAGACAACCTGCCACATCTAATGAGAGGTGAATTGCCTTCTTACCCCAACTTGGTGTGCCCAAATGTTTCCAGAAGCAGGGCCGGCGCTAGCAAAAGGCAGCTTAGGCAGCCACCTTAGGGCGCCGCAGCGGAGGGGCGCCAAAACGGGGAGAATTTTTTTTTTGTCTTCGATTTATTTTTTATATCTGCTGCGAAGCTGATTTAAGCGGCAGCATCCAGGGCCGGACTGTCCTACGGGATAATTTCCGTTATGCCGCCTGCAATGGGCTTCCCTGGGGCCGGCCGGGGCTGTCTGCTTCTTAAAAAAACATGCTCCAATTAAATGTATCCACGGACGCAAGGTGATAGGGCCACAGCTGCGAGATTTCAAGAACTGCCGGTGCCAGGCCGCGGCTAGTGAGTGGGGGCAGGCCGGGTCTAGACCCAGTGACGAGCACTGAATCTGCTGTGTGCACCGGGTAGGCCAGCGGCCACACCTAACTTAAATACTGCTGCGGAGACAAGAGAGAGCTGATCCGAGCGGGAGGCCGGCAGGAGCAGAGAGACACAGAGTCAATCAGCAGAAGCCAGCCACTCCGGCCGGTCGACAGACACTGAGGTCACAGGGAAGAGGGGAAAACAAGCAAAAGGGGGATCATTCAAGAGGGGTAAAGAGAGTTAAGGGGGAGAAAGGCAAAAGGGGAATCAAGAGGGGTAGGTAAAGAGGTAAGAGGGGGAAAAAGGCAAAAGGATCGAAATCAAGAGGGGGCATTAAGAGCGGGTGAGAGGCAGAGGGGGGTCAAGAGGGAGAAAAAGAGGCAAAAAGAAAAAAAGAGGCAAAAGGAGGAAGGATCAGGAGGCAAAAGGAGGGGGGGACTAAGAGGCAAAAGGAAGGGTGGGATCAAGAGTCTAGAAGGGGAGAGAGGGAGAGGCAAAGGGGGGGATCAAGAGTCAATGAGGAGGAGAAAGAGGCAAAGGGGGGAGCAAGAGAGGGGGAAATGGGGGAAGGGAGAAAAAGGCAAAAGGAGGGGGATCAAGAGGGGGAGAAAGAGGCAGAAGGGGGAATCCAGGAAAGGGAGAGAGAGGCAAGGGGGGAGAGGCAAAATGGGGGATCAAAAGGGGGAGAATGGCAAAAGAAAGATCAAGACGGGTAAAGAGAGGCAACTTGGCAAGAGGGGGCTTCAAGAGCAGGTGAAAGAGGCTGAGGGGGTCAAGAGGAGGAAAAAATAAGCAAATGGAGGGGGGATCATGAGGGGGAAAAAGGGTGGGACCAAGAGTAAAGAAGGGGAGAGAGAGGGGCAAAAGGGTGGGATCAAGGGTCAAGAAGGGGAGAGAGAGGCAAAAGGGGGGATCAAGAGTCAAGGAGGGGGAGAAAGGGGGATCAAAAGGGAGAGAAAAAGGCAAAGGGAGGGGCTTAAGAGTTAAGAGGGGGAGAACGAAGCAAAAGGTGAGAATCAAGAGGCAGAGAAAGAGGCAAAAGGGGGGAGTCAAGAGGTGTTATATATATATATATATATATATACCAAAATGAAATCAACCAGCACCTGCAGGGTTAAGTTCAAATAAAGCAGTGTTAAATGTGGTGTGTCCAGGGCTGGTTTTTATTCCCAGTCCGGCCCTGCCGGCATCGCTACCAAGTGTTCTCTCCATCCCTCACGGCGTCTCCTGGGCTGGCGGCTTTGTTCTGGTCTCATGTGAGGCAAGTAGCAAGAGACAGAGTCCACTAACTGACTTAGACAACGATGAGCCAGCATATGCGGCCAGTGATGTCGCACTAACACGCACCAGCGCCACTGACCGCATACTAGATGATGGCAATGAGTATGATTTCATACTGTCCGGGCACGGGTTCTGTTCTCCAATAAGGTACCTGCTCACAGGGTAGTGATATGAATTTTCCATCATTTTACCCAGTGGATCATGTCTGAGTAGTCTGGCAGCAGTTGGAGTTATCCACGTTGCCTAGCCCTGACACAATATGTACATACATGTCACATTTGTTTATATTCATGGGTGCATGGACATGTGTGCATTTTATATTATATATACACACATACATTGTGTACTGTGGTTGTGTGTATGCCCTGTCATGTAATTGTATATGTGCTTATGTGGCAGATTGTATGCCATCATGTTTTTTCATCATGTTTCTAGTAATGTGTATGTACTGTCACTGTGTAGCAGTATGTTAGTACTTTATGTGAATGTGTGGAGTGGTGTGTATAGTGTCAATGTGTGTTGTAATATGTATGTACTGTGACTATATAGTTGTATGTGTGTATGTAAGTACTTTGTATGTATTGTATTTTTTTGTAGTGTCAGTCTGTGTGTGTACTAATGTGTAAGTACTGTCAGTACATGGTAGTATGTGTGTAAGTAATATGAATGTGTGTGTGTAGTAGTGTGTCTGTAGAAATGTATATGTACTCTGATTTTTTTAATAATATATGTGTGTGTGTTTATACTGCAGTTAGGTCTGTATTTGTTCTGACTTTGTATTGTACTGTACATATATATATATATATATATATATATATATATATATATATATATATATATCCCTCTGGCACTAAAAGGGTTAAGTACTTTAATTGTGTGAATATGCTTATGTACATAC
The DNA here is from genome assembly GCA_037306005.1 of Rhinophrynus dorsalis. NCBI lineage: Eukaryota > Metazoa > Chordata > Amphibia > Anura > Rhinophrynidae > Rhinophrynus > Rhinophrynus dorsalis. The sequence goes on from CM074721.1 coordinate 368,441,602, forward strand.
CGTTAGAGAGGCTGGTATACTAAGAGAACTAGACAAACCAAATGCACAATTGTGTACTAATAAAGATTCTCAAACTTCCCAAAGATTTAAGTGGTTCTTTTAAATCCTGGAATGCTAGCGAGATCTCCTCCAGCACATTAGGGAACAATGTGCTGGAGGCCACTGGAGGCCAAATATTCTTTGGGAATATTTATTTGCCTCCTATGATGCAGTTGGTTTGCCCAGGAGTACTCCAGTTTTCTAAGCATGTATGTGTGTAGTACTTTGTATGTACTTATGGTAGTGTGCGCAGTAAGGTGCAGTACTGATTTTTGTATTGTACTGTGCATATAATGTAATGGTTTACATAGTAGGGATAATATACTGTGGTCAGATTTGTACGTGTGCAGTAGGTTGTTTGTACTGTATATGGTTCTCAGCCACAGACTTCACGGGTTGTATTTACAACCCCGATATACCCCCCTGTACTAGGCTTTAAAGGTTGAAACAGAGGATCTGTGGGGCACAACATGGCACAGGACAGAGACTGAGCTGTGAGACTTCAGTCTTGAAGTTCAGTCTCTTTCCACAGGACTAATGGGGGACTCCCAAAGGTCTCTTATCAAAACCTGTTCTGTTCCCCCCTGTTGACTAACAGGCGCTCACAGCACAGCCCCGGCTTCATCAACTTGCAACATTGAGTGGTTCTGCCCCTTTTGCAACTCCTCTCTTTTGTCGCTCCACCCTCACCGACCCACAACTATGGCCAGTATTTTTTTGAGGAAAAGGTGGCAACCCTGGGGGTGGGGGGGTTGGCAGTGGCTGGGGGGGCATCAAAATGCACTTTTGCCTGTGTATACAAAAATTGTTGCACCGGCGCTGTCCAGAAGTTGGCACTATAGGAAAAAAATGGCATTTTCTCTGTCCAGTATAGCTTACTGGTAACTTTGGGAAGGCGACCACCACTTTAAGTAGGCAGGAACAATTCTTGAAGAGAAGTGTGGGGTGGAGCCTTCCTCCTCACCTTAGCTGGTTCCCAGCCAACACCATGCTCTATTCACCTCTATGGGACTTTACAGTTTGGGACATATCTCTGGAACCGTTCAACGTAGAGATGGCTCATTTGGTTTGTCTACCCTTGTTCTATCATCCGATTTACGTTCTGAGTGTTTTGGGGGGCTCATGGGGCTTCGAGCACTGTTATTTCAATGACCCTGAACCCTCAGCTGAGGGTCTGATCAGGGCTGTCCTCAATTCTTTGAACATTCCCTTGGTTTATGAGGCTCCTAAGGACACTTCTGATGTGTTTCATGAGCCTAAGAAGCAGTGTCTTTCCATTTAATCCCACTCTTGATCAGCTTGTGTTAGATGAGTGGAAGCACCCTGATAAGAAATCTACTGTGTCTAGGAAGTTTGTTAAGTTATATCCCTTCTCTGAAGCGGCCCTAGTGCAGCGGGCTCAGCCCCCTAAGGTGGACGCCCCAGTTTCTAGACTTTCTAAGTCCACTGCTCTGCCTGTGGTGGACGCGTCTGTCCTCAAGGATTGGACTGACAGGAAACTTGGGGCCTTTCTAAAGGCCATCTTTGCTACTGCAGGCACCTCGTTGCGTCCCTCTTTTGCTGCTGCTTGGGTGAACAGGGCCATTGGAGTTTGAAGTGAACAGCTAACAGTAGCTGTCTATCAGGGCACCCCCACTGATGACCTGTTGCGGCTTCTGGCCAACATCTCTGAAGCTTAGCATTATGTTTCTGCAGCTATCTTTGATGCCATCTGGGTGGTGGCTAGGGTTTCTGCCGTGTCTGTGGTTGCCGTACTGGCTCTCTGGCTCAAGATCTGGTCAGTGGACACTACCTCTAAGCAGGGCCGATTTTACATCTCAGACGCCCCTAGGCACAAGACCCTCTGGCGCCCCTAGCCCCGACTTTGCCCCACCCATAACCACACCCCTCACTTAACCACACCCTCTTGTGGCCAAACCCATTTTTATTCTTCACAAAATTGTGGCAATATTCCAGAGGTAACTGAAATTGTTATAGGTAGGGATGGGGTATATATAGCGTATATACAGATGGCATAAATTACCTTTACTAGATATGTAGTCTGCCCTTCCTGTGTTTAAGACCCAAGAAATGGGAAGGAACAGGTACCAAAGATCAACCCATCATTGAAATATCAAACAGTGAGCACTAAATTATACAGGGCAGATCACTTACAGCTTCAGTTTGTCTGAGTGCCACATGCTTTCTGAAGTCTATTCTAGCTAAAAGTACAGGCATTCTACAACCAGTATTATGTCACATTATCTCTGCAGCAGAAAAGGTTAAAAACAAACACAAGGAGGCTCAGTCTTTATCGTATAAAACACATTATGCACAATATATAATATACATATAAAATGCTCACAAAATTGGTAAAACTGAGATGATCACAATCAAACCAGTAAGAGGCATACAAGATACTCCTGGCTGCCCTGCTCAGTGATACCAATCTCATGGGGTAAAAAAACAGGATCTGCTGCTTTAAATGATGATTATGATGAATATGTTCATCTTAATATCATCATTGGAAGCAACTGTTGCTTGTTTTCTTATTCATCTTAATAAATATTGTAATTTGAAGCAGTGGATCCTGGTTTTTTCCTTATGGAATTGGTGTAACTGAACAGAGAGGGTGATAGTACCCAGCATGCCTCCATACCGGTTTGCTTGTGATCAGCCGATTTATACCATTTATGTGAACATATTATATATGCATTATATATTGTGCATGTGGTGTTTTATACAATGATTGACTCTGTGTAATGGTCTTGTTTATTGCAAGTATGATGGTGTCTGGCGGTTTCTCAGCATCTACATTTAGATGCAGCCCTCTGTGTCTTGTGCAGCAGCAAAGACTGCCTGCAGTCTACTGAATACAACATACAGATCCCTCAGTGCTGCAGGGATAGAGTTATATTTTTATCAATAGCCCTGCTTTCGTACTTTCTGACACAAAGCTCTATGAAAACAGATATTCAGAAAGCTTACTGTTAGGGAAATAAAAGTGTTTAAACAAACAAACAAAATATATATATATTTATATATATGTGTGTGTGTGTGTTTGAGATGCAAGAAGACACAACATAACAGAACACAGCCTTTATATATCTTAGTGAACATTCAGTTTGTGACATACCTGTGCCAATCACCAATCAACTGTATTGACAAGGGAATTTCCCAGTCCTATATATCAACTGGATTGACAAGGGAATTTCCCAGTCCTATATATCAACTGGATTGACAAGGGAATTTCCCAGTCCTATATATCAACTGGATTGACAAGGGAATTTCCCAGTCCTATATATCATATGTCCCGTTCACAGCTAATGAAGAGGCTGTGGGCGATTACTGTTAAAATCAATGTTAAAACTTAAATCTGTACATCACTTGGGAGCCCATTGGTAATGACCAAATGTCCCCCACAGAGTACACGATCCATCCGTTCTGACACCTGTTTTATTTCATGTAATATGTGCATAAAGTGCATAATGCTGCAGAATGCACTGGTGTAGATTCAACAAAGACACCGATATAAGCATAAATTGGCTGGTACATAGCCAATGAACTTAAATCACTTGTGAAATAAAGCAGTCAGTCCACTGAAACTGAATGAGCCGTTCCGCATCTCTGTTACAAGCAGTGTGAATGCGGGACTCCAGTACATCACAGCACTACTCAGTAAAGCAGTATTAAATGCAAATACCATGTATGTGGACTGGTAATAGATGCCACAGTATAAAAAGATAATGAACTAGTGGTACCACATATAGATCAGGATTTATTGGGCAAAAGTTGTTTATACAAAGTTAAAGAGGTAGCGGGACACCAGCACATCCCGACACCTGTTCAACATACAAAATCACAGTGTGATACAAGAGAATTTGTTGAAATATTGCATCCCCCAAAGTATATATATAAATATAAGGTAGTATGACATTCTCACGGTACAGTTTCATACTTTTAGACGGATGACTCAAAAGGATATATCATGATAGTGCGTATATGGGGCAAATTCTGGCTGAACTTAGAAGGCAACACATACATGCCTAGCTGTTGGTTGACTGGCTACTGCTGCTGCCGCCTCTGCCTCCGCCCACCAATAGCTTCTGGAGTGGTCTGGTCTCTGACTTGATCATTAGGATGACATGACATCTTGACAGTCACATTACTCACGTCGTGGCCCAAGAGATCATATCTGGCGTTCAGGGGAGGTTGGGGAGCTCTGAGCAAAGAAACTATGGCAGGGGCGGCCCAGGCACCAGCAGCATTTTTTACAAAACAAAGTGCACTCACGGGAGAGTGACACCACACAACATTTGTATTAACATTTTATGGCAAAGGAATTGGACATCTAAAGTGGACGGGCTGGTGGGTTTGATTGGGCATTGCCAGGCGCCCCTGAAAATCAGGCTCCCTAGGCAAGTGCCTCGTCTGCCTTTTGAAAAATCCAGACCTGCCTCTAAGAAAGCCTTACTTTTGATGTCTATCTTGAGAAAATCCTTGTTTGGTCCTGAGCTCAAGGACCTCATCAGTGAGGCCACTGGTGGTAAGAGCACCCTGTTACCCTTAGTCCCCAAGAAAAAGCCCCAGGCCAAATGACATCGGCTTTTTCATCCCTTTCAGACTGAGGCACGTGCCACGAACCAGATGGTTCCCCAGGCTCCGCGTTCCTCCTCCAAGCCCAAACAACAATGGAGGCCCAAACCATCCTTCACCAGGCCCAAGGCTTCCAAACCTTCTTTGGCATGACTCGCCAAACGCCGGACCCCACGCCCCCCCAGTGGATGGCCGACTGAGCCATTTCCTCTGTGTCTGGACAGACACTGTGATGGATCTGTGGGTTTTACAGGTAGTCTCAGAGGGGTACAGGATCCCTTTCTCCTCTCTTCCTCCATTCAGGTTTTTTCCCTCTCACTCTCCTCAGGGAGTGGAGAAACTCCATCTCTTCAAGGGCACCATGCAGACCCTTTTAGACAAGGAGGTCCTGTAATTGGTTCTCCAGCTGGAAAAGGGTTTGGGTTTCTATTCCAACCTGTTTGTGGTTTCCAAAAAGGACGGCGGCTGTCGTTCAAATTTGGACCTCAAGGATCTTGATTCCTTTGTGGTCAAAACTCATTATCAGCAGGAGTCCCTAAGGACTGTGATTGCGGTCATGTCTCCTGGGGAATTTCTCACTTCTGTGGACCTTCAGGATGCCCACCTGCATAGAGCCATCCATCCTGAGAGCTGGCAGTACCTTAGGTTTGCTAGCGACCAAGGGCATTTTCAGTTTTCTGCTCTCCCCTTTGGTCTGACTACAGCCCCCCAGGTATTCAATCATGTCCTGGGTGCTTTAATGTCCGTTCTACACAGGGATGGCATCAGGGTCACTCCATACATGGATGACTTGCTCTTGAAGGCCCCCTCTCCGGAACTCCTTCAGCAGCAAGTCAAAGACTGTATTCATGCACTCACCCATCATGAGTGGAAACTGAACATGGTCAAGTTGGATTTGATTCCATCTCAAAGGCTAGTCTTTCTGGGTCTTTTCACTAAGTGAATGGGCAGAAAAGTGGCAGATGTCATTTAATGTAGAACACTGCAGAGTTCTCACAGCCGGCATGTGTATGTATGGCTTGCTGCCAAAAGCTGACAATAAGTTCCAATCAGCTCTTACAACAAAGTATTTGGTCAGTGTTCTCAAGAATACTTTGTTGCAAGAGTATCATGGTGCCCATGATTACATTGGTGACATTTCTATGCTCCCGTTTACTTCTTGCTCGTTTCCTATTGGCTGATGGGGTTTTTCTCTGCCTTGCTCTAGCCCTTTTAGCCGGAGCCCTGTCAGTAAGTGGACGTCCTTTCGTGGTGTACCCGACTATTGCGTTTGTTCCTTACCTCTGTGTGTATCCAGTGTATGACCCGGCCTGACTGACTACTCAAGTGCATCATTCCTGCTCGTGTATGACCCGGATTGGCTGATGTTCCTGCTCCGTGTACCAACTGGCCTGGCTGACATTTCCGCTCATGTATCCACCCGGATTGGCTGACATTCCTGCTCCATGTACCAACTGGCCTGGCTGATGTTCCTGCTCGTGTATCGACCTGGATTGGCTGACGTTCCTGCTACGTGTACTGACTGGCCTGGCTGTTAACTCAGCTTCCTGTTTGGGCCTCTGTGACCCCTGTGGTATTACCTCTGCTTTCTCACTTCAGCGTTGCCAGCACTGTGAACCTATCTCCTAGCACACGTATGATCTTGGCACTCTGGTGCTAGCGATCCCCCCTGGTCTGCTCCCCGGTACGCTTGTCCTGTCTGTTTACTGAGCTGCGAGGTTGGTCTTCCTTCCCTGGGCGCCTCGTTTGCTATTCTCGGCATTATCATCTGCCTACAGGTCTGAGCGTCAATAGAACCCATTTGGGTCGGTGCTTATGTGCTTCTGGTCACAGTCACGCAGCTTTGCGCTAGTCTCATTGCCTACTGCCACCGCTCTCTCTGTCAGTACCTTATTGTCTTGTATCCCTGTTGGGAGTTTGGTATCTGTCAGTGGCTATTGCCTAGTACCGGGTCTCCGGTTGCTACGGTCCTCTCGGTCCTGTCAGTCAGCCCTAAGTTTAGGGTGTAGTGGCCCTCCACTACAGTTACCTCTGCGAAGGTTCAGCTGTCGTTTATCTGCTCTCTCATTGAGAGTCACCAAACCTTTCGAGTCTGTGTGTCAGAAAAACCATAACAAAGAGCTGATTGGAACTTATTGGCAGCTTTTGGCAGCAAGCCATACATACATGCTGGCTGTGAGAACTCTGAGGCTTCTACAGCCTACGGCTCACAAGCGACCGGCAGTGTAAGGGTGGTGCATACGGATAATGGAAGTTAGAAGAGCTAATCTAATAAAATAGAGTTTTGCTCATAACGACTTTAAGTTTAAACATATTCTGTCTCAGAGGAGATATGAATCTCCTCAACATGACCAGTATCTCCAATATAATGTCCGTCGGCTCAATACATCATTTTATATGAGGACTTAAAGGTTCGAACAATACCTGTGCAGATATTGATTATATATGTAATGTATATTTGCTTTATAATTATATCACTACATAACCACTATTTAATGTTACAATAAACTTCTTACAGGACTATAACAAAAAAAAAAAAATAAAGAATCAAGATATGGGTTTATTTAATATCGAGGAGCACTGTTTCCACTAATTGTTTTAACCCTTTGAGTGCCAGAGGGGTATCTCCCTGGTACTCATAGGGCTAATCTGTCAGTCATTCAGTGTTCTTAGGGACTCCAGTTACTATATATTCAGGCCCAGTTAGGGGTGGCATTTGCCTGGGGTGGCATTTGCCAGGGCTAGCAGTTGGCACCTTTCTCAAAGTACATCTTTATCTAAGTACTGAGAGTTAGGCAAGAGAGATAATATGTTAATATCTATCCAGTATGCTGCATTGTATGCTCTATGAAGACAGTCTTCTAACAACTTTCTCATCTTCCTTACAGGTATGTGTTTCCTATCCAGTCTGCTCCAAGTTCTGTGCTGTACCCCAATTGTTTATTAACTATACAGTTTCCTGGTATGTGTTTCCTATCCAGTCTGCTCCAAGTTCTGTGCTGTACCCCAATTGTTTATTAACTATACAGTTTCCTGGTATGTGTTTCCTATCCAGTCTGCTCCAAGTTCTGTGCTGTACCCCAATTGTTTATTAACTATACAGTTTCCTGGTATGTGTTTCCTATCCAGTCTGCTCCAAGTTCTGTGCTGTACCCCAATTGTTTATTAACTATACAGTTTCCTGGTATGTGTTTCCTATCCAGTCTGCTCCAAGTTCTGTGCTGTACCCCAATTGTTTATTAACTATACAGTTTCCTGGTATGTGTTTCCTATCCAGTCTGCTCCAAGTTCTGTGCTGTACCCCAATTGTTTATTAACTATACAGTTTCCTGGTATGTGTTTCCTATCCAGTCTGCTCCAAGTTCTGTGCTGTACCCCAATTGTTTATTAACTATACAGTTTCCTGGTATGTACTAATCTACCCTTCACCTGGAACTCCAATCTCATCCAGTCTCCCTCTACCATTTAACCCCTTGTTGTATGTACTAATCTACTTTAGCCATTTTGACCCCCTGTCCCAGTCTCCATATTGCCTTCCTCCCCCATTCCTCTCCTATATCTCTCTGTGTCTGTTTCTTATCAGAGATTTAATGGTGTCACACCTGAACGCACTCAGAGCTCTTCCATCCCAAAACAATTTGTAATTTGGAAATCCCTCAGTCAGTCATTCAGTGTTCTTAGGGACTCCAGTTACTATATATTCAGGCCCAGTTAGGGGTGGCATTTGCCTGGGGTGGCATTTGCCAGGGCTAGCAGTTGGCACCTTTCTCAAAGTACATCTTTATCTAAGTACTGAGAGTTAGGCAAGAGAGTTGGACAGGAGAGAGACAGCTGCTGCAGCCACCTACAGACAAGAGGCAAGTAAACAAGCTGAATTCAGAATGAAGAAACAGTCATTTTCACCAAGCACTGACATTTGCTTCCTCTACTGAAACTACTGACCACCTGATGCAAGAAACCAGGATTTCCAGCCACCATTAACCATTACAGCTTCTGCCTCTCCTGATCATCATTGGACTACTTCATTTAACCCTGCACTGATTCCTACCCTCACCAAGTACTTTGCAGTTCTGCTACTGACTCTCCTCACCATCCCTGGCACCTATACCCTCTGCTCCGTGGATTGACCCTTGACTGCCAAGTCATCTGTACTCTCCTGGATTACTGACTGTTGCACATCTCTACTGCCCCATTCATTAACCCAACTATGGGCAAATTAACTCCTTGTTTTGTCATCGCCATTCTCACATGCATAAGAGTCTCCTCCTCCTGTGTCCACATTAAGTGTCACGCCATTCACATTGCACCCTCAATTCTTCGCTCACCACTTCTCTGCTCCCATGAACTTTTTTCATTCCTCCGCTCCCTATCACCACCATCTCCTTCTACCCCTGCAAAAAAGACCCATTGCTTCAAATCTCACTCTCACCTTATGTCCCTGTCCCTTCTCCTCCTACTTGCTGCAGGTGACATCTCACCTAACCCAGGCCCCCCTTCCATTCTCTCTTGGACCACAGAACCCACTCACACACGCAACACTCACAATCTAATAACCGTACCCCGTCACCTAACCTCCTCCCCCCCCTTTTGTTTTGGTCTCTGGAATGCCCGCTCTGTGTGTAACAAACTAACAGCTGTTCATGATCTGTTCATTTCTCATTCCCTAAACCTCCTTGCCATCACTGAAACTTGGCTCACATCATCAGACACTGCCTCCACTGCCGCACTCTCATATGGAGGCCTTCAATTCACACACACACCGAGGCCTGGCAACAGGCAGGGAGGGGGAGTAGGCATCCTGCTGCCCCCTAACCATATATTTCAGGTACTACCCACTGTTCCCTCTCTTTCCTTCCCTACATTTGAAGCTCACACACTTCGCCTCTTCTCTCCCCTCCCCCTGCGTGTCGCTGTCATATACAGGCCACCTGGTCCCACTGCACAATTCCTTGATCACTTCACCTCCTGGCTCCCTCACTTCATGTCCTCTGATGTCCCTACTCTCATCATGGGTGACTTCAACATCCCTATAGATAATCACAACACCCCCCCTGCCCTCAAACTCCTCTCCTTAACAACCTCCTTAGGCTTATCGCAGTGGACCAGCTCTCCCACACACAGTGATGGTCACTCCCTCGACTTGATCTTCACTAACCTCTGCTCGGTCTCCAACTTCTCTAATGTCCCTTTTCCCCTCTCTGACCACCACCTCCTCACCGGTAACCTCATCATACCACGCAAACCCATCACCCCCGCCACAATCAAGCGCATGCGGAGAAATCTACATTCTCTTGATAAGCAACAATTTTCCACCTCCCTGCAGCCTATCCTCAACCCCATCCTCACACTTACTTGCCCAGACAAAACTACTGCTCTCTACAACAGCACTCTCACTTCAGCCCTTGACATCGCTGCACCTGCAACTCCACGCCACCCACGCACAACCCCACTACAACCCTGGCACACAAGATTAACGCGATACCTCCAAAGGTGCTCACGCACTGCTGAAAGGCACTGGAGGAAATCGCGCTCCACAGCCGACTTCACACACTACAAATTCATTCTCCGTTCGTATAGCTCTGCCCTCTCCCTGGCTAAACAGTCATTCTTCTCCTCTCTAATTTCTAATCTTTCCTCCAACCCCAAACGCCTTTTCTCAACCTTCACATCTCTTCTAAACCCACCAACACAAACACCTTCCACTAACTTCTCTGCCCAAGATCTCGCCAACCACTTCAAGAACAAGATTGAATCTATCAGACATGACATTTCATCACTACCACCCCCACCCAGCCAGCCCAGCCCTGTCGCCTCTCCCACATACACACTAAGCTCCTTCCCACCTGTCACTGAGGATGAAGTCTCCCTTCTCCTCACTCGCTCAAACCTAACCACATGCCCTCTCGACCCAATCCCATCTCAGCTCACCCAAGAACTCTCCCCTCTACTAACTCCAATCCTTACTCACTTATTCAACCTCTCTTTGTCAACCGGCACCTTCCCATCCTCTTTCAAACATGCACTAATCACTCCCATCCTAAAAAAACCCTCCCTGGACCCAAACTCACTGTCAAATTACCGGCCAATTTCCCTACTCCCGTTCGCCTCCAAGCTTCTCGAGCGCCTTGCATATAACCGGCTCACTAAATTCCTCTGCTCCCATTCCCTGCTAGATCCCTTGCAATCCGGATTCCGCCCTCATCACTCCACTGAGACTGCCCTCACTAAAGTGGCCAATGACTTGCTCTCAGCCAAGTCTAAAGGCCACTACTCCCTACTCATTCTTTTGGACCTGTCAGCCGCATTTGACACAGTCGATCACCCACTCCTCCTCCAAGCCCTCCACTCCCTAGGCCTCTGCGACACTGCACTCTCCTGGTTTTCATCTTATCTCTGCAACCGCTCCTTCAGTGTTTCCTACTCCGGCTCCACTTCCCCACCCCTCCCACTGTCTGTTGGTGTGCCCCAAGGATCAGTACTGGGACCCTTGCTCTTCTCAATCTACACTGCTTCCCTTGGAAAACTAATAAACTCCTTTGGGTTTCACCATCATCTCTATGCTGATGACACCCAAATATATCTTTCCTCCCCAGACCTCTCTCCTTCCCTCCTGTCCCGAGTGTCTGACTGTCTGTCTGCTGTGTCTTCCTGGATGTCCTCCCATCAACTCAAACTTAACCTTAGCAAAACGGAACTAATTCTCTTCCCTCCATCTACAACCAGCCTTATCCCAAACATTACCCTCACCGTTAACAACACTTCCATCACACCAACCCCTACAGCACACTGCCTGGGGGTCACATTTGACTCTGCCCTATCCTTCATTCCTCACATCCAGTCAATCTCCAACTCATGCCGCCTCCACCTCCGCAACATCTCTAGAATCCGACCCTTTCTCACAGAAGACACTACCAAAATTCTAATCCAAACACTCATCATGTCCCGTCTTGACTACTGTAACTCTTTACTAATTGGCCTGCCTCTCACCCGACTAACCCCGCTACAGTCCATAATGAACTCTGCTGCAAGACTAATCTACCTCACTCATCGCTTCTCTAACACCACACCCCTCTGTCAGTCCCTACACTGGCTCCCGTTAGCATACAGAGTAAAATTCAAAACTCTGGTGCTAACTTATAGAGCCCTCACTAACACTGCACCCCCCTATATTTCATCTCTCATTTCCAAATATACTCCCGCCCGCCATCTTCGCTCTGCACATGACCTTCTGCTCTCCACAGCTCTTATCACATCCTCCCACTCCCGCCTACAGGACTTCTCCCGTGCTGCACCTGAGCTGTGGAATTCCCTCCCCCGCCCCATTAGACTCTCCCCCAGCCTTCAAATCTTCAGACGCTCCCTGAAGACTCACCTCTTCAGGGAGGCCTATCAACTGCCTCCATAAACATCATCACCAAGATTCACCCCTTGCACGGACTACTGCACTCAATGGCACTTCTCACTCCCACCCACTGACTGGCAGTTCATGTGGCAGGAGGCACTTAAACACAATAGCACTTACTCCTTCTGTATCAAACCTACCTTCCTCTAGACTGTAAGCTCTCACGAGCAGGGCCCTCTGATCCTCCTGTTCTACACATCTGATTGTACTATTTAATACCTCTGTATGTCTATTCCCCAATTGTACAGCGCTGCGGAATTAGTTGGCGCTATATAAATAAAGAATAATAATAATAATAATCTTGCAATACAAAATACCAGGGCATGTAAAAAAAAAGGAGAAGAAAAATGTTGGATATATATGTGAAAGAAAGTCATGGGAGCACTGAAAAGTGCTGTCTACGCCAGTTTTGTTTTACTGTGGTTCTGCAATAAAATACTGACGTAACACATGTTTGCATAATTCACGCTACTTGTTTTTCTTGTAACGCCGGTTTTAGCACTGGTAATAGAATCGAGCACCTAATGTGTAAGAAGTTTAATTCTCAGAGCATCCTTACACAGGAAGCAAACCCTATCTGTTTTTGACCTACAACCATTATCATCCTCAGGTCTCCAATGACTGGCTGAGGATGATGGAAGTTGCAGGACAAAAATAGCTGAAGGGCCACTATTGCTCTGCCATGTGTTTTTTTGGTAGAATGTGGTTCATGTTTATACTGTTACTAGTCTTTGTCCCTACATTTTAGCATGCATTGGGTGTGCTTTTTTTTTAAAATTATTTCTGGTACCTTGTCACATATCTTACTGTAGTCATTGGAGGGGTTGTTTAGCATCATTGTTAAAAGGGAACTGTACCCCAAGAATAATTGTTGTGTCTCTTAATATGTTTATTACAAAGCTTACCTAGGTAGGTATCCTTCAAACAGCAGTCATTTTAATACCTATTTACTGTATTTGTTTGCATTTGATCTGTTAAACTCTAGAGGTAGACTATAACAGATTAAATGCTAATATTGTTTGTGTCAAACCAATTATGTTGAAGGTATCCAAAGGGTTAAAACAAGAGAACCAATCAGGTTGGGTATCTTCACATAAATAGATAAATGACAATATTAAATAATTTTGAGAACTTAACACTTTAGGTATTGACACGCTACTTCATAGTAAAGAATTGATTAAAATAATCAATCCTGCAAAATATTTGTGCAAAAATATATATAATTTATTTCAAGTGAAATATACTATATATAAAGTATAAACAAAAATGATATAAAGGAGTGATCAGCAATTACAATAAATATATATTAACTCAAACCACAATTATCACAATGAGGATTACCAGTAATTAAAGGATTAACCACACATAGGTATATTCAGAGGTATAACAATAATTCCACTCAGCAGCATAGAGAAGGATCATTGATCCTTACATTTAATAAAATACAGTTGGCGGCAGTGTTTATGAATACCCCTGCCCCAGAAACTGTATAAACTATTCTAATTGAGGTTTAAGGTAGGTTGTCAGGTGAACTAGCTTTAATATTAAGCCAGGTCCGCTAGCAATTCCCTTATTTATACCATATATAATAACCAAATTTAGAGACTAACTGGAATAGAATCCCAGATTTAAATCACTATAATTTAATTATCTACCGATTACAAATCTTGCATACCTTCCGAATAAAACATATAAATTGCATTTAATATAGTCAATAACAGATTATACCAGAAAATACTTAGAATCAATTCAATAATATATGCCTAGACAGTATATTAAACTTAGTGCAACATATTTCACAAATATGACTATAACAATATTATGTAAAACCTATAGGGTACTTCAAGGATTAATCCACTTATTAAGATAGGGTGCCACACCCAAGATGGCAGCTTCTTTTGTCTAGTGAAAGTTTAAAAGAAACCTTCACTTTACAAAAGTTAGACCTAGTACACACACACAGAAATCCAAAGAAACACCACAAATAGACAAATAGCAGTTAAAGGGTTAATAAATGAATTCGAAGAATTCCCCAGATCAATATTAGCTATTATAACCTTTCCAGAAACACAATATTCTAGAAATAACAGAATTTATATTAACTAATATATAAACCAAGCTATTTAACTATATTACACTTATCTGGCAAAATATAACAATTTATCATTAAATGATTGAATTCTGCTTAATTTCAGAATTTCTAGAGCTGATATAGCTTATTATAATTGATCCCAAATGGCTGGCCAGTCCAATTAAGACAAATTATAAGAAAATTAAGTTTCTTCAAATATAGAAGAAATGTGTATATGATTCTGAACTTTTGTGGAATTGAAATAAGGAAAATATATAGTTACCAGTCCACTAAGTTTTTCTTTGTATATCTCAGCTATGTACATTTCCAGAACAGGAGCCACCAGGAAAGAAAAAGCCAGCCAGACCAAGAGGAAAAAGCCCCTTTTCTCTCTCAACTTGCATATTTATAATATGAAATTCCTCTTATCAAAATCTGCTCTGATTGGTTAAAGGACTATCTCATTATACAGTGACATCACCAGTATTACCTGATTGGGTGCTTCTAACCCTTAATTTCCATATGAAATCATGCATAAATTATGATAACAATATGAGAAACTTCAAGGCATCAGTAATAACGCTACACATCCACAAGATGGCCCTCTCTCTCCACGTTAAATTTTCTTTGATAATTTGAGAACCACTAGTAATACCATCTTGTCTAAAAGATGTTAAAAAGAAAAATTAACAATTTCCTCCCCATCATGGCAATGTCTCTGACATTTGTTTAACCCATTGAGCTCGTGAGAGGTATTAAACTCATTGCAACACAATGCTTTGGAATTCCTCTCTGGCAATTAGAGGGTTAAATCATGTTAAAGACTAGTGTCCCTTGTGAGTCACAGGTTTTACAAACCTCATTTAGATGTATGTGTTGACCTGTTATTGTACCAATAATAGCGTACCCACACACATTGACACTTATACACATATAGGGTACCCACACACACTGACACTTTTACACATATAGGGTACCTACACACATTGACATTTATACACATATAGGGAACACACACACATTGACACTTATACACATATAGGGAACACACAAAATGACACTTATACACATATCGGAAACCCACAAACACAGTGACACATACACATTTAGGGAACACACACATTGACATTTATACACATATAGGGAACACACACACATTGACACTTATACACATATAGGGAACACACAAAATGACACTTATACACATATCGGAAACCCACAAACACACTGACACATACACATTTAGGGAACACACACATTGACATTTATACACATATAGGAAACACAGAAACACACTGACACTTATACATATTCAGGGGTGTGGCATAAAGGGGCATGGCACAAGGGGCGGATCCAATGGGGGCGACAAAATTATGTTTTGCCTAGGGTGGCAAAAATCCTTGTACCAGCCCTGCCATAATTTGCTATACCATGCCGCTTCACACTATTTACATTGAGGATGCTAAAGCTCTATTACATTGCCAATAAAAGAAAAGCTGGACTACATTACCCTTTCCACTTTGATATATATGGCATGTATCACAAATTTATTATAACACATTGCTATTTATTTGCTATTCTAACAATCACATACTGTACATAATGTATATAATTTTAAAAACAAACTTCTGTTATAGTCCTTTAAGAATTACATGAAAATACATTGATAGTGTGCTGATGCTAATGTTTTGCATATCCTGTGTCACATGCTTCATATTTGTACATGAACTAGGAAGGTTATATGCTGTGCTCCACACTGTAGAAACTGAGTTTGCAGCTCAAGGGCTGTCAGTATGAGCTCTACAACTTTTGTCCTATTATACTGCACAAGCGACACCCAAATGTGGCCTATCATATCTAACACACTGGCACCAAGGCGTTACATGGCCTACATGCTGCTTCTAATTGTTTCATTTTCACACAACATCCACATAATTTTACTTTAAACCCTTACCTATCCCTGTACGAATAAAATGATTCATTTTACTGATGCATATACTCTCTAAAGGCTTCACGCCATAAGCGGGGCCCTACTGTTCATAACAATAATGTAGGTATCTAGGTCAGATACATGTACTGCCTACACATCTCATACTTATATGATGAATAGCACTTCTGCAAATTCACATACACTAATTAATGTTGGAAACACATGAAATGTACTTGAAACAGTTCACTAGGTCTGTGGCAAATAAAGTTTTCATTCAACTATTACATATTGCCTATTTTTTTTTTTACTTTACATTTTGTGTAAGTACATAATACATATAGTGAAATTACTTTTTATTAATTTCTTTTTTATTTTACATCTATTTTTTTCACTTATATGTCTAATGGTAAGCTATGTGGGTATGTCTATATGGAGTTTTCTATCAGGGAACATGAAAGCAGGTCCATTGATACAATTTAAAAAAAAATAATGTAAACAACACATAGCACATGGAGCATTTAGTGCTGCAGAGAGACGATAACATTGTATTACATCCTGCTTTGATGGTCTATTGAGCAGAAAACTCTAGAAACTTCTATCCACATAGTTCATTTCAGGGATATAGATGACTGGAAGGGACCGTTCAACGGATCCACAAAGGGCAAGGAGGAAGTCAGGAAAAATGATTAAAAGCTGATTAAAACCTCTGTTGAAACCTTGCCTGAGGTTGGTGGTGGGGCTGCACCGGATCTACAGGAGCCAACTGACTGGGTGAGTTTATGGCTTACTTTCAGCTTTTATCTGTTTTCGAGCCACCTTATTGTATATATACATGTTTGCTGGTCACTTCAGGGATATATAATAAAAAAATAGGTGAAGATAAAAAAACTATAATAATAAAAACTAAAGGCAATTTGAATTAATATTCTTTTAGCTATGTCACCTTATGATTGGTGTATATTTTCACTTAAACACTTTGAATGATAAGAGTGTCCAACACCTTGCTTCCCAGTGGTATGGGCACCCCTCTGGCACTCAGAACATGGGCAATAGGAATCTAGAATGAGAGACTGACAGACAGCCCAAAAGTGTGTGACTGTAATATAAGTAAAGAAGTAAGAATGTGAAGGAGAGCAGGGTGCACAGTGAGGCTGATTTACTAAGGTAAAATGGAGCAAATCTGTACATTGGAGACCTCTAACATTCATAGGGGGAATTCACTAAGAGGTGATAAAGTGGAGATGACTTCTCCAGTTTATCACCTCCACTTCCTATGTTATTCTATGGACCCTATTCACTAACATCTCCAACGTGAAGAACTCTTAGTGCATAGGCTCCATAGAATAAAATAGGAATTGGAGAAGTGATAAACTGGAGAAGTCATTACCGCTTTATCACCTCTTTATCACCGCTTAGTGAATCTCCCCTATAGATTTAAAAGCCCCATTTAAATTCATTGGAATTTGCATTTTAACCCTATAGTACAGTTGGTTTGCAACTAATTGCTCTTATTTTTTATAGTAGATTATCCTTATGTGTAATACTGCTGTTGTTTGTGGAATATACCTAATTGTCTATCTCTTGTCTATACCTAGAACTGAGAAAGAGACTTAAGAACAACCTTGAAATATTTTTTGATTTTGATATAAATGATGTAAGAGCAATGAATATCATCTCGGAATCTGAATCCCAACACCAATGGTTGTACATATGTGCAAGGGAAAAAGGACATATGGGAGATGACTGGGTACAGTTAGTCAAAGTGGACTTGGTAAGAGAGGTGATCTGACTTGGAGATATGGCATATTTTATTGGACATAAGGAATATCGGACATCAGATGAGACATGCAAGATGGAAGAGTTGTCCTGCATCCTTGTCACCTGAATGAATAGCAGAAGCAGGAGGTTGAGAAAACTATGGAACAAGTCTCTCAGCCCTGCACACCCTGTAATGAGAACCCTTTCCATAGTATTCATGTTCATCCAATTAGTAACCGCAGGGACTGTCCTGTACGTCTGTGTTAGGATGAAGAGGATGAAGAACCTACTGACCTACTTAGAAGGGCTTTTGAAGGGATGATTGTTCATGGATATATTTGTATTTAATCATGGTGAATAGGGGATATGATTAAGTGTGTTGTTGTGCTTAGAAAGGAAACGTTAGGATGTAAGAATTGCAGAGAAACCTGTGTCTCCAAGGGAAGTTATCACGGTGCCCATGCTCTTTTCTGTCACTCTGTGTGTGGTGCGTTCCCATTGGCTGAGCTTAGTTTGGCCCGCCCAGTATGGCCTTCATATACTGGGCCTCTGGCACCTGTCAAGTGCCCTTTCGTGGTGTTCCTGTACCAGTGCTACTGTGTCGCTGTGTTCCTGTGTACCGACTTGGCCCGTCTGACTACTCCTACTGGTTCCTGCTCCGTGATTCGACCCAGCCTGGCTGATGTTCCTGGTCCGTGATCCGACCCGGCTTGTCTGACGTTCCTGCTCTGTGATTCGACCCGGCCTGGCTGACGTTCCTGCTCCGTGACCTGACCCGGCTAGTCTGACGTTCCTGCATTGAGATCCAGCAGCGATCCTGATCCTGACCTCCGTTTCGCTTGGGCGACATTCTTACTTCCGCTGGTGCTGGTGTTAGCAGACTGAGTACTGTTGCCTCCGTTACACTGAGCCTTCCGTTAACTCTTGAAGTGAATTAGAAAATGCACACTCCAGTGAATTTAACCAGAGATGGCTAAGTCTAAAGAATGTATGGCTTAACCTGCAAATAACAGAGGTGTGCACAACTCATGGCTCACAGTGAGACCTGCAGCCCCCTGGCATCCAAAGGGACCAAAAATAGTTTTATTTTGTGGGATAATGTGACATAAATTTCTTGTCACTGTTCAAACCACAGTTCAGAGTGTTAAACTTAGTTAGCAGTTTATACTCCCAGATCTTTCTGTCTCTATGGGCTAGATTTAAAGGCAGGCGTTAGTAAAAATAAGCACTAACGGGTGCGTTAAGTTCCATGTAGCAATTCAAAGATCCGTCTAAAGAACAGCTTTCACAGTGGCAGCCCAAATTCGTTACTTCCATGGAGCTCTCAGAACACTTGTTGATGTGTGTATTCATGTCAGGGGCACATATCCATAGGGCTGGTGCACATGTCCTTAGTTCTCCACATAATTGGTTGCAGATGAGTACACAACACATTACCAAGAAATGGTTTGTGTACTCACCTGTAATTAAGAAAATTGAGGGGATTATAAAGTCGAAATTGTTGTTTCTTGATGATTAGTTCCGGTCTACTGCTCAAAATCCTGTCCTCTTGTCCCACAGGCATCCATAACATGCCTTGAACTGAAGATCTTCCATGTGACTGGATTGATGTCTTGACAACACCTTCATGAAGCTCATCCCTTGCTGTTTCTGTTGATTTTGTTCGTGATGCAATGTTTGACCTGAGGTTCACAGCAACCTCTACTGGAACATTCTCATATAGACACAGAAAACACACATTCACAAGTATAATAACCTGTACAGTTAGGATGCTCATCAACAGAGTTGTCAAACCTTGTGGACAACACATGAGCAGACAGCAGTGTTACTAAAGTAGTACGATTTCGTTTCAAAGTACATTTAGTGTTCTCATACAAGTGTTGAATCATATAGGCAATACACACAGAAAACACATGTACGTTCTAATGTACTTTGAGACACAATAAAGATGAACCATCACTATTCAATATGTGCATGTATAAGGATATATTGGATTACACATTTGTCAGTGCGTAACCACACCCAGGATAGAGTATCCCCCATACATGGAAAGGCATCACCCACATCACAGGAGTCCACCACTTGTTTGCCAGTGAGTGGACTCCGTGATGTATTCATGCAAACAGATGATGGTGGCAGTGATACACTAATGTTTTGTGGGAGTGATAAAGAGGTGATACAGGGGACATACTTCCACAGTGAATTCCTGTCCACAGTTTCTGTGTTGCTCAGTATAATCAATTTTCTGAGATATTGCTCCACTTTGACATATTTCAGTACATGGGCTACATCAACAAACAACCAGACTAAGTGGACAAGTGTTATCACTGGTGAAGTCTGTTACACCCTTAGGAAAACAACAACTCAACTTACTGGAGACCCCAATGCTCACCCCAGGATATCAATGTGTGTGCTACACATTGAAATCCTAGGTTAAAAACATTGGGTTCCCCAGTAAGTCAGTTGCACAATGAGTGTTTGAATCCAAGACAGTATTGATGCATGTCCCATTTATCTGTCCTGCTTGTTATGTCACCGCTAAGTCACATAGCTGTTTATTTGGTTATCCCCTTAACTCCCTGAGTGCCAGAGTGGTACCCAACGCATTTCTTTGCAATGCGTTGCCTAGCACTCTGGCACTTAAAGGGTTAAACACAACATTTGATGTAGACGAATGTTCAATGTTGTACCATTTGTTGTGCTAAGGGGTATGTTTTGTTGTTCAAATTCAACACACAACATCGCCATATAACACAGTTGTGTAATATGGCTCTAGGGATGTATTTCCAGTTGAATTTGTACAACGGTGTGTGTGTGTGTGTGTGTGTGTGTGTGTGTGTGAATCCATGTTGTAACATCCCACAGACATTTTACCTAGGCAGAAGTTGTGTTCAATGCATTGTTTGCCAATGCATTGGAGACAACTCTGCCACCCAATCTATGACCAAATACAAAGCAGATCAGACAAGATTCAAAAGCACAATGTTCCCTTATTCAGGGGAAATGGAACATGTTGGACATTTTATTTATTTTTCTTAATGGGGGGGCCTTAGACTGTGTGGCAGAAGTGGATAACCTGGATGATCTTCTGGTCACCCTTTGCCCCCTAGGTGTGGCTTCGGGGGTCACATTGGAGGGGGTGGTGGGGGCAGTGGATCCCTATGTGGAACGCAGGTTCTCCCTCTCTAACCGTAAGTTCTCCCTGCGGTTCAGCTCTCTCAACTCCACCAGTACCTGTGCAAGCATGTCCATTACCCCCGTGTGGAGCTGATGGAGTTGAGTGTTGATCCTCATGACCTCCGACTCCAGGGCATGGATCCTTGCCTCAATCCTGTTTGTGTTTCTCCGGGATTCCCTACGGCTCCTGGTGATGTTGTCATTGGTGCAGTGGCTTGACCGGAGTATTCTCCTTTGCAGAGCCATACACTCTGCTTCCATGCCCGTGGGGCTTTCACTGCTGGTGATGGTTGTGCCTGGTGAATCTGCTGCTGCTGTGTCCCCCTCAGCTGCTGCTGTGCTCTCCTCAGCTGGTGCTGTGTCCTCCTCAGCTGCTGCTGTGTCCTCCTCAGCTGGTGCTGTGTCCTCCTCAGCTGCTGATGTGTACTTCTCAGCTGGTGCTGTGTCCTCCTCAGCTGCTGCTGTTTCCTCCTCAGCTGGTACTGTATGTGCTGCAGATGGGTATGTGCCCACCACATCAATGGACTCACTGTTGCCCACTGATGTCTGTGCTGGTGGAGGTGGTGGGGTAAATACGTCCCTTGGCATAGGGTGTTGGGGCTCCCCAAGCAGGTCCAGGCATTGGTAGTCGAGTGGCCAAGGGTCAAACCTAGGCCACTGGTATGTGCTTGGCCCCCACCTGGGATCATACCTGGGGCCATGCTGGGGAGCCATCCAGGAGGGTAGGTTGATCGGGGACGAGTATGGCCCATATTGGGTGGTGGCCACTCACAGGGCAGCCATTGCCTCCCTGGTGGTGGTGGTGCTGCTGCTGCTGGAGGTGGTGGGGTGCATCCAGTCACTGTAATAGGGTGGAGCAGCCAGAGGTGGTGTAGCCAGAGGTGGTGCAGGCAGAGGTGGGGCAGCCAGAGGTGGTGCAGCCAGAGATGGGGCATCCATTTGGGCAAGAGGTGTGGATGTTGTTGGGTACGGTGCCCACTGGCTGGTCCCCTCCTCCGTATACTCCTCACTGTGTGGTGAGGTGGCCTCCTCCATGGGCTCCTGGAGTGCTGGAGGCACATAAGCTGTGTGGAGAATTGAGATTGTGTGATCAGTAAACTTAGCCATGATGGTGTCAAATTGATATTAATACTTGAAATGTGAAAAGGGAAATATATGTTGTAGGGTTTATCCCCCTGTGTGGAACAACGGTACTCCTACTGGTGAAGGGTGTTTTATTCTACATGTATCGCAGCTCAGAGTTGAATTCCTTTGGTGCCACATCACAGTGGCCTGAAATTGTACATTTGCGCTGTTGCCACATCATCCTTTGTGGATTTATGCTCCCTGGACCAAAGCTGGTCAGAGGATGGTCTTGCAACATTGGCATAGTACATTTTCAGGCCACTGTGATATTGTCCATGAAATATTCAACTTTGAGCTGTTATACTGTTGGGATGAAACACCTTTCAGCAGTGGGAATACCCTTGCTTTACCCGGTGGATCAATCCTATAACATATCTTTCCTTTCACATTTTAGGTATTACTATCTCTTTAACGGGATAGCAATGGTTAATTTCACCTTGATGTAACATTGTAGGCATCATAAAGAGATGTTTAGACAGATGTTGCTGTATGTGACAGCTGGAGATGTCAGTCATTTGACCACACGGAGGCTCTTCAGCTGACTCAAAACTGACTCATTTGGAGATAACTACATCTTTGGCATTGTCTACAAAGTGTGCCTGGTTTGTAAGCACACTCTGTGGACCATTTCAATGAAGGATCAATCTACAAATGGTTCAATTTTGGGTCTGCTGAAGAGCCTCCATGTCGTCAAATGACTGACATCTCCAGCTGTCACATACAGCAACATCTGTCTAAACATCTCTTTATGATGCCTACAATGTTACATCAAGGTGAAATTAACCATTGCCATGCCAAGGTACACAGAGAGGAATATGGTCTGATATGTGTGTATATGTACCTTTCATATGGGTACAAACATATCCCTGATAGATATGAACCCAGAGATCTGTTCAGTACATGTGATTGTCTTACTGCCTATATATGTGCAGCCATCACAAACTAACTTTCATTGATACCACTGATACCCATCTAAGTAAGGTGTAATATACTAGGTATGTGTATTCTGATGATAATATCAATATGAGTTAGTTTGTTAAGGGTGCACATATATGGGCAGTAGGACAATCACATGTAGCGAACTGAACTCTGGGATCACATCTTGTTGGGACATATTTGTACCCATTTGAAAGGGACATATCCACATACATATCTGGTCGTTTTTCTTTCTGTACATATCTTTTTGTAATTGATCTGCAGTGTGATTCAAGTGGTATTCATCCCTATGTTATCAGTTCATCCCGTACAGTGCTGGATTTTGTCTGATTTGACATGTCACTCTCTGGTTGTCATGATGGTATCCTATGCATTGCATTGTGATGCATGGGATACCACTGTGGCAATCAAGGATTGATGTACATTACAGGATCCTGTACATGAGGTCTGTTCAAGTTGAATCCTGAGGGGCAACAATCAAGCCGGTATTGAAGAATATCTTTGATTGAGGCCTTTTTTTTTCCTGGATCAGCCCATCCATCCTTCAGTGTGAGGCAGCCAGACCCGATCATAGATATCCATAATTCATGGCCTGTTATTGACCTCAATGGTTCATACTTGGTTCCCATATGTATCCTGCAAATAGTGACTGGTGTACCATCCATCCATGGCATCAGCACTCCAGAGTATCCATATGTGAATCAAATGTGAGATATGTAAATTCAAGTTAGAGTAAATGATTGCATACACAACATCAAGGCCAACTTTTTCACCTTTAGTTATGTGTAATTGTTTTTGGCCTGTGTGTTGCACATACAACCAGTTATTCTCAGTAGCACTGTGATTTGTGACCTGATCCATCCTTTTAGTGATTCAGTAAGCAGTTAAGTAGACCTGATGAACTGATTATGATGCTGACCTCTCCAGTGATCTCATTTCCCCATCTGCAATGTTACATTGGGGCCTGTGCAGCTTGATTCATGTTATTGAATATTCTCCATAGACTAACATTGTAATTGGTAAAGTGAGGGTATGTAAGTGTAAAATTCCCTACATCAGCTCTTTTTCACCGCTTAGTGAATGTCCCCTATGTGTCATGTAATTGTTAGCGTATCGACATGTGTTTGTTGTCTGGTTAACCCTTTGAGTACCAGAGGGGTTGCCAAAGCATTGTTGATCGATGCATTGATAATCCCTCTAGCACTCATGGGGTTATGTGCTGGATTCCCTGTGGGAACATGGGTAACATTGTGTGCAAACAATTGTGATGTTTGACATACAACACTTTTCTGAGCATGGTTTGTGTGTATTGTGTGTGATCAGCACAGCAACATAAAGGTTAACCAGGGAGTTGGACAGGTTTGGGTCTTGTTGAACCTTGACATTTGTCCTTGTCTTGCATCCTGTTTAAACCCTCAGGGTGCTGTGTTGGTGCAGTTGTGTGGATGAATGAAGGGCAAATGTTGGGATGTGACTGTGTTTGTTTGTGATTGGTGTGTGGTTTGAGGTGGTGTGTGGTTTTGGGGTGATGCACTTACCTGTGGTGTGGAGGCTCCTCTCATCCCCAGTGTCTGATCCACCAGGGACCCCCTCAATGAGGGTGGATGACAGGGTCTCCTCCCATGCGCTGAAGGTAATGGGGACAGGTGAACCACCTCCGGTGCCTCTGGCGTGCAGGGCTGCATCCCCCATCCTCTTCTTCACCTGGCTTTTGCAGTCGCCCCAGATGAGATTTGGTACTGTGTTAGCTGTAGAAATACAGGAAGCGAATATAGTCGTTGATACCTTTATTGGCTAACTAAACAAACTTAGGATGAAAGCTTTCTTAGGTCTCTTCCTCAGACATGTTATACAGATAAATATGAAAACATATCTCTTATACACAAGTACACATTACATTGTTTAGAATGGAAATCAGATAAGGAAGCTCAGTCCAGACTTTGGTTCTTTGATCAGTCAATGGTAGAGGAGAGTGCTGTAAATTGTCATTTTCCTCTGAGGGGTCCAAGGTATTTATGATTGCAGGGGGACTGTTGTAAAGGTTAATCCACAATGTGATAATGTGTCAGGAATTCTCTGTCTCTATTCAATAATTCAAAGCTTTAAATTGGATCATTAATTTTACCTCCCATATTTTTCTCTCTCTCTGAGTGTGAAACAGTCCCATCAGTACAGTCAATTTAATGTCCCTGTCACTGTGTCGATTTTGGCAAAAATGTTCTCCCACTGGCATCTCTTTTTGTTGTTAACACTGGATCTGTGGGAATTAAACTTTTTATGTAATGGCTGTC
Source organism: Rhinophrynus dorsalis (assembly GCA_037306005.1). Classification (NCBI taxonomy): domain Eukaryota; kingdom Metazoa; phylum Chordata; class Amphibia; order Anura; family Rhinophrynidae; genus Rhinophrynus; species Rhinophrynus dorsalis. The sequence goes on from CM074721.1 coordinate 368,466,906, forward strand.
CAGTTTCACCCACATAAAGAGCTGTTGTACATTTTGCGCATATGATGAGGTATATTACATTGGATGATTTGCAGGTGAAGGTACTATTGATCATATGGTGTAACTGGGTGTTTGGAATAGGTACCTTGTCAGTGGTATAAATGTATGCACAGGTTTTACGCCTCCTCTGTGTCACAGTTCCCAGAGAAGTTCAAGAGTCAGTACAGTATAGTTAAATGCAATTTATTGACATCTGAAAGGTAAGCAAAATATATACAATATATATAGCTGGAACCATCAGGAATAGTAGGCTGCCGAGCCTGACCAATCTGCTGGAGACTAGACCTAAGCCACAGGTAGTCTCTGCTGGAGCTAGGAACAGGAACACAGGACATTGATCCGACGTAGCTGGCGTACCGACTCAAGCCTGCAGTCAGTAGGGAGCAATATCTGACTCACCCCTGCAGTCAGAATGGAGCGAACTCTGACTCACGCCTGCAGTCAGAATTGGAAATAGATAGCTGACGCTCCTGCAGTCAGTATCAGAGCTGGTCTGCCAGAGCCCCAGGTCCACACTAGGTTGGGTGTATGCTAGGTACAAAGAACAAACGTAAGAGTAGTCAGACAGAGCCACAATTCAGCACCAGAGGGGTTAGTCAGACAAGCCAGGTTACACACAGTTCAGGTAGTCAGCCAGAGTATCACGGTGCCCCGTGATTGCCTATAACAGATATTGCCATAGAGCGACATTATTTACTTCCTAGCTGTCGCTCTCGCTGAGTCGCTATTCTTATAGGGCACCATGCTGATGAGGTCATCGCTCCACCTACCTGTCAGGGTTTTTAAACCGCAGCCTGTGTCATTTCCAGTGCCCTTTCGTGATGTACCTGAGCTTATTGCTGTGTTGGTCCATTACTGTTCCTGTGTATTACTTGGCTACGTCTGACTACCCGTTCCGGTTCTGACTCCTGGCTCATCTGACTACCCGTTCCGTTTTGGACTCCTGGCTACGTCTGACTACCCGTTCCGGTTCTGACTCCTGGCTTGTCTGACTATCCATTCCGGCTACGACCACTGGTGACGTCTGACTATCTGATCCGGTTCTGACCATTGGCTGCTTCCTGGTATACTCTCCGTTGTTGCGCTCCTTTACCATTCCGTGCCTCGGTTTGGTTTCTGTGCAGCCTGTGTCTTCCTCTCTGCTCTCGCTTCCATTAGAGGCGCTTGTCGGTCACTCCATGTGTCTGACCTCCAGTGGCCGTACTGGTTTGTGCTGCCTTGCCTAGTCTCCATCTGGCTACCCGCCTAGTGTATACCCTGTATTGGTCTGCTCCTTATCTCTGCCGACTGTGTGTATGGGAGTGCTCTGCACTGCCCTCACATCTACCGTGTAGTCCAAGGGCCATTCCGTTTCTGACCACCTGTCTAGTGAAGGGTGAGAAAATTGACCACACTGTTCCTCTCTGGTCTCGTGAAGGTGTGCCATTCTATCCGGGTATGGGAGTGCCCTACACTGCCCTCACATCTACCGTGTAGTCCCAGGACCATTCCGTTTCTGACCACCTGCCTTGTGAAGGGTAAGGAAAGTGACTCCTCTGTTCCTTCCTGGTCTCATGAAGGTGTGCCACTATCTACTGCCACTTGTGTCATTACCATACTACTGTTGTGTCATTTGTTGCCACCAGCCTGTTGCCTTATCTCCTGTCATTTATTGTACTTAATAAAGTTTTATATTAAGTTCATCTGTACTTGTCAGTGTGTTAATTTCCTAGACACTCCGTGACACAGAGCCACAGGTCTGCACCAGGTTGCATGTCCACTATAGGGATGAGCAAAAGAATAGCCAGACAGAGCCACAGGTAAGCACCAGGTTGGATGGAAGACTAGCCAGGTCATACACAGAGCCCAGGGTAATAGAACTGCTATAACAGAGTGGCCCAATCTAAGTGCAGTAATTGATTTTAACAGTTTATTTCACACACTATACAAAAAAAAACCCTTCAGGGTATCTACTGAATATTTCAATATACAGCACATATAATCACAGAATCTCTCTTTCACTGCGGGGGAATCCTCTTCCACACAGGTCCTAGGTGTCCTGTATGTGCACACTCTGTCCGGTCTCTTTGGTGACGTCACTCCTCAAGTCCGTTCAATAACACGTTCCCAGCCTGAACTCTGCATGATTCAGTTCCACCTTGCACAAAGTTCTGAGATTCTTCACTTTTCCCTACGTACGTTTCACAGGTAAACCTGCTTTCTCAAGGGATGATAATCCACCATACTTACTGCTATTTATACTAATCACTTATATTACCCAAAATTAAAAACACACATTTCACAATACAATTACATCACATCAATACACGTATTTTATAAAAGCAAAAATTTCTTAAATATACTTTTATACATACTTCATAAAAAACTCCCACATACCTGAGAATTAGCAGCATCACATGATCTTAAATATATATTCTTTAATCTAATCTACAAATAAAAAAATACAAAATGTTTTTATTATGATTTTGATCTAAACCTTTAACTTATATCATAATTAAAAACAACATATGTGCAGTTCTTCATTGATGCCATTAGGGTTCATAGTTTTTAAGGTGTAGATCCAATAAGATTCTCTCTGACATAATTTCTTGAATCTATCACCCCCCCCAATACTCACAGGTATCTGTTCAATTCCTAATATCACTAATCCCTCTATATTACCCCCTTGACATTCCAAAAAATATCTAGAAACATTTTAAGGATTTTTTAGTAATATTGTTTCTGTGTTCCCGGAATCTCACTTTCAAACTCCTTATCGTCCTCCCCACATATTGTTTTCCATACCTACAATTGAGGACATAAACCACATAATTAGAACAACAAGTAATCCTACTCTCAATTTTATATATTTTACTAGTGGTGTTTGAAACCATCATATCACTAGATCTAACATGCTTACAAGTCAAACATCTATTATGTAAACACTGGAAGCATCCCGTTTTTCCAAATGAAACATTTCGTTTTTTATTATGAATCAAACTATCTTACTAGCTGCCTCATTATATTTAGTTATAAATAGCACAAAAAAACCCTCATTATCCCCATTCAATGCCCCCTTTCTCCTAATCATATTCCTTCCTAGAGTTTTCTTCTCACCTCCATTTTTATCCATCCTATTGCTTACACCAACCAGGGAATCTCTATTACATTCCCTAGCTTTCTGTAAAGCATCACTCACAGTTTCCTCTTTATATCTCTTATTTGCAAAACGTTTTTTTCATTTCAACAGACTGAATCTCAAAATCCACCGATCTACTGCAATTACGTTTCAATCTCAAAATCTGCCCATACGGAATATTATTCACCCATTTCTTTAGATGTCCGCTTTAAGGGTCTAAATATGAATTTATATCCACCTGTTTATAAAACGTCTTGCTCTGAATCTGCATCTGATTATCTATAAAAATATCAAATCTAAAAATTCCATTTGTCTTCTATAATATTTATATGTAAAATTGATCCCAATTTCATTATCATTAATAAACGTTAAAAATTCCAACAATCCTTGCTCTGACAAATCCCAAACTATTAAAATATCATCAATAAAACGACCATAGTAGACAATTTTTGCGCCCCACCTTTTAGAGTTACGAATATGGGATTTCTCCCAATACCCCATAAACAAATTTGCTTAACTGGGCGCGAACCTCGTCCCCATGGCCGTCCCACATATTTGTAAATAAAAATTATCCTCAAATATATCACAAGTTACCCATCTATAATTTTCTTTCCACTTGATATTCCCTACCTTTTCTAAAACATCAGTGGAATCTCTAATGTAAGACCATAATTCCCCAACTAAAGTTTCACATATTGTGAAAGGTGAGCTGTTATTGAGTCTATACCTGCCACTATAGGTCTACCTGGGGAGTTTTGTAAGCTTTTATGTATTTTTGGCAAGTGTTAAATTATAGGGATTACAGGATATTGATTATACAAAAAACTTTTTTCTTCTCTAGTTAGAATCCCTTTCTTAAATGCACCCTCCAATAATACCAACAATTTTTTATTAATCCTCATAGTGGGATCATACTCCAACAATTTATAAAAAGAGGTATTTCGCACTATATTTCTAGCTTCTTTCAAGTAATCACTTTAATTCTGAATTACTAACCCCCCACACACTTTATCAGCAGATCTAAAAACAATATCATCATCTTCCATCAATAACTTTAAACTCTTTCTTTCACAAATAGATAAATTATTAAAATAAAATTTTTCCGGTCACATATCTTATTTAAATCATCTAAAACCAACATATAAAAAGTGTCCAGATGACTGCCTTTGGACTCAACTTTTGGGTAAAAAGTTGACTTTCTTTTAAAACCCGTATGTTTAAAAACATCCTCCTTCTCTATTAAGGTATATTCACTATTTTCTTTCTTTTTTTCTTCCATAATATCTTCCCTTTTCAGAAAATGTCTCTTGAGTGTAAGATTCCTAACATATTTATTCAAATCAATAAATAGATCAAACATGTTTGGTTTCTTTGTAGGAGCAAAGTTTAAGCGTTTTTTAAGGAGATTGATGTCCCAAATACTCAATTCTGTATCTGATAAATTAAAAATGCCACAACTCTCTATATTTCCACAATTGCGCTGTTTTTCCTCTTGTTTTGGGGCATTTCTTCTCCTAACTCTCCCCCCTCTTCTAAGCCTCTTTTTCCTTTTGTTCTTATGTCCTCCATCACTCCCTCTCCGGTATCCTTTAACCCTTTGAATTCCAGAAGGATACGCCACGCATTGCTCTGCAATGCTTTACGTACCCCTCTGGCACTCAAAGGGTTAATTGACTTCTTATCCACATCCGGATTGGAGAGTGATGGTCTGATACCAAAAAAAGGGGACTTCAGGGAAGCTTTACTATCATTGGGGCCGAATTCAAGAGAACCTCCAATCCATTTTTCCCTTTATTTTTCCTTTTTCCTTTTCCTATCTTTTTCTGAATTCCTAATCCCCTTACACCTTCTCCCTCTTCTCTAATCTCCTTCTTTTCCCCATTTTGTGTATTTATAATAAGTTTAGGACTAAGGGAATAATTTCTTTCAGATCCCTCTCTTATTTTATCCAAACAATCAATTTCACAATGAGCACTTACATCATTCAAATCTACATATTCCTCCATGTCCTTTCCATTACTCCCTAATGCAATAAATTGCTTGTTTGTTTCTACACCCTTTTCTTCACCCTGCTCCAAAACCTTAGGTTTCATTTCCTGTTTCCATTTACTTTCCTTAGATAGATATACTCCATTGCTAATCAATTTTCTTTTTTTCCTTTCTATCACACTTTTCTCATGTTCCACAATCCTTCCATTAATAAATATATCTAATTCTTTAACCCATTCAATACCATCATACCACTTATATTCATTTGGAGCAGAATGAAGAAAAGGGTATAGAAACAAACAATCGATTTAATGAAGTAATGGAAAGGAAATGGAGGAATATGTAGATTTGAATGATGTAAGTACTCATTGTGAAATTGATTGTTTTATTAATATATTTATTTTATTAACCCCCTTAATGACCAGCGGTCCAGGGGTTGGTTTCCTCTTAAGGACCAGATAGGGAAGTTCAGCTTGGAGGGACATGTGACTGATCATGTTTGCCAGCATTCCGTGCGGGGGACTGATAGTGACCGCTCCAATCTTGGAGCAGTCAATTTTAGACCCTGCTACTACTAACAGTTCTCCTGCAGAAGCACTGCAAGTAAAAAAATGTGATGTGCCAGGACCGTGACTTGTCCTTTAGGCAAGGACAGCAGTGACGGTCCTGACATGTCACTGGTCTTTAAGGGGTTAAGTGACCTGGAGAAAAAATAACACACAGATTACTTTTATTTTTTTCATAAATATATTACTACAATTACCTCAGATTTGTTAAAGAGGCATTGCCTCTATTTGTTTTTTTGTTCATAATATGCATCTGTGTTTTGAGGTCTTAAAGGGATAGTAATACTTCATTTTAACTTTATTTTATTTTGTAGGCATTAAAAAAATATGAAGAATGATATGTCTTATCTCTCAAACCTTTATGGTTTAAAAGATATTCACAAGCAAAGTTTCCCCCTCCCGCCCCTTTTTCCTAGTGTAAGCCATCTCTTCTCAGATGGGGATCTGGTTGTAAGACCAGACAGATAACAGCAGGGGACAATCTTCTTGCAATGAAAACAATGAAAGCCCTTCCCCCCTTGACAAGCTTTTCAGGTTTTTCCCTTATCTTAATTGAAGGTTGTCCCTCTCTGAAATCTACCTGGGCACCTCCCTTCTGCTCTGGCTGAAAATTGTTACATCAGTAAAAGGGGCGGGAGGGGGAGACTTTGTCATTGAATTACTCTTGAACTACAACTCTGACAGAATTGAAATAACACTCTCCAAAGTCCAAATACTATGATGATTAATTAGAGCTGCTTTTATTATGAAACATTACTATCCCTTTAAGAATACTGCTTCTGAAATAGGAATCCAGAAAGTGTTTATCAACAAAATAGTGAACTTCACCTGGAAATGATCTGAGTCTAGACCCAAAGCTGACAAGTACTTTGTGAATAAACACATTTTATTTTTGGCAAAATACGTATATGCGTCCATCTGTCTGTTTTCTCTCTCCACTCTCTCTATATCTCTGTTTCTATCTATCTATCTATCTATCTATCTATCTATCTATCTATCTATCTATCTATCAGTCATCTAAATGAAGACACTCAGCTCTTGATTTTACCAAATACATTGACCAATAACCAATTATAGTAACATAGCTTTCATCATCTATTACTGTGCCATGGTAAATGGACAATGAGCCAGACCAGCCTTTCTTTTTCTTTTCTTTTTTTTTAATTCAAACTTTATTGATTTTTAAATTAGAAAGGGATACAGAAAAAAAAGAAAGGGAACAAGAGGGCAAAAACTGCATAGGTCAAGAAAGATAAATCAGAGCAACACAGAATGATAGCAAGCATCATATCACATGTTCAAATTAGCGTCAATTGGTCACCGGCAAGAAGAGAAAGAGAAACCTAGAGAGGTAGAAAGACAGAAGGGAGAGAGGAAGGGAGGCAGGCCAACCTTTTTAACTGTCTCCCATATCCACTATTATCCTTCCCCCATCTCCCCCAATGTAACCCACTGTCTCTTCCACTCATTTCATGTTCTGTTTGCCACCCCATCTCACTAACTGTGTGTCTCCCCATATCCACCCGCCATTAGTGAGAGGAAAAAAACAGGGTAGGAGTAGGGAAGATTAGGCATGGTGTCTGGCAAGTCCTTGAATGAAAATGCCCCCTCCCATGTCAAAACTGTGTGCATCCCAACTACCAAGAAAAGGCTGTTTTAAGAGAATCTACATGTAATAGGGGACTCAGGCAGCATTATTTTACATAACCATGCTGTTAAAACATCTTGTACAATATATGTCTCTAATTGAGTATTTTCTGAAGAGGGTTGTTTTCTTCTGGGGGGTTAAACTGATGCCAGAGGGAGAGCCTGAAGAGTGTTAGATCTTCAGAATGAGGCATCCTTGATAAAGAGCACAGTACAGGCCAAAACGTTGATTCAATAAAGCAACATGTTTTCATCTGAAAAAGGATCCTGTGAGTGCCGTCTATTATCAGCAGAACTCTATATATATATATGCGTAGTTATTTATATACACATATAGCAAGAGTGGCACGACATTGTCCATGGTAGGCCATAAACATTAAAAATACAATAGGATAAACACAGATCCCATGGCTGAATGTTAGGCTTGTGGACTGTGGAGCGTAGAGTAAGTGTCATTTGTTTTTGAACACTTTGAGTGACAGAGCAGGGTTCTGCTCCTGTACACAGCTGTTCATAGTTACAGTGAGGATGAGAGAGACAGAGATGTATAAGGTACTGGTTATACAGGGCCCTTCCTGTATTAAGCAGGTCGTTATGTCTGTATGGAGCTGTACTTCTACTAGTTTTAGTGTGGAGGAGTCACATATATAGGTTATACAGGGCTCGGGGCGCACCCTCCCACCTATGTATTAAACAGGGTTGTCTTCCTATACAGGTGGTAGGAGTAGTGAGGCAAAGAGGGGTGAGGACTCAAGACCCATGACGATCTGGTAGATAGGAGGAGTGAAGATCTGTGATGCAGCGAATAGGAGTTGATGAGGTGGGGGAGATGAGGAAGTGTGGCGAACTGGTACTGATCCCCTTTTGATTACCATATATTTAGAGTGTACTTCCCTGTAGTAGATGGTGTAATGCACCAGTGTGTGTGTGGTCTTCCGTGTGTCAGTAGTGCCAGTGTTGGCACAGTAAAAATCTTATCTAGAATAGTGTGCTTTAGACAGCTCACATCCAGCAGCCTCCATGAAGATTATTATTCAAACCAATATTGCGAAGCTGTTAGCATTCATAATGATGGGGTCCATGTGGTAAGTGGGGGGGGGGTGGTAGAGTGGCAGAATGTGGCATATGGGAGTTGAAGAGTTGGGAGGGAGGAAGGTGTGTTTTGGAAGAAGGTGGTATGTCAGAATATGGGTAGTGTTAATGGAAAGCAGGCAGTATGTGAGAGTAAGTGCACGATGAATGAGCCATTGCATCCACCTTCATGTGGTATGGTGTTAGTGAGTAGCATAAAGAAGTGAAGGAAGATGTGATGGGAACAATAAGAGTGAGGTGTGAACGACAATGAGAGTGGGGAAACAGAGTAACATTGGATGAAAGGGAGGGTCAACGCAGAGAGGGTGAGTCAGTTGACCACTATGAGTTGTGCTCCCCCGGCCACTCCTGTCAAAATCTTGCCCCTATGAGTCCACCAATCTGAGAAGACAGTGCCAAGGACCATGAATTTTCATCACGTGTCATTCTTATTTGATATTGATATATGTATATATATATATATATATATATTTATTATATCACCTTATGTATGCTTTAATACCAAATTATATTACATAGAGAAGACAGTCTCTATTTTAGAATAAAACATTTTCTTTCCAATTTTTACTCTGATTTGTCACAAGATGAATGATTACAACAAAGATGCTTATATACGTTTTATTTATAAATATCAACTTGCTCTTGCACAAAATTAGATTAGGAAGTAATAATGAGAAGCAGGTGTATTAGACAGGACTATCTCTAATATATGTATGACAGATAGATGTTTCAGACCCTTAAAAAAGATTAAATCAAGAACTCTATGTTCAAAAGAAAACTGGGGCACTGGAAAAATACACATTCCCAAAAATTCCTATTAATTTAAATGAGTCTTGGAGAGCTCCCTAGCATTTAAGGGGTTAAAAGTCCCATTTGAATTAATGGAAATTTGTATTTATCCCTATGATGCATTTGGTTTGCCTCAGCACTACTTTTGAACATAGCTTCTTCACATAAAGCAAATGACAACTGCAAGGATTTTTTACTATGAAAATAATGTTCTTCTATTAACCCCATCGTGACAATGGACGTACATGTACGTCCCGCAAAAACTGTCACTTAGTGACAGAGGACGTACATGTACGTCCAGGACGCCGTTCGGGGACACCAGAACAATATAAAAAAAAGATGTTGTTAGTCGGGCGTTAAGTGATGGCCACGTGTGCGCACGGCCAATCCCTAACGGGTTAAAAGAAGGATCTGTTCCGGGAGCGTTTTTCTTTTTTGCAATGAATGTGATAAGAAGGAACTACAGTAGGATGTCCGCAGTAGCTGCCTTGTCTCCTATTTTGCACTGGTTAACGTTGCGTTTCACTTTTGCAAAGCCTTTATCTCCCCATTCCTCGCCCCAGCTGTATGAAGAAAAGAGAGAAGACAGTTATTTACACTGAGAACTAGATTTTCTCTATTAAAGAAAAACTTACACCTAATAGTAACCCCTACTTATCTTACCATGGCCATAAAATCCTAATGGTCCCTATGAATTCTGCCTATTTGCCCTTCCAGAGACAGCAAGTTCAATCAGTCCTGGACATAATGTCTATGGGGCGGACATGACAGTTGCTAGCAGGACCACAGACCTCATCCTCTGCTTACTACACATAGTAATCTTAAACCTTTATGGAGCAATTCATTGTTTCCTTAAAGGGTTAAGTGGACTTGAACAGTCTGCCCTCTTCAGGTTGAAAATGCTGCCAGCAACTTTCATGACATGACATCCAGGACTGACTGAAAATATTATCTCTTAAACATCTAAACAACTAATTATATATATATATACTGACTGCTATATGATGGACTCCTACCAAGGTAAGTCCTTGTGTTACATACTGCAATTATATAGATATACCTGACTGATGTATGTTGGACACCTACCTTGGTAATTCCCTCTGCTTTTCACAGTAACTATACAGATATACAGATAATTAAATAGGTGTCACACCTTTTTAAAACTATTACATCACTAATATAATACAAGCCCATAGAGTAAGTCTCTTTTTTGGGGGTATAAAGTCAGCGCCGGTTTCATATTGGTTTGTACTTAGTATTTGGAATAAGAGAGAGGTTTGACTCTTTTTTGAAGCTACAGCCGCAAGACAACCCAACTTATAGTTGAAAAGTGCGCTGTTTCAACCTATGAGAACTGAAGTCTGATCTAGTACCTCCTGATTCATTGCACTGAAATTCTATTTAATTAATGTAATGCACTAGATTCATAACCTTATAAGAAGCAGAGGGGTATGCAATACATTGATAATGCAAAGCATCCCTTTGAAAATTATCATACATTTAGTATCATTATACAATTTCATAACTGGGGTTGAAAATTATTCAAGTTAATCATGTCCAAACTTTTCCATTTCTATTGGAACCGTCAACACCACCTGTCTCCAGATTTTATTGCTCTTAGAGTATATAACCCCTTCCTTTGTAGAAGGTGTAATCTCCTTTCCTCTTGTAATGTGTATATCTATGCTGATGAAAAGGTCCCCAGGGAGCTCTTTCTATCACCCTTGCATATATTTGTAAATAGAAATCATACTGCCCTGCAGGTGCATCATTTGTGTATCAATCTTAATTTGAAATTCCTTCAGTTTATCTAACATTTTCCATTCCATTTCTTTAATATTCTTTGTTCTTTTCCGAACTTCAAATTGTTGCCCAAAACTGTACTGGGTTTGTAGCTGGCTTGTTTTTGCAACTTTTAAGCCAGAAAGATATTAGCTTGAAAACTTAAATAGGGCTAATGATTATGTTGCCTTAGTCTTCATTATTAGAAGTATAACCCTCAGAATGCCTTAACCCATTAAGAACCAGAGGTGTGTGCAACGCATTTTTTCACAATGCAATGCTGTGCCCCTCAGACCCTTAAAGGGATAAATATGGAGATGTGATTTATCGATGCACATTAAAATGGCCAATAATATTTAGCTTTGCAGGCAATACGATTGTTCTTTCAAAGTACAGAGTAAATCAAATAGAAATTATAATGGAGTTTGTAGTGTTCAATGACAGAATGTAGCTTTACTTCTAAAAAAAAATGTATATTTCTGAAGAAAAAAATATTTGTATGTTGAAAATTGACATTGTTCATAGGACATTTTATTTTGTAATTAAAACATTAGCAGTGCAATAAAAGTCTAATTTCTAATACAATTTAAAAATCCTAATAAAAATTCACATTTATTTTAAAAAATGTAGCAAAGCTAATAAAACGAGAGGTCCTTCATTAAGACTCTTTAGACTATAACAAAGGTAGGGATTTTTTACAGTAAGTGCAATAAAGCTATGGAATTCCTTGTCTCAGGATGCTGTTCTTGCAGATACAGTTCTCCAAAAGTTAATGGATACTTATCTAGCACATAACAATAATGAGAATTATGACAGATGGCTTCAATGCACATAAGTTGCTTATCCAGGGGACTCACTGACTGCCCTTTGGAGGCAGGAAGGAATTTTATAACCATTTGGGGCTTTATTGGAAATTGCGTCAATGTTTTTTTTTTTTTTTTTTTGCCTTCCTCTGGATCAACAGGGGTGATTTTGCATGGACTGTACTTGATGTGTGCATGTTTTCTTCTGCTTCATCAGCTATGTTACTAAAAATTCTGATTGCTTCCCCTTAGTGCCCAGGAAAACCAGCTGCACCTCACTGACAAGGACCAAAAAAGCCTGATATGTACATCAGGATTAGCTGGTATTCTGTTACAGAGAGTACTTGCCTGACATTCAGAACCAGATTGCCCTTTTGGGCAGGACTAGTATGAATGTGATGCTTATAGTGACTAGCTGTAGAACAAGAAGATTATGCTTCTGTCCATCCTCAGTTAGCCTCTTACATTTTTGGTTTGTGAGGAAAATTTAGCAATGATAATAAAATATTTTGAGGCATCTAAAGCTGAATTATATGCAATTTTTTAAAGAAGCAATGCAATATTTTAGGTTATTAAAAAACTGCAACTGATGCTAATTGCATTAATTAAGTGACTTACCTGTTTCCTGCACAATTTTCACACTGATTGACTTACCTATTCTTTATGATCCAGTAGTCAGTAGCTTCTTCCCCCTCATTCTTAGCAGGTTCCGTTCCATAACCCACAATTATTATTGCATGGTTTAAGTCTTCAGCACAGCCTCCATCAAATATTCCTGATAAATATACATGTATTACTGTTATTTTATGAACAATTGTCCCATTAGAAGCTAAAAACCTTAACAAACTGCTTCCCAAAAGCAATTATATCTGAACTGATGCAATACATACACTGAGACGTCACAATGGGATATTTAACCATTTAAAGACTGGGGGTGGGTATCACGGTGCCCGTGTTTTCGCTGGTGACATTGTGACTCAGTGCTACTTCCTTATTCCTTTTATTGGCTATTGTGGTTTTGCTTCGCCCAGTGCTAGCCCTTAAATACTGAGCCCTGTCACTTCTGCAATGCCCTTTTGTGGTGTTCCAGTCGCTAGCGCTTGTTCCTGACTTCTGTGTGAATACTGTGTATGACCCGGACTGCCTGACTACTCTGCCTGATTACGCTCCTGCTCTGTGTACCGACCCAGCCTGGCTGACGTTCCTGCTCTGTGTACCGGCCTGTCCAGGTTGACATTCCTGCTCTGTGTACCGACCCGGCCTGGCTGAAGTTCTTGCTCTGTGTACCGATTCGGATTGGCTGACGTTCCTGCTCTGTGTACCGACCCGGCCTGGCTGACGTTCCTGCTCTGTGTACCGATCTGGCCTGGTTTCCTGCTCCATCCGGTGATCCGGTTGGAGTACGTGCCTCCTGTGCTCACACTGTCAACAGACAGTCCTTGGTTGCCTCGCAAACTCTGCTCCAGCAGTCCTGCCTACTGTGACCCAGTCTCCGGTTATTGTGCCTCGTGATCCTTTCACCCCGGTGGTTGAGATCAATCAGGTTGCACCACGGTACGCTTGATCTGTTCATTGCTATTACCCGAGGTTGGTTTGTTCCCTGGGCACCTCGGTTGTCCATACAGCCTTGCAGACAAATTCAGGTCTGAGTGTTCGTTTAACCCCTTGGGGGTTGGTGCAGTTGCACTTTGGGTCACAGTGTACTGCAGGTTACATTGGCGTTACTCCGTGCTATACAGTATCAGTCACCCTTGACTGTTCTGGCAGTCTGTCACTTCCAGGGCCTTCATTTACCTCCATGTGGCCTCTGTCGCTTTTGTGTCACTCTCTGCGTAGAGAGTGTCCTGTGGGCCTCTGTCCTATTAGGGCCTGTTCATACCTCCTGGCCTAATAGCACCCGTCTCTCTACGGTCTCATCTAGGATTCACACGAACTGTAACCTGACCTGTGGCATTGTTGTACCTTTATGTTTCACTGGACCCGTGTGGGTTACTAAATCTATTCGTAACCTGACCTGTGTCTGTATTATTTCTGTCTGTATATACTGTACCCGTGTGGGTTATTCTAAATTCTGTGTTTTCAATAAAACTGTGTTTTTACCCAAACCTTCTGTGTCTGAATATGTTGCACATGCCTCTGGTCCTTAAAATGTTAAAAAGTTCAGGGTGATGATCATATTTAGGAGGATGTCATGTAAGTACGAATAGTGTCAATAATATGGAAAATAAATAAGGTGTAAACCGTCATTCAATGCAAGTAGTTATGTTTTAGGTAGTACATGACCCCCAAAAACTTTAGCGGGAAGATTTACTAAGAGGTGATAAAGCGGAGGTGATGTCTCCAGTTTAACACTTCTCTAGTTTCTATATTATTCTATAGAGCCTGTGCACTAAGATCTCCAAAGATGAAGAAATGTTAGCGCATAGTCTCCATAGAATAACATAGGAACTGGAGAAGTGTTATCACCGGAAAAGTCATCTCCACTTTATCACCACTTAGTGAATCTCCACCCAGATCTCTTATCTCATTTACTCCTCCCTACATTTCAGATTATATCTCTGTTATCTGCTTTCATGGAACAGAGCCTTAAACATGTTAGTGGGGATATATAAAGTAACGTGTTAAGAACCTTGGAGGCTCATGGAAAAACTATAAATGGAGGAACTTGTATATATGGAAACACTGAAGATCCTCTTAAGTTTATTTCTAACCTTAATTTTCTTCCCTTCCTTTTTTGTGGGAAAAACAGCAACTTATATGTTGTGTATCCAAAAAAGCCTCACTCTCTTCCCTTACCATCTGACCAAATTAATAATTGGCTCATTCTTGTAAAATAGGCACTGCTGGGAACCCAAGGTGAGATCTACTGAAATGTATGAATCTGATTCCATGCTAACATAGAAGCAAAGACTACCCAATGAATAAATAGGAGAGCACTGGTACAGGAAATTACCTTCACTATAAAGCTGTAAGTCATCACTTGATGCAATTCCCACAGTGATAGGTCCATCAAGGGCCACTGAGGAAGCCATGTTTTCTTCTTCAGGAAGATAATAGAATTTGCTTATATTTAGCTTGATTGCCTCTTCATTTTTATATAGGCAGGTGAATTTCTAATGAAGAGAATAATTGTAGAATATAGTATTGATGTACAGCACAGAAATGTCAGTTTTAGTAAAATACAACAACAGTAATATTTACAAATGTCATTCCTAACCCTTTGAGTGTCAGAGATGTATCCAACACATTGCAACGCATTGCGTTGGAAACATCTCTGGTACTGAAAGAGTTAACACTAATACCTGCAGTACCACATTATTTTATCTGTGAATTTGCAGAGGGCTCACAAAATCACAGAGCAGCAGCAGAATCTGGGGTGGGTATCTCGTTCAGGAAAATTGGGAATATCTGACCCTTACAGTTTTGTCAAAAAATATGCCACTCAAAACATCTACTATTTTACCAAAGAGCCTCTTTTTCAAAAAGAAGTTGTATAGACCCAGAGCCATTTCTAGGCCAGTGCGACACGTGTAATTTCACTGGGCACTGTGCAAAGGGATGCACTGTCAAACCCAAGCAAAATAAATAGTCTCCATTTTTTCAAAGTGCTTTCTATCACTGCAGAAAAGTGAACAAACATGCACAGCAGAATAGTCTGCTTCTCCCTTATAGTGCATGTAATGTAGAAGAAGGGTCATTACTGAGATGTGTAAGGGAGAGGGCAGTTAAGAGAGGGCAGCAGTGAAACAATTTCCCAATTCATGTGTAGATAAGTAAGTGTGAGAGCACAGATAGGAAGTCCTGACCATGGTTCAATTTATATCTGAAGGTGGGAGCAGAGACATAGAGAGGCTCCTCATAGACCAATTCATGTGCCAATAGAGGGTGAATCCCAAATATACAGACTCTCCAATGGTCAATTAATGTTTGAATACATAGAATATTGGTAGTGGGGAGGGAAGCACAGCTAGATTGCCTTACCAGGTCAGTCCATGTGTGGAAGAAGGTGGGGTACACAGATAGGCCCACTGATGGGATAGTTCATATCTGGAGGGGGGGGCAGAAATAGACAGGTCCATTGATTGGCCATTTTATGTCTGTATGTGTATGTGTGCAGGGGTACAAATAGACATAGCTGTTGATGGTCCACTTCATATGTGGAAGAGGACCTACAAATAGATAAGCACGCAGACAGGCCAGTTCATGTGTGGAGGGGTAGACACAAATAGAAAGGTCTGCTGATGGGCCAGTTTATGTGTGGAATGAGGAGGAACACATAGACAGGTCAACTGTCAGGAGAGTTCAAATATTACGGAGTGGGAATCCCAGATAGTTCCACACTTGAGCTGATTCATATAGAGAGGAAGGGTTTGGGGAGAGGATCACAAAATAGGTCTGTCAGTGGGCCAGTTCACATATGAAGAGTGGGAATGCATACAGGTTCACAGGTTTAGAGTGGATTATAACATAAACAGCCCTGATTCCTGATTCATAACACAGAGATTTTCTTAGGAGAAATTCCATTGTTTCAGCAAGATGGGCACTGTGGCATTGTCCAGGTAAAAGACTTGACCCTACTACAAGATTTCATCTGCATCATCAAATAAACAATGTGTAACATCTTTGCTACCAGAGGTTATAAAGAAAAAAAAGATGGTACTATGTTAGCCAGTAGAGTAGATAGGATTCAGTGTAGCAGAAAACTCACGAGAGTGAAATAAAGGTGATCCTTTTTAATGGCTGAGGACATAGAAAGTGCAAGCTTTCGGGACACTAAGGCCCCTTCTTCTTTGGCCTGAAGAAAGGACCTTAGTGTCCTGAAAGCTTGCACTTTCTATGTCCTCAGTTAGCCATTAAAAGGTATCACCTTTGTATCACTCTTGTGAGTTATTTGCTACACTGAATCCTACAAGAGGTCATAAATAAACTGATGATCCCTCTCTGGCAGCAAAGGGCTTGATTTCACCAACAGCTATCCATTGTCTATCTTCATGTACTGGTACATTGCCCTTCTGGTCTCATTTTTTGATGTATTTCGTTTCTAATTTCATATACAGGTATATTGCCTTGCTGGTTGAAAGTGTAGGTGTTACAAGAGACCTGCAGAACAACGCACATTTGCGCACAGCTGTCCTGCAGGGCAATACATAATATAGTACTTATGTGTTAACCTGTTGGCTTTATGTAGTGGTGTATTTCCCTGCTAGTCTAATGTAATGGTGTATTGCCCTGCTGATTCCATGCAACAATGTATTGCCTTGCTGGTCTCATGCAATATTATTTTACCCTTCAAGTCTCATGTAACAGTGAATTGCCCTACAATACATTGCTGGCATTACATATATTTGTGTATCAATTTGCTGCTCACAAGCAATGTTTCCTCTAAACTAAAGCACAAGTGAGTGACCCTGTACAGAATTAGTTAAAGAACGGTCTGTGTTGGAATAATAGATGTACCAGCCAGCCCTGCCCAGGTTTAAGTAGTCTTTTATCTCTTTCAGTGCTGGGTCACCTAGTTTTGCTCACCTTAGAGGGAACCCTGCTCTCAAGCTGTCCACTCTTAATGTAATGTTATAATGACCTGCTAGTGTCATGTAATTATACATGGACCATTGACCTGCTGGTCTCATGTAATTGTATAATGTAGTGCTGGTCTCACACAACTATTTATTACACTACTGGTCTCAGCCAGACTCATATAATTGCTATGTTGGTCTTATATAATGTCCCTCTGGTCTCATGGGGTGTTACCATTAGGAGGGAGTGAGCAATATTACAGCTGAGCTTGCTCATGCGTACTGTGGCATGTGTGTGTGTGTGAGGGGGCCACTGTGGTTAACGTGGGAGTTTGAAGTACCTCTGCATGGGTGTGTGTGGTCTCTGTGGGTTAGTGTTTGTGGAGAACTGGAGATAGCTGTACATGCATGCTCATTGTAGGCTTTTTGCATATTGGAGCCACAGAGGGAAAGTTAACGACCTAAGAGCCACTGCGTGTGTGACACTGTTGATGGTGTTTGTTTGGTGGCAATATGCATGTGTAAATGTGTCTACAGTTCCATGCCCCAAAATGTAAATTAATATGGGGGAGCCACAATTTAGTAATGGTAGCCATAAATCCCAGAGCTACACAGGGATTTGTGTAATTACTCTTTCAGTATTACCACAGCTTAGTGCATTTTCCCTACTTTTGCCAGATATTATCAAATACTTCAATTTCTCATGTAACAAAGAAAAGCTTTTGCAATGCCATAAAAATATCAACATTATTGTTTTGTGAAGTATTGAAGACATCTCTAGCATTCAAAAAGTTAAAATAGATTAATAATGATTATGTCAGTATGTAATTTAGGATTCTAACAGATCTCCAATGGCATGTCATAATTTTTCTTTACCAGAATATCATGTATTGGATATTCTAGAAGCACACTGAAAAACCATGATGAGGCTTTTTAAACCTATAGTATAAAACGTTGAGTGCCAGGTGCTGGATACCTTTCTGGCATTGAAAGGGTTAACCATTTAAAGAGCAGATGGGTGTGCATTGCATTGCTTCTCAATGGGTTGCACACACATCAGGTCCTTAAAGGGCAACATACAGAATTTGCTTAATGTTTGTTACAACTTTCCAATAAGAAGATTGTAAAAAAGTAAACTGACAGGTGTACATGGAACAAGTGCTACAATTTTACTTTCAAGTGAACAGTAACATTCACATGTGTTTGTGAGTATGTATACTTGTGGATATGTGTTTGTGTGTGTTCTGTGTTTGTGTGTTTGATTTGTTGTTTTTATATGTTTTTTGTGCATGTGTGTGTGCGCATGTGTGTGTATGTGTGTTTATATCTGTGTGTGTGCGTACATGTGTATTTCTGTGTGTGTATGTATGTTTGTGTGTGTATGTGTGTTTATATCTGTGTGTGTGCGTACATGTGTATTTCTGTGTGTGTATGTATGTTTGTGTGTGTATGTGTGTTTATATCTGTGTGTGTGCGTACATGTGTATTTCTGTGTGTGTATGTATGTTTGTGTGTGTATGTGTGTTTATATCTGTGTGTGTGCGTGCATGTGTATTTCTGTGTGTGTATGTATGTTTATGTGTGTATGTGTGTTTCTGTTTACATGTTTTCACCATAACCCCATATAGTTTGGGATGACTGGATTTGTAGTCCCCACTGCAGTAGACTATATGCCCTGACTAGGAAGACAGATATGCAAGGACAATTGTTTCCTCCAGACTCCTTAAAAATAGCACATGCAATTTTAAATATCTGACCATTTCCTTCAATGTAATGGACAATTCTACATTCATAAAATTAAAAGTAAACAACATTTGCAATGAAACAGCTAAAAATAATACTTCGAAAACTAACCGCCTGCTTGTACTCATAATCTTTGCTCTTCATGATACCGTTGTGTGCCACATATTCCAGTGCTTGTATTGGAAACCCTCCACAACACCCTTCATCCTTGTCATCACAGTCTACAAGCTGCTGCTCACTGAAGGTCATGAGATCACCTTTCTTAATGCAATATCGGGATTCAATCACACCCACCTTAAATAATAATAATAATAATAACAATTAAAAACAAAACTGAAAGCATGATGTATGGTGAGATTTGTTTTACACCTTTAATGACCAGAAGGGTTTGCAACATGTTTTGTTAAATAATTATCAACAAAAAGAAAAAAATATCCTATATAATAATTCGCTAAAACGTGTATAACGCCGCGTCATGCGCAGTAAGACACTGCTGCGCGTGCTGCAGTCATGCGCAGTAGAGACTGCCTTCGCCGCAGCTGATACAGAGCGGGGTGCTCCAAAGGAGCATCCCGCTCTGTATCAGTCGCGGCGTGGGCAGTCTCTACTGAGCATGACTGCACCGAGACCGGCTGGCTGTGGCACTGTGGCCCGTGTAACGGGCTCTTCAACTAGTATATCATAAAGTGGTAAAGTGGCAAGTTGACCGTAATTTGATGTAGGTGAAGGTCTACTTTGCAAAATGTTATGCCTTACTGACCTGTAATAGTTACTACCATTTTAGTGCAGAAGGTACTTTTAGAAAAGTGTCAGATGTTGCTTCTGGATCAACTCATGCCAACAGGGTACCATGTTTCTTGGGTGATACAGCAGGAAATTCCATTGTTTTCAAAGATGTTAGTATCTTTGAAGTGGTGGAAATGTAGAAACAATGTTTTCCTATAGGGCTACCTAAAGAAAATGGATAATCATGCATGCCAACCTAGGAGTAGAAAGGCAAACATCCCCTCATTTGATGCAGGTTAATGTTCACTTTCAAAAATGGTATAACTTCATAGCGCTAATAGTTAGGCAGGTGTTTATTTGTGTTTCTGGCACCCCCTACATCAAGCCATCCATTGGGATACCATTTTTCTTGGTGGAGTCTTAACTAATGAATGCATCAAGGAATTCCATAGCTTTCAAAGACTTCAGTACTTTGTATGTATAGAAATGCCTGTTTTTTTCTTTAGCACCAGCTTCTAGAAACATTGGTGCGTACCAGCTTAGGGATAGAAAGGCGACCCCTCATTTGATGGGTTGAGTTGTCTTCTTTCCAAAATGATTTGCTTTGTCTGCATTTCTATAGATGGTATAACTATTTTAGTACATGTAAGATATGTCTGAAAGAAAATGTACGAAAAATGGGGCACCCCTTTTCTTGTAAGAGCAGTAACTATTGATTATAGTATAACATTCCTTTATTTTCAATGACTTCAGTATGTTTGACGTGGTGGAAATGTTTTTCTGTAACACCATCTTCTGGAAGCATTTGTGCACATCAGGCAAAGAGTAGAAAGGCAAATGACCCCTCTTTTGATTCAGTAATATTCAGCAAATATATATTTTCATAGTTATTGAGCTGTTTTGTGGTAGTTTTACCATGAAACTACTGGAATATGCATTTTAATTCATGGGGCCAGATTTAAAGGTTGAATATACCATTTTGCACTCCTTGTAATTAGGAGTCTGTACAGGCCATGCATGTTGATACAACTATACATATTTGAGATTTTTGTACTTGTACAATGGGAAATTCATGGCTTTATCAAATAACTGAAAAATTCACAATCAACATACCTTTTATATGTAATTTATGATCTATAATGTAGATTTATATAGTTTTTACAATAAATAAACAAAGAACTGAACAAAATAACAATAGAATCTGAATTAACCCCTTAGATCCCAGAGATGTCTCCAAAATGTTGCTTTTCATTGGGTGGAGACATCGCTGTCATCCAAGAAATTAACTGGTTCTTATTTGTTCACATTCATTTAATGACAGAAAGGTAAAGATAAACATTTCCAAAAGTTCAAGAAGTGTGTTAGAAAAGTCTGATATTTTTACCGTTGCAAAAGCCCAGCAGGACCCACATATTCCCTGATTTTTGGCAGGTGTCATACAATTTGATTTCCTCCAATCAACCTCCTTTGGAATATCCATATTGTTTCCATAGCTGTGCATGGGAACATCTAATGATTTTGCTGTTGAAGGCAAAATGCAGCTCTTGGAATTCATTTCCTCTGTGGTCTGTAATAGTAAAACTGTGTGTAAACTAGACATGACGGTATATACACGAACAGCGTATGATGTAACTTCACAGTTACTATAGGGCAAGTTGCACTTTTACGTACAAGCTTACCTTTTTTAACATTTCTATAGTTGTTCTATAGTGCATTTATTAATAGAGTTGCTCTTATATATAAAGTATGCACTCATAGGGTTTCTATAACGTATATAATTGGTAAAAGTTGATTAGAATGAATAATCATGATCCCTTACACTTTGTTGATGAGGCTGAAAAAGAAAAGTGCCCATGAAGTTCAGCCCATGCCTTATTACTCTTGTTGATCCAGAGGAAGGCAGAACAATTAAGCCCAAGTTGGTAAAAAATCCTTTCTGACTCCAAAAGGCAGTCAGATATTCCCCTGGATCAACATACTATCTGGTTTGAAACCAGCTGTAATAATTCTCAGTATTGTCCTGAGCTAGAAAGGTAGACGTTACTTTTTATTCATTCATTTTGTGTTGCAACAAATGACACCTATAATAGCAATCAGAACAAAAAGAAAGAAAAAAACAACCAGACATCTCACCCACAGACATGCTCTGTTACATCACCATACACCCACTCATAGACATTTGTTTTAACTTATTTTTCACAAAAGTTCAGATAATTGTTATGGTGTTAGTATATATCTTCAGTGGGCAAGATTATATACTTTTGGTGGGGGGGGTCAAGGAATTGGAGAGGGAAGGGGATAAATATCTTCAGTTTAATGAGGAAATAATTTGATTAGCACTCACATAGACTTTCATAGACTTCCACTCACATTCACAGAGTAGACATGAGGGACACTCCCTCAGCCTCTTTATACATATACTGCCACTGCCACAACTTGCACAGTTTTGCTAAGGGCCAGTCTTGCCCATTTGTATTGAGGACAGGCCCTCAGAGAAGTGCCTTTTGTCTGTGACCCCAGTACCCCCAGGGTTAATAGTACCACAGGATAAAGAAGGGCAATTCTGGTGCAAATCAATGACACTGTAGGAGGAAAATAAGTATTTTAAAAATAACCACTGATTATAATGGGGTTTTTAATACCTTGACTCTAACAAGGTCTCCAGCTAATTTCTTCTCAATGCGTTAAAGACACCGCGAGCATTTAAGGACTTAAAAGTGTCATTTAAATCAATTATGCATTTTATTTGTCCCCAATGGTTACGTTGGTTGCCGCAGAATGAAATAAAATAATAAACACCTCAATATTTCCCAGGTATCCATGTAGATATACAGAGAATATACAACAAAAGCTATTTTACTGGTACAGAGCGTTTCTTTCAGGATCGCTCCTTTTTACTTTAGTGAATATGGTCCAGTATTACCCTTTAACCTTTACAATGCCAGATACGAGATGTAGGAATGTCCCTGATTATTATTAGATCAATGTAAATGTAACTTACCATATCAGCAAAATGATTCACTGCCATTCTATAAGTTTTGAGACCTTGATCGGCCAACTGATTGTGTTTCTGCACCTTTTCCCAGTTGGCTTCCCAGGCTTTTCTTCGAAATAACTCCTTATGTGGAGTGACATACTCTTTTCCTGCAACAAAATATAATACCTATCGTCAGTACTCATCTCAAATGTCCTACGGTAAAGACTGTATAGGCTTAAACTAGCCAGTAATCATTTTTGCTAAACAAAGAGAAATTTATTTACACTCTAGAAACGTACAGTTAAACACTCAGGCATTGGAACCAAATCTCAGGGTTTCAGGGTGAAGTGCCACATTCTTAGGGTGACAGGGTTCAGTATAACATACTACATGAGCTGCACAGAATAACTGCATCTTTATTGTCTAAAAAGATGCAATTTCTACCAGAAAGGCAGAGGGGAGAAGTTTTGCTTGTCTTGAATATGATCAAGCTGTGATATCTGTAAGTTATAACATGTTAAGGGTTGTTTGAGGACTGATGAGAGAACCTCTGTATTAGAGGAAGTGTGGACATATTGCATAGAATGTACATTCTGGAGAGCGTTAAGGGTTGATATTTCAAATATCATGAGCTCATTTTGAATGTTCCCATGTATGGAAAGACATATTTGATAAATGCTGATAAAGTTTAAATGGTTTTTATTATTTGAGCTGCATTTACAGCTCGGTTTGCATTAGGCAACATATCCCACATCAGGGGACAGCCAATCCTGGTCCCCAAGAGCTACTGACAGTGCATATATTCTGGCTATGCCCCGGATGAACACAGATGAACCAGTTAAAGTGGCTGAGCCACTAATAAGTCCACCAGTTGAATCAATGGAAGAACTTATTTGGCCCCTCTGGTGCAGTTGGTTTGTTCTAGAATAGCTCCACTCTGCTTTTATACATATGGGCCATACATCCCAATGTCTGTTACGTACACCTACAAAACACTTGTTAAATAAAGTGCCAAGAATATGGCCTAATGCTGAATGTGTCCCAGACTATCCCAAAACAATGCATGTATGATTGAAGGGCAGTGATCACACTGGGGGAACATGTTGGGTTAACAGTAAACCATGTAGCAGCCCTGGCACACTGGCTGCTATGTACTAAATTTCTCTCAATTTTTTTTTCGCTTTCAGTACTGTAACAATGAGAAGTAAACCTCTGTCCATGTTACAATATGATGGGAACTTAATTTGGACTGCTAACATCTTCTAATTTTAAGAGGAAGTTTAAGCAGAATTTTTTATATACAGTAATAAGGAGATACATCATATGATCAGGAGACTGGTAGAGTAAAGTGATGATACCTTTATTGGCTAACCAAGTAGAATTAGAATGCAAGCTTTCAAGACAAATTAGGTCTCTACATCAGACATTTTTCTAATTAAACTTCATTCTAAACATGTCTGACCAGTGTCCTGCTTTTTCTGTGGCTTTTACCTACATCTTATGATTACATATGTATGTATGTATGTATCTTTATTTATATGGCGCCACACAGTGTACGCAGCGCCTTACAATAGACATATGTTACAATAAATAAGAGGGGATGAAATAAGTGCGACATTCATAGAAACAATGGGAGAGAATTTCCTGCCCCAAGGAGCTTACAGTCTAAATGGATAAAGGGAGACATACAATGGGGTAAGAGGGTGTTAACTGCTGAGATTACAAGTGCTGAGTTTGGCCAAAGGCAGTGCATGGTCCTAGTGCTCCAGAAGATAAGACTTCAGGGTAGACTTAAAGACAGAGGGGGATTTTTCTAGGCGTAAGGAGAGGGGTATGGAGTTCCATAGGTATGGAGAAGAAAGCGAGAAAGGTTTGAGACGGGAGAGGGCAGAGGGTGTGGATGGTGCAACAAGAAGTGCATTGTGTGCTGAGCGAAGGAGGCGGCCAGGAACATAATAGGAGATGAGGGAAGAGATGTAAGGAGGGGTAGCAGTGTGGAGAGCGTTAAAGGTGAGAAGAAGGACTTTGTAATTGATGCGCTGCTGAACTGGGAGCCATGACAGATGTCTGAGAATTATGTGGGCAGGTTCAGTTTTTGGGGAGAGTGTGGTGATTCGTGCAGCTGAGTTTAAAACAGATTGCATAGGTGAAAGATGAGTAGCAGGGAGGCCAGTTAGTAGGATATTGCAATAGTCTAAGCGGGACAGAATGAGGGCACGTATAAGAGTTTTAGTAGTTTGTTGGGAGAGGAACGGGCGGATTTTAGCAATGTTACGGAGAAAGAAGCGAGATGATCTAGCCACAGAGTTAATGTGAGGGGAGAAGGAAAGAGAGGAATCAAATATGGCCCCAAGGCAGCGTGCTGAGCTGACCGGATCAATATCAATTCCATCAATTGTAATGGTGAAGCTAGGGGATCGGCAAGGTCTTGGTGGGAAGATTAACAGTTCGGTTTTGGCCATGTTAATCTTCAGCTGACGCTGTGCCATCCAGGAGGAAATGGCCAAGAGGCAGTCTGAAATTTGCAGCTGGATTTGTGGTGAAAGATCAGGAGTGGAGATGTAAATTTGGGTATCGTCAGCATATAGATGGTATTTAAAGCCAAATGAACTAATAAGTTCACCCAATGAAAGAGTGTACAGTGAGAAAAGCAGAGGACCCAGAACGGAGCCTTGAGGCACCCCCACAGACAGAGGGACCGTGGAGGAGGTGTTATTGTTAGAGGACACAAAAAAGGAACGTTGTGAGAGATAGGAGGAGAGCCATGAAGCAGCTTGATTTCGGAAACCAAGACTGTGGAGAATTTGAGCAAGCAGAGAATGGTTAACTGTGTCAAAGGCAGAGGATAAATCGAGTAGTATAAGTATTGAAAACTGTCCTTTGGCTTTTGCAGTCTGGAGATCATTAGCCACCCTGCAGAGAGCGGTCTCAGTTGAATGACTGCACCGGAAACCAGACTGCATTGGATCCAAAAGACAGTTAGAGTTGAGGAATTTGGTTATTTGGGAGAAGACCAGGCGTTCTAGGAGTTTTGAGGTAAGTGGCAGAAGGGAGACAGGTCGATAGTTAGAGAGACAGGAGGGGTCGAGGGTAGTCTTTTTGAGCAGGGGTTTAATTTGGGCCTGTTTGAAGGAAGAAGGGAAGGTGCCTGTGGAGAGAGAAGTGTTGAAGATGTGTGTTAATATAGGTGTAAGGACTGGTGCAAGTGGTTTGAGTAAGTGGGAGGGCAAAGGGTCCAAGGAGCAGGTAGTGAGGTGGGTAGATAGGAGAAGTTGAGAAACTTCTTCCTCTGTTATTGGGGTAAAACTATCAAAGTATGATGAGGGGGGTTTGGGCAGAGAGAGTTCGGAGGCAGATGGAATAGTAGGAATCTGTTTTTGAATAGATTCCACCTTGTGCTTGAAGTGATCTGCAAAAGCTTGAGGTGAATGTATGGGGTGAGAGGAAGCAGTGGCAGGATGGAGCAAGGAGTCAAAGACCGCAAAGAGACGGCGCGGGTTTGATTTATTGTTGTGGATTAGTATGGTGTAGTATTCTTGTTTAGCTTTTGATAAAGCAGAATGCAGGCAGGACAGCATAAATTTGAAGTGGATGAAATCTGCATGTGAGCGAGATTTCCTCCAAAGGCGTTCAGCAGAACGAGTGCAGGAGCGTAGGAAGCGGGTGTGGGAGTTGAGCCAGGGTCGTGGATTGACTTGACGGCTCCGTTGTGGTTTCAGTGGGGCAAAGGAATCAATAGCAGAGGATAGAATGGAGTTGTAGGAGTTAACTAGAATGTCTGTGTCAGAGATGGCTAGCAAAGAGGAAAGATTAGAGTTAAGTGAGGCGCTCATCCCAGCAAGATCAAGTGAGCGGGTATCCCTTATAAATCTGTTGGTGGGAGGGATGGGGGAAGGGGCAGTGTGAGAAAGAGAGAAGGATATAAGATGGTGGTCTGATAGAGGGAATGGGGAAACTGTGAGAGAGGAAAGGTCCAGACCCTTAGTAAAAACAAGATCGAGGCAGTGACCAGCTTTGTGAGTGGCACTGTCGGTCCACTGCCAGAGATCAAGGGAAGCGGTTAGATCTAGAAGACGGGAAGCCCAGGGGACAGAGGGGTTGTCAATATGACAGTTAAAATCACCCAGAATAAGGACAGGATTGTCAGTGGAGAGAAAGAAGGAGAGCCAGGATTCAAAATCTGAGAGAAAGTTTGAAGGAGAAGAGGCGTTAGTAGGTGG
Organism: Rhinophrynus dorsalis; assembly: GCA_037306005.1. Lineage (NCBI taxonomy): Eukaryota > Metazoa > Chordata > Amphibia > Anura > Rhinophrynidae > Rhinophrynus > Rhinophrynus dorsalis. The sequence goes on from CM074721.1 coordinate 368,493,913, forward strand.
CCTGTATATTACAGCCACGCGCATAGACAGGGGGTAATAGAGCTGGATTGCGTGTACTTCAAATGAAGAAAAGTGCACACATGGTGGGATTGAGAGGGTCTGGAAGCGGCAGCGGGAGGAGAGAAGGAGACCTACCCCCCCACCTCGACCAGTGGATCGAGGGGTGTGTGAGAAGCAGAACCCTCCATGAGAGAGTGCAGCCTCCACAGCTGTGTCCTGTGCAGATAACCAAGTTTCTGTGAAGGCAAACAACTGCAGTGATTGCTCACAGAAACAATCATGAATGGGGGTTGTCTTATTAACTATGGAGCGGGTGTTCAACAGAGCACAGGAGAAGGGGAGAAAGGAGGGTGAATAAAGAGGAATGTTTATGAGATTTGAGGGGTTAGAACCCTCCAAGTTGCGGTGGGAGGAAATGGTGGGCCGTGGCTGATAGCAGGTGGGTATGGGGATTGGGCCGGGATTGGGAGCAATATCCCCTGCAGCAAGCAGAAGGATAAGACAAAGGGCAGAGATGTGGGAGTGGGATTTGTATTGGTGGTTAGGAATAGGGACTGCAGAGGTAGAAGGGGTTAAAATCTGGAGAAGTGTGTAGGAGCAGACAGGTGTGAAGGGGAGGAGAGAGGGAGAGATGTGTATGTAGTTTGTAAAGTCAAGGGGAGAGCTGAGGCTGACAAGAATCCTGGGGAGCACTGAACATATAACAACAAAATAAATAGCAGATGTAAACATTGCAAGTCCAAATCTGATGCCAGAGAAGAAATGTCTTTGCTGATTATCTTCTTACAGGTGCTCCTTACAGGCAATGCAGGATTTCTGGTGCCTTGTATTTTGCCTTGTGTGTTGTCCTCGTTGTTGAACTCAGTTGTTAAACTCTTGGAAACACTTTAGAAGAGGGGCACTTAGGGAGAGGGGTACAAATGCTCTGCCCCCAGCAAATGCTTTCCCCCAATGTGTGTCCAGATATATAGGCCACAAACTATTGATTAGCAATCAAACTATCAACATATCAAAGGATGGAGCAAAAGGCTGAGGGAAATGGAAGGTGTGAGAGGGAAATTAACTCTCCAAGGGAATGCAGACACACAGTCTATGAGCTAGCAGGGTTGATAAATTAGATACACAAGATGTTAATATCTGTTCATACCCAGACAAATATAGCTCCAGCCGCACCAGGCACACAAGGGGTTAATATGTCAACAAGGCAGATGATACACTGTTCATACCCAGACAAATACATAATTGTTATAATGCTCTACCGTGCTTATTGAACCTCTTATTAAATTATGAAATCACTGAATAAAGTCCCCTTATGTGTGCACTCAGCAAATTGTCCTGTCACTGCTATCTGATTCTTTAACCCTTTGAGTGCATGAGGGGTACAGAATGCAGAATGGTTTGCAATGCATTCCGTAACCCTCTGGTACTCAAAGGGTTAATTTCGCTCCTTTATGTAAATTACAACGTAAAATATGTTTGTGACATTCAGTGAAATAAACAATCTTCATTCTTTATATAAGTAAGACATTATTTATATGATACATTTCTTTAAGCTATAATAATAGCATGAGCAGATATTTCTTTGTTAAGTTGTATCATTACAAGGCTGGTAAATTCCCCATATTTGGCCTTTTAGCTTTCTTCAAATTCAAATAATCTTCTATAATATATAAAATTATAGGGGCAAAGACTTGTAAAAAGGTTTTGTTGGTACAAAAAAATATATTCAGGTGGAAAAAGTAAAAACAGACTAACTAAATAAAGGTAACAGATTTATGATGGTTTTCAACATTAAACACTCTGGTAAAAAATCCGGAGCCTTATTCATCAAGTTAACCCTTTGAGTGCCACAGGGGTATGCAACACACTGTAAAACAATATGTTGTGGACCTTCTGGCACCCAAAGATGTAAGTCTTATCTCTCAAACCTTTATGGCTTGAGAAATATAACTTGCTTTCACTCAAGTCTGCCATCTAGCTGACAGCTGATTCCAGTCATTTGACCAGACAGAGGCTCTTCAGCAGAGCTGAAATCACTCTATTTCGAAATAAATAATTAATTGGAACGGTCTACAAAGTGTGCTTGCAAACCAGGCACATTTTGTAGACCATTCTAAATGAAGTATTTGTCTTTAGATATCATTATATCGGTGTTGCTGAAGAGGCGTATCTGGTCAAGTGACCAGAATCTGCTTTTGACAGCTTTACAGCTTGTCAAGCAGAAAGGGAAGGGACCAGATAACTTTATTTTTCTATATCTTTCAAATCTTAATGGTTTGAGAGATACAAATAAGTGCAAGTACTCTCTTTTAATTGTATCTAACATATAGTTAATACTTTTTTTCTGACATTACTATCCCTTTAAGGTTGAAATGAGATTTCCACAAATTCACATTGATTTAAATTGAACTTTAACCCCTTGAATGCTATTGCCCAACAAGACCTTTCTACCATTCATGGGGTAAAAAGATCAATTTAAATCAATGAGATTTTCATTTCCTCACTATGGTACAGTTGGTTTGCTCCAGAATTGCACTTCTTTATCTTGATGATTGAGGCCCATAAGGTCATGTCAACTTCTGCAACATCATTCTTGTTTGTAAACTTAATACAGATAGAAAGGTTATTTACCATATTTAGATTTCCATGTAGTCCACTCCTGGTCAAGGAAATGGGCGGCTGAGGCACAGAAGATGATTGTTGCAAAAACGAGCAGGTGTTTATCCAGGTGCATCCTAAAAAAATCATAATCTTTCACTTGCTGCATCACATACCTTCTAATATCTGAAGTGCATACAATGGATTAATATGTGTGCATATCAGTATGGATGAAATGGTATTTGTTAGTATTAATGATGGGTATATTTTACTACACACTGTGCTATGAATGAATCTAGACAGAGCCCAGACACCTGGGGAATCTCTAATAACACAGAGAGTTTTTCCTTGATCAAAGAATTAGAAAACTGTGCAGGGACTTAGCATAATGGCACCATTTATTTTATAGAAGAAATAACTAATACAACATATAGGCAGATTTTAATTTTATGTTTAACTAAAACTTTTCTTCATGTGACAGGTTAATGTTAACCCTTTAGGGATCAGAGGAATGTGCAATGTTTTCCACATCCCTGTGGCCCTTAAAGGGTTAACATAATTGTGTTACAATGGTAAAGGAAATATAAATGAAATGTTAAATACATTATATTAAGGAAGCATGAAGAAAACAAAACACAAAAACATTAAAGTAATAGCAATAGATCAAAATAAAAAAAAATATCTCCATAGTTTATTTGTCCATGTAGACCGGTATTTTAATGTATCCATGTTGTAGTTCATGAGCAATTCAATTATAACGTATCCCCCTCCCTCCCCTTTTACTATGTAACGCTGCCTCTCCAAGACTGTCCGGATAAAGAGTTACGAGGGACAATCTTCAATGAGCATAAAGAAAAACCTGTCCTCCTTCGAGTGGGGCAGTGTTTTCCTAATGCTCACAGCAAGAAGATTGTTGCAAGCTGTCCGGTCAAGCAACAGATTCCAAATCTGAGGGGAGGCAGCATAGAATAGGTAAAAGGGTTCATAGGGGGATCTTTACAAATTAATTACTCATGAACTGCAACTCGAATACTAATGAAATACCACTCTACATGGACAAAAATCTATAGAGATTAATCGGTGCTCCATTTATTTTAACCTATCGCTATCCCTTTAAAGTTTTAAACAAAAAAAAATTCAAATAGATTTTTAATTTGTTTTAAAGAATAAAAGAAAAGTCTATTAAAAAAGTCAAACCCTCCTACTTGGTGAAATTTTATTAAAGTAAATTGCATGCAAACATGAACATTTTTATGACAGTCAATCTCCTTTTTCGCTATACATATTTTTCAAGTACATAATATGTAAAGTCAGTTTGCCTATATGTTTTTTAAAGCTATATTCCTACATTTTTATGTCCCTGACAGTTGAGCTCACTGAATATACATTTCCTGGGAGATTTGTGTCAAGAACTGGTAAAAGCAAACATAGTTGTACAATATTGCACTCTCTATATACTGTAGTGGAGGCAGGCTTTTTCTACTACAGGGATAGTGTGACATTGTATCACTATCTCTGTTTAACAGTCCCTTACACAAAGCTCTCTGGAAACAGAAGTTCCCTGTCAGAAACATAAAAGTAAAAGAGAATAGATAAAGATTAAAATTTAGAAAAAATATAGGAAATTTTAAATAACATATTATGCAGTTGTGAAGGGTAACTATCTCCAAGAATGAGACTCCTACCTGAGTGAAGTTCTTCCAGCAGCTTAAAGAGGAGTGTAATAAGCTTTGCATATAACAGGCTATTTATATGCTTTTGCTTAAAAAAACTACTACACTGTCTTATTAACAATCAGATAATGGGGAACAGTTGAAGCCATCATAGTGATAAGATTGCAAACTGGATTAAATATAACTGTAAAACCAAAGTTCATTAAAAAAATGCTGATAGTATTTAAAGGGATAGTAATGTTTCAAAATAAAAGCAGCGCCACTTAATCTTCATAGTATTTGGGCCATGGAGAGTGTTATTGCAATACTGTCAGAGTTGTAGTTCAAGAGTAATTGAATGATAAAGTATCCCCCTCCCACCCCTTTTACAGATGCACCTCAGAGCAGCAAGGTGGTATTCAGCTGGCTTGCAGAGAGGGACAATCTTCAATTAGCATAAGGGAAAACCTGTCAAGGGGGGCAGGGTTTACTTATGCTCACAGTAAGAAGATTGTCCCTTGCTGTTAGCTGTCTGGTCTCAAGAACAGATTCCACATCTGAGGGGAGGTGACTTAAACCAGGTAAAAGGGGCGGAGTGAGATACTTTATCATTCAATTACTCCTGAACTACAACTCTGACAGTAGTAAAATAACACTATCCATGGCCCAAAAACTATGAAGATTAATTGGAGCTGATTTTATTTTGAAACAATACTATCCCTTTAAAAAAAGTGGAAGTTAAAAAAGTAAAATTATCATGCTTTAAAATACATTAAGATCAATATGAGACAGTTTACAAAAGCTTTCCATCTTGTAATAAATATGTATCTCTATAACTGGTATAGGGAAAAAAAGAAAACTACTAAGTAGGCACTCTTACATATCCCATATGCAGCTGATTATTGTAACCTATGACATCTCACAAAAAGAATAATTCAAGTTGAATTTTGTTGATGTGTTTTAAAAACTCAATCTAAAAATTATAAAACCAAAAGCACTTAATTAACCCCTTAATGCCCAATGACATGCCAGCACCAGTACAGCTGTCAAGGCATTAAGTACCAGTGGCAGTCCTGGCCCATCATGGAAGTATGTTATCACAGATCACTTACGTGGAAAAACAAATTGTGCGCTGGTCCTCCACAGTGCCTCACTCCCAGGTCACAAGGTCCTTAATGGGTTTGTATAGTACACATAAAAACTGATTTGCTTTTGGACACAGAATGGATGCTAAGCAAAAATAGCTCCACTTTTTATGTACTGATCTGTATGGCTTACAATAACAAATACATGTGGTCCTAAAGGTGAGGAGGGCCAAAAGCTCACACTTCTAATTGGATCTCACAGAATGAAATGTGGTTATATATATATATATATATATATATATATATATATATATATATGGAATTGGATAAAGATACATCTGTCCAATCTATCACAATGACCAGAATCTCATAAATTATCAAAGTAACACCAAAATAAAGAAATTGAACTGGAATTTTAAGAATACCCCCTAAAAGTCACTGAAGTTAATATATTTTAACAATATCCTTATCAGCCTCTAACATAATCATCTGTTGATCTGTTACCATATTATTAACTTTGTGTTATCAATAGCAACAATTATATTAAAGGCTATAACGTATGTAAAATATTTATGTAAAGTCTAGATGATTAATTTACCTATTTCATCAGGACACTTTAGAGTTAATGTTATTGCTTTAAATCTGAACAGCAGATTTGTGCACAGTTCCTTCACACCTATGATACACAGGTGAAAAGACAAAAATAAAAATTGTGCTTTATGCCAGAAATGTTTGTTATCTATCCCTGAAGTATCACCCCAGATACGAAACGCGTAGGACTGGTCGCCTGTCAATCTCAGAATACACAGAGTCTCTTTGGAAATATATATCTCTATGGATGTTACTCTCATGATTTAAGGGATGGGAGGTGTTCATAATACATTGAGCTGAACATCCGGAAAGCCTCTGCCCGCTAAGGGTGTTGGTAGTCCATCCACAGGACCCACACCGAAAGAACAGAGTCTTAAGGACAGGAGAGAAGCCTAAGTTGTGGAGAACAGAACACCTGCCCGCTTAATACTACCTAACTGATGGTCTTTACCTTTGAAACTTGGGACTTCAGCTTGCACATCCAGGTGATATCTAACCGTTTACAACATTTTACTACAGTTTTAATTTTTTTCAGTGAATTCACAATTTTTTTGACATAGCACTATATTTAGCTTTTATTTTTGTGGTACGGAAGGGATCTGTTTGAAATTTTTACATAATGATATATTGTATCCATATTTGTATATGCCACAATATCAGCACTTTGATAATGTCCAGCAGACTGTTGCAGTTGTGACCTGAATTATAAATATTAATAAGCAAATATTATATTATAATTAATTTGTTTTGCGGTATATCTGCTGATTATGTGGGATGAATACACAAAATATTGTAATATTTAGTGATATACTTTACTGACTCACCTGACAAAGTTATAGTTCAACAATGTTATATCCTAGGCTCTCCTAATATGGAGAACAAATGTTCAACGTAAAAGACTACCTAAAGCTTCAGTTGCCCTTTATTTGCCTATCTTCTCTAGCTTAAAAACATGCTGCTCTCTCCTCTAACAAACACAAAATGGCTGCAGGAAAAGTAGAGAAAACTGCCATGTGGTGGGGAAACGTTTTTCTTCCCATTGACTTCAATGCAATGAGCATTGATGTTGCATTTATTTAATTAATATTGTCCTTACTTTTCTATAAACATGTATTATTCTAATACTTATAATTATATTGTGGTAAATGTAATCTGTTACTGAGAAATTGTATTCACAGTGTTGTGACTCATATAGAAGGTATGCATATTGAATACATCAAATAAATAGTGAAATTCTGTTTGATCTGGGACATTTTGTCTTCCAGATAAGTGTCTAAATCTCACATGACAAAATCCCCTTCCACATAATTATCATAGCTTTATATAGGTTTTGGGACAGTTATTTATATACACTGCAGCCAACTGTATTACGATTAATTGTAAGAAACAATTAACCCTTGCAATGTTCAACCCCTTATGTGTTCAACTATTGTTATCTTATACCTTTGGATACATATCTGTATGTTTTAACCCCTGTGGCATACTAAGGGGGGGGGGTGACGGTCCGCCCCGGGTGGCACTCATTAGGGTGGTGCCACTCAGACTGAGTGTGCGCTTCCCGATTTTGCCCTTTTAACTTCCAAAGCAGCAGGTACTGAAGGCATTAGATGTGCAGCATCTTTGGAAGTTAAAAGGCCAAAATCGGGAAGCACCACACTCGGTCTGAGTGGCATCCCCCTAATGAGTGCCACCCAGGGCGGACCGCTCAGCTTCTCTTCATTGAGTCGATAAGCTATCTGAAGGCGCATGCGTACGCACCAAGCACAGGATGGCAGGGTTATGCGGTGACTAAATTATATGAGGCAGCAACATTAAAAAATATATATAGACACCAAAGAGCACAGCATGACGGACAGACAGCAGTGGTCCATGAAACTGTCGGCTAATGCCGATGTGGACTGTGGGGTCCAGTATGGAGGTGGACTGTGGCAAATGTGGACAATGGGGGCCAAATGGCCATTGTGGACTGTAGGGGGCCAATGTGGGCAATTCGGGGCCAATGTGGAGGTGGACAGTGTGTAGAGGAGGCGGACAATGTCATGTGGACAGTGTGAAAAAGGTGGACAGTGACTTGTGAGCAGTGTGTGGTGCAGGTGGGCAGTGTGTGGTGGCGGTGGACAATGTCATGTGGGCAGTGTGGAAGAGGTGGACATTGTCATGATGTGGGCAATGTGTGCTGGAGGTGGGCAGTGTGAAAAAGGTGGACAGCATCATGTGGGCAGTGTGTGGTGGAGGTGGGCAGTGTGAAAAAGGTGGACAGTGTCATGTGGACAGTGTGTGGTGGAGGTGGGCAGTATGGAAGAGGTGGACAATGTCCTGTGGGCAGTGTGTGGTGGAGGTGAACAATGTCAATTGGGCAGTGTGTGTAGGAGGTGGGAAGTATGTAGTGGAGGTGGACAATGTCATGTGCGCAGTGTGTGGAGGAGGTGGGCAGTGTGGAAAAGGTGGGGCGTGTGTGGTGGAGGTGGGCAGTGTGTGGTGGAAGTGGACAATGTCATGTGGGCAGTGTGTGGTAGAGGTGGGCATTGTGTGGTGGAGGTGGACAATGTCCTGTGGGCAGTATGTGGAGGAGGTGGGCAGTGTGTGGAGAAGGTGGACAATGTCATGTGGGCAGTGTGTGGAGGAGGTGGGCAGTGTGGAAGAGGTAGACAATGTCATGTGGGCAGTGTGGCAGTTTACTATCCCTTTAAACTTATTTTTTAATATTTGTGGTTGTTTTTTTACATTTTAAACTGGGGTTGCAAAGTATATGATCCGCCCCGGGTGCCAAATGCTATAGGTACGCCCCTGTTTAACCCTATATATGCTGGAAATGCTATCTTGTTATACTATCTGATATATTTTACTGTATTTACATTTTTATACACATATCTTAGTATATCAAGATATATCACTGATTCACCTTGTGTTCATTGATATTCTAGTTGCAGTGATTACTATTATATATTACATTTTATGTTATATTTAAATAAAATTATATATATTTTTGCGTGACTATGTGTAATTGATTCTTTTTTTTTGTTTCAATAATTTTTATTAAAACAAATGCATCAGTACAAAAACAGAGTACATCCATAAAACTGTTTAAGTGTACAATAGAGTGGTAAAACAACGGTGAATCTGCAGTAACTGTGATCATTTAACAAGCATTGGTACTCAAAAATCCTCAATGTCAAATAAGTGGCTGCATCTGTCACATTTTTAAGGTACATGGGGGAATGGGGGTGCAAGGAAGAAGGGAAGAAAGAAGGAAGAGTAGAGTAAAAGAGCGGAGAAGAGGACAGATGAATGAGCAGCAGCAGATGCTGGAGAAAGAAAGAGGAACAGAGAGAAAGAAATGGACAGTTCTGGTCGAGTGTAATCCATCAAGGAAGTCAAAGGTATATTAAAGCAGGGAGGCGGTCATGCCCGGTGAATGCCAGTAACTTAAAACCTCGGACAGGTAGGATGTATCTAAACCTCTCTTACACCACAAGAGCTTTGTTAACAGTAAAAGATTGGAAACTTTTGAATGCCATTCTGATATATTTGGGGGAGTGGGGTCTCTCTAGTGAGCTGGTATCAGGGATTTGGCTGCAGATAGCATAACAAGTAGGATTAATCGTTTGTCTCTCTCTATAGAGGGCAGACCAGAGAAGAATAGGAGAGGTAAAGGATCTGGAGGAATTGAAAGGTGTAAAAGGGAATAAATGTGGGTAAGGCATTGAGACCAGAAATTTTTGAGAGAAGGGCAGGACCACCAGAGATGGAAGTACGTGCCATTAGAAGAGCGCAACACCAACATAATGAAGAGTTTGAGGAGCCGATTTTATGACGACGTATAGGAGTAAAGTACCAGCTGTACAGGAATTTGTAGTTAATTGTGGTAACACAGTGATTGAATTGGAGAGTTTCCTGTGTCGGGCAGAAGCTTTAATCAATTCCCCCTGCATCACACATTTATGTGCTTCCCACAATGTTAAGGGTGAGGTGTCGAGTGACTGGTTCAAATCAATTTATTCTTTGATTTCTTTCTGCAATAGTGGTTTGAATTTCAGAGTTCTGAAGAATGTATTTGTCAAGACACCAAAGTCTGGACGAAGCACTAGTAGATTTTTGATGCAGGATTTAAGAAACAGGAGCATGGTCCGACCATGTGATCAATCCAATAGAGTCCAATGGGTTAGGTGAATAAACGGGTGTTATAGGAAGAGATAGTCGATCGGGGGATATGTGTCATGGGGGTGGGAATAAAAAGTGTAATCTTTAGAGTCAGGGTGGAATAACCTCCAAGAATCAACTAATTGTGCGAAATGAAGTAGAGAGTTCACTTTTCTGATGGCAGAATAGGGATAAGAAGAGACTCCTGTAGAGAAGTCCTGAACCGGCGAGAGATGGTTGTTTAGGTCACTAACAAAGATTAGGATACCCTCATGAAACTAATCAAGAAGATCCAAGGTGTGTTGAAAGAAGGGTATCTGCAACTCAATGGGAGCATAAATGATGGCAAAAGTATACAATTGTCAGTCAATTAGACCTTTAACAAAGAGAAGTGCCTCCTGCCACTGACTGGCAGTTCATGTGGCAAGAGGCACTTAAACACAATAGCACTTACTCCTTCTGTATCAAACCTACCTTCCTCTAGACTGTAAGCTCTCACGAGCAGGGCCCTCTGATCCTCCTGTTCTACACATCTGATTGTACTATTTAATACCTCTGTATGTCTATTCCCCAATTGTACAGCGCTGCGGAATTAGTTGGCGCTATATAAATAAAGAATAATAATAATAATAAAAAATCTACCTTCAAGGTCTTTACGTACCTGGGAGAGCGAGAAAGCTACACGTTTTCCTTTTTTAGAGGGTGACAAGCTCAAAAACACCAGATTAAAATGTTTTTTAGTGAGTTTCTTGAATAAAGACCACATCACCCCCCCCCCCATTCTCTGGAATTCATTAAGAACCATGGAACGTTTACGCTGTGAGTTAAGACCCTTAGTATTCTGGCATATAATGTAAAGTGTAAGTGAAGTAGGCGAGTCAAGCATTGTTAAATGAGGGAGGGGATCTGCGATGTGTCAGTATGCAATAATACCAACCGCTAAATTGTCCGCCAGGTTCTGGGAGCCAGAAAATTGAGCCTAGATGAGACACTCAACCAGAAGGAAAGAACAGGAGAGGGTAGAAAAGGAAAATAAAAGGTAGGGGGAAAAAGAAGAGATTAGAGGACAGAAAGGAGAGGATCCAAGGATCAATGGGAAAGTGGGAATATATACTATCCCCATAGAGATCTGGCAGTAGCCCACCAGCCTTGTCGGGGCTAGCATATATTAGAGTGTGAAGGCAAAGTTTGGAATCCAAGAATAAGAGTAAAAAGAAAAAATACAAGAGTAAGAAAGAAAAATTAAACAATATCAAAAGAATCAAGATGCACCAAGTATGCATTTGGTGAAACAATGTAGAGTAAGAGGCAGGATCAGAAAGAGACATTTGGCTCTGTCCGAATAGAGAGACAGTTGGATGAAGGGAAAATGAGAATTGGAGATGGTAAAAGAGAGGTGGATGAGGTACGGGAGACAGGAGTGGACAAGAATGACAAATTGGCTAAGCATGGGTCACCAGGATGTCAAAATACCTGTAAAATGGAATACATCCAGGGTCAGTAGGGGCACATACATTGCAGCACTGCAGTATGAGAAAGTAAGTTTTTTTTAATAGTGTTCATTCCTTACGAGAGTAAAATATTTTAAGACCCTGTTGCAGTCATCGACCATAGGGTAGAGGATAAATAACAGGAAACCTGTTTAACAAGAAGGTCTAGCAAGGCAGCCGGATCACGGCCCACCCCCATTAGCCATGAGGACAGTCCAGAAGCCAAGGGCCCTGCGGGGTCGTGTGCAAGCATTTATTAAACATAGGGCTACGTCCCATGTGAGAGAAGACAAAATGTTAGGGGTGCAGTACATGGAGTAAGGCTAGAGTGAGAATGGAGATGGACCATTGGGGGGGGGTCACATAATTCAACAGAAAAGCGAACATAGAAAGTATATCTGAACACAGTAGTTCTCAACTCAGCATAAAAATAGTAATATATATTTACATAAATCACAATTAGTAAAATTTGCATCACTAAGCTGGAGGCTGTCCTTATGCGGCATGGCTTACATATAGTGGGGATTGTGCAGCAGAATGAGAGCCTAGCTAGTATGACAACCCAGTTGGTAATATGCCTGAAATACTCCAATTTCCCTGATGCTCAAACATTTGTACAACCTCGGGATCAGCCGAATCAGAGTCACAGAACTGACGCCAGGTCACCTAAGCCCAATGCCGGACTATCTCAGTGCAGATCCGAGTCCCCCTCAAAGTCATTAGAGAGTAGTTTCCACAACAAGGCAAGTGGAGAGTAAAAATCTTGTGCGTTCCCAGATAACATCCCACAACATGATATCTAATAGAGCATAGCTCTGAGAGCAGAGTGATGCCCAACCCCATAAATGAACCTTGGCAGGCAAGGCAGACCTCTGGTAATAGTCAACAAGAGGCAGTGTGTGCAGCTGGACATCAGCCAGTTGGCCCAATGCAGCACCACCGACCAGCGGAGACCCAGCCTCGGCCAAAGGACCACAACAAACCGCACACATCGCTATATTTAACATGGAAACAAATAAGACCCCCACAGGAATCCAACTGGGAGAAACGGGAAGCAGCTTTACAAAATGCGTAAACTAGTAAAGAATAGTCTGAGCCTCTGAAACTATACCAAAGTAATTGTACAGTAAAGTAACATGACAAAAAGGATATTGAGTAAAGTGTGTGAATAGCCACCGGCCAGTCGGGTCCAGGTATGACCCCCTTCAGTGGGAGGCCCAGGGCCGAGGTCCCATAGCCAACCGCACCCCCCCACACCTACCCAAACAGCTCAACATAACTTTAACATGACGGTGCCCAAATATGGAGTGTTCACATACGTGATGGCAGGATCTTCATCCATGTCCATATGAAAGGGTGTCCATGGAGTGAGTGCGACTGACATTATCAAATCAGCCCTTGTCTTATCGGGGCGGTTAAGAGGATTGTTCTCCAGTAGAGGGGGGAGCCCTAGCACTGCATTTTTTTCCTCGGTGTAGGGTGCCATTGACCCCTCACTGGTGGTGATGGAGCCATTGCATGTCAGCAGAAGGGTTTGATGTGTCGGGCATCTTTGATGTTCCCCCTGTAATGGAGAATGTGAGATGCGAGAAGCTTCAGAGGAAATCCCCATTTAAATTTGATGTTCTGCTGTCGCAAGGCTGTGGTAAGTGGATGAAGATCTCTCCTCCATTTTAAAGTTAGCAGGGAGAAGTCACTATAGATCCAGATAGAAGCACCATCAAATAGTACTGATTTGGTGTTCTTTCCAGCAAAGTAAATTGCTTCCCTGTCAGGGAGTGCCTGAAACCGGATGATAACATCCCTTGGAGCCTCTTTTGGAACTGAAGGAGACTTGAATAGCCTGTGTGCCCGGTCAATAGGGATAGAAGTGAGGTAGTCTCTTTGCAGCATGTGACAGAACAAGCATTGTAGGGTATCGGCTAGGTCGTCCAACCCAACCGACTCCGGAATGCCTCTGAGTCTGAAATTGTTACGTTGATTTCTGTTTTCCATATCATCGAGCTTAAGTGTGAGGTAGACATTCTGAGCATGAAGAAAATCCAATTTCTTGGTAGTATTCTTCTCTTCCTCTAGTACGCTAAGTCTGTCACCTAACTGCTTGACATCTGCTCAAATATCCTTTAATTCTTCCTTAAGAAAGGATTTGAGTTCTTGGAGAAGGAGGTGCAGATCTCTTTTGGTTAGGCTGACCATACCTCACCTTTAAAGAGGGACACACATAAAAAATGCATACTACAGGGTTGCTTTGATTTTGGTGCACTCCTGAAATATGCCTATTTCCTATGTGTCCCTTTTTAAAGGTGCGGTATGGTCAGCCTACTTTTGGTGGAAGGGAACTCCAAGACATCTGTGGTCTCTGGATGTTGTACGGAAAGATGGCCTGTGCCAGATATTGATAGTGCGACATCAGAGCCTATCGCGCCAGATGCGGCCATCTTGCCAGGTCGAGATGAGGTCCCACTTCTGGAAGAGAAATATTTCTAGAAGTAGTTAGGTAGAGAGGGGATAAGGTCAGAGAAGACTCCAACTGAGCAAAGCGAGGAAAACAGCCAAAAACGAGCCAAAAGTCGCAGAGCTGACAGATCAAGCATCCATCAGCTTAGCCGTCCAAGCCACGCCCCCGTAATTGATTATTTTACTCAATCCTGTTACTGTGATTTAGTGTGTCAATGAATAGATTGTGAAATATCTCAAATTAATTTAACCCCTTAAGGACCAGCGGTCCCGGGGCGTGCCATCCCTTAAGGACCACATAGGAAACTTTGACGTGCCGTCCCACGTGACTGATCACGTGGGGCGGCATGTCAAACGGGGCACTGGAAGAGATCGCTCCGGTCTTGGAGCGATCAACTTCAGTGCCCGGTATTACTCACCGCGCTCCTACGGTGAGTAAACGTACGTGACGTGCCAGGACCGTCACTGGTCCTTAAAGGGATAGTAATACTTCGTTTTAACTTTATTTTATTTTGTAGGCATTAAAAAAACATGAAGAACGATATAAGTCTTATCTCTCAAACCTTTATGGTTTAAGAGATATTCACAAGCAAAGTTCCCCCCTCCCGCCCCTTTTTCCCAGTGTAAGCCATCTCTTCTCAGATGTGAATCTGGTTGTAAGACCAGACAGATAACAGAAGGGGACACTCTTCTTTGTAAGAAAACAATGAAAGCCCTCCCCCCCTTTTTTCCCTTATCTTAATTGAAGATTGTCCCTCTCTGCAGTCTACATGGGCAACTCCCTTCTGATTTGGCTGAACAGGGGGGGGAATACTTTGCTTGTGAATATCTCTTAAACCATAAAGGTTTGAGAGATAAGACTTATATCGTTCTTCATGTTTTTTTAATGCCTACAAAATCAAATAAAGATAAAACGAAGTATTACTATCCCTTTAAGTGCTGGACCAGCGTGACGGTCCTGCCACGTCAATGGTCCTTAAGGGGTTAACCACAATATTTTGTTTATTTTTATTGGGGGTCTGCTGTGCATGCTTTCCTTGTGTTTATCTTCAAGACACAGGATGCATACTGGCTTTTGGCATTTGGACTCTTACATGGGTTCTAGACACATTGGATACATTTTAGTTCGGTTGGTCATGGAGATAGTTCATTGAGCACGCCATTATTATTGATTAATGGACATTTAAAAGATTTCCTCCTATGATTCTTGCTTCTAGCCTTTGACAAAACTGGTTGGGCGAAACACGTCAGGCATTTTTAATTTTAATTTTACTGGCATAATTTTTTGTTGATATGAAAGCATATCTTGAGAGTTACCAAACTCCCTACAAACTTTGTTCCTATTATCTGGCGGAGTTCCTTTTGGACCCATTATGTTTGGTCATTTATCTTTGTATGTTGTAGGTTTATTTTAAAGGGATAGTAACCCCCCCCGAACAACGTGATGCCAAAATACAGCAATCATACAAACATACTGAACTCATTTAGTCCCATCTCTCAAACCTTTATGGTTTGAGAGATGTAAGGGAAGACAGACCTCTGCTCCCTCCCCCTTCTCATACGTCCACTGTATAGCGGATGTCATGAGATCCTGCTTCCAGCACCAGACGGCGGCTCTGCAGGAGAGCTGTCATCTAGATATCTCCGTATTATTACTTCATGGGTATGGTCTAAAACGTGTGCCTGGCTTGCAAGCACATGTTGTAGACCATTCCTATGAAGTAATTATACGGAGATATCTAGATGTCAGAGCTCCTGCAGAACCGCCGAAAGTTGGCCGACCGGATTCTGCCTCTGACAGCTTTACAGCTCGTCAGGTAGAAGGGGGAGGGACCGGAGGACTGTCTTGCCTTACATCTCTCAAACCATAAAGGTTTGAGAGATGGGACTAAGTGAGTTCAGTATGTTTGTATGATTGCTGTATTTCGGCATCACGTTGTTCGGGGGGGTTACTATCCCTTTAATTGTTACCTAAATTTAGGTTTTATCATAGCACTTTGAGATCACTTTCACATTCATCATGAGGTTCTGATTGTTACAGGACTCACACTTCTGCTGCAGCAATTAAGGGACTAGATAGTTGATACAAATATGTCTTTAGGACTCAAATTAATGTAAGAGCTCCCTGGCATGTATAGTGAGGTAAAGTTCCATGTAGTTTAGAGGGAACTGCCTCCTGTGTGTCTACTGGAGAAAGGGTGACAAGAATTTTTCCTGAGTGATCTTGACCCTGACTTGGTTTCTGGCTGCTGGGAAGACCCAGCTATTGTTATGACCCCTCTGATCTGCGAACAATCCAGGGGTCCTGACAATTCAATTTTGTTTCAGCACAAGGTAATACTCATACCCATGCAGATATTATGGTGACTGTCATGGTCTTGTGTGCATTGCTGAGGTTGCGGCTTTTAATCTCTTAAAATGCTGACCTGTAGACTGATTCTAAGTCTACCGTGTGTAGCCTTTGATGTAAAAAAAAAAGCTTATTGATGTGTAAATCACAATTTTAAAATTTAGGGCACTGTGAGGTATTATTTAGCTGAAGTGTTCACAGTGTTCATTTGTACCATTAATTACACCTTGCAGTCACTCTGCTGACCTCATGTAACAATCAATAGTCCCACAACTTTATAAACAGCTTCTGTGTTTGATACCTCCACAACGAATCCTCTTCTTCACTCAGAACTGGTCTACCTTCAAGTTGCAGGCCTCTCTCCTCTTTTAGATCAAGGCATCTCGTGTTACATTCATATTTTTGAATTGTTTCTCATAACAGTTCATTTGTTGTTCCCTTTCATAGTGTATTGAAGAATGAGGATGTCTGTAGTGTTTTTTTATTCAGTGTATGTAGCTAGATTAATCTGCGTGGTGTTTGTCATAATGGATTACCTTAGAAATTAGAACATACACAACACTAAAAGTGAACTATGTGATTTTCACCAAATCACTAGTGCTGTTTTTCACTTTTTTCTTAGCATAATTATCATTTGGCTCCATATGGTCATCTAAAGCAATACAAAAGTATAAAAGGCAAAAAGAAATATAAACATACTAGTTAACACATTTCCTGTACTCATTACTGTTTATGGCAAAAAAGTGAAAGCAGCACTAGTTGGCTGAACAATAAGTAATTCATTAAGGGGAAAAGATGAACTCACCGATTAGACACCTCCTGTATATACGGTACCAGCTCTTGGAGATTTGCCAAAGTCACATCTCAAGCAGTGAAGGAAAATAAGCTGCACTCAGATGCCATGAGCTTCAAAGAGGTACAAAACATGTCTTTGTCTGAGAACTACGCAGAAACACAGAACAGAATCATCTACAGCATTTCGTACTATGCCTGTTTACTCATAGACTACATCTATGAGTAAGCTAGCATAGTGTGAAATGCGTTACATGATTGTGCTAGTATCTGCAACTCTTGTCACATGGGGCTGTGTGGCTAGTCATTACTAGCTATGTGCATTTGTTATGTCCCTTCAAGTTTGGTGGGTATAATATATTCCAAATCAGATATGCATACACTCAAAACTAGTGATGGGTAAAAATTACCTTTTTATTACTAAAGGAACTTCTGAAAAAAATATATGATTTGCCACTTTTTCAAATGGATATCCCTAGCCATTTTGTTACCACAGAATTTCTGCTATTTCACAATCACCGCAGATTTTCCCTTGAGAATGGTTTCATTTTCCTCCTATGTTTTCAATGGTGGCAAGTTTTCTTGCCCCCACAATGTTGAAACCTGGAACTCCTCTGCATGTAGCATATTCTAGAATATACAGGTAGAAGAAAGGAAGGAAACAGAGAGATAGAAATATTTATTTTAAAAAGTTGTTTTGGTGTGCTTGCTTGCATAATATAAGCAGCAGGAGAACCTGGATGACGACTATCAGGCAGTGGTATATGAAACCTGCAGCAGCAGTAGTGAAGGGATCCTAGTTCCTCCTCCACATGAAAGCCCCAGGCCCCCACATTTTCCCCAGGGATCTGGGAAAGTGAAATTAATGGGACCAATGGATAGTAGTAGTAGTAGCAGCAGCAGCATCAGAACAGTTTAACTACCTGTGTCCGCTGCTGCTGTCAGTGTGCAATCAGAGATGATGACAAGAATGACAGCAGGGGACACTGTCATAGTTGTCATTTGGAGCTGGGAGTGTCAAAAACAGTATTAGAGACTTCTTGGCAGAAAGTAACATAGAATGGGAGAGAGATGCATTTTTCTGCTAATGTAATTCCTTCTTCTGGGTCAGAGACAGACATACATGTCACAGCAGCAGGCTCATGATCAGGCTAGTGTGTCACTGTCAACAGTGGCCACCTGTCACGGTTTTTTGATGAACACTCAGACCCGACTGGTAAGGTTAAAATAACTTTATTGAAATAAAGTACAAACAGTGGTAATGCCCCCAAGGGCACAATAACAGAACAATACAGTACTGATAGGCCAGTCCCTGGAGTGAGAAGGACAGCTGAAGGCAACGGCTGGCTGGAGAGAGTTCTGATCTAGAACCCCAAATGACTGGAGGCTTCACGAGACTATAGGCAACCCACAGCTAGCGGACTAGGGGCCTACTGAGGCTACGCAGCCCAAGTATTGGCATAAGGACCCTAGATCCCTAGGAGTCCACAGGAGGGTAACTGGCAAGAGTCCCAGATGCCTGGGAGACACTGAACCCAGCAAATTTAAGGCAACACTGACCCAAGGGGCTAGGGTCATGGAAAGACCTAGGCCACCGCTTCTGGTAATAAAACCCTAGAATGCTAGGGGTGGATTGAGACAGCACAACACGAAGGCAGCTAGTGTCCTAGTGCACAAGCAGGGTGTAACTCACGTCACAGCTGGCTCTTTAGCCAAGAGTCTACTGCAAGTAGGAATGGAGCACTGACCCTGCCTAGAGGATCTAGGCACTGAAAGGGTCCTGAGGTAACGCCCAAAGTGAAGTCTGCAACTCCCACAGGGAGTGAGCCCAGCTGGAAAGCGGAGAAGGACACAGATGGATCACAGAGTAACACAGTCAGTGCTTCAAAGCACTGAACCGGTACTTCACATGTGCACACCACCTGAGGCGGTCAACCAGATAAGTGGCTAAAGCACAAATGCTTAGCCTTCAGTCGGCAGTATAACAGAAGTGCCACGCGGCGCTACACAGACAAGTGCAACAGGCCAGGTAGCAGAGTGGAACTCTAGCCCGATAGAGGCAACCAAGCGGGTTTGTAGCCAGGCACAGGAGCAACAGAGTGGATTCCCAGCCAGATACTAATCAGGAGCGTAGCGGGTACTTAGCCAGATCAGTAAGCAACGGAGCAGGTTCGCAGCCAGAACAGTTCAGCAACGGAGCGGTTCTCAGCCAGAGCAGTCAGCAACGGAGCAGGTTCTCAGCCAGATCAGTTCAGCAACAGAGCGGGTTCTCAGCCAGATTGGTCAGCAACGGAATCCGCAAGACAGGATATGCAGGAACGTCGTCACGCAGGCCAGGTCATACACAATCAGAGCAAAACAGGAACTAATCGTTAGGCACGGGTACATCACGAAAGGGAGCCTTAGTATAGACATGACAGAGTATATAAAGGCTGGCCCTAGGCAGAGTCAGGATAGTCAGACCAATAGGAATGAGGCAGTGAATTAAGCAATCACAATGTCGCCGCCTACGGCTTGAGCAAGGGCACTGTGATACCACCATGGGATTGCATTCTGGCAGCAGTGTGAGACTAGGATAGGTATGTGTGGTTCCAACCAGTACTACTGGTTCTAGCACTCATCAGCAGCAGTAGCAGCACCTGCCCCTCCCACTGCAGGTGCATCTGTAGAAGAAGGAGGACACTCCCTACCATTAAAACCATGGGTGTGGGACTATTATTTGCACTGTGCACAGTTGTAGCAAGGTTGTGGAAAGGGGAAAGGAGGGGGCACACTTTGGCACATCAGCAATTACGAAGTACATGCAATATAAACACCCTGATGTGTATGTAAAACACATAAAATCCTTATCTTAAAAAAGGAAATTGAATGCTGCTGTAAGTGTACCCCTTGTCCTTTCCCAAGGGCACAAAGAACATGGGAGACAACCCGTAAAAACTAAAGTCAAACCCCGCACCAGCCTGGAAGTTCAACGGCAATAACACCTGCATTGTCATCTTCTTCTGCTAGCATCCAAGGAAATATCACCGTTGTTTCCCTGACACCCTCAGAGTCCTGTTTCTTCTCCTTTTTTGGACTACCATTGTAACCCCCATTACCATCAGCTGGTAGGAAGTGTACAGATGTGAGGATCTGGAAGTACTTTTTCACCTACTGAACTTTGTTTGATGCACTGACCTCATTTGGCAGTCTGGTGGAGAGCAATTGAATGCAAGGAATCAGGGATCATCTGCACAGTCTTGTCACCGACACCACCACTACTCAGTCACTATTAATTGCACTGTGCAATGCTCTCCTCTCTCCAAACTCCAAAACTCCTCTACCTCCAATGAATGCTCCTGTCTCCCTTTCTCTGATCACTATCCTCCGCTCCTGGGTCCTGATATCTAGCTCTGAAGAACTCGATAACAGACAGTGTGTGGCGGTTATTTTTGGGTATATATATAGGTGTATTTGAAGTTTTTTGATACATTGGGGCTTTGGGATTGGCTGTGTGTTTGAATTAGTTTTTGCATCAATCAGGGTTGCTAGACAACAGCAGCCGTTAGGTTACATGTTGTTTTGAGCGATGTTATCATGTGATTTGGCCGCCCGTTGTGCATTAACATGAGCGACAACGGCTTTTGTGTTACGTGTTTTGTCTGTGCCTACGCTCGATAGAGTACCTATTGAACCTGCCGTAACTCATGTATTATTTGCGAGCGATGTGCCTTTTTCACTTATCGGCTGGTTTAACGTGAGCCTTTAAATCTAGCCCTCAGTGTCTCCAACCACAGGGTAAAGCCATACTGCCACCAACTTCTCCTAGCTAGGGGCATCAAATCCAAATCTGAGACTGGATTGTCATCAAGTCCTTCACCAGGAAAACACAACTATAACCCAAATGGAAAGGACCCTTGCAAGTTCTACTCACCACCCATACATCTGTAAAGGTTGAAGGAAAAGACTCTAAGATTCATGTTACCTATTGCAAACTGGCAACTGCACCAAAGGAAGATTCTAAGTTACAAAACCAATTTACTGCATACAATTTTTTTACTGCTTATCATTTTTATGTAGTTTTATAGTGTGTATTTATATCTATGGACACTGATGATTTTTTGATCCAGACTAAGGAGAACAGGGTTCTCCTTGCCCTTTTCTGGTGGTTCCTGTGAAAATTTTAGATAATTTTAATACAAAAAGAGGATGTTTCTTATTATACTGATTATATGCTCTTGAAAATCTGCACTGATCCATGAATAAGAATACTTATTTACAGCTTTTCATATGCAAAATTGCTAAGTCAAGATAAATGCTATGTTTATTCATACTTACACCTTAATGCTGAGACAGGAATTCCTTTTATCCCTTTCCCAGTATCTCCAGATTAAATAAATATGTCTCATATATGCTAGAGTTTATGAGGTCTCTATAGCTTTCAATTCTTCCACCACTCAGCCTCAGTTTAAATGGCCTCAATTATGGATGAATCTTGTTTGTAACCTCTCTCATATAGAGGTAAGTGACCTTGTATATCAAGATTTTAGTCCTCATAACTATAATGTATCCTAGGGTAAGGGTGCCCCTTATTTGAATGTGGTACCCTGCATGGGAAGTCTCTGCATGCAATGAATCACTATTTCTGAAGGAAGAAACATTTCTAAGGTAACTAAAGTAGGGCAAAGCACATGCATTCATATTATTAAATGTACCGTATCTCAAGAGGTGGATCTGGTTAAAGGGATATTATTTGTGATGGTTAATGATAGTACAGACCAGTGGTATAGCACTTGGATGTGGCATAATTGTTCATCCAATTTCCTGTATACAGTGACTAACACCTGTTGGGCTAGTGGAAGAAGGGCTTATCCCAGACTTTCTAAAAATTGTAAAGGTGTCTGTTACGTATCCTATGTGAACCCTGACACGAAACACCCGCAGACCATCTCAAATCCTGGTAGACAAAAAAAAAAAGAGTATTCAAATGGGCATGGCTTGAAACCGTAGCAGAAGAAATGTTTCCTCAGTTTGCTGTATATGTAATTAACACAAACATAGATATTCTAAGATTCCTTATTGAACTTGTTACTTCTAAGGCTGTGTAATCCCTTTCTGCTGAAATACATGTTATCAGAACTATGGTTACCTTGGATGCTATTTTAGAAGAAAAGGGAGGTGTATATGTACTGAATGTGGTACCTTTATACCTGATGCTTCTCATAATATTTCACTGCCTATATAGCACATGAAGGAGGGAGATAAGGAATTAGGTCAATGTTGTATAAAATGGAATTTGGGAAGTTGGTTAGGGAACTTAGGAGCTAAAATTGCATATGGATTGATTATTGGAATAATTTGTCTTAATTCTTGTCTTCTCTTGCATCCAGGGGCTGATCCAGAAGTGCTTGAATTCAGCTGTCCCTGCTTTTCCCTGTAGGGTCAGTTCTAGAGTCCACAAGTCACAGCAACCTGTGCAGAGATTTCAATCACTCCCAAGAAGTAAGATGAGGATCTGATTTTTCAAGTTTTCACCCAGTAAAGTAAAATGGAACTGTAATCAAGAGTGTTCCTTCGCCTGGACTTTGTAATGAATTTTGCCATGAACTTTGCTTTCAAGATAGATATGATATTAAAGGAGCAGAAAAGGGAGGACTGTTGTAGTGGTCTCAAGGACATGGGAAAGATGGGGACATAGTTGGTTCTGAGCTCTGAAGGGGTTACTTGGGTTGCTTGATTACAGTGAGGATGTGAGGACAAAAAAGTTAAACAGAAAATAAGATAATGGTTTTCATACAGCGAGACGGGTGCTGGGGAGATTTTACTGTTAGATTAAGTATATGATTATTGTACTGTGTAGGCGATACCTAGCTTCATGACTGTGCAATGCATTTTATTTTGCTTTTTCTTTTCTTTTTTTTTTAACCATATATGCAAATGTCTTTTGTTCTAAAATATTGTTATTCTATATAAACCTGTGCTGTGCCACACCTAGCTAGGGAAGTGATCCAGCTAGTACTGATGGTTGTTTTCAGTGTAAGCTTAAAATAAAAATGATCCGTTGTTAACCCTTAATTACCCAATGTGAACATTCACACACACATATATATATATATATATATATATACATACACCCTATTAAATTCTACAGCAGTAGGAAGAATGTATTCCTCATTACTTCTAATAGACACTAAGTGTGGATCCTGCTTAAAGCATGCTAACAGGTCATTCACTAGCTGGTTCATGCCTGTGTTGTCAGTATTTTAAGAGTCATCAGCCATTCTCTTTAGTTTTTTTTATGCATTAAATAAATAAGTGGAATTCCTGACTAAGAAATGAATAAGCAGCAAGGTGGCCTCCTAAGATGGGTTTAGCAGCTCAAATACATCACACATAATATACCAAGTGACAAAGATACCCCCTCTAAAGCTTTCCAGTTATGCATTCTATACTTGTTAATGGCCTTAATCTGCTCACACAAACGCTCTAGCATGTATAATGTGGAATTCCACCTGGTAGGGACCTTCATTTTAAACTACTGATGAGGCAGGTCTGATATACTCTTGTATGGAATATAATGCATTTTGAGCACTGCAGGCATGATATTCAGTAGACTTGTACATTCTTTTCAGTACAAATTGAAATCACCAGATATCATGTTTAATGAGATTCAAAATAGAAATACATACTTTGAGAAAGATGTATGAAGTGTCAGAATAATGAAGACTATTTCAGCATTTTCAGTGAAATTTATTCATTCATTTGCTTGCTCCCTCTCAGGGGGGAATGTGGGAAGGGACTGTGTAGGAATGTAGAGAGAAGTGACTGATAAACAGAACAGCAAATACAATCCTGTCAGGAAGTGGAGGGACAGTCACGGTGGTTATGACTGTGAGCCTGTGACTGATCGTTGCAACAACTTGTCAGTATTTACTTCATCTGTTATTTGTTTATTACTCTGGTCAATCCAGATTTCCAGGGGAAAGCCCCTCAAATTTATATAATCCGAATGCAGCATGGTTTCCTTGCTTGTGATAGCAGCCAGAAGAGAAGCAGTGTGACAGTCAGTGTGATCATATCATCTCATTTCATGTTTAATAAGTCTAAGTCTAGTACTGTAGGCTGTCCAAACTGGTCTAATGCTGGTGCCAGTGGTGTCAGTACTGAAATGTTAATTCTCTTCTCCTGTATGACCTCCTAACTTCCATATTCTACTTTTAATTCTAAAATACTGCTGCTTCTTTCCTTACTCTCAGAGATTACAGATTACTCCTGTCTCCCGTATCTCTTCCTAACTCCCATACTTCTAACAGAGTCAAAGATGCTTCTGATTCCTTACTTTTGGAGGTGAGCGCAGTTTTTTTTTTTTTTTTAATGGAGGGGGGACTTTGCTCATAGGTTTGATTCTTATGCATACTCATTGAACATGAACAAATATAAAATAAATAAAATAAAATGCAGCCCTTTAGATTTGTTTGGGTTTTTCATGTACCCTGATGAAAATCCCAGTGAAATGGAAGATGAAGTTTTATGTAATTTATTTAAGTGAATCTTGTTCAAATGTCAGTCCAGAGAAGATGGAGTTCCCCTTTGAAAACAGTGTTGGACAGATTTCATTTTTAAATGAAAACGTTTAACTAAATTTTGACTAATCGAACAGTATGGCAAATGAAGTTAATTTTCTCTGAATGTATTTAAAATGTTTGCACAAATATTTCAGATGAAACAAATGTTCTCTCCGTGCACGTCTCATATTCAGGATTTCTGAGAGTTTCAGAGTCTGAGAAGGTTCTATTAACAACTACACTAAGGACATAGGCAAAGCAGAGTACTTGCTAATAATGTTTCTAAAAAGAGCTGCCTTGTGAATAGATAAGTCACCTGTTCTCAAGACAGTTATTACGTTACAGCCATTATCAGCAGACACAAAACAGCTTTGAAGGAGTGGGGTACAAGCTATCCATCTATTACTTGCTGTAGTTTCTTTAACACATGAGCAGCTTTGTGGGATTTTCTCTCAAAACTCTGCATACATAAAGTGGTGTGTTGATGATATGGGCTTCCCTGCTGCTGTTCTTTAAGAATACTATCAGAACTGGAGGAATTATTAGCTGTGACTTGCACTGTCAGCCCCTTTTGGAGCCGGCCGGCTCCTAACAATGCCCCCTAGACCCGGCTGGGACTGACAGCACAGGCGCGCAGACGTCACAATGGCAACATGTCCGCGCTCCGTGCTACTGTCAGCCATAGAAGAGAGCATAAATTTATTAAATAAGGTAATAATTCTAGCGACTAGCGCTACTAAACAGCTAGTCGCCAGATGGGGACTTAGTTAAACCAAAGATTTTGTGGGGTGGTAGTTCCACTTAATGTGAGCTGTGACTGATGCTGACAGTATCAGATATTAGAGAAATAGTTGTATATGACAGTATTTTGAAGTGGGCAAGACATTACATGCAAATAGTTCTGTTGTATATTTTACTGTAAAACAAAACACACTACGTTGATTATGTCCAGGAGTAAGGTGAAAGGAGTAGTGGGATGCTGTTTGTGAAACCAACATAAACTCCACTACTTCCAGTAGTATCAATAAACCATTTAAAAACATTGAAGAGGACAATGAATCACATTTTAGTGTTGGTGTCATAGTGTAGGAGGGTGTAGCAATGAAACTATTTGCTGCAGATGGCAGTGAGAGTAACAAGTACAACTCCTATCCTGAAAGTAGCAGCACATGTTCTGAACCCCCCAGGCAAAAAATAAAAATATATTGTTTGAGACTTCAAAAAGCATAGAGGATTATGACAGTAGTTGGGAGGAATTGGCAGGTGATGCTGATAAAGTCCTAACTACTGATGATGATGTTGATGTAAAATATAACTCTCCAGAGTCTTCCCCTTCTTCTGATACAGATGAAGTTTATAAACTTTTTGGGAGTTCAGTTGTAAAGTTTGACCCTGGACAAGTAAATACACCTAAAAATACACAATCATCCTGTCAGTCGTCATCATTGTCATTGCTTCCAAGTCTAACCTCTACCCAACAGCCATATACACTATTGTTCAATAAGCAGAAGCACAGGTCAGCATCAACATCCATAAACCTAAGTTTGATTAGTGCTTCTGCTGCTGTTGGAAGTGCAGCACCATGGACACCTATACTAGTACAATTGCAACATCTAATCCCAGTAGTAGTAGTAGCCCATTAAAAATCCACCATTTTATGAAGATACTTCAGTAATGATCCAAAAGCTAAACATATAGCTATCTGTTGTCTGTGTAAAAAAACATGTGAGCAGGGGAAAAGCAGGATTATACATCTTCATTCAGATCCCACCTGTAGCAAAACCACAGGTCTGATTGGGAGGCACACCATCAACATGTAAGAGTTGCCGTGACTAGCCACAGTGTAAGCACTCCTAACATTCACGGATCTCTAGGTCACAGAGATCTACGTGCTGTATAAGTGTCAGAGTGTTCATTTTCAGTAATACCTGATGCTCCTGGAGTATGAAACAAAGTTTGTTGTAGGAAATGATAAGTCATAAAACTTGTTGGACTGTTCATTCTATATTGCATGTCTGTGAACATGGACCCTTTCATTCCATGTGTTCAGCATATCTGAATTTTTACACAATCCATTGAGATAATACACTTGTTGGAGATTGTTCAAATTCTATATTGCATCTAAATGGATAGCCACCTATTGGAGTATGAAATCAAAAAGCTCTCTTCTCTGTAGTCCTTTATGGACTTATGAGTTTGCATGTATATCCTTTATAATAAAACGCTAAGATATTTGTCAGATGCAGTCGGGCAGTCTCTACTGTGCATGATTGCATCGTGTGAGTGAGGCGGCGCATGACTGCATTGCATGGAGCAGTGAGGTAGAGGCAGTACACAATGCACTGTGTACCCCTCTGGCACTCAAAGGGTTAACATTACCCGGACCTTGGCCCCGGCATACGGGCTTTTACATTAGTATATATATATTTAGATATCTCTAATCTGTACTGAAAGTGGACATAGGTACACTATCTGAGGTATTATATGAATGATATGAGCATTTGTTTGTGTGGATGTATGAGTGTATGGGAGCCTGAGTTTGCATTGTACACACATATACACAGCGCAACAGTGTCTCTAGTTTATTGTTTTATTTGCTAATGAAGGGGATCTTTGGGGAACATCTGTCTTTTGGCAGTGTGCAGACTGATTACTAAATACACAGTATTTTATATTAATTTAAAGGGGTGCTTGTGTTTTATTTTTTAGACACTTATCTAATTGTTTGTGCTCTTTGAATGAGAGATATGAGCAAATTTAAATAATTTATTGCAATTGGTAATCACTTATCTTCTAAGCAGAAAGACTGAGTTACTTTATCCTGGTCCATTTACAATCTATAAAACATTAGCACTTCTTGAATACTTATAATGATAGCTATGTTAATAGGAGCCCTGGAAAAGGCAGGAATGGGAGCTCCCAGTGAGCATGTTTAACCCCTTGAGTGCCAGAGGGGTATGAAACACATTGTAGAGCAATGCGTTGCATACCTCTCTGGCACTGAAGGGGCTAAGACTAGATTTTAGGCTATGCAAAATAAACTGATATCCTAGCATGTGGGGAATATAATTGTGAAGTACCCCAGGTCATTAGTATGGTATTATTAGTGTTCCTGCAATACATAGCATTAAATAAGTTGTAGAGAAAAGGTATGCAAAAACCACAGACTGCCCCGTTGCCCTCTCTTGGTGCAAGTAGTATTAACCCAGTAAGTGCCAGAGAGGTATCCAACACATTTGTACATTCACCCCAGTATGCCCCCCAAAAAGACGTGGTTAGAAGGTACCCCAAGACAAACAGTTATATTGGCCCCAATCTTGCATATTGGAGATATAACATCAGAGTAAATAGGATTTACGTTAATTTGGATATTATTTGTATGTCATTAATTATTCATGGATACCTGTAAAAAAAGAATAATTTATTTTAAGCATTAGTGCCACTTTAACCAGCTGAATGCTATAGAGAATTCAAATGAATTATGAGGCAATTTGGTAGTCACCTTTAGCATCCATTGGGTTTAAAACCAATTTTATGATTGTAAAATTGGCCCAAAACAACTGCTTTTAAACAATATAATCTTAAAAAATAAAAGTCCATTTTAAAAGGAAAGTGAAAAGCCGGATATGCGTGTGCAGAGTGTCTTTATTTATATATAGAAACACACATTTATGTCCTATAATGATGGATTCAGTTATCTAGCTTTATAAAGTTTATATTTTGTAAATCATTAAAATATTGAGTCTTATTCACTTAGAGGAGCTCCAGGGGGGTTATTCACTAAGGAGTGATGAAGAGATGATGTAGTGAAGAAGACTTCTCCAGTGATCACTTCTCCAATTCCTATGTTATTCTATTAAGCCAATGAACTAAGATCTCCTAATCTGTAGTAACCTTACTGCATTTGCTCCTTACAATAACATAGGAATTGGAGAAGAGATATCAATGGAGAAGCCATGTCTACCTTATCCCCACCTTATTACACTTTAGAGCATCTCCCACCAGTTCTTCATAGTACATCAACCTCACAGTAGTTAGAAAGATAAAAAGTTGCCAAACTTTCAACATTTACTTTTAACCCCTTAACAACCATCCAATCCGCCTTGTGGGCAGCTTCTAAGGACCACAGAGTTTTTTTTTCTCAATGAATTCTGGGATGGCAGAGCAGCGTGCAGCTGTGCTGCCATCCCACAATTCCATTACGTGCCAGGACCATCACAGGTCCTTATGTGCCAGAACCAGCATGATGGTCCTGGAACAGCATGGGTCATTAAGGGGTTAAAAAGTATGTCTTCACTGGACTTGGTGAGAAGAACCTATACTATGTCCACAGCAGCTGCCTCTTCTTCAGTACCACACTGCTTAATATTACGCCTCATTTTCACATAACCGTTGTCTCCCCATTCTTTTCCCCAGCTGAAAGACAAACATAAAATAACATGGAGTTAAAATGAGTTTTCTGGAAAATTATGCTATTTTTCATCTATAATCTGTATTGTATATAAAATGGTATGTAGCACCAAATTCTGTATTAAAGTAGAATTAGCACTTACTACACCTAATAATAAAAAACCCACTTAAGCTACTATTGCCAAAAAACCGTAATGGCCCTAGTGAATCTTGATCTTCTGTCTTTGCTCAAAGACAACATTCTCAATCAGTCCTGAATGTCAGGCCCATAGAGACTGTTTTCAGTTGCTAGAAGTTTTTTTCAAAATGAAGTAAGCAAAGTGCATGAGTGTGCTTAGCCCTTTAAGGACCAGAGAGGTACATAACACATTTTGATGCAATGCATTGTACACCCCTCAGCCTTAAAGGGTTAAGATTACCATGTGGAGTGAACAGAGTCTGAGGATGTATGGTGCTGCTAGCAACTGTTATTTTTGCCTCTATGGACATGACATCACACTGATTTATGTTGTTATAAGGGGCATTAGATTTTCTGGCCATGGTAAGGTACATTGGGGGTTATTATTATGAAGTGTTACATCTTCTTTACTGCATATTAAAGTCATAGGTACCTAAGTCTAGTCATCAAAAGCTGCCAAGACCACAGGTTCTATGACCCATCTGCCTGAGGCCAAGTGCACCAAGTAGCCTATCCTTTATTTTGATTGACTCCCCTGAATTCATGCACAGATATATTTACACCGCAATATGCACAAAGTAAGTGGAGCAATTTTGTATCAAACCAAATGCCCTATATTCCCACAGAATCAAACAGAGGTTTTATCACCTTAATTTGTACTGTATTGGAGACCTCTCTAGAAATTAATGGGTTAAAAGACCCATTTACTTTTATAGGCAGTTTGGGAATTAATGTTTGTCGCCTTATGGATAGAGAACTGGGGCAATTCCGAGGCAAACCAACTGCCCCCAAGGGGACAAACAACAGAATGCACTGTGTGGTGTCCAACACATTGGTGTGTTATGTACTGGAGACCACCCTAGCATTCAAAGTGTTAAAAGTACCATTTAATCCAATGTGAATGTCCCCCCAGTTGGATTGCCTCCAGATTGCTTTGCTTTTATCCCACATAGACAGCAATAGCAACAGTCCTATTACATTAGGGACCTATCCAGCCTTTGAGGGATCAATAGGATTTCTTTATCCATAGAATGCACTTAACACTAGTAGGTCTAGGAAGCTGATCTAATGCAGTTATATAATACTCTCATATATCTGGTATTTTGCTGTAGCCTAACTGACAGACCCTTGGTGGAGGGCACTGCCTCTGTGCTCCTAGACAGACAGTATGGATGGGTGAAAAGTATATATATTTTTTTTTCAACTGGGGATTTTTACAGAATACCAGCAATTTTCCACTTTTTCTATGAAAATTCCCAGATACAGAAACCCCCTAAATGTCCTTCTTTTTACAAACCCAAAGAGATTTGCCACATGAACTTTTCAAGTTCCTGCAGGGGGGTTCTACGTATACCAGTGCTGTGGAACAAGGCTGAAGGTCGATATATGTGGCTCTATAGCTGCCAGGGCAGCAGGGCAAGACTGACAGGTCAGTATGTGTGATTCTATAGCTATCGTGGGACAAGGTTGGGGTGTTAGACTCAGTATGTGTGGTTCTGCCTATACCAGTATTAAGGGACAAGACTGGAGGTCAGTATGTGTGATTCTATAGGTACCAGGGCAGTGGGACAAGGCTGAGAGGTCAGTATTTGTGATTCTATAGCTAAATGAGTGGGGGATTTAATGTGTGGTCCTATGGCTAATGTGGAACAAAGCTGGGGGGTGGGGGTCACAGCAGCAGTGACATTGTAAGGTCGTCCACCTGCTGCTAGACTACAACATCCGATGGGGACAGATGGGAGTTGTAGTCTGGCAGCAGCTGCAGTGCCTAATATTGCCCATCCAGGCTACAAGAAAGTGGGACAAGGCTGTGTGTTCAGTATGAGTGGTTCTATAGCTACTGTGGGACACGTCTGGGAGGTCAAAATGTGTGTTTTTTGTCTCCTGTGGGACAAGGATGGGAGGTGGGGTTAGTATGTGTGGTTTGTGGCTACCATGGGAGAAGACTGGCAGTCAGTATGTATGGTACTAAACTTCTAATGGAGTGGAACAAGGCTGGGGTCTTAGAGAAAAAATCTGAAAAAACAGCACTTTTTGTGGGATTTCCCACAGTAGGTGAAAAGTGCAATTTTTCGCACTTTTATCTTTTCTGGAAGAATGTTTTTGCTCATCCTTAGCAGCTAGACAGCAAATGGTGTTAGACTTTGATAAAATACACAACATTCACATCATAGTGAAATTTTGATGAAAGGATGGCAGCAGGCACTCATGAAGATGACAACAGGATAGTTATTTATTGAAATAAAGTATTAGGTCATTCACTACATTTCAATAAAAGTGTTTCCAACCGATTATCATCTTCCTTCACCTGTCATTTCACAACAAAATGTTAGTTTGTGCTATAATAACTTTAAAAATGTGTCTCTCAACAGTGAGCATTCAATTGCAATAATCAGCAACCCTTTATCACAACGTCTTACATATTGCAATAAGGCTTGTTAAACATGATTATTTATTCATACAATGTGCAACATGAAGGATGGATGCACTGGCATTTATTAAATTAGCTATTCCTTACGATCCTGTAGTCAATATCCTCCACATTCTCATCAGTTGCAGGCTGAGTCCCATGACCAACAATAATTACTGCATGATTGACTTTGTCAGCACAGTCTCAAATATTCCTAATGTTAAGAATACATGGAATATATGTAAAAATATGCAAACTTGATTCAGGGTGAAAGGTTCAAAGTATACAGTGATAAAACAATTATAAGCAGTAGAAAGTTCCCCATCCGCTGTTATTGCATACTGTAAGGGGTATGTACTAATGTGATTCTGTGCTAAATAACACATTTTTAGTTCTGCACCTGCATAATGCCTGTTTACTAAGCAACACCTTTACAATGCTTCCACCATGGGGTTTGCAGAGAGGGGGTATATGGACATTTTGGGTTGTGCCATTTATTTGTTATGTACTAACAGGTAAATAGGAAATTGATGGTAAAATAGCCAATTTCCTAAAAATAAAATTAAGTTGTATAGATTAATAATTTGTTGTACTTCAATCTAGTAGCTTTAAAATAATGCGTTTGTTACAGAAGGATTACAATAAATACTTAAGAATTTGACTGATATATCTTTTAATAAGGACCATTTTGAAGATATAGTCATTTTATTCTACCCTTCTTCCTGTTTCCTGACATCAATTCCTTTTGCAGAGGAGGAGCAGACACTGCAGATATACTGACAGTGCTATGGTTGGCATGGTACTACTACAGATAGCTCAGACAGAGAAATAGATTAATACATGTTTAAGACATTTTTCTACATCCTGAGCATTAACTTGTTGTAGGTAGTGTTCAGGATGTGGTGACAGGCCTCATACAAAGGGACATTTCTCCATCTGTCTAAGCACTGTGTACGGTTGCCATGGCAGCATTCTCTTTCGATTGTTTCATATTCTCTGCAGAAAGAGTTAATGTCAGGAAAAGAAGAAAATAAAATCATGGTCCTGTGATCTGAAATATTACACATCAAAGATAACACAATAGGGCTAATGAATAAATGTAATCTACCCCTAGAAGTCTGATTTGTAGCCAACCAAAAGCTAAAAAAGTTGATAGAGAATTTGAATGGAGCATTGCCGAAGCCCGAAAGGCATTCTAATGAGGGAAGATATCAAGGGCAATGTAAATGAGCTAAGGTGTAAACATAAACTCATCTAACACAGAACCACTAGGGTGTCTGATTATACTGTATAGACATATAGTGATGTTATATGCCATAAATAAAGGTGTACAAAAGTGTAATGTACACACCCTTCTGGTTATTCAATATTGATACCTACAAGATGACTCAAATTAACAGCACAACTGTTAGGTACATGATTATAGTACCCACGGTTTATTTTGATTCCTAAAAGAGCACATTTAGGAAAAAGCCTAGGTATAAGTGTATTTATGATCAA
Source organism: Rhinophrynus dorsalis (assembly GCA_037306005.1). Taxonomy (NCBI): domain Eukaryota; kingdom Metazoa; phylum Chordata; class Amphibia; order Anura; family Rhinophrynidae; genus Rhinophrynus; species Rhinophrynus dorsalis. The sequence goes on from CM074721.1 coordinate 368,527,110, forward strand.
TATTTGTTGCTTTAAAAAATATAATTTTTTCGTGTTTTTCAACTTCAATAAAATGAATAACGTTTATTTTATAGTAATCCCAAGGCATAAGTGGGGTTAATTTAATGCAGAACCTGAGGCTCAAATAGATCTTATATATACTGTGACATCCTTCTTAGGTCTTGAAAGGGAGGGTTTGGTCTTGTGACAATGGTGTTTTCCTTTTTCTTTTGTGATACATTCTATACCCTAGCACATTCCCAACGTTATATAACGCTATTTGTGTTCAGAAATATGTTGGGAGTAGGATGTACTTATTGATGTTGTTGGTGTAACCCTTTTAACGATTTCCTTCCACATTGCTTTTAATTGACACTATGTGAGGATTCTGCTCAAAACATGCTAACATGTCCTTCTCCATCTGTTGCATTACTGTAAGATTCCCCAGCCATGCACCACAGATTTTTTGGCAGTAAATAGATCAGTGAAAGAATGTAGCAAATTCCTGCCCCTCACCTATTGTCAAGGCAGCACTTATGTTAGGGCCATTATCAGCAGACACAAAACCAGCTTTCAAGGAGCAGTGATCAAGCCATTCCCATATCACCTACTCTAGTTTATTTAATACATCTATGGCTTTATGGGACAGGCTATTAAAACTCTGTATACACAAGGGAGTGTGCCAATGGTATGGACTAGCCTGCTGCTGTCTTTTTTTGTTCAAAAGTTTTATTGGGTTGCATAAGTCGAAGACAAATACAACAGACAATAAAAATGCGAGTCAACAATGGGTACAGTGATAGTTTAACAATTCTTGAGAATGACGGTCTCTAACAAATACAGTATAACGTACAGTCATTATAATTTTTGGAAAATTGAAGGTACCAAAACGATATTTCAACACAAGTACTGAGTAAATAGAAAAATGTAAAATGTTAGGGTGAGATTATCAAACCCAATATGACCAAAAATCAAGATTAGAGAAGACAATTCAAACTCGCTTCTAGTGTCGAAATATGCAGTTCCTGTTTTGTATTGTGAATCAAGAATAGGGAAGAAGAAGATGAAAGAAGTAGAAAAAGGGAGAGGTCAGAAATTAGACGGGCAAAAAGAGATAGGTGGAGTGAAGGAGAGGTAGAATATAAAGTGTTGAGGAGAGTTGGAATATTGGGAGATAATATGAGAGAGTAGTTACCAGAATAAAGTCGCGGAGAGTTTAGCTATGAGAGATGGGGGGGATCTGCTGGGGTTGTGTCTAGGAAGGTTGGCAAAATGGGGATTTGCCAGTCATTTAGGACAATTTGGATGTGTAACATTTGGAGAGTAAAGTAGTCAAAGATGTTGGGTCTTGATGTCTATGTAATAGGGTCAGTCTAGTAAATAGAATATGTTCTTCAACTTTAAGCACCCATTCTTCAAACGTGGGAGGATATGTGGATTTCCATTTGAGTGGAATTAAAGACTTTGCTGCATTAAGCATGATGAGAAGGAATAGTCTTTGGTGGTGGGGGCTAGGAGGAAGATCTCTCAACAAGAGAATAAACCAAGGGTCTCTGGCTATAGTGACCTCTAAGACAGATTCCATACGGGATAAGCAGTCTGTCCAAAATTGAGTAATATTAGGGCAGGTCCACCAAATGTAATAACGCTAGGGGGACTTTCGTCCACATCTCCAGCACGTGGATGAGACTGAAGGGGTGATGGCATGAAGTTTTACCGGTGTATAGTACTATCTTGTTAGAAGCTTTAGATTAATTTCAACCATTGCTGTAGAGAAAGAAGAGTTATAAATGGCAGAGCATATACAGGACAATTCTGCAATGGACAAAGACAAATTCAAGTCTTTTTCCCACGCCTTCACGTAAGAAGGTTTGATAAATCTGGTGCTAGAACAGAGTATCTCATATATCTTGCTTATGGATTTACTCTTTAGATGGCTCGGGGAAAAAAAAAGTTCTTCAAATTTAGAAAGAGGACGAGAGAAAGAAGCTGCTATGTCTGAGTGAGCAAGAAGATGTTTGAGCCTAAGATAATTCCAAATTTCCCTGGGGGGGGGGGGGGAATGAATAGACTGTAGGTCTGGGAAACGAGTTATTGTCGTGTCAGTTCGGAAGTGTCTTAATTGAAAGTCTGAGTCAGTTGGCCAATTGGTAAATTGAGATGTTGGGAGAGAAAATCTGGTTTGGCGGGGAGAGAAAATCCTGGTGAAGGGAGATGGAAGTGGAAATAAATTACCATCCCGGTTAGTTTGAGTCCAAACGCGTAAGACCGTGTATCACGGTGCCCGTGATTGCTCTCCTTTTGTGTCAATTACCTATAGGGGCCTCTCCATAGGTTTTCTGATGTTAGTCCGCCCTGCATTGCCTATTTAGACTGAGCCTGGGCACCCTTTGGTTGCCCTTTCGTGGTGTTTCTATGCTGCTAGCATCCTTGCACGTTCCTGAGCTTCCTGGGCCCTTTGCTGTGTTCCTGCTATCAGAATTGTCTGGTTCCTGTAATTACCTGTCCAGTGGTTCCTGCTTCAGCTCCAGATCCAGTTTGAGTTGCTGTCTGATCTCCGCATTCTGCTGCCAGTCTTCGCTGCTGCTCCTGATCCGGTTGACCATTTGAGTGCTGGTTCCTGTCTCCATCTGCTGGTTCCTATCCAGTTTACCTGTAACCCTCTGTTGTTCCTGAGTCGCCTCTGCGACATTTCTACTCTCTGCCGGTTATCCAGTACGCGGGTACTGGTCCGCTCCACAGCCACCCGGCTGTTATGCAAGTTACGATTAGCGTTCCACGTACAGGGTACTGGTTCGCTCCTTAGGCCACCCGGCTGTTATGCAGGTTATGATTAGCGTTCCACATACAGGGTACTGGTTCACTCCATAGCCATCCGGCTGTCATGCAGGTTACGATTAGCGTTCCACGTACTGGGTACTGGTTCTTTCCATAGCCATCCGGCTGTTATGCAAGTTACAATTAGTGTTCCACGTACAGGGTACTGGTTCGCTCCATAGGCCACCCGGCTATCATGCAGGTTACGATTAGCGTTCCACGTACAGGATACTGGTTCGCTCCATAAGCCATCCGGCTGTTTATGAAGGTTATTATTTTGCATTCTACGTACAGGGTACTGGTTTGCTCTGTAAGCCATCTGGCTGTCTATGCAGGTCACGATTAGCTTTCCACGTACAGGGTACTGGTTCACTCTATAGCCACCCGGCCGTTTATGCAGGTTACGATTAGCGTTCCATGTACAGGGTACCGATTCGCACCATAAGCCATCCGGCTGTCTTGCTAGTATCGATTAGCGTTCCACGTACAGGGTACTGGTTTGCTCCTGTAAGCCACCCGGCTGTTTATGCAGGTTACATCTAGCTTTCCCAGTGAGAAGGCACTGGTTCGCTCCATAGCCACCCGGCTGCTATTGCATGCTACTACTACGCTTCCAGTGTGTGGACATTGGTTCGCTCCTTAGCCTTCTGACTGCAGTTGCACCTTGTTGACTTTCTCCCAGTACTAGGTACTGGTTCGCTCCAACATCTTTTAGTCCATTATCGCATTGTGCATTACTGTCTTCCCAGTACATGGGTACGAGTGGTACCTCGGGGTTATTTGGCCTGCCACTTTTGTTGACTTAGCCTCTTATGACATCCTAGTGACTCCTGTTGCCACCTTTACAGTCACTGAGGCTTTAGTGGTTGCCATTCACTCCTTACCAGGATGCCCTGACTGGTATATTGGTAAGGCCGGTAGAACCTATGCCATTATCATCTTGGGTTGCCTTACACGGTATTGGCAGGGCCGTAGAGCCTGTATATCACTGTCTGTCCACTGGCTGCCTTGCCCGGTATATTGGCAAGGCCGGTAGAGCCTGTCTGTTCCTGTACCTACTTCCTGGCTGCCTTGCCCGGTATATTGGCAAGGCCGGTAGAGCCTGTATCGCTATTGTTATTACTACTTTTCCTGTCAATAAAGATATAGGAGGCAAATATAGTTTTTGATACCTTTTATTGGCTAACTAAGCAATAAAGATATATGTATGAATGTGTATGATACCCTAAGGGGTTGTCTTAAACTTTTCAATAAAGTTGTGATTTTACCTAACTTTGTGTCTGAGAGTCGTAACAAACCGTGACACAGTGTTGAGGATAGGATGAGATATAAATTGGTTATGTCGGTCGGCTGATGGAAGCAGAATCTCAATTAGGGGATCATAAGATCGGTAGAAGGATCTTTCCAAATGTACCCACAATTTATGAGCTTTGTTGGCATGCCAGTCGGGTATCGATGCCAATATGACTGTTTGGTAGTAGCAGCATAAATCTAGAGCTCCCAGTCCTCCTCTGGTTCTTTGAGTGAAGAGAAGACGATGACTCAGTCGAGATCTTTTCTGACCCCAAATAAAGGAAGAAAATAATCTAGAGGCTGTAATAAAGAACGAATTTGAGAGGTGTATTTGCAAGGTCTGGAAAAGGTAAAGGAATCTAGGTAATATCATCATTTTAAGGGCATGTATTCTCCCTATCCAAGAAATGTATAATGAAGACCATCGAGTAAGGTCTGATCTAACTTTTTTCAATAGAGGGGTAAAGTTTGTCTGGTAGAGCGAATTAAGATCAGATGTTAATTTAGTGCCTAGATAATTAATAGAAAACGAGGACCAATGAAAAGACAGATCAGAGGTTAAGTACGAAAGTCTATCGGGTGTAAGAAACAGAGGTAGTGCCTCCGATTTTTGCAAATTGACCTTAAAGTCTGAAACCGCGGAGAATGAGTCTAGTTCTAATAAAAACTCAGGAACTGAAATTTCTGGGTCAGCAAATAGATAATTTATAAGTGCTGCCCGAAATAGGTATCCCTCGTATAGAAGAGTTTTGTCGGACGTGATTCGCTAGTGTCTCAATAACAAGGACAAACAGCAAAGGAGAAAGTGGACAGCCTTGCCTGGTTCCATTGGAAATGGGTAGAGAGGAGGATAGGTGCCCGTTAACACAAATCTTGGCATTGGGATTAGTGTATAAAGATCTAACATAGGACATGAAACGAGGGCCACATCCAAAAGATTTTAATGTAGCAAACATAAAGGACCAGTTCACGCGATCAAATGCCTTCTCTGCATCCGTTGTCAACAGGAGAGAAGGTAATTGTTTGTCATTGATATGATGAATTAATGAAATAAGTTTAGTATTATCTTTGGCTTCTCGATGTGGTGTAAACCCTGCTTGGTCTATATGTATTAACTTGGGAAGATGGAGCTTTAATCTTTCGGCTAATATTTTTGCATAGATTTTTATATCTAAATTCAGAAGGGAGATAGGTCTATAATTTGAACAACAGGAATGGTCCTTACCCGGTTTGGAAATCACTGTGATAAAGGCTTCTGTCATGCTAGGGTGCTTGGAAACACCCTCCAGTAATGCTTGGAAGCAAGTCAACAGGGACGAAAGTAAGTCTCTAAAAGTAGAATAGTACAGTTGAGTGAATGCATCCAGGCCAGGGCTTTTGTTCGGGGGAAGAGATTTTATCGCAGAGGTGACTTGATCTAGTAAAATGGGAAGGTCTAGTGATTGGGCCTCGATTAGATCTAATTGAGGTAAATTAGCTGAATGAAGATAGTCAGCTATGCCGGAGGTCCGAGGTGGCAAGTGTACGGAATGAGACTGTAGATTATAAAGCTTCTCATAATATTGTCGAAAAGATTCTGCTATATCTGCAGGAGTGTGTTTACTGTGGCCCAGGGAGTCTTTAATGCGGGGAATGTAAGTGCGAGTGAGGCGCGTTTTGAATTGCTTCGCCAAAAGAGCTCCAGGTTTGTTACCGTGCTCAAAGAAGATTTGTCGAGATCTAAGGAAAGTCTTCTCGACTTTCATAAGAAGAAGGGAATGAAGTTCTTGTCGTAATTGAGATAAAAGGGATAAAATAGAAGGGTCTGGAGAGGATTTATGAATATATTCTAAGCGGTTCATTTCTGTAAGGGTATGATCAAGTTGTTGAAGGCGGAGTTTTTTCTTTTGCAATGCTATCTTAATAAGTTCCCATCTGATAACACATTTATGAACTTCCCATATAGATATTGGGGAGACAGAATTTGATGAGTTTTCTGTAATATATTGATCAATCGAGGTAAGAATAGCAGTAACTACAGTGTCATCTGTCAGTAGATAATCGGCAAGTCTCCATTGATGAGATGAGACAGGAAACTGAGGGTGTTGAAAGGAGATGAAAACAGGAGCATGGTCGGACCAAGTTATATTTCCAATATTGGCCTGTTTGACCATGGAGATGGAAGAGTGTAGAGTCATAACAAAATCTATTCTGGAATATAAGTTATGTGGGTGCGAGAAAAAGGTGTAGTCTTTTGCGTCAGGATGCAAAGTTCTCCATATATCTACTATTCTAAAGTCATGTTGACGAAAGAGTTGACGAAAACAGCTTAAAGTAGATCTGGAATGGGAAAAGGAGCCAGAAGAGCAATCCAAAGCAGGAAATAAGGGGAGATTAAAGTCGCCTTCTAGAAATAGAGCCCCCTCTGTGAAGGAGTCCAATTTTTTTAGAATGCGCGAGAGGAGAGTTGATCAGCACTGGGGGGTGTATATAGAGGCAAATGTAAAAGTACTGAAGTGTATCTGTCCTTTAATAAAAAGAAATCTGCCATTAGGGTCTTTCTTGATAGCAGAGAGAATAAAGGGAATCCTCTTGTGAAATAGAATAGCCACAGCACATTTTTTCATTTGAGCTGAGCTTAAGTAAGCAGTAGAGTAGTATCTATTAGTAAGGTTCATCTCCTGTCCACGTTCGAGATGTGTCTCTTGTAGTAATATAATGTCGCCATTTAGACGATGAAAATAGTTAAGTGCGGTATGTCTTTTCTTAGGGGAATTGAGACCCTTTACATTATGGGAAATGAGTAACAAGGGTTTAGAAGCTGACTGAGAGGTCATTGTGAGAGGAGAAGGGAACATGAGTAGATATGCAATGAAATCCCATAGTAGACCCGAAATTGAATGAATACCTCAGAAGGACCCCAGCAGATCCCCCACAGAGAGGAAGTTGGAATCACCCTCAAAACAATGGAAAACTCCACACTGAAAGATAAGAGGGTGTGCAAGAATAAGAGGAGAAGAAGAGACAGAAGAGGAAGAGAACAGAGAGAGAAAAAGGGAAAAATCTGTCTAGTCGGTGAGGTAAACCAAAGTCGTCCAACTAGCATCAATATTACAGCAGATATGAGGACGGGTGACAACGTCCATATCTCCGAAAAGGGCCATATCTCCATCCCTTCACATGAAAGCATGGTAAGGGGAGAAGATAGGGCAGTCTCAGACTTCGAGAGACAATATAGAAAAACAATATCAATAACAGGTTATTTTACATAGTGTTCATTAATTCCTAAACCATGTAATAAACAGTAAATCAAACATACACTGGATATAACAAATCGAGTATGTAATAGGTATGGGCTCAAGTATGACTAGTATTACTAGGAGTGCAATCTTGGTGATCTAAAGTAATATGAGAGAATGTTTAAACTGTGGTCATAATAGGTAGTAAGTAGAATCTATATGGGGTAGTGCTGACGGGTTGAAAGGCAGAAACAGAACACTACGTGAACAGAGAAGATTGGATCGCTGAATCCATTTTCAATGGTAGACTCCACAGGAGAGTCCAAATATGCAGAGGAAGGAGAAATATTGATTTATAAAGCAAGTGCTAGCAAAATGTGGGGACTAAGGAGTGGGAGAAGAAGAAAGCTGGGTAGTAGAAGGTATTTCCAAAATACTAAGGAGGGTGAAGAAGAGCAAATGATGTGACTTCCCTTTCATCTGCATATCTATATTGAGGTCTTAACAACCTGCTACAAGTGTAGTAACAACATTGAATAATGAAATGTGTAAAAAGTAAACAGAGAGTGATGTGATAGTCATGTTGTGAAATATTGATACAGGAGTACCAGTAAAGATATCCCCCTGTTTTAACCATGTAATGCACAGTATAGCTAGTAGACTAGTCCGAGCTTGTAAAGAAGCAATAGATAATAGTAATATAAAAAGATTGCGTATAATAACTACAGTAGGATGTACATATTGAGATAATGAGGTATCTTAAATAGCAAAAGGGCTTTGCAAACCTGTACATAGATTAACTGCAATTTTCATACAAAATGGAAGGCAGAAATGTCAATTTAGCCATCTGCTTGGCGTGCATGTTTAGCTGATATCAATGGAGAAATCGGAGAGTCAGGAACTCTTCTTCGTTTGCTGACCGTATTCCAGGTAGAATGTGAATTTCCAGCATCATCCCATGATAACGGGTTGTTGTGGAGATGGGCCAAATCTTCTGTGATTTGAAGGTGTAGTTTAGCAATGAAGTCCTTATAATCTCCACGGTATCGCAATATGTGGGTACGTCCATCTTTAGTGGCTATGAGCATTAGAGGAAAACCCCATCTGTATTTTATATTTTGTTGTTTAAGTGCACGAGTGATGGGTTTCAGGTCTCTACGCCATTTTATGGTGAATGGTGAGAGGTCTCCATAGACTTGAATGTCCTGATTTTCAAAAGAAAGACATATTCCTGGTGGCTGTAGTGATAGTCTCTTTATCCAGGTAAGATTGAAAGCGCAAAACGACATCTCTAGGAGCGTCAGATGTTGATGATTTAGGGCGAAAAGCTCTGTGTGCTCTTTCAATCATAAAATGTACATTGGAGCATTAGTGATGGAATGAAATAAACGCTGGAGAAAATCCAATAGTAAATCAGGTCCAATCTCTTCTGATATGCCGCGAAGGCGAAGATTATTTCTGCGTTGCCTATTCTCTAGGTCATCAATCTTCAGTAGGAGATCCAGCTGATGATCTAGTAGAGAAGAGGATTTTGCAGTTAAGTCAGAGGTAAGTGATTGTAGAAAGTCTCTGTCGTCTTCTAAGGCTTCAACTCGCCCACCTAGATGTGCAATGTCTTGTCTGATATCTGTTAATTCGTCGCGGATAAACAATTTAAGATCAGCAAGAAGAACATGAAGATCTCTTTTAGTAGATGGGGCGTCCATAACCTCCGGTTCCGATTCTTTGTCTGAACTGCTATGAGCATCTCATAGTGGAGATCTATCTCTGGGTGTTTTGGGCTCTGTAGGCTTCTCGGCCCGTAAAGACGCGGCGGCCATCTTGGATGTATGAGGAGTAGGTATGCCTTTCGTTTTCTTTGAAAAGTAATCCTTCACATCTTTCACTCTATTAGTTTTCGGTTGCCTCGACATAGTGTTGATCTCAGGAGCAGCAAAGGTGAGTTTTCTCCTGGATAAATAACCTGTGGCAGCCAGATTCAATCTCTCGTGCCTGGAGCAACTGGATTATGCGACCATTCGGATGCGTCCTCAGGCCACGCCCCAGCCTGCTGCTGTCTTTTAATCATGCTATCAGAATCAGAGACATGATTACTGGCTGGCACCTGATGCCACATACTAGTGTCACCCATTGCTGGGAGGGAAATCAAGTGAGCAGTGAGTCATATAGTCTGTAATCTGTCCTCATATCTGTTGTCAGGTGGAATTTGCGGTCGTATGAGTTTTCTAGCCCTTTGCTAGACCACCTGCTTGTACAGTTCTGGCACTGCCTTCCTGGAAAAATAACTGTGGCTTGGGAAATGCCTTAGAGGAGCTACACATGACAATTTCTCTAAAACTTTGTTTTCAATAAAAGAATAGGGCAGCTTGTCAACTACCAACATCTTGGCAACTTTCCCATTCCACAGGTATATTTTGGGATTATTTTTATTACATTTTTGATTCCTTCTCAAGAATTCAGTAAATATAGTTTGGCAGTACATGGCAGAAGAACCATGTAAGTTTATTGATTTAACAACATGACTAGAGAGTTGGTGGAGGTGGCAGCCCTATTTGTGGGCAGTCTATGACTGTTGTCATCTCCTACAGCAAACTCAGAGTAATTCTACTCTGCAGCAGGAGCCATAGGTGTCATTTCAGTGTTATTTCAATTAAAAAAAAATCTTGGCACAGTCTACAACAAATAGCAACATGTTTAGCTTTTGTCTCATGAGTAAAGTTTTTCCATACTGTATACCTCATAGATTGAGGAGTTCCTGAGATACTACTACTACTGGGGCTAGATGTTACTGCAATTGTACTACTACTACTACTAGGTGCAAAGGTGCTACACTTCCAACAGCAGCAGAGCCACTCATCCAAGCTAGGGTTGTGGATTTTGAGAATCTATGTTGTCGCTGGTTGCACAACCAGTTTATAAAAAGGCACAGTGCTCCTTTTCAGAGGTAGCAGACTGAGCCTTTGCCTTTCAGCCTTTCTTACTCTCAACTTCAGTTGTATCTTAAGAAGAGAAGGAGGATGGAGGAATATATTCTAGATCTACATCATCCCTTAAAGCGATATTCACAACATTTGCTACTACTCTCAGGACAGGTATCGGTGTGATTTTTTTGTCTCACTTTCTGATGCAACAGTTGGTTGTGCTTCTACACCTTCTTCTACTATGCCATCAACAATAGTAGCTGACTTGTTGTCATCTTCAGTGTTTTTAGATGGTTTTTAATAGTACTGGTGGTGGTGGAACTCTCTGTGGGACTTTGACCAACTGCATCCCCAGGAGGAGAGAGATCACCATCATTTATTGCACATGTTGCAGCAACCATGGCTGCAGTCAGTTTTTGGACTACCGTTATACTCGCATATCCCTGCACTGCTCCTACTCCTTTCACTCCCTCCCCTCTAGTACATTTGTTGGACATTATTCAACTGATGTGTGTATTTTTACAGTCATGTTCACAATAGAACTGACTGTATGTTATGTCTTGCCCTTAACAAAATACTCTCTCTTCTAGTATCAGTCTGCCTCAGTCACAGCTCACTTCAGGGTCCCTGCCTCTGTCATCCATCAGTCAAATCTTTTCAAATTTTTAAATATTTTTTTTAATTAACTGTCCCTATCCCTACCACTATCAACGATTTTTTTCACCAGACTCCTCTGACACAGAGATAACAGCCAGATCAGGAAGGAACTTTGATTACATCTGCCTGTGTCTTCCCAGTCAGTCACACAATATTTTGGGGTAAATCTTCTTTGCTCCCTTCACACACACCCAGACTCCCCTAACAAATAGATAATAGCCCGATCTGGAAGGAACTTGGATCACAGCAGCCTTCTCAGTATTTGTGGTAAATCTCCTTTGAACCTTTCATACACGCACAGACTCCCCTAACACAGGACTAACAACCAGATCAGGAAGGAACTTGGATCACTGCTGCCTGTCTCATTTAGCCAAGATTTCGGGATCTTTTGGATAAATCTCCTTTATCCCTTCCTCTCCCCCAGAGTGTTGCCAGACTCCCCAAACACAGAGAACACATTTCCTGAATACAAGACGCCCTAAAGTCCTCTCCAGTTTTACTTTATTTGATGTTACTAACTAGCTGCAAAATTGTGCTACTTTTTCCATCTCTCACAAATTAAGAAACATAATGCTACAAGACCCTGACACCCTTTATATACTCTGCTCTGCAGGAGAAGAAGGGACACTTGCCACGTGATGGAGAAAATTCAGTCTTACCATTGATTTCAATTCAATATGCAAGATGGGAGAAAGCAGAAAATTGCCACTTTATTCAAAAAATTTCCTGCCCAAGGGGGAAGTGCCATTTCTCTCCTGTTTCCCCTTTATGGGAAAAGTTGTGCCCAACCCTACTGAGAACAAGTAACCCTTAGTAGTCTATTCTTGGGGATGGTGCACCATTTGATGGATAAGATGAAGTCTGCCATCATGGACAATTACCAGTCTGAGAACATTTCTTTTATGTCATTATTATGCTTTGTCAGTTCAGGTTTGTGTATTTGATTATTATGCTTTGTAGCAAGAAATAATGACATGAAAATATCATCAGTAAGCCATCTTCTGATATCTGAAAGTACTTTACAGATCTATCAAATCAATAGGTTGTAAAGTGTGTTATTGTACCAGAGTTTAATATTAAAAATGTCTGTTACATTCTTATTGCAGGAATATTAACATACATATGAATAACTATAATTATCAAAAAACACAAAAAGAAAGAAAGACTCAAACAGCACCAACACCCCCTCTAATTCACAGGTGAGCTGTCAAGCTGTGAAAATCGGCATAGACTGAAGGGGTAGATAAAAGAGAAAATAAAAAATAAAACCTAACTTTTATTATATACACATAAAACTAGGAATTAATTCTCAAAGCTAATAATACATAAAAGAATATATGTGCGAATTTGGTTTAAGCGTATACTACCAAGCTCATTATCCCAATAATGTTTAATATGTCTCAAATAGAATGCTTCCACCATTAATCACATCCCATATATGTCCAACATATTGTTTTGAACATGAATAATGACCAAACCCACTTGTATGTAGGATGTACGTTCGTAATTCTATATGGTCAGTATAGCATTCAATGATTGATCATATATAATTACAGCTGCCCATTCAGGTTATCTCTAATTAATGGACTTAACAGTATCATATATGTCAAGGGGAGACAATATTCAGGAGAGTGAAGTGTATGTTCTGCAGCATTCACCTTTCTCCACTTTCCCTATGTCTCACCCATACAGACATATATCGGCATACAATATAACAAATCTGAGTTTTCCTCAACAGATATTCAAATAAATTGTAGTAAATTCTGTTTGCCCAGATAATTATATGTAATGTGACTTAGCACATCACTCAGTCCTTGTGACACCTCTTAAGATACTTATGAATAGGTAGTGCCACACTTTAATCTTTATATGAATAACTATAATTACATTTTTAGGCCAAAACATATAATTATACAAGTTGTAAGCATTCAGGAAAATGTGATTTTGTAGTGTATTTTCTGTGTTAACCAACTGCAGTATAGGATACAAATAAAATATAACATTGCTGTTTTAACCCCTTGAATATTAGAGAGACATCCAAAGCATTGGAGACCCCATTAGCATTTCATTTGGTAAAAACACCATTTAATCAATGGGCATTTGATTAATTCCCTATGGTTCAGTTGATTTGCCCCAGAATTGCTGGAGTTATCCTGGTGTGAACCAACTGCACCATATGGGACAAATAGAAGTTCCTGTTAAGGATGCAATGCTTTGGAGACCTCTTTGGATGTCAAGGGATGGCATTCAAGAGGTTAAAAAGCTCTTTGCAAGTGCAGAGGAGATTGGGATGTTTTTGTACCCCATGATACAGTTGGTTTAGTTCATGGTAACTCCAGTTTGCTTTTATAAATATGGGCCATTGTGTCACATACACTGCTTTCCCCAAAGCTTAAAGTAGAGCTATCACTTTGTAACAAATAGTTGAGTGGGGTACCACAGGGATCTGTACCGGGGACCATTCCTTTTAAGGTATGGTATGCCTTTTTGCAGATTATACAAAGATCTGCAACAGGGTAGACATTCCTGGTGGAATAAGCCAAATAACAAATTATTTAGGTAAATTCTAAGAATGGACAAGAGTGTGGTAGTGCAGTATAATGTTGATAAATGTAAAATAATGAACTTGGGACATAAAAATACAAAGGGAAAATATTTTGGCAGTGTTATCAAATTCAGGAGTAATTATTTCTAATGGCTTAAAGGTAGGCAGGCATTGTAACAAAGTGGTGGGGAGTGCAAGCAGGGTGCTGGTATGTATAGCTAGGGATATTAGTAGTATAAAAAGAAAACTGGCCATGGTACTCTACAGATCTCTAGTTAGACCTCACCTAGAGTATTGTGTACAGTACTGAAGGCCCCATCTCCAGAAGGATATAGATAATCTAGAGAAAATTCAGAGAAGGGCAACTAAAATAGTGACTGAATTACAGGAAAAGAAATATCAGGATAGACTAAATGATCGGAATACATATAGCTTGGAGGAGAGAAGAGAGAGAGGCCATATGTTAGAAACATTCAAATACATGAAGGGTTTCAACAAAATGCAGGAGGGAATTACATTTCAAAGGAGTAAAAATGTTAGGACAAGAGGTCATAGTCTAAAAGTAGAGGAACACAGGTTTAGATGAAATGTAAGAAAGTTTAACTTTACTGAGAGGGTAGTAGATAAGTGGAATAGCCTACCAGTAGAAGTGGTAGAAGTTAATACAGTGACAGAATTTAAGCATGCAGGCAAAAGGATGTCCTGAACATAGGACAAGACCAAGGACCAAATACGGTTTGAGGTTTTTTACAGTAGGAAAATGAGAAGACTAGATGGGCCGAATGGTTCTTATCTGCAGTCAAATTCTATGTTTATAAGTTTGAAAGATCTTTCAAAACCTCATATATTAAAGTTTGACATTTGTTATTTAAAACAATAGTTTATGAGATATTAAGCTTTATTTAGTTGCCAGTTTATGCAGAGTAGGCAGTACTGTCAGGCATGCCAGCCACAGATTAGCATTAAACACTGCTCCCACCACTATTCCCAGTCTGCAAGTATGAGTAAATTTGCATAAACTGACATGTAAATAAAGCTTAATATGTCAAGCTATTGTTTAACCCCTTAACGACCCTTGACGGTCATAGTACATCAAGGGTCGATTTGACTTAACGACCGATGACGTACTATGACCGTCATCGAGTTCCGGGCTCCCCCCGCGGCTGCACGCCGTTCGGGGAGTCCGGAACGCAACGGAGCAAAAAAACATTTTTGCTCCGTGGTCGTTGAGTCGCGTCTGCGGCCGGATTCCCCGGTCGTTAAGGGGTTAAATAAAGAATTGCTAAAATAAATATAGGTGATTTTAAAGTTTTCGGTATCACCTATTACAAAGTGACCATTCCACCTTAAAAAAAATACCACAGACATAAGTCTTCTCAATGTGTGAAACCAGGTGTGAAAAGATGGATGAAGATCATGTAGATATATTAGCATTATGTGAACTTAGTTGTATACACGTAATGTAAACCCAGAATTGTGTGAATCTACGATTAGTAGGAGGGGAAACAGGTACGTTTATTATTTAAAAGACAAATAAAATGCTTTTTCTTGGCCTATTCCTATATGAGCATACTTAATTAAAACCCCAGGGTTGTATTGTATAGCCACAAAGCAGCTCCTATCGGTCAGAAAAATGATTCCTTTGGCTGGCATGTAACCTCGAAGTATGTTTTTTTTTTTGTCAGAGAATTTACCGTATGTGGGTAACATAATCAAAATGGCCATTTGTCTGCTGTTACATTTGTTTTTAAAGTAATGAGATAGTAATGTTTCACAAAAACAGCAGCTACAATTGATCTTCATAGTATTTGAGCCATAGAGAGTGTAAATTCAGTACTGTCAGACTTGTAGTTCAAGAGTAATTGAATGATAAAGTATCCCCCTCCCGCCCCTTTTACCTAATGTAAGCCCCCTCTCCTCAGATGTTGGATCTGGTCCAAAGACCAGACAGCTCACAGCAAGGAACAATCTTCTTACTATAAGAACAATGAAAACCCTGCCCCCCTTGAAAGGTTTTTCAGCTTTTTCCCTTATCTTAATTGATGATTGTCCCTCTCTGCAATCTACCTGGACCTGCTGCTCTGAGGTGAGCAGTGTTATATCAGTAAAAGGGGCGGGAGGGGATATGTTATCATTCAATTACCCTTGAATTACAACTCTGACAGAATTGAAATAACACTCTCCGAGGCCCAAATACTATGATGATTAATTAGAGCTGCTTTTATTATGAAACATTACTATCCCTTTAAAGCTTCTGTTTTCAATGAAAGAAAAGGGCAGCATGTCAACCGCCAACATTTTGGCCAGTTTATTATTCTACAATAAAGTTCTAAAGTTCTTCCTTAGGTTAGATGTCTCATAGATTGATTGTAATAAAATTCCACAAGGACATATAAATAAGACTTTAAAGGGATAGTAATGCTTCACTTTATCTTTATTTTATTTTGTAGACCTTAAAAAAACATGAAGAACGATATGTTTGAGAGATATTCACAAGCAAAGTTTCCTCTCCCGCCCCTTTTACCTAGTGTAAGCCATCTCTTCTCAGATGTGAAATCCAGTCCATAGACCAGACAGATAACAGCAGGGTACAATCTTCTTCCTATGAGAACAATGAAAGCCCTGCCCTCCTAGAAAAGTTTTTTCAGGTTTTTCCCTTATCTTAATTGAAGATTGTTCCCTCTCTGCAATCTACCTGGGCACCTCCCTTCTGCTCTGTCTGAGCAGTGTTACTTCAGTAAAAGGGGCAGGAGGGGGATACTTTGTCATTGAATTACTCTTGTACTGCAACTCTGACAGAATTGAAATAACACTCTCCTAAGTCCAAATACTATGATGATTTATTAGAGCTGTTTTTATTATGAAACATTACTATCCCTTTAACTCCCTTCCTCTAGAAACATGAATATTGTTCTCAAAAATGTTATCTATTGTGAGAGGTGAACACCTGCTTATTTCTTATGAGAATGAATAGGGGAGGCATATGATGTCAGATATTCTGAGGGGCCATTTTTTTAATATAAAGACCAATTATTATTAATTGGGCGCATGTTCTTTGAAATATTCGTTCATGCAATCTGCAGTCTCACAGCGCCATCTTCTGGTTTAAAAAATGTTTTTAGTAAGTTTGGTAAATATAAAAGTTATCGTTTGTCTAATCAATCAAAAAAGCTCTCTAAAAACTTTGTTCAGCACCATATTTTAAAAGACTGATAGGTGGAGCCCTTAGAAAATAATTTGATTGTAATAAAAGCAACATGCAGAGAGAGGAAAGGGGCTTTTTCCTGTTTTTTTTTAGTTTTGGTTCATGAATCCTTCTAAATGTGTGAAGGTATTTTCCAGACAGCAAATAACCTGCCATTCCATGCATACCAAGAGCAAAACAAATCTGCGCTCCTCCATATAAACTAGCCAAATGAGAACCCTGTGTAAAACATATATCATACCACTTTAATACATTTTGGGGTCTTTGTTGCATAGATTGGCCAAAGTATGTCTAAGCCCGCCTGCCACGTCAAGGCTCCCCAGTATTAGGTGAGTACCTAACTATTCATACAATCATTCCTATCTAGGTTAAAAATGCCCCTGATGATTCTTGAAAGTAACGTGTAGGGTGTATTAAAAACATTTGACACATTTAAAAACAGTTTCAAACACATTCATGTTAGGACTCACCTTCAGTGGCCTGCAGGGTGTGGGTATTTGGCTAGAGGGCTGGAGCTCTCAGTCCCCTTGCTACCACTTGCATTGGGGTTCTTAAAGGAAAGGTTTTGGCCTGGTGTTCTGGGCTGTCTGACCTATGCTTAATGCAGTCTAGGCTTTGTGCAAACCCCGTGTGACCTGTGGGGGTGGGTGTAGAAGCAATTTATTTGTAAAATTAATGTATAAGTTAATGTGAGTTAGCGTTGGGAGGTTTTTGTTCCTTTTGCTTCATGCATACCAAGAATCAAATCTAAGAATTGGTAAATATATGTTTTCTTGTAAGTAATCCTGTGAAACTTCTAAGAATTAATATCTGGGATAATTCATGTGACCATTCTTAGTGGGCCTGGCCAACCCAAAGGGGAATTGTTACACAGAAGAAGTATTGGCTTGTTAGAATATTCTTTAAAAGTTATACAGGATAATTTAATTACCATATATCTGAATGGTGTGAGGTAAGGGTGTTGCAGTTTAGATCCAATTAGGGATTGCAAGAGTTAATCTAGGGATTGATTCTCCCTGTTGCTAGATTAGTCTCCGTGTAAATTAATGGAATATGCAGAGCTGCATTTTTTCTTTGTGTATAAATGTACCTACAGATGACAATTGTATACAGATGATACACTTGAATTGTTGTTTCTGAGATTTTCATTGATGCTTCTGTGATCTTGGTTTTTCACTGTTAACCCTTTACTGACTGCTATATTGGTAGTTTCCCTTTTTTCTCAATTGGTGTGTGGTTCCTTTAAGAGATTCCTGTGATTCATGTATGCTAATCTCATTGCATGTTTAGATTGTATTGTGACGTCTGTGATTTGTCTGTTGGGATAATAATTACCATATGGTGAAGATTCTGACAGACAAAGGTACATCCACCATCTTGGAACTGCATTTACAGTTTTGTACTGTGTAGCTATCCATAGTTTTTTTAACCCCTGCAGTGGTGTTTCTTTTATAGCTTACATGATGTTGCATTTATAACCGTATAGCTTACTGAGTTTTGCTGATATAATCATTATATGCAAAAGATTATTGTGGAAAATGTAACCTGTTGCTAAGAAATGTATTTACAGTTTGTGCTTTGTCTAGAGAATATGCACATTGAAAACTGCAGGGACAAATGTGAGATCAATGTGAGGTCATTGTAGTTCTGCAGTTTTTCCTGGGGGTGCCATTTCAACCCTATGGTGCAGATGTTTTTCTCCTTGAATTTTTACCTCTTTAGCTTGATGAATGATGTATTTTGTGTGCTGTTCCCTACATTTTGTGTCACAGTGGGACATATTTATCAAGGTAATGTTTCAGTAAATCAACAATTGTCTATTAAAATGAGCCAAACTGAAGAAAAAAAAACAAAACAACTGCAGATAAATAATTACATTCTATTTATCTAATCCTTTAGATCCTTTTCTAATTAATGCAAATAATTTTGTATGAGGTTTAAAAGTTTGTTTGGTTATATTTTGCCATGGGGGGAGGGGGGTGTATCTCACAAAACAAAGGAGATACCATTTTAAATTGAACATATCTATATACAGTCAGGTATCTAACATATCTATATACAGTCATATAAACTGCTATTCATATAAACTGCAGCCAACTGCATCATAAATTGTAATGGTCAATTAACCCTTGCTATGCTTCTGTGTTCAAATATTGCTAACCTAAACCTCTAGATACATATATGTAAGCTCTGAATGCTGGGAAGTACTTATTTCTTTATTTAACATACTTTACTATATTTCAGTTTTATTTATATACTAATATATGACTTTGTCATATACTGTATGTGAGGTATATTGATGTGTTCTACTCTGTATCCACTCATGCATTAATTTGCACTGATTACTATTCTATATATTTTATTTTATATTTAATTAAAATTGAATATTTTTTCACAAATATGTGTAATTGATTTTAATCAATGTATACATAGTAACATTGTTGAAAAGGCTGAAAAAAGACATGCGTCCATCAAGTCCAGCCATGCCAAAATACCTCTGTTGATCCAGACAAAGGCAAAAAAAACCTATTGAATCCATTTCCCATTAAGGCCCAAGTGTGTAAAAAATTCCTTCCTAAAGCCAAAGTATGCAGAGACTTTTCATTATGTGAAATGAAATCTCGCGCTTTCATGCAGGGCGAGATTCTTATTTCACCCTTTTGATCATAGTGACATGTTTAACATGCCACCTAGCTACACGCTTTTTTTTTTGTGCGACTTTTTAAAAGTTAACCCACAACACATAATCCTAGGGAACAACAACGTTATGTCCTCAACCCACACCAATTCCCCTACTTGCCATTTCCACTATACAGTATACGTTTGATTCCCAGTATGTTTAATCTACTTGGTTAGAATTATATTCAACGGTGCCTTTCTTTGCTTGGTGGCCCTGGTGTTGTACATACACCCAGTTTGTCTCAGTGGAACTGTGATCTGTGACCTGATTCATCTTGGTGGAGATTCACTGAGCTGTGATGAAGGGTTGATAAAGTGGAGGTGAAGTGGCGATGACTTCTTCAGTGATATCACATCCCCAATTCCAATGTTTATCTATGTAACCAATGCACTAAGATCTCTAAAACTTGAGACATGTTATTGAATTGTCTCCATAGAATAACATGGGAATTGATGAAGTGATAAACTGGAGATATTGCCTATACTTAATCACCTCTTCATCACCTCTTAGTGAATGTTCCCCGTGGAGCACTGGATTGTAACCCTGTTGACTTGTCTTTGTTGTCGGTTAACCCTTGGAGTGCCGGAGGGGTAGTCAATGCATTGTGGAGAGGTGCGTTGATCATCCCTCTAGGACTCAAGGGGTTAGGTGCTGACTTCACTGTGTGTCCATGGGTGACATTGTGGAGGAACATTAAGTATTTTTATCTGAAAACATTTTGGCAAGCCTAGTTTGTGTATATTGTGTTTAATCAACACAGCAACAAGAGGGTTAAACTGGGATTTGGACAGGATCAAGGCCGGATTTGTAATTAGGCAGAGTAGGCATCTGCCTACAGGCACACCCCACAGAGGGGCACCTGTTATTCGGATCATTTTTTGCCTTCTTTTATTTGCCCTTTTTATTAGCCACAGCCCTTGCGCGGTTGCTCCCCTGCTTGGCGCCCGCGGCCCTCAACAACATGGTGAGGTCTCAGTCTGTGCCTTCTTCGGCACAGACCTGTAGCTGCTGAGCTCCCTCATCGGCTCTATAGTAAGGCAGAACGCTGGAAGATGTCATCATCTCCCAGCACTCTGCATTACTAAAGAGCAGACCACGCGGGAGCAACAGCAGCTGCAGCTTTGTGCAGAAGGAGGGGGCACAGACAGACCTCTCCTCTCCAGGGTAGGAAATGGTCACGGAGGGCAATATGGAGATGATGGGGGCACTGTGAGGGTCAATATGGAAATTATCATGGGGCAATGTGAGGGGGTATGGAGATGATGGGACAATGTGAAGGGCAATATAGAGATGATCATGGGGGCAATGTGAGGGTCAGTATGGAGATGATGGGGGACAATGTGGAGAAGATGGGGGGCTAGTTGGAGATAATGGGGACAAGTTGGAGCAGGTGCTGGCAATGTGGAGAAGATGGGGGCAATGTGAGGGCAATATGGAGCTGATGAGAGCAATATGAAGCTGATAAGGGGCAATGTGGAGATTAGGAGCATTGTGGAGATTGCAAATCGGGGGGGGGGGGCTTCAGATATCTGTGCCTACAGGCTCCTGAGATGAAAATCCAGCCCTGGACAGGATTGGGCCTACCTGAACCCTCTCAGTGCTGTGTTGGTGCAGTTGTGTGTATCAATGGTGGCCATGTGTTGAGGTGTAACTGTGTGTGGTTGTAGTGGTTATGTGGGTTGGTGTGGAGTGTATGTAATGATGGACTTACCAGTAGTATGGAAGCTGCTTTTGTCCCCAGTGTCAGATCTGCCTCAGCATCTCCTTCCAGCTCGGTGCCTCGGGCGTGAAGGGCAACCTCACCCATCTTATTCTTCACCAGTCTCTTGCAGTATCCCCATCACTTTGTAATAGACTGCATGGTACAGCTGAGGGTGGGCACTGCATTCACTTTGCTGAGCACCTGACTCCAGGTGGCCTTCATCCTATCAGACAAGCCAGGGACACTCTCCCTCGGGTACAGGATACTCTCACTCTCTAAGAAACTCTGGACGATGGCCATGTTCTCCTTGTATTTATACTGGAGGTTCCTCAGCCTCTCCTTATCTGCTCCAGTCTGTGAGATGTCAGAGCTGTGGCTACAATATCCTGCCTGTACTACCCCTGACTATGTGGGGTGCTCCCCTACAAGTATCCCTCATCCCACTGACTGTTCTGTCCCTGTCCTTCATGTGTCTCTCCTAGGCTGGGTCCCCCTCTGCCCAACAACTGACCTCCCTCTCCCACTCCTACCAGAATGGGGATGCCCTCTTGACCTTCCTCCTCTCCTGCTACTCTCCTCGTCCCTCTCTCCTGCTGTCCTCGCCATCATGCACCCACTCACATCCAGGCACTCACACAGTCCTAGCAGTCCTCACAGTCCTCGATTCCACTCACACTCTGTCACTCTCTATCACTCAGTGATTCACACTGTCAAAAAAAGAAAAAAAAATTCTAGTATGTTATCAACAAAAAAAGCTATGTGTGTGTGTGTGTGTGTGCTTGTGTGCGCGTATGACAAATGTGCAAAAGTGTATGATGTGTAAATTTATGTGCAAGTCTCTCTGCTTCGAAATCCTTCTACCTGCCTTTGATGTACGCTCCCCTCTCTCTCTCTAATTTGCTATCCTCCGCTCCTGGGTCCTGTGCTCTAGCTAGCAAAACTCAAAACACAGACAAGGTATATTGGTTATTTTGGGGTGTATATGGGTATATTTGAATGTATGTGATACTTTGGGGTGCTGTGATTGGCTGTGGGTTTTAACTTGTCTTGATAACAATCAAGGTTGTTAGATAACATCGACCGTTATGTTTTTTCTTGACTTTAAACTTACCTTACTTTGATTATTGGTTGATTTGGATTCACGATGATGTGAAAAAAGTGCAACACAGGTTTTTTGGTTACATGGATTTGTTGGGCCTATGCTTGTTAGCAATTCCTGTAGACTACGATGTGAATACAACTTAAACATATATTAACGATCATTGACCTTTTTTTACTTTAATACTGGTTATACCAGGCTCCTATAAACCAAGTCCATAGAGTGCCTACAGATACTGCCACCACACCCACCACCTCCACAGTTGATGTTGTTAAAGTAATAAAGTTACACAGTTCTTTCACTATATTGCCATCCTATACTTACTAAGTTTGTAGAAAGATGTCAAAACCTGCACAAAAATAATGCAAAAGTACGACTGTAGAATAATAACCTTGCCACTGTTAGTCGAAATTGTAAAGAGATGCCCAAAGAAATTACAAACTGCAAGCTATGAAAGGGAACGCCCTTAGCTTTGTGCCAAGAGGAGCTGCTGGCAGTCAAGTTCAAGACAAAAACGACGTGTACATACTGACAACTATGCATGACGAGGGAACTGTGCCAGTCTCTGTCCGTGGCACGGTCCTTAGGAAGCCAGTCTGCATCAGAGACTACAATAAACACATGGGGCGTGTTGATCTTTGTGATCAACTCATGCAACCTTACCTCACCATGAGAAAATCTAGGATGTGGTAAAAGAACGTTGCCATTTTCCTGATGCAGACTGACATTTATTTATTTATTTATTTATTTATTTATTTATTTTTTATCAAATCAAGTTTTATTGAGTTTTGAAAACTGCAATACAAGGAGGGGAGTACAGAAAGTAGAAGACGAGGGAAGGGGAGGGGGGAAGGACAATCTCCATTTTATAAAAGTACAAACATACAGATCGTAAAGCAAAAGGCAGGGAGGATGTATAATAAGAGGCCTGAGAAGGAGACATTCCTGCCTAGAAAAGAAGGGGGGGCCGTGAAATTCGGCTGCCCTTCTTCAAAAAGTTCTAGTGAAGGTTGAAGTTGGAGAGAGAGAGAGAGAGAGAGAGAGAGAGAGGAGGAGAAAAAAAGGGGGGAGGTGGAGGGATGGTAGAAGGAAGGCAAGGAGAAATAGAGGAAAAAGAGAGAGAAAAGATGGGAAGGAGGAACGAGGAAATCCCACACCAAAGGTCCAGCACCAAGCTGTTACAGCTTACCTTAGTTTCAGCGTCATCTACAGGCGCAAGGCTTCAAGCATGCAGCAGGCCTCTGTTTTATGTGTTTGCTTCCTGTAGTTTCCTCCTACTTACTTTCTCCCTCTGAGCTGCTCCTCCTACCTACTTCCTGTGGAGTGGTTTAAAAGGCAGATTGAGTCCTGACCCAGTTGCCCTAGTGTTGTTGTTCATAGCAGTTCTATTACCTTGGGCTCTGTGTATGACCTGGCTAGTCTTCCATTCAACCTGGTGCTGACCTGTGGCTCTGGCTGATTAACTGAACTATGTATGACCTGGCTTGTCTGACTACCCCCTTTGGTGCTGACTTGTGGCTCTGTCTGACTATTCTTACATTTGGTCCTTGTACCTAGCAGACACCCAACCTAGTGTGGACCTGGGGCTCTGGTAGACCAGCTCTGATACTGACTGCAGGAGAGTCAGCTATCTAATTCCCATTCTGACTGCAGGCGTAAGTCAGAGTTTGCTCCATTCTGACTGCAGGCGTGAGTCAGATATTGCTCCCTGCTGACTGCAGGCTTGAGTCGGTATGCCTGATATGTCGGATAAAGATCCTGGTTCCTGCTGAGACTACCAGTGGCTAAGGCCTAATCTCTAGCACTGTCGTTTAGCCTTGCATCCTATTATTCCTGATAGCAGGATTGCTGGCTTTAACCCTTTGCCTGTTCCTTTGTATGTATATGTATATATTTTCTTTGTTTGTTTTGTCAATAAAACTGCATTAACTACACCGTACTGACTCCTGAACTTTTCTGGGTATCTGTGACAGTACGCAAGGGCCATGAGTTCAGATGGTGATGGCAATGCAGTTTTTCAAAGCATCATAGAGAGGATGGAGACACTGAGTCAGTGGCTGGATCAGTTGTCTTTGGCCATGCAGACGGTTTCACAGCGCACTGCTCATCTTGAGAAAATTTGTAACTAATTGGTGGCCGTCTACGAAACTTCCCAGGCACCATTGGTCCCAAACCCTCCTGATGCAGGTATGGTAAGAGATTGACGGGCTCTGCTCAGCTCTCACAGCTGTATGGTGGGGATCCAGAAGGTTGCCGTGGTTTCCTGAACCAGCTAGGCATATATTTTGAATTGGTACCATATGCCTTTCCCAATGATCAAAGTAACGTTGTTTTCCTTATCTCCCTCTTCACGAGCAGATCACTGGCATGGGCCAATCCAATATGGGAGACTAATAAACCCATTGTTCACAATTTCTCTGATTTTGTGAAATCATTCAAACAAGTCTTTCATAGGCCAGGCCGCGTGGCTGTGGCATCCAAGCATCTTATGACCCTGTTCCAGGGTAATCGCCTGGTGGCCGACTATGCCATTGAGTTCCGTACCCATTCCGCCAAGGTAGACTGGAATAACGAGGCCCTGATGGCCGTTTTTTTTCATGGGCTCGGTGACACCATGAAAGACGATATTGCGGCACGTGACCTACCCAACAATTTAGACTTACTGATCGATTTCTGTATTCTGGGAGATACTAGTGATGAGCGAGCATGCTCGGCCGAAGCTCGGTTCGGCTCGAGCATCGCTCTGCTCGGCACATGGCGGTACTCGTACGAGTACCGCATGTGCTCGCCCGCCATGTTCGGGTCTCCTCCCCGCACGTTTCGCGGCTGCTGCGCAGCCAATAAACGTGCAGGGAGGCTCTGACATCAGTGTAATGCCAGCAGCCATGTTGGCTGCTGGCATTACACTGATTGGCTGGCCAGAACCCGTGATCGGGTGCTGTATAGCACCTGACCAGCGAGTTCGGCTCAGTCTTAGCCAGGGAGAGATGAGGATAGGAAGGGAAAGTCAGTGTAGGGAGAAGAAAAGCGAATTTGTAAAAAAAAAGACCCAAAAGTCCTTTTTAGGACTACTGTGTGTGGGGGCAGCAGTTTATTTTGTTTGGGGGGGCAGAGATAATCAGAGATAGATTAGCAGCACATTCTGTTTAGTGTGCAAAGTTGCAGATTAGAGCACATTCTGTTCAGTGTGCAAAGTTGCAGATTAGCAGCACATTCTTTTTAGTGTGCAAAGTTTCAGATTAGCAGCACATTCTGTTTAGTGTGCAAAGTTTCAGATTAGCAGAACATTCTGTTTAGTGTGCAAAGTGTAAAATATCAAAGTCACATATTCCATTTACTGTGCCGAGCCGCAGTTAAGAAGCACATTCTGTTTAGTGTGCAAAGTTGCATATTAGGAGAACATTCTGTTAACTGTGCAAACTGTAAAATATCAAAGTCACATATTCCATTCACTGTGCGTAGCCGCAGTTAATAAGCACAATCTGTTTAGTGTGCAAAGTTGCATATTAGGAGAACATTCTGTTAACTGTGCAAACTGTAAAATATCAAAGTCACATATTCCATTCACTGTGCCGAGCCGCAGTTAATAAGCACATTCTGTTTAGTGTGCAAAGTTGCATATTAGGAGAACATTCTGTTAACTGTGCAAACTGTAAAATATCAAAGTCACATATTCCATTCACTGTGCGTAGCCGCAGTTAATAAGCACAATCTGTTTAGTGTGCAAAGTTGCATATTAGGAGAACATTCTGTTAACTGTGCAAACTGTAAAATATCAAAGTCACATATTCCATTCACTGTGCGTAGCCGCAGTTAATAAGCACAATCTGTTTAGTGTGCAAAGTTGCATATTAGGAGAACATTCTGTTAACTGTGCAAACTGTAAAATATCAAAGTCACATATTCCATTCACTGTGCCGAGCCGCAGTTAAGAAGCACATTCTGTTTAGTGTGCAAAGTTGCATATTAGGAGAACATTCTGTTAACTGTGCAAACTGTAAAATATCAAAGTCACATATTCCATTCACTGTGCGTAGCCGCAGTTAATAAGCACAATCTGTTTAGTGTGCAAAGTTGCATATTAGGAGAACATTCTGTTAACTGTGCAAACTGTAAAATATCAAAGTCACATATTCCATTCACTGTGCCGAGCCGCAGTTAAGAAGCACATTCTGTTTAGTGTGCAAAGTTGCATATTAGGAGAACATTCTGTTAACTGTGCAAACTGTAAAATATCAAAGTCACATATTCCATTCACTGTGCGTAGCCGCAGTTAATAAGCACAATCTGTTTAGTGTGCAAAGTTGCATATTAGGAGAACATTCTGTTAACTGTGCAAACTGTAAAATATCAAAGTCACATATTCCATTCACTGTGCCGAGCCGCAGTTAATAAGCACAATCTGTTTAGTGTGCAAAGTTGAATATTAGGAGAACATTCTGTTAACTGTGCAAACTGTAAAATATCAAAGTCACATATTCCATTCACTGTGCGTAGCCGCAGTTAATAAGCACATTCTGTTTAGTGTGCAAAGTTGCATATTAGGAGAACATTCTGTTAACTGTGCAAACTGAAAAATATCAAAGTCACATATTCCATTCACTGTGCGGAGCCGCAGTTAATAAGCACAATCTGTTTAGTGTGCAAAGTTGCATATTAGGAGAACATTCTGTTAACTGTGCAAACTGTAAAATATCAAAGTCACATATTCCATTCACTGTGCCGAGCCGCAGTTAAGAAGCACATTCTGTTTAGTGTGCAAAGTTGCATATTAGGAGAACATTCTGTTAACTGTGCAAACTGTAAAATATCAAAGTCACATATTCCATTCACTGTGCGTAGCTGCAGTTAATAAGCACAATCTGTTTAGTGTGCAAAGTTGCATATTAGGAGAACATTCTGTTAACTGTGCAAACTGTAAAATATCAAAGTCACATATTCCATTCACTGTGCGTAGCCGCAGTTAATAAGCACAATCTGTTTAGTGTGCAAAGTTGCATATTAGGAGAACATTCTGTTAACTGTGCAAACTTTAAAATATCAAAGTCACATATTCCATTCACTGTGCGTAGCCGCAGTTAATAAGCACATTCTGTTTAGTGTGCAAAGTTGCATATTAGGAGAACATTCTGTTTACTGTGCAAAGTTGCAGATTTGCAGCACATATTCCGTGTAATATGAAGAAGGCGGGTAAAAAGGGACGGGGAAGTGGACGTGATCCTGATAGTTCAGGGCGCGGGTCAGGACGCGTAGAAACTGTGCCTGGTGCCAGAGCACAAGACAGAAAGACATCCACCATACCTAGCTTCATGTCTCAGTTTACAGGGCATCGCAGGACATCACTCTCGAGGTCCGACCACTGCGAACAGGTGGTCGGTTGGATGTCAGCTGATACTGCTTCCAGTCGGTTAAGCACCACCCTGTCTTCCACCAAGTCCACTCTCAGTAGCCAAGAGTCTGGTGAACATAATCCTCACCCTGATCATCCTTCCTCCCACCATAGAGGATCTGGTCAAAGAAGTGATCCCACACTGGGATATAGTGAGGAGCTCATCTCATCACCAATCCTTAATTTGAACCTCTCTCCAAGCACGCTTGCAGAGGAACATGACATCTTGTGCCCTGATTCACAACCTCTAGAGGGTACCCAATCACAAGAAGATGACAGAGGTGAACGGCATTTAAGGTCAAAGGAAGTGGATGATGATGATGATGAGACACAGTTGCCATTAAATCAACCACTATTACTGTCTCAAGACCTTGATGAGGAGGATGATATACAGTTGTCAATGACTGAGTATGTGGTGGGATCAAGACATGAGGAGGATGATCAGAGTGAGGAAGTGGAGGAGGACTTGGTGGACGATGAGGTGACTGACCCCACCTGGGAAGGTGTAGAGCCGAGCGATGACAGCAGTCCTGAGGGTGAGCCATCTGCAGCACCGCAACAGGCTGGAAGAGGCAGTGGTGTGGCTACAGAAAGAAGGCGGACCGCACCAAACCGGCCCGCAAATGTTCCACGGAGCACCCCCTTGCGTAAATCTCCCTTGCCAAGGGGTAGGTGTTCCGCGGTATGGCGTTTTTTTAAGGAAAGTGCGGACGACAAAAGAATTGTAGTTTGCAACCTGTGCCACACCAGAATGAGCCGAGGCATGAACACTAGAAACCTCACCACCACCAGCATGATCCGACACATGGCATCCAAGCACCGTAATAAGTGGGAGGAACGCCCGGATCGCCAGTCTGTGTCTGCAGGCCACACCACTGCCTCCTCTTCCCCTGTTTTCGGTGCCGGCCAATCGCCTGTCGAAGGCGCAGGCCCGCATACCTCCCGCCCTGCACCTGTACCATCTGAAGCACCATCAGCGACCACATCCACTTCCCTGTCCCAGCACAGCGTCCAAATGTCGTTACCCCAGGCATTTGAGCGCAAGCGAAAATACCCAGCCACCCACCCACAGGCCATAGCACTAACCTCACACCTTTCCAAATTACTGGCCATCGAAATGCTGCCATTTAGGCTTGTGGAGACTGAGTCCTTCCGCAGCCTGATGGCAGCAGCTGTCCCTCGGTACGCAGTCCCCAGCCGCCACTACTTTTCCTGGTGTGCCGTCCCCGCCTTACACCACCATGTGTCCCGTAACATCACCCGTGCCCTGACCAACGCAGTTACTGGGAAGGTCCACTTAACGACTGACACATGGACAAGTGCTTGTGGCCAGGGACGCTACATTTCCCTGACGGCACACTGGGTGAATGTCGTGGAGGCTGGGAGCGACTCGGACCCTGGGATGGCACAGGTGCTACCCACGCCGAGGATTGCGGGCCCTACCTCCATCAGGGTTTCCGCCAGCACCTACGTTATTGGCTCCTCCTCCTCCGTTTCCACCTCCGAATTCTCTGCGCGCAGCGCCACTCACCCATCAGCCGGTAGCTGGAAGCAGTGTAGCACTGCAGTGGGGAAGCGTCAACAGGCCGTGCTGAAGCTGATCTGCCTTGGGGACAAACAGCACACGGCCTCAGAGCTGTTGCAGGGGATTAGTCACCAGACCGAGCAGTGGCTCTCGCCACTCAACCTGCAACCAGGCATGGTTGTGTGTGATAATGGGCGTAACTTGGTGGCGGCTTGGAGCTCGGCAAGCTCACACACGTACCATGCCTAGCGCATGTATTTAATTTAGTGGTTCAGCGATTTCTAAAAACCTACCCCAATTTGCATGATCTCTTGACCAAGGTGCGCCGCGTGTGTGCACATTTCCGTAAGTCATCAACAGCTTCAGCCAGCCTGTTGAAGCTGCAGCAGCGCTTACAATTGCCAGCTCACCGGCTGCTGTGTGACGTGAGCACGCGCTGGAACTCCACCTTCCACATGTTGGCCCGGCTTTGTGAGCAGCAGAGGGCAGTAGTGGAGTACCAGCTGTTACACGGTCGTCGCCTCTCCGTTCAACTTCCTGTAATCAGAAGTGAGGAGTGGGAATGGATGTCAGACCTCTGCGAGGTTTTACGCAATTTTGAGGAATCGACACAGATGGTGAGCGGCGATAACGCTATTATCAGTGTAACCATCCCACTTCTGTGTCTACTGAAACGCTCGCTGCTCACAATTAAAACCGACGCTTTGCATGTGGAAGAGGTGGAAATGCGGGAGGAAGAGCTTACACAAGGTGATAGCCAGAGCACCCTCACTTCGTCTTCTCAGCGACAATTGGAGGAGGCGGAGGAGGAGGAGGAGGAGGAGGAAGACACGGTTGCCTCCGCTACAGAGGGTAGCCATGGAACTTTAGTTCCATCTCTTCAGCGTGGGTGGGCAGAAGAGGAGGAAGAGGATGAGGAGATTGAGAGTCATCCTCCTGGTGAGGACAGCGAAATCTTGCCTGTTGGTACTCTGGCACACATGGCTGACTTTATGTTAGGCTGCCTTTCCCGTGACCCACGCGTTATACGCATTTTAAACAACACGGATTACTGGGTGTTCACCCTTCTGGACCCCCGCTACAAAGAGAATTTCTCATCTCTCATTCCTCCGGTGGAGAGGACAAGCAAAATGGTGCAATACCAGAAGGTTCTTGTTGAAAAATTGCTCCAAAATTTTCCATCTGACAACGCTGGCGGCAGAGTATGTGCTACCTTGGCCAACCGAGAAGGGGAGAAAAGGGGAGCACACAGCAGTTCCGACAAAGGCAGGGCAACACTCTCCAAGGCGTGGGACACCTTCATGACACCCCGCCAGCACCCTCACCCTGATGCGCAGCCTAGTGTCACAAGGAGGGAAAAGTTTTGGAAGATGGTGAAGGAGTACGTAGCACACCGTGTCAGCGTCCTCAATGATCCCTCTGTGCCTTACAACTACTGGGTGTCCAAGCTGGACACGTGGTATGAACTGGCACTCTACGCCTTGGAGGTGCTGGCCTGCCCTGCCGCCAGCGTTCTGTCTGAGCGGGTATTTAGTGCTGCTGGTGGCATCATAACAGATAAGCGTATCCGCCTTTCCACCGAAAATGCTGATAGGTTGACACTTATAAAAATGAACAAGGCCTGGATTTCCCCTGACTTCTCCACTCCACTGGAGGAAAGCCCCGGGTGAACATAAAGTCACTTTATATATGTTATTTACAATTATGGGAATACTCTGTATTCCCATTCACCCCTTCCACCCAAAAAATGGGTATATGGTTGACTCTCTTCCATATACCCTGGGATATAATTTTTATATAGGGCCAGCTCACCAGCGGGCCCAGTGATATAATTTTTATATAGGGCCAGCTCACCAGCGGGCCCTGTGATATAATTTTTATATAGGGCCAGCTCACCAGCGGGCGCAGTTTGACAATTTTTGTATAGGTCAGCTCACCAGCGGGCCTTCTCATATAATGTTTTATTGGGTCAGCTCTCTAGCGGGCCCTCTCATATAATGTTTTATAGCGTCAGCTCACTAGCGGGCCTTCGCATATAATGTTTAGGATGGTCAGCTCCGCAGCAGACCCTCACCCATAATGTTTTAGATGGTCGGCTCAGCGCACGTTTCCCTCTTAATCATGGCCCCAGTTCCGAAGAATCGAGGAAATTTTTGGGAGAATTTGCCTTTGCGCACGTTTCCCTCTTAATCATGGCCTCAGTTCAGAAAAATCAAGGAAATTTTTGGGAGAATTTGCCTTTGCGCACGTTTCCCTATTAATCATGGCCTCAGTTCAGAAAAATCGAGGAAATTTTTGGGAGAATTTGCCTCTGCGCACGTTTCCCTCTTAATCATGGCCTCAGTTCAGAAAAATCGAGGAAATTTTTGGGAGAATTTGCCTCTACGCACGTTTCCCTCTTAATCATGGCCTCAGTTCAGAAAAATCGAGGAAATTTTTGGGAGAATTTGCCTCTGCGCACGTTTCCCTCTTAATCATGGCCCCAGTTCCGAAAAATCGATGAAATTTTTTGCAGAATTTGCAGATGATATACAAGTAAATATACAGCAAATACTGTTTGGTAACAATTTTTCGCCTAAAGTCGTTTTTATCTTCCTTTTTGTGTGTTTTACGGTCAGTCTGTAAAAATGGCGTACTACGGGTGAAAGATCGTTCCCAGCAGCGACGTTGGAGTCCAAGATGCATCCAGACATCCTCCCTATGCTGTCCCTGAACCATTTCTGTGGTGTTTCCATCATTTTCTGCCCTTTTCCTATGGACCAGGCACCCTCCCCTCATCAGAGCAGGGGGTGCCTGGTGTAATGCTCGAGTCCTCCCATTGACTTCAATGGGGCTCGGGTGCTCGGCCGAGCACTCGAGCCTCCGGGGGCGCTCGGTCAGAGCACCCGAACACCCGAGCATTGGGGTGCTCGATCATCACTAGTAGATACCAAAATCAGAGAGCGCCCCTCTTTTAAGGAGTACCTGCAGAGGTCCTCAAACAGAGGGTCAGCTAATTACTCTGGTCCATCCTAAACTGTAACGGTTTTATGGACACTCAGACACAGTAGGTTTAGATAAAGCACAGTTTTATTGAAAAAACACAGAAAATAATAACCCTCGTTGGTCCAGTAATATATGTGCAAAATATAGTACTGACACAGGTCAGGTTACAGTAATCAATACCCACACGAGTCCAGTATATATATATATATATATATATATATATATATATATATATAAATCCAATGAAGAAACAGCAGCACTCACAGGTCTTTGATATGATATGTGTCACATAGTGAAAATTTTATTGATCAACGTTTCGGGTGCATTACAGCAGCCTTCGTCAGGATAAGTGTGCAAACAACATCCTCTCACATTTAAACCCCCTACTCCAGTGAAGCGCCAAAATTCGGCGCTAGTGATTGGTGCAATTAAAACAACTTAATTTACCTAATTGTGCTGAGATGGACAGATAACGGAATGCTTAAAGACCAATTGTCATGAATATATTCCTGACACTTAAGATGAGGACAAAGATACTGTAGTTGAATCAGGGTATAATCATGGCAGCCTGTATTCTCGATCGGGACAAAGGGATAGTACGGGCACCCATTGTATACTCGAGATTACTCTGCTATATCATGACCCATAAGGGAACTGGCTTCAAGATATTATATACATAAACAGTGGTGTTGCCCAAGTATATATTACAATGCAGTCTAAGGGAAAAACACCAAAAGGATAGTGCATTAACTGCTGTGCAATGCGATGGAGACCAGCTGAGTCCAGATCGCATAAAATCCCACAGCTCTATACCTGTGGCGCGCAAGTAATCAAAGTGTCAAAGAGAATGTGATGTAACACAATGTGGCAAACATAACCCGTCATAACCACATTGGGTGGCTCTCTGCGATGCACCGGAGAACTAATCGGTCAGTCCCCACTGCATCACAGAGCGCCACTACGGACAAAGCACTAAGCTCACTCTGTGTTAGAAATGTGTGCGCAAACGGTCAGTGAGCACAACAGCACTGTAGTCCGCTAGGGAAGAATAGACCCTAATAAAGATACATTGGACCTCTGCCTAGTAGCATTGCAAGGAAATAAAATTGTAAAGAGGTGGTGAAGCGTACAAATGGCATGTGGTCTGAATGAGATACACAATGGCATAAAAGTCAGTGAAAGTAATCACAGATACGTTACATTGTGGCAAATAAGGCATAAGGTATACAATAAAAGATTAGAAAACACCGACAGGCGACCCAGCATAAACTCTGCAACGTTACATAGTGTCTCCGGAGAACACAGAGTGTTAAGAGGGATGCCATTATGTTTGTAACAATAGCTAGATTGAGAGATAACTAAGTTAGTAAATACAATAAGACGTGTAGGCGTTCAAATGGAAGTCACTCGATGAAATAAATCATGAAACGCCGACATGTCTGAAATACAGGCTACTATTCAATATGGTACACAACGCTACTCTCTACAGGTACCAAATAGGGCCAGCTATTAATATTGGGTTGAGACAGACGAGTCATACTGCATGGCAAGAGTCTTAGAGGTATTGTATACCTCTAGGGCCGATGTCCCTTAAATGTCAAAATCCCACGGTAATCATCTTAGTGTGTAATATAGTAAAGAACCATTGTAGTTAAATTGAGGAAATACTTGTTAGTACTGTCATTCTGTTATAAATCCTTTGTCTGTATTTGTAGAACAGAGTGCACATAACGATATCCAGTACATCTTAGATCAAGGATGATGTCACTCAACTTATGTCTGCCACCACAATGTGAAAGATACAGAGCTTATGAGTCTTCCACCTGAATAGCATATAACAATTCATTTTGGTAGTTTGCTTTGAAGAGAGACCTTTATATTGCTGCTAGCCAATTCATAAAAGCACAAGAGCAGCTCCCCAGATGTGTAGACAATCTGTGTACGTGTGGGGAAGTACTGTGCCGGTGGTACCAACTATGCTGGACGTCAGTCCTATTAGTGCATAAAGGTCCACATCATAAAGGCATTAGTACTTCTATTAGAAAAATGAGGCATAGGATAATTGTTCATTCAATCCATTTGGAGCCACAGTGTTGAGATGTCGGATCCAGTATGTCTCTCTTTGTAGAAGTTTGACCTGTCTGTTGCCGCCTCTCTTCATTGGTGGTACATGATCAATTATCATGGATCGCAATGTAGGTATGGTGTGTTGGGCTGTTAAAAAGTGCCTGGGAACCGGTTTGTCCTCTTTACCTGTATTGAGTGCTGCTCTAATGGACGAGCGATGATTGGCCATTCTTTCTCGAAATGTGGTTTCAGTCTTGCCTACATAGTATAAGCCACATGGACAGATCAATATGTATACGACATATTCAGTAGTACAGGTCACTCTATGGCGTATGTTTATTTTAGCATTCGTATGTGGAAGGCGAAATTGAGCACCACTGAGTAGACTATTGCATGTTGTACAATTTATGCATCTGAAACAGCCAATTTTTCTCTGGGCACCGCGTAACCAGTTCTCTCTTCTAGAATCACTTGGGATGTTCTTAGGTGATTGTATTCTATCGGGTTGCATTAGAAGATCCTGTAAAGTCCTGCCTCTCCTGTATGCTATATGTGGTGGTGGCATATTAGTAAATGGCAGTGTTGGATCTGTAGATAATATGCTCCATTGTCTCTGAATGGTTTTGCCCAATCGTTCAATGCCAGGTGAATAATTGAGCACAAATGCCAGTCTATTGTCAGTTTCGTTAGGGAGTTTGTCAAGTAGGTCATTTTGTCTGTATTGTAAAGCTCGCTGAAGTTGCTCTTTCAGGATAATGTCCTGGTATCCTCTTAGTTTGAAGTTCTTATACATCTCATTTAATTGTAGAATAGCGGTTTCTTGGTTGTTGTTATTCCTAATTACCCTCAAAAATTGTGAATAGGTAATGGCATATTTTTGAGCTTTAGGATGACAGCTCGAGGCATGTAGAGTGGAATTTCTGTCAGTGGGCTTTTGATATAAAGTGGTCCCAAGGGATGTACCTTGGATAAAAACTCTGACATCAAGAAAGTCCACTGCTTCATGACTGTAGTTGTGCTTAAAGCGAATGCATGATTCCAGTTGGTTGAGTGAAAGAATCCAATCACTGAGTTCCAGTGTGTTGCCCCTCCATATCAAAAACAGATCGTCTATGTATCTTTTATAAAAGACGACCTTTGGATGTTGTAAATGTCGTCTCTCATATTGGCACATAAAAATATTAGCGTAGGATGGTGCAACATTGGAGCCCATTGAGGTTCCCGCTATTTGTAAATAGAAATCATTTTCATAACGAAAAAAGTTTTTCTTAAGAGTTAATTCCAAAAATTCACATAGCATCTCAATGGGATATCCAATGTCATGTTCCTGCTTAAGTAGGGTATCTCTAACAGCACAAATACCTTCTTGATGTGGAATTACTGTATACAAACTATCCACATCCATAGTGACTAGTATGTCGGTCTCTTTCATGATTTCTATGTTGTGTATACATTGAAGAAAATGTGTGGTATCTTTTAGGTATGAATCCATCTTTTGTACAATAGGTTGTAAAACCGTATCAAGAAAGGTAGAAATAGGCTGTAAAAGAGACCCCCTGGCAGAGATGATTGGTCTGCCCGGTGGATTAATGAGGGTCTTATGTATCTTGGGTAGTGATGAGCGAGCACCCCAATGCTCGGGTGTTCGGGTGCTCTGACCGAGCACCCCCTGAGGCTCGAGTGCTCGGCCGAGCACCCGAGCCCCATTGAAGTCAATGGGAGGACTCGAGCATTACACCAGGCACCCCCTGCTCTGATGAGGGGAGGGTGCCTGGTCCATAGGAAAAGGGCAGAAAAGGATGGAAACACCACAGAAATGGTTCAGGGACAGCATAGGGAGGATGTCTGGATGCATCTTGGACTCCAACATCGCTGCTGGGAACGATCTTTCGCCCGTAGTACGCCATTTTTACAGACTGACCGTAAAACACACAAAAAGGAAAATAAAAACGACTTTAGGCGAAAAATTGTTACCAAACAATATTTGCTGTATATTTACTTGTATATTATCTGCAAATTCTCCCAAAAATTTCCTTGATTTTCTGAAGTGAGGCCATGATTAAGAGGGAAACGTGCGCTGAGCTGACCATCTAAAACATTATGGGTGAGGGTCTGCTGCAGAGCTGACCATCCTAAACATTATATGCGAAGGCCCGCTAGTGAGCTGACGCTATAAAACATTATATGCGAAGGCCCGCTAGTGAGCTGACGCTATAAAACATTATATGCGAAGGCCCGCTAGTGAGCTGACGCTATAAAACATTATATGCGAAGGCCCGCTAGTGAGCTGACGCTATAAAACATTATATGAGAGGGCCCGCTAGAGAGCTGACCCAATAAAACATTATATGAGAAGGCCCGCTGGTGAGCTGACCTATATAAAAATTGTCAAACAGGGCCCGCTGGTGAGCTGGCCCTATATAAAAATTATATCACAGGGCCCGCTGGTGAGCTGGCCCTATATAAAAATTATAGCACAGGGCATATGGAAGAGGAGGAGGAGGATGAGAAGATTAAGAGTCAACCATATACCCGTTTTTTGGGTGGAAGGGGTGAATGGGAATACAGAGTATTCACATCATTGTAAATAACATATATAAAGTGAGTTTATGTTCCCCCGGGGCTTTCCTCCAGTGGAGTGGAGAAGTCAGGGGAAATCCAGGCCTTGTTCATTTTTATAAGTGTCAACCTATCAGCATTGTCGGTGGAAAGGCGGATACGCTTATCTGTTATGATGCCACCAGCAGCACTAAATACCCGCTCAGACAGAACGCTGGCGGCAGGGCAGGCCAGCACCTCCAAGGCGTAGAGTGCCAGTTCATACCACGTGTCCAGCTTGGACACCCAGTAGTTGTAAGGCACAGAGGGATCATTGAGGACGCTGACACGGTCTGCTACGTACTCCTTCACCATCTTCCAAAACTTTTCCCTCCTTGTGACACTAGGCTGCGCATCAGGGTGAGGGTGCTGGCGGGGTGTCATGAAGGTGTCCCACGCCTTGGAGAGTGTTGCCCTGCCTTTGTCGGAACTGCTGTGTGCTCCCCTTTTCTCCCCTTCTCGGTTGGCCAAGGTAGCACGTACTCTGCCGCCAGCGTTGTCAGATGGAAAATTTTGGAGCAATTTTTCAACAAGAACCTTCTGGTATTGCACCATTTTGCTTGTCCTCTCCACCGGAGGAATGAGAGATGAGAAATTCTCTTTGTAGCGGGGGTCCAGAAGGGTGAACACCCAGTAATCCGTGTTGTCTAAAATGCGTACAACGCGTGGGTCACGGGAAAGGCAGCCTAACATAAAGTCAGCCATGTGTGCCAGAGTACCAACAGTCAAGATTTCGCTGTCCTCACCAGGAGGATGACTCTCAATATCCTCATCCTCTTCCTCCTCTTCTGCCCACCCACGCTGAAGAGATGGAACTAAAGTTCCATGGCTACCCTCTGTAGCGGAGGCAACCGTGTCTTCCTCCTCCTCCTCCTCCTCCGCCTCCTCCAATTGTCGCTGAGAAGACGAAGTGAGGGTGCTCTGGCTATCACCTTGTGTAAGCTCTTCCTCCCCCATTTCCACCTCTTCCACATGCAAAGCGTCGGTTTTAATTGTGAGCAGCGAGCGTTTCAGTAGACACAGAAGTGGGATGGTTACACTGATAATAGCGTTATCGCCGCTCACCATCTGTGTCGATTCCTCAAAATTGCGTAAAACCTCGCAGAGGTCTGACATCCATTCCCACTCCTCACTTCTGATTACAGGAAGTTGAACGGAGAGGCGACGACCGTGTAACAGCTGGTACTCCACTACTGCCCTCTGCTGCTCACAAAGCCGGGCCAACATGTGGAAGGTGGAGTTCCAGCGCGTGCTCACGTCACACAGCAGCCGGTGAGCTGGCAATTGTAAGCGCTGCTGCAGCTTCAACAGGCCGGCCGAAGCTGTAGATGACTTACGGAAATGTGCACACACGCGGCGCACCTTGGTCAAGAGATCATGCACATTGGGGTAGGTTTTTAGAAATCGCTGAACCACTAAATTAAATACATGCGCTAGGCATGGTACGTGTGTGAGCTTGCCGAGCTCCAAAGCCGCCACCAAGTTACGCCCATTATCACACACAACCATGCCTGGTTGCAGGTTGAGTGGCGAGAGCCACTGCTCGGTCTGGTGACTAATCCCCTGCAACAGCTCTGAGGCCGTGTGCTGTTTGTCCCCAAGGCAGATCAGCTTCAGCACGGCCTGTTGACGCTTCCCCACTGCAGTGCTACACTGCTTCCAGCTACTGGCTGATGGGGGAGTGGCGCTGCGTGTAGAGAATTCGGAGGTGGAAACGGAGGAGGAGGAGCCAATAACGTAGGTGCTGGCGGAAACCCTGATGGAGGTAGGGCCCGCAATCCTCGGCGTGGGTAGCACCCGTGCCATCCCAGGGTCCGAGTCGCTCCCAGCCTCCACGACATTCACCCAGTGTGCCGTCAGGGAAATGTAGCGTCCCTGGCCACAAGCACTTGTCCATGTGTCAGTCGTTAAGTGGACCTTCCCAGTAACTGCGTTGGTCAGGGCACGGGTGATGTTACGGGACACATGGTGGTGTAATGCGGGGATGGCACACCGGGAAAAGTAGTGGCGGCTGGGGACCGCGTACCGAGGGACAGCTGCTGCCATCAGGCTGCGGAAGGACTCAGTGTCCACAAGCCTAAATGGCAGCATTTCGATGGCCAGTAATTTGGAAAGGTGTGAGGTTAGTGCTATGGCCTGTGGGTGGGTGGCTGGGTATTTTCTCTTGCGCTCAAATGCCTGGGGTAACGACATTTGGACGCTGTGCTGGGACAGGGAAGTGGATGTGGTCGCTGATGGTGCTTCAGATGGTACAGGTGCAGGGCGGGAGGTATGCGGGCCTGCGCCTTCGAGAGGCGATTGGCCGGCACCGAAAACAGGGGAAGAGGAGGCATTGGTGTGGCCTGCAGACACAGATGGGCGATCCAGGTGTTCCTCCCACTTACTACGGTGCTTGGATGCCATGTGTCGGATCATGCTGGTGGTGGTGAGGTTTCTAGTGTTCATGCCTCGGCTCATTCTGGTGTGGCACAGGTTGCAAACTACAATTCTTTTGTCGTCCGCACTTTCCTTAAAAAAACGCCATACCGCGGAACACCTACCCTTTGGCAAGGTAGATTTACGCAAGGGGGTGCTCCGTGGAACATTTGCGGGCCGGTTTGGTGCGGTCCGCCTTCTTTCTGTAGCCACACCACTGCCTCTTCCAGCCTGTTGCGGTGCTGCAGATGGCTCACCCTCAGGACTGCTGTCATCGCTCGGCTCTACACCTTCCCAGGTGGGGTCAGTCACCTCATCGTCCACCAAGTCCTCCTCCACTTCCTCACTCTGATCATCCTCCTCATGTCTTGATCCCACCACATACTCAGTCATTGACAACTGTATAACATTCTCCTCAACAAGGTCTTGAGACGGAAATAGTGGTTGATTTAATGGCAACTGTGTCTCATCATCATCATCATCATCCACTACTTCCTTTGACCTTAAATGCCGTTCACATCTGTCATCTTCTTGTGATTGGGTACCCTCTAGAGGTTGTGAATCAGGGCACAAGATGTCATGTTCCTCTGCAAGCGTGCTTGGAGAGAGGGTCAAATGAAGGATTGGTGATGAGACGAGCTCCTCACTATATCCCAGTGTGGGATCCCTTCTTTGACCAGACCGTGTATGGTGGGAGGAAGGATGATCAGAGTGAGGATTATGTTGACCAGACTCTTGGCTACTGAGAGTGGACTTGGTGGAAGACAGGGTGGTGCTTAACCGACTGGAAGCAGTATCAGCTGTCATCCAACCGACCACCTGTTCGCAGTGGTCGGACCTCGAGAGTGATGTCCTGCGACGCCCTGTAAAATTAGACATGAAGCTAGGTATGGTGGATGTCTTTCTTTCTTGTGCTCTGGCACCAGGCACAGTTTCTCCGCGTCCTGACCCGCGCCCTGAACTATCAGGATCACGTCCACTTCCCCGTCCCTTTTTACCCGCCTTCTTCATCTTACACGGAATATGTGACTTTAATATTTGAGTTTGAAAACTTAACAGTATTTCTTCCTATTCTGCAACTGTGCAGAGTACACAGAATAGGCTGCTAAACTGCGGTGACGAACACAGAATGGAATATGTGACTTTAATATTTGAGTTTGAAAACTTAACAGTATTTCTTCCTATTCTGCAACTGTGCAGAGTACACAGAATAGGCTGCTAAACTGCGGTGACACACACTGAATGGAATATGTGACTTTAATATTTGAGTTTGAAAACTTAACAGTATTTCTTCCTATTCTGCAACTGTGCAGAGTACACAGAATAGGCTGCTAAACTGCGGTGACACACACTGAATGGAATATGTGACTTTAATATTTGAGTTTGAAAACTTAACAGTATTTATTCCTATTCTGCAACTGTGCAGAGTACACAGAATAGGCTGCTAAACTGCGGTGACACACACTGAATGGAATATGTGACTTTAATATTTGAGTTTGAAAACTTAACAGTATTTCTTCCTATTCTGCAACTGTGCAGAGTACACAGAATAGGCTGCTAAACTGCGGTGACACACACTGAATGGAATATGTGACTTTAATATTTGAGTTTGAAAACTTAACAGTATTTCTTCCTATTCTGCAACTGTGCAGAGTACACAGAATAGGCTGCTAAACTGCGGTGACGAACACAGAATGGAATATGTGACTTTAATATTTGAGTTTGAAAACTTAACAGTATTTCTTCCTATTCTGCAACTGTGCAGAGTACACAGAATAGGCTGCTAAACTGCGGTGACACACACTGAATGGAATATGTGACTTTAATATTTGAGTTTGAAAACTTAACAGTATTTCTTCCTATTCTGCAACTGTGCAGAGTACACAGAATAGGCTGCTAAACTGCGGTGACACACACTGAATGGAATATGTGACTTTAATATTTGAGTTTGAAAACTTAACAGTATTTCTTATTATTCTGCAACTGTGCAGAGTACACAGAATAGGCTGCTAAACTGCGGTGACACACACTGAATGGAATATGTGACTTTAATATTTGAGTTTGAAAACTTAACAGTATTTCTTCCTATTCTGCAACTGTGCAGAGTACACAGAATAGGCTGCTAAACTGCGGTGACACACACTGAATGGAATATGTGACTTTGATATTTGAGTTTGAAGACTTAACAGTATTTCTTCCTATTCTGCAACTCTGCACAGTACACAGAATGTGCTGCTACACTGCGGCGAAGCACACTGAATGGAATATGTGACTTTGATATTTTAGTTTGAAGACTTAACAGTATTTCTTCCTATTCTGCAACTCTGCACAGTACACAGAATGTGCTGCTACACTGCGGCGAAGCACACTGAATGGAATATGTGACTTTGATATTTGAGTTTGAAGACTTAACAGTATTTCTTCCTATTCTGCAACTCTGCACAGTACACAGAATGTGCTGCTACACTGCGGCGAAGCACACTGAATGGAATATGTGACTTTGATATTTTAGTTTGAAGACTTAACAGTATTTCTTCCTATTCTGCAACTCTGCACAGTACACAGAATGTGCTGCTAAACTACGGCGAAGCACACTGAATGGAATATGTGACTTTGATATTTTAGTTTGAAGACTTAACAGTATTTCTTCCTATTCTGCAACTCTGCACAGTACACAGAATGTGCTGCTAAACTGCGGCGAAGCACACTGAATGGAATATGTGACTTTGATATTTTAGTTTGAAGACTTAACAGTATTTCTTCCTATTCTGCAACTCTGCACAGTACACAGAATGTGCTGCTAAACTGCGGCGACGCACACTGAATGGAATATGTGACTTTGATATTTTAGTTTGAAGACTTAACAGAATGTGCTCTAATCTGCAACTTTGCACACTAAACAGAATGTGCTCTAATCTGCAACTTTGCACACTAAACAGAATGTGCTCTAATCTGCAACTTTGCACACTAAACAGAATGTGCTCTAATCTGCAACTGTGCACACTAAACAGAATGTGCTCTAATCTGCAACTTTGCACACTAAACAGAATATATATATTTTTCCCCCCCCCCCCCACACAAAATAACCTGCTGCCCCCACACACAGTAGTCCTAAAAAGGACTTTTGGTTCTTTTTTTTCACAATTTTGCTTTTTTTCCTCCCTACACTGACTTTCCCTTCCTATCCTCATCTCTCCCTGGCTAAGACTGAGCCGAACTCGCTGGTCAGGTGCTATACAGCACCCGACCACGGGTTCTGGCCAGCCAATCAGTGTAATGCCAGCAGCCAACATGGCTGCTGGCATTACACCGATGTCAGAGCCTCCCTGCACGTTTATTGGCTGCGCAGCAGCCGCAAAACGTGCGGGGAGGAGACCCGAACATGGCGGGCGAGCACATGCGGTACTCGTACGAGTACCGCCATGTGCCGAGCAGAGCGATGCTCGAGCCGATCCGAGCATCGGCCGAGCATGCTCGCTCAACACTAATCTTGGGTAATAAGTATATGATTGGACAAAT
This sequence comes from Rhinophrynus dorsalis, assembly GCA_037306005.1. Lineage (NCBI taxonomy): Eukaryota > Metazoa > Chordata > Amphibia > Anura > Rhinophrynidae > Rhinophrynus > Rhinophrynus dorsalis. Next base: position 368,569,724 of record CM074721.1, read on the forward strand.
GGGGTCCTGGTTTGAAAGATATTTGTAAAGATTTTCAGAAATGTATTGATTCTGTTTAGCTTGACAGAGTATATTATCAACATGTTTTTTAAAAGAATTTGTGGGATCAGAAGATAGTTTTAAATATGTATTGGTGTCAGATAATTGTCTTATAACTTCTGTCTTGTATGCTATTTGAGCTAATATGACAATAGCACCTCCTTTGTCCGCTGGTCTAATTACAATTGTATTGTCATTTTGAAGTGAGTGAAGAGCTTGTTGCTCAGATTTAGAGAGATTTGATCTGGTCTTAAGAAACTTCATTGTATTTGCTTCTGTAATAATAGTGCGGGTAAAAGCTCTAATGGCTGGGCTAGTGGTAGGGGGATCAAAGTAACTTTTTGGTCTTAAGGTTTCATGTGTTGTAGTCTGTGTCCCTTTGAAATAATCCTTCAAGTTCAAAGTACGTTGAAATCTGTGGGTGTCTATTTCAATTTGAAACTGGTTAGGTTTAGTAGTTGGAACAAATGACAACCCCCTAGATAACAACGTAGTTTCTGCGGATGTTAACGGTCTGTTGCTTAAATTGAAGACTAATTCCTGGGCATAGTCGGTGGTCTTCCTATATTTCTGTTGTCTGCCCCCACGTCTTGGGTGCGGGCGTTTATGGCCCCTGTATTTCTTTTGTTGGCCCTGGTTTGTACTCCTAAAAAAGGAGCCTGTGGGGATTGTGTATTGGATGTACTAGGAGTGTTGTTTTGTATAGAGTGACTGGGTTCGTCAGTCTCTGATGAAGAATTACCAGAGCTTAGGTCTATTGTGGTTAAATCTTTTGGTTTCTGAATTCTCTTGGTTCTTTTGGGGTGTGTAGGTTTTTGCCTTTGTCCTAACAACCAGCTATAGACCCTCTTTTCCTTATAATCTTCCTGTACTTTGTGTAATTTATTATTCTTAAAGGCTATGAGTTCTTGTTTATAATTGGCAGTAACTGTCTTCAGTTTATTATACCAATTGGTGGTGGTGTCAGCAAGAAGAGTATCGTTATGGGTGAGATCAAAAGTTTGTATATCTACTCTGACTTGTTTTAATATTTTTCCTACCTCTTCAACCACTAAGACCATTAAGTCAAATTAACACTTATTTAAAATACCGCACCAACGCCTACAAAATTCTGGGTTGGTGCGCCCAATGGTAGGTATATTGCGTACCCTAAAACCCCTAGGTATTTGTCCACTACGATGATAATCAGATAAATACAGTCCATGAAGGTATAAATCAATCTCTCTTTAATTTTGGCGCTTCACTGGAGTAGGGGGTTTAAATGTGAGAGGATGTTGTTTGCACACTTATCCTGACGAAGGCTGCTGTAATGCACCCGAAACGTTGATCAATAAAATTTTCACTATGTGACACATATCATATGAAAGACCTGTGAGTGCTGCTGTTTCTTCATTGGATTTATGCATACGGCTTTCTACACGAGCACCCAGGCACTAACAATAACAGCAACGAGAGTGCCTCTGTTTGAAAATAAATATTGCAAGATTTTTGGCCAATCTCTGGAGAGCACCCGTAACAATTTGCCCCTGCATTCTTATCTCAATTATCTGGACTTCTCCTGCCTTCTCCTTGTTCCATTTTGTGCTGAGATATGGATACATACAACGCTATATACAGTCAAGCAATTGCTGAAGATAATATAATACAATTTTCATCAGAACAAATCCAAGATATTCTTTTCACTGCATCTCCTGAGGAAACAGATTTGGGTGAGTCCCCATCTAACCTGTATCACAAATTGCTTACATTGAACAAAAGAGAGATTGATTTATACCTTCATGGACTGTATTTATCTGATTATCATCGTAGTGGACAAATACCTAGGGGTTTTAGGGTACGCAATATACCTACCATTGGGCGCACCAACCCAGAATTTTGTAGGCGTTGGTGCGGTATTTTAAATAAGTGTTAATTTGACTTAATGGTCTTAGTGGTTGAAGAGGTAGGAAAAATATTAAAACAAGTCAGAGTAGATATACAAACTTTTGATCTCACCCATAAAGATACTCTTCTTGCTGACACCACCACCAATTGGTATAATAAACTGAAGACAGTTACTGCCAATTATAAACAAGAACTCATAGCCTTTAAGAATAATAAATTACACAAAGTACAGGAAGATTATAAGGAAAAGAGGGTCTATAGCTGGTTGTTAGGACAAAGGCAAAAACCTACACACCCCAAAAGAACCAAGAGAATTCAGAAACCAAAAGATTTAACCACAATAGACCTAAGCTCTGGTAATTCTTCATCAGAGACTGACGAACCCAGTCACTCTATACAAAACAACACTCCTAGTACATCCAATACACAATCCCCACAGGCTCCTTTTTTAGGAGTACAAACCAGGGCCAACAAAAGAAATACAGGGGCCATAAACGCCCGCACCCAAGACGTGGGGGCAGACAACAGAAATATAGGAAGACCACCGACTATGCCCAGGAATTAGTCTTCAATTTAAGCAACAGACCGTTAACATCCGCAGAAACTACGTTGTTATCTAGGGGGTTGTCATTTGTTCCAACTACTAAACCTAACCAGTTTCAAATTGAAATAGACACCCACAGATTTCAACGTACTTTGAACTTGAAGGATTATTTCAAAGGGACACAGACTACAACACATGAAACCTTAAAGGGATAGTAACACTTCGTTTTAACTTTATTTTATTTTGTAGGCATTAAAAAAACATGAAGAATGATATAAGTCTTATCTCTCAAACCTTTATGGTTTATGAGATATTCACAAGCAAAGTTCCCCTCCTGCCCCTTTTACCTAGTGTAAGCCATCTCTTCTCAGATGTGAATCTGGTTGTAAGACCAGACAGATGACAGCAGGGGACAATCTTCTTTGTATGAAAACAATGAAAGCCCTTCCCCCCCTTGACAAGTTTTTCAGGTTTTTCCATTATCTTAATTGAAGATTGTCCCTCTCTGCAGTCTACCTGGGCACCTCCCTTCTGATCTGGTTGAACAGGGGGGGGGTACTTTGTTTGTGAATATCTCTTAAACCATAAAGGTTTCAGAGATAAGACTTATATCATTCTTCATGTTTTTTTAATGCCTACAAAATAAAATAAAGTTAAAATGAAGTATTACTATCCCTTTAAGACCAAAAAGTTACTTTGATCCCCCTACCACTAGCCCAGCCATTAGAGCTTTTACCCGCACTATTATTACAGAAGCAAATACAATGAAGTTTCCTAAGACCAGATCAAATCTCTCTAAATCTGAGCAACAAGCTCTTCACTCACTTCAAAATGACAATACAATTGTAATTAGACCAGCGGACAAAGGAGGTGCTATTGTCATATTAGCTCAAATAGCATACAAGACAGAAGTTATAAGACAATTATCTGACACCAATACATATTTAAAACTATCTTCTGATCCCACGAATTCTTTTAAAAAACATGTTGATAATATACTCTGTCAAGCTAAACAGAATCAATACATTTCTGAAAATCTTTACAAATATCTTTCAAACCAGGACCCCATTTGTCCAATCATATACTTATTACCCAAGATACATAAGACCCTCATTAATCCACCGGGCAGACCAATCATCTCTGCCAGGGGGTCTCTTTTACAGCCTATTTCTACCTTTCTTGATACGGTTTTACAACCTATTGTACAAAAGATGGATTCATACCTAAAAGATACCACACATTTTCTTCAATGTATACACAACATAGAAATCATGAAAGAGACCGACATACTAGTCACTATGGATGTGGATAGTTTGTATACAGTAATTCCACATCAAGAAGGTATTTGTGCTGTTAGAGATACCCTACTTAAGCAGGAACATGACATTGGATATCCCATTGAGATGCTATGTGAATTTTTGGAATTAACTCTTAAGAAAAACTTTTTTCGTTATGAAAATGATTTCTATTTACAAATAGCGGGAACCTCAATGGGCTCCAATGTTGCACCATCCTACGCTAATATTTTTATGTGCCAATATGAGGGACGACATTTACAATATCCAAAGGTCGTCTTTTATAAAAGATACATAGACGATCTGTTTTTGATATGGAGGGGCAACACACTGGAACTCAGTGATTGGATTCTTTCACTCAACCAACTGGAATCATGCATTCGCTTTAAGCACAACTACAGTCATGAAGCAGTGGACTTTCTTGATGTCAGAGTTTTTATCCAAGGTACATCCCTTGGGACCACTTTATATCAAAAGCCCACTGACAGAAATTCCACTCTACATGCCTCGAGCTGTCATCCTAAAGCTCAAAAAAATGCCATTCCCTATTCACAATTTTTGAGGGTAATTAGGAATAACAACAACCAAGAAACCGCTATTCTACAATTAAATGAGATGTATAAGAACTTCAAACTAAGAGGATACCAGGACATTATCCTGAAAGAGCAACTTCAGCAAGCTTTACAATACAGACAAAATGACCTACTTGACAAACTCCCTAACGAAACTGACAATAGACTGGCATTTGTGCTCAATTATTCACCTGGCATTGAACGATTGGGCAAAACCATTCAGAGACAATGGAGCATATTATCTACAGATCCAACACTGCCATTTACTAATATGCCACCACCACATATAGCATACAGGAGAGGCAGGACTTTACGGGATCTTCTAATGCAACCCGATAGAATACAATCACCTAAGAACATCCCAAGTGATTCTAGAAGAGAGAACTGGTTACGCGGTGCCCAGAGAAAAATTGTCTGTTTCAGATGCATAAATTGTACAACATGCAATAGTCTACTCAGTGGTGCTCAATTTCGCCATCCACATACGAATGCTAAAATAAACATACGCCATAGAGTGACCTGTACTACTGAATATGTCGTATACATATTGATCTGTCCATGTGGCTTATACTATGTAGGCAAGACTGAAACCACATTTCGAGAAAGAATGGCCAATCATCGCTCGTCCATTAGAGCAGCACTCAATACAGGTAAAGAGGACAAACCGGTTCCCAGGCACTTTTTAACAGCCCAACACACCATACCTACATTGCGATCCATGATAATTGATCATGTACCACCAATGAAGAGAGGCGGCAACAGAAAGATCAAACTTCTACAAAGAGAGACATACTGGATCCGACATCTCAACACTGTGGCTCCAAATGGATTGAATGAACAATTATCCTATGCCTCATTTTTCTAATAGAAGTACTAATGCCTTTATGATGTGGACCTTTATGCACTAATAGGACTGACGTCCAGCATAGTTGGTACCACCGGCACAGTACTTCCCCACACGTACACAGATTGTCTACACATCTGGGGAGCTGCTCTTGTGCTTTTATGAATTGGCTAGCAGCAATATAAAGGTCTCTCTTCAAAGCAAACTACCAAAATGAATTGTTATATGCTATTCAGGTGGAAGACTCATAAGCTCTGTATCTTTCACATTGTGGTGGCAGACATAAGTTGAGTGACATCATCCTTGATCTAAGATGTACTGGATATCATTATGTGCACTCTGTTCTACAAATACAGACAAAGGATTTATAACAGAATGACAGTACTAACAAGTATTTCCACAGTTTAACTACAATGGTTCTTTACTATATTACACACTAAGATGATTACCGTGGGATTTTGACATTTAAGGGACATCGGCCCTAGAGGTATACAATACCTCTAAGACTCTTGCCATGCAGTATGACTCGTCTGTCTCAACCCAATATTAATAGATGGCCCTATTTGGTACCTGTAGAGAGTAACATTGTGTACCATATTGAATAGTAGCCTGTATTTCAGACATGTCGGCGTTTCATGATTTATTTCATCGAGTGACTTCCATTTGAACGCCTACACGTCTTATTGTATTTACTAACTTAGTTATCTCTCAATCTAGCTATTGTTACAAACATAATGGCATCCCTCTTAACACTCTGTGTTCTCCGGAGACACTATGTAACGTTGCAGAGTTTATGCTGGGTCGCCTGTCGCGTTTTCTAATCTTTTATTGTATACCTTATGCCTTATTTGCCACAATGTAACGTATCTGTGATTACTTTCACTGACTTTTATGCCATTGTGTATCTCATTCAGACCACATGCCATTTGTACGCTTCACCACCTCTTTACAATTTTATTTCCTTGCAATGCTACTAGGCAGAGGTCCAATGTATCTTTATTAGGGTCTATTCTTCCCTAGCGGACTACAGCGCTGTTGTGCTCACTGACCGTTTGCGCACACATTTCTAACACAGAGTGAGCTTAGTGCTTTGTCCGTAGTGGCGCTCTGTGATGCAGTGGGGACTGACCGATTAGTTCTCCGGTGCATCGCAGAGAGCCACCCAATGTGGTTATGACGGGTTATGTTTGCCACATTGTGTTACATCACATTCTCTTTGACACTTTGATTACTTGCGCGCCACAGGTATAGAGCTGTGGGATTTTATGCGATCTGGACTCAGCTGGTCTCCATCGCATTGCACAGCGGTTAATGCACTATCCTTTTGGTGTTTTTCCCTTAGACTGCATTGTAATATATACTTGGGCAACACCACTGTTTATGTATATAATATCTTGAAGCCAGTTCCCTTATGGGTCATGATATAGCAGAGTAATCTCGAGTATACAATGGGTGCCCGTACTATCCCTTTGTCCCGATCGAGAATACAGGCTGCCATGATTATACCCTGATTCAACTACAGTATCTTTGTCCTCATCTTAAGTGTCAGGAATATATTCATGACAATTGGTCTTTAAGCATTCCGTTATCTGTCCATCTCAGCACAATTAGGTAAATTAAGTTGTTTTAATTGCACCAATCACTAGCGCCGAATTTTGGCGCTTCACTGGAGTAGGGGGTTTAAATGTGAGAGGATGTTGTTTGCACACTTATCCTGACGAAGGCTGCTGTAATGCACCCGAAACGTTGATCAATAAAATTTTCACTATGTGACACATATCATATGAAAGACCTGTGAGTGCTGCTGTTTCTTCATTGGATTTATGCATACGGCTTTCTACACGAGCACCCAGGCACTAACAATAACAGCAACGAGAGTGCCTCTGTTTGAAAACAAAAAAAAAAAAAAAAAAATATATATATATATATATATATATATATATATATGTATCACAGCAATAATATAATACTTACACAGGTCAGGTATAGTTTGTGTGATTCCCAAATGAGACAGCAGTGAAATGGCTACTATTAGGCCAGAAAGACTGACAGGCCCTAATAGTGCGAGGCGCACAAGACACTCACTATGCAGAGAGTAACACAATAGCGAGTAATGCCACAGGAGTAAACGGAGGCCCAGGACAAGCGGTAGACTATAATGGAGGACTACAACTGTAGGCACAGAGGAACACCCAACTGAGACTGCAATGACTGTGACCCGATGGAATATGGCACCAACCCCGAAGGGGTTAATGAACGCTCACACCCAGAGTCGACTTCCAAATAGTGAGAGCAGCCTGAGGCGCCCAGGAATAGACCAACCTCAGCTTGCAGCAGTAATAGGTCATGCGTACCGTGGTGCAACCAGATGGATCTACCACACTGGGGTGCCGCACTATCACGGTGCCCGTGATTCTTTACTGTCACTCTCGGTTGTGGGCGCTCCCATTGTCTGAGTGTGTTTGACCCACCCATTGTGGCCTTTTTTATACCTGGCCTTTGACACCTGTCAGGTGCCCTTTCGTGGTGTTCCTGAGCCAGTGTTGCTGTTGCTGTGTTCCAGTGTTCCTGCTTCCTGTGTACTGATTTGGCCTGTTTGACGACACTTCTTGTATCCTGCTCCGTGATCTGACCCGACCTGGCTGACGTTCCTGCTTGTGACCTGATCCGGCTTGTCTGAGTATCCTGCTCCGTGATCTGACCTGGCCTGGCTGACTTCCTGTTCCGTGACCTGAATGGGTCGCTGCTGACCCTGCCTCCATTCCTGCTGCTGCTGCTTGGTGTCGCCGAGGCGACATTCTGACTTCCGCTGTGCTTGTGGCAGGGCTGATCGTGTCGTTGCCTCCGTAAACACTTGCAGAGCCGTGCCTCTGTTTGCTGAGCCTCCCTTTATACTTGCAGAGCTGTTATCTCCATTCCCTGAGCCTCCGTTACCCTTGCAGAGCTGTGTCTCCATTCCCTGAGCCTCCGTTAACACTTGCAGAGCCGTTGTCTCCATTCTCTGAGCCTCCAGTACACTTGCAGAGCTGCTGTCTCCATTCACTGGGCCCCCATTAACACTTGCAGAGCCGTTGCCCTGATCTTCCGCTACACTTGCTGAGCCGGTTACGTTTCAGAGCCTTGTATAGGCGGTGGCTCATCCTGTCTATCTTGCAGTCTAGTCGGTCTCCGTTACCACGCCCGCGGGAGGCGCTATTGGCTCTAGCTCGTACAGTGTTTGCTCTCCGTTACAACGCCCGGTGGGGCTATTGGCTCAAGGTCTTGCAGTGATTAGTCTCTGTTAAACGCCCGTGGGGGCTATTGGCTCTAGCTCTTGCAGTGTAGTTTGTCTCCGTTGCTACGCCCGTGGGGGCTATTGGCTCAAGCTGTTGCAGTGAGGTTATCTCCGTTGCAACGCCCGTGTGGGCTTGTGGCTCTAACTCAACTCTACAGTGTTTTGGCCTCAGTTCCTGCGCTACCTAAGCAGCTATCTCTGTTCAATAGTCTGACGGTGTTGTTTCATCTAGCACCACTTGCTGCTCTATTACCACCTTGGGTTGTGGTGTCAAACACCACAACAGAGACTGATTGATTTACATGTACTTTAACCATTGAGTACCCTTATGTTTCTATGCCTGTCCTGTGACAGTATATGTATATTTATTTCATCTGTATACTGGGCCTGAGAAGGCATCTATAAGCCACTATTCTCTCTATTATTCTGTATTGCCTATAGAGGGGGGTCTTTCTTGTTTTGTTTTAATAAACCTGTGTTTTATTCTAACCTGCTGGTCTGAGTGTCCTATAAAACTGTTACACACACACGCGACACAATAGGTGACCGGGTCACAGTAACGAGGCTGCCTGAGCAGCAACGAGGCAACAGAGGATCTGTCTGTAGATAGAGAGGACACCGGATGACAGCCCCTAGCCGGATACCGGATGGGGCAGCAGACCGGACCTGAGATACACGGAGCAGGAACGTCAGCCAGACTGGGTCGGTACACAGAGCAGGAACGTCAGCCTGGCCAGGTCGGTACACAGAGCAGGAACGTCAGCCAGGCCGGGTTGGTACACAGAGCAGGAACGTCAGCCAATCTGTGTCGGTACACAAAGCAGGAACGTATAGAGCAGAGTAGTCAGGCAGTCCGGGTCATACACAGGGATCACACGAAATACTGGAACAAGCGCTAGCAACGGAAACACCATGAAAGAGCATCGGAGAAGTGACAGGGCTCAGTATTTAAGGACAAATACTGGGTGGAGCAAAGCCACACCAACCAATAAGAGGCATCAGGAAGTAGAACTGACAGAATGTCGCCAACAATAGCACGGGCACTGTGATATACTCCCCCTCCCCTTCCAGTCCTCTGGGACTTGTATATAACGATACTGAGCCTTTGCAGATGGATTCCATTGTCAGGAGGAGACCCTCTGGTTGCTGAAGGCCTGCAGAGGCTGCAAAGAGAGTTGTCCCCTCATGTCTCTGACCCACCCTATCCTCCCTCTTCTCCCATGCCTCCGGATATGGTCTCTGAGAGCGGTGAACCAAGTCTGGCGGGTGTCACTCGGCTTTCTAGGGAGGAGAGAGCCTTTAGGAGAAGGGAAGGCTTGTGCTTGTACTGTAGTAAGGCGGGTCATTTGTTAGTGTCTTGTCCCATTCATCCGGAGAGACGCCCGAATGCTAAAATGGGCCAGAGACAGATGAGAGGGGACATTTCTGTTTCTCCAGTGCTCCTTTTGGATAAGCCTGTGTTGACAGCTTAGAGAGATCAGCTACACCTCACTGATAAGGCCCAAAAAGGCTGAAACGTACGTCTGCGGTTGGCTGCTTAGAGAGATCAGCTACACCTCACTGATGAAGCCCAACAAGGCCGAAACGTACGTCTGGGGTTCGCTGCTTCTCTTGTTCAGAGAGGAATTGCCTGGCATTTCTTGGTTGGACTGCTGTAAGGGCAGAACCAATATGATATGCTTTAGGATATTTTCTCTCTGTGAAAGGCAATAGTGGGCTAAAAGATTACACCCTGGGTAGGACACCATTCCTATAGTGCCTGCAAATTTATATTGCAGGTTCTTTCCTAGTTGAGCATCTCTGACTTTTGATATACATATGCAAATTACCCTTGGGATTAGTCACCCCAAGGGTAATAGGGGAATCCAGCATTGGACCCCTTGCTCACGGTGCTTAGAGAGATCAGCTACACCTCACTGATGAGGCCCAACAAGGCCGAAACATACGCCTGGGGTTGGCTGCTTCTCTTGTTCAGAGAGGAATTGCCTGGCATTTCGTGGTTGGACTGCTGTAAGGGCAGGACCAATATAATATGCTTTAGGATATTTTCTCTCTGTGAAAGGCACTAGTGGGCTAAAAGATTGCACCCTGGGTAGAACACCATTCCTATAGAGCCTGCAAATTTATATTGCAGGTTCGTTTCTAGTTGAGCATCTCTGACTTTTGATATACAGCTTGTATTTATTAGGCTAATCAATCTGCCTCAGTTCCAGCATTATTGGATACTGGGGCAGCTGGCTGCTTTATGGATGCAGAATTTGCTACCAGTATAAACATTCCATTGCTACCTCTTGCCTCCCTGTTGGGCATGGAAGCCATTGATGGCAGACCACTACAACCCTCTCACATTACACATGAGACCGCTTTGTTAACCTTGAGAGTGGGAGACCTACATATGGAAACCCTGAAGTTTCAGGTAATTAACTCTCCACACCAAGCCATGGTCCTAGGGTTCCCTTGTGTCCAGAAACATATCCCCAGGATAGATTGGCACACTTGTGAGGTAGTGAACTGGTCCCCACTATGTAAAAAGTCTTGTCTATCATGCCCCTTAAGAGTTACACAGGCATCTACTTCCCTCCTTCCAGAGGAGTACACGTATTTTATAGACGTATTTAGTGAAAGCCAAGCTGAGCTCCTGCCACCTCACAGATCTTATGACTGTACATTGGAATTGCTTCCTGGGACTATACCCCAGAGGGGTCTGGTCTATCCCTTGTCTGTGGAGGAGAATAAGGCTATGGAGGAATGTGATGGATGCGCTGGTGTCACGGTTTGTTAAGACTCTCAGACGTAAGGTTTAGGTAAAAACATAACTTTATTGAAAAGTTAATGCAATCCTATAGGGTTTTCATACACATACAAACAATACATAGAAGCAAATGACAATTGATATAGGTTCTACCGGCCTTGCCAATAATACCGGGCAAGGCAACCCAGGCGACTCAGATGGAATAGAAGAAATAGGCTCTACCGGCCTTGCCAATACCGGGTAAGGCAACCGTAAGATGGTAACGTACCGGTTCTACCGGCCTTACCAATACCAGGCAAGGCAGCCTGAGGGAACCGCAAGGAGTAGGCTCTACCGGCCCTGCCAATACCGGGTAAGACAACCTAAGGATGGAAACATGAAAGGTTCTACCGGCCTTACCAATACCGGGCAGGGCAGCCCAAGGGAGGTGACACACTGAGACCAAATGACTGTCAGATGACAATGACAGTAGGATGGTAATAATAGCGACTTGGTCAAGCAGTCTCACTCAAGCAGAAGTCTCATGCCAGAAAACTACAGGACACTACTGTTAGGACTGGACAGCACACTCGGAACCTCCAAGTACCTGACTGCGAGTCAGGGAGTAAATGTAAGCTGCAAGGCTAATGGAGTAAACCAGTGTCCGCACGCTGGGACCAACAACTGTAATGAGTCGCAAGGCTTAACGGAGCAAACCAGCGCCCGCACGCTGGGACCAACAACAGTAATGAGCCGCAAGGCTATTTGGAGTAAACCAGCGCTCGCAAGCTGGGACCACAACAGTAATGAGCCTCAAGGCTTAATGGAGTAACCCAGCGCCCGCACACTGGGACCAACAGCAGTAATAAGCCACAAGGCTAAATGGAGTAAACCAGCGCCCGCGCACTGGGACCAACAACAGTAATGAGCCGCAAGGCTTAATGGAGTAAACCAGAGTCCGCACGCTGGGACCAACACCAGTAATGAGCCGCAAGGCTTAATGGAGTAACCCAGCGCCCGCACGCTGGGACCAACAGCAGTAATGAGCCACAAGGCTAAATGGATTAAACCAGCGCCCGCGCGCTGGGACCAACAACAGTAATGAGCCGCAAGGCTTAATGGAGTAAACCAGCATCCGCACGCTGGGACCAACACCAGTAATGAGCCACAAGGCTTAATGGAGTAATCCAGCGTCCGCACGCTGGAACCAACAGCAGTAATGAGCCGCAAGGCTTAATGGAGTAAACCAACGTCCGCACGCTGGGACCAACAGCAGTAATGAGCCACAAGGCTTAATGGAGTAAACCAGCGCCCGCGCGCTGGAACCAACAACTGTAATGAGTCGCAAGGCTTAATGGAGTAAACCAGCGTCCGCACGCTGGGACCAACAGCAGTAATGAGCCGCAAGGCTTAACGGAGTAAACCAGCGCCCGCGCGCTGGGACCAACAACTGTAATGAGCCGCAAGGCTTAATGGAGTAAACCAGCATCCGCACGCTGGAACCTATGAACAGTAATATCGCCGGAGCAAAAGGAGAGCAATGTCGCCTAAGTGACTGGAGACAGAAAACGACTGGAACCAGGCAGAGGATCAACCGGGTGAAGCACCGCTGAGCCGACTGGCAACCCGGAACATCAGCAACCAAGGAGAACAACCGGAACTGGACTGGAACGACAGGCAGGCAGGAACACAGGAACAGGTCGACTCAGGAACTCAGGAACAGGCCCAATCAGCTACAGCAGACAAGACGGATGAGATGCTGTCAGAGACACCACAAAAGGGCAACCAGAGGATGCCCGGACTGAGTTTAAAAAGGCAATGTGAGGCGGGCTGACGGCAGGCAGCCAATGGGAGCCCCCTGCAGGTGATAGACACTGGAAAGCACAAATCACGGCACCGTGATAGCTGGCTAGAGGCATCATACGTAAATCCACATATACCACTGGTGCTGGATTTTTCTTTGGCAAAAAGAAGGACGGGGAGCTTTGTCCATGTATTGATTTTCGTGGGTTGAATAACATTTTGGTCAAGAATGCTTATCCTATTCCCTTGATCACTGAACTCTTTGACCAAGTCAAGGGTTCCAAGATTTTCACTAAACTCGATTTGAGAGCTGCTTACAATTTAGCATGTAATAAAGAGGGACACAAATGGAAGACAGCCTTTAATACCCGGAGTGGGCATTATGAGTACCTGGTCATGTCCTTTGTGATTGTGTAACGCTCCGGCTGTCTTTCAGGAGTTCATAAATGATGTGTTAAGAGAACTCCTTCAAAGTCGTGTGGTGGTATATTTGGATGATATCCTCATCCACTCTCCTATAATGGAGACTCATCAGTCTGATGTTTCAAAGTTCTTAGCCTACTACAGGAGAATAAGTTGTTCTGTAAACTTGAAAAGTGCGAGTTCCACAAATCGCAAGTGACATTCCTAGGCTATATAATTACTGCTGCTGGATTTGCCATAGACCCCCAAAAATTGTTTGCGGTTGTGGATTGGCCACGTCCTATGGGTCTCAAAGCTCTCCAAAGTTTTCTAAGTTTTACGAATTATTACCGTAAATTAATCAAGAATTTTTCAACTATTGTCAAACCTCTGACTGACATGACATGGAAAGGGGTCAATCCTTCTGAATGGTCACAACCAGCTTTTCTGGGTTTTGAAAATCTCAAGGCAGCTTTTGCTGCAGGGCCCATACTGGCGCATCCCAATCCCTCCCTACCCTTTACATTGGAGGTGGGTGCATCAGAGATCGGAGTGGGCGCCCTGTTGTCCTAGCGCACTTCCCCAGGCGAGTCTCCAACTCCATGTGGGTTCTTTTCCCGTAAATTGTCCAAAGCAGAAATGCTTTATCAAATTGGCGACAGAGTTACTGGCCATAGTCCTGTCATTGAAGAAATGGAGGCGTTTGCTTGAGGGCTCTAAGGTGCCAATATTGATTCTAACCTACCACAAAAACGTAATCTACCTTTCTGAAGCCAAACGATTGTCCCCCAGACAGGCCAGAGGGGAGCTGTTTTTGTATCGCTTCAATTTTGTGGTTTCCTATCTGCCAGGCTCTAAGAATGTAAGGGCAGATGCGTTATCCCGTCAATTCTGTGCCATATCATGAGAGGAGGTTACCCCCTTCCCGATCATTACAGCTGATTGGAGTCTTGCAACGATTCGTACTTGTATCACGTCCCAGCTTGGAGAAGAGATTTTGGCATCCAAAGATTCGGCCCCCTCGGAGAAACCCGAGGGCCATTGTTTTGTCCCCGCTCAACTATGAATAAAACTGTTGGAGACATATCATGCCTTGAAAGTGGCAGGTCACATTGCTCGAGACCAACTAATCTGGTCCGTTTCACCTATATTCTGGTGGCCTAGCCTTAGGGCTGATTGTACCGCTTTCACAGCTGCCTGAACGACTTGTGCTGAAAACAAATCTCCCAGACACCTGCCAGTGGGCCTGCTTCAACCCATGGCTAATGGGGAACGTCCTTGGTCTCATCTCTGCATTGACTTTATGGTCGACCTTCCTAATTCCATGGGTAATACAGTCATTCTAATGATTGTAGACAAATTTTCCAAGATGGCACACTTTGTGCCAATGAAAAGATTATCATCTGTGCAGGAACTGGCGGTGGTTTTCACTAGAGAAGTCTTCTGTCTCCATGGTGTTCCCAAAGTGATTGTGTCCGATAGAGAAAGCCAGTTTGTATTCCGCTTCTGGAGGTGCTTCTGTACGCAGATGGGCATTCAATTGGCATTCTCCTCCTTGTATCATCCACAGTCCAATGGTGCAGCAGAGAGGTCTAATCAAGCCTTGGAGCAGTTCCTCCTCTGCTATATCTCTGACCATCACGATAACTGGGCTACCCTGTTACCTTGGGCAGAGTTTGCCTGGAATAGTGCTGTTAACTCTTCCACTAAGAGTTCCCCGTTTTTGGTCAACTATGGGTTCCAACCCTCGACACTCCCTGAAACCTTCCAGACACAAGAGATTCCGGCTCTTGAGGAGCATCTAAGTGCGCTCCGTTCCTCATGGGTACGGGTACAGCATACCCTACGTGATTCGGTGCAGAGACAAAAGAGGCAAGCTGACCGTAGACAACTGCCAGCACCTAACTTTCAAGTAGGAGACAGAGTGTGGTTGTCTTCCTGTAACTTGCACCTCCAAGTTCCCTGTGGCAAATTCAGTCCTCGATTTATTGGTCCTTTTCTTGTGTTGCGCAAGATTAATCCAGTGGCTTATAAACTGGAACTTCCAGCCAATATACACATACATAATATGTTCCATGTTCCCCTGTTGAAGCCCTTGGTCTGCAACCGGTACACCTCTACTCCTGTTCGCCCTGCTTCCGTGAGAGTTGCAGATCACGAGGAATATGAAATCCAAAACATTCTGGACTCCAGATTGGTTCAAGGGCGTTTACAGTACTTCATTCATTGGAAGGGCTATTGCCCTGAGGAGCGCTCCTGGATACCTGCCACTGATGTCCACGCTCCTTTACTGGTACGTAGGTTTCATGCTCTATTCCCTGACAAACCCCGGCCGGCTCCGCAGAGGGGGGGTCTTTGAGGGGGGGTACTGTTACAGCTTACCTTAGTTTCAGCTTCATCTACAGGCGCGAAGCTTCAAGCATGCATCAGGCCTCTGTTTTATGTGTTTGCTTCCTGTAGTCTCCTCCTAACTACTCCCTCCTACCTACTTCCTCCCTCTGAGCTTCTCCTCCTACCTACTTCCTGTGGAGTGGTTTAAAAGGCACACTGAGTCCTGACTCAATTGCCCTTGCGTTGTTGTTCATAGCAGTTCTATTACCTTGGGCTCTGTGTATAACCTGGCTAGTCTTCCATCCAACCTGGTGCTGACCTGTGGTTCTGTCTGACTATTCTTTTGCTTATCCCTATAGTGGACACCCAACCTGGTGCAGACCTGTGGCTCTGGCTGACTACCTGAACTGTGTATGGCTTGACCTGGCTTGTCTGTCTACCCCCTCTGGTGCTGACTACCCCCTCTTACATTTGTTCCTTGTACCTAGCAGACACCCAACCTAGTGCAGACCTGGGGCTCTTGTAGACCAGCTCTGATACTGACTGCAGGCAAGTCAGCTATCTAATTCCCATTCTGACTGCAGGTGTGAGTCAGAGCTCACTCTATTCTGATTGCAGGCGTGAGTCAGAGTTCGGTCCGTTCTGACTGCAGGCGTGAGACATATTGCTTCCTACTGACTGCAGGCTTGAGTCGGTACACCCGCTACGTCACATCAAGATCCTGGTTCCTGCTGAGACTACCAGTGGCTAAGGCCTAGTCTAGCACTGTGGTTTAGCCTTGCATCCTATTATTCCGGATAGCAAGGTTGCTGGCTTTAACCCTTTGCCTGTTCCTTTGTATGTATAAATGTATATATTTTCTTTGTTCATTTTGTCAATAAAATTGCATTAACTATACCGTACTGACTCCTGAACTTTTCTGGGTATCTGTGACACAAGCAACACGGAGAGAAACAGGAGGTGACTTCTACATTCACTGGCCAGTCTCAGCCGTTTATAATTCTTATGTAATTTTTAAATTGGCAAACCCCAGTAAAAATCCACTTTTTTGCAGTTCCAAATGCATGTCATTTCCCGTTTTTTGTTTGAAGGGGCAGCATCAGTTTTACATCAGAGACGCGGTTTAGGACACTATGCATTTAAAATCCCCCCACAGAAACGCTGCAGAGTGTGCTACACCAATGGCAAATGGACAGAAACCACCTTCTACTGTCCTGATTGCCCTACAAAACCCGGGCTCTGCATTGGTGACTGCTTTGAGCAGTATCACATACGTGCAATGCAGTAATTCTGGAAATTAAGTATCTGGCCACGCTTTCCCCCTGAAATGTCCTGTTTTTTTTTCCTAAAACACATCCCTCCTTTGATCTAACACTATGAAAATATAATGGAAAGCAATCCTGTTTTTTCCATGTCTGGAAATGGAAATGTGCATATTCTCAACTGAACCCAGTAAATCCCCCAAACCCTGACAAACCTATTCATATGGGGCATTGCCATACTCAGAACATGTAGTTGAATTGTGGACAATGCATTTTTACAAATCTCAAAATATCCTGTGCTTGAAATCCACAGCAACACCGAAATATAGGTGTGAAAATACAGGTGTTTTTTTCCTTACTGCAGGTTTTGAGAGGCATTGGTTATAAAATGACTGAGAATAAATTGCCAAATGCACCTACACTAAAACCCAGGGTTGTATTCCTTTCTAAAAAAAAGATATTTGGAGGGTAAAATAGTAATTGCAACATTGCTAAACACCCCAAATAAGACAAAGCCACCAGTTAAGTAAGCTGAAAAATTCCACGCCTGAAAATGGAACACACGTGTTCCCAACTGGGCCCAGTAGACTCCACAAACCCTGACAAACCTATGCATATGGGGTATTGCTGTACTTAGAAAAAGTAAGTGTTCACCTATCCTGTGCTTGAAATCCACATCAAAATTGAAAACCTTTAAATAAAGGTTTACGAGGAATTGGTGGTAAAATGGCTGAGTGAAAAATTTAAAAACACACCTAAATGAAAACCTGGGTTATCTACTTTTCAGAAATATACACTTCTGGGGGCAAATCCTAAAATGGAGCACTGTTAAACAGCCTCAAATGAGACATGGCACCAGTTAAGCAAGCTGTGAAAATTCAATGTTTGTTCAAATGTTGGCCTGTAGCTCCCCCCAAACCATGAGAAAGCTATGCATATGGGGTATTGCCGTACTCAGAAGAAGCAACTGAACACTAATCAATGCATTTTTAAAAATCTTCGCCTATTCTGTGCTTGAAATCCACAGCAACATTGAAATTTAAATGCAAAAACACTGAATTTGTTACTTACATCAAGTTTTACGAGGGATTAGTGGTAAAACGGCCACGTAAAAAATTTGAAAACACACATAAAATGAAAGCCTGGAGTGTCTACTTTCCAAAAATCTAAATTTATGGGGCGTAATTTTAAAATGGAGCACTGGTACACAGCCCCAAAGTAGACAGGGCACCAGTGACGCAAGCTGTGAAAATTCAAAGTGTGAAACTAGAAACGCTCATGTTCCAATTTAGGCCCCGCAGCTCCCCAAACCAAGAGAAAACTATGCAAATGAGGTATTGCCATACTCAGAAGAAGCAACTGAACTCTAATCAATGCATTTTTAAAACTCTTCTCCTATCCTGTGCTTGAAATCCACAGCAACATTGAAATCCAAGTGCGAAAAAAGCTGATTTTTTTTTCTTACATCAAGTTTTACGAGAGATTGGTGGTAAAATGGCTTAGTAAAAAATGTGAAAACACACATAAAATGAAAGCCTGAGGTATCTACTTTTCAAAAATATACACTTTTGGGTGGAAATTTTAAAGTGGAGCTCTGTTACACAGTCCCAAATAAGACATGGTACCAGTTAAGCAAGCTGTGAAAATGCAAAGTGTGAAACTGGAAACGCGCATGTTCCAATTTGGACCCCGTAGCTCCCCCAAACCCTGAGAAACCTACGCATATAGGGTATTGCCGTACTTAGAAGAAGCAGCTGAATACTAAACAATAAACAACAACAATGTAGCGCAATGGTGTCAATGAACAGCACATGATAGGTGAGAATTTTTAAAAATTCTTTGTTTAGTATTGAATACAACCAAAAAGATCAGCTCTATGTTAACCTCTGTGGATAGAGGATACAGTGATACAATGATAGAAAATGCTCCAAATTATTTTTATTCTAAACAATTAAAATTACAGCTCCAAAACTTGGACAATAAAATCGTTAATATACAATATCGAAAATACCATAATAATGTCAATCATCCATCTTCAATCTTCATAAAAATTATGTAGCTCAATACCTCAAGGTCAGACGTCCCGGATCCCCGAGTTACGATGTGTCACTTTTCACAAACCGGAACCAGCAGGTCAAACTCCACCCACTAACGCACTGGTCATATAAGTGTCCCCGTAAACACTGGTTAATCACCTCTGACTCACCCCGCGTGTGGCAATAAGTTTGCTCCTGCTTAGAAACCGTATCTATTTAGCAATCACACTGATGCCCACCAACTGGTAGCCCCAGGACACGTCACCCAGTTACTCCAACACCAAAATATATTACATACAATTTTAAAAATTAGACATCAGTGTTGCAATGGGAATGCATCTTGATCTTCACTATGACCCATAAATTACTCTGTGCTGTAATATCACCAGCAGAAAACCCCCACAATAGGGCTTTGAGGGTGTAAATACACTTACAATTCACAGAAATACCTATAAAAATAACTAAACAATCAGAGCAATGATGATCATACCAATAAAAAATAAAATCAAATATCAAAAAATATCTTTAAAATACACAAAAAAAGAAAAAAAAAGAAACATTGTATATACAATATTACACTCCACTGCGTTGTAGATACTCAAAATCCCCGATTACCCTTAAACACAATCCCTTTCAGGGAATATCGGTATAGACTGTTCTCCACAAATCCGATCTTAATAGTGGATCTCCACATACAGTCTTCCTCTATCATAAACTTAAATGTAGTGGAAATATTGAGAGCACCTCAATCCGGTAATAACAAACATGCTCCAATCTCTTAAAGGGGATGAATGCTTTAGGTTTTCTTCAGTACCTAAATGTTACTTCATATATAATATTTCTGTTCTCATCGATATGTATCATAGTTCATACCTCCATAACCATCTGCTATACACGACACTTATTCTACTCTGCAGGTAATACTCACGGGATGACTGCGTTTCTTGCTTTTGTGCATCAACTGTTTTCCTCACAACTGTCTGGCAGTGTATCTGATGGCATCAAACAGAACCCTCCAGGTGTTCTGATTTCTTTTAGTAGTACAACGGTAATGCATTCAAATCTCCCTCCTGGTCATGTTTGGAACCCTTTCTCTCTTTTCTCATATCACCTTCTTCCAAAGCGTTTCAAAGTACTACGACAGGCTTCTTGCTCAGGGAATCTCCTTCCTTCTTACACACGTGAGTTTATATTTTCCATATCCCAATTTTCACCGGGAGTTCCTCTCTCAATGTGAAAAAAATAAATTAATCCTATCCTTCCTAAATGAATCAACCTCATAATGCTCCTAAATACACATAACATACTACTCTAATGATGGGTCACATAAACCATACAAGGTATTCATGTAGTAGTATAAAATATTCATATAAAATAATTCATGCAATAGTATATGTTTGCATCTTCCTTACATCACAGAGGTCGCAAACACATGTTGCGTATCAGACAACTCCCGTGGGTGGAAAATACCAAACCTAACAACCATACCGCCCCCTAAAGATCATATTCAATGATAACGTTCCCACAATAAAAAATCCATAACATCTATAATGTATCATAAGACATATATCCCTATTCCTCAATGCATATCCGTTGCTACATAAAATGCATCTAAGTACACTCCATCATGACAAAATACCTAATTATATTCTAGACAAACACTTAGTCTCAACTCCTATCAACCCGGAAAAGGTGTATATAATAAATACCCTTAATCCCTTATACACAATGTAGACACAAAACATGTGGAGCATCCAACTGGATTATAAATAATCCCATGCATATTCCCAGAACTAAACTAAAAATCATATAAAATACACTCAGAATATATATATATATCTACACTAGTCTGTCGTGCCATAGATATATATTCTACTAATCTAAAAGACATATCGCCTTCTATCCATTCACTGCATCCATATCCGCAGATCTCAAATCATGAATTATTTTGTATGAATATTTTATACTGCTACATGAATACCTTGTATGGTTTATGTGACCATCATTAGAATAGAAAGTTTTGTGTATTTAGGAGTATTATGAGGTTGATTCATTTAGGAAGGATAGGATTAATTTATTTTTTTCACATTGACAGAGGAACTTCCAGTGAAAATTGGGATTTCAAAGATATAAACTCAGGTGCGTAAGAAGGAAGGAGATTCCCTGAGGAAGAAGCCTGTTGTAGTGCTTTGAAATGTGTTAGAAGAAGGTGATGTGAGAGACGGTTCCAAACATGATCAGAAGGGAGATTTGAATGCATTACCGTTGTACTACTAAAAGAAATCAGAACACCTGGAGGGTTTTGTTTGATGCCGCCAGAGACACTACCAGACAGGTGTGAGGAACACGGTGTCACGGCTCACAAGAATGAGAATTGGACCAGTACTGTAGGTAATGCAATCTTTATTAAGATAAACAATGTACAGAACAACAGTACAGCAAGAACACCATATAATATAGAAGACGTCCGGAAGGATGGTACTGTAGTAGTACTGAACCGAACCCCCAAGGGCAAGCTGGAGAGAAACCGCCTCAAGTCCGCACTAGAGGATCTACTACAGGTCCTCACCTGTACAGAAAAGGTCCCAGAGACAGGTACTGCGCTACAGGTCTAACACTGCAGTATAGAACAGGAGCCATGGAAAGTCTGCCAGAGCCACAGAGGTTAACCAACAAGTTATCCACTGAAGCGTTTGTATGCTGGGTGCGCAGGAGACAACCCCAGGATACACCAAGGTGGATAGTCAGACAAGCCGGATTATTAATAGAGCAAACGTAAACCAGTCAGGGTCATACACAGAGCGGGTAGTCGGACAGAGCCACAAGTCAGCACCAGAACGGAGAGTCAGCCAGGCCAAGGGTCATACACAGAGGAGTTAGTCTACCAGAGCCACAGGACCACACAAGAAGGAATGTCAGCCACGCCGGGGTCATACACAGAGCAGGTAGGCAGACAAACCAAAGGTTGGCACCAGAACGGGTAGTCAGATGAACCAGGTAAAGCACAAGAACCACAAGCCAACTGCACTGGACACCATGAAAGGGGCGACTGACAGTGGTGTCCAGGAAGTTTTTATGCCCAGTGACCCAGGAAGAGGAGGAGCCACAAAAGAGCACTGTCACTTTAAATAGGACTCGTGTCCCAGTCTGGATGTGCGTCAATATGCTGATGCAGTGAGCCGGATACACCGGAACCCTGCACACAGATGTGCTGAGCCACCAACAAGCCATGTGGCCAAGTAGAATTGAAAACACCACTGCGGCTTTAACCGCCGGATGGAGCTGTGGCTGAGCTGCCAGGCAAGGCTGCGGTCGGCTCGGCAGCCGCTGCTAACACTTGACAGTACCCCCCTTTAAAGACCCCTCCTCCGCGGATCGGGCAATGTCTGTCCGGAAAGCGGGAATGAAATCTACGGATCAGAATGGGATCATGCACATCTTCAGAAGAGACCCATGAGCGTTCTTCCGGGCCATAACCTCTTCAGTGCACCAAATATTGCAATCTCCCCCTGACCTTCCTGGAATCCAAGATGTTCTGTACTTCATATTCACCACCCGAATGGGGGCTGGGGGAATTGAGGCAGAAGTAAACCGGTTACAGGTTAATGGTTTCAGTAAAGACACATAAAAAACGTTATGAATGCGCATAGTAGCTGGAAGCTGCAGGGTGTAAGCCACAGGGTTGATTTTCCGAATGATTCTAAAGGGACCAACAAAACGGGGAGCCAGGTTTCTACAAGGAACCTGGAGATTGAGATTCCGGGATGACAGCCATACCCTATCTCCAACCTGAAAGGTGGGTGCAGGTAATCACCTACGGTCAGCCTGCCGCTTGTGACGTTGTATAGAACCATGTAGGGTATGCTGTACTTGTACCCAAGAGGAACGGAGTGTCCGTAAGTGCTCATCCAGAGCCGGAATAGGTTGTGCCGCAAAGGTCTCAGGAAGAGCGGAGGGCTGAAACCCATAATTTATCAAAAACCGGGAACAATGAGACGATGAGTTGACGGCACAATTCCTGGCAAACTCCGCCCAGGGTAACAAAGTAGCCCAATTGTCATGGTGCTTATTTATGTAGCAACAAAGGAATTGTTCGAGGCCCTGGTTAGACCTTTCGACTGCACCATTAGATTGAGGGTGATAGTCTGAAGAAAAGGCAAGCCAGATCCCTAGTTTTGCACAAAAACATCTCCAGAATCGGGACACAAACTGGCTCCCACAGTTGGAGACAATAACTTTAGGAATGCCGTGTAAACTGAAGACTTCTTTAGCAAATATCTTGGCCAACTGTTGGGCAGAAGGCAACCCTTTCAGATGTACAAAATGCACCATTTTAGAAAATCTGTCCACTACCATAATGATCACCGTGTGACCCAAGGATGCGATGAGATCAACCATAAAATCTATGGACAGATGAGACCATGGGCGTTCTCCATTCGGAATGGGTTGATGGAGTTCCACTGGTAGGCTACGTGGAGATTTACTTTGTGCGCAAGTCTGGCAAGCTGCCAGGAAGGTGGTGCAGTCCTTCCTTAAGCTCGGCCACCAGAATAGTTGAGAGATCGATCATATCAATTGATCGCTCCCATTGTGGCCAGTGGTTTTGGAAGTGTGGTAAGTCTCCAAGAGTCTGGTGCACAACTGAACCGGCACAAAACACCTCCCACTAGGTTTCTCCGCAGGTGCCGAGACCTAGGCAGCTAAAATCTCCTGTCCCAGTGGAGATGTAATGCTAGTACAAATGTGAGCCTGAATGCAATCAGCTGGAATGATCAGGGCGGGAGGAGAGTCCTCCCTAGAGTCAGAACAATGTTGGCGGGATAGGGCGTCCGCCCGAATGTTCTTAGAGCCAGGGAGGTATGAAATAATGAAGTTGAATCTACACAGGAACAATGCCCATCTGGCTTGGCGAGCAGACAATCTTTTAGCCTCTGACAACTATGTTAAGTTTTTGTGATCTATGAGGATCAGGATCGGGGTACTAGTTCCTTCAAGCAGGTAACGCCATTCCTTACATGCCAATATGATAGCAAGCTATTCTCTATCACCAATCTCGTACATCTTTTCCTCCTTAGATCATTTCTTGGAAAAGTATCCACATGGGAGCAACGCCTCACCCAGAGCCGAGAGCTGCGACAGGAGGGCGCCTACTCCTGTCTCAGACGCATCGACCTCCAGTGTAATGGGCAGGGTGGGGTTGGGATGTACTAGTATGAGAGCCTTGGCAAAGGCAGACTTCAGAGTCTCGAATGCCCCAACCGCACTGGATGACCAATTAGATGCGTCTGCCCCTTTACATGTGAGATAAGTAAGTGGTTTTACTATCAAGGAGAAGTTGCGATAGTAGTTAGTGAAGCCCAAAAAGCATTGGAGTGCCTTCAATCCTACCGGGCGAGGCCATTGTATGATGGAAGATAGTTTTTGAGGGTCCATCGCGAACCCCGAGGCCGATATCACATAACCCAAGAAGGTGACCTAAGATTTATGAAACTCACACTTTTCAAGTTTGCAGTAAAGGCCATTCTGTCTCAGTAGTTGTAAGACTCTAGACACATCTGCGATATGTGCCTCCATAGAGGGTGAATAAATGGGTATATCGTCTAGATATACAACAAACGAGTTTTGCAGCATGTTCCTAAGGACGTCATTGATCAGCTCCTGGAAGACAGCAGGTGCATTGCACAACCCGAATGGCAGAAAAAAAAAAAAAACTATGCACGCTCTATCAAATCGGCCTGACAGAAATCAAGATCTGCTGGTAATGCAAGGGTGCTACAGGGGATATAACTGTAATAACAGAGAAAAGAAAGATAACCCTGTCTAACTAGCACACCTTAAATACTCTAGCAGAAAATGAAATACAAAGACCTGGGATAGAAAGTAGAACTTTACTTTGTGTCATTCCTACCTAAGATACCGGGGCACAATCCGGCTTGCCATGAATTAACAAAACAATAAAAAATGAAATGAAACTTAACTTTTATTGATCCCTACCTAAAATACCGGGGCACAAACCAGCTTGCCATATATTAACAAAACAAAAAGCTTTATAAAAACTCTCATATAGAGAGTGAAAAAAGGAAAACAAACCAGAACAAAAGGAGAGGTTAAAAATCAAAATAGAGGACTCTATCCTAGGATAGCGTCTGCCTAAGTGATTTTCTCATACTCCGTTCCTATCTGTATTCTGAATCATAAGCTGGCTATCTGCCTAAACTACAACACAGCTAACGCCGAGTCTCATTCAATATGGGTAGATTCTTAAATAGTCTGCTACATTCTATCAACTCATAATGTAAATGCTGATTACAAATTAGTGGCTATTTTTGTTACTTAATAATACTCATGTAGCAACGCAAGGGAACAGACTACACAGATACACGCCTGACACGCGTTTTGAGATTGCCTTCGTCAGAGTATACTCTATCTTTCTTTTCTCTGTTATTACAATCCGAATGGCATCACTAAATACTCATATTGGCCACTTCGGGTATTAAAAGCTGTCTTCCATTCATCTCCACTATTGATACGAATAAGGTTATACGCAGCCCTTAAGTCGAGTTTGGTAAACACCTTGGAACCCTTTAGTGTGTCAAATAATTCGGTTATCAGGGGTAATGGGTAGGCGGTTTTGGTTACCAGCTTATTCAGTTCCCCATCCTTCTTTTTGACAAAAAAGAAACCAGTGACCACTGGTGAAGAGGATTTGCGTATTATTCCTCTGGCAAGTGCATCCGCTACATACTCCTCCATGACCCTCGTCTCCTTCACCGATAGTGGATAAACACGACCCCTAGGAGGAGTAGTTCCAGGGATTAGGTTGATTTTGCAATCGTAGGACCTGTGAGGAGGTAACGCACCGGCTTGGCCCTTATCAAATATGTTACGGAAGGCCCTGTACTCTTCCTGCAGGACAGGAGAGGATGTACGCAATAGTCTTGCAGGACACGCAAGACAGAAACTCACGCAGCTAGGAACCCATAATATTATGTCACAGGTTTGCCAGTCTATCCTGGGGTTGTGCGTCTGTAGCCATGGAAACCCCAGGACAATAGCGTAGTGTGGCGATTGAATAACCTGGAATTGCAGGGTTTCTGAGTTCAGGGCTCCAACTCTCAAGGGGAAGTGTCTCCTGAGTGATATGGGAGGATAGAAGGGGCCTCTCATAAATGGCTTCAATAGCCAAAGGTGAAGCGCGAGACTACAGAGGGATAGCATGTCTGCGTCTATAAAGTATCCTGCCAGCCCTGAATCGAGCAACGCAGAGGCAACTGTGGAGAATTTGCCCCAAGACAGGATAACCTTGAGGATATGTTTACCCTTTACACCCTCCGGGGACTGGGATTTGCCACCTAAGATCTGTCCCTGACAGGATCTTAGGTGTGGGCGTTTCCCAGACGCACAGGGCAACACTTCGACATATGGCTGGATCTGCCACAATACAAGCAAAGACCTTCCCTCCATCGGAAGGCTCTCTCCTCCCCAGAAAGGCGAGTCGCCCCCAATTGCATGGGCTCGTTGTACCCCGAGACAAGGCCAGGAGGGTGGGAGGTGAGGGAGGAATGGGTAGGTATGTAAAGCTGGGTGCCAATCAAGATGGAGGTCTACTCAGACGCTCCCTAAAGTAAGGTGTTTCCCTGATCTTGGTATTGATCAGGATCGTGAATTAAATCAATGTCTCCAAATCTCGGGGTATGTCGCGAGCAGCGATTTCATCCTTGACTAAGTCGCACAGGCGCTGGGAGAATGCCGCCACTAAAGCGTCATTGTTCCAACCGACCTCCTCTGCCAGGGTACGGAATTCAATCGCATACTCAGCTACAGTACGAGTACCCTGGCGTATGGTCATGAGGTGTCTGGAGGCAGATGCCTTCCGACCGGGCATGTCAAAGACTTTACGGAAGGAATCCACAAATGCCAGAAAGTCATAAACGATAGGTTTATCTGTTTCCCACAACGGATTGCCCCAGGCCAAGGCCTTGCCAGAGAGTAGCGAAATCAGAAACCCAACTGTACTGTGATCATTGGGAAACGCCTGTGGAACGATCTCCATAAATATACCCACTTGGTTGAGGAACCCGCGACACAGCGCGGGGTCTCCCTCATAACGTTGAGGAGTAGGAGCATGCCAAGAAGAACCACTGATCAAGTCTGCATCAGGGTTGGCTGGTGCTGCCGGTGCTGGGTTAGCAGCTGGGGAGGCCACCAGTTGACCGCCAGGGTGGTCAAGATGAGCGGTTCGATTTAACAGAGTTTGCAAAGCCATAGTAATTTGATCGATACGTTGCTCTTGAAACTCCATTCTGGCTAGGAGGTATTGGGTAGAAGGGTTACCAGTTCTGTCCGTAGACGTGGCCCTTTCGTACTGTCACGGCTCATAAGAATGAGAACTGTAGGTAATGCAATCTTTATTAAGATACACAACGTACAGAACAACGGTACAGCAAGGACACCATATAATATAGAAGTAGTCTGGAAGGACAGTGCTGTAGTAGTACTGAACCGAACTCCCAAGGGCAAGCTGGAGAGAAACCGCCTCAAGTCCGCACCTGAGGATCTACTACAGGTCCGCACATGTACAGACTAGGTACCAGAGTAGGGATACCGAGCCCCAAAGGACAAGCAGGAGAGAAACCACCTCAAGTCCGCACCTGAGGATCTACTACAGGTCTGCACCTGTACAGACAAGGTCCCAGAGACAGCAACTGTGCTACAGGTCTGCACCTGAAAACCACAGTATAGAACAGGAGCAAGGGAAAGTCTTCCAGAGCCTCCAAGGTTAACCAACAACTTATCCACTGGAGCATTTATATGCTGGGTGCGCAGGAGACAACCCCAGGATACACCAAGGTGGATAGTCAGACAAGCTGGATTATTGATAGAGCAAACGTAAACCAGAGCCTCAGGTCTGAACCAGATTGGTTGTCGGACTAGCCAGGGTCATACACAGAGTGGGTAGTCAGACAGAGCCACAAGTCAACACCAGAATGGAGAGTCAGCCAGGTCAAGGGTCATACACAGAGGAGTTAGTCTACCAGAGCCGCAGGTCCACACCAGAAGCAATGTCAGCCATGCCTGGGACATACAAGGAGCGGGTAGTAAGACAAACCAAAGGTTGGCACCAGAACGGTTAGTCAGACGAACCAGGTAAAGCACAAGAATCACAAGCCAACTGCACTGGACACCATGAAGGGGGCGAATGACAGTGGTGTTCAGGAAGTTTTTATGCCCAGTGACCCAGGAAGAGGAGGAACCACAAAAGAGCTCTGTCACTTTAAATAGGACGCGCGTCCCAGTCTGGATG
Source organism: Rhinophrynus dorsalis (assembly GCA_037306005.1). Classification (NCBI taxonomy): domain Eukaryota; kingdom Metazoa; phylum Chordata; class Amphibia; order Anura; family Rhinophrynidae; genus Rhinophrynus; species Rhinophrynus dorsalis. The sequence goes on from CM074721.1 coordinate 368,598,045, forward strand.
AGTGCCAATATGCTGATGCAGGGAGCCGGAAGCACCGGAACCCTGCACATAGATGTGCTGAGCCGCCAACAAGCCATGCAGCCAGGCAGAAGCGAAAACACCACTGCAGCTGATGGAGCTGCGGCTGAGCTGCCGGGTAAGGCTGCCGCTAACACTATGACACACATTTGATGCGCAAAAGTAACAAACACAGGTGTCCCGTGAGTATTACCTGCAGAGTGGAAGAAGTGTTGTGTATATCAGACAGATATGGAGGTATGAACTATGATACATATCAATGAGAACAGAAAAACAGAAAATGGAGATCCACTATTAAGATCAGATTTGTGGGAGAACAGTCTATACCGATATTTCTATAAAGGGATTGTGTTCGTGGGAAATTGGGGATTTTCAGTATCTACAACGCAGTGGGGTGCAATATTGTATATACAATTTTTCCTTTTTTCTTTTTTTTTGTGTATTTTACAGATATTTTTTGATATTTTTATTTTTATTGGTATGACCATCCTTGCTCTGATTGTTTAGTTATTTTTATAGATATTTCTGTGAATTTTAAGTGTATTTACACCCTCAGAGCCCTATTGTGGGGGTTTTCTGCTGGTGATATTACAGCACAGAGTAATTTATGGGTCATATTGAAGATCAAGATGCATTCGCATTGCAACCCTGATGTCCAATCTTTTAAATTTTATGTAAAATATTTTGATGTTGGAGTAACTGGGTGGCGTGTCCTGGGGCTACCAGGTGGTGGGCATCAGTATGATCGCTGAACAGATACGTTTTTTAAGCGGGAGCAAACTTATTGCCACACGTGTGGTGAGTCAGAGGTGATTAACCGGTGTTTACGGGGACACGTATCTGACCGGTGCGTTAGTGGCTGGAGTTTGACCTGCTGGTTCCAGTTTGTGAAAAGTGACACATTGTAACTCTTAGTGAATGGGGGATCCGGGACATATGACCTTGAGGTATTCCGATAGATTTTATGAAGATTGAAGATGGAGGATTGACATTATTATGGTATTTTTGATATTGTTTATTAACAACTTTACTGTTCAAGTTTTGGATTTGTAATTTTAATTGTTTAGAATTAAAATAATTTGGAGCATTTTCTATCATTGTTTCACTGTATCCTCTATCTGCAGAGGTTAACATAGTGCATTTTTAAAAAACTTCACCTATCGTGTGCTTCAAATTCACATCAACATTGAAATCTAAGTGTGAAAAACTCTGAATTTTTTACTTGCATCAAGTTTTACAAAGGATTGGTGGTAAAATGGCTGCGTAACAAATTTGAAAACACACATAAAATCAAAGCCTGTGGTGTATACTATCCAAAAATATACACTTTTGGGGAGAAATTTTAAAGTGGAGCCCTGGTACACAGCCCCAAATACGACATGGCACCAGTGTTGCAAGCAGTGAAAATTCAGTGTGAAACTGGAAACACGCATGTTCCAATCTGGCCCCCGAAGCCTGAGAAATCTATGCATATGGGGTATTTGCGTACTCAGAAGAAGGAGCTGAACACTAATCTATGCATTTTTAAAATTATTCTCCTATCCTTTGCTTGAAATCCACATCAACATTGAATGTAAGTGCGAAAAACGCTGATTTTTTTCTTACATCAAGATTTACAAGGGATTGGTGGTAAAATGGCTGTGTAAAAAATTTGGAAACACACTGAGAATGAAAGCCTGGGGTGTCTACTTTCCAAAAATATACACTTTTGGGGGATAATCTTAAAGCGAAGCACTGTTACAGAGCCTCAAATGAGACATGGCAAGCTGCAAAAATTCCATGTGTTAAACTGGATACGCGCATGTTCCAATTTGGGCCCCGTAGCTCCCCCAAACCACGAGGAAAACTATGCATGTGGGGTATTACCATACTCAGAAGAAGTAACTGAACACCAATCTGGCCTTTTTTATTTCTACAAGTATCCTGTGCTTGAAATCTTCAGCAACATTACAATGTAAATGTGAAAAATGCTAAAAAACAAAATATTACCACAATTTTGGCACAGATTTCTAAAAAATCCTACTGATGAATTACCCTATGTTGTCTACTTTTCAGAGATATATACTTTGTGGGACAATGTTGGGTTCTAACACTGTCAACAAAACTAAAATACTCACTTGCCTGGAAAAAGTACAGCTTGGAAACAGTGGTGTTCATCTTGTGATATTTACCCTGTAAACGTTAGAAAGGGATTGAAATACTAGGCATATGGGGTACTCCCATATTTAAGAGAAGCAAATGAATATATGTGGGGGTATTTTTATCACATGATCTAATAGTGCACAAATCTTGACAGGAAAATGTATGCAAAATGTTGTTTTTTTAATTTTTTCCTCTTTTTTCTATTTTAATCAAATTAAAAGATTAGGTATCCATATAAATGTGGTATGAAAGGAGAGCCCTACTTGTGCTTAAAAAAACAGTATATAATTTGTGTGGGTGTACTTAAGGAGTTAGAGGGAAAATATTGTTTAACAAGGATATACTCGAAAATGCAAACCACCCCTGATTCGCTTGGCCCTTAAGGGGTTGAAGGAGTGAAGGAAGATGTGATAGGCGACAGAGAGGGAGAAGTGTGGGGAAAGAGAGTAACACTGGATGAAAGGGAGGGTCAATGCAGAGAAAGTGAGTCATTTAACTACTGAGAGTTGTGCCCCACCCTTGCAACTCCTGTCAAAATCTTGCCCATGTAAGTCCACCAATCGGAGAGGACAGTACCAAGGACAATTAATTTCTGTCACTTGGCACTCTTATCTTTTATGTAAATATATATTGATGCCTAATAGACTCATAATTTTATATCACCTTATGTGTGCTTAAATACCATATTATATTACACAGAAAAGAGAGTATCTATTTTAGAATAAAACATGTTCTTTCCAATTTTTACTGTCTGATTTGTCACAAGATGAATGATTACAACAAAGATGCTTATATACGTTTTATTTATAAATATCAACTTGCTCTTGCACAAAATTAGATTAGGAAGTAATAATGAGAAGCAGGTGTATTAGACAGGACTATCTGTAATATATGTATGACAGATAGATGTTTCAGACCCTTAAAAAGATTAAATCAAGAACTCTATGTTCAAAAGAAAACTGGGGCAGTTTTGGAGCAAATCATCTGCACTCAAAGGGAAAAATACACATTCCCAAAAATTCCTATTGATTTAAATGAGGCTTGGAGAGCTCCCTAGCATTTAAGGGGTTAAAAGCCCCATTTGAATTAACGGAAATTTGTATTTATCCCTATGATGCATTTGGTTTACCTTTGAACATAGCTTCTTCACATAAAGCAAATGACAACTGCAAGGATTTTTTACTACAAAAAGAATGTTTCTCTATTAAAAGAAGGATCTGTTCCGGGAGCGTTTTGCTTTTTTGCAATGAATATGATAAGAAGGAACTACAGTAGGATGTCCGCTGTAGCTACCATCTCTTCTATTTTGCACTGGTTAACATTGCGTTTCACTTTTGCAAAGCCTTTCTCCCCCCATTCCTCGCCCCAGCTGTATGAAGAAAAGAGAGAAGACAGTTATTTACACTGAGAACTTTATTTTTTTCTATTAAAGAATAACTTACACCTAAAAATAACCCCTACTTATCTTACCATGGCCATAAAATCCTAATAGTCACTATAAATTCTGCCTATTTGCCTTTGTTCAGTTGACAGCATCTCCAATCAGTCCTGGACATAATGTCCATGGAGGCGGACATGACAGTTGCTAGCAGGACCACAGACCTCAACCTCTGCTTACTACACATAGTAATCTTAAATCTCTATTGAAAATAGATTGAAAATATTATCTATTAAACAATTAAACAAATAATTACATATATATATATATATATATATATATCTGCTGTATGATGGACTCCTACCAAGGTAAGTCCTTCTGTTACATACAGCAACTATATAGATGGACACCTACATTGGTAAGTCCATCTGCTTTGCACAGTAACTATCAGATAATTAAATAGGTGTCACACCTTTTGAAAACTATTACATCACTGATATAATACAAGCCCAAAGAGCAAGTCTCTTTTTGGGGAAAAAAGTCAGCACCGGTTTCATATTGGTTTGTACTCAGTATTTAGAATAAGAGAGAGCTTGGACTCTTTTTTTTGAAGCTATAGCCGCAAGACAACCCAACTTATAGTTACAAAGTGCGCTGTTTCAACCTGTGAAAACTGATCTAGCACCTCTTGATTGATTGCATTGAAATTCTATTACATTAATGTAATGCACTAGATTCATAACCCTTTAAGGAGCAGAGGGTATGCAATACATTGAGAATACAAAGCATCCCTCTGAAAATTCTCATACATTTGGTATCATTATACCACTGCATAACTAGGGTTGAAAATTATTCAAGTCAATCATGTCTAAACTTTTCCATTTCTATTGTAACTGTCAACACCACCTCTCTCAGTAGTTAATTCTTTATTCAATCAAATACAGAGACAGTAATAATATATAACGCTTTGCAGGGAACAAATAGACCTATTCTTTTCCTATAATACGCTACTGCGTCGGCTAATAGGTATCTGTCCGCTTATATTATTCCTAAGCTTCGTGTAGTCCCGTAGCAATATATTCTGAACTTCCCTAGAAAGGAATGCTAGCTAGCTACCCAGAATCTTCTGAATCTTCTGTTCCCTCTTTACAATTCTGAAGGGAACTAGTAATATAGGAAGGAGGATAGCAAAGTTGCTAGGTCCCTGGGTGGAAAGCGCTGCAGTTTTTTAAATGGGCAAGGTATATTAATATTGGAGCTCTTTAGTGTAATGTTACACAATCAATCCCACAGATAGAGAAATAATATAAGCGGACAGATACCTATTAGCCGACGCAATATTATAGGAAAAGGTCTATTCATTCCCTGCAAAGTGTATTGCTGTCTCTGTATTTGCGTTGAATAAAGAATCTCATTAAGTACAATTGAATATTTTACTAACTGTCTATTAGAGACCATCTCCACAACACTAAGCTGCTGCTGTGTACATGTATAGGTGCAAGGAGTATACTGATGTACCTAAATACATAAAATAAACAGTGATAATAATAAAGGAATACATTCCTAATTAGATGTTTTTAATTTTCCTTTCTTTTTTCTCTTTGTTTTTAACATAGTCATCAATAAAAGTTATGTGATTTTATGAGTTCGCAACCCTAAACAAAGGTCGTATCAATAATGATTATGGGGCTATTTTTGAGTGTCAGTTAGGTGGGTGGTTCTTTTTTCTTTGTTTTAGTCCTTAAAGTGATAAATATGGAGATGTCATTTATGTATACACATTAAAATGGCCAATAATAATTAGCTTTGCAGGCAATATAATTGTTTCTTTCAAAGTACAGAGTAAAATGGATAGAAATTGTAATGGCGTTTGTAGTATTTAATGATATAATGTAGCTTTACTCCTAAGAAAATGTATATTTCTAATTAAAAAAATATTTCTATGTAGAAAATTCACATTGTTCATAGAACATTTTCTTTTGTAATTAAAAAATTAGCAATCAACACAAATAAAAATGTAATTTCTAAGACAAATTAGAAGTGCCAATAGAAATTCACTTTTCTTTTAAAAAATGTAGCAAAGCTAATAAAATGAGAGGTCATCCATTAAGAATAGAGGAAAGGCACTTTAGATTATAACAAAGGTAAGGATATTTTACAGTAAGGATGTTGAAGGTATGGAATTCCTTGTCTCGGGATGCTGTGCTTGCAGATACAGTAACTGCTCTCCAAAAGGTAATGGATACCTATCTAGCACAGAATAATATTGAGAATTATGAAAGATGGCTTCAGAGCAGATACTTTGCTGATCCAGGGAACTCTCTGACTGCCACTTGGAGGCAGGAATGCATTCTTAACCATTTGGGGCTTTATTGGAAATTGCTTCATTGTTTGTTTGGTTTTTTGCCTTCCTCTGGATCAACACAGGTAATTTAGCATGGGTTATACTTGATGGATGCACGTCTTTCTTTTGCCTCATCCTGATTGCTTTGCCTTAGTGCCCAGGAAAACCAGCTGCACGTCTCTGACAAGGACCAAAAGAGCCTGATATGTACATCAGGATTAGCTGGTATTCTGTTACAGAGAGTACTTTCCTGACATTCAGAACCAGATTGCCCTTTTGGGCGGGACTAGTATGAATGTGATGCTTATAGCGACCAGCTGAAGAACAAGAAGATTATGCTTCTGTCCATCCTCAGTTAGCCTCTCATATTTTGTGAAAAATTAGCAATGCTAGTAAATTATTTTGAGGTTATTAAAAAATTGCAACTGATGCTAATTGCATTAATTAAGTTACTTACCTGTTTGTTGTGCAATTTTCAGGTATAATTTTAATAAATGGGGTCCATAGAAATGAATGTGTTCACACTGATTGATTTACCTATTCTTTATGATCCAGTAGTCAGTAGCTTCTTCCCCCTCATTCTTAGCAGGTTCAGTTCCATAACCCACAATTATTATTGCATGGTTTACATCTTCAGCACAGCCTCCATCAAATATTCCTGATAAATATACATGTATTACTGTTATTTTATGAACAATTGTCCCCTTAGAAGCTAGATATCTTAACAAACTGTTTCACAAAGCAATTATAACTGAATTGATCCAGTAATACACTGAGATGTCACAATGTGATATTTAACCATTTAAAGACTGGGGGTAGGGTCCAGAAAGTTACTTTTCAATATGTTGCACATGCCTCTGGTCATTAAAAGGTTAAAAAGTTTAGTGTGATGATCTTATTTAGGAAGATGTCATGTAAGTACAAATAGTGTCAATAATATGGGAAATAAATAAGGTTCAAACCATGATTTAATGTAAATAGTTATGTTTTAGGTAATATATGACCCCAAAGACTTTAGGGGGGAGTTTCACTAAGAGGTGATAAAGTGGAGATGACATTTCCAGTTTATCACTTCTTCAGTTCCTATATTATTTTACAGAGCATGTGCACTAAGATCTCCAAAGCTGAAGAAATGATAGTGCATAATCTCCATAGAATAACATTGGAGAAGTCATTGCCACTTTATCACCTCTTTATCACCAATTAGTGAATCTCCACCCAGATCTCTCATCTTATCTCATTTACTCTATATTTCAGATTGTATCTCTTTTATCTGCTTTCATGGAACAGAGCCTTAAACATGTTAGTGGGGATATATAAAGTAACGTGTTAAGAGCCTTGGAGGCTCCTGGAAAAACTATGATTGAAGGAACTTGCATATATAGAAACACTGAAGATCCTCTTAAAGGGATAGTAACACTTCGTTTTAACTTTATTTTATTTTGTAGGCATTAAAAAAACATGAAGAATGATATAAGTCTTATCTCTCAATCCTTTATGGTTTATGAGATATTCACAAGCAAAGTTCCCCTCCCCGCCCCTTTTACCTAGTGTAAGCCATCTCTTCTCAGATGTGAGTCTGGTTGTATGACAGTACAGATAACAGAAGGGGACAATTTTCTTTGTATGAAAACAATGAAAGCCCTTCCCCCCTTTACAAGGTTTTCAGCTTTTTCCATTATCTTAATTGAAGATTGTCCCTCTCTGCAGTCTACCTGGGCATCTCCCTTCTGATCTGGTTGAACAGGGGGGGGAAACTTTGTTTGTGAATATCTCTTAAACCATAAAGGTTTCAGAGATAAGACTTATATCATTCTTCATGTTTTTTTAATGCCTACAAAATAAAATAAAGTTAAAATGAAGTATTACTATCCCTTTAAGTTTATTTGACACCTTAATTTTCTTCCCTTCCTTTTTAGTGGGAAAAACACCCAATTTATATGTTGCGTATACAAAAAAGCCTGACCCTCTTCCTTTACCATCTGACCACATGAATAATTTGCTCATTCCTGTAAAATTGGCACTTCTGAAAACCCAAGGTGAGATCTACTGAAATGTATGAATCTGATTCCATGCTAACATAGAAGCAAAGACTACCCAATGAATAAATAGGAGAGCACTGGTACAGGAAATTACCTTCACTATAAAGCTGTAAGTCATCACTTGATGCAATTCCCACAGTGACAGGTCCGTCAAGGGCCACTGCAGACGCCATGTTTTCTTCATCAACAAGCGAATAGAATTTGCTTATATTTAGCTTGATTGCCTCTTCATTTTTATATAGGCAGGTGAATTGCTAATGAAGAGAATAATTGTAGAATATAGTATTGATGTACAGCACAGAAATGTCAGTTTTAGTAAAATACAACAACAGTAATATTTACAAATGTCATACCTAATCCTTTGAGTGTCAGAGATGTATTGAACACATTGCAGTGCATTGCGTTGGATACATCTCTGGTACTCAAAGAATTAAAAGAATGAGGTACTTTAGGTATTAGTGTTATCTGTGAATTTGCAGAGGGCTCACAAAATCACCAAGCAGCAGCAGAATCTGGGGTGGGTATCTCGTTCAGGAAAATTGGCAATATCTGACCCTTACAGTTTTGCCCACAATATGCCACTAAAAACATCTACTATTTTACCAAAGAGCCTCTTTTTCAAGTAAGAGTTTTAAAAAGAGGTTGTATAGACCCAGAGCCATTTCTAGGCCAGTAAGACAAGTGTAATCGCACTGAGCACTGTGCAAGGGGATGCACTGTCAAACCCAAGCAAAATAAATAGTCTCCATTTTTTGCAAGTGCGTTCTATCACTGCAGAAAAGTGAACAAACATGCACAGCAGAATAAAACGAAAACAAAGAGCAATTCCGACAGAAGGAAACAGCAATTGTGATCCTTACTTAGCACTCCTCCATTGATTCCCATATCCGATGGTGATAATAACCATGGCAAAGACAAATGGGGTGGATGGATATGGAGAAGACACACCTATTAAAATCAAACTTCATTATCTATATTTAAAAAAAGTTTAAAAATATCCGATTCTCAGCACGATTATGAAAATGGACACAAATATTAGAACAAGCTGTACAAGACAGAAAGGATAGATTTGTGTGGGAATAAAGAAATCCCTCACCCATTATTAAGGAATATTACTTAGGTTAAGGGATAATGGGGCAGGCCATTCAGCGTGTACTTGAAGAGAGATATTGAGGATTAAATAATCGTCTCACTGTATATGAAGTGCAGGACTCCGGAGAGATAAACTTTTTATTTTTATTAAATTGGAAGGAATACCATATATCCTCCTGTCCTTTGTAATATCTCTCTATTAGTGTGATGAATTGTCAGAAGTAAGTTACAGTAAAAAGGGTCTGCTTGGTAATTAAATGATCAGTGATCTTTTTGAGGGATTACGGTTAGCTTTCTTCATGGTGACCCAGAATGGATCAGCTTAGTGGGTTTTATATCCCTCAAAAAGATTGCTGATCATTTAAGTACCAAGTAGACCCTTTTTAATGTAACTTACTTTTTCTGACAATTCATTTTTTAAATATAGACAATAAAATTTGATTTTCAATCAGTGTGTCTCCTCTATCTCCATCCATCCCATTTGTCTTTGCCATGATTATCATCACCGTCGAATATGGGAATTAATGGAGGAGTGATAAGTAGGAATTGCTCTTTGTTTTCGCTTTGACCCCAGCACCCTCTGAACCTTTGCTATATTTTAGCTTGCTCCTCTCCAGACCTACTAGTGTGTCATGCACAGCAGAATAGTCTGCCTGTCCCGTAATGTGTATATAATGTAGAAGAAGGGTAATTATTGAGATGTGTAAGGGAGAGGGGAGTTAAGAAAGGGCAGCAGTGAGCCAGTTTTCCTAATTCATGTGTAGATAAGTGAGAGAGCACAGATAGGAAGACCTGTCAATGGTCAATTTATATCTGAAGGTTGGAGCAGAAACACAGATAGGCTCCCCATAGGCCAATTCATGTGCCAATAGAAGGGGAATCCCAAATTGACAGACTCTCCACTGGTCAATTAATGTTTGAATGTATAGAATAGTGGTGGTGGGGAGGGAAGCATAGCTAGATGGCCCTAGCAGGTCAGTCCATGTGTGGAAGAAGGTGGGGTACACAGATAGGCCCACTGATGGGCTAGTTCATATCAGGAGGGGGGGCACAAATAGACAGGTCCATTGATGGGCCAGTTTATGTGTGTGTGGGGGGGCACAAATAGATATGGCTGTTGATGATCCACTTCATATGTGGAAGAGGGCCTACAAATATATAAGCACACAGGCAGGCCAATTCATGTGTCAAGGAGTAGACACAAATAGATGTCTGCTGATGGGCCAGATCCTGTATGGAATGAGGAGGAACAAATAGACTGGTTCGCTGTCAGGCTAGTTCATGTATTAGGGAGTGGGAATCCCAGATAGTTCCACACTTGAGCTGATTCGTAAAGAGAGAGTGAGTTGGGGAGAGGATCACAAAATAGGTCTGCCAGTGGACCAGTTCACAAGTGAAGAGTGGGAATGCATGCAGAATGACAGGTTTAGAGTAGATTATGGCATAAACAGCGCTGGTTCCTGATTCATAACACACATAGATTTTTTTAGGAGAAATTCCATTGTTTCAGCAAGATGGGCACTGTGGCATTGTCCAGGTAAAAGACTTGACCCTACTACAAGATTTCAGATGCACCATCAAATAAACAATGTGTAACATCTTTGTTACCAGAGGTCATAAAGAAAAATAGATGTTGCAGTGTTAGCCAGTAGAGTAGATAGGATTCAGAGAAGAAGAAAACTCACAAGAGTGATGTAATACCTTTTAATGACTAACTGAGGACATAGAAAGTGCAAGCTTTCAGGACACTAAGGTCCCTTCTTCAGGCCAAAGAAGAGGCCTTAGTGTCCTAAAAGCTTGCACTTTCTATGTCCTCAGTTATCCATTAAAAGGTATCACATTTATATCACACTTGTGAGTTTTTTGCTATACCGGATCCTACGAGATGTCATAAATAAACCGATGATCCCCCCTCTCTGGCAGTAAAGGGTTTGATTTCACCAACAGTTATCCAATGTCTATCTTCATGTTCTGGTACATTGCCCTTCTGGTCTCATTTTGTGATGCATTAACTTTCTAATTTCATGTACAGTTGTATTGCCTTGCTGGTTGAAACTATAGGTGTTACATGGGACCATATAGGGCAATACATAATAAAGTACTTATTTGTTAACCCGTTGGTTTTATGTAATGGTGTATTTCCCTGCTAGTCTCATGTATTGGTATATTGTCCTGCTGATTCCATGCAACAATGTATTGCTTGCTGGTCTCATGCAATACTATATTACCCTTCAGGTCTCATGTAACATGGATTGCTCTGCAACACATTGCTTGTATAACATATATTTGTGCATCAATTTGCTGCTCTCAAGCAATGTTCCCTCTAAGGTAAAGTACGAGTGAGTGACCCTGTACTGAATTAGTCAAAGAAGGGTCTGTGCTGGAATAATAGATGTACTACTCAGCCCTGCCCATATTTAAGTAGTCTTAACTCTTTCAGTGCTGGGTCACCTAGTTTTGCTCACTTTAGAGGGTACACTACTCTCAAGCTGTCCACTCCTAATGTAATGTTGTAATGTAATTATACATTGACCTGCTGGTCTCGTGTAAATGTATTACACTACTGGTGTCAGCCAGACTCATATAATTGCTATGTTGTCTTATATAATGTCCCTCTGGTCTCATGGGGTGTTACCATTAGTAAGGAGTGAGCAATACTAAAGTTGAGCTTGTACTGTGGCATGTGTGTGTGTGAGGGGGCCACTGTGGATAGGTTGGGAGTTTGAAGTAACTCTGGATAAGTGTGTGTCGTCTCTGTGGGTTAGTGTTTGTGGAGAACTGGAGATAGCTGTACATGCATGCTCATTGTAGGCATTTTACATATTGGAGCCACAGAGGGAACGTTAGCGACCTAAGGTCCACTGTGTGTGTGACACTGTTTATGGTGTTTGTTTGTTGGCACTATGTATGTGTGAGTATGAGAGTATGACTACAGTTCCATGCCCCAAAACGTAAATTAATATGGGGAGCCACGGTTTTGCACTGGTAGCCATAATTCCCAGAGTTACACTTAATACTTAATTTACTTAAATAAAAAATAAGGTTTTGCGAGGACAGAAAAGTTATTATATTGCAAAGCATTGAAAGCATCTCTAGCATTCAAAAATGTAAAATAGATTAATAATGATTATGTTCGCACTTCTTTCATGAATTTAGGATCAATAAGTAATGTATGATTCTGACAGATCTCCAATGGCATGTCATAATTTTTCTTTACCAACTTGTAATGTATTGGATACTTTAGAAGCACACTGAAAAACCATGTTAGGGCTTTTTAGACCTAGATTATAACACTGTGAGTGCTGGGAGCTGGATATCTCCCTGGCATTCTCCTTTTAAAGAGCAAATGGGTGTGCAGTGCATTGCTTCACAATGGACCTCAGACCCTTAAAGAGCAACATATAGAATTTGCTTAATGTGTGTTACAACTTTCCAATAAGAAGACTGTAAAAGATAAACTGATAGGTGTACATGCCACAAGTGCTACAATTTTACTTTCAATTAAACTTAAAACAATACAGTAACATTCATATGTGTTTGTGAGTGTGTGTGCGTGTGTTATATGTGAGTGTGTGATGTGTTGTTTGTATATGTTTTTGTATGTATGTGTGTATGTGTTTCTGTGCGCATGTTTTTATATTTCATCACCTGTATCTCTTGGAGACTATAACACCATAACCCCATATAGTTTGGGATGACTGGATTTGTAGTCCCCACTGCAGTAGACTATATCCCCTGACTAGTAAGACAGATATGCAAGGACAATTGTTTTCTCCAGACTTCTTAAAAATAGCACATGCAATTTTAAATATCTGACCATTTTCTTCAATGTAATGGACAATTCTACATTCATAAAATTAAAAGTGAACAACATTTGCAATGAAACATCTAAAAATTGTTCAAAGACTAACCGCCTGCTTGTACTCATAATCTTTGCTCTTCATGATGCCGTTGTGTGCCACATAATACATGGCTTTTAATGGTACCCCTCCACAGCACCCTTCATCCTTGTCATCACAGTCTACAAGCTGCTGCTCACTGAAGGTCATGAGATCACCTTTCTTAATGCAATAACGGGATTCAATCACACCCACCTTAAATAATAGGAATAATAATAACAATTAAATCAAAGCTGAAAGCATGATGCATGGTGAGATTTGTTTTACACCTCCACAGAACAGAAAGGTTTAAATGGTTATCAAAAAAAAAAAAAAAAAAAAAAAAAAAAAGAATGAAAATACCATTGTGCGCTCCTTATGCGTGTTGATAAAACTATCAACATATTTGGGATTTTTGTACTTTGGGAAAATTCATGGCTTTATCAAATAATTGAAAACTTCACAATCAACATACCTTTTAATATACAATTTATGATAATGGCAAAAGACTTAATTTTTTTTTATATGTTTTCATGTTTATGAAATGATAGTTTGTCACACAGGGTGACATTTCCTTTTTGTGAGGTGTCAGGAAAAAGCTGAATTTATTCTGAAATAGAAAAAACATGTATAGTTGTCCATATGTAACTAGAAAGTTAGCAGTGGAAATCCTGCCGGAACAGATGGCTAGCAAAAAAAGGCTGAAAATATGTCCGGCCAGCAGGGTACAAAAAATTCCCCATGCCCCTGGCACTGAAAGGGTTAAATAAAACATTATGCTGTAATAACTCCCAGCAGTCGGATTACAGTTATTTTACTAAACAATCCTATAAGGTATATTTTTTCATTAAAAAAACAAGTTTACTGCTCCATTAATCCATTATTTATAACTAGCTGAAGAGCATGTTACACGGGCCACAGTGCCACTGCCAGCCGTTCGAGGGGCAGTTATGCGCAGTAGAGACTGCTGGATACTATGGAGCGTTCAGCTCTGTATCAGCCATAGAGCAGGCAGTCTCAACTGCACATGACTGCAGCACATGCAGCAGTCTCTACTGCACATGACTCCGTCGTTACACATGTTTTAGGGAATTATTATATAGGATTACAAGATAAACATTTATAATCTATAATGTAGATTTATATAGTTTTTACAATTAATAAACAAAAACAAAGAAGTGAACAAAATATAACAATAGAATCTGAGTTAACCTCTTAGATTCCAGAGATGTCTCCAGCATGTTGCTTTGCATTGGGTGTGACATCGCTCTCATCCAAAAAATTAACTGGTTCATGTTTGTTCAGAATAATTTAATAAACAGATGACATTTCCAAAAGTCCAAGAAGTGTTTTAGAAAAGTCTGATATTTTTACCGTTGCGAATGCCCAGCAGGACCCACATATTCCCTGATTTTTGGCAGGTGCCACACAATTTGATTTCCTCCAGTCAACCTCCTTCGGAATATCCATATTGTTTCCATAGCTGTGCATGGGAACATGTAATGATTTTGCTGTTGAAGGCAAAATGCAGCTCTTGGAATTCATTTCCTCTGAGGTCTGTAATAGTAAAACTGTGTGTAAACTAGACATGATGGTATGTACATGAACAGCGTCTGATGTAACTTCACAGTTACTATAGGGCAAGTTGCACTTTTCTGTGTGAGTTTACCCCTTTTTAACCCCTTAAGGACTGGGAAAATCTGGGGTGGATTTCACTTAAGGACCGGAGCAATTCTGACCTTTTTGACTATGTCTTTGTTCAACAGTGTTTTCCCATTAAGGCTTTTTTCACCCCCATAAATTAGATGCTGTTTTTACGCACAAATAGGTCTTTCTTTTGATACAACATTTACATGGATAACCCACCATTTACTTTATTAAAATTAAAGAAAATTGTATAAAAAATGTAAAAAAAAAAAGCCATTTTTATTTTTTCTCTTGGGATCATTTGGGTACAATGAGATACATTTTTATGGACACTGCATGAAAGGTATGACCGGTCAGTCATACCTACAAAGTGGGCAGTATTACGTGGACACTGTCCCCCCTGGGTGAAAATCCCCATGTCCCTCTTTCCCTCCCTATTTTCCCACATTTGTATTAATAGGATTTGGGGGTGTGTATAATTGTATTAAATGGCTCCACAACAATCACACTCTCATTATTCTGAGTTTACACTTTAAATATTTATTTTATAACTTTACTGTTGAAATAAAATATTTAATATTTTTCAAATTTATAAATAAAAAAAATTTGACTTTATCAGGTCAGAAATGAACCTGCATCCAGCCAGCCCCCATCACCAGCACCGAAGGGGTTAATACTCCAGCTACTGACACGTTTTATTTAACTATTTAACTGACTATTAAAGTAAGGAAGAGAGAGGCACAGAGCAGGTACAAAGGCAGTGTGTCAAGCACACTGCCTTTTTGAATGCAAATTCCGGTACATGTGATCTCTCCTGGAGTGATCACGTGAACCGGCAGATTAGACCAGGACTGAAGCTGAGTGCACCGGTACCAGAGCGTTCAGTTTCAGCCTGAAAAGAATGATAGCAGTGTGCACGGGGGCATGCTGCTATCATTTAACCCATGATGTGCCAGGACTGTCATGGGTCCTTAAAGCAAACCTACCCATGACGGTCCTGGCACGTCATGGGTCATTAATGGGTTAACATTTCTATAGCTGTTCTGTAGTGTATTTATTAATAGAGTTGCTCCCATATATAAAGTATGCACTCGTAGGGTTCCTATAACATGCATTTAATTGATAAAAATTGATAAGAATGAATAATCCTGATCCCTTACACTTTGTTGATAATCTAAAAAAGAAAAGTGCCCATGAAGTTCAGCCCATGCCTTATTACTCTTGTTGATCCAGAGGAAGGCAGAACAATTAAGCCCAAGTAGGTAAAACATCCTTTGTGACTCCAAAAAGCAGTCAGATATTTCCCTGGATCAACATACTATCTGGTTTGAAATCAACTAGCATAATTCTCAGTATTGTCCTGAGCTAGAAAGGTAGGAAATACATTTTTATTTATTCATTTTGTGGTGCAACAAATGACACCTATAATAGTAATCAGAACAAAAAAACAACCAGACATCTCACCCACAGACATGCTGTTACATCACCATACAGCCACTCATAGACACTTGTTTTAAATTATTTTTCACAAAAGTTAAAATAATTGTTATGGTGTTAGCATATATCTTCAGTGGTTTAAGTGAAAAATAAAGATTATATAATATTGGCGGGGGGGGGAGGGCACGGGATGGGAGGGATATATATATATCTTCAGTTAATGAAGAAATAATTCGATTAGCACTCATATAGACTTTCATAAACTTTCACTCACATTCACAGTGTAGACATGAGGGACACTCCATCAGCCTCTTTATACATGTACCTCCACTGCCACAACTTGCACAGTTTTGCTAACGGCCAGCCTAGCCCATTTGGATCTGAGAACAGGCCCTCAGAGAAGTGCCCCTTGTCTGTGATCCCAGAACCTCCAGAGGTAATAATAGCACAACAGGATGAGGAATACTTGTTAAGATAAAGAGAAACAATTCTGGTTAAAGCCAAGGACACTGTAGAGGGAAAATAAGTATTTTCATAATCCCCACTGATTTTTAGAGTCAAGGTTTTTAATACCTTGACTCTAACAAGGTCTCCAGCTAATTTCTTCTCAATGCGTTAAATACAATGCGAGCATTCAAGGACATAAAAGTGTCATTTAAATCAATTATGCATTTTATTTGTCCCCAGTGGTTACATTGGTTGCCCCTGAATGAAATAAAACAATAAACACCTCAATATTTCCCAGGTATCCATGTAGATGTACAGAGAATATACAACAAAAGCTATTTTACTGGTACAGACCGTTTGTTTCAGGATCGCTCATTTTTACTTTAGTGAATATGGTCCAGTGTTACCCTTTAACCCTTACAATGCCCGATACGAGATTTTGGAATGTCCCTGATTATTATTAGATCAATGTAAAAGTAACTTACCATATCAGCAAAATGATTTGTCTCCATTCTGTAACTTTTGAGACCTTGATCAGCCAACTGATTGTGTTTCTGCACCTTCTCCCAGTTGGCTTCCCAGGCTTTTCTCCGAAATAACTCATTATCTGGAGTGACATACTTTTTTCCTGCAACAAAATATTGTAAATATCATCAATACTGGTAGCTCAGATGTCCTTATGTGAAGACTGTATAGGCTTAAACTAGCCAGTAATCATGTTTGCAAAACAAAGAGAACTTTATTTACTCTCCAGAAACATACAGTTAAACACTCAGGCTTTGGAACAAAATCTCAGGGTTTCAGGGTGAAGGGCCACATTCTCAGGGTGACAGGGTTCAGTATAACGTACTACTGCACAAAGTAACTGCATCTTTATTGTCTAAAAGATGCAATTTATTCCAGAAAGGCAGAGGGGAGAAGTTTTGCTTGTCTTGAATATGATCAGTCAGGGATATCTGTAAGTTATAACATGTTAAGGGTTGTTTGAGGACTGACGAGAGAAGCTCTGTATTAGAGGAAGTGTGGACATATTGCATAGAATGTACATTCTGGGGAGCGTTAAGGGTTGATATTTCAACTATCATGGGCTCATTTTGAATGTTCCCATGTATGGAAAGACATATTTGATAAATGCTGATAAAGTTGAAAGAGTTTTTATTATTTGAGCTGCATTTACAGCTCGGTTTGCATTAGGCAACATATCCCACTTCAGGGGACAGCCAATCCTGGTCCCCAAGAGCTACTGACAGTGCATATATTCTGGCTATGCCCCGGATAAACACAGATGAACCAGTTAAAGTGGCTGAGCCACTAATTAGTCCACCAGTTAAGTCAATGGAAGAACTTATTGGCCCCTCTGGTGCAGTTGGTTTGTTCTAGAATAGCTACACTTTTATACATATACATCCCAATGTCTGTTACGTACACCTACAAAACACTTATTAAATAAAGTGGCATGAATATGGCCTAATGCTGAATGTGTCCCAGACTATCCCAAAACAATGCATGTATGATTGAAGAGCAGTGATCACACTGGGGGAACACGTTGGGTTAACAGTAAACCATGTAGCAGCCCTGGCACACTGGCTGCTATGTACTAAATTCCTCTCAATTTTGTTTTCGCTTTCAGTACTGTTACAATAACAAGTAACCCTCTGTCCATGTTACAATATGATGGGAACTTAATTTGGACTGCTAACCTGTTCTAATTTTAAGAGGAAGTTTAAGCAGAATTTTTTATATACAGTAGTAAGGAGATACATCATATGATCAGGAGACTGTTAGGATAAAGTGATGATACCTTTATTGGCTAACCAAGTAGAATTAGAATGCAAGCTTTCAAAACAAATTAGGTCTCTACATCAGACATTTTTATAATGAAACTTCATTCTAAACATGTCTGACCAGTGTCCTGCTTTTTCTGTGGCTTTTACCTACATCTTATGATTACATAATTGTTGTAATGCTCTTGTCTAGCGTGCCTATTAAACCTCTTATTAAATTACGAAATCCCAGAATTAAGTCCCCTTATGTGTGCACTCAGCATATAGTCCTGTCATTGCTATCTGATTCTTTAATTTGGCTCCTTTATGTAAATTACAACTTAAAAAAATGTTTGTGGCATTCAGTGGAATAAACAGTCTTCACTCTTTATATAAGTAAGACATTATTTATGTGATACATTTCTTTAAGCTATAATAATAGCATGAGCAGATATTTCTTTGTTAAGCTGTATCATTACAAGGCTGGTAAATTCCCCATATTTGGCCTTTTAGCTTTCTTCAAATTCAAATAATCATCTATAATATATAAAATTATATGGGCAAAGACTTGTAAAAGGCTTGTGGTTTTCACAGTTTGGTACAAAGAAAAAGATATTCAGGTGGAAAAAGTGAAAACAGGCAAACTAAATAAATAAAACAGATTTATGATGGTTTTCAACATTAAACACTTTAATAAAAAATCCAGGGCCTTATTCACCAAGTTAGAGGCACAATTCTGGGAAAAAAATCAACTGTACCATAAGGTTGAAATGAAATTGAAATTGATCTTTAGCCCCTCAAATTCTATTGCCCCAAAAGACCTTTCTAAAATTCAAGGGGTTAAAAGATCAATTTAAATTCATGAGAATTTTCATTTCCTCACTATGGTACAGTTGGTTTGCTCCAGAATTGCACTTCTTTATCTTGATGAATGAGGCCCATAAGGTCACGTCAACTTCTTCAACATCATTCTTATTCGTAAACTTAATACAGATAGAAATGTTATTTACCATATTTAGATTTCCATGTAGTCCACTCCTGGTCAAGGAAATGGGCAGCTGAGGCACAGAAGATGATTGTTGCAAAAACGAGCAGGTGTTTATCCAGGTGCATCCTAAAAAAATCATAATCTTTCACTTTATGCATCACATACCTTCTAACATCTGAAGTGCATACAATGGGTTAATATGTGTGCATATCAGTCTACACCTTTGTATGGAAGAAATGGTATTTGTTAGTATTAATGATGGGTATATTTTACTACACACTGTGCTATGAATGAATCTAGACAGAGCCCAGACACTTGGGGAATCTCTAATAACACAGAGGGGTAGATTCACTAAATGGTGATAAGGAGGTGATAAAGTGGAGATAACTTCTCCAATGATATCACTTCTCCAGTTCCTATGTTATTCTATGGAGCCTATTCACTAAGATCTCCAGAGCTGAAGAAATCTTAGTGCATAGGCTCCATAGAATCACATAGGGATTGGAGATGTGATAAACTGGAGAAGTCATCTCCACTTTATCAATTCTTTATCACCACTTGCCCCAAAACATAAAGGTTATTTTCTCTAACACTGTACATTTTATAGAAAAAAAAGCTAATACAACATATAGGCAGATTTTAATTTTCTGTTTAACTAAAACTTTTCTTCAGATGACAGGTTAGTGTTAACCCTTTAAAGGGATAGTAATACTTCGTTTTATCTTTATTTTATTTTGTAGGCATTTAAAAAACATGAAGAACGATATGTCTTATCTCTCAAACCTTTATGGTTTGAGAGATATTCACAAGCAAAGTTTCCCCTCCCGCCCCTTTTACCTAATGTAAGCCATCTCTTCTCAGATGTGGAATGCAGTCCATAGACCAGACAGATAACAGCAGAGGACAATATTCTTCCTATGAGAACAATGAAAGCCCTGCCCCCCTGACAAGTTTTTCAGGTCTTTCCCTTATCTTAATTGAAGATTGTCCCTCTGTGCAATCTACCTGATATAACACGCTCCAAAGACCAAATACTATGATGATTAATCAGAGCTGATTTTATTATGAAACATTACTATCCCTTTAAGGACCAGAGGAGTGTGCAATGTTTTTCGTATACTTCTGGTCCTTAAAGGGTTAATATCATTGTGCTGCAGTGGTAACAGAAATATAAATGAAATGTTAAATACATTTTATTAAGAAAGCATGAAGAAAACAAAACATACAAAATTAAAGCAATAGCAATAGACATACCTGGGAACTTTCCATTGATGTCCACCCGGAGGGGAGTCCTCTGGTGCAGCAGGGGGTGAAAATATGGATGCTAATCGTGTCAAAAAAGGGGCGGGGCTTGATTCATGCGGGGGTGGAGGGCTTAAAGGTGTGAGACAGATCTCAAAAGAAGGCTGGGGAAGGAGTTACAACGGGGGATACAGCAGGATTGGGTAGAGTTTCAATAGAAACTCCCCACATCTGGAGGAATCACCCTCTGCCCCGGAGACCCGGTAAAGCAGTGTCAAAACCGGAGTCTCCGGGACAAATCCGGAGAGTTCCCAGGTATGGCAACGGAGCAAAATAAAATCTATAACATATCCCCCTCCTACTATATAACGCTGCCTCTCCAAGACTGTCCGGATGAAGAGTTACGAGGGACAATCTTCAGTGAGCATAAGAAAAAACCTGTCCTCCTTCGAGTGGGGCAGTGTTTTCCTTATGCTCACAGCAAGAAGATTGTTGCAAGCTGTCCGGTCAAGCAACCGATTCCATATCTGAGGGGAGGCAGCATAGAATAGGTAAAAGGGTTTGTAGGGGGATACTTTATAATTGAATTACTCATGAACTGCAACTCAGATGCTAATGAAATACCACTCTACATGGACAAAAATCTATAGAGATTAATCAGTGTTCCGTTTATTTAACATATCACTATCGCTTTAAAGTTTTAAACAAAAAAATCAAATAGATTTATAATTTGTTTTAAAGAATAAAAGAAAATAGTTTATTAAAAAAGTCAAACCCTCCTACTTGCTGAAATTGTATTACATGGTTAAAGTAAATTGCAGGCAAACAAGAACATTTTTATGAAACTACAGTAAAGTTCTTAAAGTGACAGTCAATCTCCTTTTTCGCTATACATGTTTTTCAAGTACATAATATGTAATGTCAGTTTGCCTATATGTTTTTTAAAGCTATATTCTTACATTTTTATGTCCCTGACAGTTGAGCTCACTGAATATACGTTTTCTGGGAGATTTGTGTTAAGAACTGGTAAAAGCAAATATAGTTGTTCAATAATGCACTCTCCCTGCAGCACTGAGTACTCTATATACTGTAGTGGAGGCAGGCTTTTCTACTACAAGGATAGTGTGACATTGTATCACTATCTCTGTTTAACAGTCCCTTACACAAAGCTCTCTAGAAACAGAAGTTACCTGTCAGAAACATAAAAGTAAAAGAGAATAGATAAAGATTAAAATTTAGAAAAAATATAGGAAATTTGAATTAACATATTATGCAGTTGTGAAGGGTAACTATCTCCAAGAATGAGACTCCTACCTGAGTGAAGTTCTTCCAGCAGCTTAAAGAGGAGAGTAATAAGCTTTGCATATAACAGGCTATTTATATGCTTTTGCTTAAAAAAACTACTACACTGTCTTATTAACAATCAGATAATGGGGAACAGTTGAAGCCATCATAGTGATAAGATTGCAAACTGGATTAAATATAACTGTAAAACCAAAGTTCATTAAAAAAAACACTGATAGTATTTAAAAAAAAGTGGAAGCCAAAAAAAAGTACAATTATCATGCTTTAAAATACAGTAAGATCAATACGAGACAGTTTACAAAAGCTTTCCGTCTTGTAATAAATATGTATCTCTATAACTGGTATAAGGGAGAAAAAGAAAACAATTAAGTAGGCACTCTTACATATCCCATATGCAGCTGATTATTGTAACATTGTTACATCTCACAAAAAGAATAATTCAAGTTGTCTTTTGTTGATATGTTTTAAAAACCTCAGTATAAAAAAATATAAAATCAAAGGCACTTAACCACTTAATGGCCAATGACATGCCAGAACTATCACAGCTGTCAAGGCATTAAGAACCAGTGGCGGTCCTGGCCCATCATGGAAGTTTGTGATCACAGAGCAACTGCACTGTGCGCTGTCATCACAAATCACTTCCGTGGAAAAAAAATGTGCCCTGGTCCTCCAGAGTGCCTCACTACCAGTCCGCAAGGTCCTTAAGAGGTTAAAAACACCTTGTTTAAATAGTACACAAAAACTGAATTGCTTTTTGACACATAATGGATGCTAAGCAAAAATAGCTCCACTTTTGATGTACTGATCTGTATGGCTTACAATAACAAATACATGTGGTCCTAAAGGTGAGGAGGGCCAAAAGCTCACACTTCTAATTGGATCTCACAGAATGAAATGTGGTGTGAATCAGTGGACATATAATTTGATTACGATGCACCAGTCCAACCCGTCACAATGACCAGAATCTCATAAGTTATCAAGTAAAACCAAAATAAAGACGTTGAACTGGAATTTTAAGAATACCTCCTAAAAGGCACTTAAAGGGATGGTGATGTACCTGAAAAACTAATTTGCATTTTGTAGTGCTTCAAAAATTGTATGGAATGCAAAAAAAATGTATCTCTCAAATTGCTATGGTTTGAGAGATACATGCATTTAAAGTGTGATGCTCCCTGCTGTCTGCTGTAAAGCTGTCAGCAGGAGATCATTTTAGACCATTCCAATGAAGTAATTTGTTGTAAATAACGCAATTGTGGCTCTGCTGCAGAGCCTCCGTGTCAGCCGACACGACTCTCCTGCTGACCTGGCACTTTCCCCCATCCTGAGTATTAAACGACACACTAGCAGCAGGTTCAGCACTGGTGGCAGTAGGTTCAGCACTGGCAGCAGGAACAGCACTGGTTGGAGCAGGGGTAGCACATCTGACAGCAGGCACGGCACTAGTGGCAGCAGTGGCAGCAGGGACAGTACTGGTTGCAGCAGGGGCAGCACGTCTGACAGCAGGCACAGCACTAGTGGCAGCAGGGGCAGCATGTCTGTCAGCAGACACAGGCAGCTGACCTCCCCTGCTCTCACTAGTACTACCCTTTTCTCCCTCCCTTCCCATTAAATTCCCCAAGATCCCTGGTGATTTAGGGGACTGGACAGCATTGGTTCAGTTGTGCTCCCTTCTTCCTCTCATCAGACTCAGTGGACATATAAGGGTCCTTCTAGTTCCTTCTTTTATTATTTTTATACCTGCTCATAGTGATAGCAGTGACTATGAGCCTCTTCTGTCTTAATTTTACCTCAAGATCACAGCAGAACAACACATCAGTTCTACCACACTCTGTAGGTGCTTCTATTGTGCTTCACTTTCGTAAATATGTCACATTTTTATAGCGAAAAGGTGAAAAACATGTAAATCAATGGGCAGAAACTTTCTAGCCACTGAAAAAATGGTGAACAATTTTGGCCAATGGGTGAAAATGTGAAGCTTTTAATAGCTGGTTTTAAAGCTGATTTTCCTGAGGAAAAAGCGGACAACAATGTGGTTTTTGATGAATTTTTCGCAGGAACACGGCAAGAGCTTTCAACCACCCCTACTCCTCTCTATTCCAGAATATATAGGATACATAGATTTTCTTTGGAAATATATATCTCTCTGGATGTTACTCATATGATTTAAGGGACAGGAGGTGTTCATAATACATTGAGCTGAACATCTGGAAGGCCTCTGCGCACTAAGGGTGTTGGTAGTCCATCCACAGGACCCACACCGAAAGAACAAACTTTTAAGGACAGGAGAGAAGCTGACTATGTGGACAACAGAATTCCTGCACGCTACATGATTTGTAACTGACGGTCTTTATCTTTGAGAGTTGGGACTTGAGCTTGCACATCCAGGTGATATATAACTGTTTACAACATTTTACTACAGTTCATTTTTTCAGTGATTTCATGATTTTTGTGATATAGCGCTATATTTAACTTTTATTTTTGGGGTATGGAAGGGATCCGTTTGAAATTTTTACATATTGATATATTGTATCCATATTTGTATATGCCGCAATATCAATACTTTGATAATGTCCAGCAAACTGTTGTAGTTGTGGCTTGAATTATGAATATTAATATGAAAATATTATATTATAATTAATTTGTTTTGCGGTATATCTGTGTTACAGTTTACAGCTTACCTTGTCTGCAGCATCATCTACAGATGCAAGGCTTCAAACATGCAGCAGGCCTGTGTTTTATCTGTTTGTTTCTTGTAGTCTCCTCCTACCTACTTCCCACTTCCTCCTTCTGAGCTGCTCCTCCAACTTCCTGTGGAGGGGTTTAAAAGGCAGACTGAGTCCTGACTCAGTCACCCTTGCATTGTTGTTATTAGGTGGAGTTACTTGGGCTCTGTCTGTGACCTGGCTATCTACGAAAACCCACTCTGTGTATGACCTGGCTATTTATGAGAACCCACACTGTGTATGACCCGGCTAAATAAGAGAACCCTTTCTGTATATGACCCAGATAAGTATGAGAACCCTCTCTGTGTATGACCCAGTGATCACGAGTACCCCTTACCGTGATCAATTTGTGCTATTGGGTTAAGACAGACCACTGTTGTGGACAGAGGGTCTGATTGGTGACTGCAGGCAGAGTCACACGGTCTGGTGTAGTGACTGCAGGCGTGAGCCACAGGGTCTCGTGTGGTGGCTGCAGGCGTGAGCCACAGGGTCTTGATATGTGACTGCAGGCATGAGTCACAGGGGTCCGATATAGTGACTGCAGTCAGAGTCACAGGGTCTCTTAGCGGTGACTGCAGGCGAGGGTCACCGGGTTACTGCAAAGGTATGGTGTTGCTGGTTTGACTGATTGCAGGCATGGGTCAGTTCTCCAGTCCAGCAGTCCCTGTGTTCCTGTTCAGCAGATCAAGATTGCTGAGCCAGTGTTCACAGTAGTCGCCTGTTCCAGTGTTCCAGTCGACGGATCAAGAGCTGGCTTTCCTGTTTCCTGCTGAGACTAACAAGGGCTTCACCTAGTCTCTAGCATTGTGGTCTAGTGAGAGGCCTATTATTTCTAATAATAGTGTCGCCAGCTAGTATCCCTTTGCTTGTTCTACTACTTATTTATTGCTTTGATTTATGCTAATAAACATTTTGCATTATATTACCGTTCTGAGTTCTGAGCATTTCTGGGTGCCCATGAGAATCTGCTGATTATGTGGAATGAATACACAAAAAATAGTTGTCATTTAGTGATAAATTTTACTGACTCATCTGACAAAGTTATAGCTCAACAATGTTATGTACTAGGCTCTCCTAATACAGATAACAAATGTTCACCTAAAAGACTACTTAAACTAAGCTTCAATTGCCCTTTATTTGCCTATCTTCTCTAGCTCAAAAACGTGCTGCTCTCTCCTCTCACAATCACAAAATGGCTGCAGGAAATGTAGAGAAAACTGCCATGTGGTGGGGAAACATTTTTCTTCCCATTGATTTCAATGCAAAGAGCTAGGAGAATAAGGAGGGAAAATGGCACTTTTCACAGGAAATTATTCGCATTGATGTTGCACTGATTTAATTAATATTGTCTTTGCTTTTCTATAAACATGTATTATTCTAATACTTATGATTATATTGTGGTACATGTAATCTGTTACTGAGAAATTGTATTCACAGTGTTGTGCCTCATCTAGAAGGTATGCATATTGAAGACATCAAATAAATAGTGAAATTCTGTTTATTTGATCTGGGACATAAGTGTCTAAATCTCGCATGACAAAATCACCTTCCACATAATTATTATAGGTTTATACAGGTTTTGGAGCAGTTATTTATATACATTGCAGCCAACTGTATTACAACTATTTTTTAGACACAATTAACCCTTGCTATGCTGATGTGTTCAACTACTGTTCGCTTATACCTTTGGATACATATATGTATGGTTTAAACTTATTTATGCTGGAAATGCTATCTTGTTATACTATCTGATATATTTTACTGTATTTAAATTTTTATACATATATCTTAGTATATGACTTGGTCATATTACAAGATACATCACTGAGTCACCTTGTATATGTATATAGGTAGCGCAATTATGGAAGGTGGAAGAAAAATGCTGTCCCAGCTGCTAGAACCAATAATCCTTGCCTGTGGATTATAAAAACGTCAACAAAATATATAATTATGTTCAGCGCTCAGAACAAAAACATTCGGATCAACCCCTGAGTTCATTCGAAGCACATAAAAACTCACACTTCTACTTAGAACACACTCAATAGTAAAGGCAAATGCCACACAAATTGCTCAAATATCCAAATTTATATTATTGTAAAATACAGCTAATCATACCACAGATCGTGCTTCCATGATATACATATGTACAAGATATAAAACACTCCAAATGTATATATCACAAATCTCCAAACCAATATAATAAAATGAAGGGATCCCTATCTAACCAAACCTCAGATCCACAAACTCTCTGAGGTATGATCTAAAGGCTCCCCTGTGTACTCTATCTTGTATATAACCAATAAGTGGATATATTCCACCCTGGATTTCCACAAGAAACAGAAAATACATACAAAATAAACATAAAATAGACATAAAACATTAATGTAGCATCCGCGTCCCACCGTCCTTCCCAACTCCTAAAAAAACAACATCTGGGCCAAGTTTTGAGTTTTATTGGTTTGGAGATTTGTGATATATACATTTGGAGTGTTTTATATCTTGTACATATGTATATCATGGACGCACGATCTATGGTATGATTAGCTGTATTTTACGATAATATAAATTTGGATATTTGAGCAATTTGTGTGGCATTTGCCTTTACTATTGAGTGTGTTCTAAGTAGAAGTGTGAGTTTTTATGTGCCTCGAATGAACTCAGGGGTCGATCCGACTGAGTCACCTTGTGTTCATTGATATTCCAGTTGCAGTGATTACTATTATATATATTACATTTTATTTTATATTTAAATAAAATTATATATGTATTTGCGTGACTATGTGTAATTGTCATGCAAATATACTTTTTTGTTGACTGATGAGAGCATATCTTGAGAGTTACCGAACTCTCTACAAACTTTGTTCCTTTTATCTGGGGGGTTCCTCTTGGTCCCATTATGTTTGGTCATTTATCTTTGTATGTTGTAAGTTGATTTTAATTCTTACCCCAACTTAGGTTTTATCATAGCACTTTGAGATCACTTTTACATTCATCATGAGGTTCTGATTGTTACAGGACTCCCACTTCTGCGGCAGCAATTAAGGGACTAGATGGTTGATACAAATGTGTCTTTAGGACTGAAATTAATGTAGGAGCTCCCTGGCATGGATAATGAGGTAAAGTTCCATGTAGAGGGAACTGCCTCCTGTGTGTCTACTGGAGAAAGGGTGACAATAATTTTTCCTGAGTGATCTTGATCCTGACTTGGTTTCTGGTTGCTGGGAAGACCCATCCCAATATTGTTATGACCCCTGTGATCTGCAAACAATTCAGGGATCATGTCACAGCAGCAGGTTCATGACCAGGCTAGTGTGTCATTGTCCACAGTGACCACCATGGGACTGGATTCTAGCAGCCAGTATTCCTGGCCCTAGCACTCAACAGCAGCAGTAGCAGCACCTGCCCTACCCACTGCAGGTGCATCTGTAGAAGAACAAGGACACTCCCTACCACTAAAACCATGGGTGTGGGATTATTATTTCCCTAGGGCAGGTAGAGTGCAATTGTTAGAAACTGCACTGTGCACAGTTGTAGCAAGGTTGTGAAAAGGGGAAAGGAGGGGACACACTTTGGCACATCAGCAATTATGAAGTACATACAATATAAACACCCTGATGTGTATGTAAAACACACGACATCCATATCTTAAATAAGGAAATTGAATGCTGCTGTAAGTGTACCCATTGCCCTTCCCAAGGACTCAAAGAACATGGGAGAAAAGCCATAAAAAGTAAAGCAAAACCCCCACCAGCCTGGTACATCAACGGCAATAACACCTGCATTGTCATCTTCTTCTGCTAGTGTCCAGGAAAATATCACCGTTGTCTCCCTGACACCCTCAGAATCCTGTTTCTTGTCCTTTTTGAGACTACCATCGTAACCTCCATTACCATCAGCTGGTAGTAAGTGTGCAGATGTGAGGATCTGGAAGTACTTCTTCACCCATTGAACTTTGTTTGATGCACTGACCTCACTTGGCAGTCTGGTGGAGAGCAATTGAATGCAAGGAATCAGGGATCATCTGCATACAGTCCATCCCACAGTCTTATCACAGTCACCACCACTACCCAATCACTTGTATTCAGTGCAGAGTAACATGGCCATAGTGATAGCAAGACCTGATTTCCTGGTGGAATGGTTTAACTTTTGCTGACAAATCAAAGTAGTGATTATAGTTGTGCTTATTCCATAATATAAGAGCAAATGTGCCAAGTGTGATTCTTCCCAATTCTTCCCCTCTTTCAAAATGTTTCCACACACTGTGCACATTGCAGTTGCTAAATCAAAACTATTATTTATAAAATGGAATATACTATTCTAACACACCCATGGTTTTAGAGGAAGTGCAGTAGGAGAAGCATGATTGGAAATATTTTTCTTAGCAGATGCACCTGAAATGGTGTTGACTTATTGTGGGGGTGCTGCTGCTGCTGCATTTACAGCAATACAGCTAATAGGAAGTAGAACCATCATTGCCACCATCTGTCTCATGTTACCACAACTGATGTATCCACCACTTCCATAGTCTGTGGAGAAATTCCCAGATACTTGGTTCTGAGCTCTGAAGAGGCAAAATATGCAGTAGTTATGCAGTAGTTATTCTGCACAATTTAATTAAAAGGGCACCGTTACCCCCAGATAGCAGAACTTAAATCTTTTACTAGATCATATGAGAGTGCTACCAGACAGACAGTGAATATTTACACTGATTCTAGATATGCATTTTTCTTGGTCCATGACTGTGAGACATTATGGAGGTCCAGGGGTTTCCTCACCATAAATAGCTCCCCCAGTCTTAGTATGTTGAGCATTGTTGTTGAGCATGCTGTGATTACTGATGAAACAATTTTGTAATAATGTCAAATGTTAACAAAAACATTCAGTGTCTCCAACCAAAGGGTATAGCCGTACTGCCACCAACTTCTCCTAGTTAGGAGCACCAAATCCAAATCTGAGACTGGATTGTCATCAAGTCTTTCACCAGGAAAACACCACTATAACCCAAGCAGAAAGGACCATTGCAAGTTTGAAGGAAAAGACTCAGATTCATGTTCAAACTTGCGACTGCACCAAAGGAAGATTCTAAGTTACATAACCAATTTATTACATACATTTTTTTTACTGCTTATCATTTTTATGTAGTTTTATAGTGTGTATTTACATCTATGGACACTGTGGATTTTTTTATCCAGACTGAGGTGAACAGGGCTTGTGTGGAGGCTTTTCTCCCCATTTCTAGATATAAATTAGCTCAAATTTTGGGACTCTCTTTTTCCCTGTGGGTTCTCCTGCCCTTTTCTGGTGGTTCTTGTGAGACTTTTAGATAATTTTGACACAAAATGCGGATTTTTCTTATTATACTGGTTTTATGCTCTTGGACATCTTCGCTGATCCATGATATGAATACTTATTTACAGTTGTTCATATGCAAAATTGCTGTCAAGTAAAATGCTATGTTAATTCATACTTACACCTTAATGCTGAGACAGGAATTCCTTTTATCCCTTTCCCAGTATCTCCAGATTAAATAAATCTGTCTCATATATGCTAGAATTTATGAGGTCTCTATAGCTTTCAATTCTTCCTCCACTCAGCCTCAGTTTAAATGGCCTAAATTCTGGATCTTGTTTGTAACCTCTCTCATATAGAGGTAAGTAACCTTGTATATCAAGATTTTAGGCCTCATAACTATAATGTATCCTAGGGTAAGGCTGCCCCTTATTTGAATGTGATACCCTGAATGGGAAGTCTCTGCATGCAATGAATCAATATTTCTGAAGGAGGGAAAATTTCTAAGGTAACTGAAGTAGTGCAAAGCACATGCATTCATATTATTAAATGTATTGTATTTTAAGAGGTGTGCCTGGTTAAAGGGATAGTAATTGTGATGGTTAATGATAGTACATACCAGTGGTATAGCACTTGGATGTGGCATAATTGTTCATCCAATTTCCTGTCTACAGTGACTAACACCTGTTGGGTTTGTGGAAGAAGGGCTCATCCCAGACTTCCTAAAAACTGTAAAGGTGTCTGTTACCTAGCATATGTAAACCTTGACACGAAACCCCTGCAACTA
Source organism: Rhinophrynus dorsalis (assembly GCA_037306005.1). Lineage (NCBI taxonomy): Eukaryota > Metazoa > Chordata > Amphibia > Anura > Rhinophrynidae > Rhinophrynus > Rhinophrynus dorsalis. Next base: position 368,628,567 of record CM074721.1, read on the forward strand.
AAAAGCAATTCAGCAGCTCTCACTTCCAATATAAACTTGTTAATCAGCTGTGATATAATGAAACACAAATATAATCATCCAGATAATACTCTGCAGTGTAAGTATGGGCGAAACAAGAGCATCTCCATATGCTCCATTATGAATCATGAGGCATACAAACAAAACAGCTCACATAAGTACACTTGCAGGTTAAAGATAAAAACATTGTTTCCTTTATTGCGATACAATGTAAAATTCCAAGTACCTTAACAAATCGATATGCGCTTAATCATGATTAAGAGCATATAGCACGAAACGCGTTAATCTGTGAAGGGTCGTGTGTGGCGCCAATTGCTGGGTATATTTGAACATCCCCAAAAAGTCTCTCCTCCATTTCTTCGAGATATCGATCTGTTAAGGTACTTGGAATTTTACATTGTATTGCAATAAAGGAAACAATGTTTTTATCTTTAACTTGCAAGTGTACTTATGTGAGCGGTTTTGTTTGTATGTCTCACTAAACACCTGCAGACAATCTCAAAACCTGGTAGACAAGAAAAAAGAGTATACAAATGGGCATGGCTTGGGAACTTAACAGAAGAAATGTTCCCTTGGTCTGGTGTATATGTAATTAACACAAACATAGATATGCTAAGATTCCTTATTGAACCTAAGGCTGTGTTATCCCTTTCTGCTGAAATACAAGTTATCAGAACTATGGTTCTCTAAAACAGACTTGCCTTGGATGCTATTTTAGAAAGAAAGGGAGGTGTATATGTAAGCTAAAAGGTATAGAATGTTTATACCTGAACCTTCTCATAATGTTTTACTGCTATAAAGCACATGAAGGAGGGAGTGAAGGAATTAGGTGTATAGGATGGACTTTGGAAGTTGGAGCTAAAATTGCATATGGATTGATTATTGTAATAATTGGTTTATTTGTCTTAATTCTTGCACCCAGGGGCTGATCGAGAAGTGCTTGAATTCAGCTGTTCCTGCTTTCCCCTTGAGGGTCAGTTCCAGAGTCCACAAGTCACAGCAACCTGTGCAGAGATTTCAATCACTCCCAAGAAGTGAGACGAAGGTCTGATTTTTTTTAAGTTTTCCCCCAGTTAAGTAAAATGGAACTGTAATCAACAGGGCTCCTATACCTGGGCTTTGAAATGAACTTTGCTTTCAAGATTGATATGGGGTAAAGGAGCAGAAAAGGGAGGACTGTTAGTGGGCTCAGGGACATTGGGAAGATGGGGACATAGTTGGTTCTGAGCTCTGAAGGGGTTACTTGGGTTGCTTGATTAGAGTGAGGATGTGAGGACAAAAAGTTAATTGTCTTTAGAGCAGTTAACAGAAAATAAGATAATGGTTTTCATACAGCGAGACGGGTGCTGGGGAGATTTTACTGTTAGATTAAGTATATGATTATTGGACTGTGAAGACGATACCTCACTTCATGACTGTGCAATGCATTTTATTTTGCTTTTTCTTTTCTTTTTTTAACCATATATGCAAATGTCTTTTATTCTAAAGTATTCTGTTACTCTATATAAACCTGTGCTGTGCCACACCTAGCTAGGGAAGTGATCCAGCTAGTACTGATGGTTGTTTTCAGTGTAAGCTTAAAATAAAAATGATCCCTTGTTAACCCTTAATTACCCAATGTGAACATTCATACACACACATTATATATATTATATATATATATAGAAATCACAATCTGGATAGCACTCGCTCATAAAACAAATAAAAATTGCCCAGGTGCACATTCCCCAAAGTGGTATATACTGTGAACAATTAATTGGGCAGCACCAGTGGGACTTTTAAAGAGATTTATTAGGTAAACATCAAGACAAAAAATGGTCAACGTTTCGGTCCCTTGTTAGACCTTTCTCAAGGTCTTGAGAAAGGTCTAACAAGGGACCGAAACGTTGACCATTTTTTGTCTTGATGTTTACCTAATAAATCTCTTTAAAAGTCCCACGGGTGCTGCCCAATTAATTGTTCACATTATATATATATATATAAATACATACAGGGCTCAAATTTTCCACTCGCCACTAGCCAATGGCGAGTGAAAATTTACTCCTTGCGAGTAGAAATTCAGCCCTGGTGGGTATGTTATGGGCTTGCAGTGGCGAATAACTTTTCAGGTCTGGCTAGTAGCAAAGGACTTCAACTTTTAAGTCCTGTATATATATATATATATATATATATATATACCCTATTAAATTCTACAGCAGTAGGGAGAATGTATTCCTCATTACTTCTAATGGACACTAAGTGTGGATCCTGCTCAAAGCATGCTAACAGGTCATTCACTAGCTGGTTCATGTCTATGTTGTCATTATTTTAAGAGTCATCAGCCATCCCCTTTAGTTTTTTTAATCATTAAATAAATAAGTGGAAGTATCTAATTCCTGACTAACAAAATGAATAAGCAGCAAGGTGGCCTCCTAAGATGGGTTTAGCAGCTCAAATACATCACACATAAAATGCCAAGTGACAAAGATACCCCCTCTAAAGCTTTCCAGTTATGCATTCTATACTTGTTAATGGCCTTAATCTGCTCACACAAATGCTCTAGCATGTATAATGTGGAATTCCACCTGGTAGGGACCTTCATTTTAAACTACTGATGAGGCAGGTCTGATATACTCTTGTATGAAATATAATGCATTTTGAGCACTGCAGGCATGATATTCAGTAGACTTGTACATTCTTTTCAGTACAAATTGAAATCACCAGAAATCATGTTTAATGAGATTCAAAATAGAAATACATACTTTGAGTAAGATGTATGAAGTGTCAGAATAATGAAGACAATTTCAGCATTTTCAGTGAAATTTATTCATTCGTTTGCTTGCTCCCTCTCAGGGGGGAATGTGGGAAGGGACTGTGTAGGAATGTAGAGAGAAGTGACTGATACACAGAATAGCAAATACAATCCTGTCAGGAAGTGGAGGGACAGTCACGGTGATTATGACTGTGAGCCTGTGACTGATCGTTGCAACAGCTTGTCAGTATTTACTTCATCTGTTATTTGTTTATTACTCTGGTCAATCCAGATTTCCAGGGGAAAGCCCCTCAAATTTATATAATCCGAATGCAGCATGTTTTCCTTGCTTGTAATAGCAGCCAGAAGAGAAGCAGTGTGACATTCAGTGTGATCATATCATCTCATTTCACGTTTAATAAGTCTAAGTCTAGTACTGTAGGCTGTCCAGACTGGCCTAATGCTGGTGCCAGTGGTGGCAGTACTGAAATGTTAATTCTCCTGTATCATATTTTTGTTATGCAGTGGGGTTAGTGTTAACGCATGGAGGTCTATGATTTGACACTGCTCTGCAGCATATTAAAAAAAGAAAAATTCCACAGTACAAATTTAACATTTGTGTTTTATTGATTTATATTTAAAGAACAATATACATCTCCCATTCAATTAGAATCATAGATGACCTCATTAGTATGCTCCTGGTGAGATACAATGTCGGGACAAATCCAGTGCGATATAATACATTCAGTGGATATTAGTCCTGAGTTGCACCTTTTGTTATGAGCACGTTTTGTGTTACTATGACTACGACGACGTCTATGGAACGCATGCATTACTAAGAATTGACCGAGGCTAACGGAAGTGACTCAGTCACTTCCGGGCCTCTTTGGCGGGACTGGGCAGACGGCGTTCCACCAACGGGTCTTGGAATCGGGCAAATAGGAGATGACAAAATACAGGTACAATTTTATGTATAAAAATGTTGGACGAAATGCGTAGGGATATTATATTGTTTTTTAATATTTGATTTGCTATTTCTGAATTCCATTAACCTTGAATAAAGGAGTATTGTGTTAATATTACACTCCGGTCACGATTATTATATAATCATCTGTATTCAATACAAGCAAGTGTCTTGTCAAAGATCAGACTGAATTTGGCGGAGTGGTTGGATACGTGCTGAAATACCCAGAGGCTGGTTTAGCCTCCATAAAGAGTGAGTACCCATCAAGAGGAAGGTTCAAGTGGGAAATCTTTTAAAACCAACAGTCTGCACTTAGAGGTGTTTCTTTGCGCTGTTCTTCTTTTTTCTGGTCTCCTGTATCACCTCCTAACTTCCATATCCCACTTCTAATTCTAAGATGTAACGGATCCCTAGGCCGTTACATGGAGGCCTTTTCAGGCCTCCCAAGAAAGTCCCTGAAAAACTGACTTTCATGTTAAAAAGACTGGGTTTCGCAAAGAGCACAGGGACTGACCTCCATGATTACAGAGCCCATAGACTTTGCATGTGAAAGTAGGCAGGCTGCTGATTAGCCACTATCCGTGTAATGTATGCAAGGGTTTGGCATAGGTTTTGCAGGGGACAGGTAGGCAGCCTGGGGATTGGTCCCCCCTGTCCAGGCATCTGGTGACTAACTCGGCCAGGATTTTTCTTTGTATTTTGTCACTCTGAATCCTATTGTCAGGATTCAGAGCGGCAAGATTAAATTATGTAGAATGCCCTTCTGTGTGTACAGCCCATTGTGCCTTTTGTTCTACTGTTTATGTTTCATTGTTTAGATGTGTATTGCAGCCAAACACTATTAATTTCCCCCAGTATTCCTTTGTACTAAACCCATTGTGTATAGTATGAACAACTGTATAAAAGAGCTGATTTTTGACTCAATAAAGCAAAAGTCGTTTTGGACTTGAAGCTGTGTCCTGTCCTTATTCTGAATGGTTTAAAGGGACCCCTCTGTCCCCCATTCAGGCGTCTGATGTTCCAGGGTTCCAGTGGGCAGATTTCCTGTGTTACAACCTTGTTTCCAGTGATTGTTTCAATCCTATTATCCAGCTTCAGAGTCAAGCTAGCTTTCCAGCCTAAATCCTAACAGGAGGGATTCCAGCTTTTTATGGTGGATTTACCAGGCTACCCACTTGTAGCCGACCTCAGCAGGGAGAAACCCAGCACGACGGCCCTGGGCAGCGCGGCGTCCTAGGGTTACCATTACATAAAATACTGCTGCTTCTTTCCTTACTCTCAGAGATTTTATGTAATTTATTTAAATTAAACTTGTTCAAATGTCAGTCCAGAGAAGATGGAGTTCCCCTTTGAAAATAGTGTTGGACAGGCTTCATTTTTAAATGAAAAAGTTTAACAACATTTTGACTAAATGAACATTAAAGCAAATGAAGTTCATTTTCTCTGAATGTGTTTAAAATGTTTGCACAAATATTTCAGATGAAACAAATTTTCTCGTCTCATATTCAGGATATCTCTGAGGGTTTCAGAGTCTGAGAGGATTCTAGTAACAACTACACTAAGGACATAGGCAAAGCAGTGTACTTGCTAATAATGTTTCTAACAAGAGATGCCTTGAGAATAGATGATATGGTGCATGTACCCTGTCACCTGTTCTCAAGACAGTTATTATGTTAGAGCCATTATCAGCAGACACAAACCAGCTTTCAAGGAGTGGGGTACAAGCTATCCATCTATTATTTTGCTGTAGTTTCTTTAACACATGAGCAGCTTTGTGGGATTTTCTCTCAAAAACTCTGCATACACAAAAGTGGTATGCTGATGATATGTGCTTCCCTGCTTTTGTCCTTAAAGGGATAGTAATACTTCATTTTATCTGTATTTTATTTTGTAGGCATTAAAAAAACATGAAGAACGATATAAGTCTTATCTCTCACACCTTTATGGTTTGAGAGATATTCACAAGCAAAGTTTCCCCCTCCCGCCCCTTTTACCTAGTGTAAGCCATCTCTTCTCAGATGTGGAATCCAGTCCATAGACCAGACAGATAACAGAAGGGGACAATCTTCTTCCTATGAGAACAATGAAAGCCCTGCCCCCCTTGACAAGTTTTTCAGCTTTTTCCCTTATCTTAATTGAAAATTGTTCCTCTCTGCAGTCTACCTGGGCACCTCCCTTCTGCTCTGGCTGAACAGTGTTACATTAGTAAAATGGGCGGGAGGGGGAGACTTTGTCATTGAATTACTCTTGAACTACAACTCTGACAGAACTGAAATAACACTCTCCAAAGTCCAAATACTATGATGATTAACTAGAGCTGCTTTTATTATGAAGCATCACTATCCCTTTAAAGAATACTATCAGAGCTAGCACAGCTATTCTTGAAAAATAACTGTATCTTAGGATATGCCAGTGGGGTGCAAAACATGACATCAGTTCTTTAAAACCCCTGTTTTCTACAAAACAATAGGGCAACATGTCAACCATCAATATTATGAAATGTATGTATATATATCTTTATATGGCGCCACACAGTGTACGCAGCACCTTACAATAGACATATGTTACAATAAATAAAAGGGGATGAAATAAATGCAACATTCATAGAAACAATGGGAGAGAGGTCCCTGCCCCAAGGAGCTTACAGTCTAAATGTTGCCATTCTACATGCACACTTTGTTATTATTTTTGATGTTTTTGACTCCTCCCTAAAACTAAGTGTGGGTTTGTAGTAAATAGCTGTAGAACTGTACAACTTTACTGGACATAGGCAAAGCAGTGTACTTGCTAACAATGGTTTTAACAAGAGCTGCCTTGAAAATAGATGATATGGTGCATGTACCCTGTTACCTGTTCTCAAGACAGTTATTATGTTAGAGCCATTATCAGCAGACACAAACCAGCTTTCAAGGAGTGGGGTACAAGCTATCCATCTATTACTTGCTGTAGTTTCTTTAACACATGAGCAGCTTTGTGGGATTTTCTCTCAAAAACTCTGCATACAGAAAGTGGTGTGCTGATGATATGGGCTTCCCTGCTGTTGTCCTTAAAGAATACTATAAGAGCTGGAGGAAAGTAGCTGTGACTTGTTATTTCATGCTGTTGCTCCCCACTGTTAGAAGGGAATCCTCTGAGCAATGACAGTCTTATAGATTGTACTTTGCCCAGTTGTCCACATATCTGTTGTTAGGTGAATTTTCTTGCCGCATGATGTTTTAAGCGCTATGCACACCATAAGCATGCAACTGCTTGTGCAATTCTAGTACAGCTATTCTTGAAAAATAACTGTATCTTAGGATATGCCAGTGGGTTGCAAAACATGACATCAGTTCTTTAAAACCCCTGTTTTCTACAAAACAGTAGGGCACCATGTCAACCACCGATATTTTGAAATGTTGCCATTCTACATGAACACTTTGGGATTATTTTTGATAAGTTTTTGACTCTTCCCTAAAACTAAGTGTGGATTTGCAGTAAATAGCTGTAGAACTGTACAATTTTATTGCTTTAACAGCATGACTTGTGGTGATAATGAAAATTAAGGGTGTCCATATGATAGCATATATGGAACAGAGACAGGCAGGTACTTAAAGGGATAGTAATACTTAAAATTTACTAATCCCCATACTGTAGGCATTAAAAAAAACGTTAATTGCATCCAGTGTAATTTCTCAAACCTTTATGGTTTGAAAGATAATCGCCCGCAAAGTTCCCCCCTCCCTCCCCTTTCCCTGAAGTCAACGTTCTAGCTGACTGCAGGGGAATCCTGCCATCTGATGCACGTAAGACTGGATTCCCCTGCAGTCAGCTAGAACGTTGACTTCAGGGAAAGGGGAGGGAGGGGGGAACTTTGCGGGCGATTATCTTTCAAACCATAAAGGTTTGAGAAACTACACTGGAGGCAATTAACGTCTTTTTTAATGCCTACAATATGGGGATTAGTGAGCTGTGACTGATGCCGACAGTATCAGATACTAGAGAAAAAGTTGTATATGACACAGTAGTTTGAAATGGGCAATATATTACATGCAAATAGTTCTGTTGTATATTTACTGTAAAAAAAAACATACTAAGTTGATTATGTCCAGGAGTAAGGGGAAAGGAGTAGTAGGATGCTGTTTGTGAAACCAACATAAACTCCATTATGTCCAATAGTATCAATAAACCATTTAAGAACATTGAAGAGGACAATGAATCACATTTTGTGTTGGTGTCATAGTGTAAGAGGGTGTAGCAGTTAAACTAATTGGTGCAGATGGCAGTGAGAGTAACAAGTACAACTCCTATCCTGAAAATAGCAACACATGTTCTGAACCCCCCAGGTGAAAAGTAAAAAGATATTGTTTGAGACTTCAAAAAGCATAGAGGATTATAAGAGTAGTTTGGAGGGATTGGCAGGTGATGCTGATGAAAACCTAACTACTGATGATGATGTTGATGTAAAATATAACTCTCCAGAGTCTTCCCCTTCTTCTGATACAGATGAAGTTTATAAACTTTTTGGGAGTTCAGTTGTAAAGTTTGACCCTGGACAAGTAAATACACCTAAAAATACACAATCATCCTGTCAGTCATCATCATTGTCATTGCTTCCAAGTCTAACCTCTACCCAACAGCCATATACACTATTGTTCAATAAGCAGAAGCACAGGTCAGCATCAACATCCATAAACCTAAGTTTCATTAGTGCTTCTGCTGCTGTTGGAAGTGCAGCACCATGGACACCTATACTAGTACAATTGCAACATCTAATCCCAGTAGTAGTAGTAGCCCATTAAAAATCCACCAGTTTATGAAGATACTTCAGTAATGATCCAAAAGCTAAACATATAGCTATCTGTTGTCTGTGTAAAAAACATGTGAGCAGGGGAAAAGCAGGATTATACATCTTCATTCAGATCCCACCCGTACCAAAACCACAGGTCTGATTGGGAGGCACCATCAACATGTAAGAGTTGCCATGACTAGCCACAGTGTAAGCACTCCTAACATTCACAGATCTCTAGGGCACAGAGATCTACGTGCTGTATAAGTGTCAGATAGTGTGCCACAATCTCGTTCATTTTCAGTATACTTGATGCTCCTGGAGTATGAAACCGAGTTTGTTGTAGGAAATGACAAGTCATAAAACTTGTTGAACAGCTCATTCTATATTGCATGTCTCTGAACATGGACCCTTTCATTCCATATGTTCAGCACATCTGCATTTTTACACAATCCATTGAGATAATACACTTGTTGGAGATTGTTTAAATTGTATATTGCATCTAAATGGATATCCATCTATTGGAGTATGAAATCAAAAAGCTTTCTTTTCTGTAGTCCTTTATGGACTTATGAGTTTGTATGTATATATCCTTTATAATAAAACTCTAAGATGTTTGTCAGATGCAGTCATGCGCAGTAGAGCCTGCCCGCATTTGGGCAGTCTCTACTGTACATGATTGCATCGTGTGAGTGAGGTGGTGCATGACTGCATTGCTTGGAGAAGTGAGGTAGCGGCAGTACACAATGCGTTGCGTACCCCTCTCGCACTCAAAGGGTTAACATTACCCGGACCTTGGCCCCTGTACATGGGCTTTTACACTAGTGTATATATATTTAGATATCTCTAATCTGTACTGAAAGTGGACATAGGTACACTATCTGAGGTATTATATGGATTATATGACCTTTAATATGAATTATATGAGTATTTGTTTGCTAAGCTTACGAGTGTGGATGTGTGCGTGTATGGGAGTCTGAGTTTGCATTGTACACACATATACGCAGCGCAACAGTGTCTCTAGTTTATGGTTTTATTTGCTAATGAAGGGGATCTTTGGTGAACATCTGTCTTTTGGCAGTGTACAGACTGATTCCTAAATGCACAGTAGTTTATATTAAAGGGGTGCTTGTGTTTTATTTTTTAGACACTTCTGTATTTGTTTGTTCTCTTTGTAATGAGAGATATGAGCAAATTTAAATAATTTATTGTAATTGGTCATCACTTATGTTCTATGCAGAAAGACTGAGTTACTTTATCCTGGTCAATTTACAGTCTATAAAACATTAGCACTTCTTGAATACTTATAATGATAGCTATGTTAATTGGAGCCCTGGAAAAGGCAGGATTGGGAGCTCCCAGTGAGCATGTTTAAGATTAGATTTTAGGCTAAGCAAAATAAATTGATCATTTTTACAGATTCTATCCTAGCATGTGGGGAATGTAATTGTGAATTACCCCACGTCATTAGGATGGTATTATTAGTGTTCCTGCAATACGTAGCATTAAATAAGCTGTAGAGAAACGGAATGCAAAAACCACAGACTGCCCCGTTGCCCTCTCCTTGGTGCAAGTAGTATTAACCCAGTAAGTGCCAGAGAGGTATCCAACACATACCGTGGATACCTCCCTGGGACTCATATGGTGAAGGGGAGGAAATTTGGTTTATGGAGCTTAGTAATTTGATGTTAGGCAAGTGTATAGAGTGAAAATCAATTCCTGTTCTTGATTTAGCATAGAATTGGCTTAGTACGTTCACTCCAGTATGCCCCCCAAAAAGATGTGGTTAGAAGGTACCTCAAGGCAAACAGTTATATAGTTTTGGCCCCAATCTTGCATATTGGAGATATAACATCAGAGGAAATAAGATTTACGTTAATTTGGATATAATTTGTATGTTTTTAATTATTCATGGATACCTGTAAAACAAGAATAATTTATTTTAAGCATTAGTGCCACTTTAACCCGCTGAATGCTATAGAGAATTCAAATGAATTATGAGGCAATTTGTTAGTCACCTTTAGCATCCATTGGGTTTAAAACCAATTTTATGATTGTAAAATTGGCCCAAAACAACTGCTTTTAAACAATATAATCTTAAAAAATAAAAGTCCATTTTAAAAGGAAAGTGAAAAGCCGGATATGCTTGTGCAGAGTTTCTTTATTTATATATAGAAACACACATTTATGTCCTATAATGATTGATTCAGTTATCTAGCTTTATAAAGTTTATATTTTGTAAATCATTAAAATATTGAGGCTTATTCACTAAGAGGAGCTCCAGGGGGGTTATTCACTAAGGAGTGATGAAGAGATGATGTAGTGAAGAATTCTCCAGTGATATCACTTCTCCAATTCCTATGTTATTCTATCAAGCCAATGAACTAAGATCTCCTAATCTGGAGTAACCTTACTGCATTTGCTCCTTAGAATAACATATGAGTTGGAGAAGTGATATCAATGGAGAAGCCATGTCTACCTTATCCCCACCTCACTACACTTTAGAGCATCTCCCACCAGTTCTTCATAGTACATCAGCCTCACAGTAGTTAGGAAGAAAAAAAAGTAGCCAAAATGTCAACAACATTTTCTTTTAACCTCATAACATCCATCCAATCCGCCTTGTGTGCGGCTGCTAAGAGAGTTTTTTTTTCTCAATGAATTCTGGGATGGCAGAGCAGCGTGCAGCCGTGCTGCCATCCCACAATTCCATTACATGCCAGGACCATCACAGGTCCTTAAGTGCCAGAACCAGCGTGGGTCATTAAGGGGTTAAAAAGTATGTCTTCACTGGACTTGGTGAGAAGAACCTATACTATGTCCACAGCAGCTGCCTCTTCTTCAATACCACACTGCTTAATATTACGCCTCATTTTCACATAACCGTTGTCTCCCCATTCTTTTCCCCAGCTGAAAGACAAATAAACATAAAATAACTTAGCGTTAGCAAGCTTTTCCAGAAAACTCATTTTATTTATATAATCTGTATTGTATATAAAATTGTATGCAACACATTCTATAACAAACTTTTTGGTAAAATAAAATGTATTAAAGTAGAATAAGGAGGATATAAAAAAAGAGAGCGACAAGAGGCGCCCTCTGTGTTGAATCACCGATGTTCAGGCCATCACCATTAACACCCACAGTGAGTTATAATCACAAACAAATAAGCTGTCTATACACTTATGTGTAGGACAGCTGATACAGCAATCGAGGGGAATTCTAAGCTGCCCTCAATATCAGCTGTCTTCAATGGATACTTTTGGGCTGCACCTCTGGAACCGTTCTCTCCAAAACATGACACCATAAAAATTGCTACAAGAAGAAGGCGCCCAGTAGTATAATATATCAAACAAATTTCAGAGCGAGTAAAATAAAGTGCCAAACTTGTACTCACAAACCCAGTGGTCAGCTATGGATAGTGCTGACAAAAGCGCAGATGGAGAATGTACCCTGTCTCCACTCAGGTGACTTGAAAATGTCTCCAGGAATCCAAAATATAAAACGGCTCTCCCAAATAATGTTAAAATATTATTTTTATTGGGAAATCAAATAATAGAATCAAGATTGCCCAATATAACATAAAATATGTACTCTATCTGACTATCTCACACGTATTGTGACTACTACGTGTCAGTTTATCAAAGACAATAAAATGATAGACTATACAGGGGAGCCGTTAAACACTAAACATTTAAATACTAAACAAATTAAATGCCATTGAAGTGATGTTGTCCAATCAATGGACTTATAATCTGACGAGAAAACCACTGGCTCAATATGCTTCCGTGTTGTGAAACTGCATCGCATTATATGCGCATGTAAAACAACTTCCGCATTACACAGCATGCAATACCTTACGGAAAGATGCTTCTTCGTGCCATATCATGTACTGTGCAATGCGGAAGTGGTCTCACACGCGCATATAGTGCAATGTTGTTTGTTTCTTTCGTATTGCATTACAGACGTCTTTCTGTATGGTATTGCGTGCTGTGTAATGCAGAAGTTGTCATACAGGCGCATACAATGAGATGCAATTTCACAAAACGGAAGAGTATTGAGCCAGTGGTTTTCTCGGCAGATTTGTTAAGTCCATTGATTGGACAACATCGCTCCAATGGCATTTAAGGGACAAGGCTGGAGGTCAGTATGTGTGATTCCAGGGCTCAAAATTTCCACTCGCCACTAGCCAATGGCAAGTGAAAATTTAGCCCTGGCGAGTAGAAATTCAGCCCCGGTGGGTATGTTATGGCTTGCAGTGGCAAGTAACTTTTCAGGTCTGGCTAGTAGCAAAAGACTTAAAATTATAAGCCCTGTGTGATTCTATAGGTACCGGGGCAGAGGGACAAGGCTGGGAGGTCAGTATTTGTGGTTCTATAGCTAAATCAGTGGGGGATTTAATGTGTGGTCCTATGGCTAATGTGGGACAAAGCTGGGGGGAGGGGGCCATAGCAGCAGTGGCAATGTAAGGTCCTCCACCTGCTGCTAGACTACAACATCTGATGGGGACAGATGGGAGTTGTAGTCTGGCAGAGGCTGCAGTGCCTAATATTGCACATCCAGGTTACAAGAAAGTGGGACAAGGCTGTGTGTTCAGTATAAGTGGTTCTATAGCTACTGTGGGACAAGTCTGGGAGGTCAGAATGTGTGTTTTTTTGTCTTCTGTGGGACAAGGATGGGAGGTGGGGTTAACGTGTGTGGCAGTCAGTATGTATGGTTCTAAACTTCTAACACAATGGAATAATGCTGGGCCCTTGAGAAAAAAATCGGAAAAGCAGCACTTTTTGTGGGATTTCTCAAAGTAGGTCACTTTTTCTCACTTTTGTCTTTTTCGGAAGAATGTTTTTGCTCATCAGTAGCAGCTAGACAGCAAATGGTGTTAGAGTTTGATAAAATACACAACATTCACATCATTGTGAAATTTAGATGAAAGGATGGCAGCAGGCACTCATGAAGATGACAACAGGATAGTTATTTATTGAAATGAAGTATTAGGTCATTCACTACATTTCAATAAAAGTATTTCCAACCGATTATTATCCTCTTTCACCTGTCATTTCACAACAAAATGTTAGTTTGTGCTATATTAACTTTAAAAACATGTCTCTCACCAGTGAGCATTCAATTGCAATAATCACAACCCTTTATCACAACGTCTTACATACTGCAATAAACCTTGTTAAACATGATTATTTATTCATACAATGTGCAACATGAAGGATGGATGCACTGGCATTTATTAAATTACCTATTTTTTATGATCCAGTAGTCAATATCCTCCCCATTCTCATCAATTGCAGGCTGAGTCCCATAACCAACAATAATTACTGCATGGTTGACTTCTTCAGCACAGTCTCCATCAAATATTCCTAATATTAAAAATACATGAAATATATGTCAAAATATGCAAACTTGATTCAGGGCTAAAGGTTCAAAATATACAGAGATAAAATAATCATAAGCAGTAGAAAGTTCCCCATCTGCTTTTATTGCATACTGTAAGGGGTATGTACTAATGTGATTCGGTGATAAAATAACACATTTTTAGTTTTGCACCTGCCTAATGCCTATTATTACAAAATGAAAGAAAAAAAGAAGACAAATGTATCTGTATCATACCCCACTATTTTATTATAGTTAGGATATCAGACTCATTATTTATAGGAGGCTCGTTCAGTGCTTTGTTTACATTAGAGGTATCACTACAATCTTAAAATCTAATCTTTATTAGACATTTACTAAAATTTAAAATAAAAAGTTTCTGTAAACAGTGATTTATCAGGGAAAAACAACAATGGAAGACCAACCCTATTTACTAAGCAACACCTTTACAACTCTTCCACCATGGGGTTTGCAGAGAGGGGGTATAAGGACATTTTGGGTTGTGCCATTTATTTGTTATGTACTAACAGGCAAATGGGAAATTGATGGTAAAATAGCCAATTTCCTAAAATAAAATTAAGTTGTATAGATTAATAATTTGTTGTACTTCAATCTAGTAGCTTTAAAATAATGTGTTTGTTACAGAAGGATTACAATAAATACTTAAGAATATGACTGATATATCTTTTAATAAGGACCATTTTGAAGATATAGTCATTTTATTCTACCCTTCTTCCCGTTTCCTGACATCAATTCCTTTTGCAGAGGAGGAGCAGACACTGCAGATATACTGACAGTGCTATGGTTGGCATGGTACTACTACAGATAGCTCAGACAGAGAAATAGATGAATACATGTTTAAGACACTTTTCTACATCCTGAGCATTAACTTGTTGTAGGTTGTGTTCAGGATGTGGTGACAGGCCTCATACAAAGGGACTTTTCTCCGTCTGTCTAAGCGCTGTGTAGGGTTACCATGGCAGCTTTCTTTCTTTCTTTCTTTCTTTCTTTCTTTCTTTTCATCTTCTCTGCAGAAAGAGTTAATGTCAGGAAGAAGAGTGGAAAAGAAGAGAATAAAATCATTATCCTGTGATCTGAAGTTGTCACGGTTTATTATGACTCTCCGACACAAGTTTTAGGTAAAAAAAATCAATTTTATTGAAATAATAAATGATAACTTAGGATGGCAATAACATACATATATATATATACAGAATATAGCACAGACAGAAGGCAGACTCTACCGGTCCTGTCAATATACCGGACAGGACAGTCTTTAGGCTCTACCGGCCTTGCCAATACCGGGTAAGGCAACCTGCAGATGGAATAGCATAACGGTTTTACCGGCCTTACCAAATTACCGGGCAAGGCAGCCTCAATAGATACACAATGTAGGCTCTACCGGCCCTGCCAATACCGGGTAAGGCAACCTCAGATGGAATGTGGCAAAAGGTTCTACCGGCCTTACCAATACCGGGCAGGGCAGCCCAGAGACAATAGCAGCAGTCAGATGGAACTGGCAAATTAGCAGAATCGTTAAGCAGCAAGGCTTTGGAGCAAACCAGCGTCCGCACGCTGGAAACAACACTGAATAGTATAGCCGTTAGGCTTAGCGAGCAAACCAGTGACCGCACACTGGAGTAACAAGCGAGTAGTATAGCCGCAAGGCTTAGGAGCAAACCAGCGTCCGCACGCTGGGACCAACACAGATTTGTATAGCTGAAAGGCTTTGGAGCAAACCAGTGACCGCACACTGGTGTAACAAGTGAGTTTGTATAGCCGCAAGGCTTAGGAGCAAACCAGCGTCCGCACGCTGGGACCAACACAGAATTGTATAGCTGATAGGCTTTGGAGCAAACCAGTGACCGCACACTGGTGTAACAAGCGAGTTTGTATAGCCGCAAGGCTTAGGAGCAAACCAGCGTCCGCACGCTGGGACCAACACAGATTTGTATAGCTGAAAGGCTTTGGAGCAAACCAGTGACCGCACACTGGTGTAACAAGCGAGTTTGTATAGCCGCAAGGCTTAGGAGCAAACCAGCGTCCGCACGCTGGGACCAACACGGAATTGTAGCAATGTCACCAACGCGACCAGGCAGAAGGTCGCCAGGATACTGAAGACAGGTGATGAGATGACAGGAACCAGCAACGATCAGTCAGGTCAGAAAACAGCAGAGAAATTCAGCAGGAACTGCAACACCAGAGACTAGGCCGGAACCAGGACTGGAAGTACTTCAGTATGCAGGAAACACTGGAACAGTAGAGATCAGGAACTCAGGAACACATGAGATCAGGAACTCAGGAACACTGGAACAGAGGCCCAGATATCACTAGCATAGTGATAGCAAGAAGGTCAGAAACAACACGAAAGGGCACTCAAAGGGTGCCCAATCCAGGTTTAAATAGTCAATAAGAGGCGGGCTATCTGCAGACAGCCAATAGAAGCCCCCTACTGGTGACAGACAAGTAACTGCAGCAAATCACGGGCACCGTGATAGTACCCCCCTTTCAAAGACCCCCTCTCCTAGAATAGGGTTTAGGTTTCTGCGGGTAATTGGCATGAAAGGCCCTAGTTAACCTAGGTGCATGAAGGTCCGTACTATCCACCCATGATCGATCCTCAGGACCATACCCTTTCCAATGTACCAGGTACTGCACCCTTCCTCTAAGCCTACGGGAATCAATAATGCTCTGAACCTCGTACTCCTCCTGGCCCTCGACCTCAACAGGTCCTGGCACCACAGGTGTGGTAGTATAGCGATTGCAAACCAGAGGCTTAAGAAGGGACACATGGAACACATTATGGATACGCATGGATGCAGGTAGGTCTAGTGCATAGGAGACAGGGTTAATTTTGCAAATAACTCTGTATGGACCAATAAACCGAGGAGCCAACTTATTAGACGGAACCTGCAGCTTGAGATTTCTGGAGGAAAGCCATACTCTATCCCCAACCTGAAAGGAAACCGCTGGAAGCCTTCTGCGATTAGCATGGCGCTGATGACGCTGAAATGACTGACCAAGTGCCCTCTGAACTTGTGCCCATGTGGAACGGAGTTGCTCGATATGCTCATCCAGAGCTGGAATCTGTTGCGTCTGAAATGAGTCTGGAAGCAAACAGGGCTGGAACCCATAATTAATCAGAAACGGAGAGCTCCCAGATGAAGAATTGACCGCACAGTTCCTGGCGAACTCTGCCCAAGGCAACAAGTCGGACCAATTATCATGATGGTCAGTAACGAAACAACGGAGAAATTGTTCCAAGCCCTGATTAGCTCGTTCAGCGGCTCCATTGGTCTGGGGATGGTAGGCAGAGGAGAAGGACAGCTGCATGCCCATCTGTTGGCAAAATGCCCTCCAAAATCTAGACACAAACTGGCTCCCCCTGTCAGACACCAGTACCCTAGGCACTCCATGCAACCGGAATACTTCTCTGGCGAACACCATTGCCAATTCCTTCGCTGAAGGAAGACCACGGAGGGGCACGAAATGAGCCATTTTAGAAAACCTGTCCACCACCATGAATATAAAGGAGTACCCCTTCGACATAGGCAACTCTCCCATAAAATCAATGGAAACATGAGACCAGGGGCGTTCGCCATTAGGCACCGGTTGAAGCAAGCCCACAGGGAGATGTCTCGGGGTCTTAGCGCGGGCGCAGGTGGCACAGGCATTCGTAAATTCGGCACAATCGTTTCTCATGGAAGGCCACCAAAATAACTGAGAAAGGGACCATAACAATTGGTCTCTACCAATATGTCCCGCAGCCTTAGAGGAATGGTAGGTTTCGAGCAGCCTAGTACGAAATGATTCAGCGACAAAACATTTGCCCACTGGGGTTTCATGGGGAGCGGACCCCTGAGAGGCCAGGATCTCCTCCCCTAGAGGAGAAGTGATACTCGTGCGTATAGTAGCCAGTATTCTATCAGGTTGGATGATAGGAGCTGGTGCTTCCACTCTGTCACTGTCGGCCTCAAATTGTCTTGACAGTGCATCAGCCCTGATATTTTTTGACCCTGGTAAATATGATACAATGAAATTAAATCGAGACAGGAACAGTGCCCACCTGGCCTGACGAGAGGACAATCTCTTGGCCTCCGAGAGATAGGTCAGATTCTTATGATCTGGTAGGATTAAGACAGGATTCTTAGTACCTTCAAGCAAATGACGCCATTCCTTAAGAGCAAGGATAATGGCCAATAATTCTCTGTCACCTATCTCATAGTGGCTTTGAGTGACAGTCAACTTTTTAGAGAAAAACCCACAAGGTCTGAGAGTTCCACCTTTCTCGTGTCGCTGCGAAAGTACTGCCCCGACCCCAATATCTGAGGCATCAACCTCTAACGTAAATGGAAGTAAAGGATTGGGGTGGGATAACACAGGAGCCGCAGCAAATGCCAGCTTCAAATTCTCAAAGGCTTTCTCAGCAGATACCGGCCAACAAGAAGGATTAGCACCCTTGTGCGTAAGATCGGACAGAGGTTTGACAATGGAAGAAAAGTTCATAATAAACCTCCTATAATAATTAGCGAAACCCAGGAAACGCTGTATGGCTTTAAGACCCTTGGGTTTTGGCCATTGTAGGACAGCTGACAACTTTTCTTTGTCCATGGCAATGCCATCATTGCCAATTATGAACCCCAAGAATGGCACACTGGTTCTATGAAACTCACATTTTTCCATTTTACAAAATAATTTGTTCTCACGGAGTCGTAGCAATACTGCGGATACATCTTTGATGTGCTGTGCCATGTTTTGGGAGTAAATCAGTATATCGTCGAGGTACACCACAACACATGTCTGTAACATATCTCTCAGAACATCATTTATCAGTTCCTGGAAAACTGCGGGTGCATTACACAGCCCAAAAGGCATTACTAGATACTCGTAGTGCCCAGCTCGAGTATTAAAGGCAGTTTTCCACTCATCACCTGCTCGAATGCGAACCAGATTGTAAGCGGCCCGTAGGTCCAACTTGGTAAATATCGAAGCGCCCTTAAGCCTGTCAAAAAGCTCGGTGATGAGTGGTATTGGGTATGCGTTTTTTGCCATTAGTTTATTCAAGCCCCGGTAGTCAATGCATGGTCTTAATTCGCCATTTTTCTTTTTTACAAAAAAGAACCCAGCCCCAGCTGGAGAGGTAGATTTACGTATGATCCCTCTAGCAAGGGCATCAGAAATGTAATCCTCCATAGCCTTATTTTCATCACAAGATAATGGATAAGTGCGTCCTTTCGGAGGTACTGCACCAGGCTGCAATTCAATGCAACAATCATAAGGTCTATGCTGGGGTAGCATACTAGCCTCTCCTTTGCTAAAAACATCGCCAAACTGTTGGTACACATCCGGCATAGCAGAGGAGGTGCACATGACCTTAATAGGCTGGATGACGCACTTGTCCATACAAAACTGGGACCAAGCAGCAATTTCACACTTTTTCCAATCGAATTGTGGGTTATGTAACTGTAACCACGGAAATCCCAATATCACCGCATGGTGCGGGGAATTAATCAGTTGAAACTGCTGCTCTTCTCTGTGAAGTGCCCCAATAGTCATAGACAATGGCATAGTTTCAAATATAACCTGAGGCGGTTCTAAGGGTCTACCATCAATCGCTTCAATAGTCAAGGGGTTTTCTCTTTCAATGCGTGGAACTCCGTGCAATTCAGCAAAGGTATTATCCATAAAATACCCTGCTGCACCGGAGTCAACCAAGGCCAAAACCTCCACAGAGCGTTGTGCCCAAGACAATACCACCTGTATGGTGGGTTTCATTATGCCCGACACTGGGGACGATTGTACACCACCTAGGGCCTGTCCCCCAAGATACCCTAGGTGTGTGCGTTTCCCGGACGTACCGGACAGTAATTTACAAGTGCCCTTTTTTACCGCAGTATAAACATAACCCTTGTTTTTTGCGATATAGTCTCTCTGCCTTGGATAGTCTAGTGAAGCCTATTTCCATAGGTTCACTTGTTTCCCGTACTGGTTCACTGGACTTCAATGCCAAGGGAGGGATGGGTGGGCAAAACATGCTACTAGGCTCATTATTTTTTGACCGTAACTTACGATCTCTGGCAATTGATCTCTCACGTATTCTGGAGTCAATTATCATAACATACTCAATGTAATCATCTAGATCAATAGGTAGATCTTTAGCAGCGATTTCGTCTTTAATGTGGTCATTCAGGCCTTGAGAGAAGGCTGCCAATAATGCCTCGTTATTCCAACCTACCTCTGCTGCCAATGTGCGGAATTCGATGGCATAGTCGCCCACTGTACGCCTGCTCTGTTGTATCTCCATAAGGCGTTTGGCAGCAGAGGTGGTTCTACCAGGAGGCTCAAACACTCTTCGAAAGGAACGCACAAATTCACTAAAGTTCTTAGTACAAGGTTTAGCATTCTCCCACAAGGGGTTAGCCCAAGCCAATGCTCTGCCAGTGAGCAGTGATATCGTGAACCCCACTTTACTACGATCATTGGGAAATGCGTGTGCTGTCAATTCCATAAAGATTTCGAGTTGATTGATGAACCCTCTGCAGAGACTAGGGTCACCATCATATCTTAGCGGCAAGGGTGCAGAAGCCATTAACCCTTTAACAGTACCCCCTAGGGGTCTGGTATCACTTTCCGGTGTCTGACTTGGCGAGACCACCGGGCTAGAGCTAGATTGGTCAGCAGGTACCGTGCGTTCAAGGATCGTTTGAATTGCAACTGCCAACTGATCCAAACGTTGCTCGAGCACATCCATCCTCCAATGGATATTCTGTGCGTTACCTTCACCCTTGCTGTCTGAGGTCATGGCCCTTTCGTACTGTCACGGTTTATTATGACTCTCCGACACAAGTTTTAGGTAAAAAAAATCAATTTTATTGAAATAATAAATGATAACTTAGGATGGCAATAACATACATATATATATATATACAGAATATAGCACAGACAGAAGGCAGACTCTACCGGTCCTGTCAATATACCGGACAGGACAGTCTTTAGGCTCTACCGGCCTTGCCAATACCGGGTAAGGCAACCTGCAGATGGAATAGCATAACGGTTTTACCGGCCTTACCAAATTACCGGGCAAGGCAGCCTCAATAGATACACAATGTAGGCTCTACCGGCCCTGCCAATACCGGGTAAGGCAACCTCAGATGGAATGTGGCAAAAGGTTCTACCGGCCTTACCAATACCGGGCAGGGCAGCCCAGAGACAATAGCAGCAGTCAGATGGAACTGGCAAATTAGCAGAATCGTTAAGCAGCAAGGCTTTGGAGCAAACCAGCGTCCGCACGCTGGAAACAACACTGAATAGTATAGCCGTTAGGCTTAGCGAGCAAACCAGTGACCGCACACTGGAGTAACAAGCGAGTAGTATAGCCGCAAGGCTTAGGAGCAAACCAGCGTCCGCACGCTGGGACCAACACAGATTTGTATAGCTGAAAGGCTTTGGAGCAAACCAGTGACCGCACACTGGTGTAACAAGTGAGTTTGTATAGCCGCAAGGCTTAGGAGCAAACCAGCGTCCGCACGCTGGGACCAACACAGAATTGTATAGCTGATAGGCTTTGGAGCAAACCAGTGACCGCACACTGGTGTAACAAGCGAGTTTGTATAGCCGCAAGGCTTAGGAGCAAACCAGCGTCCGCACGCTGGGACCAACACAGATTTGTATAGCTGAAAGGCTTTGGAGCAAACCAGTGACCGCACACTGGTGTAACAAGCGAGTTTGTATAGCCGCAAGGCTTAGGAGCAAACCAGCGTCCGCACGCTGGGACCAACACGGAATTGTAGCAATGTCACCAACGCGACCAGGCAGAAGGTCGCCAGGATACTGAAGACAGGTGATGAGATGACAGGAACCAGCAACGATCAGTCAGGTCAGAAAACAGCAGAGAAATTCAGCAGGAACTGCAACACCAGAGACTAGGCCGGAACCAGGACTGGAAGTACTTCAGTATGCAGGAAACACTGGAACAGTAGAGATCAGGAACTCAGGAACACATGAGATCAGGAACTCAGGAACACTGGAACAGAGGCCCAGATATCACTAGCATAGTGATAGCAAGAAGGTCAGAAACAACACGAAAGGGCACTCAAAGGGTGCCCAATCCAGGTTTAAATAGTCAATAAGAGGCGGGCTATCTGCAGACAGCCAATAGAAGCCCCCTACTGGTGACAGACAAGTAACTGCAGCAAATCATGGGCACCGTGATAGAAGTATTGCACATCAAAGATAACACACTAGGGCTAATGAATAAATGTAATTTGCCCCTAGAAGTCTGATTTGTAGCCAACCAAAAGCTAAAAAAGTTGATAGAGAATTTGAATGGAGCATTGCTGAAGCCCGAAATGCATTCTAATGAGGGAAGATATCAAGGGCAATGTAAATGAGCTAAGGTGCAAACATAAACTCATCTAACACAGAACCACTAGGGTGTCTGATTATACTGTATAGACATATAGCGATGTTATATGCCATAAATAAAGGTGTACAAAAGTGTAATTTATACACCCTTCTGGTTATTCAATATTGATACCTACAAGATGACTCAAATTAACAGCACAACTGTTGGGCACATGATTATAGTACCCATAAATTATTTTGATTCCTAAAAGAGCACATTTAGGAAAAAGCCTAGGTATAAGTATATTTATGATCGATATTTGCTGCTTTAAAAAATATAATTTTATCTTGTTTTTCAAATTTAATGTAAAATGAATAACGTATATTTTATAGTAATCCCAAGGCATAGGTGGGGTTAATTTAACGCAGAACCTGAGGCTCAAATAGATCTTATATATACTGTGACATCCTTCTTAGGTCTTGAAAAGGGTTTGGTATTGTGACAATGGTATTTTCTTTTTTCTTTTGTGATACATTCTAACATGTCCTTCTCCAGCTGTTGCATGTCTCTGTTTCATTATTGTAAAATTCCTCAGCGATGCTTCTCAGATTTTTTTGCAGTAAATAGATCAGTGAAAGAATGTAGCTAATTCCTGCCCCTACAAAGCAAGGTACTTGTACCATGCCACCTATTCTCAAGGCAGCAATTATGTTAGAGCCATTATCAGCAGACACAAAAGCAGCTTTCAATGAGCAGTGTGTAAGCCATTCCCATATCACCTATTCTAGATTATTTAATACATCTATAGCTTTTTGGGACCATCAGTTAAAACTCTGTATACACAAGGGAGTGTGCCAATGGTATGGACTATCCTGCTGCTGTCTTTTTAATCATGCTATCAGAATTGGAGACATGATTACTGGCTGATGCCACATACTAGTGTCACCCATTGCTGGGAGGGAAATCAAGTGAGCAGTGAGATTCATATAGTCTGTAATCTGTCCTCATATCTGTTGTCAGGTGGAATTTGCTGCCATACGAGTTTTCCAGCCCTTTGCTAGACCACCTGCTTGTACAATTCTGGCACTGCCTTCCTGGAAAAATAACTGTGGCTTGGGAAATGCCTTAGAGGAGCTACACATGACATAATTTCTCTAAAACTTTGTTTTCAATAAAAGAATAGGGCAACTACCAACATCTTGGCAACTTTCCCATTCCACAGGCATATTTTGGGATTATTTTTATTACATTTTTGATTCCTTCTCAAGAATTCAGTAAATATAGTTTGGCAGTACATGGCAGAAGAACCATGTACGTTTATTGATTTAACATGACTGGAGAGTTGGTGGAGGTGGCAGCCCTATTTGTGGGCAGTCTATGACTGTTTTCATCTCCCACAGCAAACTCAGAGTAATTCTACTCTGCAGCCGGAGCCATAGATGTAATTTCAGTGCTATTTCAATTAAACAAAATCTTGGCACAGTCTACAACAAATAGCAACATGTTTAGCTTTTGGATCATGAGTAAAGTATTTCCATATTGTAGACTTCATAAACTGAGGAGTTCCTGAGAGACTACTACTACTGGGGCTAGATGTTACTGCAACTGTGCTACTACTACTACTACTAGGTGCAAAGGTGCTGCACTTCCAACAGCAGCAGAGCTACTCATCACAGCTAGCATTGTGGATGTTGATAATCTATGTTGTCGCTGGTTGCACAACACTAGTAAGTGTGGTTAAGAAGGGCTTGGACTTGGAAGCACCAGTGATGGTGCTGAATATGGTTGACAGGATGACTGTGTATTTTTGTGCATCTTTACTTGGCCAGATTCATACTTTCCAATTGATTTCACAAACAGTTTATAAATAGGCACAGTGCTCCTTTTCAGAGGTGGCAGATTAAGCCTTTGCCTTTCAGCAAATTTTCTGGCCATGTCATCACTAGTGTTGAGCGAGCGTGCTCGGCCGATGCTCGGATCGGCTCGAGCATCGCTCTGCTCGGCACATGGCGGTACTCGTACGAGTACCGCCATGTGCTCGCCCGACATGTTCGGGTGAAGAGGATCTGTGCCGGAAGAGGCACAGATCCGAAGACGCTCCGCTGGACCACCAGGGAATGGAGGTACGGGGGCATTGCGGAGATGAAGGGGGCATTGCGGAGATGAAGGGGGACATTGTGGAAGAGGGGCATAGACTCTATGCCCCTCTTCCACAATGTCCCCCTTCATCTCCGCTATGCCCCTCTTCCACAATGTCCCCCTTCATCTCCGCTATGCCCCTCTTCCACAATGTCCCCCTTCATCTCCTATGCCATAGCGGAGATGAAGGGGGACATTGTGGAAGAGGGGCATAGCGGAGATGAAGGGGGACATTGTGGAAGAGGGGCATAGAGTCTATGCCCCTCTTCCACAATATCCCCCTTCATCTCCGCTATGCCCCTCTTCCACAATGTCCCCCTTCATCTCCGCTATGGCATAGGAGATGAAGGGGGACATTGTGGAAGAGGGGCATAGCGGAGATGAAGGGGGACATTGACCAGGCACCCTCCGCTCATCAGAGCAGGGGGTGCCTGGTTTAATGCTCGAGTGCTCCCATTCATTTGAATGGGGCTCGGGTGCTCGGCCGAGCACTCGAGCATCAGGGGGTGCTCGGTCAGAGCACCCGAGCACCCGAGCATCGGGGTGCTCGCTCATCCCTAGTCATCACCTCTCTCACTCTCAACTTCTGCTGTATCTTAAGAAGAGGAGGAGGATGGAGGGATATATTCTAAATCTACATCATCAGTAATTAGGCCATCCTCAGCATTGCTTGCTTCTTCTTCCCCACTATTTTTATATACCTCTAGGCTTTTAGAGGTCTCAAACAATTTATTTTTACTTTTTCCCTTAAAGGGATGTTCACAACATTTGTGACTACTTTCAGGACATGTATTGATGTGCTTTTTTGTCTCACTTTCTGATGTAGCATTTGGTTGTGCTTCTACACCTTCTTCTACTATTCCATCAACACTCGAATTTGACTTGTCATATTCAGTGTTTTAGATGGTTTTTAATAGTACTGGTGGTGGTGGAACTTTTTGTGGGAGTTTGACTATCTGCATCCCCAGGAGGAGAGAGATCACCATCATTTATTGCACAAATTGCAACAACCATGGCTGCAGTCAGTTTTTGGACTACCAGTTTACTCACATATTCCTGCACTGCTCCTACTCCTTTCACTCCCTCCCCCCTAGTATATTTGTTGGACATTATTCAACTGATGTGTGTATTTTTACAGTGATGTTCACAATAGAACTGACTGTATGTTATGTCTTGCCCTTTACAAAGTACTCTTTCTCTTCTAGTATCAGTCTTCCTCAGTCACAGCTCACTTCAGGGTCCCTGTCTCTGTCATCCATTAGTCAATTCTTTTTAATTTTTAAATATGTGTTGATTTTTTCACCAGACTCCCCTAACACAGAGATAACAGCCAGATCAGGAAGGAACTTGGATCACTGCTGCCTGTGTCTTCCCAGTCAGTCACACAATATTTTGGGGTAAATGTTCTTTGCTCCCTTCACACACACCCAGACTCCCCTAACAAATAGATAATAGCCCGATCTGGAAGGAACTTGGATCACAGCTGTCTTCTCAGTCACACAAAATGTTTGTGTATTTGGGGTAAATCCCCTTTGAACCTTTCATACACGCACAGACTCCCCTAGCACAGGACTAACAACCAGATCAGGAAGGAACTTGGATCACTGCTGCCTGTCTCATTTAGCCAAGATTTCGGGATCTTTTGGATAAATCTCCTTTATCCCTTCCTCTCCCCCAGAGTGTTGCCAGACTCCCCAAACACAGAGAACACATTTCCTGAATACAAGACTCCCTAAAGTCCTCTCCAGTTGTACTTTATTTGATGTTACTAACTAGCTGCAAAATTGTACTACTTTCTCCATCTCTCACAAATTAAGAAACATAATGCTACAAGACCCTGACACCCTTTATATACTATGTTCTGCAGGAGAAGAAGGGACACTTGCCACGTGATGGAGAAAATTGAGTCTTACCATTGATTTCAATTCAAAAGCAGAAAATTGGCACTTTATTCGAAAAATGTCCTGCCCAAGGGGGAAGTGCCATTTCTCTCCTGTTTCCCCTTTATGGGAAAAGTTGTGCCCATCCCTACTGAGAACAAGTAACCCTTCGTCGTCTATTCTTGGGGATGGTGCACCATTTGATGGATAAGATGAAGTCTACCATAATGGACAATTACCAGTCTGGGAACATTTCTTTTTATGTCATTATTATGCTTTGTCAGTTCAGGTTTGTGTATTTGATTATTATGCTTTATAGCCATACCTGGGAACTCTCCGGATTTGCCCCGGAGACTCCGATTCTGACAGAGCTTTACCGGGTCTCCGGGGCAGAGGCAGATTCCTCCGGATGTGGGGAGTTTCTATTGAAACTCTGCCACATCTGCTTTTTTTCCCGTTGTGCCTCCGTCCCCAGCCTTCTGTGTGACACATTTAACCCTCTGAGTACCAGAGTGGTACGGAATGCATTGCTTATTGCAAAAATATTAACGTACATATGAATAAATATAATTACATTTTTAGGCCAAAACATGTAATTATACAAGTTGTAAGCATTCAGGAAAATGTGATTTTATTACAAAGTGATCATTCCACCTTAAAAAAATACCACTAAAATGTTTTTTTTTTCACCGTAATTAATTACCTTCACTGTACTTCTGGAAGTCCTCACTTACTCCAATTGACACAATTATAGGTCCTTCGAGAGCTACGGAAGATGCCATGTTTTTTTCTCCAGGTAAGGTGTAGTATTTGGTCACATTCAGCTTGGTTGCTTTTTTAAGATTATATTTACATTCTAATTTCTGAGTAGGAAGATCATAAAGAACATTTAAATTACTATCATGGCATCTTGAATTTAGAAATGATCAGGGCCTTCTGTAGAGGCTAATGAAGGCTTATCCTCCTCTAAAGAAACACCCTTTTCAACAGCATTTAAAGCAATAGTAATCTTTTATGTGGATTTTACATGTTCCACCACTGCATCTTATGTACCAACAAATTTCCAATCCTTTTCTTTTTCATCTTAACCTATTTATTTATTTATTTTTATATTTTAATAGTTCTGACATTGAACTCCATGTATTTGTTTCCAGAGACTTTTCTGTCAGGGACTGTGAATGATGGTATATTGATACAACGTAAGACAGCATAAAGCATATAGAGCACTCAGTGTTTCAGAGATAGTGCTACATTATATGGATGTCTTGCTTTGATGGTCAAATGACAAAAAAATTCCCTGAAAATATAGATTAACCCTTTGAGTACCAGAGGGCTATCCATCACATTGCTTTGAAATTCATTGGATACCCCTGTTGCACTCAAAGGGTTAAGGGAGTTTACTGTCACATAAATATGAAAAAAATGTGAAGGTATATTCCATTTGAATTTACATATGATGCACTTGCGGAATATCTAATGTCAAAATAAAGGTTTACTATCTCTATAAATATTGTTACTATTATTACTATGATAAGGGCAATATTAACAATAGGGCAGAGTGAGCATTTGGTATGGACCCACTGGTGTAAGAGCCCCCAAAGAAAGAGAGAAGATTTCACTTTCTACAACAAAGTTTTGAATCTTTTGGCTCTCCCTCTTGCCAGTGGTCTGGGACACACATAAGTCTTCTCAATGTGTGAAACCAGGTGTGAAAAGATGGATGAAGATCATGTAGATATATTAGAATTATGTGAACCTAGCTTTATGCACATAATGTAAGCCAGAAATTGTGTAAATCTATGACTAGTAGGAGGGGAAACAGGTACGTTTATTATTTAAAAGACAAATAAAATGCTTTTCTAGTTCTGTTCCTATATGAGCATACTTCATTAAAACCCCAGGGTTGTATTGTATAGCCACAAAGCAACTCCTATCAGTCTGAAAAATGACTCCTTTGGCTGGCGTGTAACCTCGAAGTATGTGTCTGCTGATACATTTGTTTTTAAAAGCCTGTGTGTTCAAGAGAAAAGTATTCCTTAGGTTAGATGTCTCATAGATCAATTGTAATATAATTCCACAAGGACATACATAAGACTTTAACTCCCTTCCTCTAGAAACATGAATATTGTTTTCATAAATTGTATCTATTGGGAGAGGTGAACACTGGCTTATTTCTTATGAGAATGAATAGGGGAGGCATATCAGGTCAGATATTCTGAGGGGCATTTTTTTTAACATAAAGACCAATTATTATTAATTGGGTGCATGTTCTTTGAAATATTCGTACTTGAAATTTGCAGTCTCATAGCTTGATCTGGTTTAAAAATGTTTTTAGTAAGTTTGGTAAATATAAAAGTTATCTTTTGTTTAACCAATCAAAAAAGCTCTCCAAAACTTTGTTCAGTTCCATATTTTAAAAGACTGATAGGTGGAGCCCTTAGAAAATAATTTGATTGTGATAAAAACAATATGTAGAGAGAGGAAAGGGGCTTTTTCCTGTTTCTTTTTTTTTTTTTTTGGTTCCTTCTAAATGTGTGAGGGTTTTTTTCCAGACAGTCAATGACCTGCCATTCCACTCATACCAAGACTCAATCTAAGAATTAGTAAATATATGTTTTCTTGTAACTAATCCTGGGAAACTTCTAAGAATTAATATCACCCCATATATCTGGGATAATCTATGTGACCATTCTTAGTGGGCCTGGCCAACCCAAAGGGGAATTGTTACACAGAAGCAGTATTGGCTTGTTAGAATATTCTTTAAAAGTTATCCAGGATAATTTAATTACCATATATCTGAATGGTGTGAGGTAAGGGTGTTGCAGTTTAGATCCAGTTAGGGATTGCAAGAGTTAATCTAGGGATTGATTCTCCCTGGTACTAGATTAGCCTCTGTGCTAAAATTAATGGAATATGCAGAGCTGCATTTTTTCTTTGTGTGTGTAAATGTACCTACAGATGGCAATTGTATACAGATGATACACTTGAATTGTTGTTTCTGAGATTTTCATTGATGTTTCTGTGATCTTGGTTTTTCACTGTTAACCCTTTACTGACTGCTATATTGGTAGTTCCACTTTGTTTCTCAATTGGTGTGTGTTCCTTTAATTGATTCCTGTTAAATATATATGTGTAATTGATTTTTAATCAAATTATACATAGTAACATTGTTGAAAAGGCTGAAAAAGACATGTGTCCATCAAGTCCAGCCATGCCAAAATACCTCTGTTGATCCAGAGAAAGGCAAAAAAAAACCTATTGAAGCCATTTCCATTAAGCCCCAAGTGTGTAAAAAATTCCTTCCTGACACCAAATGGCAGTCTTATAGTTCTCTGGATCAACAACCTATTTGCATTTAAGCCATTATTTACTTTAAGTAGTGTATCAAACTTACTTCTTGAAATGATCTCAAATTAATTTAACCAATTATTAATATACTAGTTAAAGAGCCTGTTACATGGGCCACAGTGCCACTGCCAGCCGGTTGAGGGGCAGTCATGTACAGTAGAGACTGCCCACACCATGGCTGATACAGTGCCTGCCGGTCGTGGTGCAGTCATGCTCAGTAGAGACTGCCCACACCATGGCTGATACAGTGCCTGCCGGTCGTGGTGCAGTCATGCTCAGTATAGACTGCCCGCACCATGACTGATACAGAGCGGGATGCTCCTTCGGAGCGCCCCGCCCTGTATCAGCCTTGTCACTGGCAATCTCTACTGAGCATGACTGCAGCATGCGCAGCAGTCTCTACTGTGCATGACTTCATCATTACACATGTTTGTAGCGAATTATTATATAGGATATTTTTATATGAGCTATACAAATCATTGTGCGTCTCCTGTGTACTCTATTGTTGCCTCTATTGCTAACAGATGTAAGTATACAATTTCCTTGCATATTTGTCGACAGTTTCTCATCCACAAGCTTTGCAAGTTGAGAGCATAGCTTCCATAGCATCTATTCCATAGAATCTATGTCAAGCCTGATGTTGATCTATGGGGTCTGCGTGCACAGCTCAATGAGGCTGTACTACGAGTGGCTTAAAGGGATAGTAATACTTCATTTTAACTTTATTTTATTTTGTAGGCATTAAAAAAGCAAGGAGAATGACATAAGTCTTATCTCTCAAATGTTTATGGTTTAAGAGATATTCACAAGCAAAGTTTCCCCTCCTGCCCCTTTTACCTAGTGTAAGCCATCTCTTCTCAGATGTGGAATGCAGTCCATAGACCAGACAGATAACAGTAGGGGACAATCTTCTTCCTATGAGAACAATGAAAGCCCTGCCCCCCTTGACAAGTTTTTCAGGTTTTTCCCTTATCTTAATTGAAGATTGTCCCTCTCTGCAATCTACCTGGGTTCCTCCCTTCTGCTCTGGCTGAGCAGTGTTACATCAGTAAAAGGGGCGGGAGGGGGACAGTTTGTCATTGAATTACTCTTGAACTACAACTCTGACAGAATTGAAATAACACTCTCCAAAGTCCAAATACTATGATGATTAATTAGAGCTGCTTTTATTATGAAACGTTACTATCCCTTTAAAACTACCCTTGAAATGGTTTGTAACTGTATATCAAATGCCAATCATTACTTTGCAAAATAAAAAAATGTATCTCTTTGAAATTACTTTAATTATAAGAGACCCACCGATTCAGTGTACTTATAATCCTTTCTCCGCATGATACCGTTTTCTGCAACATATGCCAGAGCATCAATGGGAAACCCCCCACAGCAGCCTTCACTTGTATCATCACAGTCCACAAGCTGTTGCTCGCTAAAATTGATTAGTTTATGCTTCTTAATGCAATAACGGGATTCAATCACACCCACCTTAAAAAGGAAAAAAAAATCATGTTTATGAGAGACAACAATTATAGAGTATTAAAAACACCCTGAATACATTGCTCTCTTTCTTTTGTTACTTTGCTCACTAAAGTTGATTAGTTTATGCTTCTTAATGCAATAACGGGATTCAATTGTTCTCTTTCTTTTGTTATTATTAAACATATTATACATATTACCATAGGATTAAACAAAATAAGTTTAATGTAAAAAGTATATATTTCAAAAAATAAAATATGTAAAAAATAAAAAATACATATGAAATACTTTAATAGTGTAATTGAGAAAGCAGAAAACAGCACACCTCAAAAGTCACATGTGAACAACAGAAGTGACAAAATATTACCGTGGAAAATGCCCAGCAGGACCCACACAGTGTTCCTTGGTTTTTTACTGGAGTCACACAGTTTGATTTTCTCCAGTCAACGTTAGGTGGGATATCGTTATTGTTTCTGTAATTAAATGTGGGAATGCTTGATAGAGGCTTTGATTTTTCTGATGAGCGAATACAGCTCTTGGAGTTCCATTCTTCTGTGGTCTGGAAAAATATAATATTCCTGTATAAATAATATAGATTATCTATCTATCTATCTATCTATCTATCTATCTATCTATCTATCTATCTATCTATCTATCTATCCAATATAATGTAGGCCATACACACAAATGGTAGAATATCTGGGGCATACCAACTGTACCATATAGGACAAATACAAAACTTCCAAATGTCGCACTGATTTAACCCTTTGAGTGCCAAAGGGGTATGCAATGTATTGCAAAGCAATGCGCTCCGTACCCCTCTGGCACTCAAAGGGTTAAATAGAGTTTTTGACCCCTTGAATTCTAGAGAGATGTCCAACACATTATAAAGCAATGCATTGGATAAGGGATAATAAAAGCCTCACTAAAAAGAGGAGACTGGGGAATTTGTTCTTGTTTCCAAGGCTGGATTCATATCCCAGACTCTCCTAGGCAGGGTACTGTAGGCTGCCTTAGCTTCACCCATAACCACAACCATGTTCCTCATAGGGCCCCACCCCCAGACCCATCATCTATTTCCTGACACAGAAAAAAACCCTTGGGCTATAACAAGCAAAGCCAAAAAAAAAAGATTTAAGTCCTTTGTTGATAGAGAGATCTCCAAAGCATTGTGAAGCAACAATTTAGGATGTGGATGTGGCTAGTACCGTCTGAGGCACCTGTCAAAATATAGAGTACTACGCAGTTGCCTACTCTTCCCATTTGAAATCCAGCCCTGTTTGTTTCCAGCGGTGAAGTAAGTTTGCCCCAGAATTGCTCCACTTTTCATTTGTGCATATGAGCCATATATTTGGTTAATTGAAAAGCATATATTCACTCTGTGTGAAAAGCAGTTCTGTTCAGGTCCTACGTACAGGGGATATAGAGGGTGCAGTTCTGCCAGAGGCCAGCACCC
Source organism: Rhinophrynus dorsalis (assembly GCA_037306005.1). Taxonomy (NCBI): domain Eukaryota; kingdom Metazoa; phylum Chordata; class Amphibia; order Anura; family Rhinophrynidae; genus Rhinophrynus; species Rhinophrynus dorsalis. The sequence goes on from CM074721.1 coordinate 368,661,067, forward strand.
AGAGGGGTTCCATGCTCACCAGTGTACAACAGGTTCTATAAATATTTGCCCCGGGGCCCTCCAGTGACTAGTTACGGCACTTGTTCTGTTGCATTAGATTAAGGCTTATAAGACTGTCGCTATGGAGATGTTGGCTGTAGTAAGAACACTAAGGAAGACAAATGAGGAATATCAATTTCTAAAACTTACAAAAAACACCATAAAACATTTCATTATTAAAATGTCTGCAGGGTTCTTGGTTAATTTTATAACTGTAAAGTCTCTACCACTATTTGTTATATCTCTGTTGTCCCATTTACATGAACTGCATGTTTGGCAAATGCCAGAACCGGCCAGAGCCTTATACTAAAGAACTGCAGCTCTTGAGCAAACCATCTGCACTGTAGCGGGCAAATAAAACGTATTATTAATTAAAGCCACACATGATTGCAATGCATTGGAAAGCTCTCTAGCATTCAAGGGGTTAAAAGATCATTTAGAGCAAAGGAAGTTGGGAGGAATTGTCATTTCTTGCCTTTTGTGCAGATATTTTGCCCCTTAGTTGCTCCTACTAGGCCACTAAGTCTTAAAATTAACCCTTTAGTGATAAGCGTTTTTTTTAACATTAGAGGACAAGAGCAATTTTGATGATTTTCGTATGCCTTTTTTTAACCATATTTTCCCTCTTATTCATTTAGCACACTCACACAAATTATATATATAATTTGTAAGCATAAGTAGGGCTTTATTTTAATACCACATTTCTATGTATAACCCACCATTTCATTTGATAACAATAAAAAATGGAAACACATTGAAAAAGTCAAATACATTTTCATAGGTTTTCCTGTGATAATTTCTGCTCAATTGGTTACTTTTTAACCAGGACTGGATAAAACATTCCTCCCAAGTCCCTTTTTAGGAGTATACTGTCCCTCTGATACAAAAATCTCTATGTTCCTCCTATGCTCCCTGCTGTCCCTGTGTTTAAAGGGATAGTAATGTCTCATAAAAAAAGCAGCTTCTATTAATCTTCATTGTATTTGGACTTTGGAGAGTGTTATTTCAATTCTGTCAGAGTTGTAGTTCAAGAATAATTCAATGACAAAGTATCCCCCTCCCGTCCCTTTTACTGATGTAACATTGCTCAGCCAGAGCTGAAGGGAGGTATCCAGGTAGATTGCAGAGAGGGACAATCTTCAATTAAGATAAGGGGAAAACATGAAAAACTTGTCCTCAAACTGATAATACAGGGATTGCACAGGTAGAAAGCTTCTTCCTGTTCGAATCTGGAAGTTCAACTGAGCATTAGCTAAGACTTTAAAAACAGGCATTTGGGAGAAAATGTGTGCCTGCTCAGGCCCAGTATTATCAGGTCAAAGCTCGAACCCTGAATATGCCAGTCACCCAACCCTTCAGTGAAATGCAGATGAATTGGGAGATATGCAAGATAAACACTTAGTTTCAAAAAGTTAATTCAGCAGTCACAATGTTCAGGTAAGCAGGCCTTTTCATTTAAAGCATAATGACCTGTCCTATCAGCAGATCTGTTCCCATGGGAGCAGATCTGCTTATAAAGCTGGAGCTATATTATTAGCCCTGGCACACAAACAAGGCAGCAGAATGAGGGTCTGAAAGGACACATCCAATGCTCAATGTATCTATTGCATGTCTCAGGATAGTTTCCTTTTCTACATGATGCAGACCCTCTGTATTTGGCTTTAAAGGAGACAGTGCAAACCAGCAGTTAGCTGCCATGAGCCACAAACATTCGGTATATGTTAGATCACATTTCTGACCACTGTGGTTGGAACATAGGAGCCATTTTGGGGCTGCAAATGGCATCCAAGGGCTTTTTCCCCATTAGATGAAATGTAGTAGAATGTTATAATTGCCCTTTAAGTACTTTCATTGTTAATGTTTAGTGCCCTTTGCAATTAATGCATAGTTTCTTTTTCATTTTATGGAACTGGACACTGGTGTTGCCTTATATCTGATAACTTACCAAATCTGCAAACTGATTCACCGCCATTCTATAACTTGTAAGACCTTGGTCAGCCAACTGATTGTGTTTCTGTACCTTCTCCCAGGAGGCTTCCCAGGCTTTTCTTCTAAATAATTCCCTATTCGGAGTGACATATTTTTTTCCTGTGATAGAATGCATTCAGATTGAGAAAAACATTTCTTTTTTTAACAGTTGAATTGAACAGCATGCTTATTTAAATCTGTATTATATGCTATATAATAGTTTGCTAAGGACGTTTGTCAGAAGCTGTTATGCGCAGTAGAGATGGCTGTGCGCTCTATAGTCACACGCAGTAGAGACTGCCCGTGTCATGGCTGATACTGAGCGGGGCGCTTCAAATTCAGACCAGAGTCCTCTCTGCGCACTAAGGGGTCCCAAGAAGGTGCGCAGAGAGGCCTCCAGTCTGAATTCGGACCTCCCCACTCTGTACCAGCTGCAGCAAGGGCAGTCTGTACTGCGCAAGACTGCAGTGGTGGCACTGTGGCCTGTGTAAATGGGCTTTTCAGCTAGTTAGAAATGAATGTTTACTTTACTTGCTAGATTTCTGTGTGGTTACCTTACATCATCTTTTTTTAAAATGTTCTCATCTTGTTTAAAATGTTCTCTTCAACTGCAATGGATCATAAGGTCTCTGTGTGTTTGTGGATGTATGCGTGTGTGTTATGTGTGTGAATGTGTAAGTGTGGATGTGTGTATAAGTATGTATATCAGTGTACATGTATGTGTGTATATTGAGTACTTGTGTAGGAGTATGCGTGTGTGCATGTTTGTGTGAATGTGCGTATGCATGTGTGTGAATGAATATGTGTGCACTTGTGTGTGTGCTTGTGGATGTGTGTATGTATGTATGTGTGTGTGTTTATGTGTGTCACACTCTACTCAAGTGTACTCTGGTATGCACTAAGTGATCATCTCTAGTATACATTGTGGAGTGCAGAGGCATGAGTATGAAAACAATGTTCCAGCACAGTAAAAGAGCTGAGTTTGTCTACCCCCCCCCCCCCACCAGTTTCATAAGGTTCCTATAGAGACACAGTTAAATCACAGACTGTCTAAAATATTGCAGGTACACTCACAGTATATTCCTAAATTATTGTTATAAAAACTATTGATAGTCTCCAATACTTGGAGAAAGTCAAAATTAACATAACTAATAATTTTAGTAGACCGAATAAATGTTTTTTTCTAGTGTTCTCCTGAAAGGGTTAAGAACACTTGAGGAAGAAACCTCTAAAATATCGAAAGCTCTGTACTATTATGAGTAACTATTAAATTGTTCCACTTAAAGTGACAGTAATGTTTCACAAAAACAGCAGCTCCAATTAATCTTCATAGTATTTGAGCCATAGAGAGTGTTATTTCGATACTGTCAGAGTTGTAGTTCAGGAGTAATTGAATGATAAAGTTTCCCCCTCCTGCCCCTTTTACCTAGTGCAAGCCTCCTCTCCCCAGATGTGGAATCTGGTCCATAGACCAGACAGCTCACAGCAAGGGACAATCTTCTTACTGTGAGAACAATGAAAACCCTGCAACCCCTTGACAGGTTTTTCAGCTTTTTCCCTTATCTTAATTGAAGATTGACCCCCTCTGCAATCTACCTGGACACACCCTGCTGCTCTGAGCTGAGCAGTGTTATATCAGTAAAAGGGGCGGGAGAAGGATATTTTAGCATTCAATTACTTTTGATCTACAACTCTGACAGAATTAAAATAACACTCTCCAAGGCCCAAATACTATGATGATTAATTAGAGCTGCTTTTATTATGAAACATTACTATCCCTTTACAGGCAACTGCCAATTATAATGAAAAAATGCATATAATAAAACTTAAACATTTATAAATGCAAGAGATACACAATTTACTCAACAAACCAAAGAACAAAGGATGTGCATAGTAGTGAATATATTATATATATATATATATATATATATATATATATAAGTAAGATGTCTAGCACTCACAATACAATTTTTAATTTTCTTGGTTGCTGCATGTAATGGAGACAACATCAGTGTCATGTAAATATATACATATATATATATTTTTTTTTATCATAGGACATTTTTAAGAAACATACATTGTAACACAATATCAAAAATGTATATGCACTGGGATTGGAACTATAAAAGACCCACAAGACTTATTATAGATATAAGAAGAAAGAAATCACAAGTGATAAAAGTAACCAAACAGCAAATACCTATATCATATATCCACTATTCATTCCACAATACAATAAGTATAATGATCTAAGAAAAAAAATAATTAACCAAAAAAATGATGTAGTTGTTAAAAAGTGAAAAACAATTTTTATATTATAACGTATCTTAGTCACTTATGTCTAGTGTCCCCACAAAGGAGATGAAGATAACATGGGTTAATGATGACAAAGATGAAATAATATGATGATAAGTGTTAGCAAGCTGTCAGTCACAATCGCTTTTGGAGACAATAGGCACCAACTTTTTCAAAAGCCATTCAGCGGAGAATCTCCATCCTTATTAGTCTAAGCAAACAAATAAAAGTGCAAGAAAAAGAAATCTAAAAGCGATGTTTATTTTCTCATAGACAAGTACAAATATATTAATATATGCGTGCTTATATATGCGCTTGTCTATGAGAAAATAAACACCGCTTTTAGATTTCTTTTTCTTGCCCTTTTATTTGTTTGCTTATACATTGTAACACAATAGTTTTACCACTAAATTGCGTATGACTTTCCACAGAATCTCTGAAACAAATGTGTAAACTCAAAAATGCAGCAATTCTGAAAGTAAGTTGTTACTGGTTTTATCTAGGCAATTCTCATTATAGTCTAATGTTTTTTTAGATACAATTTAGCAATATATTTTTTTCACGTGTAAAATAATCCAGATTAAAATATTAGCATTGCCCTGTTAGTGTAGAAAATGCCTTAAAATGTTCATGTATTTAGCTGAGTAATATAATACTAGCAACATAAGACTGAATTTCATTTTGCTAAATATTTTTCTGTAAATCTGCAACTTTCTGACCTTTTGTTTCCATAGAGATAATACAAATAAAAATTATGTCATAATCCAATTTATATGTAAAAACAGTAGTTGATATAGCAATTAGTAGAAACACTTTATATAAATATTGATCTTATTGGTTTGTTCTATGTTTTTTGAAAAAATATTTATCCTATATGCTTTAGGACATATAATTCAACATCAAATAATGTTATGGGTGAAATGTGACCGAGTTAAAATATATCATGATTTATCATAAACTTTAAATTAAAAAATAACAGATAGCTAAAAATTGTATTAGTCAAAAATATTGATTAAAGCAGAACTATCACGATAATAACATTTCCCCCCAATACATTACTAACCTAGCGATATGCAAAGCCAAACGGTCCTTAACCCCTTAACCCTTCCAGTGCCAGAGGGGTATGGAATGCATTGTAAAGCAATGCGTTCCGTACCCCTCTGGCACTGAAAGGGTTAAGAACCAGCCGCGTGTGCATACGGCCATCACTTAAGGACCACGGACCATTAGTTTTTTCGATACCTGTTCAGGGCTCCTTGAATCTCATTCAGCCGTACGGGGAGCCCTACAATCCATGACGTATGTACATCATGGGTCCTGTAGGGACATTCATCCCATGACGTACATGTACGTCCTTGGTCCTTAAAGGGATAATAATGATTCATAATAAAAGCAGCTCTAATTAATCATCATAGTATTTGGACCTTGGAGAGTATTGTTTCAGTTCTGTCAGAGTTGTAGTTCAAGAGTAATTCAATGACAAAGTATCCCCCTGCCGCCCCTTTTACTGATGTAACACTGTTCAGCCAGAGCAGAAGGGAGGTGCCCAGGTAGACTGCAGAGAGGGACAATCTTCAATTAAGATAAGGGAAAAACCTGAAAAACTTGTCAAGGGGGGCAGGGCTTTTATTGTTCTCATAGGAAGAAGATTGTCCCCTGCTGTTATCTGTCTGGTCTATGGACTGGATTCCACATCTGAGGAGAGCAGTGTTACACTAGGTAAAAGGGGCGGGAAGGGGGAAACCTTATCCTTCAATTACTCTTGAACCACAACTCTGACAGTATTGAAATAACACTCTCCATGGCCCAAATAGCATGAAGATTAATTGGAGCTGCTGTTTTTGTGAAACATTTCTATCCCTTTAAGGGGTTAGGCTCAATAAGTCAGTGTTATTGCAGAAAAAAAGACTTCTTCAGTAGGAACCAGTGGACCAAAGCACAGACATCTTGGAGGAAATGTACCTCTGTGTCTGCTCTGTCTGTCCCATTCACTACCAGCATTGGGGAGTGACCGTAGTTGGTTACCTTAAGGTAATGGAAGTTCCTGACCACGCAGGCGTACAGAGCTTCTCTTGCAAGCTCTGTGCAGTTCAATGCCTGCCATACTGTCCTTCTTGAGCATAAGGACAGTATGGCTTTGCATATTGCCAGGTTAGTAATGTACTGGGGGGCAATCTTCCCCTTTAAGGAACATTTAGATTTCTTTTTCAACCTACTTACCATATTTAGATTTCCATGCATTCCACTCTTGGTCAAGGAAAAGTGAGGCAGAGCCACAGATGACAATTGTTGAAAAAACAAGTAGATATTTATCTAAATGCATTCTAAAAAAAACAGGTAATGAAAAAAACTTATTATTATTTGTAATACTCTCTCTTTCTTTTACCTACTTTTTAATTAAAGAAAAAAACTTATTTGGTAGATTAATTGCAGTAGATATAATTCATTATTAATGTAATAGTATATGCCACCCCAAAACAAATAAATGCAAAAACAGAAAAAGGAGGATGAACAAACAAAAAATGTCAAAATACAAAGAAAAAAAAAAGAGTTAAATGTTTCAACTAAAAAATGCATTATTAAAAATAAATAACAGGGTATGCACAGCACATTTTTTTTAACCTCAAGAGGTACATAAAATAACACCACCACTTTGGAAATGATGCAAAGGTACTCTATTTCTCTAAGGTAATAGAGTAAACAGCAAACAAACATAGCAATGTTAATGGTGCTAAGGAAAGTTTAGAAGTACACATAACTAACCTGAGTTTGGAGTTTCCAGCACTGAGACTTAGAAGTTAATAATTCCTACATTCATTTTTCTATTTATATAATTTTGTTTACCAATTGTTTATCTGCTTTTACCAAACTAGACTATCATCATAACAATCATATTACGGAAAACAGTTAAACCTATCACAGTATCGATATGATCTGAGACTGATCTGAACACAACTGTAAAACTAATTATCAGCAATAAACAAACTGACTTTAACCCTTTGATTGCCAGAGGGGTATGCAATGCATTGCATAAACAAACTGGCTTTAACCCTTGGACTGCCTGAGTGGTGCGCATGGCATTGCAGAGGAATGCATAGCTTACCTCTCTCTAGCGCTCAAAAAGTTAAAAACTAACATAGAGAAGGAATCATTTGTGGTGGCTTTTGAGTGCTTCTGTATAATGTCCCCTTATGACTGCCTGTATAAGCACTTAATCACCGCACTTATTGTACCCCTGCTATATTAAATGCAATCTGTAAAGTGCCAAGTACACCGGTTGGCGCTATATAAATAAAAATATACAATACAATACAATACAATACAAAGAAGGCTACGCAAGAGAAGTAATGAAACGAGATGCGTCACACTCTTGCTGCAGAAGCACCAATGACTCTTAAGAGCCACTACAGGGCACTACTCCTTACAAAAAGAGTTGGGCACATGATTAGAATGACAGGCAATGGTATGTGGCCCAAGATATGCAGCGACTTTTCAGTACGCGACATGAAAATCTTGCGCTTTTATGCAGGGCGAGATTCTCAATTTGCCCTTTTGATCATGGTAACATGTTTAACGCTCCACCTAGTCTCGCTCTTTTTTCTGCGCGACTTTTTAAAGGTGAACCCACAACACATAGTCCTAGGGAACAACAATACTATGTCCGCGACCCACGCCAATTCCCCCCCTTGCAATTCCCACTATACAGAATACGTTTGATTCCCAGTATGTTTAATCTACTTGGTTAGTATTATATTCAACAGTGCCATTCTTTGCTTGGTGGCCCTGGTGTTGTACATACACCCAGTTAGTCTCAGTGGAACTGTGTTCTGTAACCTAATCCATCTTGGTGGAGATTCACTAAGTGGTGATAAAGGGTTGATAAAGTGGAGGTGAAGTGGTAATGACTTCTTCAGTGATATAACATCCCCAATTCCAATGTTTATCTATGTAACCAATGCACTAAGATCTCTAAAACTTGAGACATGTTATTGAATTGTCTACATAGAATAACATGGGAATTGATGAAGTGATAAACTGGAGATATCACCTCCACTTCATCACCTATTCATCACCTCTTAGTGAATGTCCCCCGTGGAGCATTGAATTGTAATCCCGTTGACTTGTCTTTGTTGTCGGTTAACCCTTGGCGTGCCGGAGGGGTAGTCAATGCATTGAGGATCCATGCGTTGATCATCCCTCTAGGACTCAAAGGGTTAGGTGCTGACTTCAGTGTGTGTCCATGGGTGACATTGTGGAGGAACATTAAGGATCTTTATCTGAAAACGTTTTGGCAAGCATTGTTTGCGTGTATTGCGTTTTACCAACACAGCAACAAGTGGGTTAAGCTGAGATTTGGGCAGGATTGGGCCTGGTTGAGCCTTGCCATTTGTGCTTGTATTGTCCAGTATTACGTCCTTGTTTGAACCCTCTCAGTGCTGTGTTGGTGCAGTTGTGTGGATCAATGGTGGCCATGTGTTGAGATGTGACTGCGTTTGGCTGTGGTGGTTATGTGAGTTGGTGTGGTGTGAGATATGTAATGATGCACTTACCGGTAGTGTGGAGGCTGCTTTTGTCCCCCAGTGTCAGATCCTCCAGGGACCCCCTCAACAGCCGTGGACAACAGGTTCTGCCTCAGCATCTCCTCCCAGCTATTAAAGTTGATATGGGTAGGAGGACCACCTCCGGTGCCTCGGGCATGAAGGGAAAATTCACCCATCTTATTCTTCACCAGTCGCTTGCAGTAATCCCATCACTTTGACTTCATGATCCAGCTGAGGGTGGACACTGTATTCACTCTGCTGAACACCTGACTCCAGGTGGCCTTCTTCCTAGCAGTCAGACCAGGGACCCTCTCTCTCAGGAACAGGATACTCTCACTCTCTCAGAAACTCTGGATGAGGGTCCTGTTCTCCTTGCAGATATACCGGAGGTCCTTCAGCCTCTCCTTATCTGCTCCAGTCTGTGAGGTGTCAGAACTGTGGCTGGAATGTCCTGCCTGCTCTACCCCTGAAAGTGGGGAGTGCTCCCCTACAAGTATCCCTCATCCCTCTGACAGTTCTGTCCCTGCCCTTCATGTGCCTCTCCTAGACTGGGTCCCCCCCTGCCCAACAACTGACCTACCTCTCCCACTCCTACCAGAATGGGGATGCCCTCCTGACCTTCCTCCTCTCCTGCTACTCTCCCCATCACTCTTTCCTGCTCTCCTTGCCATCATGCACCCACTCACATCCAGGCACTCAAACAGTCCTAACTGTCCTCACAGTCCTCAATCCCACTCATGCTCTGTCACTCTCTGTCACTCAGTGATTCAAACTGTCAAAAAAATATAAAAAACGTGAAGTGTGTTATCAACAATGTGTTTGGGTGCGTGTGTGACAAATGTGCAAAGGTATATTATGTGTAAATTTATGTGCAACTATCTCCGCTTCAATATCCTTCTACCTGCCTCTGATGTACGTTTCTCTCTATATCGCTCTCTCTCTCTCTAATTTGTTATCTTCCGCTCCTGGGTCCTGTGCTATAGCTAGCCAAAACGCAAAACACAGACAAGGTATGTTGGTAGGTATATTTGAATGTATTTAATACTTTGGGATGCTGTGATTGGCTGTGGATATGAACTTGTCTTGACAACAATCAAGGTTGCTAAATAACATCGACCATTTTGTTTTTTCTTGGCTTTAGACGTATCTTACTTTGATTATTGGTTGACTGGGATGCACGATGATGTGAAAAAAGTTCAACGCAGGTTTATTGGTTACATGGATTTGTAGGGCCTACGTTCGTTAGCGATTCTTGTAGACTACATTGTGAATATGACATAAAACATAAATTATTTACAATCATTGGCCTTTTTTTACTTCAATGCTGGTTTTACCGGACTCCTTTAAATCAAGCCCATAGAGTGCCTACAGATACTGCCACCATACCCACCACCTCTACAGGTGATGTTAAAGTAATAAAGTTACACAGTTCTATGTATTGCCATCCTGCATTTGCTAAGTTTGTAGGAAGAAGTCAAAATCTGAACAAAAATAATGCAAAAGTACAACTGTAGAATAATAAACTGCCCAAAATGTTGACGGTTGACATGCTGCCCTTTTCTTTCATTGAAAACAGAAGCTTTAAAGGGATAGTAATGTTTCATAATAAAAGCAGATCTAATTAATCATCATAGTATTTGGACTTTGGAGAGTGTTATTTCAATTCTGTCAGAGCTGAGGTTCAAGAGTAATTCAATAACAAAGTATCACCCTCCCGCCCCTTTTACTGATGTAACACTGCTTAGCCAGAGCAGAAGGGAGGTGCCCAGATAGACTGCAGAGAGGGACAATCTTCAGTTAAGATAAGGGAAAAACCTGAAAAACTTGTCAAAGGGGGTAGGGTTTTCATTGTTCTGATAGGAAGAAGATTGTCCCTGCTGTTATCTGTCTGGTCTATGGACTGGATTCCACATCTGAGAAGAGATGGCTTACACTAGGTAAAAGGGGCGGGAGGGGGAAACTTTGCTTGTGAATATCTCTCAAACCATAAAGGTTTGAGAGATAAGACTTATATCGTTCTTCATATTTTTTTAATGCCTACAAAATAAAATAAAGATAAAACGAAGTATTACTATCCCTTTAAAGAACTGATCTCATGTGTTGCACCCAGCTGGCATATCCGAAGCAGCAGTTATTTTTCAAGGATGGTTGTGCCAGGAAGTTAGTGTTGTGGGCAAAGGCAGTCAGCCTGATAACAATTTTTCAAGACACATGTTACTGTAGGACTCCCAACATTTACATCCAGCTATTTATTTCTCCACTTCAGCCCTCAGAAGAAGCAATATTGCACCAGGAAAGCTTGCAGTCATAGAAAACATAGGTGAAATATGGCAAATGTTATGTTTTTTTTTATGGTCAGGAAGTTTCACGAAAAAAGCAAGAAATTGAATTTTGGCAAAAAGGCCTGTGGGAAATTTCAGTGACTTTTCAACCATCCCTAGTGGAGTATAATGAAAGAATGGCAGAGAGAGCAGTGGAGCTCTGTCATATCTATCACAGCATGGCCATCATGTACTCCCACCTTACTATACCAAAAGTCTTTTCAGCTTTCCAGAGACAGAAGCGGGCTGGAAGTTTATCCCCTGGAGACCAGGGAGAGACACAGAGGGCATCAAGTGAGTCACGAGCAACATAGAATTTAGGCGTTCACTGTACCGAAAAGGGGAGACTGAACCTCAAAGAACAAGGGGCTGGGGAGGGAGACCCGAATAGATATTTGTGTAGTTGATAATAAATGGCAGAAATAGATATATGACAAGACACCCAGTGAGACCATGAGGAAGTGGTATAATCAACTGTTAGGATCAACATTAAAGCAGATACTGCAAGGACCAACACCACCTCCCTGGCCAAGCAATAGAATTCTGATGGTACAACTATGAGTGTACTACTAGCACCAGTAACTCCTTTTTCCCCAATGACAGATTTAGCAGCACTAATCGAGCCCTATGACTTGTCAACTCCAACTACCTCGGCGTCATCATCCATGGTATTTAGTATTTCCACAAAAGAAGAAGTAAGAGACATGGGTGTTATTGTTACTGATGAAAATACTTTTCCATTCCCAGATAAATCCACAACGCTATTATTATGTGCCCCTGAGCCCCACACAGTTTTAAGACAGTTGCTCATGTATCTCACTACCAGATTTGTGTTTGTGCTTCAGGTAGGATCTGGTTGTGATGATGGGAATTGTAGACTTCAACAGCTGGGGGGCCTTTTGTTACAAACCCTGATTTATATCCTTTGACCTTCTTCTTCTGAGATATGGAAGCAACAGGTCAAAGGTTCTTCTGAGGAAGGAAGCATTTTGAATTTGAACTAGGGATGGATGAAAAGTTAGAAACATTTCTTGCTGGGAATTATATGAAAAACAATTTCCTTCATTTTTCACAAAATTTCTACCATACAAAATACATAACATTTGTTCCTTTACCTAACTGCCAATAAATTTACTGCAAGAATCAGTCGCGTCTCCAGAATTCATATTTATTGGGGGCACATGGGGGGCCAGGGACAAAAGCAGAGGGGAATTATAAAACACTATATATCTATATTTATCTCTCTCTCTCTCTCTCTCTCTCTCTCTCTCTATATATATATATATATATATATATATATATATATGTGTGTAAAATAACAAACAAAATAAGTATCTTGTAATACCTTTTTTATTGGACTAACAGAATTTTGGATTGACAAGCTTTCGGGAGAACTGAAAGGGAGGTTCTCCCGAAAGCTTGTCAATCCAAAATTCTGTTAGTTCAATAAAAAAGGTATTACAAGATACTTATTTTGTTTGCTATTTTACATCTGCATCACTGGACTAATACGGCTACAATCTCCTCTCTCTCTCTCTCTCTCTCTCTCTTTCTCTCTCTCTCTCTCTCTCTATAGATAGATAGATAGATAGATATAGATATAGATATATATACATACACACACACATACACACACACACTTGGAAAACATGAATTTAAAAAATTCAGATTTCTCTAGTTTCAGCAACTTCTGTTATAATCTGTTAAAATCCTTTGAGTTCCAGAGCGGTATGCAACACATTGCAAAGCAATGCGTTGCATAGCACCCTGGCACTCAAAGGGTTAAAGTGGCAGTTCCTCAGAGATGAAAAAATAGATTAATAAATACAGAAGAGAATATGCAACTCAGTATTATTTCCCACCATTAGGCCGACATCAACTGTATGAAGGCCTGGAGCTAAATGTACAAACTTGATAAAGTTCTCTGTATTGCTACTGTGGTTTCAAACTTATATAGAAATACATTCAAGAATATATGTATGTATATATGTCCGTGTGTGTGTGTTCCCAATATGTGTATAGGTGTGTCAAAGTGTATGAAGTGTGTATCAGTGTGTGTGTGTGTCTCTGTATGTGTATCAGTGTATCATTGCATGTGTTCCTTATATGCATATAAGTGTGTCAGTGTGTTCCCGATATGTGTATGTGTGTATCAGTGTGTGTTCCCGTATGTATATAAGTGTGTCAATTTGTCTCTGTAGGGGTATCAGTGTGTAAGTGTTTGTGTGCGCGCTTCTCTATATGTGTATAAGTACGTCAATGTGTGTGTGAGTTTCTGTAGGGGTATCAGTATGTAAGTGGGTGTGTGCCTCTCTATATGTGTATCAGTGTGTCAGAGTGTGTGGTCTCTATATGTGTATAAGTGTGTCAATGTGTATGCTTGTCTGTATATGTATCAATGTGTCCGTGTGTGTACTTATCACTATGTGTAAGTGTGCTAGTTAATGTGTTTGACTATTTCTCCCCCTTGACTCTTTTCTTCCACTGTTGATCCCCCTTTTGACTCTATCCCCCTTTTCACTCATGATCGCCCTCTTGATTGTTGATCCCCCTTTGACTCTCTCCCCTGTCTGACTCTTGATCCCCTCTCTTGAGTGTTGATCCCCCATTGACTCTTTCTCCCACCCCTTTTGATCTTCTCTCCTCTTGACCCCCCATTTTGACTCCCCCCCTTTTGACTTTCTCCCCCTCTAGTTTTTACTGACCCTCTGTTGCCTCTCCCCCCTCTTGATGCCCCCCCATTTTCCTCCTCTTACCTCATTATGCGAGGAGGAAGGGAGCTGAGATGGTCACCGGGGAAGTACTCCATCCTGACCTGGAGGCCTGTGGTGTCTTGAGTCCTCCAGCATCTTTCTGATGCCGGTGGCAGTGTGCAGATGCGGTGAGTCTGACATCACTGGCCGCATCCGCTCATCATCTGACTGGACATAGACGCCGATATGGAGCACTTGATAGCGTAAATCAGCTCTCCCTCGTGGCAAATATATATAAAAAATAAATCAGAAAAAAAATAATAATACAAAACAAATTCTCAGCTCTCCCTGATTTGGCGCCCTTCTGCTGCATCACCTGTGGCTGCCTAAGCAGCCTTATGCTAGCGCCGGCCCTGGGAGCAGAAGGTGAAAATTGGGGGGGGGGAGGCGCATGGGGGGGGCACAGTAGAATGTAGGGGGGAGGTCCTGGGCCCCCCTAGTGACGCCACTGGCAAGAATTGCCAGTTTTCACCTATGTTTTCTATAACTGCAAGATTTCCCATTGCAATAATACCTCTTCTGAGGGCTGAAGTGGAGAAATAAATAGCTGAAAGCAAAAGTCCTAGAGCAACATATGTCTTGAAACAACTGTTAACAGGCTGAGAGCCCTTGCCCACAACACTAACTTCCTACTTAGGTAAAACTGGCACAGCCATCCTTAAAAAATTACTTTGGCTTTGGATATTCCAGCAGGGTGCAACACATGACATCAGTTCTTTAACCCTTTGAGTGCCAGAAAGGTATCCAACACAATATCTAATGCACTACATTCCAATGTGATGGATACCTCTCTGACACTCAGAGGATTAAAGCTTCTGTTTTCAACAAAAGAAAAGGGTAGCATGTCAAGCACAAACATTTTGTTACTGTTAGTTTACTATTCCACGAGCATACTTTTGCATTATTATTGTGTTTAACTTATTTCTAAGAACATAGAAAGTGTGGGATGGCAGTAAAAAGTGTAAGAACTGTGTAACTTTATTGATTAAAAGACATGACTTGTGGAGGTGGTGGGGCGGTAGAGGTATGTGTGTTATCTCCAAAAACAAACTCAGATTCATACTCCTCTGCAGCAGATCAGAAATTATTGGCACGTTCTCTGACATATTGACAGAACTTCTATTATGTACCCCAGAGCCCTGAGAACTTTTAGGAGTAATTATGTTACTGCTAGTTGTGGCACCTTTGACCTCTTGATGGTATGTCTCCCAGTCAGACCTGTGGTTGTGCTTCAGGTGGGATCTTATTGAGGAGGTGATTAAATGTGAGCCTGCTTTCCCCTTGCACACATGTTTCTTACACAGACAATAGATACTAACAGACTTAGCTAACTTTTTGGCCACGTCATCATCTCTTTCACTCTCAGATTCATCTATAGCTAAAGAAGAGGAGGATCCTGAAGGTATATATTCTAGATCTACATCATCATTCTCAGTAATTATTTCATACACAACATCTCCCAATGCATGTTCCCCACTACTTTTATATTCTGTTGCTACATCTTCCTTCACTATGCCATCAATAATGGAATGTGACTCATAGTCATCTCTTGTGGTTAGCTGTTTTATTCATATTTCTGGTGGTGGTAGAACTTTTGGGGGGACTTTTACAAACTGCATGCTCCACGGGAAGAGAGGGATCACCATAATTTATTGCACATTCTGCAGCAACAATGACTGTAGACAGTTTTTGGACTACCACTTTACTCACACATACCTGCACTTCTCCTATTATCACCCTCCTCCTACTCATTGTGTGTGTGTTTGCTGGACATTACTTGGTTAATGTGTGTGTTTGTACATTAAAGTAAACAATAGAACTGATTGTGTATGATATCTTGCCTTGGTCCTCTACAAAATAATCTATCTTGTCTAGTATCAGTTTCCCTCAGTCACAGCTCATATCAGGGTCTCTGTCTCCAATAATTTTTTTTTTCAATTTCATGTTTTTGAATTAATTGTCCCCCTGTCCCTATCACTGTCAACCAACCCCCCCCACACACAAAAAGCACACCCCCTGTTCAACTGCTTTTCTCAGACTTCCCTAGGACAGAGAGGACAACCAGATCATGAAGGAACTTGGATCAAATGTGCCTGTGTGTTCTCAGTCAGTCACAAAGAATGTTGGGGTATTTGAGGAAATTCTTTTGCTCCTTTCTTGCAGCACAGCTTCCTATGTCTACTCAGTTACACAACATTTTGGAGTATTTGGGTTAAACCCCCTTGCTATATTCTAACACCCCCAGTCTTCCCTAGCACAGAGATAACAACCAGATCAGGAAGAAACTTGGATCATGTCTGCCTGTGTGTTCTCAGTCAGTCACATAGCATTTTGAGGTATTTGGGGTAATTTTCCTTTGCTCCATTCTCATAGACTCTCCTGACACAGAGATAACAACCAGATCAGGAAGTAACTTGGATCACAGCTGCCTGTGTCTACTCTATTACACAACAATTTTAGGGTATTTGGGGTATAACTCCATTCCTTCCTTCTCACACGCACAGGCTTTATTAGCACAGAGATAGCAGCCAGATCAGGAAGAAACTTGGATCAGCTCTGCCTCTATATTCCCAGTCAGTCACACGGAAATGTTGGGATATTTGTGGTTACTCTACTTTGCTCTCTTCTCACACCCCCAGACTCCCTTGACATAGAGATAACACCCAGATTAGGAAAGATCCTGGATCACATCTGCCTGTGTCTTTCCATTCAGTCACACAGAATGTTGGGGTATTTGAGGTAAACCTCCTTTGCACCCTTCTCACACCTCAGACAGCTATGGGAGAAAGATAACAGCTTTTCATGTGGTGGGGAGAAATTCTGTATTTCCCTTTTTTTGTTTATAAATATTTCCATTGATTTCAATGCAATGAGCTATGTGAAAAAAAGTGAAAAAACTACACTTTTTATTTGTGATTTCTTGTAGAATGGTAACTGTAGAAAGATAAACTAAGTGAATGGGTGGAAAAATGGCAGATGAGTATTAATATTGATAAATGTAAAGTTATGTATTGGGTTGTAAAAACAATTTCCATATACACTTAATGGGAAACTACTTAGGGAATCCTTGTTTGAGAAAGATTTAGGAATAATGATAGACAATAGACTTCACTACAGCATACAGTGTCACTCAGCTGCTGCAAGAGCAAATAGAATGCTATCCTGTATAAATATATGTCCTGTATATATAAGTGTATGGTTGGGAATATAATTCTACCTCTATATAACTCCTTGTTAAGGACTCATCTAGAAATTGGAGTACAGCTTTGGGCACCAGTCCTTAAAAAAGACATAATTTAAACCTGAAAAAGTAAAAAGCTGTGCAGCAAATTTGATAAAGAATTTGAAAATTTGAGAGAGACTAGCGAAACTGGCTAGAGAAGAGACAATTCAGGGGAGATATGATTAACATTTAGCAATATATTTGAGGTCAACACAAAGAACTCTCAAATAAGCTGTTACTCAAAGAGCTCAGCAAAATCCAAGAGGTCATCCATTAAGGCTAGAGCAAATGTACTTTATACAGTAAGGGTAGTAAAGTTATGGAATTTTTTGCTTTGGGATGCTGTATAGAGGTGGGTGAAAGGTCCTGTTGTGTTCCTGCGAACACCACGTGGTTGTACACTTTTTCACTGATAAATCCGCTTTAAATAAAGCACATAAAACCTTCACCTTTTTCAACCTTTGCAAAAAACTTTTGCTATTTTTTGAATAGCTTCAACATTTTCACCTCTTTACTTACATGTACTTTTCATGTTCATGCCAAAAATATGATGTTTCCAAGAAGTGAAACATAATACAAGCCCCTAGAGAGATGGTGCTAGTCTGTTGTGCTATGATTTATTTAGTGAAATATGAGCAAGTGGAATACAAATAAAAGGAGGAGCTGGAAGGACCATTATGCGTATACTGAGTCTGAGGAGGAGGGCGAAGTGACCACTAAACGCACGGAAGGGTCTGGATGTCCAGATTCCCCAAACCCAGTGATGGCCATTCCACCTACAGCACCTTAAGAATGTTGGAGAAAATAGCAACACAGGCAGAGGAAGAAAAGGGTAGCAGTGTGAGCAGGACAGGTCAGCTACCTGTGCCTGCTGCTAGTGCTGCCAGTGTGCCTTGTGATTCTCAGAAGAGGGGTGGGAGGAGATGATGGCAAGTGTACAACAAGGGATACTATGTTACACATGCCATGCCCAAGCAGTCCCACTACTACAAAGATCCAGCAGCTAGAGATTCAGAGTGTTGGGAGTGAGGGAGGGGGTGATAGTGATGAAGTGACTCAGTGGCTGAAATAGAGGTCCTGGGTTTGGGACTATTTTTCTCTTGGGACATGCATGGGTTATTGTGACCAACGTTCATTGTACAACTCTGTGTGCACCGCCTGAAAATCCTTTTAGTGCCATTAAAAGTATCAAGCCCTAGAACTGGGAAGTGTCTTGTAGAAGATATCCAGTTTCTTACCTATTCTTTATTATCCAGTAGTCCTCACCATTGTCCTTCGCATCCAGACAATGTAGAGTTACATACCCCACAATAATTATTCCATGATTTATACTTTGAGCACAATCTCCATCAAATATTCCTGATTTAATAAAATAATCATTTAGAAAAATGCTTTTATTTGAACTAAAAAAAATTATTGAAATCTAAAAGCTACATTTATACTAAGATAATATAATTAAGCTGAGTAGTTACATGTGATGTTATGATCCTCTGAGTGCCATAGAGGTATCCATTGTTTTGTGCTGCAATACATTGGATGACTCTCTTGAACTCAAATGGTTAAATACATTCAAACAATGCATCAGAGCCATGGGGAGAGCCAACAGGTTACTAGGTTGAATAAGACGAAGTATTAGCAGCAAAGAAAGGTCCTATGCCACTTTACAAATAACAATTTGTTCTAGCTCACTTTGAGAATGGTGTACAGATCTGGAGACAGTATTTCCAGAAGGAGATCATTACATTATAAACTATTTCAAGAAAGGCCGCTAAAATGGTGCAGTGGATAAAAAAACACTGAAATATATGAAGAAAGACTCTAGGACCTTAAAGGGATAGCAACATTTAATATTGAAAATATATATTGCAGTGAGTATCCTGCTGAGTAAAACATACTCCCACTCTTTTGACTCTTGCTACAGCATCCTATGAAGGATTATAGTGATCTGACCATAGTGGTCCATACACTGCTGTAGTAACAGCAACACTATAACATTTCAGGCCATGGAAGTACTGTACTCAAAAAATGCAAAAAAAAAAAAAAAAAAAAAAAAAAAAAAAACATCTCTCGGCAGTGCGAGTACCCATGTTTTTCTCAGCAGGATAAACCCTAAGATATATATATTTTTTCCATTTTAAAATGTATTAACCAATGCAATGTGTTTGATACCTTCAAATATATTAAGAGATATAATGAAGTTTGGGAGAAATCATAATTTTTTTTGTAATTAACTGAATACTAGAAGTAGAAACATGCACCAAAATTAAAAGGTGGAAAAATAAAAAGAATGTCATTAAAAAAAACTACTTTACAAGGGTATGATAGAACACTGAATATTCCCCCAGCAGAAGTGGGTAAGGCTAAAACAATAAATTAATGTAAGAAGTCTTGGCACAGACATATGGCTGTTCTAAGAATAAAATGAGTCTGTGCTAACTAGATAGGGAAATCAAAAGATTAGATGAGCCGATTGGTTATCTGCAGTCAAATTCTGTTTCTATGTATCCATAGAGCCCTTAGGTAGACTGATGTACTAAGACAGAGGCAGGAAACATTCAGTTATCCAGTTGTCAGTTGTCCAGGCAACCTTCATTTGTCCATCTGTTGGAAACAACAACTCACTTCAGTCCCAGACTCCCAACCAACCAGTTATGGTTGGTGATGATGGGAATTGTAGTCCACAGCAACTGGACAGCCAAAAATTTTTATTTATTATTGTGCAGTTAGTTTTACCCAGTATTGCTCTAAATTACCTTAATATATGGGTAGCCAACCCTGGTCCTCAAAAGCTACCCAAGGTATTATAAGGCAATCCCTGAATGAACATAGGTGGATTAATTAGTGACTCAGTCCCTTTAGTTAAACTACCTGCACTCATTCAGTGATATCCTGAAAACATGCAAAAGAGCTGGTCAGAGATGCTCAACTAGGAACGAACCTGCCATAGAATTGAGCAGGTTCTATAGGATAAATATCATACCCAGGGTGCAATCTTTTTTAGCTCACTAGTGTCTTTCACAGACAGGAAATATCCTAGAGCAAATCATACTTATCCTACCAAAAACGCAGTGAAGCCACAAAGTGCCGGGCAGTTCCTCTTTGAAAAGAGAAGCAGCCAACCCCAGATGTAAGTCACAGCCTTGTTGGGCTTCATCAGTGAGGTGCAGCTGATCTCTCTAGTCACTGTGAGCAAGGGGTCCATGTCTGAAGTCCCCTGTTTCCCTTAGGGTGACCAATCCTAGGGGTAATTTGCATATGCAAACAGCTGGTTAGAGATGCTCAACTAGGAGCGAGCCTGCCTTAGAATTGAGCAGGCTCTATAGGAAAAATATCCCACCCAGGATGAAATCTCTTCTAGCTCTCTAGTGCCTTACACTGAGAGGAAATGTTCCAGAACATATCATACTGATCCTACCAAAAAAAGCAGTCCAGCCTGGATTGGGGTATATTGCAGTATGCTGTTGGATGTCCATCTGGCTCATAGCGGAAGAAGTGACCATTGACAGGGACACCAAGGCTGGGTGTCTGCTGGTACCGTCACAGTGTTAACTTCCTTAATTCTGCCTTTCCTCTTTGGAAGGTAAATAATAGTAAAAGAAAAGGGGGAGAGTCACTAAGCGGTGATAAAGAGGTGATAAAATGGAGATAAGGTGGAGATAACATCTCCAATTGATCACTTCTCCAGTTCCTATGTTATTCTATAGATCCTGTTCATTAAGATCTTCAAAGTTGAAGAAATCTTAGTGAATAGGCTCCATACAAGAACATAAGAATTGGAGAAGTGATATCACTGGAGAAGTCATCTCTGCTTTATCACCTCTTTATCACCATTTAGTGAATCTCCTCCTGGTCTCTGACCTCTTTCCTTTGGTATAGAGACCCCATAGTTATTTTATTTTACACGCTTCCTCCGCCAGAAAGTTTCTGAGACTCCTTCCTTGGGCCTTTAATAAATGAATAAAGGAGTTATATACATCATATTTTGTTTATTGAAATTTTTTTAACCCTTTGAGTACCAGAAGGGTACACAACGCATTGGAAAGCAATGCCCTCTGGCACTCAAAGGGTTAAGACTTTTATTGCCAGGGGATGCTCACCATATTTTCCTTTGCAATGTATTGCAAACCACTCAAATGGTTAAACTAATATGTGCTATATGGACTCCATGTTAATTTTATTTTACAAATTAATGTTAATACAAATAGGGTGAATGGGTCCCATACTTTTTTTATTTAACTTTGTCATAAAATCGTTATCTTTTAACATGGTTGATGGCTGTTTAATACCATTTTGGCCTATGTAAAAATCTTTATTTGTATAGGTTTAATCTCTCTGTTTCCATGGGTGCTTGAACTGATATACTGCAATGAATTCATATGGAAATGGAGGGGGTAATGGTAGGTCAGATTAGGCTAGTGGTGAGTGGGTGGGTAGTTTAATAGTTATAGTAATGTAACCCCTCCACTGCAAATGCATTTTCCATGCTTTGCTTACAAATGAATTGCAAACTCATATGGCTATCCCTGTCTGTGTTAATTGTTGTGGGTATATGGTACCCAAACTGCAGTTTATCAGTTTAATGTGCAGGGGGTGGTGCAATTTGTTGTTTTACAATATGTTGAACAACCTTCTGGTCCTTAAAAAGGTTGATTTCACATTTTGATTGCCAGAGGGGTATTGAACACATTGAGTACAATTCTTGCACTGAAAGAGTTAAAAGATACCCATGCAAAAGATTTATTCTCCCTCTCGTTATATTGATATGAAAAGGGTAGCTGACCCTCTCTCCTGTCAATTCAGGAGACCCCCACAACAATGGGGACCCCTGACCTACAGTATCCAACTGCCCTCCTGTGCATGTGCAGCCCAAGGTGCGAGCCGGAACCCAGAGCAACAGGGGCAGCGAGGAAGAGAGAGACGGACAGGCAGGAAGTAAGGCACCAGCCAAGAGACAGTGACTCCCTCCCAATGAGAGGCCCCTGGACGACTGAGTTTAGAGGGAAAGGCACAATGGGAAGCACTCCGCAGGGCCGGGGCATGAAGGTCTCGACCCGGAATCCAGGAACGTTCCTCAGGGCCATAGACCTTCCAGTCTACGAGATACTGGAGTGAACCTCGAACTAGGCAGGAATCCAGGATTTCACGGACGACGTACTCCTCTTGACCATCGACCTGAACAGAAGGCACGACTGCCGACTGTGGAGAGTTCCGGGTGTGTATCAGAGGTTGAAGCAGGTACCTGGGACACATGAAAGGCATCCTCATGGAGGGTGGTAAATCCAGGGCAAAGGTCACAGGAGAAACCTGGGAGTGGATCCAGAAAGGCCCGATATAGAGAGAGCCAAACTTGGCAGAGGGTTGTTGGAGGCGTAGGTTTTTGGTGGAGAGCCACACCTCATCCCCGACAGAATACGTGGCACCAGGTATCCGCCGATTGTCAGCTGCTTTTTTGTACCGTGCTGCTGTTGTCACCAGTTTCGAGCTGATGCATTGCTAGTGTCTCTCTATATCATCCAGATGGGTGTCCACAGCCGGTACGCCAGAGGAGGATGAGAACGGGAGTGATGTAGGGTTGTACCCGCCAGCAGCAAAGAAAGGAGAGCACTGGAGAGATTCGTGACGACAGCTGTTGAAGGCAAATTCCGCCAATGGAATGAGATCCGTCCAGTTGTCCTGAAGGGGCTCCACAAACAGATGTAAGTACTGTTTGAGCTCTTGGTTAGTCCTCTCCATTTGTCCGTTGGACTGAGGATGGTAGGCGGAGGACAGGTGCACAGCAATGCCTAGGCAAGCACAGAAAGCCCTCCAGAACCAGGAGGTGAACTGGCTGCCTCGGTCTGTTATTATCTGTAGAGGGAGGACATGTAAACGGAGTACCTCCTGGAGAAATACATCGGCCAGCTGCTGAGAGGAAGGCAACTTAGGCAGAGGGATGAAGTGCTCTTGGCGGGAGAAGCGGTCTACAACTACCAAGATAATCGTGTCCATGGCAATGTGCGTCCACAGAGAGGAAGGAACAGGAAGGGGCTGTAGAAGGCCTGCAGGCCAGGAATGAGGTCATTTATGCCTGGCATAGTGATGACAGCCCCGGACAAAGTCCTTCATGTCTTGCAGCAAGGAAGGCCACCAGAACTGACGTTGCACCAGGTCCATAGTTCGTTCAATACCAGGGTGACCGGAGGTGGGTGACTGGTGTGCTCACAGCAATATCTCAGGGCGGTGTTGGATGGGCACAATTAGATGCCCTGAGGGGCATGAAGAGTCCACGTTTTTCTGGGAATGTTGAATTTTAGCTAGCGTTGAGGTGGACAGTGCTGAGAGGATTTTACAAGACGGGAGGATATGTTCTGGCGGGTCGCTGGAGACAGGTGCAGTGTGCAGACGAGATAGGGTGTCTGTCTTGATGTTCTTGGTGCCCGGAATGTACGTGACAGTGAACTGGAACCTGGAAAAGAAAAGTGCCCACCGGGCTTGGCAAGCAGTGAGGCGTTTGGCTGTCTCTAGGTATTGCAGGTTTTTATGGTCAGTGTAGACAACAAAAGGGATACCAGACCCATCCAGGAGATGACGTCATTCCTCGAGGGTGACCTTCATGGCTAACAACTCCCAACTGCTAACATCGTGATTCCTCTCAGCACGGGTTAGTTGGCGGGAAAGATATGAACATGGGTGGAGAGCGTTGGTTTTGGGATCCCTCTGCGACAGGACCGCACCGATACCTTGTTCAGACTAGTCCACCTCCAGAACAAAGGGTCGGATGATGTCAGGATACTGAAGAACAGGTGCTGTAGTGAAGGACGTCTTTAGGGTGGTGAATGCTGACACTGCTTCCCTGGGCCAGATCCACGGATTAGCACCTTTTTTATTTAAAGTGGTGATGGGGGGCTACTAGGGAGGAGTAGTTCCGGATAAACCTCCTGTAGTATTTGGCAAAGCCAAGGAAGAGTTGTACTGCTTTCAGATCCGTGGGTGGCGGCCAGTCGGTGACTGCCGTGAATTTCTTTGGGTCCATCTCAAGACCGCAGCTGGAGACAATGTAACCCAAGAAGGGGAGCTGTTCCTTCTCAAACTCACATTTTTCGAGTTTGGCGTAAAAGCCGTTTTCATGCAACCGTTGCAGTACAGCCTTCACATGTACTCGGTGCTGTTGGAGCATAGGAGAGAAGACGAGAATGTCGTCCAGGTAAACTACGACATGGGAAGTCAGCATATCCCAGAACGCATAATTAACAAAAGCCTGTAAGACAGCCAGAGCATTACAGAGCCCAAAGGGCATAACCCGATGTTCATAGTGCCCATATCTGGTGTTGAAGGCTGTCTTCCATTCATCCCCAGGCCTAATACAAACCAAGTTATAGGCCCCCCTCAGGTCTAACTTGGTGAACCAGGTGGCCCCTCGGAGAAGGTCAAACAGCTCGGGGATGAGAGGCAGAGGATACTTATTCTTGATGGTAATGAGATTCAGATCCCGGTAGTCAACACATGGGCTAAGAGAGCCGTCTATTTTGCTGACAAAGAAGAACCCCACACCAGCGGGCAAGGTGGATGGATGTATGAAGCCCCTAGCCAGGTTCTCCTGGATGTAAGTGGAGAAGGCTTTCATGTCAGGAGGAGAAAGCAGGAACGTCCTTCCTCTGGGTGGCTGGATCCCAGGCAGGAGATCAATTGGTCAGTCATAAGGCCAATGTTGGGGAAGGCGTTCGGCTTGGGTCATGGACAAGACGTCCTGGGAGGCGCTATAGGCCACAAGCAAGATGTCTTGGGGATACATGGAGGCAGAGACAGACAGGTGTGAGGAGACCGGGTTCGCAGGGAGGCAGGTCCTGAAGCAAGTCTCACTCCACCGTGTGAGATCGCCGGTCTTCTGGTCAAAAACAGAATTATGGTGCTGAAGCCAGGGGAGTCCCAGGACGACTGGTGCGAAAGGGGAGGACACCAGATCAAACACCACATGTTCAGTGTGTAGGACCCCGGTGGTGAGGACGAGTAGCTCGTTCTCCTGAGTGATCTTACCCGAGCCCAGGGGTCCTCCATCCAACGTAGAAACCAGCATGGGCATCTCCTTGAGCCGACAAAGCACTCCACGGACTTGGGCCATCAATAAACAGTCCAGTGGCTCCGGAATAGACAAAGGCGGCAGTAGTGACAGCATGGGCTGCCCATTGGATGGTCACAGGAATGAACACCCTGGATCTGCTGTAGGGAGGCTGTTGAACTGGGCCTAGGCCACTGCCTCAGAAGTCGGCTAAGCAGTGTCTTTTCCCGGACAGACAGGACTCTGATGCAGCATGTGACCTGCCTGCCCGCAATACATGAGTAAGCCTAGGGCTTGACGTCTCTTCCTCTCCTTGTTAGACAAATGGGTAACTCCCCCGACCTCCACTGGAGTCTCAGTTGCAGATTGCTCCTCTGCCGGGGGTGCAACAGCTGTTAAATGCCTCCTGATGCAGTCTCACTCCAGCTGTCTCTCCTGCAGGTGAGCCTGTCCAGGTCCAGACACAAAGAGATGAACTCTTCCAAGTCATCAGGGACATCGCAACAGGTCAGGGCATCCTTAAAGCGCTCGTTTAGCCCACACTGGAATGCCGCCTTCAAGGCTCCCTGATTCCAGTCTGTCTCATAAGAGAGGGTACAGAACTCCACTGCATATTGGCTGACTGACCTGGATCCTTGGCGCAGGGCCAGGAGTGCCTACTCCTACGCATCAAAGACAGCCTTGAAAGCGGAAATGAAGGCATCTGAGTCATCGAGCAACGGCGACTGATGCTCCACTAGGGAAGATGCCCAAGCAAACGCTTCCCCTTTAAGGAGAGAAATGATAAAGGAGAACCGGGCAGCATGTGTGCAGAACATTTGAGGCAGGGTCCGGAAGTGCAGCTGACATTGGTTTAGGAACCCCTGAAAGTCCGTTTGCCGGCCTGTAAACTTATCTGGAAGTGGGATATGGGGAGGCACATTTCCAGGAGGGGGTGTTGCCAAAACGCCAGAGGCAGCACCTGTAGCTGGAGCAGCCACAGCCGGTGTCTGCGATATGGAGGAACACAGCATATCCAGCAGAGCATCAATTTTGTGCTCCAGGCTCTGCAGGAGTGTGGCATGGGAGGCCAGCACCTGTTCCTGATGGTCAAGTCTTGCCGTCAATCGGGATACCTCAGCTGTATCCATAGTAGACGGTTAAGTGGCCCGTTCCAACTGTCATGCACATGGAGGGTAAGGAACCGTGTGGTGCCAACTCTGGTTCGGATGCTAAATGGCACTTTTAGTCTGGTAGCAGCTAAAGCACCACTTATTACTCATCCCATCTACTAGACAGTGTGACAAGGCTTAGGGTGTGTGTGTGTGGGCAGTATGTGTGGTTCTATGGCTACTTTTGCGGTGAGACAACACGGGGCGGGGTCAATATGAGTAGTTCTATGGCTACCAGTGTAGTCAGACATTGCTAATGGTTCCAACAGAGAAAAGTGGAAAATAGCACTCTGCTGTAATTCCCACAGAAGGTGAAAAGTGCAATTATTCATAATCTCTTTTTTGGGGCAAATGTTTTGCATTAGTAGCCAATGCTTTGCAAATCAATGTGTTGCACAGCCTCTCTAGTACTGAAAGGGTTAAAACTGTGACCAGAGCAAAGCGACCGGTATTTGGGGCAGAATGTAAGAAACACATGCAATTACTATTTACAGTGTACTTTTAATGGCAAACAATTAGCGAACACTTGATCATTTTTACAGTGAGTTTCAAAAAGTGGGCGTGGCTAAAATGTCTACTGTTTTTTGAGAGGATTAGCCATTGTGCTTAATTTGGCAAAGCAATTAACACACATTTTCATATGTCTGGCAAACTTTGTCGTTAAAAAGCATGCACTATTCAACATCAAGGTAATAATAGGTTTCTTGCATCAAAATAGCAGTAAATGTATGGCTTTTATAAAACAGAAAATGCTCCACTTTCTTACATTTCACCTATGGTTTCATGTCAGGCCTCTCTGTAAATGCTGATACTGATACTTTTGTTCAGCAGTCCTCTATTAGCTAAAGAGAGTCAAATTTAATTCAGTCCAAAGGCAGGCTCAGGACATCTGCATCCCTACAGCTGACAGTACTGTTGCAATGAATATCAGCATTCACTGAGAGGTCTGACATGAATCTCAAATACCTGTCCCTCTGCTGTGGTCACATTTATAACTCTTTCAGTGCTTTACAATGTAGTTCTAACTCTTCTGACTCTGAGAGTTAAACAAGCAGGAAGAAAAATGGCTGGGCTGCTGTAAGTACAGGTAATACAGCCACTCACAGTGCAGGACATACACTCATATGATAAGATGATCATACATCTCAAATCTCATTTCACATAAAATCCAATAAGGAGCTGAGGCATCTTAACGCTTGTTCCAACATACTGTACATGTTGATTTGTTTTACATGTGAGAAACAAATGCAATATTTTTTTCCACAAAATATAAAACTACAGGTACCTCTATCCATCTACCTACAGATACAAATACACACACACATACATAAATATATATAGGCACTAAGCGGTGCTGCATTAAACATTTTATCTGATGACTTTTTCAATTCAACAAGACCTACTGTCAGGTCTATCTTACAGAACAGAACATTGATCAAATAAATTGTTTGATTTAATTTAAGACCTGTGACTGCCTACCTATCTGTGCAATATATGCACAGAGCACATAATAGAACATAATATATATAAAAATAGAAGATATGATATATATATATATATATATATATATATATATATAGTACTGTTCCAAAGTTTTAAGCAGGTGTGAAAAAATGCTGTAAAGTAAGAATGCTTTCAAAAATAGACATATTAATAGTTTATTTTATCAATTAACAAAATGCATAGTGAGTAAACAGAAGATGAATCTAAATCAAATCCGTATTTGGTGTGACCTCCCTTTGCCTTCAAAACTGCATGAATTCTTCTAGGTACGCATACACACAGTTTTTTTAAGAAACTCAGCAGGTAGGTTGTTCCAAACATCTTGGATAACTAGCCACAGTTCTGTGTATTTAGGCAGCGTCAGTTGCTTCTCTCTCTTCATGTAATGCCAGACAGACTTGATGATGTTGAGATCAGGGCTCTGTGGGGGCCATATCATCACTTCTAGGATTCTTTGTTCTTCTTTACTCAGAATATAGTTCTTAGTGACTGTGGCTTTATATTTGGGGTCTTTGTCATGCTACAGAATAAATTTGGGGCCCATCAGATACCTCAGCATTGAAGTAACCATGGTGTGTCTTTCATTTGCTGCACTAAGTTTCCTTGGGCAACCACTGCATCTACGGTCCTCAATGTTGCCCATTTCTTTGTGCTTCTTCAAAAGAGCTTGGACAGCACATCTGGGAATCCCTGTCTGCATGGAAATTTCTGCCTGGGAGAGATTTTGCTGATTTATTATAACTACCTTTTATCTTGTTGCTGTGCTCAGTCTTTTCATGGTGTATAACTTTTGACATAAACTGTCTTTAGCAACCTCACCTTGTTAGCTGAGTTTGTTCCTTACCGAGTTTTATTCCTCCTACACAGCTATTTCTGTTTCAGTTAATGATTGTGATTCATCCTAGATATTAAATTATCATTATCATTAGCACCTGTTTGGTATAATTGTTTAATCATACACCTGACTATATGCCTACAAAATCCCTGACTTTGTGCAAGTGTACCTATAATAGTTGATGCTGTTTTGAAGGCAAAGGGTGGTCACACCAAATATTGAGTTTGATTTAGGTTTTTCTTCTGTTCACTCATTTTGCATTTTGTTAATTGTTAAAAATAAACTATTAACATGTCTATTTTTGAAAGCAGTCTTACTTTACAGCATTTTTCACACCTGCCTAAGACTTTTGCACATTATTGTATATATTGTGCATATATATATATGTAATGATATCAAATAAATCATATCATATAATTAATCTAGCATGAGGAAATACATAAAAAGTTAAATAAAAAGTAAAAAACACCCTCACATTGCTCACTTCCCATCACTAGCTTTTGATATTTTGACAGTGATAAACACAATTTAAAAGCCTGTGCCACTGACCTTAGAGATATTTGTTCAGCAGCGAGTCTTAAGGTATATAAGAATTATACACATCAGTATTTTATATATTTATATTCCTTAACTGATATAATCACCGTTTCCAGTGCCAAATAACTATACTGGATCCAGTAATCTGATATGTTTCTGATTAGAAACAACAGTTGAATTTATCACATGATGAAATTACACTATAATTCATGACTGGTTTGAAAATAACTTATAAAGGTGAGATAAGCAGATAAACTTAATTTGTATTTGCTTCAGTGAGGCTGATGTAGTAAGAAGAAATGGGGGAAGTTGCACCAATGATCAGTAAGGGTCCAGTTTGTCCATATGGTGGTGATCCAGACCCGAATCTATCTTAGATGCACTAAGACATCTTGTTTGGCTCATCACTCTTCAAATATGCCTACAATGCCATGCTTTCTTCTTGCCTTCACCAGGTTTACAATGGTGCAGTGTCTCCTTCGACAATGGTTCATACTGAAATGTAGCTTAATGAGCCATAGTCATATTTATTTGTTTATATGTTAATGTTGCTATTCACACCATGCACTAATATTTGCCCCTATGAGAATGGGATCTTCCTAAAACTTTAGAGGCTAGATTTAAAGGCAGCCGTTAGTAGAAAAAAACACTAACGGTTGCATTAACGTGCAGTAAGCCATTCAAAGGTCTGTCTTAAGAACAGCTAGCGGCAGTTCACAAATCATTATGGCCAATAGACGTACGTGCATCGAGACTCATGGAACAAGATTCCCCAGAGCCATTCAAAGGAGTGCGGTACTGCTAACGGAAGAGAAAAAGATACATTTAACAGCCCAAAGTTAAGAGCCGATTTTGTTGGGCTCAAAAAAACGGACAAAAAAACCGTTACATGGAAAAACAGACGAACTGCTCACAGCACAAGCATTCAAATGGGAAAATTAACCCGTGCAGTGCCAAAATAACACAAAAAACATGCCCACACACCACAGATCACTGTCACACACCACCACAGGGACAAGGCCTCACAAAAAAACACCAACACAACATGGCACAGAACAATAGGGGTTATCACACAACACGGACACCTGCCAATACATAACAAGCTCACCTGTGCAACACCACCACATGATCCAGACACAACCTGCACCGCAAAGCTCCACACCCGCAACTGACAGGGACACAGCAACCACAACACAGCACACTTTTAAACATAGACACACCTGCAAACACTTACCTGGACAACAAACACCTTCCCACTGGTCGTGTTATATGGCTCCAGGGATGAATTGCCAGTTAAATTTGGACAACGGTGTGTGTGTGTGTGTGTGTGTGTGTGTGTGTGTGTGTGTGTGTGTGTGTGTGTGTGTGTGTGTGTGAACCCAGGCAGAAGTTGTGTTCACTTCATTGTTTGGCAATGCACTGGAGACAACTCTGCCACCCAATCCATACCAGCAAACAAAGCAGATCACACAGTGTGGGGTAGTCACATAGTCTTGAATTTTAGCAGTGAGTAACATTTTTAATATCATACCTAGGGATGGGCAAAACTTTTTGCTTCAAAAGAGAAATGAGAAAAATGACACTTTTTGTTCAGTTTTAATTTTTTTGTGAAAAGTACAGATTTTCTTTGTTTTTTTGACTAGCTCATTGCATTGAGCTCAATGGGAAGACTGAATTTCTAACCACCATGTGGAAAATGTCCCTTTTTTCCTGCAGGCATAGTATGAAAGGGGTATAAGGTTCCCACAGCATGCCATTCTGTGTTTTTGAGAGAAAGAGAAAGTAGCACATTTTTTTTAGGATAAGCAAATAAATCCAAATTGTAGTGTATTTTAGGGAGTCTGTATTAAAGAAGTCTGGGGTACTCTGGGGGGCAGAAAGGGAGGAAAGTGGCTGACCCCCATATATCTCACAATTTGGTGTGACTGACTGACATGCACAGGTAGCCATGACCCAAGTTTGTTTCTGCTCAGGCTATTATCTCTGTCTTAGGGGATTCTGGGATTTGTGAGAAGAGAGCAAAGTTACCACAAATACCCCAAAATGTTGTGTGACTGAGTAGACACAGACAGTTGTGATCCAAGTTCCTTACTGATTTGGCTGTTGTCTCTGTGTCAAGGGAGACTGATGGTGTGAGAAGGGAGCAAAAGGAGAATTACCCCAAATACCCCAAAATTCTGTGTAACTGATAGGGATCACACAGGCAGAAGTGATCCAGGTTTCTTCCTGATCTGCCTGTTATCTCTGTACTTGATGAGTCCCGTTGAACAGGGAGTATTTTTTTGTTGTTTTTGACAGTGATAGGGAAAGTTAATTAAAAAATATAAACAATAAATTAAAAATAAATAAAAACTGGTAGGTGACAGAGACAGGAACCCTGACTTGACCTGTGACTGAGGGAGACTGATACTAGATGAGATAGAATATTTTGTAGAGGGCCAAGGCAAGACATCACACACAATCAGTTATATTGTGTAAGAACAAACACAGTAGTTGAGAAATGTCCAACAAATGCAAAAGGATTAGGAACAGTGCAGAGACTTGTGAGTAAAGTGGTAGTCCAAAAAATTACTGCAGCCATGGTTGCTGCAGTATGTGCAATAAATGATGGTGATCCTTCTTCTCCTGTTGAGGACAGAGTTTGTCAAAGTCCCTCCAAAAGTTCCACAACCACCAGCACCAGTATTATTAATAAACCATCTAAAAATACTGACGATAACAACGCATTCTAGTGCTGATGATGGCATAATGGAAGAAGGTGTAGCAGCTCAGCCAACTGCTGCATCTGACAGTGAGACAAGCAAGCACAAAAACACTTTTCCTGAAAATAGTAGCAAAAGTTGTGAAAATCCCTCTAAAGGGAAAAGTAAAAAGAAATTGAGACCTCTAACAGCCTAGAGGAATGCAAATGTAGTGGTGAAGAAGTGGTGGGCAATGCTGAAGATGTGTCATGCTTCTCTTAACTTATTTACATTGTTCCAGCCCCCCCCCCTTCCTATTTGATGATGCTTCTTTTATGGACTGTATTCCTTTCATGCATTGCCCAATTATTTTCTGGTGCTTCCTAGTGTTGTTGTTTGCTTACAGTTGATTTTTTGGCCAGCCTAACCTTGATTCTTGTCTGATCCCTCGTACTGCATGTGTATGACCTGGCTATACTGACCCTAATAGTTATTTTACTGATCCATTTGTGGCTGATCACCTTGGCCTTAGCGCTGAGCTAGTTCTCTGGTTGCTGCTTCCTCTTAGCCGTCCAGCCTTGCTGCATTTGTCTCTTTCTGGAAGCTGTCTTGCCCACTTGTACATTCGGCCATGTGGCCTTCCACTTCCTTTATTAACAAAAGCGGCCTCACCCAATAAAACATTTGGGCCTTGTGGCCATTTTCTGTCTGTTATTACCTAGAGTGGTCTTGCCACATTCATTATAAGTTGTAACCCTTTCTTTTTCCTTATTTTTTAACTCTTTACAAATAATGGTTAGCCAGCATAGCAGCAAACTTACAGAGAGAATAGCCTAAAAAATATTTGTGTATAAAAGACTCAGGCTAGCTGAACACAAGCTATGTTAAAAATTAACACCTGAGAAATTTTTTTGCAGGACTTAGGCTCGTCCAACACAAGCCGTAAGAAACATTGTTTTGTCATTCCCAAACAGAAGCCTTGAGACAAAAAAAAATTATGCCCTACTGGCCTAGTGCCAGCAGTGCATGATGGTATGATGAGTGTTGGCAAATGCCTGTGGTAACATTCCTGCATTTGCTACTGCTTTAATTGCTCCTGTCCAAGCAGCAGGAGGATACGATGATGGGATCATCAGGAGTGGTTTGAGACAGGTGGTGGTTAGTGATGATCGAGCACCCCAATGCTCGGGTGTTCGGGTGCTCTGACCGAGCGCCCCCGGAGGCTCGAGTGCTCGGCCGAGCACCCGAGCCCCATTGAAGTCAATGGGACTCGAGCTCTGATGAGGGGAGGGTGCCTGGTCCATAGGAAAAGGGCAGAAAATGATGGAAACACCACAGAAATGGTTCAGGGACAGCATAGGGAGGATGTCTGGATGCATCTTGGACTCCAACGTCGCTGCTGGGAATGATGTTTCGCCCGTAGTACGCCATTTTTACAGACTGACCGTAAAACACAAAAAAAGGAAGATAAAAACGATTGTAGGCGAAAAATTGTTACCAAACAGTATTTGCTGTATATTTACTTGTATATCATCTGCAAATTCTGCAAAAAATTTCATCGATTTTTCGGAACTGGGGCCATGATTAAGAGGGAAACGTGCGCAGAGTAAAGCAGGTGTTCAACGTGGTTATGGCCCGGGTAAGGTACAGCATTCAGGAACGGAGGCCGCAGCTACCACAGGTTTTACAACATGTCCGTTTGCCCTTGTTAAGTCCAAAATTTATAGTCGGAACAGTGGGGTCTGATCCATTCAGTAAAAGTGACGAAGTGACTTAGTGGATGAAGCCAAGAACTACCTTCTGCTCTGTCGAACACCCCAGCCCTATTTAATTCAATGGGAGGACCTGAGGCACTCCGATACAACCTGTATATCACAAAATGGAGGGCCTCATTCACATTGTGGTACAATAGTTCAGGTAGTGGTCCAACACTCATAAAGCCTATGCACTAAGTGAAAGGGCTGCCAAAAATTAGACTGCAATGTCACTCCAATACACCCTTTATTACACATAAAGGAGGGCATCATACACACCCTTGAAAAATTAGGATTAATGGCCTGCTGGTGACCCTCTAAAACATTATGGGTGAGGGTCTGCTGCGGAGCTGACCATCCTAAACATTATATGCGAAGGCCTGCTAGTGAGCTGACGCTATAAAACATTATATGAGAGGGCCCGCTAGAGAGCTGACCCAATAAAACATTATATAAGAAGGCCCGCTGGTGAGCTGACCTATACAAAAATTGTCAAACAGGGCCCGCTGGTGAGCTGGCCCTATATAAAAATTATATCACAGGGCCCACTGGAGAGCTGGCCCTATATAAAAATTATATCACAGGGCCCGCTGGTGAGCTGGCCCTATATAAAAATTATATCACCGGGTATATGGAAGAGGAGGAGGAGGATGAGAAGATTAAGAGTCAACCATATACCCGTTTTTTGGGTGGAAGGGGTGAATGGGAATACAGAGTATTCCCATCATTGTAAATAACATATCTAAAGTGACTTTATGTTCACCCGGGGCTTTCCTCCAGTGGAGTGGAGAAGTCAGGGGAAATCCAGGCCTTGTTCATTTTTATAAGTGTCAACCTATCAGCATTGTCGGTGGAAAGGCGGATACGCTTATCTGTTATGATGCCACCAGCAGCACTAAATACCCGCTCAGACAGAACGCTGGCGGCAGGGCAGGCCAGCACCTCCAAGGCGTAGAGTGCCAGTTCATACCACGTGTCCAGCTTGGACACCCAGTAGTTGTAAGGCACAGAGGGATCATTGAGGACGCTGACACGGTCTGCTACGTACTCCTTCACCATCTTCCAAAACTTTTCCCTCCTTGTGACACTAGGCTGCGCATCAGGGTGAGGGTGCTGGCGGGGTGTCATGAAGGTGTCCCACGCCTTGGAGAGTGTTGCCCTGCCTTTGTCGGAACTGCTGTGTGCTCCCCTTTTCTCCCCTTCTCGGTTGGCCAAGGTAGCACGTACTCTGCCGCCAGCGTTGTCAGATGGAAAATTTTGGAGCAATTTTTCGACAAGAACCTTCTGGTATTGCACCATTTTGCTTGTCCTCTCCACCGGAGGAATGAGAGATGAGAAATTCTCTTTGTAGCGGGGGTCCAGAAGGGTGAACACCCAGTAATCCGTGTTGTCTAAAATGCGTATAACGCGTGGGTCACGGGAAAGGCAGCCTAACATAAAGTCAGCCATGTGTGCCAGAGTACCAACAGGCAAGATTTCGCTGTCCTCACCAGGAGGATGACTCTCAATCTCCTCATCCTCTTCCTCCTCTTCTGCCCACCCATGCTGAAGAGATGGAACTAAAGTTCCATGGCTACCCTCTGTAGCGGAGGCAACCGTGTCTTCCTCCTCCTCCTCCTCCTCCTCCGCCTCCTCCAATTGTCGCTGAGAAGACGAAGTGAGGGTGCTCTGGCTATCACCTTGTGTAAGCTCTTCCTCCCGCATTTCCACCTCTTCCACATGCAAAGCGTCGGTTTTAATTGTGAGCAGCGAGCGTTTCAGTAGACACAGAAGTGGGATGGTTACACTGATAATAGCGTTATCGCCGCTCACCATCTGTGTCGATTCCTCAAAATTGCGTAAAACCTCACAGAGGTCTGACATCCATTTCCACTCCTCACTTCTGATTAGAGGAAGTTGAACGGAGAGGCGACGACCGTGTAACAGCTGGTACTCCACTACTGCCCTCTGCTGCTCACAAAGCCGGGCCAACATGTGGAAGGTGGAGTTCCAGCGCGTGCTCACGTCACACAGCAGCCGGTGAGCTGGCAATTGTAAGCGCTGCTGCAGCTTCAACAGGCCGGCTGAAGCTGTTGATGACTTACAGAAATGTGCACACACGCGGCGCACCTTGGTCAAGAGATCATGCAAATTGGGGTAGGTTTTTAGAAATCGCTGAACCACTAAATTAAATACATGTGCTAGGCATGGTACGTGTGTGAGCTTGCCGAGCTCCAAAGCCGCCACCAAGTTACGCCCATCATCACACACAACCATGCCTGGTTGCAGGTTGAGTGGCGAGAGCCACTGCTCGGTCTGGTGACTAATCCCCTGCAACAGCTCTGAGGCCGTGTGCTGTTTGTCCCCAAGGCAGATCAGCTTCAGCACGGCCTGTTGACGCTTCCCCACTGCAGTGCTACACTGCTTCCAGCTACCGGCTGATGGGTGAGTGGTGCTGCGCGCAGAGAATTCGGAGGTGGAAACGGAGGAGGAGGAGCCAATAACGTAGGTGCTGGCGGAAACCCTGATGGAGGTAGGGCCCGCAGTCCTCGGCGTGGGTAGCACCCGTGCCATCCCAGGGTCCGAGTCGCTCCCAGCCTCCACGACATTCACCCAGTGTGCCGTCAGGGAAATGTAGCGTCCCTGGCCACAAGCACTTGTCCATGTGTCAGTCGTTAAGTGGACCTTCCCAGTAACTGCGTTGGTCAGGGCACGGGTGATGTTACGGGACACATGGTGGTATAAGGCGGGGACGGCACACCGGGAAAAGTAGTGGCGGCTGGGGACTGCGTACCGAGGGACAGCTGCTGCCATCAGGCTGCGGAAGGACTCAGTCTCCACAAGCCTAAATGGCAGCATTTCGATGGCCAGTAATTTGGAAAGGTGTGAGGTTAGTGCTATGGCCTGTGGGTGGGTGGCTGGGTATTTTCGCTTGCGCTCAAATGCCTGGGGTAACGACATTTGGACGCTGCGCTGGGACAGGGAAGTGGATGTGGTCGCTGATGGTGCTTCAGATGGTACAGGTGCAGGGCGGGAGGTATGTGGGCCTGCGCCTTCGACAGGCGATTGGCCGGCACCGAAAACAGGGGAAGAGGAGGCGGTGGTGTGGCCTGCAGACACAGATTGGCGATCCGGGCGTTCCTCCCACTTATTATGGTGCTTGGATGCCATGTGTCGGATCATGCTGGTGGTGGTGAGGTTGCTAGTGTTCATGCCTCGGCTCATTCTGGTGTGGCACAGGTTGCAAACTACAATTCTTTTGTCGTCCGCACTTTCCTTAAAAAAACGCCATACCGCGGAACACCTAGCCCTTGGCAAGGGAGATTTACGCAAGGGGGTGCTCCGTGGAACATTTGCGGGCCGGTTTGGTGCGGTCCGCCTTCTTTCTTTAGCCACACCACTGCCTCTTCCAGCCTGTTGCGGTGCTGCAGATGGCTCACCCTCAGGACTGCTGTCATCGCTCGGCTCTCCACCTTCCCAGGTGGGGTCAGTCACCTCATCATCCACCAAGTCCTCCTCCACTTCCTCACTCTGATCATCCTCCTCATTTCTTGATCCCACCACATACTCAGTCATTGACAACTGTGTATCATCCTCCTCATCAAGGTCTTGAGACAGTAATAGTGGTTGATTTGATGGCAACTGTTTCTCATCATCATCATCATCCACTTCCTTTGACCTTAAATGCCATTCCCCTCTGTCATCTTCTTGTGATTGGGTACCCTCTAGAGGTTGTGAATCAGGGCACAAGATCTCATGTTCCTCTGCAAGCGTGCTTGGAGAGAGGTTCAAATGAAGGATTGGTGATGAGACGAGCTCCTCACTATATCCCAGTGTGGGATCACTTCTTTGGCCAGACCCTCTATGGTGGGAGGAAGGATGATCAGGGTGAGGATTGTGTTGACCAGACTCTTGGCTACTGAGAGTTGACTTGGTGGAAGACAGGGTGGTGCTTAACCGACTGGAAGCAGTATCAGCTGAAATCCAACCGACCACCTGTTCGCAGTGGTCTGACCTCGAGAGTGATGTCCTGCGACGCCCTGTAAACTGAGACATGAAGCTAGGTATGGTGGATGTCTTTCTGTCTTGTGCTCTGGCACCAGGCACAGTTTCTACGCGTCCTGACCCGCGCCCTGAACTATCAGGATCACGTCCACTTCCCCGTCCCTTTTTACCCGCCTTCTTCATATTACACGGAATATGTGCTGCTAATCTACGGCTAGGCACAGTGAACGGAATATGTGACGTTTATTTTTTAAACTTTGCACACTAAACAGAATGTGCTGCTAATCTGCGGCTAGGCACAGTGAACGGAATATGTGACGTTTATTTTTTAAACTTTGCACACTAAACAGAATGTGCTGCTAATCTGCAACTTTGCACACTAAACAGAATGTGCTGCTAATCTGCGGCTAGGCACAGTGAACGGAATATGTGACGTTTATTTTTTAAACTTTGCACACTAAACAAAATGTGCTGCTAATCTGCAACTTTGCACACTTAACAGAATGTGCTGCTAATCTGCGGCTAGGCACAGTGAACGGAATATGTGACGTTTATTTTTTAAACTTTGCACACTAAACAGAATGTGCTGCTAATCTGCGGCTAGGCACAGTGAACGGAATATGTGACGTTTATTTTTTAAACTTTGCACACTAAACAGAATGTGCTGCTAATCTGCAACTTTGCACACTAAACAGAATGTGCTGCTAATCTGCGGCTAGGCACAGTGAATGGAATATGTGACGTTTATTTTTTAAACTTTGCACACTAAACAGAATGTGCTGCTAATCTGCAACTTTGCACACTAAACAGAATGTGCTGCTAATCTGCGGCTAGGCACAGTGAACGGAATATGTGACGTTTATTTTTTAAATTTTGCACACTAAACAGAATGTGCTGCTAATCTGCAACTTTGCACACTAAACAGAATGTGCTGCTAATCTGCGGCTAGGCACAGTGAACGGAATATGTGACGTTTATTTTTTAAACTTTGCACACTAAACAGAATGTGCTGCTAATCTGCAACTTTGCACACTAAACAGAATGTGCTGCTAATCTGCGGCTAGGCACAGTGAACGGAATATGTGACGTTTATTTTTTAAACTTTGCACACTAAACAGAATGTGCTGCTAATCTGCGGCTAGGCACAGTGAACGGAATATGTGACGTTTATTTTTTAAACTTTGCACACTAAACAGAATGTGCTGCTAATCTGCAACTTTGCACACTAAACAGAATGTGCTGCTAATCTGCGGCTAGGCACAGTAAACGGAATATGTGACGTTTATTTTTTAAACTTTACACACTAAACAGAATGTGCTGCTAATCTGCAACTTTGCACACTAAACAGAATGTGCTGCTAATCTGCAACTTTGCACACTAAACAGAATGTGCTGCTAATCTGCAACTTTGCACACTAAACAGAATGTGCTGCTAATCTGCGGCTAGGCACAGTGAACGGAATATGTGACTTTTTTTTTTTTAATTTGTGCCCCCCCAAACAAAATATAACTGCTGCCCCCACACACAACAGTCCTAAAAAGGACTTTTGGGTCTTTATATGGTGTTCCAACACTTTTCTTCTCCCTACACTGACTTTCCCTTCCTATCCTCATCTCTCCCTGGCTAAGACTGAGCCGAACTCGCTGGTCAGGTGCTATACAGCACCCGATCACGGGTTCTGGCCAGCCAATCAGTGTAATGCCAGCAGCCAACATGGCTGCTGGCATTACACTGATGTCAGAGCCTCCCCGCACGTTTATTGGCTGCGCAGCAGCCGCGAAACGTGCGGGGAGGAGACCCAAACATGGCGGGCGAGCACATGCGGTACTCGTACGAGTACCGCCATGTGCCGAGCAGAGCGATGCTCGAGCCGAACCGAGCTTCGGCCGAGCATGCTCGCTCATCACTAGTGGTGGTGTGATGATGGTTCCATTTACCACTAGCTCCAGTGCTGATGAGGTAGCACCACCACAAAAAGCCCCCACTATTTCAGGGGTATCTACAGAAAATAAGTTTGCCAATAATTTTTCTCTTCCTGCATCTTCTACAAAATCATGGGTGTGTTGGAATACTAATTTTTCCTTTGAGAGCAGAAAGGAATTGTGCCTTTCATCAACAACTGCAATGTGCACATTATGTGTAAGGAAACACTGTGAAATAGGGAAGGACTGGGAACAATTGACAATTTCTCTCATAAGAAACAATGGGAACCAAACACCTTGACACTAGGCAATGTAAAGCCATCTCCTGAGAAGTAATATACTATTTTCACAATGTCCTTTTCCCGCTCCCCTAAGAACATGTGACAATAAGAAGACTTATTTAAAATAATTAATCCTCCCTGCCACCAGTTTAGTGTATTCTGAGGGATGGAATGTCCACAGATGCTCCCTCATCCAAGGCATTCAATTTCTCTCTATCACATTACCATGTAAAGTCAGTGCACCACACAATGTACAATGGGTGAACACAAACAAACAGATCCTTGCATTTATATAATAGCTATCAGCTGATGAGGGGAGGTAATGTTGGCAAAGGTGGTATGCCAAAGGAGGAGATAGAGGATCCTGAAGGTGCTGGAGCAGGGACGGTTGGTACATCATTTAGCACCCAGACCCTAGTGCAGGAAGCTGATGATGACTCAGATATTATGCTCGCCATCGAACTTCCAGGCTCAGACTGGGTTTTTCTACTTTTGCTCTTGGATTTTGCTAGTGTTCTTGGGGAGGGACAGAGGATACATATTCAGTGACTCTCAATTTCTTTTGTTGGGCTTTGGCTTTCGCATGTTTAACATAGAGACAGAGACAGAAATCGGCAAGAAGAAGCGGCATGAAAGCCAGTAGCTGGCTGAGGGGCAAGAGGCAAGAAAGCATAACAGTAAAGGAGGCAAGAGACATGACAGTGATGATACTGCTGACTCAGACTCAGCACTAGAACTAGGACCAGGATTAGTTGTGACACTTGTAACCTGTCCTAGTCCAAAATCACTACTGAAGGAACGTAGTTCCATGGCAGTCACTGCTGTCTGTGGCACACTAGCCTGCTTATCATCATCCTGCTCCAGAGACACATAAACATCTGGCCCTGGTGACTCAGTAGCAGGAATTACAGCAGCAGCAATCTTCACAATGTCACTGGTGGTGGTGAAGATGGTGATGTCCATCCACATTTATATCTCTGTCTCCCATTCCCTTTTACTTTCAGCTAAAAAAGACTCTCATTCTCACCTCCACACCAGCTGCTCCACCATCACCCTCACTCTCATCACATCCACCTCCACCACAGTCTCTTGCTTCTATATGGGATTGGGACAGCTTAGTGATGAAAAATGTGACAGAGGGTCACTACTGTCACTCTTGCCAGCTCTTCAGATGAAGAAGGCACACTAACAGCAGTAGCAGTGGGGGCAGGCAGGTGACGTGTGCTGCTGTTCATACTGCAAACCAGTTCTGCCTTTTTCAACTTAATTCTCCAGAGGAACAATGCTGGGGAAATTGGAAACACATGGTCAGGGGTATGTGGGCTCCCTTCAGTAGCAGCATCAGGGTCCATTTAGCTATTCCCAGCAGCTGCTCCACCACCACACTCACCACCATCAGTCTCTAGCTGCTCCTATGGTAGAAGGCACACTGGCAACAGTAGCAGCATGTACAGGCAGCTGACCTGTGCTGCTCAAACAGCTATCCAGTCCTGCCTTCTTCAAGATTTTCCCCCAGATCCCAAATGACGATCCTAGGGACTGGGCATCATTGGGTCTGGGGAATGCGAGCTCTCAGTAACTTTAACTCTGGTGGTGACTTTCTCCTCCTCCTCTGTGTCACTGGGTGCATCAGTGTCCTGCCAGCTCCATTGAAAGGCATAGTTGAAAAACTGATTAATTTTTGCAAAATATTTTTTTTGGGTCCAAGTGAAATGGTGGAAAATGTAATGGTCTTACTACTGGCAAAATTTCTCTTGAAAAAAG
The DNA here is from genome assembly GCA_037306005.1 of Rhinophrynus dorsalis. Lineage (NCBI taxonomy): Eukaryota > Metazoa > Chordata > Amphibia > Anura > Rhinophrynidae > Rhinophrynus > Rhinophrynus dorsalis. The sequence continues at coordinate 368,702,654 of CM074721.1, forward strand.
TGGAAAGCTACATGGTTTATATGAAATTTCTTGTGACCTTTCACCTTTCATCTATCTGATCTTACCTACTATGTATATCAAGCTCACAGGTCTATAATTTCCTGGTTTAGATCTTGCCACTTTTTCTTATAATGGTACTTCTCTATGGCAAAGTGGTCTCCACACATTGCCAGACACACTTCGTCATTGCATTGAATTTTAGTGCATCTACCGACTAGAGTAACTGTGGGACAAGCAAAACTGCATAATACAGGACACATAAAACTTCTCATCAATTTAAATGGGACAAAACCTTAAATTCTAGAGAGGCCTTTAGAGCATTACATTGCAATTGGAGACCTCTGTAGCATTCAATGAGTTAAAAACATCTCTTTAAATCAGTTTGACTTTGGAGGAATTTTATTTATCATTTCTGTTTCAGTTGTCCCAAAATTACTAGAGAGAAAGATATTTGTCCTGAGGGTGAATGTATCATCAAGTCATTTTTTAACTGGCATGGGAAAGATGTTCAGCAAGGTTTGCATTTTCAATTGTCAGGAAGAGTACTTACCTGGGACATATGGTCACAGGTGGGGAGGAGTTACAATATGATTGATTCAGAGACAGAAGGGCTGAGCTAGTTTAGGTTTAGAGATGTTAGATAGGAAAGTTCCTTTTGGCTTTGGCCGTTGCATTCATCTAAACCTAGCAATGATCAGCATTATTTGGTACATGCCTTGGCCTCTTAACTCTGACTGTATTGTTTAAAAACACTTGAAAAAAACTCAGCATATTGTTGAAAAAGATGCAATTTTGGAGTTATAGTTAGTGCAAGACCTGCTTATGTGTAAAGCATTTATCAGTGAAACGATCATTATGGAAACATTGTTCAGTAGCCTGGGTAACAAGCTGAAATGAGCAAAATAGTTGTATTTGTTTTTAACTCATACTGAACATGAAACACGTTTGTGCAATATGTTCCATTTTGCTTGCTATTTACTAGCACAGACTGCAGAGAAAGTGATTGCATGATGTTTGGTAAATTTGAGAAAAAGCAGATTTACTTACATTTAGATATACATAAAATAGGTTCTTGTCCTTGCCACTCCTCTGCGCAAGGCAGAAGACATTCTTCAATGGTTAGTAGGAGGCAGGACTTGTCGATAACTCTTCCCCATGCTCTCTCACGTTCCCTTTGTTTATCTTTCCCCTTCTCCCTAGCTCTCTCTCTCTCCCCCATTCTCATTCTCCATCTCTCCTCTTCTCTTGTGCTCTCTCTTTCCCTCTCTGTCTCTCCCCTTCTTGCCTTGTTCCCACTCCCTCTCTCTTTTGTACTTTCAAGTACTCTAGCCCCCTCCATCTTCTAATACTTTTCATTACTCCCTCACTCACACTTGTGTGCATTTAAGTGCTCCCCTTCCCACTTTCCACATGCAATGTATTTGGACAAATCTAAACATGTTTATGGGTCCTGTGAATCACTCTGCAAAGTGAATACCTGATGTTTATCTCATCTCTAGTACCAGGGCTATAATGGCGCCATGTGCTGCTTTCTGTAACACGTGTTGGTGCCATAGACAATAAGGATTGTGCAGTGCCTCTAATTTCATTATTTTTGTTACTAGCGCCAGGCTTTTAAAGCAAGTGCCGCTTTCTTTCTAAGGCCATGACCCTTACAAAGTTCCTGTAACTGTCACGTGCCCCTCTGTGGTCAAGTGTGCATCTCTGCTAATACCACCTCTACCTGCTCTCAATTTTTCTCCTTGCAAACTACATCTTCAGGTTCTACCTGACTCTCCAGTCTCTTTTTTCTTTCTGCATTTCATCTTTTCCACTCTTTTCTTCATATTTCTCTACAATTCAAATATATGTATATTAAATTAAATCATAAATTGTTTTTATAAGATACAAGTCGCATGTTTTATTTGTAGAAAATGTCAAATGTTGGTATACATAATGTGTAAAGCTTTCCGTAGAAGTAAAATTGAGTATGTAACCTTAAACTAAATTTGAGTTTGACATGCCTGTTGTAAGATATAAATGTAATTACAACCAAAGTGTAGAAAATGCGCACAGATGTATTTTGTTTTCTTAAAGGTAAATGAGTATTAGAATATAACCATGCTGTCTGTGATTACAATTGTAAACTGTGGATCTCATCTGAAATGGCTGACAATTTGTACTCTCGATATCCTCATCCTATATAATAATTTGCTAGGATGTTTGTCACAATGCAGTCATGCGCAGAAGAGACTGGCCGCGTTTGGACAGTCTCTACTGCGCAGCATTACATTGCGTGAGTGAGGGGAAGCAAGACTGAATCGAGTGGAGCAGTGAGGGAGTGGCCTCTTAACCCTTTGAGTTCCAGAGGGGTACGCAACACATTGGCACTCAAAGGGTTAACATTACCTGGACCTTGGCCCATGTACATGGGCTTTTACACTAGTCTTCAATAATACAGTACACTATTGATAGCAGGTGGCACTGAATTTCCTTTTATTTATCAGGTTTACTTGAACAATCTTGAGCTTGCTGTTGCTGGTTGCTTTTGCTCTATATCCCTGTCTAGATGTGTTGTATGTTATGTCATAACAATAAGTATATCATCCTCAGACATGAATGCAGGGGAGGTCAGCAGAAAGTAGAGGATGATCAACAGCTCACTTTCCTCACTGTAATCTCCAGGGTTCAGTATCCATTAAAAATTATTATTTTCATTTAGAATCAAGCATATCACATTTTCAGGCATGGAGATAACTTTATACTTTATCAAGTACAATTTTCATGATGGAAATTTGTTTAACTGTAACTCTTATCCTGTTCATTCAACCTCTTCGCCCACACATTCATGAGTGTTTTGGTTTAAAGGAACACCGACACTTAAAAGAATCTAGGGTTATGCACAGTTAAAAATACAGTTTTGGTAATGGGAAGCAGTCTAATAACTCTATAGTTACCTCACAACTATGGGAACCAAGTCCCCACAGAATAAAACACTCCCAACCTTGCACTGGTTGCCTTACAGATCTTGAATCATAGGGCTTGGTGATGTATGTAATTCATTTAATGTTTATAGGAGAGGAGTCAATACTGATATAATCTCCACAGAAGCTTGTGTCAGCAAAGGCCCTATCCCATTACACATTAATGCCCCTTGTAATCTGAATTATCCCTCAAAGGGCAACCATCCATTTTTTTTCACCCCGCCCCCACACATACCTTAATAGGACCATAAAATCATAATGGCCCCTATGAATTTTGTCCTTCGCCTTTTTTTAAAGGGGCAACACAATCGGTCAGTCCTGGATATAACATTCATGGAGGTGGAAATGGCAGATGCTGACAGTTGTTTCAAACTGAGGCAGGCAAAAAAGGTGAACCTACTTAAACCTTTAATGACCAGTAGGATGCACAATGCATTGCTAGGCAGTTTATTTCACAACCTTCCAGTCCTTACAGGGTTAAGATTACCATGTGTAAGTGGCACCCTTAGCCTATGGGCATGATATACAAGACTGAATGAAGATGTTATCTTTTGAACTAAGACTTCATAGGGGCTATTAGGATTTGGTTGCATAATAAGGTAAATGTATGTGTGGGGGTATTATTAGGAGGTGTTACTTAATCCTTTGAATACAAAGCAATCTGTTTCATACTCCTCTGGCACTCAAAGGGTTAATAGATAATGGAATGGACAGACTAGATGGACCAGTTTTTTAATATACATTGACAATGTCCCTAGCATCCAAGAGGTTTTCGTCCATTCATCATCCGTTCATTCTAATTAAGACCAAAACTTAATCTATCGTATTTGTTATATGGATGGTTGTGTTTAATGTACATATGAACCCCAAAAAGGCTGAGATAAAGAGGATAAGGTTACAATATGGATTCCTAAAACTCAGGAAGCTGATGTACTAAGATGAAAGGAAACAATTTCCCTAGAGTACAAGTACAAATTCCCATTGACATTGAGTTGCAGATTTTAACCCCTTGAATACTGGGGAGGGCTCAAACAAATTTCACCACAATGCATTGGTGAATTCTGGGGGAAACCAAGTGCACCACAGGGGAACAATAAAATATCCAGGAATTCCCATTGAAATATACTGAAACCTCTGTGGCAGTTGAAGGGTTAAACGAGCACATTGGGTTCAAATAAAAAAATTGCAATGGTTAAAAGCTTCATTTAAATAACACAGAAATGTTTATTCTGGGAATGGGAGCTTGTCCCCTATGGCGCAGTTGGTTGATATGCTCAAGAATGCCTGCACTTTCCTTTTGGATATTAGGCCTCAATGATGTCTAGGTAAAGAGATCCGAGCCTATATCATTCATGCCTAAACTAACATATTCCAATAAGGTCATTAAGATAAACAATTATTTCCTCTGCTAAGATATCCAGTGATTACTAGGTTTGGAAAAGAAAGCATGATATGATTATGAAGATTGTGCAGATTAATCTAAAACGTTTGTAAGACTTATGTTTGGAGACAGATAAGAGCCAAAAAAGTATTTGCACTAATATCAGAAAACTTCCAAAACACAGTACTTTGATAACAAGGCTTAACAGAAAATAAGATAACTAACGACAGCAATATTTACCATTGAGATAAAGAAGATGTCTGCAGTAAGAGATATATTAGTAGGCCAGCTAATTTAACCCTTTGAGTGCCAGAGCGGTACAGAACATTTGAGAACCCTTAGGCTTAAATTTATAATAGCAAACTGGAGTTATTCTGGTGTAAACCAACTGCACCATAGGGCACAAATAAAGATTCCTGAATTCCCATACACTTGAATAGAGATGTTTAACCCCTTAAATGCTAGTGTGGTCTCCAGTGCACTGCTTTGAAATGTATTGGAGACCTTTCTAATAATTGAGGGGTTAACAGCACAATTTAATTTAACAGGAATGTATTGATTGTCCTCTATGGTGCAGTTGGTTTACTCCTGAATAACTCTGCTTTTATAAATATGGACTTTTTTTTTGTAAGTTTTTGTGGCATGTCTGGCAGTTTTGGCATTTCTGTATATGCCAAAGTGTAAAACAAAAGGATTTGCTAGTGATTTAACACAGTGTGGCTTATGTGCTAAGATACTTGGTGCAACTGGTAAGTGACCAAGTGTGGGAAAGAAAACAAATAAACATTCTTAAGCTTTTAACCCCTTCAGTGGTAGATACGTCTCCAATACATCACTTTGTACTGCACTGGAGGCTTATCTAGTTTGCAAGGGGTTAAAAGGCAAATTTCCCTTTCATCCAATGTGGTGCACAAGAACCATGGGGTATAGTATCCTCCACCCAGGAGGCAGAGCACTTGCCTTAAAGAGCTCTCTGGAGGCAGAGACTCCCTCACTACTCAACTTTACCCCCAACAGATATGCTCAAGTAAATTCAAAGCAGGTGCATCAGGGCAAAGATTCTCATAACTAGCCTTTTTGTTTTCTTAACTTAAATGGGGCTGAAGGTCTCTGAGGCTTCTGACTCGAGTTTGTTATCCCGAGACATATTTAATAGGTTTTTCTTCCTCATAATTTCTCGGGCCAGGTATTCTTGGAGGAATAGAAATCCCATGATAAGATACTTTTTATTTCCAGACTATTTTCTCTTATATCCCTTATCTCCTGATGTCCTATTTGCTTTCCGGCAGGAAATTTCATCCATGGAGAACCATGAGATTTTCCATATTTTCAGTAGGAGCAGAGGAAAATCTGCAAAAATGCTTCCATTTCCCCCCTATTTAAATAAATGAGGCAAGACTTCATGCTCACATACTATCTAAACCTATCATTTTCTGCACTCCGGTGTGGTGTGTTTTAGAAGAAAAGCAGAGTGGAAGGATACAGAGAGAGAGAGAGAGAGAGATAGAAATTGAAATCAAATAAAATACAAAAATAAGTGGTTACTTAGTGGTTTATAGTGCTTGTTGACACAGTGACCACTACCACTGTTGGATGGACCCTAAGGCTAGTAACTTAGTCTCTGCTGAGAAGTGTGTCACTAACAAAAACAGTGGCTCCACCGGTTCTAAAGAGACTGGGAACCCACATCCCTAATTCTAATGAGGAAGAGTTCCCCAACATTACCAATAGACCGTGAAGATGATAATGGAGAAGAAAAAGGCCATTCTTGTACATGTCTCCCCTAACTGAAATCATGGGTATGGGAATATGTTTCCCTTGGGGCAGACACAGTGCCATCATCAGCAACTGTACTGTGCACGATTTCTGACAAGATTCTGAAAAAGGTAAAGGACTTTGGCACAACGGCCCAGATTAAGCCAAAAAATATATTTCTAGCTTTGTATATGCTGCAAGTCTGATCCTGCAACAAATTATTTACTCTGGGTTTTGGCTTCTAGGTACACTTGGACAAAATCAGGGATTTTGTTAGCATATAATCAGGTGTATGATTAAACAATTATACCAATCAGGTGCTAATAATCATTGATTTAATATGTGGGTTGAAATACAATCATTAACTTAAACAGAAACAGCTGTATAGGAGGAATAAAACTAGGTGAGGAACAGCCATACTCAAGGGGAGGTTTCTGAAGACAGTTTAATGTCAAAAGTCATACACCATTGCAAAAATGAGCACAACAATAAGATGCAAGGTAGTTATATTGCATCAGCAAGGTCTCTCCTAGGCAGAAATTTCAAGGCAATCAGGGGTTTCTGGATGTGCTGTCCAAGCTCTTTTGAAAACCACAAAGAAACAGGTAATGTTGAGGACTGTAGACACAGTGGTCGGCCAAGGAAACAGCAGGGGAGACACACATCATGCTTACTTCCCTTTGCAATTGGAAGATGTCCAGCATTGCAATCAGCTCAGAATTGGCAGAAAACAGTGGGATCCTGGTCCAATCATCTACTGTAAGTAGATGTCTGGTCAGAAGTGGTCTTCATGGAAGATGGAAGACCTAAGGTCAAAAAGCCATACCTCTGATGTGGAAACAAGGACAAGGGACGCAACTATACATGAAAATAGTTTGTTCGCCTCAGGGCTGGAGAATGGTACAAGAATGAGTGAAGCAGGTTAGATGCTAGTTTGGGGCTGCATTTCTGCAAATGGAGTTGGGGATTTGGTCAGAATTAATGGTCTCCTCAATGCTGAGAAGTACAGGCAGATATTTATCCATCATGCAATGCCATCAGAGAGGCATCTGATTGGCCCCATATTTATTCTGCTGCATGACAATGACCCCAAAGATACAGTCAAAGTCATTAAGAACTATCTTCAGTGTACAGAAGAACATGGAGTCCTGGAAGTGATGGTATGGCCCCCACAGAGCCCTGATCTCAACATCATCGAGTCTGTCTGGGATTACATGATGAAAAAAAAGCAACTGAGGCTGCCTAAATCCACAGAGAAACCTACCTGCCAAGTTCCTTAACAAACAGCATTTTTTTACACCTGCCTAACACTTTTGTACATTACTATATATATATATATATATATATATATATATACACCACACCAGTCCACTACCACCATACACATTCATTGCAGGTTGCATATTACTGCATAAATATAAATATATTTCTTATAGCAATTACTACCATTATCACGTGTGCATTAAATGTAAGCTGTCATTATGTTCAGATTATTGACATACATTAATTTGTGGTCCCAACAGTGGTAGATGGAAGCGACCCTTCACAACCCACCACCTCCTAATCCTCAGTGCTGCTATTTATAATGTATGTGGCCTTTTTTTCTTGTGGGTTTGTCCTTTTCTGCTACCTGCAAGTCAGACAGAATTAGAGGTTGATTAATTTTTGACAATGTTAGTCACCCAACATTGCTGCTTGATAGCCGTGTCCTACTGCCATTCACAATATAACCCGCTGCACTGAAAACATGCTAAGGATTTCCACAGTGGTACATTGCCAGTAGTCCATGGGGTTTCTGCCAAGAACATAGCTATCCTGCAAGTATGCTGAAACCATCTCACATGCAGTTGGACCACTCCTAGAAGCTACATGATGTTCCTGTGTATCAGTTACTAATATCAACCCATACTCTGGGAGAAAGAAATGTGGTGCCACCAGTACCACCTCCACCATCACCACAAAAGTTGGGTTGCTGTCCCTGAGACCAGTGAATTGCCTTGTATTCAGAAATATTTTGGGAATGGAATCTTCTGGTTGATGTTGCTGCTCCTGCTGCTGCTGCTGTTATAAATCCTTTGCTGCCTTAATTTTCAATATGTTGTCTAGCTGTTTTTTTACCCTAACTTTTTCCCTCTCATCCTCCAAAATGCAACTCTCCACTTCATCTACAAGCATGCCAAGAATCTGAACACAACTAACTTTAGCACATGGGCAAAGCAAGGTACATGCACCATATCACCCATTCTCAAGGCAGTGGATACTAGGGATGGGCAAAAATTTACATCACGTTTTTATAGTGAATAGGCAAAAAACACGTAAATCAATGGGTGGAAACTTTCTAGCCATTGAAAAATTGGCTACGAGTTTTGGCCAATGAGTTCTCTAAATCCTTTGTTTTCATCAAAATATTACAGCAGCATATCCAGTGACAACATCTTGGCAACCTTACCATTCCACAGACGTGCTTTGGGATTGCTTTTGTGAAGTATTTGACTCCTGCTTCAGAGCTCAGTAAGTGTGGGTTGGCCGTGCATGGCAGAAGAACCCTGTAACTTGATTTTTTTAACAACATGATTAGAGGAGGTAGTAGAGGTGGAGGCAGCATGTGTGGGCAGTCTATGACTTTTCCCATCTCCTATAGCAAACTCAGTCATACTCCTCTGCAGTAGGTGCTATTGGGAATGAACAAACTCTTGGAAATTTCTCTGGCATATCAATCCTATTATGTGCCCCAGAGCATCAGGAACATTTTTGAGTGCTTCTGCTGCTAGTACTGGCACCTCTGACTTGTTGATAGCATCTCTCCTAGTCAGTCCTGTGGTAATGCATCAGGTGTGATCTCACTGAGGAGATGCCAAGGTGTGATCCTGATTTCCCCCTGCTCACATGCTTTAAAAAAGGCAACAGATAGCAACATGCTTAGCTCTTGGAGCATGAGTGCCAAAATGCCTGCAGTTTAAGGAATAAGATCCCTCAACTCACTGCAATAATAACTATTGAAGATGTGGACTTAATGGGGATTACCGAGACCTGGTACAATGAAAAACAAAATGACTGGGAAGCAGAAATATCATGGTATTCTCTATTTAGAAAAGACAGGAAAGACAGAAAAGGAGGAGGGGTTGCCATTTATGTCAAAAATAGTTTAAAGGTTCATCTTATACAGGGCATGGAGGAGAACACAGAGACTGTTTTGATAACTTTAGAATATGGCAATATGATGGTCACTCATATAGGTGTGATGTATAGACCCCCAGGACAAGCAGAGTAGCTGGATCAACTGCTGGTCAAGGAAATAACTAAGATGACAGTGAAAGGGGAGGTTATTTTTCATGGGGGACTTTAATCTTTCTGATGTGGACTGGAAAAACCAAGCAGCAGGTTCAGCTGGGAGTAGAGATATACTATATCTCTTAGTCAGTTAGTAGACGCTGCGGAATTAGTTGGCGCTATATAAATAAAGAATAATAATAATAATAATAATAGACGAGTCGAATAGGAAGGAAGCCACATAAGATATATTATTTATTAATGGAGACTTGGTATCAGATGTAGCTGTAGGAAATTGTTTGGGCTCCAGTGATCATCAGTCTGTGTGGATTAACAAACACAGAGACTGAGTTGCGCCACACAAAAACAAAGGTTCTAGATTTTAGAAAGGCTGATTTCTCTAGAATGGAAACATTTTTATGTCAGTCTTTAACAACTTGGAGATCTATAGATGGAGTCCAGGAGAAACGTGATTATATGAAATGTGTTTTACTTAATGCAACAAAATGCACATTATCAGCAAGGGTAAAAGAAAATAAAAAAACACTGTGGTACTCCGCAGAAGCAGCAAATATAGTAAATGAGAAAAAAGAAGCATTTAAGTAATATAAGCAGATACAGAAGGAAGAAGATAGGTACCGGGACAAGACCAGGCTGAAGGAGGCCAAATGCATTATTACATGTGACAAATACAAACAGAGGAAAAAATTGCTCAGTCAATAAAAAAGGGGGATAAAACATTTTTTAGATATATAAGTGAAAGGATGAAAATGAAACAAGGAATAGTTAGACTGAAAACAAAAAATGGAAACTATGTAAATGAGAATAAAAGGCTATCTGACTGTCTCAATCAATATTTCTGTTCAGAAAAAATAAATGGCAAGACATGGGAAACATGCATGTTTATCTGAATTTGCTGGGTTTACAGCAGGGGGATCTTGTCAAACTAACGTCATAGATTTTTAACTAAAATTATAGGCCAAGTGGAAGCAGTAGATATAGCTCATCTAGATTTAAAGGCATAGTAATGTTTCATAATAAAAGCAGCTCTAATTATTCATCATAGTATTTGGACTGTGGAGATTGTTATTTCAGTTCTGTTAGAGTTGTAGTCCAAGAGTAATTCAATGACAAAGTATACCCCTCCCTCCCCTTTTACTGATGGTTATAACACTGTTCAGCCAGATCAGAAGGGAGGTGCCCAGGTAGACTGCAGAGAGGAACAATCTCCAATTAAGATAAGAGAAAAACCTGAAAAACTTGTCAAGGGGGGCAGGGCCTTCATTGTCCTCATAGCAAGAAGATTGTCCCCTTCTGTTATCTGTCTGGTCTTACAACCAGATTCTACATCTGAGAAGAGATGGCTTACACTAGGTAAAAGGGGCGGGAGGGAGAAACTTTGCTTGTGAATATCTCTCAAACCATAAAGGTTTGACAGATAAGGCTTATATCGTTCTTCATGTTTTTTTAATACCTACAAAATAAAATAAAGATAAAACTAAGTATTACTACACCTTTCAGTAAAGCATGTGACACTGTCCCTCATAGAAGACTCATTAATAAATTGCAGTGTTTGGGTCTGGATGTAAAAATAGTTAAATGGATAAGGCAATGGCTGAGTGACAGGAGACAGTGGGTGGTAGTCAGTAGTGAATATTCGGACTAAAGGTGAGTTACTAGTGTGGTACCTCAGGGATCTGTACTGGAACCCATTCTTTTTAATATTTTTATTAATGATATTGCAAAAGGTCATCAATGTAAGGAATGCTGTTTTGCAGATGGTACAATGATCTGCAATCGGGTAGACAATCCAAGGTGAATAAGCCAAATGATAAATTATGTATGTAAATTATAGTGTGGCAGCTGCAGTTTAATGTTGATAAATGTAAAATAATGCACTTGGGACATAAAAAGCCAAAGGAAAAATATACTATTAAGGCTAATGTACTGTCAGAGACAATAGAGGAAAGGGATATGGGAGTAATTATTTCTAATGACTTAAAGGTAGGCAGACAATGTAATAAAGCAGTGGGGAATGCAAGCAGGGTGCTGAGTTGTATAGCTAGGGGCATTAGTAGCAAAAAAAGGGAAGTGGTCATGCCACTCTTCAGATTTCTAGTTAGACCTCACCTATAGCATAGTGTACAGTACTGGAGACCCCATCTCCAAAAGAGTATAGACACGCTAGAGAAAATTCAGAGAACGGCTACTAAAATGGTGACTGGTTTACAGGAAAAGAAATATCAGGATAGACTAATCTATCTGAACATGTATAGCTTGGAGGAGAGAGAGGGGATATGATAGAAACATTAAATTACATGAAGGGATTCAAGTGCAGGAGAGAAGTACATTTCGAAGGAGTAAAAAATGCTAGGACAAGAGGCCATAGTCTAAAACTAGAGGGACACAGGTTTAAATGTAATGTAAGAAAGTTTTTCTTCATTGAGAGGGTAGTAGATAAGTGGAATAGCCTACCAGCAGAAGTGGTAGAAATGACAGAATTTAAGTATGCATGAGATAGGCATAAGGCTGTCCTTAAAATAAGAAATTACCAAGGACCAAATAAGGTTTGAGGTTTTTACAGTAGAAAAATGGGCAGACTAGATGGGCTGAATGGTTCTTATCTGCCGTCAAATTCTATGTTTATATGAGTGAAGTATCTCCATAGTGTGGATTTCCTTGACTGAGGGGTTCCTAAAGGGCTGCTTCCACTACTGGGGCTAGGTGTTGTTGAAATCATACTACTACTAGGTGTCAAATGTGCTGCACCTCCAACAGCAGCAGAGGCCCTTGTCATACCTAAGGTTGTGGATGTTGATAATCTGTGTTGTTGCTGCTGGTTACGCAACACTAGTGTGCGTGGCTGAGTGGCACTTGGACTTGAACGTGGTGACGATGCTGATGATGACTGACAGAATGACTGTGTATTTTTGGGCATCTTTGCTTGTCCAGGGTCAGACTTTCCAATTGTTTTCTCTAACAGTTTATAGGTAAGCAAAAGTAAAAAGAACAGAAAGACAGCTGTGCTGTACTAGCACTCACTTCAGATAAGAAATCTACCAGTAGGTGTGTTTGAGTAATGGACTTAATTTTTATTATGTACTGATAAAATCATGGGTGAAGGAACAGCGATATAAACATGCTAAAACCAGTGAAAATCTCATTCATGTTATAGTTACTACCGGAGCACAATCCTTCTTGTCAAGAAATATCAACTAAATCTTTCAACCTGAAAATCACAAAGCAAATAATGCAAATTGGTAGAAAGTGAATACTTCAATCTACAGAATGCAATTATAAATAAAGCTTGTTGTACATACAAGTGCTAAGATCGTTGTGATTTTTATGGTTATGGTGAAATCAAAACTATTTAGATTCAAGGTACTGATGAAAAATTTTAGTAGATAAATATTAAACTAACACTAAATAGATGCAACTGATGTTAAAGATATCAATCTATGTGCTCAAACAGTGGTAAAAAAAACACTCCAGGTAAAAGCCTACAACATCAGAGCCATTCGAAGTCAGTTTATAATGTAGATTCACCAGTCATCTGCAGGTTAACAAACTGCTAATATATTGTGGAGACAACACTATAGCCGTCCAGTTATTCTGAATTATGACCGGATAGATGCTGTCAAGATAATGAACTCGCTCATCAATTAAAGTACAAAGGATATACTTTCAATAGTCGGCTATTCAAGGCAGAATCACAGAGTTTATGGCTATGGAAATAATAAATAATCCTCAAATATCTATGAGCAAAGTTTTAGTCATCAATCACTGCATAGAGATACAAATAATGATCAAGTTGCTACAGATTAATCACTGCTAATAAAACAAAAACAAAATTGGAATGCTCCGCTATCCAGGAATGGCCTCATGTGCTTTTGCTCATGGCTGATTCACAGAGCCCAAAAGGCATCACCAGATATTCATAGTGACCTGATCTGGTATTGAATGCCATTTTCCACTCATCACCGGCCCTTATTCTTATCAAGTTATAAGCAGCCCATAAATCTAGCTTGGTAAAGATGGAGGAGCCATTCAATCTGTCAGACAGCTCTGTAATGTGTGGTTTAGGATAGGCGTTTTTGGGCATAAGTTTATTCAGTCCATGATAATCTATACATGGTCGTAATTTGCCAGTTTTATTTTCACAAAGAAGAAACCAGCCCCAGCGGGCGAGGATGACTTCCGGATAATACCCCTTTCTAGGCCATCTGAAATCTACCCCTCTATGGCCCGATTCTCCTAGCAGGACAACGGGTAAGCACAACCCCGAGGAGGAACGGCACCAGGAGGCAGATCAACAGCGCAATCACACGCCAGATGCGGTGGCAAAGCACTAGCCTCTCCCTTACTGAAGACATCTCTGAACTGGCAGTATTCAGATGGCATGGAGGGAGAGGAACACATAATCTTGGTGGGGTGGGAAATACGATGTTTGTCACAGAATTCAGACCATGCCGTAATTTCACAAGCCTACCAGTTGAACCTGGGGTTGTGCAGATGTAACCATGGAAACCCCAGGATAACGGCATGGTGAGGGGATTGGATAATCTGGAAACGTTGTTTCTCGGAATGAAGCTCCCCAGTATGCAAAGATAGAGGTATCGTTTCCATAGTCATTTGGGCCGGTACCAACGGCCTGCCATCAATGGCCTCTATAGTCAAGGGAGATTATTTCTCAACCAGTGGAATTTTGTGAGAGGCAGCAAATAAATCGTCCATAAAATATCCGGCAGCGCCGGAATCGACTAGGCCCAGAATTTCCACTGTGAGTTCTGCCCATGAAATTACAGTCTGGATAGTAGGCTTCTGACTAGTCGGATCTAGGGACTGCTGAACGCCACCTAGGGCCTGTCCCCCAAGGTACCCTAAGTGCATTCGTTTCCCGGCCGTGTATCGCATGAATGAAGCAAACGACCAGCTTGGCCACAATATAGACAGAGTCCCTGTCTACGGTGATGAGCCCTTTCCTCCTTTGACAGTCTAGTAAACCCTAATTGCATAGGTTCACTATTCTCACAGGTACGTTCAGGAGGCTTGGGAGGTGAGGGAGGCATGGGTGGGAAGCTTGGTCTTGCTAGTCCCAAATCTCTGGCCCTTTGCATACGGTCCTTAGCTGCCAAATTGAGAAATCAATAAACTCATCTAGATCAGTCGGCAGTTCTCTGGCTGCCATTTCATCCTTAATGCACTTGCCAAGTCCACCTTCCAGCCCACCTCTGCTGCTAATGTACAAAATTCAATGGCATAATCAGCAACCGTGTGAGACCCCTGCTGGATCTCCATTAGTTTTTTTGCAGCAGAGGCGGCTCTCCCAGGGACTTCAAATACTCTATGAAACACCCTTAAGAACTCGCTGAAGTTCCTTGTACATGGTTTTGTTACCTTCCGTAAGGGATTTGCCCAAGCCAGTGCTCTGCCCGTCAGCAATGAAATCATGAAGCCCACCTTACTACGGTCGCTAGGAAACGCTTGAGGGGTTAATTCTAGGAAGATCTCCAATTGATTTATGAACCCTCTGCACAGGGTGGGTTCGCCTTCGTACCTTAAAGGTAGTGGAGCTGTAGCAGTCAACCCTCTTTTTGAGTTAGTTTGCAACAAGGACTGAGCTCTCGGTGTCAAAACGGGGGAGACCACCGGGGCTGGCACTGGTTTATCCAAGTGGGCTGTGCTCTCTAGAATTGTTTGAATGGCCAACGCCAACTGGTCCTAACGCTATTCATGTAAATCCATCCTCCAGTATATACATTGTGCATTACCATCACCTGTACCGTCTGAGGTCATGTCCCTTTCGTACTGTTACGGTTTAGTACACTCAGAAACGGAAGGTTTTGGTAAAACACAGTTTTATTAGCACGCAAAGAATAACAGTAACCCTTGCGGGTCCAGCATACAGATAAATAGAAAACTGACACAGGACAGGTTACAAAGATATGATTATCCCACATGGGTCCAGTATGTAAAGACAATATACAATACTGACACAGGTCAGGTACAGTTCGTATGATACAGTGTGAATATGTCAGAAAGATACTATTAGGCCAGGAACAGCTAATTGGCCCTAATAGTGGAAGGCCCAAGGTATACTCTCTACGTAGAGAGTGACAATAGCAACTGTAATCACCAAGGAGCAGGAAAGCCAGAATATGAGACTGGCTACAAGACACCAGAGGAAGGTGGCTACCAGCGGTACTGAGAACGCCAACCGGGGACTGCAGGTTTTCGCGACCCAAGTGCACTGCACCGGATGGTGCAGCGTAATGCCAAACTGAGACAGCAATGGATAATGGCCCAAGTGCACAGCACCGTAAGGAGCAACGTATGCCAAACTTAGACTACCGTGGATATAGATCCAAGTGCACTGCACCGCCCCGCAAGGGGTTAACGAACGCTCCGGTCTGCAGATGTAGAAATAGCCTGAGGCGCCCAACAGTAACCCAACCTCAGGGACAGCAGTAACAGACCAAGCGACCATGGTGCAACCGGCGACACTACCGGAATGGAGCAACAGACACTTATGAGACAACGGGTCACGGACAGGACTATCTGCACAGAACCAAGGCAACCCGGAGGTCTGGTACAGACCACAGAGAGCGTGTGAGCAACTCAGGCCACACAGCAGAAGCAGGACATCTTCCAAGCAGGAACAGTACATGGAGCAGGAACTTCAGCTGAACCGGGTCAGTACATGGAGCAGGAACATCAGCCAACGTAAGTCAAGCCGGGTTGGTACACAGAGCAGTAACGTTAGCCAAGCCAGGCCGGTACACAGAGCAGGAACATCAGCCAATCCGGGTCGGTACACAGAGCAGGAACGGTAAACAGGCAGAATAGTCAGACAGTCCGGGTCATACACTGGTATCATACGAAAGTAACGGAACAAGCGCTAGGCAATGGAAACACCACGAAACGGCAGCACATAAGTGACAGCCCAGAGTAAATAAAGGCTGTCACTGGGAGGAGCAAAGACACTGCAGCCAATAAAAGACATCAGGATGTAAACATGTGTCAAAATGTTGCCTGTATAGCACAGGCACCGTGATAATGTAGGTGTTAGTACCTGTTCCTCTTCAGGAATGATTCATGAAAATGTAATCCAATGTTTTTGTCAATACTAAAAATGATGACAACTCTGTACTTGAAGCATCTTACCCATTTCGTTCACATGCCCTGAATGAAGTCTTTTGCCCTTCATCTCTTCATCGCTGCTATATATCCAGCGGAATTGTTGGCATCCCTACACATAAAGGACACTTATTTGTATATTCCCATTCATGGAGATCATCAGCACTTTCTTCGATTTATTTCATTTTCAGTTCACTACCCTTCATTTTGGGATGACGTTGGGTCCGTGTGGTTTTTACACATCTTGGCAGCCTTGGCTGGCCACATTCATTCTCTAGGGATTTTTCTTACTCTCTATCTGAACAACTAGTGACAGCAGGATAGGTCAGCTGCCTGTGCCTGCTGCAAGATGTGCTGTCCTTGCTGCCAGTGCCACCATTTCTGTACCTGCAGCCACTAGTGTACCTGCTGCCAGGCATGCTGCCCCTGCTGCCACTAGTGCTGTACCTGCTGCCAGACGTGCTGTACCTGCTGCCAGAGGTGCTGCCCCTGCTGCCACTAGTGCTGTACCTGCTGCCAGATATGCTGCCCCTGCTGCCACTAGTGCTGTACCTGCTGCCAGACGTGCTGCCCCTGCTGCCACCAGTGCTGTACCTACAACCACCATTGCTGTACCTGCAACCACTATTGCTGTACCTGCTGCCAGATGTGCTGCCCCTCCTGCCACCAGCGCTGTACCTGCTGCCAGTGCTGAGCCGGAGTGGTAGGGGAAACATTTGACAGCATCCAGACTAGTGGTCAAGGGAGCCCACACCATTCCTCTGGCTCTGGGAGTCCTCCTCACCTTCCCTTCACCACAGTGTCCAGGTGGAACATGATCCTGAAGAGGCCAGAACTGGTGTTGGGGAGGAGAGCAGGTTCAGAATTAACACCACCACCACCAGCAGGAGCACAGATCAGCTGCCTGTGCCTGCTGCTACTGCTGCTAGTCTGCCTTCTTCCTCAGGCCAAAAGGAAATGCTCATCACCTCCTCCAAGCAGCAGTGAGATGTCTGTAATAGAGCAGCAGCACGGAGGGACTAGTGGGGGTGATGATGATGGAGAAGCTGGGGTGCAAAAGACATTGATGGCCTTTTTAGCAGAAACTGAAAAGGAATGGGAGACAGGGATGAGGATGGGCATCACCACCACCACTAGCAGTGACATTTTAGAATTAGAGGAATTTGCAACTGCTCTAATTCCTTCTGATGCTGAGATGCAAGGGCAGCAGGATGCTGAGGAGCAAGCTAGTGTGCTACAGACCACCGTGGACACAGTGGGAATGGGGTCAACAAATTATGCGGAACTAGGACAGGTTCCATTTGCCAGTGCCAGCAATACTCCTGGTCCTAGCTTCATTGCTGAATCTGAGCCAATAGCATCAACAGCAGCAACATTATCCACTGTCAGAGAAAATGAAGGGGAATGTGGAGGAGAAGAAGAAAGAGGCCATTCTTCTCCATCTGTTCCCTTCCCCCTGAAGTCATCATGGGTGTGGGACTATTTTTCTGTTGGGGCAGGCACAGTACAGTCATCAGCAGCGGCACTGTGCACAATTTGTGACAAGTCAGTGAGAAGAGGAAAGGAGGGAACACACCTTGGCACAAGCACCCTGATATCACACATAAAACACAGACACCATGACATTTACGTCAAACATGCCAAACACCCACCACAGAAATCAAGCACCTCTTTTGCTGTCCGTAACTCTCCAGAAAGGCAACAAGAGGCGAGGCAGAGATCAAAGAGGAGGAGGAATAGAACAACCCAGGCAGAGATTGGAAGTTCCATGTTGAGTGAAACAACTAGCTCGTCATCACCTTCTAAGGTAACTACATGTACAGATTCCATCCCGCAGAATATGCTATGATAGTGGCAGGGAGGGTTCATCATTACTGTTAAACTGTCGGCAAGTTGTCATGTGTCCTTAGCTGAGTCTGGACAAGGGGTATAGTGACAGCGGCAGTACTTGGTTTCGGGTGTCATGGTGTTCAGATAAAGTTGTGCCCCCAGATGTTATTTACCACACACACACTGTGCACATTGCAGTTGCTGATGAGATCCACAGTTCCTGCTCTCAAGGGAAAAAATATATTCACACACACACCCATGATTTTGGAGGAGGGACAGGTGGAAAAGATTTAATGGCCTATTTCTTCTTTTCTCCTCATAGACTAGAGGCTACTTATTGTGCTGCTACTGCCTCAGGCGCATCACTGGAGCCAGTCTTGGCAACTGGAACTTTCATCCTCCATCTTCCATGTGACTGCTATTGTTGATCCCATTCCCTTTCAGCTGCCTAATCATCCTGCTGCTTAAACAACTCAGCAGCAGCAGTAGGAACAGCAGTTGCAACACAGGACTCAGGAGGACATTTGACAGTGACCACACTGGCAAATATGACCTGCTGACATTTTTATTTTTTTCTCAGTGCTTGTGCTTTGAAAAAAAAAACATAGTCCTACAAAAAAAATAAACAGTTTTTGGGGGGTTTGTTTCTAACAAGAAGTGCTAAAATCAATGTTTCTTCAGGGCTTGTGCCTCTAAGAAGCCTAAGTCCTACAACTCAATGTTTCCTTAGGGCTTGTGCCAAATAAGCTTAAGTCCTACAAATCAATGTTTCCTCAGGGTTGGGCCTCTAACTGTCGGTGCTCAGCGGGTTTGCAGCAGCTGGGATCTACATACTTAAGCGCTGCAGTGGAGCCGGTGCTTATTTATATTGTAGGCTCCTTAGTGTTTTGTCTCAGTTCCTAGTTCTCTGCCCTGAACTTTTGGCTAGCTACCCGACCACTACAATTGATCGCAGCCTGCCCTGAACCTTTGGCTATTCACCTGACCACTATGTTGAATGCTGCCTGCCCTGACCCTTTGGCTACCCACCGGACCACTCCATTGTTTGCTGCCTGCCTGACCCTCTGGCTTTCTACTTGTCTACACTACTGATTCTACTGGTTGCTCATCTGGATTCCAACAAGTACCAGCTATTAATAGCTGGACTGTCACTATTGTTCTCCCTACATTCATATATATATATATATATATATATATATATATATATATATATATACTCAAAACACCAACCAATATTGGACCCACACTAGGGTTGGCGCCTTTTATAATCCCCACTGGTTGCTACTATCTAATACCACAAATTAAGAGAATACAAGGTATATCGCTATATCCTAATAACCCCTAGTGCAACGGGTTAGCAAATAGAATACCACCACAAACAACAAAGGAAAGCGCTACACCTTCCTTACCAAAATATATTATTGTTTATTTATTAGTCATATACCAATCTACAGATATTATATATCATTCACATATATTGTAATTAAAAACTTTCGGACACAAAATACATTTATATTATTGCTAGACCGTGATATCACTAATAACATCCATGCTCCTTCTTTGGAGCTAAAAAAAAATAAAATAAAAATACAAACTAAACTAAGGCTAAAAAATACAAATTATAAAAAAATTAAAGTTCCTTAGTGAGGAAAAAAATGTATATTGTTGTCCAATCTCTTGAATTTTTGTTGAAACACAAGTAATGAGTGCGGACTCCACTTTCCGCTTTTAGCGGTCGGGTACCTTTGATGTTATATTCCTTATTGCAAAGGATTTTATTGTCTTCACTGCAGTGCTTAGATTTCCATTTAAGCTGACTTATATTATAGTGAGTCCTTATAGCTATCACGGTCCCCGTGATTCCCTGTCAATCTTTTACTGTGTTACCTTTGCATTGGAGGAGGCTGATTGGCCCGCCCAGGATGTTCCTTTTTATACTGGCTCTTGGGCACTTGTCAGTTGCCCTTTCGTGGTGTTCCTGATCCTGCGCCTAGTTGCTGAGTTCCAGTGTCTCCTGTGTACCGACCCGGCTTGTCTGACTACTCTTCTGATCCTGCTCCGTGATTGACCCCGTTCTGGCTGACGACCCTGCTCCGTGATAGACCCGGTTCTGGCTGACGACCCTGCTCCGTGATTGACCCGGTTCTGGCTGACGACCCTGCTCCGTGATTGCTCCGTTCTCCGGCTGATGTTCCTGCTACCGTATCGATCCGGTTCCGGTTGACGTTCCTGTCCTGTGTGCTGTTCCGGTGTTCCTGTGCAGCTCTGGTCGCTCCGGCGACATTCTGAACTGTTTGGTATCTCACTGATCCTCTCTCGCTTCCGAGCTGTAGCCTGGAGTTGCTTTCCCATCCACTGTCTGCTGAGCTGTTCTCTGAACCAGATTAACCCGTGCAGTGCCTGTAGTCTCCGGTTACGTGCCTCATATATCGCTTGCCAAGCCTCTGGTTACCCTTTGAGTCTGCTACTCGTAGTGCCTTTTGACCAAGCCATACTATCACTTGCAGAGCACTGTACGTCCGGTGTTCGGCGCTGGTAGTCTGTCCGCTCTTGCAGTGTGGATTCTGTGCGACACCGGAATGGTGTCCTGGCTCTGCCTCACACACGCTCAGGGTGTACGTTATCTCCTGCACTTCCCAGTGCTCCGGCTCATTATAGCTTGTGCAGCAACCGTCTATCTTGGCATCCTCAGGGTGCCTGGGCACAATCCAGTTGGCACATGCAGGGTTACTACCAATTCACATTAAGGGCGATTCAGGTTCTGGTTACTTCAGCTCTAGCAGTAGCATTCCTCCTAAGCCCACGGTGGTGGTATTGGCTCAGCTCTGGGCAATAGGTGTGCTCCACTTTACTACTTTGAGAGTGATTCAGTGCAGACACTTTACTCCTTTCTCTCCATCCAGAGACTGTTATCATATCCTGGGTGTTGGCCAATCTAGGACTGAGTTACTCCAGTTGCTCCTGTTAACCCTTTGGGGTTATCTCCAGTCTATATATACATATATTCCTATCCTTGTATTGCACTTACTTTACTTGGTCTGTATTTGTCAATACTGATTATACCTGTGCTGGCCCCTAGGGCCACTGATCTATTATCCTGTTTCAATAAAACTGTGTTTTTACTTCATACCCTGGTCTGAGTGTCAGAAAACCATAACAATAGCGGGCAGAGTAACTCTGTCTTCTCACCATGTGGCTAAACGGATTATTATAGTACCTCTCCTGTCCTTATGGCTCACTATGTGCGTATTGCTGCTCGATCAACAATGTATCCATTCGGCACCTCCCGTCCGTCTCAAAACAGATCTAGTCAATATTCCAATTATAATTCAAGAGAAACAATGTCCTTCCAATGCGTTTCGTACCCCACACGGCACTTCTTCAGGGATATATAGGTAATATTATATATGACTAATAAATAGCAATAATATATTTTGGTAAGGAAGGTGTAGTGCTTTCCTTTGTTGTTTGTGGTGATATATATATATATATATATATATATATATATATATATATATATATAGCGAGAGAGAGAGCTTCTGCTATTCCTGGACTGTCTCTGTTGCTATGCCTCCCTCAGTTCCCGGGGCACTGTACATAGGGGTCTCGGTTTCAGTCCTGGTCACTACCTTTGTTACATTGTTGTGGAGGGCTTTTCCTGCTGTTGAGCTCCATTACCTTGCCTGGACCCCCTTTAGCTATCTTCTTACTGAATAAATTGGCTTTCTGCTACTTCTTTGTGGGGGGTTTCGTACCCATAGAGTACGGTACAGGAACGAGCCTGCATTACTGGATCAGGTGGGCCTTGTTCTTCTCCCATTTCTTGTTACACATAACCTACAGGGCAGGTAAGAAGAATGGGAAAGCTGGTGCCTTGTCACGGATGTACCCCAGTCTGCCTTTGATGAGCGAAACACCTTCTAGCACCGTTTTGCAGCCACACCATTTCCTACTACTGACAGACACTCTTCTGGATTGCATCCGTCAAATTATCACAGACAACCCAGATCCTGAGGGGTCTGACAGTCTGACCCTGTCTGAAGGTCTACTGTTCTGGCAACATCAAGTATTTTTGCCCAAACCGTTTCGACAAGAGGTCATGCAGTTGTTCCACGACTGTCTTACAACAGGTCATGGAGGGTATGCCAAAACGATGGAAGAGATACACCGTTATTTCTGGTGGCCTGGCCTGGGGGGGGCATCTACATCTGCGTGACTACTTGTGACACGTGTCAGAATGAAGGTCAGGCACAGTAAACCCTCAGGATTACTACACCCATTACCTGTCCCATATGGCTCTTGGCAGGATGTCACGTTGGATTTCATATCAGACTTGCCTCTATCCAACCAACTGAATACCATACTAGTGGTGGTAGACTGCTTCACGAAGATGGCTCCTTTCCTGCCAACCAAAGGACTACCCACTGCTGCTCATAAAGCTACTCTATTCCTGAAGGAGATATTTCGATTCCATGGAGTCCCTTTGTCAATCACTTTGGATCGAAGTCCCCAGTTAATTTCCAAGATTTTATGTTCTTTCTGCTCTAACTTCTCCATCACCTGTAACCTATCTTCTGGTTATGACCCAGAGACTAAAGTGCAAACTGAGCAAACTAATTGGACCCTAGAACAATATCTTCGTTGTTATACAGAACATCTTCAGGGTGACTGGAGTTGCTTTCTTCCTTTGGCAGAATTTGCTTACAGCCACCAAATACACAACTCCGCCCATACTACCTGGTTCCATACTCTTTATGGCTACCACCCTAGGACTATTCCTGGACTACTTCCAGATCCTGCTGTGCCAGATTTGGCTCCATGTTTTCAATGCCTACAGTTATGCCAAAGACTACTGTATAAAGTTTTGTCTGCCTCAAAACATTCTAACAAACAGGCAGATGGCCATTGTGTGCAAAGTCCTACCTACTCAGTGGCTGACAAGGTCTGGCTGTCCTCCACCTATCTATGCCTCTCTTGCCCGACTCGGAAACTGGGTCCTCATTTTCTTGGACTGTACGTGATTACAAGGATCATTTACCCGGTAGCAGTTTGGCTTGCTCTACCTTCCTCGATACGAGTGCATCCCACCTTTCATGTGTCTCATTTGAAGCCATGGAGACCTAGCACATATCCAGGACGTGAGTCGAGTCGATCCCCACCTGTGTAAGTCCAGGGACACGAGGTGTATGAAGTGCAGAAGATCCTGGACTCACGCCTTCAGGGGTGGAGACAGGAATATCTCGTACACTGGTCTGGTTATGGACCTGAGGAGAGGTCTTGGGAACCGTCTAGATTTGTCCATGCTCCTGCACGGCTGCATTCCTTTCAGCGGGCCCATCCTTTTAAGCCCCGTTCTTCTCGTGTCTAGGGGCCACTCCTCAGGGGAGGGCTCTGTAGGCACTTGGTGGGTTTGTGGCAGCTTGGATCGGGGTGTTGTGACGTCAGGCATTGTTGCATCATTCATGATGCGCGGGGTGGGGGTGTCTCGTCGTAGTGCAGCTGGCACTTAGTTATACTGTAAGCTCCTTAGTGTTTGGTCTCAGTTCCTAGTTTTCTGCTCTGAACCTTTGGCTATCTACCTGACCACTCCAATTGATCGCTGCCTGTCCTGACCCATGGGCTACCCACCTGACCACTCCATTGTTTGCTGCCTGCCTGACCCTCTGGCTTTCTACCTCTCTACTGGTTGCTCATCTGGATTCCAAAAAGTACTGGGGGGTTTCTATTAATACCTGGACTCTCACTATTGTTCTCCCTACATATATATATATATATATATATATATATATATATATATCTGCTGCTATTCCTAGACTGTCTCTGTTGCTATGCCTCCCTCAGTTCCCAGGGCACTGTACATAGGGGTCTCGGTTTCAGTCCGGGTTACTACCTTTGTTACATTACTGTGGAGGGCTTTTCCTGCTATTGGGTTCTATTACCTTGCCTGGACCCCCTTTAGCTATCTTCTTACTGAATATATTGGCTTTCTGCTAGTTCTTTGTTGGGGGTTTTGTACCCATAGAGTATGGTACAGCAAGCGTACATACCTAACCTTCTAGTTTACTGACACAACAAATCTAACAAACCATCCTTTACAAAATACTCTATCAGTCAAGTATCAGTCCACCCCAGTGGCAGCTTATGTCAGGGGTTCCTGTTGCTATTACTTTACATACAAATTTCTTATTTTATTTTATTGATTTATTTAACTGTCTCTCCAATAGCAGTCAAGAACCCCCCCCCAAAACAAATTCCCTGTTCAAATAATTCATTCATTCGCCAACACAGGCACCTTCCTCAGATCCCTTTTATACCACGTATTGTTATTTTTTTTTATTGTATATAGTATTTATTTTCTGTTAACTACCCACCCAGTCCCAGTAAACCATCCCCCCAAAAATCATCCCCTGATTCTTTCCCACCAACACAGACACTCTCATACCCCTTTTATACTATGCCTTTGGGAAATAAAATAATATTTGCTATGTGTTGTGTGTAACTTCTATGTTCCCACTGATTTCAATGGAATGAGCTAGGCAAAAAAAAGCGTAAAATCAGCACTTTTCGCAGGAGATTTTTCACCAAGCGGAAAGTGCCATTTTTTGCCAATTTCAGTTTAAGGAGTGAATTTTCGCCCATCCCTAGCTGGAAGGACAATGTAGTTCTATGGTCACAGTGAGAAAAGTTGGGATGGGTGAAAGCTCTGCCATGTTCCCACGAGAAATCCCTTGAAAACCACATTGTTTTTCACTTTTTCTCGGGAAAATCTACTTTAAAACAAACTATTTAAATCTTTGTATTTTTTGTCCATTAGCAAAAATTCTTTGCCATTTTTTTCAATGGCTAGAAAGTTTCAGCTGCCCCTGCTGCCACCTTTGCTGTACTTGCTGTCAGACATGCTGCCCCTGCTGCCACTAGTGCTATGCCTGCTGTCAGACATGCTGCCCCTGCAGCCACCAGTGCTGTGCCTGCTGCCAGTGCTGAACCTGCTGCCAACAATACTATGCCTGCTGTCAGATGTGCTGCACCTACTGCATCCAGTGCTGTGCCTGATGCCAGTGCTGCCCCTGCTGCCACTAATACTGTACTTGCTGTCAGACATGCTGCCTCTGCTGCAATCAGTGCTGTGCCTGCTTCCCATGCTAAACCTGCTACCACCAATACTGTGCCTCCTGTCAGACATGATGCCCCTGCTGCAACCAGTGCTGTGACTGCTGCCAGTGCTGAACCTGCTGCCACCAGTGCTGAACCTGCTGCCAGTGTGTCTAGTAATACTCAGGAAGGGGGAAAGGAGAAGATGATACCAAGTGTGACAGCAGGGGACCCTAAGTCACACTTGTCATCCCCAAGCAGTTCCCCCCACTGCTAATACTACTACTACTAAGGTCCAGCAGCTTGTTAGCATGACGTTTATGTCAAACATGTTAAAGCCAAACACCCATCATTGAAATCAAGCACCACTGTTGCTGTACCCACTGACTCTCCAGAAAGGCAACAAGAGACGAGGTGGAGATCAAAGAGAAGGAAGAATAGAGAAACCCAGGCAAACACTGGAAGTTCCATGACGAGTGAAACAACTAGCTCACCATCACCTTTTTCCTCTAGGGAAACTATATCTTCTGCCAATCCACCTTGTTCATCGTTACCTCCCCCACCAAATGATAGCCATTCTGTTGACGTTAGGATGTGGCAGTTCGTCTACACCCATTTCACACTGTGTGGTCCACTACCCACACATACCAGTGTGGTGGAGGAGAATCACAAGCAGGACATCAAATGGCATCTGAGGAGATTTCATCATGGAGAATATGCTAAGATGGTGACAGGGAGGGCTCATCATTACTATTAAACTGTCAGCACATTTCCAAGTGTCCTTAGTGGGTTCTGGACAAGGGGGATAGTGACAGTGGCAGTATTGGGTTCTGGTATCATGGTGTTTGGATACAGTTGTGCCCCCAGATGTTATTTACCACACACACTGTGCACATTGTGGTTGCTGATGAGAGGCACAGTTCCTCGTCTCAAGGAAAAAAAATTATATTCTAATAACAACTCACCCATGATTTCGGAGGAGGGGCAGGTGGAGAAGAATTATTGACCAACTTCTTCTTTTCTCCACATTTAATGGGGGCTACTTATTGTGCTGCTACTGTCTCATGCACATCATTGATGCTAGTTGTGGAAAGTAGAACCTTCAACACCCATCACCTATGTTACTGCTATTGTTGATCCCATTGCTATTGTGGCTCGTCAGCTGTTTCATGATGATCCCCCCAGAACCACCTGCACAAAGACTAGTGCCACTGGCAGTTTAGTCACCACCTCCACTACAGCCAGTTGTATAAACCTGGGGACACCTAGTGTAGGTAGCAGTACTGCAGGCAGTATCAACGCGGGATTTTTATAGCAAACATCCGTGTAAGCAGCCCAAACGGAAATTATTGCAATATTTGGATAACATTTTTCCTGCCACCACTGTCAATGCCACTGAGAGCATATCTACTCCAGAAAATGTTATTGATGCTGCTGCTGATGTTTCTTCCTTTCAAAATCTACAAGAGTCTAAAAGAAGACTCTGAGGGATCAAAGTCTCCTAAGCTTGATTTGTCCCCTGAGCTTGATTATTCCAGTGACCTTGATTATTCCTCTGAGCATAATTTTCCATCTGCTTCCCATAGTACTCCTCCTGTTTCTCCACTTACACACTGTGCACATTGTGGTTGCTGATGAGAGGCACAGTTCCTCGTCTCAAGGAAAAAAAATTATATTCTAATAACAACACACCCATGATTTCGGAGGAGGGGCAGGTGGAGAAGAATTATTGACCAACTTCTTCTTTTCTCCACATTTAATGGGGCTACTTATTGTGCTGCTACTGTCTCATGCACATCATTGGTGCTAGTTGTGGAAAGTAGAACCTTCAACACCCATCACCTATGTTACTGCTATTGTTGATCCCATTGCTATTGTGTCTCGTCAGCTGTTTCATGATGATCCCCCCAGAACCACCTGCACAAAGACTAGTGCCACTGGCAGTTTAGTCACCACCTCCACTACAGCCAGTTGTATAAACCTGGGGACACTTAGTGTAGGTATCAGTACTGCAGGCAGTATCAACGCAGGATTTTTATAGCAAACATCCGTGTAAGCAGCCCAAACGGAACTTATTGCAGTATTTGGATAACATTTTTCCTGCCACCACTGTCAATGCCACTGAGAGCATATCTACTCCAGAAAATGTTATTGATGCTGCTGCTGATGTTTCTTCCTTTCAAAATCTACAAGAGTCTAAAAGAAGACTCTGAGGGATCAAAGTCTCCTAAGCTTGATTTGTCCCCTGAGCTTGATTATTCCAGTGACCTTGATTATTCCCCTGAGCATAATTTTCCATCTGCTTCCCATAGTACTCCTCCTGTTTCTCCACTTACACTTGTGTCTTCTTTTGACAACTCAACACCTGCCTCCCCAGTTTCATTTGTCTCCCAGCCAAGTAGTAGCTGCTAGTGTCTCTGGCAATGGCCGGATAGCAAAATGTAAATTGTGTGGCAGGGAAGTCAATTGTGGGCGGGTGTTGGTCATCTGACCACCTTGGGGATGAACCAACACCTGAACAACTACCACAAGTCTGTGCTGATAAGTGCGGAAGGTGGCAGTACCAGTACTGCATATACCAGTGTCACACCCACCACAAGTATGCAGCAGGAGGAAGGGCAGGGGGATCATGCCACATCTGGTCCCAGTAAGAGCAGCAGACAGTCACAGCCCATCCCAAAAACAATACAGGCCACACTTGAAGATTTTCGGTGGGTTTCATTCCAAGGGGATGTACAGACAGCAGGCCAGGAAAATCACACGCCTCACTGCACAGCTCATAGCCATTGGGGGTGCTACTTTTAATTTGGTAGATAGGGAGCCCTTCCATCAACATATGGAGGCTGTCGCACCCCGATATAAAATTCCATCCTGCACCACATTTAGTAGAAATATAGTGCGCTCACTGTACCGGCCATGAGTTGGGCTTTTGAAGGACCTGCTAGGAAAGGCTGCTGGCCAGTCAGTGCATTTTACCACTGACTTATGGAGTGCTCCGAGTGGCCAACATGGCTTCCTGTCATTGACGGCGCATTGGTGACAGCAACAACAAGTTTGTGTGCAGTAGCCAAGCAGACAGGGCACCGCTCTTTCCTCCTCGATGCTGAGGTAATGAATCAGCAGCACACCTCAGATAACATTCGCAAAGCACTGCAGAAAATGGTGGTGCAGTGGCTAGGGGAGCAGGCAGGCACACAGGCGCAAATGGGGTTTGTGGTTACTGATGGTGCAGCCAACATGATCATGGCTGTCTGGCATGGCAGATTTGTGGGTGTCCGCTGATCAGTGCATGTCCTGCATCTAGTAGTGAAGGCTGCTCTCGAGGATGGCAGTAACACTAGAAGGTTGCCAGCAGTTCTGGAGTTGTGCTGACAAATTGCTGGCCACTTCCATGGGAGCGTCAAAGATAGCCAGGAAAAGGCAGACCTCCCAGAGCACAGCCTAAAACAAGATGTTAGGACCAGGTGGAACTCCATCTTAGATATGCTAGAGTGTATCCTGGAGCAGAAAAAGTCAATTCACGCAATGTCATGTCACCATTTCATTGGCAGTAACAGAACACTGGGCAGGACTGACTGGGCCCTGATGGAACAGGTAGTGAGAGTACATATGCCTTTCCTTGCTTTGATGGAAATTTTGAGCAAAGAGAACGCTAGTCTGGCAGAAGCTATTCCCCTCTTCACGCACCTCTCCTTAAAATTGGACGATTTCCTTGCCTGGTGCTGATGGTAATATACTTCCTGATGTTGCTGCCCTTCTAACGAGGCTGAAGAAGGAACTGACTCGGAGCATGGAAGAGCGCATGGACAATTGTCCTGAGGTAATGCTTGACACAATGTGCGATCCACGAGTCAAAGGCAAGATGGCACGTACTTCCAATTCACTCACTGCCTGGAGGGAACAATTGATAGCGAGGGTGCATGAGAGTCAAAGGAAAAACAGGATACAGTCACACAAAGCAGGAGAAGATTCCGCAGATGAGCTGGAGGAGTGTGGTGGTCTTCCAGGACCTATCAGTAGCAGCGCCAGTAGCACATCATTTTCTTCCAGTGGAGCAGCTGCTGCTTTTTATGCTGAGGCAATGGACAGATTATGCTTTGGGCTCCCAATCATAGAAAAAGTGCTGAGTTTGAGGTTAAGGCTTACCTTGCAGAACCTTCTTTGCCTCCAAGTACAGATCCCTTGACTTTCTGGGATAACAACAGGGCTGTGTGGCCTACTTTGTCCCTGGTAGCCCAGGAATTGCTTTCTTGCCCCCAAATACTGTCCAGAGTGAGCAGGTATTTTCTGTTACTGGAAATATACTTAGCCCCCTGCGCTCTCAATTGGCCCCCCAGCTCATGGAGCAAATTACCTTTTTAAAAGTCAACCTGCCAAAGTTGGGTTACCCTGCTCTCAGGTTTGATGCAGATTAGAAGAAAAAAAGTACCTTAGTAACATAATATGCTGAGCGCTCCAGCTAACCCAGCTCTAGGACAGTGGTTGGTTGGGCAGAGGACACCCCCTGACTTGGTGGGACTCAGGGGGGAATTTAAAGTCTACATTGTTGTCCCACTATACAGGTTGTTCAGTCTGGCACTGCGGTATCTATTTACTGAGTCCTGCCTGCTCCAGTGTTCTGCGGTTTTCTGCTGGCTGCAATTCCAGTGTTGCTGTCATCCTGAGTCTGCCTCGCACCAGTCATCCTCAGTTGCTGCTATATCCATGTATTTACTGAGTCCTGCCTGCTCCAGTGTTCTGCATTCCTGGGTACATCTCCAGTGTTGCTGTCATCCTGAGTCTGCCTTGCACCAGTCATCCTCAGTTGCTGCTGTATGCATATATTTACTGAATCCTGCCTGCTCCAGTGTTCTGCATTCCTGGCTACATCTCTAGCGTTGCTGTCATCCTCAGTTTTGTAGTCTAACTCTAATCTAAGAAAAGTCATATGTCTATGAGTCCTGCCTGCTCCAGGCTTCCTCAGTTTTATAGTCTAACTCTAATCTAAAAAAAGTTGTATGTTTATGAGTCCTGCCTGCTCCATGCTTCCTCGGTTTTGTAGTCTAAACCCAGTAATCCCTCTCCAACTTCCATAAGCAACTTTCTTATACCATCCAACAATTAAAAGTTACCTCCCAACGTGATAGATGCACTAGAGGAAACCATCACTATTTCAGATGTAATTGAGGTCTGATTGCTTCTCAACAATGTACTACAAAAAAATTCCTTCCTATTTTAACACCTCAATGCAGTGGTCAGGGAAGACCCTCTCCCACCACACACCTTAGTAGCCCATATTTCTCTAATACCTAAGCCTAGGAAGGACCATTCCAATTGCACAAACTATCACCCCATTTCTTTAATAAACTTCAATGTTAAACAACTAGCTAAACTAATTGTAAATATACTCAGACCTTGCCTGATCTCATACATTCGCTCTAACCAGTTGGGGTTCATACCTAATAGAGACACAAAAGACAACACCATTAAAGTGATTTTACTAATATGCACAACTTTGAGTCAAAATATCCCTGCTATATTATTCTCTATTGATGCTGAACAGGCTTTTGACTGGGTTAACTTGACCTACCTCAAGGAACTACTCCTCTGCTTAGGGGTGGGACCATATGGTATGAACAGTATAATGTGTCTTTACTTCTCCCCATCCACCATATTGAAAATTAACTGCAATCTTACAGACCCATTCTCCATTACTAATGGAACACGTACATACTTTTCATTCTCTCACAGAACCACTTCTCTATGATTTGCATACACTTAGAGATTAAAGGTCTTCCCATTTTTAATAAGGATTCAAGAATAGCTAGCTTTGTGGATGACATTCTTCTATCCATATCTTCTCCAACATCGTCACTCCCACCTCTTATGTAAATCCTCAAAACATATTGCAAAATCTCACAATTAAAAATAAATTTCCTGAAATCTAAAATCTTTAACTTCACTTTACTGTACCACATATGAACATTCCTAAAAGAAGCCTTCCTCTTCCAATGGTCGACTGACAAAATTACCTACCTATCTAATTTAGATAACATCATCAACTTTAACCTATACCATCCAGTGGATTCAATACAGACTAAGCTATCTATATGGAATAAATTACATGTTTCCTGGATGCATTAATTAAGATGATATTGTTCTTTCATTCTCTAACATTGTCCCCTTATAGGTCTGGCAGAACTTGCTCTCTAAGCTACAATCCATAATTAATTATTTAATATGGGTTTATAAAAAGCCAAGACTTTCCCCTTCCCAGCTGTGTCTCCCTTTGGTGCGGGGGGGGGGGAGCCTAGGCCTACCTGACATTAAGATATAATATTTTGCATCCACACACTCCATTATAATGGACTGATCCCAGCCTACACACAAGGAATGGATAAGATCCTTACAAATACATTTTCCTCTGACTGATCCTTACATCTTGTGGATGCCACCGAACAAATGCCCTCTGGATATGAAATCTCATCCCATTCTAAAACATTTTACACAAATTTGGGATGTAGTTAATAATTGCTACATATGTACAAGCTTCCCCTCCCCTTTACTCTCAATTTATGGAGACACAGATTTCCTTCTAGGACATGTGGAGGGGCCCTTTCGCATACTGGAAACTTCTGCAGCTACCTACATGACATTCACTAATCTCAGATTTGGGTGTTCACTCCTTTGGCTCTCTTTGTCAGGACAATCACCTGAAATATGATTAATTCTGGCAATACACCAAGTGTTCCACTTCTGCTCTGACTTACAGACCACAGGTTATGCCCCACAGGCACTGACACCTTCAGATATGACCTTTACAAACGGATCATATAACACTTAGGCAATCTCAAAAATTCTACAAACTGACTAAACACAATTCCTTCTTCAGATAAGCCTTGCTTTGTGGAACAATGAGAACAGATCTATATAATGGCCAGTCACTAAATGGCACTCTCTAGTTAAACATTTAGCTGCCACTTCTCTAGATATTGTAACCAAAGTGGCCAATTATAAACTCTTAACCAAATGGTATTATACCACTCAAAGGCTTGCCTAAATGTTCCCAACTTGTTTATCCACTTGCTGTAGATGTGGAACAGGAGAAGGCTCCCTCTTCCACATATGGTGAGAATGCCCTATAACACACTTCACTTTCAAATTTCTTCGACTCCCTGCTCACACTATTCCTGTTTTATTAAACACTGCAAAGCTTCTCATTCTATTACACTGGAAGACATCTAACATGCACAGTTGAGCTCTGGTACACTACATTTTCCTCCCTAGCCTCTTTAGAACTTTCCCATGCCATCACCACAGGTAAATTAGACATATACAACATTAGCTGGCTTCCTTGAATCAGCTTCTATAACACATCAGGATGCTGAAATGGTATCTCTAATAGAACTATAACCCCAGCTCTACAAGTAGCAATTAGACTGTGGTTTGGGGTTGGGGTGGTGATGGTCCCATTGGCATGGTCCTCGGCTTACTTATTTGCTTATATGAACAAAAAAATGCAAATATAAAGATATTTTTGGGGCACTAAAGTGGAGTGTTATTGGATAAAGTATCTCAAATGTATAATAAACTTACGGTAAAAATATTAAAATATAACATTTATTACTCATAAACAATACAAAATAACATTGATAAAATCTATGAAGTGATCCCGAATTATTTCCAGACCCAAAAGTATGCAAAGTCATTGACCTGAAATATAACAATAGTCAAATTTCCTTGCTGTTGAGAAGAGATGAGTGATCAACTTCCCATTCATCTCTGGCTATTATAACAAAGCCAAAGACAAATTATCACAAACCTCTCTGTTACCTTCGGCAATTCTCCTACTTTATAATATATAACTAGCTTTTACCCTCGATTATTGCCGTGGTACGAGAAGTTAAATATGACTGTGATCACAAAGGCATGATGATACGCTCTGTATATATAAAACACTGACGCGCGTTTCACCGAAAGGCTTTCTCAAGGCAAATCTGCTTCAATTCTGTCCCGGTATTTATACTCTGATTGTCCAATCAAATGTGACCAATAAAATTCAAATCAACCAATCAAAACTGTGAAAAATCAGACTTTTCGCTAAACTCTAAAATCGAATCTTTCATCAAATTCAAAATATAATCTCCAAACTTCCTCATAAATCTATATCAAAATACAAGTAATAGCATCCAAACATTGAATGGGGATAATTGAATTTGTTTATGCTGATAAAATGTCAAAGTATCTGGACCGCTTGACTTTGTGGCTCGGATATAAAGATGATGGGAGGGAGGAAAAGATCTCTTGTGTGAACTCAATAATAACAATTTAAATTTCAAACTTACGTAAGAGGTGGATGCAGACACAGTTTGTTTTTTGAATTTAAAAATTTTAAGAGATTCTAACAACATGCTGTTACGGTTTTCTGACACTCAGACCAGGGTATGAAGTAAAAACACAGTTTTATTGAATCAGGAATGTAAAACAATACCCCTAGGGGCCAGCACAGGAATAACAGTAATGGCAATTACAGACAAAGTGAATGCAATACAGTGGTAGGAGTATGTGCTATGTATAGATGGAGAATAACCCCAAAGGGTTAACAGGTGCAATAGGAGAGACTCAGTCTTAGATTGGCCAACGCCCAGGATATATAGCAGTCTCTGGAACACAGTCTCTGAATAGCGGAAAAGGAGTAAAGTGTCTGCACTGAATTCACTCTCAAGTTGGAATAGGAATGCACACAAGTGCCCAGAGCTGAGCCAATACCACCTCCGTGGGCTAAAGAGGAATGCTACTGCCAGAGCTGAAGTAACCAGAACCAGAATCGCCTTTAACTGAAAATAGTAGTAACCCTGCGTGTGCCAAATGGATTGTGCCCTGACACCCCTTAGGTGCCAATACTGACGGTTACTGCACAAGCTACAAAGAGCAGAGGCACTGGGAAGTGCAGTGGATAGCGTACCCTCTGAGCGTATGTAGGCCGGAGCCAGGACACCCTTCCTGTGCCGCACTCAATTCTCACAGCAAGAGCCGGTGCGGTCACGGTGCACACCGAACACCGGACAGACAGTGCTCTGCGGGAGATAATATGGCTGTAATTGAGGTACTCAGAGTCGCGGCTCAAATGGGTAACCGTATGCTTGGCAAGCGATAAAGGAGGCACGAGAATGGAGACTACAGGCACTGCACGGGTTAAGTGGTTCTGTACAGGAGAGAACAGCTTAGCAAACAGCGGATGACAAAGCAACCTCAGGCTACAGCTAGACAATAGTGAGAGGAACAGCGAGTCACTTAAACAGTTCAGAATGTCGCTGGAGCGACCGGAGCAATACTGGAACACCGGAACAGCAGACAGGACCGGAGCGACAACCGGAACCGGATCAATACCCAGGACATACTTGAAAACGAGAGAAATCTCAATGTATTCTTCCTGGTAAAACATTTTCTAAATAAATAAATACTGCAGCAGGACAACAGCTGAAGAACAGGGTCAATCACGGAGCAGGGTCGTCAGCCAGAACCGGGTCAATCACGGAGCAGGATTGTCAGCCAGAACCGGGTCAATCACGGAGCAGGGTCGTCAGCCAGAACTGGGTCAATCACGGAGCAGGATCAGGAGAGGAGTCAGACAAGCTGGGTCATTACACAGGAGACACTGGAACTCAGCAAAGAGGCGCAGGAACAGGAACACCCCAAAAGGGCAACTGACAAGTGCCCAAACTCCAGCATATAAAGGAACATCCTGGGCGGGCCAATCAGCTTCCTCCAATGCACAGGTAATTCAGCCAAGATTGACAGGAAAACACGGGGACCGTGATACATGCTCATAACAGATACATATCGCAAACCCACTGCTACTAATAGTTTATTACATAGTAGCAGTGCTCATTCAAGATCTACAGTTAATAGCTTACCCATTGGTGAATTTCTGCGAATTCGCAGAAACTGTTCTAATATGGTTCTATTTAAATCCAATGCTGCTGAATTACGTGAAAGTCTAATTCAGAGAGGATATTCAAAGACATCAATCAGAAAAGCATACAATAGAGCCTTGAGAACTGATAGGAATACCTTATTGACCCCCAAAATAAAAAAGAAATCAGAGAGTACAAGCATAAGATATGTGACCATATATGGCGCTGATACACGTTACATCAAATACTTGATCTCAAAAAACTGGGGTATTTTGACTTCAGATCCTTATCTCAAGGAAGTATTTGGAGACAATCCATCTTTTTGTTACAGACGTAACAGAAATCTTGCCGATTCATTAACACATAGCCATTTCTCCAATTAAAGTAAGCAGACAATTGGATCGATACCAAAAGGATCATTCCCATGTGGGCACTGTAAACATTGTGTATATATGATAAAGAATCAAGATACCACAGACAGATTTGGTAGAATCCACAAATGTACAGATTTTATCAGCTGTCAAACATCAAGAGTGGTATATTGTTTACAATGTACATGCAATTTTAGATATGTGAGGAAAACGTCACGCAAATTGTGTGTAAGATTGGGGGAGCATATTAACAGCATTAAAAATGCATCCATACATTTAAGAAATCAAAATCGTACATTGACTCCCGTATCCAGCCATTTTCTGTCTAAACATAATTCCAATCCCAGAGATCTAAAGTGCTGGGGTTTACAAGTGGCAAAAACAGACATCAGAAGAGGAAATATAGAAAAAATATTGTTACAATTGGAATGTAAATGGATTTACCTCTTGGATTGTATAGATTCTAGAGGTTTAAATGAATCCAATAATTTGGGGGTCTTTTTATAATATCTCCTAGTTTAATTGGGATACATTACATAGCACTTTATGATTTTCATCAATATATAATCATTTTATGGTATCACAGTAGTTACAGTTAACACTAATTTGTGGGGATTCACCTTCAATATATTTAATTTTATTTATTCTTCACGTTGAATTAAATAACAACTCATTTCCACATTTGTTAAATAATTATTTGTTTAATTATCACACACATCTGGCACTTTTTAGCATTTTTTCACTTCTTATTTTTTTATTATTATTCATTCAGTGTGTATAGTCAATTTGATACATTTGCATCATTCACCAATTTAGTATTGCAATTTGACATCACTATGTAATATACAAGTTTTATTTACTTTGTTCATATATCACATTAATTATGTGGTTTTGACACAATTTAGTATAGTGTGCATAATTAGCACTAAATGGTTGTGTAAAATTACATTAATTCACTATCATGCACCTTTTCACTAATCAGTATGTTTATATTTAGATTATTAATATTTGGATTTGTGGTATCCCTAATTTCAAGGGAGAATATATTTTCGCTGGTGTTTCATACTTTATCAACCCAGATGAATATAGGGTTAATTCTCTTGGAGTACCATATCATAGGGGATTAAGGAAATCATATAATTAAGAGACATGTTACACAGTATTTTATGTGATAATTTAATTGGGATTCCGGCGAAAATATAATTTCGCAATTATCTCCATTCAATGTTTGGATGCTATTACTTGTATTTTGATATAGATTCATAAGGAAGTTTGGAGATTATATTTTGAATTTGGTGAAAGATTTGATTTTAGAGTCTAGCGAAAAGTCTGATTTTTCACAGTTTTGATTGGTTGATTTGAATTTTATTGGTCACATTTGATTGGACAATCAGAATATAAATACCAGTACAGAATTGAAGCAGATTTGCCTTGAGAAAGCCTTTCGGTGAAATGCGCGTCAGCATTTTATATATATATACAGAGCGTATCATCATGCCTTTGTGATCACAGTCATATTTAACTTAGCTATGAGTCTTAACTCTTCAAAGAAAGATCACTGGACATCTTTGAGACATAGTAGCTAGGCAGGATGAACGACTCTTGTAATTATTTTAATTCTTGGGCGTTTTCTTGAATTTATCAGGACCTAGTTGTTTTGTAATCTTACACCCACTCTCGTACTGCGGCAATAATTGAGGGATCAGCTAGTTTCTTACGTGAGCTTAGGAGAATTGCCGGAGGTAACAGAGATTAGTGTGGTGCTTCATTTTTTGCTACACTTCAGAGGCTAAGGATGAAGGGGAAGTAGAAACTAGATTGCTTCCTAACAGCAAGGTTTTTTATGATCCTTATACATACGGTCATTTGCCTTGCATACACATAACTGACACTTTCTCTCGTACCATGGCAATAATCGAGGGTAAAAGCTAGTTATATATTATATCATAGGAGAATTGCCAAAGGTAACAGAGAGGTTTGTGATAATTTGTCTTTGGCTTTGTTATAATAGCCAGAGATGAATGGGAAGTTGATCACTCATCTCTTCTCAACAGCAAGGAAATTTGACTATTGTTATATTTCAGGTCAATGACTTTGGGTCTGAAAATAATTCAAGATCACTCCATAGATTTTATCAGTGTTATGTTTTATTGTTTATGAGTAATAAAGGTTATATTTTAATACT
Organism: Rhinophrynus dorsalis; assembly: GCA_037306005.1. Classification (NCBI taxonomy): domain Eukaryota; kingdom Metazoa; phylum Chordata; class Amphibia; order Anura; family Rhinophrynidae; genus Rhinophrynus; species Rhinophrynus dorsalis. The sequence goes on from CM074721.1 coordinate 368,740,534, forward strand.
TTCACCATAAGTTTATTATACATTTGAGATACTTTATACAATAACACTCCACTTGACTGGCCCAAAAATATCTTTATATTTGCATTTTTTTGTTCATATGATTTATAGATTTAGATATGGGCGCACGGCGATATTTGTACTAGATATAAATATTGATCGCTTTAGTGGCGGACAGTGCTCTAGTTCTAAGTTTTTTGTTTTCAGGATACTTACTTGCTCATCATTCTGAATATTTATCATATTCTTCATACCCACTATAACTGCCAGGGACAACTTTCTGCCACATATCTGCTGGGGGGGGGGTGACCGGCAGAGGACTCCATCTCTTTGAGCTTGGTTGGTGTTCCCTACTGATGACCATCATTGATCCACTGCTATCACATCCCTCACTTCTACTTCACTTACTACCTTCTTCCCTCTATCTCTTCCTCTGTCACTCCTTCATTTCCCTTCTGCAGATTGTAATACCCTTAAGCTACCCCCAACAAACTACTTTGGCATACTGTCTGATATTTCCACATCACTGATGTATTATAACAAATGTGCAAAATTTCTGTATTCTCTATTATTTCTTTAGTAAAGCATGATTTAAAAAAAAAAAAAAAAACAAAAAAAAAAAACAAAGGGAGTGATATGGCTTGGTCTCAACTTGATGGATGCATGTTACTATGTTCCTATGAGTTTTTGTGCATTATTATTATTTTTTTTTTTTTTGCAAAATTTCATTGGTCTCTTCAAACTTTCACCCTTTACTCACTATTTTCCACCATATTTTATGAATGTTCCAAAGAGCACAGTTGTTTGTTCCCTATGGTGACACTGTTTTCTATAAAATTAGCCTTAGGGAATGATTTGACAGGCTTATGCATTAAACCCTTAAGGACCATGATGTGCCAGAACTGTCATGGCTAAACTTGCCATAAGGACCCATTATGATCCTGGCACGTCATGTAATTCAGGGCTCCTCGCGCAGCTGCACACCATTTGGGGAGCCATGAATCCATTCACAAAAAACCCCCCAAAATTCCCCATGGTCCTTAACTGGTATCCAGTCCTTAAGGGGTTAAGAAGAACTGGGGTAATTTTCGGTTAACTACCTGCATCGTGGGAGGCAAATGAAAATGTCCTTTAACCGAAAAAGTGTTTTCTATTAATGAGGAGAACTACTCCAAGGACTTTTTATTTTTTTAACAAAAGGAATTATTACTAGTCCTTCATGCATCTTTTCAGCAGATATATTTAAATGTTTTGTTGGGTATTGAAGCAAGAGTGCATAACATCATTTTGCCATTGTACAAATCATTGGTAAGACCGAACCTCGAATATGCAGTGCAGTTATGAAAAAGGATATTCTAGAACTGGAGAGGGTACAATGAAGAGCAACAAATGAATTAGGGGAATGGAAGACTTGACATACGAGGAACAACTAGACAAACTTGGTTTATGTACTGCAGAGAAAAGATGACTAAGAGGAGATCTTATCACATTGTTCAAGTATATGAGAGGTCAATACAAGGATCTCTTTGGTGAGCTATTCATTTTCACCTATACTCGGTGGAAAATTATACATTCTATGAATGTTCTTAATTATATATACAAGGTGTAAAATGTTTTTAGCTGTATACATGTCTGGCTACTAATTAGTAAATGACAAGATTCATATTCATATTGTATAGAAATATGATATTTGTTTTAATATATTTTAAATAAGGTATCGTGTGTATTTAAATGATTAGACCAGTGAAAGTGATAAATGTAATTTGTCTAACTCTTGTATCAAACAGCATTAATTTCCAATAAGCTACTGTTTATCTCCCAACCTTTGGAATAAACCCCTTTCCAAAAATATGCCACACAATCAAATGCATTTCATATATGTTTTATTTAATTATGAATAGAAATTTTCACACAGTGTACTTGAAAATCAGTTGTGTCATGATCATAGCAGATTTAAGTACATACATTGTATTTCAAAGATTCAAGGATTTTAATACAATAAACATTAGGAACTAATTTGTTTTTTTAAGATAAAGAAATGTTGCAGTTAAAATATGATGGACACACTGACCAAAAAATTATACTGTGAAATCCATGGTGGCTGGCATTGCTGCTATATCGCACATGTTAACATTGCGTTTTATTTTTCCAAACCCTTCTTCTCCCCACATCGTGCCCCAGCTGTAGGGAAAAAAATATACATATATATAGTATTAAGAGCAGAAAAACAAGAGAGATAACATTAGGGTGCTCCTTGTGCAAGACCAAAAAATGAACTTGGACCAGCACCAGAGATCAAACACCAAATGGGTACTTTCAAGAGTATATGCATCAATTCTACATATGCTGGTCCCAGCTAAGTGGACTCCTGGGATTATTGATCACTGCCCCAGATACACCTGATACCAACTGCATGATGTTTAATTGTGTCAAATAAAATGTGTAAAATAGGGCCGCTTTTCAGATCTCATTCTCTCCAATGGTAAACAATATATAAAACAAGAAAAAGAAAGCACCCAATAGTGCTACATTGTGATCTAACATAATAAATCCATAATAAGTATACTATAGTCACATATATAATTATTAAGAAGGGAATACTCCCAATCAGCGGACAGAAAAAGCACATGGAAAAATTCTTTTGTCTACACTCAGCATATCAAGTGTCACAGGAAGTAGAACTAGACAACTTTTCTTCACAAAACCATTGTAAATAATGTATTAAAATTAAGAGGTGATAACACACCTGTGTATGTGTGTGTGTCTAAAACTCTGTGTGTATATTTAAAAGATAAGCCCTTAACTCTTATAAGTTTCACAGGTGAATGGCACTTCATCAAAGACACTGAAAAATGTATAAAGGAAACAGCCACCATACAGTCATTACTCATTACTACTATTGTTAAATTGTTAAAGCTGGAAAATGGTCACTCATAAAGCCACACATATTGATAAACTAGCTTTCACACTTTCAGAGATTTATATATATTTATACATATATTATTAGTACAGTACTCAGTGGGTCATACTTCACTTTTTTTTGGTTGAAGGCTCATCATAAGGGCTTGTCTCTAACAACCTATAGACTTTTACAGCTCTGTATTTAACCCCTTAATGACCCATGATGGTCCAGGACCGTCATGGGTTAAATGATAGCAGTGCGCTTCCGTGCACGCTACTATCATTAATTCCAGCCTGAGACTGAACTCTCCGAGACCGGGGTGCTCAGTCTCAGCCTTTCTTGCTTGTGCTGGGTCATGCCATCGCCGTAGCAGCAATCACATGTACCGGCATTCTGAGTGATAGAGGCAGTACGCAAAGCATACTGCCTCTATGTCCCTTCTCTGCCTCTGTCTCCCTTACTATCAAAGCAAGAGAGAGAGAAGCAGAGAGGAGATACCTAGTGGAAAAAGAAAATACAGCAGCTGGGGCTAGTAACCCATTTCACTGCTGGTGGCGGAGGCTGGCTAAATGCAGGTCAATTTGTGACCTGCAATGATACACTTTAAAAAAAACAAAAAAAAACACAACACACTTTTTTTTTACAAAAAAAATGTTATTTAAAAAAAAAAATCTCAATAATCAAAACTGGGAGTGTGATTGTTGTGGAGCCATGTAATACACGTATACACACCGCCAAATGTCATAGATAAAAAAGTGGGAAAATAGGGTGGGAAAAAGGGACACAGGGATTTTCACCCAGGGGGGACAGTGGCCACATTAAACTGTGCATTTTGTAGGTATGACTTACCGGTCATACCTTTCATGCAGTCTCCATAAAAAGGTAACCCTTTGCACCCAATTGATCCCAAGAGAAAAAACAAAAATGGCGGTTTTTTTTTTACATTTTTTTTAATTTTAATAAAGTAAATGGTGGGTTATCTATATAAGAGTGGTATCAAAAGAAAGCCCTGTTTGTGCTTAAAAAACGGTATATAAGTTCATGGGTAAGATAAAGTACTTAGAGGGAAAACACTGTTGAACAAAGACATAGTCAAAAAGGTCAGAATTGCTCTGGTCCTTAAGTGAAATCGACCTCAGATTTTCCCAGTACTTAAATTGAAAGAGTATGGCGACTGTTTTTTATATATTAATCAGTGTCTTTGATAAAGCAACAGTTAAGGGCTTTTCTTTTAAATATAGACACAGTGTTTTTTATATACGTGTGTGTGTGTGTGTCATCAGATCTTCATGTAAATAAATTATTTGCAATGTTTTTGTGAAGAACAGTCGTCTAGTCCTTCGTCCTATGATGCTCAATATCATGAACAGAGACGGGGGAATTTCTCTGTGTGCTACTTTTGTCAGTTAACTGTGAATATTCCATTCCCAACAATGATATTTGTGAGTACAATATACTTATTATGAATTTATCCTGTTAGAATATTCACAGTGTTACACTACTGGGCGTCTTTTTTTTCTTGTTTTTTTACATTATATTAAGAGAGTTATTAACTCTTAATGGTAAGTGTAAAAAGTTGGACTGATGTGGAAATGTTCATTTTGTTTAAATGAAATGTACATAAATATATTTGTAGGTTGAATTCTCACAATTAGAAACATAGAAATGAGACAGCCATGTTTGCCCTGTTCAGTGTAGTTGGTGGAAGCTGCTTTCTTGTCTGGTTCTGCTCACTCCATCTATAACCTTTCTATAACCTGAGAAATTAAACTGCTTGTGCTGTTTTTTCAACAGATCGGAGGAATAATTTGACTTACACTGCTGTTTAGTGTGTGTCACAATACAGAGAATGTTACATTGTTTGATCATTGCAATATGCTCTTTAAGTCCCTTCTGGACCATAATAGTTTGCAACGCATTCCTTTACAATGTAATTAGGGGAGGGCTGGCAACTTGTGGCCTGGGGGGCAAATACAATCTACTGGCCCACTGTCCCAGCCCATCCCATTTAGTTAATTTTAATATTTGCATTAATGCTGTTAGTAAGGCAAACAAGACCGCATAGCTTACAGTTGAAATATGGCTAGTCTAGTGATACCATTGAGCTTTCAATTTAAGTACAGCTTCATGACTGATACCATAGAGCTTACAAGGGAAATTAGTTATGCTGTTAGTGTAGCTCTATTTGGATTGTAGCTTTATGGTATTACTTGTGTAGCTCCATTTTAATTCTAAGCTCTGTGGTATCACTAGTGTAGCTAGTGGGAAATTGAGTAAGGCAGTGGCCCACTGGTCCAGACATGTAACCATCTCTCAAACCATAAAGGTTTGAGAGATGAAACTGGGGGCAATACATGTATTTTTAAAAGGACTTTACTATAGGGAGTAATAATACTTAAGTATTACTATCCCTTTAACCCATTGCTTTGCAATGCTTTGGATACCCTTCAAAAACTCAAAGGGTTCTTTTAAAACTTGAATAGGATTTAATTTACTCTTGAACTGGGAAGTGTCTTGTAGAAGATATCTATTAACTTACCTGTTCTTTATTATCCAGTAGTCCTCACCATTTTCCTCCGCATCTTGACAATGTAGAGTTCCATACCCCACAATTATTATTGCATGATTTGGACCTTCAGCACAATCTCCATCAAATATTCCTGAATAATGAAATAATACATTTACAAAAATGCTTTCATTTGCACTAAACGAAAATAATGAATTGAAATCTAAAAGCAAACTTTATACTAATATAATATAATTAAGCTGAGTAGTTATGATGATATAGCCATGTGAGTACTAGAGATGAATCCAGGGCTTTGAGTTGCAATCCACTGGATGCTTCTCTTGAACTCAAATGTACAAATGCATTCAACAATGCATCAGAGCCATGGAGAGAGCCAACAGGGTACTAGTTTGAATAGGGAGATATATTAGCAGCAAAGAAAGGTCCTATGCCACTTTATATATAACGATCTGTTCTACCTCACTTTGAGAATGGTGTACAGATCTGGAGATAGTATTTCCACAAAGAGATCAATAAATTAGACACTTATCCAAGAAAGTCCACTAAAATTGTGCATGGGCTAAAACAACTAAATACATGAAGAAAGACTCTAGGACCTTTAAAGGGATAGTAATGTTTCATAATAAAAGCAGCTCTAATTAATCATCATAGTATTTGGACTTTGGAGAGTGTTATTTCAGTTCTGTTAGAGTTGTAGTTCAAGAGTAATTCAATGATAAGGTGTCCCCCTCCCGCCCCTTTTACTGATGTAACACTGCTCAGCCAGAGCAGAAGGGAGGTGCCCATGTAGATTGCAGAGAGGGACAATCTTCAATTAAGATAAGGGACAAACCTGAAAAGCTTGTCAAGAGGGGCAGGGCTTTCATTGTTTTCATAGGAATAAGAGTGTCCCCTTCTGTTATCTGTCTGGTCTATGGACTGTATTCCACATCTGAGAAGAGATGGCTTACACTAGGTAAAAGGGGCGGGAGAGGAAACTTTGCTTTATGGTTTGAGAAATAAGACATATCATTCTTCATGTTTTTTTAATGCCTACAAAATAAAATAAAGTTAAAACAAAGTATTACTATCCCTTTAACCCCTTAGTGACAGCCGCGTTCGTACGCGGCTGTCACGTTAACGCCCGCCGAACATTTTTTTTTTTTCTTCAAAGAAGTCCTGAGTCTCCGAGCGGCGTGCAGCCGCACGGAGACGCGGACATCCGTGACTTACCAGGTACGTCCTCTGTCACTAAGTGACAGTTTCTGCGGGACATACCTGGTAAGTCATCTGTCGTTAAAGGGTTAAGGGATAGCAATATGTAATATTGAAAATATATATATTTCAGTGAGTATCCTGCTGATTAAAACATGGATATTCTGACTGCAGAGAGATATTTTATTCAAAAGTTATTGCATCTCAATCTTGCATTTTTCCAGTGCTGTACCTCCACGGCCTGAAATGACCCTTTTGCTACAGCATCCTATGGAGGATTATGTTGATCTGACCATAGTGGTCCATACACTGCTGTTGTAAGAGCGCCACTATAATATTTCAGGCCATGGAAGTACTGCACTCAAAAAAGCTAACTCTCTCAACAGTGGGAGTACCCATGTTTTACTCAGCCATATATATGTTTTCCATTTTAAGATTTATTAACCCCTTAGAGACCAGAGACTTGCCAGGACTGTCACTAGTGTCCCTGCATTAAGGGACAATGACTGTCCTAGCATGTCATGGGTTAAATAATCTGAAGCAGTCAGTTTCAGGCTTCCCTCATTTTACTGGTACATGTGATCACTGCTACAGAGATCACATGTACTGGCTGAATCAATGACAAAGGCAGTGTATTCTGTACATTGCCTTTGTCACTGTTCATTGTTATAATAAGGAAGAGAAAAGCAGATACATGACTTAAAATAAAATAAAACTGGCCAAATATGGGGACAATTTCAGAAAAATTGCTGTTACTGGGTCAAGATTAATTGTAGGCCACTTTATGGCCTACTGACACCTCTAATTTATAAACACCTAATTTATAGACACAAATACAGAAGTTTAACTCCTTAAGCAGGACTTAAAATGTGAAGACCTTTGCTACTAGTCAGACCTGAAAAGTTACTCACCACTGCAAGCCATAACATACCCACCAGGGCTGAATTTCTACTCTCCAGGGCTGAATTTTCACTCGCCATTGGCTAGTGGCGAGTGGAAATTTTGAGCCCTGCCTTAAGGACCCATGCTGTGTCAGGACTGTCATGGCTAAACTTGTGATAAAGACCAGTGATGGTCCTGGCACATCATGGAATTGAGGGGTCCCTGAGCCGCTGCACACTGCTTGGGGACCCCTGAATCCGAATTGTGAAAAAACAAAAATGCCCTATGATCCTTAACTGCCTGTGACGCGCCGCACGGCCAGTCGTTAACGGGTTAAACACAGATTAATGTGTGTTTTATTGTTGTGGAGCAATGTAATACACTTATATACACAACACAAAGTGCAAACCACCCCTGATTCTCCTGGTGCTTAAAGGAGCAGTAAACTTTTTTTTATGAAAAAAATATATTTTGTAGGGCATTTCCTGTTCAGTAAAATAAGTCTACTCCCACTGCTGATAGATGCATATTTCCAGATTTATTACTGTTTAAACATGTGGTTTTTTTTTTACATTAGCAGTACCCTCTAGTGGTCAAATTCCAAATAGTTAGTCTGTTACATTCTATTGGAGAAGAAAGTCGGTGACTTACAGTTCTCCATAGAATGTGATAAAAACTGCCGAGTTTCTTCCTGTCAGAACAAGTAAATTCTCTTCCTGGTTATTTGAACTGTTATATAGTTTGAGTAAAACAACTGACAGTAGTGAGAGTACCCTTGTTTTAAAACTCAAAAGGAAAGCTCTATAACAAATAGGCTTTCATAAACATTTTTTACTGCTCCTTTAAGGGGTTAACATTGAATACGTATACCTCACTCAAAGGGTTAATGCATATAGCTTAGACATACAAGAAAGGGAGGTGATATGATTGAAACATTCAAATATATTGATATATAATAAAGTTCAGGAGAAATCATTATTTTTTTTCAATAAAATGAATACTAGAATTAGAATCATGCACCAAAATTAAAAGCTGAAAAAATAAAAATAAATGTAATTAAAAAAAAACAACAACTATTTTTTAAGGGGATGATAGATAGATGGAATATTCTCCCCGCAGTAGTGGGTAAGGCTAAACAATAAATTAATGTAAGAAATATTGGTATAGACAAATAGCTGTTCTAAGAATAAAATCAGTCTGTGCTAACTAGATTACTATTACCACTGCTAACCCCCCCCCAAGAACTGTGTTTTTTAGTCAGGTTTTAGTATTCTATTAACCGAGTTGTGAAAACAAAATCAGTGGTAATTATACACACCACCAGTCAAAAAAAAGCTTCTAAGAAACAATTAGAAACAATTAAAAACAATTAACAGCTAAAAACAATGCTCAAGTGGCATTCTATTACCTACGGTCAGTATTACCATGTGTTTTGTGGCTACATTTTCTGTCGGAAATCCTGACAGTTTCAAAACCATGTTTGTTCAAACAAAAGCAGTGCAGAATACAGTATACATCATAGAAATCTGACATAAAGTGCCCCTCTTCAACATATTAAATCCCCCTTTGAAATTTGACTTATAGTGCTCCCATGACCTTCTTTTTCCATTTTAATTTGACAAATATTGCTCCCATTCGACATTGTTTATTCTTCAATTTCATCTGACATGCCCTTGTTGTATATGCATTGCTACCTCTCTGGTACTCATGGTGTTAATTATGCAATACATATACAAAGAGGGCATGCTGAATTAAATTGAAGAATAAACTGAATACTGAATGCATTGTGAAGCCCTATTTAAGTGCTTTGGTAACCTTTATTTCTCTCCATGGTGCAGTTGGTTTGCATATGGCCCCAAGTAAGAAGCAAAAAACATGAAAGAAAAAAAAAGTTCTACATTTTAAGAAATTGGCATAGGAAACAGGTGTTGCCCCCCATATGTGTAGGATTCAATATAGGACAGTTATTTAAAGCACACATCACTTTGACAACAGGTTTGCCTTTTAAATACAATGAAAAGCTTACTTTACATTATGTTTGTCCTTTTATCTATGCTATACTGTTTTCTTTATTTTTGTAAATAGGACTTATCATCACCTTCCCAAATCCTCCCCTCAGTGGGAGCTCCTATCTTTAAATGATTTGCATCCTTTGTTGCATTTCTTTTTATTACATCGACCTCTACAAGAGAACTGTATAAATAAGGGTTCAGCAGCATGATCTACTCCTCTATGTGTAATGCCTCAAAAACTGCGCTTGGGCCTGCTCTTGGTACATATTGGCACATTACTCCTTCAGCTCAAAACCTCTAAGTGAACACCTCTTAAAACTATGGCTATAGCAGGCATAAGAAAATATTTACCTCTACCCTGGCAGGGGAATGACAGACCCCAAAACGCCGGCATAGTCACAGCCGTGAGCATGCAGTGCAAAGTGGTCATATAAATTACACAAGAAAGTCTAAGCAAGAAGATGATACCATTGGGTGCAAAAAATAGTTATTTGTGCTTATTTTTCTGCAGAGTTTAGCACATTCCCATTACTGTATTTTCATGCGTATGTGCACTAAGACCAGGGTGGAGACATACTAAGGCTCACTATAATGGTGGCATATGTTTGGCACTGTATGAAGATCACTTTGCTGTGGAGAATATGACACACTTCTTAATATGCACTAAAAACCAAGTATACGTGGGGGAAGGGGTGAGACATTATTCATTAGCATATGATGTTTGTGTAAAGTTGGATATGCAATGGTTGGTATGTCTGCAGTTAGAATAATAACCAGGCTAACATGAAATATGGAACACTGCCCTCCACTTTGGACTATGACAAACTGGTCTCCACTTTAGAATATGGTGAACTGGTCTCCACTTTAGAATATGGCAAACTGGCCTCCTGTTTGAAATATTGCAAATTATTCTTCGTGAGAATTGAAGACTGTACAGATGGTAAAATGACAATATCCACAATTCATCAGTCTCAGGAAGGCCAGCTTAGTGCATATGGTGTATATGTGGACACTGTATATGTGGCTAAAGGCATGGAGATGTATTTATGGTATAATCACAGGAATTAGATAGTGAAGGCTCCTCAGTTCATATCACAAGATGCATTCAGGTACCATTAGCCAAAATAGGACAAAACTGGACCTGTACAGAAGTTTAGTGCATCTCACCCTGGTGTAATTCTGGAGCAATCCAACTGGACCATAGGATACAAATAAAAATTCCTTAAATTCCATCAGATTTAAATGTGGTTTTTAAGTCCTTCAGTTTCCTTTGCAATGTGTTAGAAATCTCTCTAGCATTCAGGGAATGATTATTTGTTTCCTGTGGGGCAGTTGGTTTGCAGTAGAATTACTCTATTTTGTTTTTGTACATTACCATCAGTCTCACTTTACAAGTAATTTCCAAGAGTTTCTTGCAGTTCTTGTTACATTAATAGGGATTCTGGGCATTTATACAGAATGACACTTAAAACAAACACAACAAAATTATCCCTATTTCCATCATGTTTATATAGCTACACCTTTTCCATTTCTACCTTAACCATTTACCATGCATTGTCCATCCCCTTTTTTCCTTAAAATGTTAAGAAGAGCCCTTTTGGATAAAGCTTTAAATTTCAGTCATATGGTAAAAGTATTCTGTTTATTCCATCTCCTTGCCTACTTTCAAGTGCCTAAAGTTAAAGGGATAGTAATACTTAAAATGTAAAAAAATATATGTTGTAGGGTTTATCCCCCTGAGTAAAACAAGAGTACTCCCACTGCTGAGAGGTGTTTTATTCAAAAGTTATTAATTTTCAAAGTTGAATTTTTTAGGTGCAGTATCACAGTGGCCTGAAATTGTACAGTGGCGCTGTTGCTACACGATCCTATGGACAACTCTGGTCAGTTGACCATAAATCTCTATAGGATGGTGTAGCAACAGCGCCACTGTACAATTTCAGGCCACTGTGATATTGCACCTAAAAAATTCAACTTTGAAAATTAATAACTTTTGAATGAAAGACCTCTCAGCAGTGGGAGTACTCTTGTTTTACTCAGGGGGATAAACCCTACAACATATTTTTTTTTACATTTTAAGTATTACTATCCCTTTAAGAAGTATTAATAATGAAAATCAGACATATACCTTTATGATCTAGCATTATAAATTACCTTCTTTATAGAACATAAAGTCTTCATTTACTGCAAATCCAACAGAAATTGGTCCATCCATGGCAACAGAGCCAGCCATGTTATCTTCTCCTGGTAGAATGTAGAACTTGGTCTTATTAAATTTTATGGCTCCATCTGAATCATATAAGCAGTGATATTGCTGATCAAGAAAAGAACAAACACATTGAATTATCAATTAGTATTCATCCCCCCAAAAAAAGTTTTAGAATCGAGTGTTAACCAATTTAGATATTTAAGCATATCACAGTGATGGGTAGTGTAATTACATTGAAGGATAAAGTGGCATAATGAATTATACAGAGTGTCAAGTTTACTAAGATGGATTTGTGGTGTGGAAGCATATAGGCATGGTTAGAACAGATAGTAATATGTTCATTTTGGCATGCATGGGACAAGGAGAGGAGAAAGGAGGTAGTCAGAAAATAGGAGAGGTATAAGACTGTTTAGAAAGATAATTTTATACTTGTAATGTTTATTTAATCTCTTCTCTCCAATTTCACCTTATTCCTTTTTGTTTACTTGTCTGTTGTCTTTAAGTGGTTGTGCTGCAGTAGCTATCTTTTCTCTTGTCCGCCTCTCCTGTCAAACTCTCATGTTAACTCTCAATGCACTTAGACACAGGTGCACTTTGAGATACAGGTGATGTTGATTCACCTCCTTGAAATTAGTATCCTTTTGAAAGGTTGCATGCAAAAGAGCATGCAAGCATTTAACACTTTAACCATGTCACTTGCATAAAAATAGCGACATGACAATCTTGCAGTGCATGACAGCACCTAGTCACCTAGTCAATGGTTGCGTTCAATACTTATACAGCCGGTGATTCTCTTCAAACACCTTCCATTTCAGCCTTAACAGTTTTTGTCTTTATTTTTGTTACGATCCTGCTTCTCTCTCCCCTCCTCTGTGTGCTCCACTTCTCCCTGTCATTCTGCACGCAGAGAAGGGGAGAGGCAGGATTGGTTCACATACGTATTTGTGTAGGGGGTTTGTTACAATAGCCAGTTCATAAAACTGCAGAAGGAGGCTGCCCCATCAGAAAGGTAACAAAATAAAACAAACTGTTAAGGCTGAAATGGAAGGTGATTGAGAAGAATCAGCGGCTGTATAAGTATTGAATGTGACCATTGACTAGGCGACCTGACAATTTGCACTGTCATGCACTGCAAGATTGTCATGTTGCTATTTTTATCCAGGCGACATGGTTAAAGTGTTAAATGGTTGCACGTTCTTTTGCATGCGACCTTTCAAAAGCAAACCTTGAAATTCACCTCCTTGAAATTCACACGTGTCTGAATTTAAACTAGATGTTGAGACTGACAAATTTGAGCTGTAAACGACCGCTTAGGTTCAATCGGTATATATTTAAATAAATTGTATGCCACAAAAAATGAGAGTGATCAGACATAGAGTTCAGTTATTAATAGGCTATTGCTTTGCTTTTCGAGTAAGCCCAAAAATCATTATTAAGTTTAAAAAAAGAAAAAAAATGGCAACATATTGTAGATTGTATTATATATCAACTGACACATGTTTTGCTGTGCAAAATTGAGCCCTATATCTGATCACTAATTTTTGGTGGCATACAATATATACACATATATATATATATATATATATATATATATATATATATATATATATATATACAGGGCTCAAAATTTCCACTTGCCCCCTCGCATTTGGCGAGTAGAAATTGATTGAGGGTGAGTGAAAATTGAAGCCCTGTATGTGTAGCATCCTCTGCTCCCACCTACTCTTTGTTTACTGACAAGTAGTGCCGCGCTCCTAGCATGTGATCAGAGTGCCAGTGTACTTAAGTTGAACAGAAGAGCAAAGAGAGAGGCCAAGAGCTCCGCGGTTTGAGGGGAGGGCTCTACTGTCGCTCGTCACTCTCAGGCTGCTGGGGACACCTCCGGAGGTACAGTGCTCCTATTATCATTATATGGCACATTTTTCATGCCTCACTCTTAACCGAGCTAAGGATCAGGGGTTTGCGCAATGCATTGCACAGCCTTCTGATCCTGGAAGGTTCCTCCTGTCTCAACGTCCTACTCCTGAGAGCCAGTTGCACCCGTGTGTTATATCTCCAAAAAGCTAAGTCCTGCGGAGTGCAACTATGAAATTGGTGACAGTGAGTTGCTGATGATAATACTTGGTCTCAAAGAATGGAGGCATTTGCTCGAGGGAACTTCCATGCCAATCCTAATCTTCACGGATCATAAAAACCTCACCTACCTGTCCGAGGCAAGTGTTTGTCTCCAAGGCAGGCCCAATGGGCCTTATTTTTGTCTCATTTTAATTATGTGGTCTTGTACCTGCTGGGTACCAAAAATGTTATTTAATGTGCCCGTGATTCCTCTGGTTGTGACATTGCTACTTCCTGGTTGTTCCTTACTGCATTCTTATCCTTATGGATAGCTGGGGACGCTGAGACACCACCTAAGGTCTGTCTCCTATAGAGCCTTAGGTGCGTGTGTTTCCCAGATGTGTGGAGCAAATTCGCAGTAGGTGCCCTGCCTTACAGCAGTAAAGGCACAGGCCCTCCCTCCTCCTAAAGTGCCTTTCCACAATTGAAAGGCGAGTGAACCCAAGCTGCATGGGCTCCACATCACCAGAGGTCTTGAGACAAGGAGGAGCGGGAGGAGAGGGAGGCACGGGTGGGGACGAAAAGCTTGGGGCTAAACGGACAGGATGCCTCTGCAGGTGCTCCCTGAATGAAGGGGCAGTCTCTCCTGGGGCTGCTGAGGAAGTGGATCTAGATGGGCAGTATGGAGCAAAAAACCCTGGAGGGCTAATGCAAACTGGTCCATGCACTGGTCTACCTGGTCCAACCTGGTAAAAACCTTCAGTGGATTGCCTGCACCTTCTGGGTTCATGGACCTTGTGTACTGAAAGAGACCAGGAACCAGACAGACACAAAAATGTAAACTGCAAAACACCTTTATTAAAATAACCAAAGCAAACAAAGGAAAATCATGATCCAGGAGTGTAAACCAAAAGACAAGCCAGGGTCAGGAACCAAAGCAGGTACTCAGACAAGCCGGCATTAGGAATACGGAGATCAGCAATGTCAGGAACAAGCCAGGAGTCAGGAGCCAGAAAGAAGGTCAGAAAAAGCCAGATCATGCACGAATAATCAGGAACTCAGGAGAAAGCATTTGCAGCCAGAAGCAGACGCAATGTCCAGGAGGTTTTGAACCTAGCTGCTTTAAATACCCTGGAAGGGGTTGGCTGATAACAGTCAGGTGAGTAACCATGGAGACTGATAGGTGTCATGGTTTGTTTGACTCACAGACACAGAGTTAAGATAAAAACACAGCTTTATTGAAAAAATAATAAAGAACAGGTCCTGAACATCAACATATGTTACAGACACACGACAGGTTCAAGTAATATAGCATACAATGTACACATATATAGGCTCTACCGGCCTCACCAAAATACCTGGTGAGGCAGCCTAGAAGATGGTGCAATATGTCTGAGGAGGCTCTACCGGCCTTACCAATATACCGGGCAAGGCAGCCTAAACTGTTACAGCAAGGAACTGAGGAGGTTCTACCGGCCTTACCAAAATACCGGGTAAGGCAGCCTAATCTAGTACAACAAGGAACTGAGGAGGCTCTACCGGCCTTACCAAATACCGGGTAAGGCAGCCTATGACTGGTACGACACGGCGTAGCGGAGGCCCTACCGGTGCTATAATGGAGGTAGCAAAGCAGTTGGTTAGGTGGAGTGGAGCAACCAACTACTGTGTACCAGCGCATTCACGGGGGCAACACATGCGACTGGAGGTTCAGAGTGGAGCGAACCAGTGCCATAAACTGAGCAACATGGAGGCCCTACTGGTGCTATAACGGAGGCAGCACTAGCAACCGGTGTCAGAGTGGAGCAAACCAATTACTGTATACCAGCGCAATCATGGAGGCAGCACTTGCGACTGGAAGGACAGAGTGGAGCGAACCATTACCACGTACTGGACAAATCTGGAGGCCCTACCGGTGCTATAATGGAGGAAGCACTAAGCAACCTGTGTCTGAGTGGAGCAAACCAACTACAGTATACCAGCGCAATCACGGAGGCAACACTTGCGACTGGAAGGACAGTGTGGAATGAACCAGTACCACGTACTGGGCAGACACGAAGGCCCTACCGGTGCTATAACGGAGGCAGCACTAGCAACCGGTGACGGAGTGGAGCAAACCAACTACTGAATACCAGTGCAATCACGGAGGGAAAGCAAGCCTGTGGGCAACGGTGCCAAACCAGGAAGGCACCAGAAGTCAGAATGTTGCCGAGGAGACCAGAGTCAAAGCGGAACACAGCCAAGTCGGGATCCAGGAACAGGAACGTCAGCCAGGCCAGGTCAGGATAACGTAGCAGGAACGTCAGCCAAACCGGGTCGGATACGGGAGCAGGAACGTCAGCCAGGCCGGAACGGTACACAGGAACAATACAGGAACATAGTTAGGCTATCCGGGTCGGTACACAGACGCAGGAGCAGGATAGAAGTCAGGCAGGCCAAGGAAGTACACTGGAATCCGTAGACAGGCGTTGCACTGGCATAGAAACACCACGAAAGGGCAGTGAAAGGGTGCAGGAGCCCAGTCTAAATAGGCAATACTGGGCGGGCTAATCACAGGCAACAAATGGGAAGCACCCATTGCTAACTGACAGGAAAAACAAGCAATCACGGGCACCATGATAATAGGTCAAGGCAGTTTGTTAAGCATCAGCTGACTCAGCCTGACCCCAGGAAAGAAAGGCAGCAGTAATCAACAGGCGAGTGTTAGACCAGATTAGTCAAACCATGACACCTGTGTTTCCTCCTAGTCCTTACATATAGCTATGAAACATGGACATGGAATGCCAAAGCCATAAAAAAAACGTAAAGGGATAGTAATACTTAAAATGTAAAAAAAAATATGTTGTAGGGTTTATCCCCCTGAGTAAAACAAGGGTACTCCCACTGCTGAAAGGTGTTTCATTCAAAAGTTATTAATTTTCAAAGTTGAATTTTTTAGGTGCAATATCACAGTGGCCTGAAATTGTACAGTGGCGCTGTTGCTACACGAGCCTATGGACAGCTCTGGTCAGTTGTCCATAAATCTCCATAGGATGGTGTAGCAACAGCGCCACTGTGCAATTTCAGGCCACTGTGATATTGCACCTAAAAAATTCAACTTTGAAAATTAATAACTTTTGAATGAAACACCTTTCAGCAGTGGGAGTATCCTTGTTTTACTCAGGGGGATAAACCCTACAACATATTTTTTTTTACATTTTAAGTATTACTATCCCTTTAAGTTTTCACAGAGAAGCATGGAGCAGTGAATTCTAAACATAGCAAAAAGAGACTAAAAGACGTGTGCAAGGATTTGTCAGCAAACAAAGATCTATGATTTAATTGAAAGAGTAAAGTGCCTGAAATGGAAATGGCAAGAAGATCTAATGGTAGATGGACCAAATTAATTTGGGAATGGACTCCACTTGATACTAAAAGCCCAATAAGAAGACCAAAGAAAGATGGGAAATGAAATTGCCAAATTTATTGGTACACAGTGGCAACAAAAGGCATAGGTACGGAGTTGTTGTCTATGCTGCAGTGGATAGACAGTGGCTGAAGATGATAATTATGATTTTATATATATAGCAATTCCACAAGTCAGTGCATTCACTTGTAAACTAACAAAACCCCACATTTCTATCAAATATAATGCAAGAAATGGTGCCTGAATTATGTCATACACATGGGGGAGGGGAAGGAAAAACACCAATGGAGAACAAGGTGTAAACAAAACGAAATATATATATATATACTAGTTGAACAGCCTGTTACACGGGCCACAGTGTCACAGCCACCTGATCGCGGTCGCTCTGTATCAGCCGCGGCGCAGGCAGTCTCTACTGCTCATGACTGCAGCATGCGCAGCAGTGTCTACTGCACGTGATTTAGCGAATTATTATATAGGATATATATATAAAATATATACAAATATAATGTAGAAAATAAAAAAATCCTTATGTGAATCAAGGGAAGGATCCTATACCCAAAGACATATTGTGTTGATTTAAAAACAGTATGATTGATTTCAATAATAGAAACCTTTAGCAATTGTATTGAGCATGTGGATAACAACTTATGGACCATCAGTATATCTACATTAATCAGGATTTACTAGAGGTGAGTCCCTGGGATATACGGATTGGCTCATTCACCTGGATCTATGGCATTTGTTTATTCTCCTTGATCTAGACTACTCCATGATTATGTATGGGATTGTGACTTTGTAAAGGACAGGAAACTATGCATAAAAACTCTATGATCTTCAAGTTTTGGAGTTTGGTTCTTGGAACTGATCCAAAGCATGATGGACATGGATATTTGATTTATAGCAACGGGACACTTACATTCTGGGTATATCTGGGAATAGGACAGGTTATATTTTGAACACCCATATAATGACATACTGGCATTATTAAGGAGCCTTGGTTTGTTTGTAATATGGACATATGCTATAATTATACATGTTAGTAATTAGGTTAACATATCACATAGGTGGATCCATATTGAGTATCTTATAACCAATGATCCTCATTTCATCCATACATATATCTTATCTAGGGGATTTGTTACCTTTCTTAGCAATACACCACATATATCTATGCTGCTACACATAGCATTTACTGGTTCTTGGCCCGATATTAGCCAGTACTATATTACTTCCTTTTTAGACTTATTCTTGAGTATGTTCTGGATGGTGTGTATACTAGTACTATGTAACCTGCGGATTTTGCATGTGAAACCTTTTTGTGAGTTTATTTGTTCTGCTTTTTTGCCTCTTGATAAAGCCAGTGGGACACCTTCCAGTAACTGTGGCTTTAGCTGCAGGGTAGGATTTCCCCTTTCGCGTGCTGCGCGATGTGCCAGTGCATGGGATAGAGAATCTAACTGCATTGTAAGGTATATTTGATATTGATCTTTGTACTAGGTCTCTTTCTTGCCTATTCATTACAATTAATACAATGTAGCCATTGTGTGCTTTCTCTGATGCGGTTGCAACATTATCTACGATGGACTAGTTTTATCCCTTCAAGCCAGCTAAGATATAAATAGCTAATTTATGGGGTGTGCATGTGCATTTTATTTTCCAGGTTTGACAGTAGATTATGAGAAGCAATAGACCATGGACAGATCACCTGTACTGGGTCCGATCACGCTGATGCATTGTGCTTTGCACGGACACAGGGGAGTTATAGATGTTCCATTGAACATTGGGCTACATGGAATCAATTGGGGTTATTACAATTTCAGAAGTACTGATATGTCCAGATAGGCCTTGGACCCTTGATCATGCATTTGGGTCCATATGATATGAATATGTATGATATGAATATGTATGATTTATCACTTTGGGTATTTATGACTGTCTTTTACTAAGGGTTTCTATTATTGAAATCAGTAATAGTGTTTTTAAATCAACACAATATATATATATATATATAGGTATAGGGTCCTTCCCTTAATTCACATAGGGATGTTTTGTTATTTTCTACATTTTTTGTATATTTTGTTTTTTTTTTAATACATTTCTTTTTTTTTACACCTTGTTCTCCATTGGTGTTTCCCCTCCCCTCCCCCATGTGTATACATCATTCAGGCACCATTTCTTCATTACTTTTGATATAAATTTGGGGTTTTGTTAGTTTCTACAATAAGGCATCTTGATAAAGGCCCAAAGTGGGGTCTGAAATGTTGATGGAATAAACCAGCACATATGTTTCACCATTAAGAAGACCTGTGAGTGCTTTTTAGATTACAGATGTTGCAATATATATATATATATAAATAATCTGGGATATTTCTAAATGGTACACTTCTTAAACAGTTACATCTTTTTAGCATTTTTAACAACTTATTTAATACTAGTTGAACAGCCCGTTACACGGGCCACAGTGCCACTGCCACCCAGTCGCGGGACAGTCACGGGCAGTCAGTACTGCGCATGACTGCAGCACGCGCAGCAGTGTGTACTGCGCATGTCGCGGTGTTACACACGATTTAGCGAATTATTATATAGGATGACATACTTAGAGGTTTATCAAAAATAAAGACAATAAAAAGCTTCTTTTTTATTAATATATTAACCGGCCAATTCATTCAAGTTGGCATTTCCACCCCAAAGGCAATGTGGGCAATCAGCCTAAAGAAGTGGATCCAGTGAATGCTTTGAGGATACCTTAAGTTGAGCACAAGCAGTTATATCACGAGTACTAAATAACCTTTTGAAAAGACTGAACAGCTGACTAATACTTGTGATCATTAGATGATGTATTATTATTATTATTCTTTATTTATATAGCGCCAACTAATTCCGCAGCGCTGATGTACTGAAAATATGCACTTCCAAGCAATTGCCTATGCACTTTGATTTACAACCTTACAAACATAGGGTTTAACCTTGCCTCTTTAGTACAAAATCGGTTATATCATAGTATTATTATCAAATATATTTGTAAAATGTATCAGGTACAGTTCTCAGGTAATTGCATCTGAAAATATTTGTTTTCTTAGAAGTGACTAGATTATAGTATTTATTTTAAAAGAAAACATATTGAAAACAAAATTGCACCGTTTGATATGTTTCAATATTCTGCATATCTAATTGCAGTCAGAGAACTACACAAAAGTCTCTTTTGTTCTGTGGAAACCCTCTTGCTTCTTAAGGAGCTCTGTGGTTAGATGAAAAACAGTCTGAGAACTACTGCAATAATCAATTTCTTTTCATACTAGATGTCTATTAAAGTTTGAGTCCTGTAAACATTTCTATGTTTCTAACTGTATAGACCTAGTAGTAATATGGGGATTTATCAATTATCTTTACAATATGTACAATAACAAAATTGAGGATAGCAAAGACTCTTAAGTCTTAGAAGTAAGGAACAGTAATAAACCTTGTTAAATTAAATGCTAAACATTATTTAAAGGCATATGGTACCTTTGCTTCGTATCCATAATCCTCAGTCTTCATGACACCTCTGTGTGCAATATATTGCAGAGCAGCTATTGGAAGTCCTCCACAGCATCCACTATCATCATGGTCACAGTCCACAAGCTGCTGTTCACTGAAGTCAAGCAGTTCATCAGTCTGAATGCAGTAGCGTGATTCAATTACACCAACCTTGAAAAACAGACCATTTACATTTAGGATAACTCTCACCATAAACTCAAGGTAGTGAGGAGAAGAGGGAATTAGAAGATGCTGTCTAGTTACCTTCTTTGTTTTACTGGACCCAGTGCCGAGACTGAGACTCTCAGGGTCTAGTGAACCCTTTTTTTAATTACTTTTAAATTACCACATTTTTATGCAGAGGTGCTTTTTTTCCAAGTTGCCTGGACATTAGTCCAGGAAGGTACGGAAGAGCCCTGGGGCCAACAACAAAAAAAAATTCTAATTTTGACTTTTCAAGTCAGAATTTCTAATTTAAAAGAAAGAATTTTGACTTCAGAATTTTGACTTTCAAAGTCAGAATTTTAAAAGTCAGAATTTTGACTTTTAAAGTCAGAATTTTGAATTTAAAAGTCAGAATTTTGAGTTTTAAAGACAGAATTTTTACTTTAAAACTCAAAATTCTCACTTTAAAAGTCAGAATTTGGCTTCTAAGGTCAGAATGTTTACTTTAAAACCTGAATTTCTGACTTTAAAAGTCAGAATTTTGACTTTCAAAACAGAATTTCAACTTTTAAAGTCCAAATTTTGATGTTTAAATTCAGAATTTTGACTTTAAAACTCAAAATTCTGACTTTAAAAGTCACAATTCTGATTTTAAAGTCAGAATTTCAACTTTTAAAGTCAAAATTTTGAACTTTAAATTCAGAATTCTGAATTTTGAAGTCAAAATTTCGACTTTCAACTTTTAAATTCAAAATTCTGACTTTTAAAGTCAACATTTTGAACTTAAAGTCAAAATGTTATTTTTTGTTGTTGTTGGCCCCAGGGCTCTTCTGTAGGAAGGAGAAGCTGAACCTGCAGAGTTATTTTTTCATTTTGGTGACGGTGGTAGAATTTTGAAATGAATCAATTTATTTATGTTACTTTTGGACATTCTGAAAGTGAGGACCACATTGTCATTGGGATACAGTGGAAATTCCACATCCAGAAGAGTGTGTGTAAAAATCAAATACACACATTTCAGCATCCCTCTTTGTGGAGTAGAGGAACTGGTCCTGGGTTCCCTTCCTTAGGTTTGCTAAAATTAATAAGGGTGCACTGGACCCCAAAGTAATGTATTTTCACTGTTGCTTTCCCATAAGGAGGAAGGGGTTCCAAGCAAATTATTGATTAACTAGTGTAAAAGCCCGTGTACAAGGGCCAAGGTCCGGATGATGTTAACCCTTTGAGTGCCAGAGGGGTTAAGAGGCTGGTCCTGCTCTGCATACTGCCACTGTCTCGCTGGCGGCGCATGCAATGCAGTCATGCGCTGTAGCGTTTGGGCAGTCTCTACTGCACATGACTGCATCGCACAAACATTATAGCATTTTATTATATAGGATTTTATTATATAGGATAAATGGGCTCTGGATCACATATTCATCTTTTTTCTAACTTCCTCTCCCCTTGACCCCTTCCTTGGGCACATATATAAATTAATATGGGGTCTTTGGACCTCATATTAATCTCTATTTATGCTTTCCCTCCTCTTTGCGAAGGTAAATAAAGGTAAGAGAAATGGTCTCTGACATATTTTTGTATGTCATTAATATGGGGTCTTGAGACCCTGTATTTATATTATTTTACATGCCTCTTCTCCCAGAACAGTCCAAGGACTTAATAAATTAATATAGGAGCTATGTATGTCATAGTTTAATTAATTTTTTAAATCTTTTATTGCCAGTGGTGCCCACCATATGGCTCTTTGCAATGCACTGCATACTCCTCAAATGGTCAAACTAATATGGGATATATTAACTCCAAGTTAATTTTATTTAATTGAATGTGTTCTTTTTTGAATATCAGATATACAAATTAATGTTAATAAAAATAGGATGAATGTATCCATTGCATTTTTTAATTTAAAGGGATAGTAATACTTTAAATACACTTTAATCTTGTAGCCCTTAAAAATATAAATTCAATGAGCCCTGCGGCACGTCTCAAACCTGTATGGTTTGAGAGATAGCAGCTTTCAAAGTTCCCACTGCCCTGATGTCAGTGTTCTAGCTGACTGCAGGGGAATCCGGTCCCAGGTCCGGCGGAGGCTCTTCAGCAGAGCAGACATAGCATTATAGAAACAGAAATCCTTCACTGAAATGGTCTTCTACATGTGCTTGGTTTGCAAGCACACGTAGAAGAATGTTTCAGTGAAGGATTTCTGTTTCTATAACGCAATCTCATCTCTGCTGTAGAGCCGCCACTTGTCCAGGGACAGTATTCCCCTGCAGTCAGCTAGAACGCTGACATCAGGGCAGTGGGAACTTTGAAAGCGGCTATCTCTCAAACCACACAGATTTGAGAGGTGCCGCAGGGCTCACTTGAATTTGTATTTTTAAGGGCTACAAGATTAATTAAAGTGTATTTAAAGTATTACTATCCCTTTAAAGGGGATCTATCACTGTTATACATGTTTGTCTAAAAAAGTTAGTTTGTATAGAGACTAGATGGAATAATGTTTTTAATTATTTTGCAGAAATTAAGCTTGTAAAGGTAATCCCTTTTATTCCTTCTGGACAGTCTGCGGGTACAGCTCTGCACTGCAGTCTGTCACTGTTCCTCTGCTCCCCTCCCTCGAACCAGCCTCCTCCAATGATGGAGGCTTTCTGCATTTAAGCTGGAGCACACTCATTGGCCAGCTTACATGCAGAAAGCCTCCATCATCGGAGAAGGCTGGATTGAGGGAAGGGAGCAGAGGAACAGTGATAGACTGTGGTACAGAGGTGTACCCACAGTCTGTCCTGAAGGAAGACATGGGATCATTTTTACAAGTGTAATTTTGGTAAAATAATGATTTAAAAAAATTAAATAAAAACATTATTCCATCTATTCACTATATAAACAAACTTCCCCTTTAACTTGGTCATAAAAAACATTTGGGGAGATTCACTAAGCTATGATAAAGTGGAGCTCTTAGTGTGTAGGCTCTATAGAATAACACTGGAACTGGAGAAGTCATCTCTACTTTATCACCTCTTTATCACCATGTAGTGAATCTACCCCATTATCTTTTAACAATTTCCATCCTGATCTCATCAGGATGATAGGTGGCTGGATAAGTTATTCCCCCACAGTTTCGTAATGCCATTTTGGCCTTAAATAAAAACAAAATCTTTATTTTATAGGTTTAATCTCTCTGCTGTCATAAGGGCTTGGTCTGAAATACTGCAATGAATTCCCAGCCAATCTGGAAAGGGAGAGGATAATGGTAGGTCAGATTAGGCTAGTGGTGACTGGTTTAGTAGTTTTATAGTTAAGCTATGGTAATTCAACCACTCCATTGCAAATGTGTTTGCCATTTTTTGCATAGACATGCATTGCAAACTTATATTGCATTGGCAGATTTAGTTGAGTATGGAAAAGGTAGTTGTGGGCCCTTAGGTACATGGTGGGGGGTATTTATGGTCTTGACCTTTTGCAGTTGATTAGCCCTCTCTTTCTGCTTCAACAGCCTTGAGTTATCAAGGCA
The DNA here is from genome assembly GCA_037306005.1 of Rhinophrynus dorsalis. NCBI lineage: Eukaryota > Metazoa > Chordata > Amphibia > Anura > Rhinophrynidae > Rhinophrynus > Rhinophrynus dorsalis. The sequence goes on from CM074721.1 coordinate 368,764,904, forward strand.
GGAAAGGTTACATTGGTCACAAAAGAGAACATTGGAAATTCCATTCTGCTGGTGTTTAATGGCTAGATTGATCACTTTCAATGCAGCTGATGAATGGCTTCACTCTATCAATCAGAAGAGTTTCAATGTATCATCTTTAAAATCCCCCAAAGATAAAGAGTAACTATATGAATCAATGAGATTTGAATAGAAAGCAAACTGGTAATTTAATAAAAGCAAAGGCCGTGATACGTCCATTCCCTCTGTGACGTAGAGGTGACGTTGACCTAATAAGCTTACAGAAAGGAGTATTAATAAGGCTGAAAACTGGCATACTACAACTATAAACCCCCTGAGGAAGCCAAAGATGCTGAAAAATGCATTGGCGAGATACCCCCCCCACACACACACACAGAATACTGATTTGTAAGTCACGCTATCTTAATAGTAGTCTATGTCATGGATCTATAGAGGTGTAGCTTAGTGGCATGCTGTATTCAGATGGCCACAAGAGAAGAACTCAGGGACCCTCTGCTGTGATCCATTGCATGACATAACAATACTAAGTAATAGGATATGACAGTTTCCTTAGTGTAATAGGATATGACAGTTTCCTTAGTGTAGCACAGTATCCCTAGATCATATTTAATTCCGTATGCCGAGGACTTGTAACAGTAATTCAATTAACATTAACATGTAATAGTCTGGCGCATATCCAGATCACTGCACTGGAAAGAAAAGGACTTCAGCTACATTACAGAATAGAGTCAATATATTAGATAGTGGTGACTCAGTATGTAACCATTTGTGGAGGTTATCTTTATACCTATCCAAGAACTATAATTGACTAGGTTTTCCTTTATATTTATTTCATTTTTAATCATCTTCTCACATTCATAATAGGAGATAAAATTGAGTGAATTTTAATTGTACATAATAAAGGTATTAGTCTGTTGAGTACAACCAGGTTTGGGAGTACTGAACTGATATCTATCTGAGAGGTATTAAACACCATATTATTTAAGAGCTGTAATCTTGACACAAATTTAAGGTGGAATAGTAGATTACCTTTCATTTCCATTACCCTTGTGTTGAATGGAAAGTAGGCCAGTAGCAGTTAAATAGAATACAAAAAAGCCAGAAGAGAACTACAGAACTAATGCTTAGTTACCGTTGCAAATGCCCAGCAGGATCCACATAAACCTTGATCTTTAGCGGGAGTCACACATTTTGAATCCCTCCAGTCAATCTGTTTAGGAATATCATTATTTGTTCCATAATTGTACTTGTGTGTACTTATTGGTGTGGATGGTATTCTCGTTGAAATAAGGCAGTTCCTGGAATTACGTTCCTCCGTGGTCTGAAACAATAAAAGATAGCACTTATGTACTTAGGAAAATTGGTGTAGATTTGGAAAAACCAGTTGCTCTATAGGGAACCAAAAATTCCAAATTCACTTTGATTTAAATCTGGATTTAAACCCATTGAAAGCTTGAGAGAACATCAACATATTGATTGGAGACCTCACTAGAATACATGGGGTTATAATCTCTGTTTAAAAGAACAGTGCATTTTAGATGAGAAAAAAAATAGTTTTCTTAACCTTTCGAATGCCAGAGGGGTACACAACGTATGACACTCAAAGGGTTAATAAATATAGAGCTTATCCCTAACACTACTAAATGGTCACAGAACCATAAAAATATATTGTTAGTTTTTGGTATTTTCACTATTAACTGAATTTGTCTGGGACCTTTAAATTTAGAAGTCATGCTTTTTCTTCTGCCCTTTTCTTTGATTGATGACCTTAAGCCAACTCAAGAGAAGGAAATTTGAAGGACCATCCTGAGCTTAGAGGGCTGAGTAGGATCTGAGCAGCTGACATCACCCGAGTAGAAAATACTGAGAGACTTTCTCCATTGTCACAGCAACACAAGAAGGCTACTAAACAGTTTTTAATATTTTATATGAATAAGAAAAGAGAGAACAATAAAGAGATGTGAAAACATAAAAAATACACAGATCAGTTTCCTTTTCTCCCCTTAACATGTTACTGTATATCTCGATTTAATTCAAAGAGGTACTGCCACTTTAAATCAAACAAAACTTCTATTTGTTCATGATGTTGCAGTTGGTTTTCCCCAGAATTACACCACTCTTCCTTACTACATCAGTCTAACTATACATAAATGAAACATGCATTTATAGTTTAGGTAATTGGAAGGTTTGCTAGATGTCCCAGTGGTGTGTATTCATAAAATATGACACTATTTAGTTGATTGACCTTTCCAACAGACCCAAGAGCGTCGTAAATACCTCTAAAGCCTCAGAGGAAGAGTGCAATTTACCACTGACTGATCAAAGATATCTGTATCTGGACTGCATTCTCTTATCTGATTTCCATGCTAAACAATGTGATGTGTACTTGTATTTAAGAGAGATGTTTTCATATTTATCTATATAACATGCCTGAGGAAGAGACCTAAGGTCTTGAAAGCTTGCATTTAAATCTGCTTAGTTAGCCAATAAAAGGTATCAAAAACCTATATTTGCCTCCTGATTGTGCATAAGTCACTGTGATATACTCCATATGGATATGTATACAAAAATAATAATATCTTTATTCTTATGTAACACTATCAATTTGTATGACGCTTTGTGCACAGAGAGGCTTATGTGTTGGGAGGAACAAGGGCAATTTTGGAGCCGGCCAACTGCACTGTAGGGGAAAATAAAAATTCCCAAAATTCTTATTCATTCAAATGAGCTTTAACTTACTTGAATTCTATGGAGCTTTCCAAGGCATTGTGGAGACCTACATAGTAACATAGTAATTTAGGTTGAAAAAAGACTTGCGTCCATCTAGTTCAACCCTTTTCCTATTCCTGTTTACCATCGTTGATCCAAAAGAAGGCAAAACCCCCCCTCAATATAGCAATTCAAAATTCGGCCTTGAATGGTGGGGGGGAATTCCTTCTTGATTCCAAATGGCAATCAGATTTCTCCCTGGATCAACAAGCCCTAACTAAATATTAATCTCAATACTAACGTACATAGCCCTCTATGTTATGCTTTTTTAAATAAGTATCCAGGCCCCTTTTAAAGGCATCTAATGTATTTGATAGCACCACCTCCTCAGGAAGTGAATTCCATACCTTTATTGTCCTTACTGTAAAGAAACCCTTCCACTGTTGTAGATTAAATCTCGTTTCCTCAAGTCTAAGCGGGTGGCCCCTTGTCCTGTGTACTGTTCTGTTAATGAACAGGTCTTTGGAGAGCCCTTTGTATGGGCCCTGAACATATTTATATAGTGTTATCATATCCCCTCTAAGACGCCATTTCTCTAGTGTGTACAAGTTTAACTTTTCTAGCCTTTCTTCATAACTAAAACTTTCCATTCCCCTTACTAGTTCTGTAGCCCTCCTCTGCACTCTCTCTAGTTCCATAATGTCCTTTTTCAGAAACGGCACCCAGAATTGAACAGCATATTCTAGGTGGGGTCTTACCATGGACCTGTAAAGAGGCATAATTATATCTTCCTCCCTTGAGTCAATACCCCTTTTAATACATGCCAATATCTTATTGGCCTTTGCAGTTGCCAGCTGGCACTGCATGCTACTGCTAAGTCTATTGTCTACCATTACTCCCAAATCCTTTTCATTAGTAAATTTCCCCAGAGAAACACCATTTAAACTATATGTTGCATTTTTATTATTATACCCAAAATGCATAAGTTTACACTTGTCTGTATTGAATCTCATTTGCCATTTGCCTGCCCAGTTACTCAATTTGTTCAAATCCTCTTGTAATGAAGACACATCCAGTTCAGACTTTATTACCTTACTTAATTTTGTGTCATCGGCAAACACTGATACATGGCTACCTATGCCCTCTGGGAGGTCATTAATAAACAAATTAAAAAGAAGAGGACCCAGGACAGATCCCTAAGGTACTCCACTTATCACTTTTATCCAACTGGAGAACTTGCCATTTACTACCACTCTTTGCATTCTATCTTTCAGCCAATTTCCAATCCACATACAAACATTTTCCCCTAGGCCTATTTCATTCAATTTGTACAGTAACCTCTTCTGCGGAACTGTATCAAATGCTTTGGCAAAGTCTAAATAGATCACATCAACCGCCGCTCAATCATCTATATTATTACTCACTTTTTCATAAAATGCAATCAAGTTCGTTTGACAAGACCTGTCTTTCACAAAGCCATGTTGGCTATTGCTAATGATAGTCCTGTTCCAGCAGAATTCTTGAATATATTCCCTTAGCAACCTTTCAAACAGCTTCCCTACCTCAGATGTCAAGCTTACAGGTCTGTAATTTCCTGGCTGTGACTTTGATCCCTTTTTAAATATGGGCACCACATCTGCTTTACGCCAATCCATGGGCACCATACCTGAAATAAAAGAATCCCTGAAAATCAAATATAACGGTCTGGCCAGGGTCTGGCTTAGCTCTTTAAGTACCCGTGGGTGTATACCATCTGGCCCTGGAGCTTTGTCTACCTTAACACCATTCAATTGTTTTAATACTTTTTCTTGTGTTAGCCAGTCCCATGCTTGCTGTGACTGTTCTGTAAAAGTAGCTTGCAGATTCTTGTCCATTGGGCCTTCCTTGGTAAAAACAGAAGAAAAGAAATTATTTAAAATATCTGCCTTCTCTCTGTGCCCTTTGACCATCTCGCCCGTTTCAGATAACAAGGACCCAACATTATCAGACTTTAATTTTTTGCCATTAATATATTTAAAGAATTTTTTGGGTTGCTTTTGCTCTCCTTAGCAATATTTTTTTCATTCTCCAGTCTGGCTAATTTAATAGCCTTTTTACAGGTTTTGTTGACATTTTTGTATTCTGCAAATTCCTCTGCTGATCCCTCAGCTTTGTAATGTTTAAATGCCGCTTTCTTGTTATTTATTTCATTAATTACTTTACTGGTTAGCCACATTGGTTTTAATTTGCTTCTTTTGTATTTGTTTTCAACAGGGATAAATTGATGTGTGTATTTTTGCAATGTTATTTTGAAGGCATTCCACTTACCTGTGTTTTTTACTGAAAATATTTTATCCCAGTCAACGAGACCAAGGGGTGAATTAAACCTGCTAAAGTTGGCCTTTTTAAAATTCAGTGTTTTGGTGGAACCTATACCAAATTTCTTTTTTGGATTAATCTCAAATGATACCATGTTATGGTCACTATTCCCCAAGTGCTCCCTAACTTGGATGTTAGAGATAAGTTCTTCATTGTCAGTTATTAGCAAATCCAGACATGCATTCCCTCTGGTTGAGGTCTGCACTAGTTGAGACAAAAAATTGTCATTCAACAAGTTCAGAAACTTGCTGCTTTTAGCAGAATTAGATGTTCCATTTTTCCAGTCTATTTCTGGATAATTAAAATCCCCCATAATTATAGTTCTCTCTATTTGAGAAGCCTTTTCTATTTGCATTAATAGCTTTGATTCTTCAAGGTCACCAATGTTTGGTGGTTTATAACAAATACCCACTAATATTTTCTGGGCAGTTTTACCCCCAGTGACTATTTCAACCCACAGGGATTCCACATGTTCACTACTGTCATCACATATATCTTCCCGTAATTGAGGCAATAATGCTGGTTTGACATACAGACAGACCACACCACCTCTTTTGTTTACCTATCTTTTCTAAATAACATGTAGCCCTCCAAACTGATTGACCAATCATGTGTGTCATCCCATCATGTTTCTGTTATGCCTATCAAGTCATAGTTTTCAATTTCAGCTACCAGCTACAGTTATCTAATATCGAAGATTCCCACTTAAAGGAATGTTTTATTTGTCCACTCTGGTGCATTTTTTTTTGTCCAGAATTGCACTTTTTTTTGTAACATCAGCCTCAGAATTTTTCAGGCACAATGACTATGTTGCAGTATGTACTGGTCTAAAGCTAAATGATGCCACAATATATACTGTATATTTAACAGGTAAAGAATGGGATAGTCGGCACCCAGAACAGAAGTACTGCAGCTGTGGCTTATTATATTACCCGGTAGGTGCTAAGACTGAACTGAAGCATGGCTCAACTCCTTCCAGCACTTCCCTGCCTTCCCTTCCCCCACTAATGCAGTGGTTCTCAACTCCTGTCCTCAGGACCCACTAACAGGCCAGGACTTAGGGATTTCTCTGCTACAGCACAGGTGTGGTGATCAGAGGCTCATTCACATTGATTAACTCACCTGTGCATTTAAAGGGCAACTATATACATTTCTTTCAAGAGGGAACATACACGGTTATACTGTGTATTAGTAGACAAAACAGGAAGTTCAAAGCTTATACAGTTCTCATTTCCTGGGTTTATGAGGCAAAGGTTGAACTTGATGGACTTGTGCCTTTTTTCTAATTTAATTTACTATTTTACTATGTTACCTGTGATGTGCTATCACTATGTGTCTATATACCACATAAGTAATTGTTAAGAACAAATAATTATTGTTTAAAGGCCTCAGGTCTGTTACCTCACATACAGCAAGAATTTATATTGAAGTGCATAGAGTTGATTTTGACTCAAACATTTCTGTTTGAGGGCCAATATTATCTTCAAGTCAGGAGTGGCCATGGGTTCTTTGTTGCTCCATCTGTTACAGATCTCTATATATGGATCACTAAGAAAATCTGTTCCTCCGGGAAACAATAATCCCTTCAGGGATAATGTGGAAAAAGAAAGGGGGTGACAATAGAGCCTTATATAGTGTTTGTATGGCAAAGGAATAAAAATATGAAATATACTTTAACATTTAAAAATATTGTTATTGTGATCATTGTGCCTGTTATAGTTTTAATATTCTAATAAATATGTATCTTATTTATCCAACGGATGAACAACTTCTATTATTCTACATTTTATAAGGTCAATATTTTTGGGACTTCAGAGACATCTTGGAGTGATTGTTCCAGAGGACTCACTATGGTTGGAAAACCCAAGCAGGGTAAGGTACCCCTGCATGCCTATTCAGTTGATTGCGGGCATATGCCTGTCTCTCAAAAATTTTTAAATGTGAGTACATATTTTAAATGTTTATTGCTTTATCATACCAACACTAGATAAGGCAGTATTGGCGCCCCCTTTCTTTTCTTTTTCCACATATCTTTTTCTTCCACTTTGTGGATGTTGGAGTGGAGCTGCCTGCATTTATTTAGAGATACATCCATGAGAGACACTGTCTAAGGGGAGCAGTTTAAAAGATTCCCCACTATGTTCATTGCTAATCAACACATATGTTCTGTTTCAGCTACTACACTTGTGAGTAGATTTCTTATGGAGATGGTGTGGTTACATATTGGTTGATTATATTACACTAGGAGCACACCATGTTTTTCTTCTTTCCTTTCTGGGAACATGTTAAGTTTTATCGAAGATACATATATGATCTGATTTTATATGGAGAGACCCTTTGAAACATTACATGAACGGAGATTGGCCTAAATTCACTAGTCACTTTGATCCTGTCTCAATTGAGTATTTAGATTTACAATTATTCATAGAAGAAGGAAAAATAGCCATTATGATTGGGAACGATCAAAATAAGTGAATAGTAATGTGTATTTTCACTCCAAGAGTAAGCACCTAAAAAGACAAGGAAGCAGATGTTTTGACACTCAAAAATAAAGTAAAAACAGAATTAGTAAACATCTTAATTAGTAAACATCTAAATAACATTAGCAACAAAAGGTTACAGTGGATTTATGAGTTAAAAACACTAACTCCGAAATGTCTACATATAGATATAGACATGGCTGTTGGGGTGGGCAAAAAGTGAGAAACAGTTTCCGCATGAATTTTCATGAAAAAGGATGATTTCTTTTCTGCTTTTTTTTGTCTAGCTCATTCCATTGAAATCAATGGGAACAGTGAATTTGCAAACAACAAATAGCAAATGTTATTTTATTTCCCAAAGTTATAGTATAAAAGGGATATGAGGGTGCCTGTGTTAGAGGAGTGTGGGGAAAGAATCAGTTGAACAGGGATTTTTTTTTGGGATTTGTTAACTGCGACTGGGGGGAGCAGTTGATAAAAATAAAAACTAAATACAATTAAAAAACCTCCATAAGACATTGTATATTGGTATTGTGTAGAGGATGATTTCTAATATATGTTCTTAGAGGCCCAAGCCCTAAGGAAACATTGATTTGTAGGACTTAGACTTGTTTGACACAAACCCTAAAGAAACATTGATTTGTAGTACTTAGGTTTGTTAGAAACAAGCCCCCAAAAATAGTTTAGTTTTTTGTATGCCTGTTTTTTTTTTAAAAAAAGCATAAGCCCTGAGAAAAAAAAATGCCCTACAGGCCTAGTGTCAGCAGGACATGTAATTTTGGCCAGGGGTCACTGGCCATTGTCAAATGCCCTGATGTAGATGCAGAATTTGTGACTGCTGTTCTTGCTGCTGCTGCTGAGTTGTTTAAGCAGAAGGGTGATGAGGCAGCTCAAAAGGAATGGGATCAACAACAGCAGTAACATGGTTTATGGATCATGAAGGTTCCACTTGCCATGACTAGCTCCAGAGATGCGCCTGATGCAGTAGCAGCACTATAACCAGCCCCCACCACTTCAGGTATATGTGGAGAAAAGAAAAAGTTGGCCAATAATGCTTCTTCAACTGCTACTCCTCCAAAATCATGGGTGTATTGAGAATTTCCATTGAGAGCAGGAACTATGCCTATCACATCAGCAACTGTAATGTGCACAGTGCAAATAAGGAAAGTACTGGGAACAACTGGTACATCTGCACTCGCATGAAACACCTGGCATAACGCTATCCAAACACCATGAAACTTAGGGTCCCCAATGGAAAATCCCCCCACCAGAAACCAAGTACTGCTGCTGTCACTATGCCCCTTGTCCACACCCCTGTGTGACTTACGGTCCATTGCTGTCACACTTGGAATCATCTACTCCTTATCCCCCTCCTGAGAATTGTGAGACACACTGGCAGCAAGTTCAGCACTGGTGGCAGCAGGTTCAGCACTGACAGCAGGCATAGCACTGGTGGCAGCAGGGGCAGCACTGGCCACAGGCACAGCACTGGTAACAGCAGGGGCAGCACTGGCAGCAGGCACACCACTGGTGACAGCAGGGGCAGCACTGGCAGCAGCCACAGCACTGGTGGCAACAGGGGCAGCACTGGCCGCAGGCACAGCACTGGTGACAGCAGGGGCAGCACTGGCAGCAGGCACAGCACTGGTGGCAGCACATCTGACAGTAGGCACAGCACTGGTGGCAGATGGGGCAGCACTGGCAGCAGGCACAGCACTGGTGACAGCAGGGGCAGCACTGGCAGCAGGCACAGCACTGGTGGCAGCAGGGGAAGCACTGGCAGCAGGCACAGCACTGGTGGCAGCACATCTGACAGTAGGCACAGCACTGGTGGCAGATGGGGCAGCACTGGCAGCAGGCACAGCACTGGTGACAGCAGGGGCAGCACTGGCAGCAGGCACAGCACTGGTGGCAGCAGGGGCAGCACTGGCCACAGGCAATGCACTGGTGACAGCAGGGGCAGCACTGGCAACAGGCACAGCACTGGTGGCAGCACTGACAGAAGGCACAGCACTGGTGGCAGATGGGGCAGCACTGGCAGCAGGCACAGCACTGGTGGCAGCAGGGGCAGCATGTCTGACAGCAAGTACAGCACTGCTGGCAGCAGGGGCAGCACGTCTGGGTGCAGGAACAGGCAGCTGACCTGTCCTGTTCTCACAACTACCCTCTTCTTCCCTGAGCTACCCTGAGCTGCTGTGCTTTAAATTGATTGGATGGGAGGTGTGTAATCATATCCCAGCCAATGGCTGTGAGAGAATTGAAAGTAAGACTGCCCATATATAAGAGCAGTCTCAATTCCAATTCTCTCAGAGCGGAGCGGGCCTCTGCCCGTGCACATAAGAAGGGGGGGACTGTGGAGCATGATTCTGTCTCCGCCACTGCCTCAGCGGCTGCACACAGTGACAGAGACAGTGATTACAATTATTAAATCAAAGTATATTTTTTGCGACCTTTTATTATGGCAAAATTATTTCTTTGGCTTAACTTGGACACAATGTACTATGCATGGCGGCATTTTTATATTGCAGACCCGTCACACTACTGCATATGTTAATCCTTTTGAGCCCCAGAGAATTAGGCAACACATTGCTATGCAATACGTTGCGTACCCCTCTGGCACTCAAGGGATTAAACTATGTATTAGAGTGCCGGATGCTTATGCTTTGGACGTATACTTGCCTGTTTTTGTTTTTTACAGAAAGGAGACAGAAGATAGAAAAGAGGAAAGAAGACAGAAGAGAAGTACAGAAGAGAATATAGAAGAGAAGAAAGAAGGACAGAAGATGACCAGGAAGCTGAGGACTCTGCTGGACATCAGGATTAATGGTAAAAAAAAATTGCATTACAAGTATCACTTAACTTAATCGAGTTAACCCTATGAATGCCGGCAGGGTAATCATACCCCACTGGCACTCATAGGGTTAATTCTACTAATGTATGACGCATTTTTCATACTTTGGATGTATTGATATGGCTTAGATACCCATATCAATACATCCACTGTATTAAAAAACAACAGCTGATAACGGACTCGAGTTGAAAAAAAAAGTAGGTGTTAACTTTCCTGCGATAACTTGAGTCCCTTATCGGGTTTTCGTGGATAAAACAGATATTTCGATTGCAATTTACGGTGTTTTCATCATTTTCAATAGATGAAAAGCCTCTTAACGTTATCACCCGACGGCTCAGTTTTTGCTGGTATTTTTTCACAGCACAGACATTTGCATATCTTACTGTGCTGGAAAAAATGCTGTCGGCAGAAACAACAGCCGTCTCCAACATTTGGATTGAGCCCTTAGTCTATTCACATATAGACTCCTTTTTGAAACTACTTCATTCACCAATTTTAACAGATTGTCTCTCAGTGTTTTTATTTTATTATTATTATTATTATCATTAATATTTCTTCATTTTTATGTATTCTTTATTCAATGTATTTTTATTTACACTCATTGTTACCTTTGTTTTATCTGTGTTTTGTTTCATTTGAAATATTGCCCTTGCTGGGTTTTATCATATATTAATTTCATGCTCTTAAGGTCCAATTTACACATTACATGTCCTTTTTTAGACGTTATTACTTACATGGGCACAATGGTCTATAACCATATGGGGATCACTGGTATTTTAATTATTTATTGATAAATTAACATTTTATTGATTAAATGGGATATTAATACATATTTATGTAGTATTAGATCACAAGTTTTACTGTGAGGTGATTATGTGTTTTTACCAGTAGATGTCAGTGTCACCTTCACCTATTAGTATATGTTTTAAATAAAATAACATAGTTACCTTCCCCAATAAGTGAAGCTGAATACACATTTTCATTGAGTGACCATAATATTTTTTCTGTGTTGTTGATACTAATACAGGGGATTTTTTTTTATTTATTAGTATTTCTTCAAGCTTGTATTTCATATTTAACACAAACGTTTGTTTGATTACACATAACTGTTTAAATTGGGCCTAATAGTGCCCTTCCCCTCTTTTAATACTCTTAAGGAAGTGGGAGGTCATTCCACGAAAACACATTTCGGTAGTTAGAACTCACTATTGTTCTGGGCCCTCAGTGTATCTCCCAGGAGGTTCCTTTTCTTTATGGACTCTTACTACAGCTGTTTTATGGGAGAGTTGCAACTGTTATGGCTATCTTTGGGAGCTCAAACAGCTGATGTTGACCAGCATGGTTACTGGTTTCTGGAGAGTGGAGCTGAGTCGATCAAAGCGAAAGGAGAGGGCACGGTTCGTGATTGCATTAAGGGGTAAGGGTACTTGAGAGGAAATTGCTTCTTTTTACCCAGTGAGTGTCCATATGTTTAATTTTTAAAGCGATAGTAATACTTCATTATTACTATCTCCCATGTTGGAGCCCTTAAAATTCTGAATTCAACGATACCAGCGGCATCTCTCAAACCTTTATGGTTTGAGAGATATATCCGCTTTCAAAGTTCCCTCTCCTTCTCTCTCCCCTGACGTCAGCGTTCTAGCTGACAGCAGGGGAATCCAGTCTGTGAGCAAGCAGCGGCTCTGCAGGAGTCCTGGGATCGAGGAGAAGATCACTTTATTGAAGGATTTCTGTTTCTATAACGAAATCTCAGCACTGCTGCAGAGCCGCCGCTGGTCTCGGGACCGGATTCCCCTGCTGTCACATAGAATGCTGATGTCAGGGGAGAGAGAAGGAGAGGGAACTTTGAAAGCGGATATATCTCTCAAACCATAAAGTACAACCCCTAATTTTACTCCAACAAATAACACATAACTATCCAGAAACACCTTCCAGCTGACCCAATCTCCAAGTCCATTCCCATACCCTCCATTCATTCTGCTCTCCATCATTAACACCTAACTCCATCTCATGTTTACATGCCCCTCACACACTACCTCTAGATTGTAAGCTCTCACAAGATGGGCCTTTTTTCCATTTGTATTGGTCTGTAAATTTATATTAAATTGTTTATAGTCCTATCCTCTTTGTACAGCACCAAGAAGTTTAGAATTAAAATATAATACTAATAATAATAGTAATCATTTGGAGAGTAAATTCTTGTTGTGTATTATGAAAATGCTTGAATTAAATACAGATCAGTAAATACAGGACAAATAGTCAATGCAATTCCAGGTAGTGATTCCTGTAAAACACCTGACTGTATTTTGGAATTAATGGGAACGAATTAAGGATAGCATGCAGAAAAACGTGTGTGCGTGTGTGTTTATTTAGTAATTTGGTATTGTTTGTAACATTTCAGCTCATTATTTGGTTATACTGTGTGTTGACTTACCATATCTGCAAAGTGATTTACTTCCATTCTATAACTTTTGAGACCCTGGTCAGCTAATTGATTGTGTTTCTGCACCTTGTCCCAAGAGGCCTCCCAGGCTTCTCTCCGAAACAGCTCTTCATCACGAGAGGTATATTTTTTCTCTGCCATCAAACACATTTTAATTAAGCAATTAGTACACTGGCCATTAATATCAGCAAAATATACAAAATGCAGCCTAGTTTTGTAGTCTGAAGAAAATGATTGTATGCACTTTATCCTGTTTTAGTGTTTAAGGATAAATTTCTTAACATTTAAGGAACAGAGGTGTATACGATGTATTGCTTCACACTGTGTTGTGCTCCCCTTTGGTCCTTAAAGAGTTAAACAGATGATACATGTTGTATCATTGTTGTAACATTTGTAAAAAGTTAGTACATATATATATTTTAAAAAAATCCAGTGCAAACTATAGGAAAATGATACATATTTTGTCAGACACATGCAGCTTTTTGGCAATGTTCTGCAGGAACCAGACAGGAACAGAGACTAATGTATTATGAGGAACATGACCAGTTCTGGAGCAAACCAACTACTCTGTAAGGGACAGATAATCCCCCTCAAATTCCCATTGATTGAATTGAGTTAGCAAATATAAATTTACATGATTTTATAGCAATTATGGGTCTGCATTACATTGCTGTTGATAAATGTCATAAATGGCAGTTTTAGCTAAAAGATTCCATTCAAAGTCTGTGGATAAATATGTAGATTAATCCCTTGATACAGTTACGAGCTACTGTATGTGTCTATGTGATTGTTATTACCATATTTGGACTTCCATGTGCTCCACTCTTCATCAAGGAGTTGTGAGGAAGAGGCGCAGAGAACGATTGTTGAGAAAAGGAACAGATATTTATCCAGATGCATCCTGAAATAAACCAATGAAATCAATTCAAATGTTTTTTCTTATTATAATAAAAAGTCCCTATCAAAATGCAGTTTACTTTTATTAAAGAGGCAGTAATGTGTTAACCCTTATGTTGATAGAGATATATCTAAAGATTTACTTCTCAGTGTCCAAGACGCTCAAATCAAGTTGTTATGTGAAAGCGCCCATTGTAATACTCATAGATATACAATATATGTAAAATAAATAGCTTGTGGTGTTTTTTTAGCACAACATGGCAATGGTTTAAACCTTTAGAGTTCCACTAAGTAATATACTAATTGATACAGTCTGCTTGTTTTCTGGATACCTCTGATCACATGTAGATCAGCTAATGTGAATGAGACATTGACTGATTTGCCAGTGGTCAAGCAGAGAACATTATGCACTGTTGGTGGATCTTGAGGATTAGGGCTGGCTAGCCCTGCCACATAGTATCATTGTTATATCACTCTTTCACATAAAAACAATTTGTGTATTTCTTTTAATAAGTTGAAAGCATATTTTTATTTTTGTTATTCTGTCAGTAACAATTGAAAATAATCGATAAGGTTGAAAAAGAAGAGATGCTTCCTCTTCCAAATTAACCTTGATTTTGTTGATCGAGTGGAAGCTATAAAAACACACACTAAAGACTTTTGCAGTTACAAACCAAGGTGGCAATAAATTCCTTGCTGAATCTAAAAGGCAGCCGGATAGCTACTTAGATCAACATCCTATCTGCACTGAAACCAGCTGTCTTAATTCTCTATATTGTTCTTAACCAAAAAGATATCTAATAGTACTGCCAGAGGGCAGTATGTGCAATTATATGGCTGCTGTAGGTCAAGGCTACCAGTGCATGGGGCCAATTTTGTGTCAGTATGTGTGTGGTTCTATAGCTACTGAGGGAAAAGAATGGGAACCAGTAAATCTGTGGTGGGCAACGTGAGGGCCTCCAGCTGCTTCCCAACTACAACTTCCATCATTCCCAGCCAGATTTTAGGGTACCCTCACTTTACCCATCCTGTCTACTGGACAGTGGGACAAGACTGGGATCTCAGTATGTGTGGATCTATGGCTACCATGGGATAAGGCTGGGAGGTCAATATGAGTGCCTCTATAGCTAAAAAAAGGGAAGAAAAAAGTACGAAAACTACCTAAGTGACTTCTGTTTGGTGGGCATATCCTGCTACTGATACAGAGTTGCGCTTAGAATAGATTTGTATCTTTCCCTCTACAAGGACAGCCACTCAGAAACCAGTGGATAACTGTGAGAACCAATGCAATTGTGAGCAGATGTTACTCTCAAGTAGCTTTTTTTTCTTCCCTTTGTTTCTGTACAGACGTTGATGAGTGTAACTGAGGACACTCTGAAAAGAGCTGCAGACCTGAGACAAGAACTGAACTGTGTTCTTAATGCATTAGTGTTCGTGCATCTGAATTTGGGCATTTATTGAGGGTGTCATTTACAGTGGGTGTGCATTGTTATCTGCTTTTATTTTGTCTTTTGGTGCTATAGCTACCAATGCAGTGAGACAGGGATGCGGAGCATACATTTGTTTTTGTAGCTACAGTGGGACGAGACTAAGAATCAGTATGTGTGATTCCTGGTGCAATGGGACCCAGCTGGGTGTTTTGGAGGAAAAGATCACTTTTTGTGGTAATTTCTGCAGAAGGTGAAAAATGCAACTTTTTCACACTTCTGTCTTTTTGACTGAATATTTCACCCATCCCTAACCTTGGCTCACAGTGAAGACCTACCTTAATTGGTGGGCTGCTTTCAGGGGTGTAGATCTGCTAATACTGCACCGATGAAAGGAATGTTCTAAAACCCATACAGTTCCCCACTGCCTTCCCATGGGAAGGCAGTGGGGGGGGGGGGGTAAATGTGATGTAAATGAGAGTACTTTCAGCAAAAGTAAATTAATACATTGTTTTTAGGCAGGTGTAGCTCTAGGAAATTGCTTCCATTGCACAGTTTAGCATGAAAAGGTATTAGTACATGTTCCCTTGTGTGTGTGACTGTGTGTGTGTGTGAGTCTATGGCTACAGTGGGACAAGCCTGGGGGATTAGTATGTGTTTTTTGTAGCTATCAGTGGCCTTAGACAAGTCTGGAGGTCAGTAAGTGTGGTCCTATGGCTACCATAGCTCAAGGTTGGGTGGGGTTAGTGTGTGTGTGTGTGTGTGGTATTTTGGCTACCAGTGAAGTAGGACAAAGCAAGGCCAGTATGTATGGTTATCTGGCTACTGTGTGACAAAGCTGGGGGTTAGTAAAGCAGTGTTTGACAGGTTGAGGCCCTCCAAAAGCTGCCAGGCTAAAACTTTCATCTTTAGTGGGGAAAGATGGGAGTTGTGGTCTGGTATTAGCTAAATCACCACATATTGCCCATCCCACCTACTAGACAATGCAGCAAGGCTTGGGGTGGGGGTCAGTATGTCAGGTCTCTCTGTAAATACTTTTATTCAGCAGTCCTCTGTTAGCTCAAGAGGTTCAAACTTACTTCAGTCCAAAGGCAGACTCAGCACATTTGAATCTCATCAGCTGACAGCATCTCTGAATAGCAGTAAATATCAGCATTAACTAAGAGGTCTGATATGAATCTCAAATACCTGTACATCTCTGCTCTGGTCACAATTTAACTCTGTCAGTTGTTTGCAATGTGATTCTAACACTTCTGACTCTCAAAGCGTTAAACATGCACCACTACAGGAATACAAATGACTGGGCTGCTATGAGCCTAGATGACACACCATTACTGGAAAAAATGTTCATTCATCCCAAGGTTATTTTTCCATAACATCCAATAAGGAGCTGAGGCATCTTAAGGCATGTTCCAACATACTCTACATGTTGGATTATTTTACATGTGAAAAACACATGCAATTATTTTTTTTTTATACTACATATATATATATATATATATATATATATATATATATATATATATATATTCAGATATCTCTATCTACATATACAAACAAATACACACATATATATGCAAGCACTAAGTGGTGTTGCATTAAACAGTTTATTTGATTACCTTTTCAATTGAACAAGACCAACTATCAAGGTTATCTTACAGAACAGAATATAACTGAATCTAGCTTGA
The DNA here is from genome assembly GCA_037306005.1 of Rhinophrynus dorsalis. Lineage (NCBI taxonomy): Eukaryota > Metazoa > Chordata > Amphibia > Anura > Rhinophrynidae > Rhinophrynus > Rhinophrynus dorsalis. The sequence continues at coordinate 368,781,775 of CM074721.1, forward strand.
GGAAATACATAATACGTGAAATAAAATGTATAAACCCCCTCACACTGCTCACTTCCTATTACTATAACCAGGTAAAAGATTTCAATATTTTGACAGTGCTATAAGAAAATGTAAAAGACTGTGTCACTGACCTTAGAGAGATTTGTTCAGCAGTGAATCTTAAGGTATACCACACATTACACACATCAGTCTTTTTATATATGTACATTACTTAACTGATTGTAATCACTATTTCCAGTATCAAGCAACTATACTGTATCTAGTAATCTGATCATTTTCTGATTAGAAACAACAGTTGAACTCATCACATGATTAGATTCCACTGTAATTCATAACTGATTTGAATATAGTGAAAGGTGAGATAAGCAGATAAACCTCATTTATATTTGCTTCAGTGAGGCTGATGTAGTAAGAAGAAATGGGGGAGGCTGCACTAAAGTTCAGTAAGTGTCCTATTTGTCCATATAGTGGTGATATGGACCTGAATCCATCTTGGATGCACTAAGATGTCTTAATTGGCTACTCACTGTGATTATACCTCAAATATGCTTACATTGCTATGCTTCCTTCTCGCCTTCCCCAGGTTTAAAATGTTGCAGTGTCTTAGCAGTGTCTGACACTTTTTTGTTTTTTTTTTCAAGTAACTCATTGCATTAAAATCAATGGGAAACTGAATTCCTACTGACATGTCAAATGTCCATTCTTTTCCAGCAGGCATAGTATAAAAGGGGTCCCCTAGTCCCACAGCATGCCAATGTAACGGTTCGTACAAACGAATACAGGACAGGTACTTATAGGTAGCAATCACTTTATTGAGTACAAATAATAAAACAGTAAGGCATGTCTCAGCAGTAGACGACAACCAGAGGAATACATGTTCAGTGGAACTAGCACCACCTCTAGGGATTAGGAGATTACCTCCGTAAGAAACTAGATCAGTATGGCCCAGTAGTTGAAGTGTGTAGTCTGCAGAGCCACAGGTCTGCACCTGGAGGCTACCAGACTATACGGAAAGACAATCAGGAAGGATAATGGTCTGAACCCCAGGTCTGCACCTGTAGGGAAACCAGACTTAATAGATAGGCAGCGGTAGTAAGCAATGTCTGAGCCTAGGTCTGCACCTAGAGGATCACCAAACAAGCCCCAGTAACAAGGAATGGATAGTCGGACAAGCCAGGTCATACATGAAGTGGGTAGTCAGCCAGAGCCACAGGCCCGCACCAGATAGGATATCCACTGGAGCGTTGGTTTGCTGGATATGCAGTGGACAGAGCCCCAGGTCAACACCAGAGTGGGTAATCAGACAAGCCAGGTCATACATAGAGCAGGTAGTCAGCCAGAGCTGCAGGTTCGCACCAGATAGAATATCCACTGGAGCGTTGGTTTGCTGGATATGTTGTGGACAGAGCCCCAGGTCAACACCAGAGTGGGTAATCAGACAAGCCAGGTCATACACAGAGCAGGTAGTCAGCCAGAGCTGCAGGTTCGCACCAGATAGGATATCCAATGGAGCGTTGATATGCTGGATACGACAAACAATTTAGGTAAAGTGTAATGGACAAGAGTATGACAGCTGCAGTTTAGTGTTGATAAATGTAAAATAATGCACTTGGGACATGTGTATGTGGGGTTGTATAGCTTGGGGCATTAGGAGAAGAAAAAAGTAAGTGGTCATGCCACTCTAAAGATCTCTGGCTAGACCTCACCTAGAGTATCGTGTACAGTAAGGGATACTCCATCTCCAGATGGATACTCTAGAGAGAATTCAGAGAAAGGCTACTTAAATTGTGAATGGTTTACAGGAAAATAAATACCATGATAGACTAAAGGATCTGGACATGTATAGCTTGGAGGAGAGCCGAGAGAGAGGGGATATGATAGAAACATTCACATACACAAAGGCATTCAACAAAGATGGGAAGTACATTTAGAAGGAGAAAACTGTTAGGACAAGTGGCCATAGTCTAAAACTAGAGAGACAAAGGTATACATATAATATAAGAAAGTTTAGCTTCACTAGAGGGTAGTAGGTATGTGGAAAAGCCTACCAGCAGAAGTGATAGAAGTTAACACAGTAATGGAATTTAAGCATGCATGGCATAGGCATAAGGTTTTTACAGTATGAAAATGAGCAGACTAAATGGGCTGAATGGTTCTTAACTGCCATCAAATTGTATGTTTCTGTGTTTCAGTGGTTGTGCTTCAGGCAGGGAACTCATTGAGGAGGTACCTACGTGAGAGCCTGCTTTCCTCCTGCTCACATGCTTCTTACACATACAACAGAAAGCAACATGTTTTGCTTTTGGATCCTGAGTATAGTATCTCAATACTATGGACTTAATAGGCTGAGGGGTTCCTGAGGTGCTGTTACTTCTACTGGGGTTACATTTTGCTGTAATTGTACTAATATTGACACAGGGGCTGCACTTCCAACAGTAGCAGAGGAACTAATTATAGCTAAGGTTATGGATGTTGATAACCAGTGTTGCTGCTGGCTACTCAATACTAGTAATGTATGTGGCTGATTGGGACTTGGACATGGAAGCCATGACAATGTTGCTGATGATTGAGAAGATAACTGTATATTTTTTGGCATCTTTACTTGTTCTTTGGTCAGACTTTCCAATTCTTTCTCAAACAGTTTATGGACAAAGTGCTCCTTTTCAGTGGTGGAAGATTGAGTATTTGCATTTCTAAGAACTTTTTAGCCATGTCATCATCTCTCTCCCTCTCAGCTTCATCTGAAGAAGAGGAGGATGCTGGAGGTATATATACTAGAGCTACATCATCACCAGTCATTAGGTAATCCTCAGCAACCCCTGCCTCTTTTTCCCCACTACTTTTATATTCCTCTATCTTTCTTTTTATTTTTCCCCTTGGAGACATTTTTACAACACTCGATACTACTTTCAGTTCATGTGTTTTTTTATACTTGTTTGTCTCACTTTCAGATGCAGCAGTTGGTTGAGCTGCTACACTGTCTTGCACTATACCATCAACACTGGAATGTAACTCATTGTCATCTTCAGTGCTATTAGATGGTTTAGTAATAGTACTGTGCTGGTGGTGATGGAATTTTGGTGGGACTTTGACAAACTATATCTTCCTCGGCAGAAGAGGGATAGCCATTATTTATTGCATACGCTGCAGCAACCATGGCTGCAGTCAGTTTTTGGACTACCATTTAACTCATGTCCCTGCACTGCTCCTAATCATTTCCTTGTGTGGTTGCTGGACATTACTCAACTACTTTGTGTGTTTTTACTGTAAAGTACACAATAGAACTGATTGTGTGTAATGTCTTGCCTTGGATCTCTTCAAAATACTCTATCTCATCTAGAATCAGTCTGCCACAGTCACAGATCACATCTATAACATATCAGTTTTTTTTAAATGTTAATTATTTATGTATTTATTTTAATTAACTGTCCCCCATCTCTGTCACTGTAAACAAAAAGCAAACAAAAAACCCTTGCTTGTTTCCCCAGACTCCCCTAGAACAGAGATAACAGCCAGATCAGGAATAAAGTTGGATCACGGTTGTCACAGCTGTCTGTGTCTTCCCCGTGAGTAACACAGAATTTTGGGTATTTGGGGTAATTCTTATTTGTGCCCTTCTCACTCCCCCAGAATCCCCTGACAGAGATAAAAGGCAATTCAAAAAGGAACTTTGATCACAGCTGCCTGTGTCTACTTGATCACATAAAATTTGGGGGTAAGATACTGTTGCGCCCTTCTCACACCCCTAGACTCCCTTAGGACAGAGATAACAGCCAAATCAGGAAGAAACTTGGAACACGGTTGCCATGTCTTCTCAGTCAGTCACATTGAGGTTTGGGGTATTTGGGGTCAAACTCCTTTTTCCCTTCCTGTCCTACAGAGTCCCTCAGACTCCCTTAATACAGAGTACAGATTACCCCCCCAGACTCCCTAAACTAAGCTTCAACTCCACTTTATAGCTAGCTTCTCTAGCTATAAAATGTGCTGCTTTCTCCTCTCACAAACACAGAATGGCATGCTGCGAGAGCCTGACTATTGATGAGCGAACGTTTTTGCCTCAACACAGAAATAGGAACATGTGGCACTTACTGCCCAGTGGGAAATTTCCAGCGAAAAGTGCTGTTTTTCCATTTTTTTCACCTAATTAATAGAAAGACTGAATGTACACCCAACACATAGAAAATTTTAGTTTATTACCTCCTGGCATAGTATAAAAGGGGTCTGAGGGTCCCTGTGTTGTGGAGTCTGGGGAGAGAATCAGTTGAACAGGGATTTCTTTGTTTTTGTTGACTGGGATAAGGGGGGACTGTTAATAAATAAATAAAATACAAAATTGGTACAGAACGCAACAAAGACCACCTTCCCCCCTGATGTAAGCTGTGACTGGGGCAGACTGATACTTGACATGATAGAGTATTTTGCAGAGGACCAAGGCAAGACATCACACACAATTATTCCTATGGTGTACTTTACAGGAAACACACATGCAGTAGTTGAGTAATGTGCAACAAAAACACAAGTAGGGATAGGCAAAAAATCTGGCCTGAAACCAAACTCTGTAAAAAATGGCACTTCCCGCTTGGCTAATAATTTCCTGTGAAAAGTGCTGTTTTCCTGATTTTTTTGCCTAGCTTATTGCATTGAAATCCCCCACCACATGGCAGTTTTCTCTACTTTTCCTATAGGCATAAAAAGGGTGTCAGGCGCTCACAGCATGCCATTCTGTGTTTTCAAGAGGAGAAAGCAGCATGTTTTTGAGCTAGGGAAAATAGGCAAATAAAGGGGAACTGAAGTTTAGTTTAGGGAGTCCTTTAGGCACGACATTTGTTCTCTGTATTAGGGGAGTCTGGGGGCACTCTGGGGGAGAGGAAAGGAGGTGAGAGATTGACCCCAAATACCCCAACATTCGGTGTGACTGACTGGCAAGACACAGGCAGCTGGGGTCCATGTTTCTTGCTGCTTTTACTGTTATTATATCTGTGTTGGATGTGTGTCTAGGGGTGTGAGAAGGGAGCAAAGGAGGTTGATCCAAAATATTTCAACATTCTGTTTTGATTTTAAAAACACAGGCAGTTGCGGTCTAAGCAATTTCCTTACTGATCCCGCTGTTATTGTCTCTGTGCTGGGGAAGTCCGTTGTTGATTTTGTTCTTTTAGTTATAATTTCTTTTTGTACAGTGATAAGACAGGGAGGACAACTGTAGCGTAAAAACACATACAATAGTTGAGTAATGTCCAGCAAGTGCACAAGGGGTAAGGGTAGGGTTTGGGGCAGTGCAGGGATGTGGGAGTAAAGTGATAGTTTAAAAACTAACTGCAGCCATGGTTCCTACAGCATGTACAATAAATGATGATGATCCCCTCTCCTCCCAGGGAGGATGCAGTTTGTCAAGGTCCCACCAAAAGTTCCACCACCACCATCACCAGTGCCAGTAAAAAAAAACCATATAAGAAGAACACTATAGACGACAGTAAGTCCAATTCTACTGTTGATGATGGCAATGTCATAATGGAGGAAGTTTTAGCAGATGAACCAACTGCTGCATCTGACAATGCTACAAACAAACAACAAAATACCTGTCTTCAAAGTGGTAGGGAATAGGGATGAGCGAGCACCCCGATGCTCGGGTGCTCGGGTGCTCTGACCGAGCACCCCCTGATGCTCGAGTGCTCGGCCGAGCACCCGAGCCCCATTCAAATGAATGGGAGCACTCGAGCATTAAACCAGGCACCCCCTGCTCTGATGAGCGGAGGGTGCCTGGTCAATGTACCCCTTCATCTCCGCTATGCCCCTCTTCCACAATGTCCCCCTTCATCTCCTATGCCATAGCGGAGATGAAGGGGGACATTGTGGAAGAGGGGCATAGCGGAGATGAAGGGGGACATTGTGGAAGAGGGGCATAGAGTCTATGCCCCTCTTCCACAATGTCCCCCTTCATCTCCGCTATGCCCCTCTTCCACAATGTCCCCCTTCATCTCCTCTATGGCATAGGAGATGAAGGGGGACATTGTGGAAGAGGGGCATAGCGGAGATGAAGGGGCACATTGTGGAAGACGGGCATAGCGGAGATGAAGGGGGACATTGTGGAAGAGGGGCATAGAGTCTATGCCCCTCTTCCACAATGTCCCCCTTCATCTCCGCAATGCCCCCTTCATCTCCGCAATGCCCCCGTACCTCCATTCCCTGGTGGTCCAGTGGAGCGTCTTCGGATCTGTGCCTCTTCCGGCACAGATCCTCTTCACCCGAACATGTCGGGCGAGCACATGGCGGTACTCGTACGAGTACCGCCATGTGCCGAGCAGAGCGATGCTCGAGCCGATCCGAGCATCGGCCGAGCACGCTCGCTCAACACTAGTAGGGAACATTGTGAAAATAAAAGTAAAAATAAATTGTTTGACACCTATAAAAACTTGTAGGGTACAAGAAGCTGATGCTGAGGATGATGCATATCTAGAATATATCCCTCCAGCATCCTCCTTTTGTTCAGATACAGAGTGAGAGATGATGTCATAGCCAGAAAGTTAGTAGAAAGGCAAAGGCTCAGTCTTTCATGACTGAAAAGATTCATTGTGCCTGTCTATAAACAGTTTGGGAAAAATATTGAAAATTCTAACCCTGGATAAGGAAAGATGGCACAATGTACACAGTCATCCTGTCAGTCATCATCAGCATCATCAACGCTTCCAAATCCAAGTCCCTCTCAGCCACATCCACAACCTTAACTCTGATGAGTGCCACTCACACCTACTAGTAGTAGCAGTAGAGTTGTACCAACATTTAGCTCCAGACGTAGTAGTAGTAGCCCTCAGTCCATGAAATCCACAGTATGGAGGTACTTTACTCAGGATCCAAAAGCTAAGTATGTTGCTATCTGTTGTCTGTGCAAAAAGCACATAAGCAGGGGGAAAGCAGGCTCACCTCTATGAGATCCCACAAGAAGCACAACCACAGGTCTGACTGGGAAATACACTATCATTAGGTCAGAGGTGCCACAACTGTCAAGATCAGCAGAAGCACTCCAAAAAGTTCCCAGGGCTCAGGGTCAGATAAGAAAATCAATGATGTTATTTATGTGTCAGAGAGTGTGCCACTGCCAACAGCTGGTTCATTCCAACTAACACCTATGGCTCCTGCTGAAGAGGCGTATGATGACTCTGGGTTTGCAGTAGAAAATGGCAGGAGTCATAGACTGTCCTCACATGCTGCCTCTATCTTCAGCACTTCCTTTAATCATGTTGTTAAAGCAATAAAGTTACAGGGTTCTTCTGCTATGTCCTTCTAACCCACACTGAAAGGAGTCAAAAACTTCACAAAAACAATCCCAAAGTACACCTATGGAATGGCAAGTTTGCCGAGATGTTGACAGTGGACATGATGCCGTATTCTTTTGTAGAAAACTGAGGTTTCTGAAAACTGATGTCATGTGTAGCTCCATGCTGGCATATCCCAAGCCACAGTTATTTTCCAGGACTGCTGTGCCTGAATTGTACAAGCAGATGGTTAGTGTGGTTAGTGTAGTGGGCAATGGGCTGATTCATAAAACCATGCAGGTTGCTAATAGTAATGTTGTTGGTCATCACATAATCCTGAATACTCTATCTTACCCACTACAGAAGTCAAGGTCACAGGTCTATGATTTCCTGATTTAGATCTTACCCCATTTTGAATAATGGTACTACACCTGCTTTCTCCCAGTCACAGTATTTTATGCCTGATAATAGTGAATCAATAAGTATTAAGTATAAGGGTCTTGCTATTACTTATCTAAGTTCTTCTAATATATGATATCTAAGTATCCTTGGACATATGCCATCAAGTACAGACTCTTGCCATCAAGTCCAGACACTTTATTCAACATCACCTTTTTCAGTCTCTTTTGGATTTTTGTACATGATGGAGGAAATGCTTGAATTCACTTTGTTTGTCCATAACCCGCCATTGTTGCGTGGATAAGAATTATATATATACCCCGGTGCAGAGCATACAAGAACTAACGGCATAGAGACAGCATTGTGAAGCAAGGTCGGGGGTGTAAGTACTTTAATCAGTGCGGCTGAAGTCGCTGAACTCTAAGCTGGGAAATATACACTGCCCGCGTACTAATTATATAAGTCCATGCTACAGCCATTGTGAAGAGGAAGAACACCGATGTGGGGTAATATACTAGATTGATACACTGCTTATAACTGTATACCTGCCCGCTACACTAGAATGGAAACCCAATATATTATTTTGGTTGCAACTTTGTTACATCTAAGAATTACTGAACTGTCTATAACTTTACAGTATATATGAACTTTTTTTAGTTTTTATTTTTTAATTCTAATTTTATTTTTATAGTGTGCACACTAGTACATTTGGATCTCCATTTTTTTGGAAAGTGTTGATTCAGTTTTTTTGAAGTTTATAGGGCTAGGTGTGAGTGTTAATTTCATACAGTGGGGGCTCAGGATTTAATTTTAAAACATTTTTTATATGTTTAATAAACATTTGTATCTTTGTCTGTGGCATCTTAGTAGTTTTATTATTTAAGAGTCACTGTCCAGCGCTCTCTTCATTTCTTATATTTGTATTATTTGTGAATTGCCCAGTGCACTACGGGGCTTGAGGATTGTAGCAATAGATGGAGTCTTGGGGGATTATAGTTGGCCACAGATTGAGTTTACTGGTGGGCCCCAGTTCCCAAGATTGGGGCCGATTTTGTTGTTGTTGATATATATATATATATATATATATATATATATATATATAAAATAATTGGAAAGGAAGCACTCACAGTTCAACATTAAATGCCTGGGTGCAGTCAAGAGTGCCAAAGTAATACAATATTGAATTAAAGCAGCACTCACAGGGCTTCTTAATAAAAGTATTAATTTATTGTGTCAACGTTTCGGCCACTTAACGTGGCCTTTCTCAAGACAAAGTAGCCAGTGAACAAACATACCTCAAATACCCTCAGTGGCGCCAAAATTGGCGTGTGTAGGTGCATGATGACGTCATCATCTGTTACCTGATACATCTGTTAATCTCATTGATATAACCCGTGTAAAACCCATAAAAAATTCAAAAAACAAAGCGATCAAATTACTTAGCCACAACAGAATGTACAGCAATTGATTAAGAGCAACTGAATCCATCATTATCAAAATCGGCAATATGAAGAGAGAAGAGGCTCATGGGAAATGTATGCTCATTAACATGATAGTACTCAATTTCTCTTACACACCCCTGAATATACATTCTTGAATATGCATTCTAAGAGGTCAGCTGGTAGATATAGGAGAATGCGCTCACAATACGATCGCACAGCTCATGCCGCTCCAGAACAATAGGTACCACAGCTGGCGTTGCAATGCAACGGAGCTTAATGTGTATCCAAATGTCGGAGGTCGGATAGAACTGCCGTTGTAGAGCAGTCTTCATCTACCTAAGTCAAAAAGCATCATGATGATATGTGTATGATTAGGAAAACTTTCAGAATGATGTGCAGCACGTTAATTGCTCCATCACAGTTGAGCACCGTTGATCAGACAATAAACATTGGCCAAAAACAGTGTCCAAATTTGAGGGTTGTACATATAAAAGTCGCTACAGAATATTCATTCTTGAACTGCCACATAGATAAGAAAGATGTTACAAATATACAATCATGATAGATGGTGCTCCATATCTATATGCAGTCGGAGCTTTAAAGAGATTTAAAGAGATAAGGACCTGGATACTAGCGAGTTCCAGCACTTAGTCCGAAGCCTCCCAGGCTGCATGTACGGCACCATATAAGTCCAAATAGATAATCAATAAGAGGAATAAATATCTATATGTTGTCTTATATAGTACGGTGTCTGCGATAAGAGCATAACATGTAATCCATTATACACAGAGTCCAGGGCAGAAAAAAGAAACATGCTGTATAACAATCGGGTGCCACGATGAACATGAACATAGGAATTGATCAATGAAAAGAAGGGACTTAATGTAGAGTCTTACGTGAACATGTTCATCAAGTCTAAAAAAACTGTAAATTCATCCTAGAAAAGAATCCCAATTGTTTAGATGATACATCGTAAAGTTGGTAGTAATAGGACCTTCCACATATAAAGGATTATAGTTCATTTAAACCAACCGTTGGTTTACAAAATAGTATCTGTTAGCTGATAACACCAAGTCCTATATATAATATGTATCTTAGTGCATGTTCATATAACCTGGGTCATAGCAATACTGTCCATGAAGGTGTTCATATATGAGTCTCTACGGGTTGTTTCAAAATCAAGTTGATATATATAAAATCTAAGGAATATAAATGACCCTAATTTTACTGAAGGCACCACAACAAGTGAGCAACCATTCGCAGACACCTAGACTATAAGACCTCAATGGCTATGGGTCACTTATTGTTTCTCAAAGGTTACTGTGATAGGCATTGACCATACAAAAAAGGAAGGGGAAAAAAAACAAGGTTCTTGCTTTTGGTACATGGTCCCTGCTAGGGTTAACAGCAATGTGGATCAGTGACTATAAGACAACTCTATTATGTACCCGTAACTGGACATGGGTAGAGGTGCAGGTCCACGCACTGGCCAATTGCCTATTTATATGTGTGCCTGCACCAGTACAAGCCACCCAACAGCCCAAATTCACATGGAGAAAATGCATCTGGGTACTATAGGTCAATAGAAACATCCAAAGTTAAGTTGCTCATTGAGACCATGTGGACTTGTAGTTTTCAGCCTGTATATCCACTTTGTTTCTTTACGAAGGAGTAAAACATGCCGATTACCTCCTCGTTTGAGGGGTGGTATATGGTCTATTAGCATAGAGCGAAGAGTTGCAAGAGGATGTTTCAACTCAAAAAAGTGTCTTGCCACTGGTTTGTCACTATGGCCATTAGTCAAAGCCGCCCTTATACTGGACCTATGGTTGGCCATACGTTCCCTAAAAGATGTAATGGTCTTACCCACATAGTATAGCCCACATGGGCAAATGAGAACATAGACCACATAGTCTGATGTACAAGTCAAATGATGTCTGATGTTAATACGCTCATTTGTATGTGGATGTCTAAAGTATGTACCTGTCAATAAGCTATTGCATGTAATGCAATTAGAGCATCTAAAACAACCCAATTTCTGTCGCTGGCATTGTGATTGTTGTGTGAGCCAGGTATTACATTTTAGCATTCCCTTAGTCTGAGGTCTGTCTGGTTTCATCAGTATGTCTCTTAGGGTGCTTCCCCGTCTGTATGCCATCATTGGAGGTGGCATATTCTGAAAAGGTAAACTGTTGTCAGCAGCCAGGAAAGACCAGTTCTTTTTGACAATATTTGCCATCGTTTGGCTGTTAGGGACGAAATTAGTAACAAAAGTCATTCGATGTGATCATTCCTTAGCTGTACTTTTTAAGATTGTCACGTTGTGTTAAGCCCCTTGTTTGGTCCAACTGTAGGTTCAGCTCCTTCTGTGTATATCCCCTTTGGATAAATCTGTCCTTCATCATCTGTAGTTGTTGATCTTGAGAATCAATTTCGCTGTTATTTCTAATTACCCGTAAGAATTGGGCATATGGGACACCCCTTTTAAGTGCCGGAGGATGGCAACTTTTAGCATGCAAAATTGAATTTCGGTCAGTAGGTTTGCTGAAAAGGGAGGTAGTTAGTCTGGAGCCCTTTTTAGAGATCCTGAGGTCAAGAAAGTCAATAGTGGTTGTGCTATATGATATTTTTAGACGTATAGGGACATCAAGCGAATTAAGTTCAGTGGTCCAATCAATAAGGCTCTGGGCACTGCCCCGCCAAATGAGTAAAAGATCATCAATGTAACGTTTATAGAATCTTATCTGCTTGTTGTTAAGATATTCTAGTTAGTACTGGAGCATATATAAGTTAGCATAAGCTGGGGCCATGTTGGAGCCCATTGAAGTGCCAGTGAGCTGTAGGTAGAACGAGTTTTCAAAGCAAAAGAAATTTTTAGTGAGAGTTAGATGTAATAATTCGCACACAAATTCAGTGGGAACATCAGGTTTGGTGACAGAATTGACGATGGTATGGCGGACAGCCTCCACACCGCCATCGTGTGGGATGACGGTGTATAGGCTGTCAACATCCATCGTCACCAATAGATCTTCATCAGTCAAATCATCAAAGGGCAAAATTAGTTTAAGTAAATGTGTAGTATCCCTCAAGTAAGATTGCTTTGTTACAACATAAGGTTGAAGCAGTACATCAAGGAAAGTAGCAATTGGTTGTAAAAGCGAACCACGCGCCGATATAATCGGTCGTCCTGGTGGATCAATGAGTGTCTTGTGGATTTTTGGAAGAATATAAATGATGGGACACACTGGATATGGAGTTGTAAGATATTGGGCCAAAGTGGTGTCAATAAAGTTTTGATTTACTGCCATAGCTATAGTCATGTCAACCAATTTTTTGAAGGTCATAGTTGGGTCGTGAAGAAGTAATTGGTAAGTACGGGTGTCACTCAGTTGTCTCAGGATCTCAGTTCGGTATTTGTCATGGCTCAGAATAACTATGGCACCCCCCTTGTCAGCCGGTCGTATAACTATGTTATTATCATTGGCCAGAGTTTTCAAGGCTGATCTTTCAGCCGATGTCAGATTAAGATGTGTTTTCTGTGGGGATAATGTTTTATGTCTCTCACCAATGACGCGTTTAGTAAACAGTTTAATGGCCGGGTTTATGTTAGGCGGATCAAATGAGCTTATTGGTTTTAACAAGGGGATATTCTCATTTGATTTGTCTTTATAAAAATCTCTGAGATTTAAAAGTCTCTGGAATCTATGACAATCCACTTCCACTTGGAAGGGATTGTAGGAAGTTGTTGGGACAAAAGGGAGTCCCTTACCCAATAGTGACATTTCAGCAGGGCTCAAGGTTCTATCGCTGAGGTTGTAGACAATGTTTTTAGAATCTTGGGTGGCTTTCCTGCTTTTTTGTTTGCCGCCGTGCCGTGGGTGAGGCCTCTTCCTCCTCCTTCTCTGGTGGTCCCCCTGGTTTGGACCGCCAAAAAAGGAGCTGGACTAGGTTCTGTGCTAGTTTCCAAATTAGGTGGTGCAGATGTGGAGGGGGCTTCAGAGTCAGATTGAGAAGAATTCCCACTGCTATCGTCAACAGTGACAAGAGAGGCAGGACGTGTACTTTGTGCTGTTCTTCTGCGCTTGGGACGGTAACTGACCTGACCTGTCAGCCACCTATATACCCGAATTCTTCTCAATCTGACTCTGAAGCCCCCTCCACATCTGCACCACCTAATTTGGAAACTAGCACAGAACCTAGTCCAGCTCCTTTTTTGGGGGTCCAAACCAGGGGGACCACTAGAGAAGGAGGAGGAAGAGGCCTCACCCACGGTGCAGCGGCAAACAAAAAGCAGGAAAGCCACCCAAGATTCCAAAAACATTGTCTACAACCTCAGCGATAGAACCTTGAGCCCTGCTGAAATGTCACTATTAGGTAAGGGACTCTCTTTTGTCCCAACAACTTCCTACAATCCCTTCCAAGTGGAAGTGGATTGTCATAGATTCCAGAGACTTTTAAATCTCAGAGATTTTTATAAAGACAAATCAAATGAGAATATCCCCTTGTTAAAACCAAAAAGCTCATTTGATCCACCTAACATAAACCCGGCCATTAAACTGTTTACTAAACGCGTCATTGGTGAGAGCCATAAAACATTATCCCCACAGAAAACACATCCTAATCTGACATCGGCTGAAAGATCAGCCTTGAAAACTCTGGCCAATGATAATAACATAGTTATACGACCGGCTGACAAGGGGGGTGCCATAGTTTTTCTGAGCCATGACAAATACCGAACTGAGATCCTGAGACAACTGAGTGACACCCGTACTTACCAATTACTTCTTCACGACCCAACTATGACCTTCAAATAATTGGTTGACATGACTATAGATATGGCAGTAAATCAAAACTTTATTGACACCACTTTGGCCCAATATCTTACAACTTCATATCCAGTGTGTCCCATCATTTATATTCATCCAAAAATTCACAAGACACTCATTGATCCACCAGGACGACCAATTATATCGGCGCGTGGTTCGCTTTTACAACCAATTGCTACTTTCCTTGATGTACTGCTTCAACCTTATGTTGTAACAATGCAATCTTACTTGAGGGATGCTACACATTTACTTAAACTAATTTTGCCCTTTGATGATTTGACTGATGAAGATCTATTGGTGACGATGGATGTTGACAGCCTATACACCGTCATCCCACACGATGGCGGTGTGGAGGCTGTCCGCCATACCATTGTCAATTCTGTCACCAAACCTGATGTTCCCACTGAATTTGTGTGCGAATTATTACATCTAACTCTCACTAAAAATTTCTTTTGCTTTGAAAACTCGTTCTACCTACAGCTCACTGGCACTTCAATGGGCTCCAACATGGCCCCAGCTTATGCTAACTTATATATGCTCCAGTACGAACTAAAATATCTTAACAACAAGCAGATAAGATTCTATAAACGTTACATTGATGATCTTTTACTCATTTGGCGGGGCAGTGCCCAGAGCCTTATTGATTGGACCACTGAACTTAATTCGCTTGATGTCCCTATACGTCTAAAAATATCATATAGCACAACCACTATTGACTTTCTTGACCTCAGGATCTCCAAAAAGGGCTCCAGACTAACTACCTCCCTTTTCAGCAAACCTACTGACCGAAATTCAATTTTGCATGCTAAAAGTTGCCATCCTCCAGCACTTAAAAGGGGTGTCCCGTATGCCCAATTCTTACGGGTAATTAGAAATAACAGCGAAATTGATTCTCAAGATCAACAACTACAGATGATGAAGGACAGATTTATCCAAAGGGGATATACATAGAAGGAGCTGAACCTACAGTTGGACCAAACAAGGGGCTTAACACAACGTGACTTAATCTTAAAAAGTACAGCTAAGGAAAGATCACATCGAATGACTTTTGTTACTAATTTCATCCCTAACAGCCAAACGATGGCAAATATTGTCAAAAAGAACTGGTCTTTCCTGGCTGCTGACAACAGTTTACCTTTTCAGAATATGCCACCTCCAATGATGGCATACAGACGGGGAAGCACCCTAAGAGACATACTGATGAAACCAGACAGACCTCAGACTAAGGGAATGCTAAAATGTAATACCTGGCTCACACAACAATCACAATGCCAGCGACAGAAATTGGGTTGTTTTAGATGCTCTAATTGCATTACATGCAATAGCTTATTGACAGGTACATACTTTAGACATCCACATACAAATGAGCGTATTAACATCAGACATTGTTTGACTTGTACATCAGACTATGTGGTCTATGTTCTCATTTGCCCATGTGGGCTATACTATGTGGGTAAGACCATTACATCTTTTAGGGAACGTATGGCCAACCATAGGTCCAGTATAAGGGCGGCTTTGACTAATGGCCATAGTGACAAACCAGTGGCAAGACACTTTTTTGAGTTGAAACATCCTCTTGCAACTCTTCGCTCTATGCTAATAGACCATATACCACCCCTCAAACGAGGAGGTAATCGGCATGTTTTACTCCTTCGTAAAGAAACAAAGTGGATATACAGGCTGAAAACTACAAGTCCACATGGTCTCAATGAGCAACTTAACTTTGGATGTTTCTATTGACCTATAGTACCCAGATGCATTTTCTCCTTGTGAATTTGGGCTGTTGGGTGGCTTGTACTGGTGCAGGCGCGCATATAAATAGGCAATTGGCCAGTGCGTGGACCTGCACCTCTACCCATGTCCAGTTACGGGTACATAATAGAGTTGTCTTATAGTCACTGATCCACATTGCCGTTAACCCTAGCAGGGACCATGTACCAAAAGCAAGAACCTTGTTTTTTTCCCCCTTCCTTTTTTTGTATGGTCAATGCCTATCACAGTAACCTTTGAGAAACAATAAGTGACCCATAGCCATTGAGGTCTTATAGTCTAGGTGTCTGCGAATGGTTGCTCACTTGTTGTGGTGCCTTCAGTAAAATTAGGGTCATTTATATTCCTTAGATTTTATATATATCAACTTGATTTTGAAACAACCCGTAGAGACTCATATATGAACACCTTCATGGACAGTATTGCTATGACCCAGGTTATATGAACATGCACTAAGATACATATTATATATAGGACTTGGTGTTATCAGCTAACAGATACTATTTTGTAAACCAACGGTTGGTTTAAATGAACTATAATCCTTTATATGTGGAAGGTCCTATTACTACCAACTTTACGATGTATCATCTAAACAATTGGGATTCTTTTCTAGGATGAATTTACAGTTTTTTTAGACTTGATGAACATGTTCACGTAAGACTCTACATTAAGTCCCTTCTTTTCATTGATCAATGCCTATGTTCATGTTCATCGTGGCACCCGATTGTTATACAGCATGTTTCTTTTTTCTGCCCTGAACTCTGTGTATAATGGATTACATGTTATGCGCTTATCGCAGACACCGTACTATATAAGACAACATATAGATATTTATTCCTCTTATTGATTATCTATTTGGACTTATATGGTGCCGTACATGCAGCCTGGGAGGCTTCGGACTAAGTGCTGGAACTCGCTAGTATCCAGGTCCTTATCTCTTTAAATCTCTTTAAAGCTCCGACTGCATATAGATATGGAGCACCATCTATCATGATTGTATATTTGTAACATCTTTCTTATCTATGTGGCAGTTCAAGAATGAATATTCTGTAGCGACTTTTATATGTACAACCCTCAAATTTGGACACTGTTTTTGGCCAATGTTTATTGTCTGATCAACGGTGCTCAACTGTGATGGAGCAATTAACGTGCTGCACATCATTCTGAAAGTTTTCCTAATCATACACATATCATCATGATGCTTTTTGACTTAGGTAGATGAAGACTGCTCTACAACGGCAGTTCTATCCGACCTCCGACATTTGGATACACATTAAGCTCCGTTGCATTGCAACGCCAGCTGTGGTACCTATTGTTCTGGAGCGGCATGAGCTGTGCGATCGTATTGTGAGCGCATTCTCCTATATCTACCAGCTGACCTCTTAGAATGCATATTCAAGAATGTATATTCAGGGGTGTGTAAGAGCAATTGAGTACTATCATGTTAATGAGCATACATTTCCCATGAGCCTCTTCTCTCTTCATATTCACAATGATGGATACAGTTGCTCTTAATTAATTGCTGTACGTTCTGTTGTGGTTAAGTAATTTGATCGCTTTGTTTTTTGAATTTTTTATGGGTTTTACACGGGTGATATCAATGAGATTAACAGATGTATCAGGTAACAGATGATGATGTCATCATGCACCTACGCACGCCAATTTTGGCACCACTGAGGGTATTTGAGGTATGTTTGTTCACTGGCTACTTTGTCTTGAGAAAGGCCACGTTAAGTGGCCGAAACGTTGACACAATAAATTAATACTTTTATTAAGAAGCCCTGTGAGTGCTGCTTTAATTCAATATTGTGTATATATATATATATATATATATATATATATATATATATATATATATATATATATATATATATATATATATATATATATATATATATATATAACATTTTCCTCTACCTCTGGAAATATTGCCACGGTACTGTGAAGAATAAAAAAATCTAAAAATGTATATAACCATAAGAGGGTGTGGTAAACTGAGGGGTGTGGCTAAGGGAGGGCCATGGTTAGGGGTGGAGCAAATTCAGGGCTAGGGGCACCTGAATGTGTTGTGCCTAGGGGTGCCTGAGATGTAAATCCGGCCATGGGTGTAATGACTTTCAATTCCACAGTAGACTCCTGTACAGTTGGATTGTGGCTCAGTACCCCCTCCTTTATCCCTCCTCCCCACTTCTTATCTCCTTTATCAGACTTTTCTTCTCTATCCCCACTTCCTTTCTCTCCGCAATCTCTTTTGCAGACTTCTCCTCTGTTCTACTTCTCTCTGACTTTTCCTGATATATGTGGAAGCCAGTGTTGGCCTCTTAGATGGAAGTCTGATGTACACCCTGGTTTTGGACCGTGCCACATGTTGCAAGCAGGGTCTTCGGCCTCTATGTTTCTGCTCTAAAAGCCCATTACTGCTGATGCTTCTTGAGTGTTATTTTGCCTTATGGTTTGTATTGCCATAACTATGTAGTATTGTTCATTGCTATTATGGATTTTTATCTCTTATTTTCCTATTAAATGTTTAACCCCTCAAGGACCAGGTGCTTTGACTATCAAGCAGTTTATACCCTTAAGGACAGCTAAAGGTCATAGCATGTCACATACTTTTTACTTACAGTGCTCCTGTGTGGTCTGAAATCGACCGCTCTGAGACTGGAGCTGTCTCTCTCAGACCCAAACGTGACCTGTTGCGTGTACTGGCATGTTGACAAGGATCAAAGTGGTCCTTCAGGGAAGATAACTTCCCTGTACTACTGGTCCTTAAGTGGTTAAAAAATAGATAAAGGAATGTACAGATTAGATGGGCCAATTCTTTTAAAATACATTGACAATGTCTCTAGCATCCAAGAGATTATTGTCCATTCATCAACCATTCATTTGAATTAAGACTAAAACTTAATCTCTCCATGTCTTTGTATGTGTATGGTTGTGTTTAATGTGCATATTAACCCCAAAAAGGCTTAGCTGTGGCTTTTAACCCCTTGAATATAGAGAGTGCTCAAACACATTTCTCCACAATGCATTGGGGACTTTTTTAGCATTTGAGAGGTTAAAATTCAGATTTAAATCAATGACACATTTTTTTTTGTTCTCTATGCTGAAGTTTGTTTTGCCCTGAATTGTCTCAATGTTTCTTTGAGCTATATCTTCAAAAAAAAAAAAAAAAAGAAAAAAATAAATCAATTCTGGGGCAAACCAAGTGCACCACAGGGGGGGAAATAAAATATCCAGGAATTCCCATTGCAATGTATTAAAACCTCTGTGGCAGTTGAAGGGTTAACCCTTTGAGTACCAGAGGGGTAGGCAACGCATTGCAGGGCAATGCGTTGTATACCCATCTGGCCTTCAAAGGGTTAACAGGGTACACTAGGTACAAATAAAAAAAAATCCAAAGCGTTAAAAGGTTTTAACTCCTGAATGCTACATAGATCTTTAGGATGCAAATGGTTAAAAGCTTAATTTAAACAGACATTTTTACTCTGGAAATGTGAATTTGTCCCCTATTGTGCAGTTGATTGATTTGTTCCAGAATGACTGCACTATTGGATTAAAGGCCCCAAGGGTGGCTATGTAAAGAGATCTTTTATTTTTGCTATTAAACGTTCATGAACCGTTAGCACATCACATTGAATACCAGTCTACACTGCTCATAGTTAAACTAACATATTACAATAAGGTCATTGAGATAAACAAACATTTATTCTGTTAAGATATCCAGTGATAAATAGATTTGGAAAAGGAAGCATGATATGATTATGAAGATTAAACGTTTGTAAGACTTATGTTTGGGGAAGGGATAAGAGCCAAAAAGAAGCTGCACTTCTATCAGAAACTTACAAAACACAGTACTTTGATAACAAGGCTTAACGGGATAGTACTGTGTCACAATAAAAGCAGCTCCAATTAATCTTCATAGTATTTGGGCCGTGGAGAGTGTTATTTCAAAATTGTCTGAGCTGTAGTTTAAGAGTAATTGAATGATAAAGTATCTGCCTTCCTCCCCTTTTGCTGATCTAACACAGCTCACCTCAGAGCAGCAAGACTGTCCAGATGGATGGCATAGAGGGACAATATGCAGTGAGCATAAGAAAAAACCTGAAAAAACCTGTCAAGGGGGGCAGGGATTTCCTTATGCTCATAGAAATAAGACTGTCCTTTGCTGTGAGCTGTCTGGTCCTAGGACTAGATTCCACATCTGAGGGAGGAGGCTTACACTAGGTAAAAGGGGCGGGAGGGGGATAATTTATCATTCAATTACTCTTGAACTACAACTCCGACAGTACTGAAATAACACTCTTCATGGCCCAAATACTATGAAGATTAATTGGAGTTGCTGTTTTTGTGAAACATTACTATCCCTTTAACAGAAAATAACATGACAGCAATATTTACCCTTGAGAGAAAGAAGATGGCTGCAGTAAGAAATACATTAGTAGGTCAGTTGATATAATAGACAAAGTACAGTACTTTTGAGAACAATTAGATGCTTTTTACAAGCTTTTGGGGGAAAGTCTGGCTATTTTGGTATTTCTGTATATCCAAAAGTGTAAAACAATAGGATGTGTTAGTGATTTAATACATTGTGCTAAGAAACTTGGTGCAACTGGTAAGTGACCAAGATTGTGAAAGGATATAAATAAACATTCTTAAGCTTACAACCCCTTCCATGCTAGAGACATCTCTAATGCATTGCTTTGCCATGCAGTGGAGGCATCGCTAGCTTTAAAGGGGTTAAAAGTAAAATTTCTCTTTCATCCAATGCGGAGCACAGTAACAATAGGGTAAAGTATCCTCAAGCCAGGAGGCAGGGCATTTGCCTAAAAGTGTTCTCTGGAGGCAGAGACTCTCTCCCTACTCCTATTTACCCCCAACAGACATTCTCAGTTTTTAAAGTAACCTCAAAGGAGGTGCATCAGGGCAAAGAGTCAATTAACTAGACTTTTTTTTTTTTACTTACATGGGTCCATTCAATCACACATTAGGCTGACTCCTATACCTTGTCTCCTTGATGGAGATGGCATTTGTAACTAAAATTTTAATTATTTTGGCTACTCAATTAAGGGGCTCATGGTGACCATATTGGATGGGATATTGGCAGCAAGGTTAAGGTTTCTGCTGCACCTCTTTCTCGGTGGCCACTGCATAACTGATCTTGAATTCTGTGAATAATATTCATTCCTCTGTTCCTTTGTTCATCACACCCAAAATAATACTTTTCGATGTGAGAAGGGGATTCCTCTGTTGAAGAGGTGGAAACTGACGAGGCTGATTTTGATTCATCCTTACCACTGGTAATTTGTTCAATGAAGACACTGGGTCACCTGTTGAGGGTTTTATCAGGGCAATTTTGGAGAGATTTAGCTTCCCCATCATTCTTTGCACCAGGTAGTCATACAAAAAGGCAAAGAATGTGCCCAGTTGCATAATATCACCACACAATCAAATAGAAAGAGAAGTGAAAATGCACTCACATATATCACACACATATTAGTTTCTCAAAATTAACATAAAACGCATGCAGAGATCGTCCCCTGTCTCTGCTCAGGGTATCAACAGCTCCTGGACACACCACTCCATGGCTGCTGAGTTCTATAGTAAAATGTTCTTTTATTAAAAATTACAATATTTGACAAAAGACAATTAACCCCCCCCCCTTACGTGTTTCATGACTACTCTGATTTTTAGATCTTTTCAATATCTGGAATTGCTCAGAGTAAGTCTAATTGACAAAAACAGTTTCTATACTGATCTACTATATGCATTAACCCCATATGACCTACCTCTCAGGTGACTGCTCATCTCCCAAACAAGCATATCAAAAAAGCCACTCTATCCTCTTGGAAACATGACGGCCACCGTAGTAGGTTAAAATCTCAATGGGATCAGCCCATGCTCACAAGTAGACCATAATTTGTCTAATATTTAAAAATTCAATAACAAAAATATTAAGAAATTATAATGATATGATAATTTTACAAACAGAGGAGCACTGATGTTCATCAGTATTACCTCTGTAATACATGATAACTGTACTGTTACTAAAATAGGAGCTCTTAAATACATAATAGATGTGTTATCAGATTATATATTTAATCCAAAAATGTCACTATCAATTCATTCATTCATTCTCACATCATATAGGAATTACCCACAATTTTAAAAAACAACTGAAAAACATTAACCCTCCAGATACAATACAATATTCTATTCATACATTCTCAAATAAATACAAGTTGTCCCCATTTGGTATTCAAGGACAAATGTACTAGTAATAAGAGCAATAACCCAGACATCAATAGCAATAGGTGACAAATCACTTAATGCAACACCAGGAAGAACTATCATTTCAGGCGTAAGTTCCCTTACATGTAACCTTTCATCATATATAGATTTTCACCTACAAACACAAGTTATGCATTTATTATCCCATTTAGGTGATTCTGCTCACCTATTATCAATACTTAAATATATCATTTGGGAAGAGGATATGTCTTGGATTTCCTTGGATGTTACCTCACTATAGTCAAACTTCCCACATGTAGGAGGACTTTTGGCAGCCAAGCAGTTTCTAATGCTAGATCAACTTAGCCACTCCAACATCCAACAGTGTACAATATTATACAGTATGAACAATCATGATAAGACAATGGTTACAGTACTATAATCAGCATTCATGCAAACATAATGGATACATCATAGGTGATTAGGTCATACTTAATATCTCTGGATACGGTATTGAGTGGGCAGTATCACTACTGGCTTATAGTAAATTTTGTCATGTGAGAAAGAAAAGGGTGGATGTGGGCAGAAAAAGGTAGGGATGAAAGGAAAGGTCAGAAGGCGGATGTAGAAAAAGGTGAAGAAAGAAGTCTCAGAGTTAGTAAGAGTTAGAAGACGAAAGGGTGTGGAAGTAAGGTAGAAAAGAAGAGAGAAATAGTATCTGGATCAGGCATCTGTGCAGCTTAAATGATACATCAGAGCTACAGTCTACCAACACACGAGGATCTCCAGCTCACCAGAGTCGAGTTCATAAAAGTGGTGCCCCGTCCTCACCTAAGATAAGTGAGCCTGGTGTATAGCAGAAAGACTCCCACTTTAGATATCCATTCTGAGTATGATGGGTTGGGGGGGTGCCTTGGCAATGCAGAGGGATAAGCGCTTTAATTGCCATGAGCATCTGCAAGAATGTATGCCTTTGGGATGAAGGTAGTGTAGGCAGATGAAGGAAAAACAGAAGTGAACAAGGGTTTCAGGGCAAAGGTGTATATACATAAAGTATTCAATATGTGTCAAACAGTCTGCCCAAAAAGGTTGCAGTTTAGGACAAGACCACCATATATGGAGGTAAGTACCTTGATGTAGGGAACATTGCCAACATGATGGGGATTTGGATTTGGTAATTGCATGTAATCTGGAAGGCGTAAAGTACCATCTATACAAAAATTTATAGTTAGCCTCTAACAATTGGGTTGATATGTAGAGGGAGGCTGAAGACTTCCAGATGGATTTCCAGTCATCCAGTATGAACTCAATGCCTAATTCCTTTTCCCAGGCTCTTACTTAGGGTGGGCTATTGAAGGAGGCAGGTGTCAGAAGAATATTATATATTTTACCAATAAAGTGGGTTTTAGAACTAGAAGGCAAGCACAGTTTCTCAAAAAGGGAGGGATTGTGGGTAGCCACCTCTTTTTATCTCCAGATTTCACATGGAGGTAGGGAACGATTGCTTTGTAGTACAGGGAAGGGACAAGGCTCTGAGTCAAAACACATGTCTATCAGACCATCTAGGGAATGAGGACGATAAGAGAGTGCATTGGGTAGGTCTAGCTTAGAATACTTAAGATAGAGGAGATGGAAAGGATAGTAGTCCCAGGGACTTGGTCCATGCATTCCAAATTCTTAGTAGTGAGGAGAAAATGGGGTGGGTTAGTAACCGAGGATGTCTTTCATGGTCAGGAAGAAAAAATTCAGTGAGAACATTGCCAGGATCAATGTAAGAGTGTTCTGTTTGAACCCATAGCTTGGATGTTTCTTTATGGTGCCAATCAGGGATGGACGACAATATCACCAAGTGGGAATAAAATTGAAAGTTCGGAATTCCCAGGCCCCCTAGTAATTTAGGTCTTTGAAGCATCTCACGTTTAATTCTGGGGAGATGATATTGCCATATAAAGTCATGGATAATGTGAGATAGATTCAAGAAGAAAGCCTTGGGTATCTCCAAGGGGAGGGTTTAGAAAAGATTGAATATCCTGGGAAGAATATTCATCTTCACGACGTTTTTGCGTCCTAGCCATGAAATATGAAGGGGATCCCATTTATTAAGATCAGAGTGGATATTTGACAGTAAGGGAGGTAAATTGGCTGCATAAAGAGCATCCGTGTTAGGTGTAAAGCGGAGACCCAAGTACTTGAAGGAGGATGTTGTCCAGTTAAAAGAGAAGGAAGAGCAGAGTGAGTTAAAGTCACTCCTAGGAACTTGAAGAGGCAAAGCCTCCAATTTGTCAAAGTTCATTTTAAAATTAGATAAGGCTGCAAGTTCCTGAAATTCTGCCATAAGAGCCAGTAAAGAGGTGGACAGGTTCGTAAGAGTGACCATAATGTCATCTGCGAACATAGATAATTTGTGCACTGTTGCTGTACATGTAATACCAGCAATCAACGGATTTGAACGTATAGGTTGGACCAATGCTTCCATGACAAGAATGAATAAAATTGGAGATAACGGGCATCCCTGTCAGATACCATTAGAAATATGGAATGATTATGAGAGAGAACCATTCACCTTTCCTCGAACGTATCGTATGAACTCCTGACCATAGCCGAATGCATTTAGAGTTTGGGATAGAAAAGGCCAGTTTACTCTGTTGAAGGCCTTCTCAGCATCGATCATCAGGAATATAGAAGGCAACTTGGATTGTCAGGCTATATGCAGAAGGTCAATGTAGGTCTGTCCTAAAGCACAGACATTAGGGATTCTTTTTCCTCACTATCCCTGTATCTATTTAGAGTTTATTTATCTGTATGAGCATTAACTCTGTATTCATCTATTCACGAGTAGTGAATATTTATAATCCTGTTATGTATGACAACAACTGACTTATCTACTATTGAATGCTATCTTACCACATCAAGAGTTAATATCATATCCTAATTCTGGAGATGTGTCTAGGAGAGAGTGACATTAGATAGATACTAAGGTGAACTAATGCATTCCTTGTAAATGTGAAAGACCCATGACAAACTGGTCTCGTAGGGCTTCCGACAGGTGTGTAGTAAAAGTTGCCAGCTGTTTGAGATCCACCATAAAGCTTTGTACATTCATGCCAGGTTTTTGTCTGCAGGAGTAAAACCGGTACCTTTCGGCAATTTCCAGAGGAGCAGGCTGATAATAGTTTGTTAAAGTGTCCAACAAGGTCTTCAATGGTTTGTCGCCTGGCTTCTTAGGAGCCAGTAAGTCCCACAAAATAGCAAAAGATTTCCTCCCCACTACGGTCATGAACATTGAGGTTTGTTTCTCTTACTGTATCTCATTTGCCTCCATAAATTGCTCCAAACGGTCAGCATAAGCCGACCAAGTTTCCTCTTCCTCCTGAAACTCTTGGCGTTATCCATACACAGGGAACATAACCGCCATGGTGAATGAACAGGGGTGTTTGTAATGACACACTGGAGGATGGCACGTAACAGCAATTAATAAAGCTCCACGTGTAAGGAAAAAGACAAGTGCAATGAGGAAGTCCACACTAGTAGATCAAGGGACAGGTGATTTGTAAATCCCCCACTTGCATATAAAAGCACTGGATATTTGTAAATCCACACTTGTACAGAAAGCAGAGGTAATTTGTAAATCCACACTTGCACTGAAAAGCAGAGGAAACTTGTAAATTCATGCTTGTACAAAAAGGCAGATGTAAGTTGTAAACCTACACTTGTATAGAGGACAGGCACTGTGCAGACAGGTAAGTTGTAAAGCCTACTAGCATAGAAAGGCACCGATGATTTGCAAATGTACACTTGTATGAAGAGTGAAGGAAAACCCAAGAATAGGGCAAGTTACAGTATGGGTCTGCAGCCAAACCCAATACAGGCTAGTAGAAGTAGCAGCCAGCTGCAGAAAAATACCCACAGAACCCAGGGATATGGAAGAAAATAATCTCACCCAGGGACAAGAAGAAGGACTCAATATGCAAGAGGTGAAGGTAAGGTCCCCCAGACTCTTCACCACTGTGGTGTTTCAAATACCAGAGCCTCAGACCAGGTACTAGTAATGGAGTGGCAACAAGCACACTCCTTTTATTTAGTAATACACTTATTATGAGTATGTCCCAGGTAGATGAGGAGCTCTCTATAGTATGACCGCTCTGTTCCACGGCCTGCTTGAAACTGCCCAGGCACTCGCACCAGTGCGCACTTTCGGTTTCCGCTCCCAGCATCCTCCTCGATCTGTCGGCTGGTTGCTAAGCAACCAATCGTCGAATGCTTCAGCAACCGCTTCTGCGTTTGGGGACATAACACATGGTATTCACATTATTAAAAATTAAAGCTAAATGACCCATCACATCTGTCAGTTTACATTATACATTGTAGAATGATTTGGGTTAGATTCTGATGTGGCACTTTTGAAGCTGGTGACCTGGTTATGCCTACTTCATGTCGCACGCTCTTATGCGTACATTTCAAAAGTGTACCGTACCACATTATTAAATATTAAAGCTAAATGACCCATCACATCTCTCAGTTTACATTGTACCTTGTAGAAATCCATTTTTATTATGTTCCCTGGAATTCAGTTTTGATACATACTAATATGGCAGCTACAATGCACTTCACTGGATCACCAACACAATAACCCCTAAAAAACTGTTTTATAATGTATTTTGCTGTCAAGCAGTGCATATGAAAAAACTTTCAAGGGAATTCATTAAAAGCATATCTCTGTGTTATGCCTATGAGCAGTGAGAGATACCTTGGGAATTTCTCAGTGACCTGCCATATTTCATGTCCTTGCATTGACAAGTCAGGGAAATACAAGAATGTATGTAAATTAGGCATGGGCGAAAGTTGTCGCCGTGTTTGCGAAAACCACATTGCTGTCTGCTTTTTCGCGGGAAAATCTGCTTTAAAACTAGCAATTAAAATTTTCGCATTTTTCACCCATTGGCCAAAATCTTTAGCCATTTTCCGCCCATTGTTTTCGCATTTCCGCTATAAAAAAAAGTGATGTATTTGCGGAAGACAGACACAATAGAAGCAGCTATAGAGTGAGATAGATGTGCTGTGCTCTTCTGTTGTGATATTTTGGGAAAATTGAGGCAGGAGAGGCTCATAGTGACTGCTATCACTATGAGCAGCAAAAGGAGGAACTGAGTCTGAGGAGGAAGTGACTAGCAGTACTGAACCAGTGCTGTCCAGTCCCCCTAAATCACCCCAAGGTATCTTGGGGAATTTAATGGGATGGGAGGGAGAAAAGTGAATGGGAAGGAAGGGAGAAAAGGGTAGTACTAGTAAGAGCAGGACAGGTCAGCTGCCTGTGCCTGCTGCAAGACGGGCTGCCCCTGCTGCCAGTTCCACCATTGTTGTACCTGCAGTCACTAGTGTTGCTGGAGAAGCTGGGGTGGAAGAGGCATTGATGACCTTTTTAGCAGAAAATGAGAAGGAATGGGAGACAGGGGTGAGAATGGGCATCACCACCACCACTAGCAGTGACATTTTAAAATTTGAGGAATTTGCAACTGCAAGCTAGAGTGCCACAGACTACTGTGGACACAGTGGAAATGGGATCAACAAATGATGCGGGACTAGGACAGGTTCCACTGTCCTAGTCTCACATCATTTGTTGACCCCAGTTGCATTGCTGCCAGTGCCATCAATACTCCTGGTCCCAGTTGCATTGCTGAATCTGAAGCTGTAGCAGCAACAGCAGCAACATTATCCACTGCCACAGACAATGAAGGGGAATGTGGAGGAGAAGAAGAAAGAGTCCATTCTTCTCCATCTGTTCCCTTCCCTCTGATGTCATCATGGGTGTGGGACTATTTTTCTCTTGGGGCAGGCACAGTGCAGTCATCAGCAACGGCACTTTGCACAATTTGTGATAAGTCAATGCGAAGAGGAAAGGAGGGTACACACATTGGCACAAGGGCCCTGATATCACACATGAAACACAGACACCATGACATTTACGCCAAATATGTTAAAGACAAACACCCACCACAGAAATCTCGCACCGCTTTTGCTGTCCCTGACTCTCCAGAAAGGCAACAAGAGGCAAGGCGAAATCAAAGAGTAGGAGGAATCGAGCAACCCAGGCAGATACTGGAAGTTCCATGATGAGTGAAACAACTAGCTCGCCATCACCTTCTAGGGTAACTACATCTTCTGCCAATCCAGCTCGTTCATCGTTACCTCCCCCACCAAATTATAGCCAGTCTGTTGATGTTAGGATGTGGCAGTTCGTCTCTACCCATTGTGCACTGTGTGGTGCACTGACCACACATGCCAGTGTGGTGGAAGGAAATCGCAAGCAGTGCATCAAATGGCATCTGAGGAGATTCCATTCCACAGAATATGCTAAGATGCTGGCAGGGAGGGTTCATCATTACTATTAAACTGTCAGCAAGTTGTCATGTGTCCTTAGCTGGGTCTGGACAAGGGGTATAGTGACAGCAGCAGTACTTGGTTTCAGGTGTCATGGTGTTTGGATCCAGTTGTGCCCCCAGGTGTTATATACCACACATGCACTGTGCACATTGCGGTTGCTGATGGGAGGCAGAGTTCCTGCTCTCAAGGGAAAAACTTCTATTCTAATAACACGCCCATGATTTTGGAGGAGGGGCAGGTGGAGAAGATTTAATGGCCAACTACTTATTTTCTCCTCATAGACTGGGGGCTACTTATTTTTCTGCTGCTGTCTCAGGTGCATCACTGGAGCCAGTCATGGCAAGTGGAACCTTCATCATCCATCTTCCATGTTACTGCTATTGTTGATCCCATTCCCTTTCAGCTGCCTAATCATCCTGCTGCTTAAACAACTCAGCAGCAGCAGTAGGAACAGCAGTTGCAACTCAGGACTCAGGAGGACATTTGACAGTGGCCACTGGACAACATGACCTGCTGGCATCAGGCCAGTAGGGCATTTTTATTTTGTTCTGAGGGCTTGTGCTTTGAAAAAAACAAAACCAAAAAAACCACATAGTCTTACAAAAAATAAATAATTTTTGGGGGGTTTGTTTCTAACAAGCCTAAGTCCTACAAATCAATGTTCCCTTAGAGCTTGTGCCAAGCAAGCCTAAGTCCTACAAATCAATGTTTTCTTAGGGCTTGTGCCAAACAAGCGTAAGTCCTAGAAATCAATGTTTCTTCAGGGCTTGGGCCTCTAATAAGTCTAAGTCCTATCAAGTCAAGTATTAGTCCACCCCAGTGGCAGCTTATGTCAGGGGGTTCCTGTCTCTATCACTTTACATACAAATTTAAACTGTCCCCCCAATAGCAGTCAAGAACCCCCCTAAAACAAATTCCCTGTTCAAATGATTCATTCATGAACACAGGCATCCTCCTCAGACCCCTTTCATACCATGTCTTATGGGGGGTTTTAGTTGTAGTTAGGATTTTGTATTAACTGCTCCCAATCCCAGCAAACAACCCCCCAAAAAATCATCCCCTGTTCAACTGATTCTTTCCCCACACCCCACCAACAGAGGCACCTTCATGTCCCTTTTATACTATGCCTTTGGGAAATAAAATATTTGCTATGGGTTGTGTGTAACATTATCACGGTGCCCGTGATTGGTGCTGTTCAGTGTCAGTCACTTGCTGAGTATCATGATTGGCTGTCTGTGATTAGCCCTCCTCACACAGCCTTTTTAAACCCAGGCTGAGCACTTCCAGGTTGCCCTTTCGTGGTGTTTCTGACTCCACTCTGCCTGACCTGCTTGTCAGGCTTCTGGGCCTGTTCCTGCTGTACTTGCTGATCCTGTGTTTCAGTGTTCCAGAGTTCCTGTGTTCCAGCACCTCACGGGTTAATCTTACTGAGTTCCAGTGTTCCTGTGTTCCAGCACCTCAAGGGTTAATCTTACTGAGTTCCAGTGTTCCTGTGTTCCAGCACCTCAAGGGTTAATCTTACTGAGTTCCAGTGTTCCTGTGTTCCAGCACCTCGCGGGTTAATCTTACTGTGTTCCTGAATCTCCGGCTCCAGCCGTCGCTCTGGCGACATTGTTCTTCTCGCTGCTGATCATACTTTGTTGGTTTACTCCACTAAACCTGGTTGCGATATACATTGTTGGTCCCAGCGTGTGGACGCTGGTTTACTCCACTAAACCTGGTTGCGATATACATTGTTGGTCGCAGCGTGCGGACGCTGGTTTACTCCACTAAACCTGGTTGCAATATACATTGTTGGTCTCAGCGTGCGGACGCTGGTTTACTCCACTAAACCTGGTTGCAATATACATTGTTGGTCTCAGCGTGCAGAGTCTGGGTTACTCCACTAAACCTGGTGGCGATATACGTTGTTGGTCCCAGCGTGCGGACGCTGGTTTACTCCACTAAGCCTGGTTGCGATATACATTGTTGGTCCCAGCGTGCGGACGCTGGTTTACTCCACTAAACTGGTTGCGAGATACATTATTGGCTCCAGCGTGCGGACGCTGGTTTGCTCCACTAAACCTGGTTGCGATATATACGTTGTTGGTCCCAGCGTGCGGACGCTGGTTTACTCCACTAAACCTGGTTGCGATATACATTGTTGGTTCCAGCGTGCGGTCGCTGGTTTGCTCCATTAAACCTGGTGGCGCTATTACCATTAGTTCCAACGTGCGGACGTTGGTTTGCTCCTGAACATCCAGTACTGTGGTCAGTCGCTGTCCACTTCCTTGTAGTTGTCTGAGTATCCCTGGCAATAGACTCCTGCTGAGTAAGACCTCTATACTTATGCTCTATGCTGTCTTAGTCACCTGACAGCTGGTCTACTCGCTCAGGCTGCCCTGCCCGGTATTGGTGAGGCCGGTAGAACCTTGACGATACCATCCTGTAGGTTGCCTCACCCGGTATTGGCAGGGCCGGTAGAGCCTACTCCAGTACTCTTTTGGGCTGCCCTGCCTGGTATTGGTAAGGCCGGTAGAACCTTGTAATTCACCATCTTTAAGGTTGCCTTACCCGGTATTGGCAGGGCCGGTAGAGCCTACATTCAGCATTCCGTGGAGGCTGCCTTGCCCGGTATTGGTAAGGCCGGTAGAACCGGTATATGTCATCTCACGGTTGCCTTACCCGGTAGAGCCTGTCATTAAAACTGTTACTTGGGTTGCCTTGCCCGGTATTTAGGCAAGGCCGGTAGAACCTATTATATGTTATATTACTGTTGTATTGTTATGTATGTTTACCCTACGGGGACTGCCTTTAACTTTTAATAAAGTTAAGTTATTTTACCAAACCTTAAGTCTGAGAGTCTTCAAATCCGTGACAAACATCTATGTTCCCATTGATTTCAATGGAATGAGCTAGGCGAAAAAAGTGGAAAATCAACACTTTTCGTGGGAAATTTTTTGCCAAGTGGAAAGTGCCATTTTTCACCGATTTCAGTTTGAGGCAGAAATTTTCACCCCTCCCTAATGTAAATACCACAGTAACTGTAGTACATGCACAAATGAACACAGAGTATGTGTATGTGTTTAACTACCACATAGGTTCATATGGTATCCACCAGCTTAAGCTTGGATGATGGAAACCTAGGTTTACCTGGTATTTGCTCATTTATAAATAAGCAGATACAAACTAGACTGAATATATGAATGTCAAATACGTAAGAAAAGGCTTCTATTTCCTTGTACTGTATATTCAGTCTTCAGCCTCTGAAGAATTTCCTTTTTTGGAATAGCACAGCATTAAGAGAGATACTTTTCGTTTTTTTTTAAATACATTTTAGCTTTCAATTTTATAATTGTCTCCTTTCAACAAATGCTTCTGTTTTATGAAAACATCAAATGTAAATGCTAGATGTTTTCCTTCTTTCTAGAAACATATC
Organism: Rhinophrynus dorsalis; assembly: GCA_037306005.1. Lineage (NCBI taxonomy): Eukaryota > Metazoa > Chordata > Amphibia > Anura > Rhinophrynidae > Rhinophrynus > Rhinophrynus dorsalis. The sequence continues at coordinate 368,813,489 of CM074721.1, forward strand.
ACTAAACCAAAAACACTAAACAACTTACAGCAAACATCATTATGCAATCTCATCTACCTATACTGAGTTCTGCTTTATTGAAATATATGATGAATTAAAATTCTTTTGTGTTCGGGATCATTTCATAAGTTACATCTATAATTATAAAATTCTGTATCTCACATAGAATACCCATTAGACTAATATCTTTATCATCTCATCTCACTGTTAAAAGTTGACATGAAATCAGTGATAACTTAAACTGAGAAATATGTTCTGCTAGATAAGTTGTCAAGTGCTTCTGGGTTCAAGTGATAAGCATGTAAAGACACTAGAATAGAGGATAACAGTAAAGATACTAGAACAGAAAATATAATTTAAAAGCAACATTTGTGAAACAAGAAACCAATGAAAAAGAGAGATAGGAAATGGCTATGTGAGTTTAATTATCATACCTAGGAACTCTCAGGGTTTGACCCTGAGACTCAGGGTTTTTGCCCAAATCTCAGGGTCTCAGGGTGAAGAGCCAAAATCTCAGGCTGAGAGAGTTCAGTGCTACCTATATATTCTGCTCCAGTTAAATGCTTCTTTAGTCTCTAAATTGGTGCCACTTGTACCAGAAAGTCAGAGGGAGAAGTCCTGCTTGATTTGTGTTCATGAAGTGATATCAGTAAGTTGTTGTATATTAATGTCTCCATGAATGCTGAATGGAGCGACTCTCGATTACAGCAATGAGGGATATAACGCGGATAATCTATGTTGTGGGAAATTTAAGGGTTAATATTTACACAATCTTAGGGTCAGCTCATTTTGAAAGTTCCCAGGTATGTTAATTATTCATTTGTAATATGCAAGAAAGAAATGTGAATCCGTATTTATCAACAATATTAATCACTAGTATAAAAGTGCTGATTGAATACCATTTAAAACAATCTTTAAAAACAAATTCACACATTTTTTATACAAATCAGGTTATCAGACTGAATAAAAGTAGCACATGTAAAAAGTTATAAGCAAAAGTATGTTTACAATAAAAACTCAATGCAATAAACTGACTTTATCACTTGCATCGCAGGGATGTAGAAATTTGGTTGTAAACATAATGTATTAAATCCAAGCAAAGCGCAATCAAATACCAGTATGGAAATAATATAATTTAACTACACTGGAATCATTTGTGATTTAGAAATTGTAGTAACTGGATCAGTATCGACATGTATTGCTGAAAGGTCATGAATTATCCCCAGACTTTAATAAATGAAACAGTGAAGGCAGTTTACAAGAATATAGAGAATTAAAACAGATACTAATTGTTGCAAACAAATTATCAATTTAAAATCCATAAATACTGTGTCGGGAGTTCACACAATAACAAGAGACTATTTTGGCTTTTGAATTTTGTACTATTTTTACTCATATTTTTAGCTTATGGCACTGTATTTTATAGTCCCATTCATTATTCCTTATTCGAGTTCCCCTAGAACCTGTGTTTATTAAAGGAATAATAACTCTTTATTTTTACTCTACTTAATGCTTGATATGTACAATTTCCCTAACTTTTTCTTTTTTTCAACTGTACCTTTTTTTTATATAATTTTGTGTCCTTGAAAATGGACTACATGGAATCTGTTTGCAGAGAGCTTTCTGTTGGTCTAGTGTGATACAATATAAAAGATAGAATGCAAACTAGAAAACACACAGCATTCACTACCTCAGAGAGACATTAACATTGTATTACAACCTGCTTTGGTTACTTATCAACCAGAAAACTCTCTAGTAAAAGATGTCCAGGTTCTATACTGTCAGGGACATAAATAGGGACATAAACATGTAAAATAAATAATAATAAAAAAATTTAGGAAAATTGACTGTACATATTTTGTACTTGCAGAATATGTAAAGTCAAAATAAATGGTTACTATTCATTAAAATACAATTATACTAACTCTTATTTAGTCATTTTGTTTTTTCTTTTGGCTGACTACCCCTGATTAATATGTATAGTTATTTAGAAGCTCGTATCCCAGTATTTATAGAGTTTTAATTGATACATTATTTACCAGTGTTTATTGTTAATATAGTATGTGCAGGTTTAAATTCTCTATATTTATTTATGCTGCCTCCACTTGGTTTCATTTATTTACTATGGATAGCAAAAAACAAACTTTTCTTAAACACCAACAGGACAAGCACAAACTGCGTAATCTTCAATAACCATCTATGTATTGTAACATAGCTTGGCCCCAGTGGACTCCTATAAATATGATGGAGGCAAATATAGTTGTTGATAACTTTATTGGCTAACTAAGCAGATTTAGGATGCAAGCTTTCAAGACCTCTTAGGTCTTTTCCTCAGGCATGTTATACAGATAAAAATAAAAACAACTCTTCTTATATACAAGTAAGATAAGATTAGATAAGAAAACTCAGCCCAGACTCAGAATATTTGATCAGTCAATGGTAAATTGCAGTCTTTCTCTGAGGAGTTAGAGGTATTTACAATCCCACTGTGACTGTTGGAAAGGTTAATCCACAATGTGATAATGTGACGGGAATTGTCTGCCTCTATTCAAATAAAGTAATGCATTAAACTTCAACATTAACCTAACCTCCCATATTTTACTGTCCCTCTGAGTGTGGAACAGTCCCATCAGTATAGTTAATTTAATGTCCTTGACACTGTGTGCATTTTGGCAAAAATGTTCTCCCACTATGATCATAAATACCTCTAACCCCTCAGAGGAAGACTGCAATTTACCATTGACTGATCAAAGATTCTGAGTCTTGACTGAGTGTTCTTATCTGGATTTCCATGCTAAACAATGCATTGTGTACTTGTATATAAGAAGATATGTTTTCATATTTATCTGTATAACATGCCTGAGGAAGAGACCTAAGGTCTTGAAAGCTTGCATCCTAAATCTGCTTAGTTAGCCAATAAAGGTATCAACAACTATATTTGCCTCCTGTATTTCTACAGCTAACACAGTACCAACTCTCTCTATTACAGATATCTTGGTATGTGACTTGACTTCAGCCTCACTTTTGGTGTTCAAATTGATATATTAACATCCGAACTTTATCCCATAATAGGTGCTCTATTTAGAAACAAATCATGTTTAAGTTTCCTAGTAAGAAAATATACTGTTAATGCCAGTGATAGATTATGGAGATGTAGCATATGCCCCTGTGCCACAAATCCATCTTGGTAAACTTGATACTCTGTATAACCCATTATGCCTATTTATCCTCCAATGTAATTACACTATCCATCAAAGTGATATGTTTAAAGGCATAGTAATACTTAAAATGTAAAAAAAAAATGTTGTAGGGTTCATCCCCCTGAGTAAAACAAGGGTATTCCCACTGCTGAAAGGTGTTTCATTCAAAAGTTATTAATTTTCAAAGTTTAATGTTTTAGGTGCAATATCACAGTGGCCTGAAATTGTACAGTGGCGCTGTTGCTACACCATCCTATGTAGATTTATGGTCCCGGGACCAGTGCTGTCCATCGGATCTTGTAGCAACAGCGCCACTGTACAATTTCAGGCCACTGTGATAATGCACCTAAAAAATTCAACTTTGAAAATTAATAACTTTCGAATGAAACACCTTTCAGCAGTGGGAGTACTCTTGTTTTACTCAGGGGGATAAATCCTACAACATATTTTTTTTACATTTTAAGTATTACTATCCCTTTAAAGAACTAACTTGGCTAACACTGGAATCTAGATGTGTCCTTAACTTTTCTTGTTTGGTATGCAACCACTTTTCTACCTTCTCCTTCAGAACTCCAAAAGTCTGGAATAACCTAGTTGAAAAAATCAGATCTTCTCCCAGTCTAAAATTCTTAAAAACGACTCCATCTTTATACCTAAAACATTATGTAACTCTATATGCATTTCTAGTTTGTATGTATATTTATGTGTGTATGTATATTATTTCACTGTTTGAGCGAATAAGCAACTCATCCCTGTAAACACTCTAGGACATAGAAAAACAAGAGAAATCTCAATGCGTTCTTCCTGGTAAAACATTAAAAAAAATTGGGAATTGGGACATTTCTTAAATGCATCAGCATTGATCCAAGTGATAATATTTCTTCATCTTACAATCAAGTAAGAAGACAATCAGATATCCTAAAAGACTATAGCTGTAGGAAACTAAAAGTTATTTCATGAACAGCTAAGACCTTGAAATTCCCAGTAACTTGAACAACATTTCTGGGTTTCAGTTTAGATATTACTGGGTAGCTCCTTCATATGTACTTTACAATTATGATCTAAGAAATTGTACAAAAATCAGCAAAGTGAATGTATCCTTAACAAAATTAAGAAATATATTGTGCCTATGCAATAATTTTAGGGAACTTAAAATATACAGTTGTGCTTGAATTGGCCGTGATTATAACTGTATTATTAGCACTACACACTCACAAAATTAAATATCTTTTACAAAACAAGATATTGTATTAATATGCTTTCATTTTGAGAAACGAAAGTACAAAGTAGCGACAAATATTTTTTTTTATTTTGTAGCTACATGCAATAAAATGGGTTAGGGGTGAAAGAGGTAGTAAACATTCTACTGATTGAAAACAAAGTATTCTCACTTTGGCAGATGCTTTATTTCAAATCTATTATAACACAAGTTAACATTTTTTTAAATATTGAGCTTTTTCCAATTTTAAATCTATTACATTTTGTTAGGGAGCTGTTATCATTGCTGCTCTTGGGGCGCTGTTATAACCCTTTAAAAATACAGTTTTGTTAAGGTTATTATAGAACAGAAAACAATTAGTTGCAAAGAATTTCTTTGCATTAGTTCTTACATGACAATATCAAGTTCATCAGTACATTATTCCCACAAGCAGCAACAATATACATTTTACAGAGTTCTTCCAATATATATATATATATATACAATAGTAGATTAAGAGGCGCATAACAAAAAAATGATCTTTTCATTCTTATAGGAAAAAAATACAACCAAATTATGTATAATGTAATTTATTAATTTACATCAGTATTAAATATTATTTACATTTGAGTCATATTCCTTCACATCTGACTACAGTTGCTAATATTATACAACATAATTGAAAAAAAAAAACATTTTCTTTGCAAAATAAAGGTATGTCCTGTAACATGAATAGTCACAAGGCTGCTTTTAAGATGTTGAGTTCCAGAGAGGACAAAATGGGAAAATACCATAAAATTAATTTTAGATATTTTTTTTATAATGTGATGTTTCACTGTTTATTTTGCTTATAACATTGTATAATGTTTCCACATTATACAACATTGATTTTATGTCCTTTTTATTGCAGCTTAATGCTAATCCACATTTTTTAAATGGAAAGAACACCTTAGAATGTTTTTGTATTTTATTTCACTATATTCTAGTTCCTTCTTAATATTTCCCCATAGAGTAAAATAAAAATGTATAGATAAACTACAGAAAGTAACACTTTTTCACAGGTAACTGAATCCAGCCCATATTATGCTCTTTATTGTAGACTGCCATGTTCTACCTCTTATATATAAAATGGGAAGGAAGTACATGGTAATATAAAGTTGTCACAAAGTGACATAATGATATATAAATGATTAGTTGTCTGTATTGAAAGTGAAGTGGAAGTGGTCTTGTCCAAATAAGAATTCTGCTGCAACGTATACATAAAATGAAATTCTCTAATTGAGACAAAAATAAAGGCAGTTTTAATGATTAAATCTTAATGCCAAACATAGCATGTTCTTAATTTTTATAGTGTAGTGTATAATAGATGTATGTAAAAAAAAAAGATTATAGAATTTTCTCAGACGTAGACATATTTATTAACCCTTTGAGTGTCAGAGAGGTACGCAACTCATTGCTTTTCAATGGACCTGAGAGATGTGCAATGCATTGTGGAGTACACACTTCTGGCCCTCAAAGTGATTAGTTCCCAAAAAGGGATGTCAGTTTCCTATTAAGTGTGTTACTGATAATGTGTGTACACTTTATCTTCATTTATCTTTTTGCACTATATCACCTTTGCTGATAATATACACCAATGCTGATAGCTTTCTCGTCCTCTGCTGGCTTAGTGTTTGACCTAAACAACATTGTTCAGCACCTCTATTTTCTCTGTCCTTGCTTCCTCTGAAAGATGCTGGCCTTCCTGTTGATCAGGAGGAGCACTGTGTATGTGTGTTACTGTGTAGGTCAGTCTGTTAGAATAGATACGAAGCAGCAGACTAGCACAGGGGGTAGGCAATCTCTGGCACAATGGAAAACTACAGTTGGAGAGCCAAGGCTGCCAACTGCTGGACAGTCCCATTCATGTTGCTCACCAGACTTACAGGGGCATCAGGCATTTCCATAAAATCAAAGTAAACAAGTTTTTTTATCTTCAAAATTAAGTTGCAAAGCAATGATTTAGAGACCTCTCTAGCACTCAGGGTGTTAAATGCCCCATTGAAATGTCTGAAAATTTGAGAAATGTATAATTGTTCCTTATAGTGAAGTTTGTTTATCCCAGAATTGCCCCTTTCTGCATATAGCACACAGAGCTGAAAGACTGACAGAAAATTAGAAGGAGATGCCAAAAACATAACAGAAACTAAACATAACACACTTAACTCTCTGAGTGCCATGGAGATATCCAAAGTATTGCATTGCAGTACTTTGAATGCCTATCAAACATCCAGTGAGTTAAAGAGAGCATGGATAGTCTAACAATTAAAAAGACCATACACTGGTCTGTGACATTCTAGGAGAAACATTCCTCAATAAAGCTTCTGCTTTCTATGTATTCAATACAGCGAGCTAAAACCATTATATTTTATCCATTCATATTAATATGTTTTCTCTGGCTAAAGCATTATGCTTATCATCTGTGCTGAATTACATCATATGGCAGGAGGTTCACAGATAGCGAACATGTTACTGGCAGAAGGGGAGGAGTGAAGTTTATTTCCTCAAACTGAAAAGGTATAAAATGGTACTTGGAAATTTCCTATACAACGTGATGATTTTCTGCTTTTCCCACTTTTTCATTGCAACTGAAATCAACGGTAATAATGAATTTTCCCCCACATGGAAAGTTTCCCTTGTTTTCCCACTGGGATAGTACAAAAGGGGTGTCAGGTTGTCATAGCATGTTGTTTTGTCTTTGCTAGCAAGAGAGAAAGCAGAACAAATTTGGAGCTAGAGAAGACAGGCCAAGTGGAGTGGGAGTTTAGTTCAGGGAGTCTTGTGGGTAGGCAATTTATTCTGTGTGTTAACCACTTAAGGACCGGGAAAATCTGAGGTCGATTTCACTTAAGGACCGGAGCAATTCTGACCTTTTTGACTATGTCTTTGTTCAACAGTGTTTTCCCTCTAAGTACTTTATTTTACCCATGAAAATGATATACCATTTTTTTAACGCACAAATAGGGCTTTCTTTTGATACCACACTTACATATATAGCCCACCGTTTATTTTAGTAAAATTAAAGAAAACGGTAAAAAAAGGCACAATGGGTTAAATTTTTATGGACACTGCATGAAAGGTATGACCTGTCAATCATACCTATAAAATGGGCAGTTTTAAGTGGTCCCTGTCCCCCCGGGTGAAAAACCCCATGCCCCTTTTTTCCACTTTATTTTCCCACTTTTTTATTGATGAGCATTGGCGGTGTATATACGTATTTCATGGCTCCAAAACAGTCACACTTCCAGTTTTGGTTATTAACATGTTTTTTTATTTAAATAAAATTTTTGTTAAAAAAAAGTGTCTTTTTAAAAAAAAAAAAAAAAAAAGTTAATTTTAGCAGGTCAAAAATAGACCTGCATTTAGCCAACCTCCAGCACAGCAGTGAAGGGGTTAATACTCCCAGCTGCTGCATTTTACTTGTCCACTAAGTGTCTCCTCTCTGATTCTCTGCCCCTTAATCTGATGTAAGGGACAGACAGGCGGAGGAGAGACACAAGCAGCAGTATATAACACAGCTTCATTCATTCTTTCACAATGCCGGTACATGTGATCGCTGCTGCAGCGATCATGTGACCCCAGCAATTGTGAAAGTGGCTGAGATTGAATGCTCCGGTACCGGAGCTCTCAGTCTCAGCCGGGAATTAATGATAGCAGTGTGCACGGAGGCGTGCTGCTATCATTTAACCCATGGTGGTCCAGGACTGTCATGGGTCCTTAAGGCAAAATAACCCATGATGGTCCTGGACCGTCATGGGTCGTTAAGAGGTTAAGGGAGTTGGTGGACTCTGGGGGGAGTGTGAAAGGAGAAAAGATACCCCAAAAATACTTTAAAATCTTGAAAAGTGACAGCTAGGTGATCCAAGTTTCTTCCTGGACATCTTCCTAACATCTCATCCACTGGAAACTTTTTAACCCCTTCAGTTCCAGAGAGGTCCCCAATTTTGCAATGCACTGGAGACCTCTCTAGCATTCAGGGGTCTGAAAGCCGAGGTTAATTTAACAGGAATTTTTATGTGTCCCCTGTGGTACAGTTGATGAACTCCAGAACAACTCCAGTTTTCTTTTAGAAACATGGGCCTTAGGTTTTCATGTATAAAAGAAAATTGGAGAAATGCCAGGGCAAACCAACTCCACCATATGCAGATAAAACAAGAAAAACAATGGGGCGCGTCAATAGTGCCTTAACTGATATAAATAAACCAGCTAATATGTATGTAAAATGCACATTCACATTTAATTATCGTTGAGAGACAGGCAAATACCTGCAATCAACAAACAAAGCATGCAGGGGTACCTTAGCCGTCCCTGCTTGGGTGTCTTGTCATTGGCAGCTCTCTCAGGATGCTGTCCATCCAGAATATCTCTTGGAGGTTCGTATTGTATAGCCCAACTTGAGGTAATATCAAATCAGATAGAAGCTGTTCCAAATGTATATATGTAATATAAGTATTTATTAAAAAGACTTAAAAAAAAACCTTAATCAGGCTGAATAGATTACTTATTTCTCTGCTATCAAATCAAAATTAAATCTCACCTGTAGTACAAAGCAAACAGAAAAGGTGTTTCATTTATATTATTTAGCTGGTTAATTTATATCAATTAAGGCACTATTGGCGCCACCCCTTTGATTTTTTGCTTTCACTGCATATCTTCTTCCATTGCATGGATGTTGGAAATGGAGTTGCCTATGCTGCTTTGGTGAGATATCCTTAAAGGAGCAGTAAACTTTTTTATGAAAAAATATATATTGTAGGGATTTTCCTATTGAGTAAAATAAGGGTACTCCCACTGCAGAGAGATTTATATTTCCAGAGTTATTACAGTTTAAACCCATGTTTTTTTACATTATCAGTGCCCTCTAGTGGTCAAATTCTAATTAGATTTCCTGTTAGATTCTAACGGAGCGGAAAGTCAGAAAAGTCAGAGACATACAGTTCTCCACAGAATGTGATAGAAACTTCCTGTCACTTCCTGTCAGTTAGAACTATCAGGAAGTAAACACAGTAAATTCACTTCCTGATTATTTAAACTGTTATAATTTTTTAATTATGACAGCGATGGGAGTGACCTTGTTTTATTCAACAGGAAAAGCTCTATAAAATTTGTGTTTTCATAAAAAAAGTTTACTGCTCCTTTAAGAGCCACAACTTGATGGGAGAAGTTGTAATTCTTTCCCCACTGCCTTGATTGCTGAACACATATATGCTGTTTCAGCCATTGCCTTTGTGCGTAGAGTCCTTTTGGTGATGGTGTGGTGATCAGTTTTTTTGTTGTTCATGCAATAGGAGCGCCTCCTGTTTTTTTGTTCTTTTTCTGCAACTCCCCCATGGGGTCACACAACAATTACTATTGATTTAAATGGAAAGTTTAACACCTTCAGTTCTCGAGAGGTCTCTAGCACATTTATACTTTTTCTAGCATTCAAGAGTTTAAAACTCTATTTAAATTAATAGGAATTTTAGGATGTTTTACTTCTCTCCTATGACGTAGTTGCTTTGCCCCAGAACTTCTCCAGTTTGCTTTTATACATAAGTCTCTAAGGGGGAGAGTTATAAAAATTATTCTAATATGATTTATAATTATGATTGTTAAAATGTCGCTATAATCTCTTATATGTAAAACTAGTGTAAAAGCATGTGTACATGAGCCAAGGTCTGGGTAATGTTAACCCTTTGAGTGCCAGAGGGGTACTCAATGCATACCCCTCTGGCACTCAAAGGGTTAAGTGACCAATACCTCACTGCTCCACGCGATGCAGTCTTGCATCGCCTCACTTAAGCGATGCAATAATGTGCAGTAGAGACTGCCCGAAGGCGGGCAGTCTCTGCTGCGCATGACTGCATCGTGACAAACATCCTAGTGAATTGTTATATAGGATGTGTTGTTATTTACAAAAGAACTAAGAAAGCTTTATAAATATGGCATTAATCAAAACACACCTTCTCTACATTGATAGGTTTCACTACATTCTAAAGCCTGCTTTCCTATAATTATAGTTCCTACCTGATATTAAAAGTGTGCTGAAAATTCTATAACAAAATTGTCCCAATTTGTGAAATTTTTTTATAAATTCACTACACCAGAATTTACCAGGAGCCATTTCCCCAGAAACTGAACTAGGTCACATTAACACCTTTAAAACAGTCGTATCATTCTTCTAAATATCAACATTAATTTTTACAACACTTTAAAGACGTTATGGAAAAGATTTATCAAAAGTATTCTAGAATATATTATAGCGAAGGTCATTATTCAGGCATTATTGTTTCTTCTTTGACATAATATTTATGAATGTGTAAAGTCTATTTTATAAATATATCATTAATCAGCAAATTATTTTTTTAAGGACACTAAATACACGGCGTTAACCTTCTGCCGATTATTTTGTTGCATATAGCAATGTTTTTTTATAAATATGTTGGGCCTTTTTTTTCACGTGCATTAATGTCAGATCAACAAATACTGTACTGTTAAGCGTCCCTAAACTGACATCATCAGTTTTATCAATGCCGACCTTTATTTTAAGCATAGGTTACAGCCAATATACTCCCAACTCCACTTTTATAAATCTCTCCCTTTTTTCACTATACTCCAGATTTATAAATCTAAACCTAAGGGCCTTATTCTTCAAGCTAAATAGGTGTAGTTCAGGAGTAAAAAAACTGTATAAAAGGGGAGATAATACATTCTGAAAATCCACATTGATTTTAAACCCTTAATTGCTAGGTTACTTTCTTTGTAATGCAATGGAGAACTCTCACATTCAAGGGGGTTAAATGCCCAGGCTAATTTAAGCCTATGAGTGCCAAAGGAGTATGCAATGCATTGTAGAGCACTCAAAGGGTTAACAGGATTATGTATATGTTCCCTATGATGTAGTTTACTCCAGAATAATGTCAGTTTATTTTTATAAATATGTCTATAAATGCAAATTGATATCAATGCCAGGGCAAGCCAACTTCATCATAGGAGACACATAAAAATGATTTAAATTTAGCTTTTAACACCTTGAAATCTGTAGACCTGGCAAGAAGAAGTTAAAAGCTCCATTTAAATCAGTGGGAATTTTACAATGTTTTATTTATGGTTTAGTTGGTTTACTCCAGGTTTTGGAGTAAACCAACTGCAACAAAGGGGAGATAATACTAAACATCATAATATCAAAATAATAATCAAAATGTACATTGATTTAGCTTTTAACACCAGCATTTCTGTAAAGGTATCCAATGGCTTGATGTGCAATGCACTGGAGATCTTTCTTGCATTGCTGGGGTTAAAAGTCACATCTAAAATCAGAGGAAATTTTGATCTGTCCCCCATGATACAGTTGGTTTGCTCCATAATTGTACTTCTCCAGTGTGATGAACGCTCTGCAGTAGGGGTATTTTATTTTATAGTTGAAATTGTCATATTGTTATCTCCATAATATACAGATGACTGTTCAGTGTCATCTTCCTTAAAGACTCTACTAAGAGCTTCATTCATTGATCCCCCAAGCCTCTTTTTCTTTTGTCTTCCGATAAAGTAGTAAATGAAAGGGTTTGCACTGCTGTTAAACACTGTACAATATGTGGAGGCAAAGAACAAAGCAAGTGTTTCAAAGCTGTTTGGGAATAGCTTAAGATAAAGCAAAAGCCACAACACTCTGATTGGTACAACTGAAATCAGGAACACCAGAACTGTTATTATGATAGCCACATAAATCTTTGGAGGTCTGCATTTTTTGGCACTTGTCTTAATCACGTAAATTAAAGTTAAACTGGACAAAATCATCAAAGGGATAATGATAATGAATGTCAGCACAGAGGAGAAGATTTGTACAGCTGTGCATTCTTTTGTGTTTCTATTAAAGGCATCAGCGGGACAAACAAAATTATCTAGAAGAGATAAGAAGATGCCAAACAGCCAGAGCAGACCACAGACAGAGGTTGACAAGTGCTTTGGACGGTGACATTTGTGCCATATTGGGAAAAGGACAGAGAGGCACCTCTCTACACTTATTGCTGTTAGAAAAAGCATGCCTGCAGCAAATCCAAAGTCATACATGATTTCTAAGCCTTGAAGTACTATATTTGGTGGTGATCTAGAGTTTAAGATTCGATCCACCATTAGAAGCATAACAATAGCCACAAAGAAAAGGTATATAAAGTCAGCAATGGCAAGGTTAAGTATGTACACAGTGTATTTGTTCCTTTTCATCCTAAATAAAAGTATCCAGAAGACAAGTGCATTTCCTACCAACCCAAAAAGGCCAAAAATTGCAGCCAAGCAAGAAACAATAGAGTATTTAAGAAAGTCATGGCTCTGAGAACCACTTTGTCCTATTTCGGGAACAGGTGTTCCTGTTGTATTATTTAGGGATACGTGATCCATTTAATCCAAGATGAGGGAAGCACAATTCTTTCAAAGCAATGTGTTCAGGTATTTCACTTCCGTCACACTCCTGTAGCAAGAAAGAAAGAAAGCATTGAGCTTACCACATAAACATAAAGTAATACATTTGTGTTCGTATAATATCTTTCTTATTTTAACACATAGTGCCATAAGAATCAGTGCAATTTGGAACAATTATAGGGCAAACAAAAAGCATTGCATTACAAGGGAAAATAAAACTTTCTATTGAATGGAATGGGGCTTTTAATCTCATGAATGATAGAGGTCACCAGTGCATTGCTACACAATGCATTGGAGATATCTCTGTACCATTCATGGGGTTAAAAGATCAATTTAAAGCAATGGAACATTTTAGAATCATTATTTCTTTCCTACAGTATAGCTGGTTTGTCCAATAATTGTTCCCGTTTACATTGATACATAAGGTCCATAGAGGATGGTGACCCAGTAAAAATTTAGGGGTAAAACAACTGTACCATTGATTTAGATTAATATCTAGATTTTGACATCAGATAAGAACCAATAGGACAGTCTAATCTGTTTATTTTTGTATCTAAATAAAAAGCACAATCTCAGCTACTTCTTAGAATACACATGTCTATCCCAGGCATTTTTGGATTCCCTTACTTTTTAGACATGTTAAACCATATTCAGAAACAACAAAAGTAGCAATTTTTGAGCAAAGCAATACTGATACTCTTTATCTTTCTACATAAGGTCCTTTTTCTACTCAGGAGCTCGATACTATTACCACCGGTAAACCGAGCGGTAATAGTGAAAAAAACCCAGACTGATAAACTCACATATGTACCTCAGATATTCTATAGCTGGTGATGTACAAGGCACATTGAGTGTTGTTGGTTTTTGTTCTCACAACTCACTCTGAATAATGTGATTTGTGGGAACATCAAAAGAAAAAGAAAAAAACAACTCTCATTTTTTGACAGTGTCAAACAATGAGAGTGAGCTCAAATCAGTCACCCTACCCCTGCTCCATTACATTAATACTAAACTATCTCTAGCATTACACTTAAAAAAATACTACCCCATACACTATCCAACACACAGAAATATAACACTTACTTGTCATCCACTGTCCGTCTTCTTCTTCAGTCTTCTGTCTTCTGTTCTTCCTGTCGTCTTTCTTCTTTTCTTTTACTTCAATCTAGTTGAAAAAAAAATCAGTAGGTGACATCTTTTCCCTTCTGATTAAAAATATATTTTTTTATGTTTTTGTTCTTAATAAAGGTGCCCAATATCTCCCCTTTGCCTCCACCACTGCTGTCTCCACTGGGTTACGCACCTCCCATCCAATCAGCTTCTAGTGGTGGGGGGTGGGATGATGAACCCTGTTAGAAGCTGATTTACTGGGAGGTGCGTAAGCACATATCCCAGCCAATTGGAGGCTGCCAATTATTTTGAATCGAGACTGGCATATAAAAGCCAGTCTCGGTTCAAAATTCTGGCAGTCTGACTTGGACAACAACCCAAGAGAAGGGGAAGGGGGGTCTGCCACTGTAAATACCTGCCACTGCCAGTGGAGACAGTGGTGGCGCAGGCAAATGGGGGTTGTGCATTGGACGCCTATTTTTAAGAACAAACAAATTAAAAAAACTCCATCTGCTTTGTTTACTTTGGATCAGTGGTGGGCAATCTGAGGCCCTCCAGCTGCTGTGGATTACAACTCCCATCATTCTCAATCAGTCAGCAGCCTACTGGGCATGAGGGCAGTTGTAATCCACAACAGCTGGAGCGTCCCAAGTTGCCTACCACTACAATAGATAATACCAGTCTTACCCTGTAGAGTAAATTGTAAAGGTATTTTGCTTACTCAGCTCATCAGAACACTGAGGCTGCTGTACTAAGAAGAATTTGACACTTATGTTGCAGTTGATTTTCCCAAGAATGTATCTAATTCCGCTAAGTAATTCAGCCTCACTGTATATGTCATTTGTATAGTTTTCTTAACCTTTTAAGGACAAGAGTGGTGTGCAGCTGGCCCTTAAAGAGTGACGTGCAACTGGCCCTTAAAGGCTAAGAAGGTAATATATAATGCTTCCTTTCACAGTTGGAGCCACTGTATAGCTTATGTATTTAGCTTCTTTTTCTTTAAAGGATTACCCTTTAGTGGTTTTACTGTAATTCAGGGGTGTCCAAACTTCTTTCCTAAATGACCAGATTGAGAAAAGAATTGAAGGCCAGATACTAATAAATAATGAAGTGAAAAGAAAGACAAGTATGCACAAAATTAGAGTTTAAACGAGAGATGGTAACCCTGAGGCCCTCCAGCTGTTGAGGTAAGCAATTTCCGGTTGGTCAGGAGAGTGCCTGGGATCTTGCTTATCTTGAGCCCACAGAGAGGGCTCATGTGTTGCCGACAAAGAGAAGTCGAGGACACAATTTTTGTCATAAAGTGTGTTGGGCTCAACCATATGGGTGGGGCTTAAATAGGTTTGTATCATAAAGTGGGCAGGGCTTAACTAAGTGGGTGGGACATAGGCATGTTTATGCCACAAAGTGGGCAGGAAGTAGGCAGAATAGGGTGGGAAGGAGAAGAATTTGGTGGGAAGTGGAAGGAACAGGGTGGGAAGGAGAAAAAGTGGATGGGAAGTGGGAGGAAGAGGGGTGGGGGAGGAGAAGAAACTCAGCACTGCTCGAGAATCAGCCTTTGTTCCCAGACACCCAGTAATTCAGTCTGAAAACCGGACCCTCCAGGGCAGATCAGGAGAGTTCCCAGGTATGGCCAGGAGTTATGGTAATTGTATTCCTCAATAGCTGGAGGTCCTTGGTATGCTGAACCCTTGTTTATAGTGACTATTGCATGAAATTCATTGATAGACAAATAAGCTAGCTTACATTTTGCTGAATAAACTCTCATATTTAGCATGAATTATTTGCATCATTGCTAAAAATCAGGAAATTATTATTATGTTTTGCAGCAGATTGCGCTTTTATTATTTAATAGGATTTACATGAACGGCCACATCTGAGAACTACAAATGGCCCCAGGGGGATTAGTTTGGATGCCCATGCTATCATTTATCAAAGTAAATGTGAACAGGACAATTTTAATGCATGATTATTTGCCAGGGTCACCTAGTTCCTGCCCTCACTTTGTGTTTCCATTAGTACTAGTTTTTCAACAAATAACATATTTAATCTTATTGACAGATGGTTGGGGAGGAGTAAATGAGCCCATGCAACTGCTTTTCACACAAATATTAACCCTTTGAGTGTCAGAAGGGTATGCAATGCATTGCAAAGTAATGCATTGCATAAGCATCTGGAACTCAAAGGGTTAAAGCACCTAAGCAAATACTCCACTAAACTTAAAAGCATCCTAAAAAATATTTATGTATTTGCAGTATCTGTTGGCAATATAACTAGGGGCCTCAAAAGTTCTTATAATGGATGTCAATGTAAAATTCCAGAGCTGTGTACAGGGAGAAATGGGAATTGGGCCTTCTTGCATATTCATTTCTAATAGGGATGCAAAAAACCTACATACATTCATTTAGTGCCTTTTTTAAACCTAAATAAAGATCTTATTCCAGAGACTAGGGGCTCGATATTATTACCACCGCTAAAACTGAGATTGCCAATTTATTTTGAAACAAGACTGGCACTCAAAGGGTAGAATCTTTGCGGTAGCATCTTTGAGGGCTTATTTTTTTTTTATTTATTAAATGAGCACTCATGAATTTATTTATTTTTTTTACAGCAAGAAAGAAGAAAAGAAGACAGAAGAGAAGAAGAAAGAAAAGAAGAAACCGGTCGCAACCCCTCTGGATATCAGGATTACTGGTAAATTTGTAATTGTCGGGACATGCGTGAACTGTTTGTAGATTAACCCTATTTTCAGGGGATAGTCAGGTCATGGTGTGTTTTTTTCCATCCAGGACGATTTTCTGGTTTACATTAGTATAAGATTAGTACACAAACCACGCTCACATCACCTGTGCCTTAACCCTTTGAGCACCAGTGGGGCACCCAACATATTATAAAGCAATGAGATGGACACTAAGAATGGGCAAAATTTTTCACCCAAAAATAAAAAAGTCAGAAAACATCAGATTTTACCTTCAGTGGCAAAAAGAGTCTCTAAAATTCTGCTTTCCCACCAACTTCCCGCCCAATGCATAAATTTCATGACAACATGAATATATTAATAAAACCCATATAAAATTGCAGATTTTCTGCCATCTCATAGTTGTTACATCAGGAACTTGGATACATTATGAGTCACAGTGACTCATGGCTAATATTGTGGTAGAATGTTACTTTTGATCTAATATCTAAGATGGACACTACAACTTAAGAGATTTACAAAAGCATTTATGTGACATCCCAAACATTATTTGCCCTCTCTAGCTATGTGTATACATGTATACTTATTATTAGTTACTAGCACATTACTTTTTAATATGGATGATGGCATCTTGCATTTGGGTTTTGTGTGCTTGTTTTTAATGCAACATTGCTTTTATTAGATGTGGGGGAGGGAGGGGATTTGTTTTTGTATCCTGGTATATGCTCTATTCCTATAGGCAGGTGTTAATTCAACACAATATATATTTTCATATATATATTCATAAGATATTATATCGGTCATAATTTTTGGTAGTATTATTATTATCTTTTATTTTGAGGAACTGAGCCTATAGATAATCTACTTTTTTCTTTTTGTGCATGTGATTCTGTATTTTGGATTTAAAGGCACCCTGCGCTGTGAAGGCATAGTTGTCTCCCATAGTAATGTTGAGGTGTGCCGTCCTTTACACATTTTTTAGGAAGAGGAGAGAGCAAGAGGTGTGACAGCCTGTTGGATACATATAGGGAGGGTGCAGGTGTTGCTTAAGTATTGCTTAGGTGCTGCCTAGGTGCTGCTTAACCCTTTGAGTGCCAGAGGGGTACTGAACGCTTTGCTTCACATTGAGTTGCGTACCCTTCTGGCACTCAAATGGTTAAGTAATGCTTACTGGTTTTGCTTACAAGTTATGCATACTAGGTTACATTGTCACTCAAGTGACATTTTCTTGTGTGATTTCTTTAAAAAAAAAATAAAAAGCAAAGAAATACAAAAAATATATTTCTTATTTTGCCATAGTGTTTTTCTATAGTTTAAGTAGGGACTTTTGTTCTTATTGGATACTTACCTGTCACATTGCTACTAGTCATCAATCATCATGTGACGTCCACCAAAGGTGCAAAGGGGAAAGGATTGCTTGGATGTCATTGAGGTCATATGAAATATATGGAGGAGATCTATCAGTCTGCCAGTGCCTGATGCTAAAAAGTAAGCAGTGATGATGATGATGATGAAGTTATCAATAATATTATGCCTTTCACTTCCTCTACTATAACATCTAGCCACCATTCAGTCAGTAATGGACCTCCATAGCCTAGTAATGGAGAAAGTGGTGTGGCAGACTGGGACAAAATTATATGCAATGAACAAATAATAGAAAGCAGAGAGCAAGAACAGCCTGAATTTTCTAGTAAGGATATGCTTGGTGGGAAACTTAATTCATCATCATCTTCACCACCGCCACAACCACCAACTTCATTATCATCACCATTATTTATTTTAGCCCTATCAGAGTCTGAAAGTGGGTATGTTGATGAGGAGGAGCCTGAGTTTTTGGTATCAGATGATTTCAGTTATGACGATTTAGAATATGTCATTCACACAGACTTTCCTCCCCAATTGCCTCTTCAGATACTGGAGAAGTATAAACTAGTGATGACGATAATGTGCAGACAAAATGATCTGCTGTAGCTGAAAGATAAAAGGTCAGTGCTTTACTTTCACCTATGCAAAGGAGCAAAATGCCTGCTTTTAGTCTTTTTTGGAGAGCAACTGGAAATATTGGAAATGTAAAGATGGCCAAAAAGTCACCATCCCTGTCAACATCCTCATCATCGCCTCTTCCTCCTTATTCCATGCAGTCACAACAAATTCCATAGAGTTCAAGCCTAGGTAGAGTGGTTATGATTATATGAGAAATAAACATAGTCCCTTTTCTCGTGTTGTTTATGGTACTACTGACAAGAATCGTCATCATTGTTCAGCATCAGGTTTAGGAGGACACCCTCATTCTGAACAGAAGTGTAGAGAATGGTGATACTTCATTCACAATGCAAAAAATAAGCATATTTCCATCTGTTGTATTTATTAAAAATGTGTGAACAGGGGTAAAGTTGGATATCATCTAAGAACATCCTCTTTAAGGTCACACATGAAGCACAGCCATAGTTTTGAGTGGGATAAACTCCAAAAAGTCTGTGATGGTGTCAGCATTGGCAGGAGAACTCCAAAAGAAGATCAGGGCAAGCATAGTTCTGGTAGTACTAGTGTTTTAGATGTGTCTGTAGGGAATGGAACATCTTTTTCATCAGTAGTATTATCTTAGTCTACCATTTCCTCTTTCTCCTAATGTTATAGCTAAGTATGAAGATTAAGAGTTAGAGATCTGTGTAGGCGACCACCAGCACAAAGTCACCTGATTACCACCACCACTATTGAGAGCAGCACCCCCACCGTAAAAACTTTTATTGCCACTAGTACCCCAAGGCATCATGATAATTTGTGTAGACATATAAAGTTCCTACACAATCTAATGTCCCACCATCCCACAATTGCTGGGGTCTTTCAAAGGACTCAAAAATGTGACAATAGCCATCCAAAAGTATGCCAGTGGAATGACAATCTTGCCAAAATGTCAGCAGAGAATATATTGCCATTTTCATTTGTTGAAAAAAGAGGTTTTTAAAGAAATATGTCATGTTTTGAACCCTGCTGGCAGATCCCAAGCTGCAGTTATTTTTCAAGGGTGCTATGTCAGAGTTGTACAAGCATGTGGTTAGTGTTGTGGGCAAAGAACAAAGGGACTCGGCCTGCTAACAATTTTTTCTATGCATATGTAGCTGTAGCATGCTCATAACTTTTACTTTCAGCTGTCGATATCTCCACTTCACCCCACAGCAGCAGTAACACCAAGACAGGATATATTGCAGCCATAGAAAGCATAAGTGAAAATGGCAAAGTTCTCACTGGGAATGTATTGGCATTGGTGAAAAGGTGGAAAATTTCTGTATTTTCTATGTGCGCAAATGTTCGCGAGAAATACAGGAAATTGCTGATTTCCTACAAAAATTCCAACAGAAACATTTTTTGACTTTCCACCCATCCCTATTGCATACTCACCTGGTACTCAAAGGGTTAACCATGTGTCATTCTCCATGTTTCAATAACAGCACAGACTGGGACACAGTAAGTGAAAATGACATCCAGGTATAAGATATTATGAGGTGTGGTTTCCATTCTGTCAATGTTATATGAGATTTCAGCTTGCTAAGAGAATTATAAAGGGATCAGAATGTACAATAAATTATCACCAGACTATCACCAAAGGGATAATCACTGATAAAGGGCTCAGGACATTCAGAAAATAATCATACCCCTGTATGCTGACAACAAACTGAAATGAAACACATAATGACCACCTTGCATATTGCTCTGGCCTTTGCTTCAGAAACTGCAAAGAAGCAGACAAAGGGGTGAATTTACAAATCTACCAGTGCAGCACTACTGATGATATCTTCCAAGGCCAGAAGCTCTGCTCCAGGGTAAGTACTACAGCTTGTGGTCACTGCAGTGCCTACTGGTGGACACATTCCACTATCATAAATACTAGCATGTGCAGGAAAATTAGACCATTTCCTTTGACAATAGTTTAGCCCTTTGAGTTCCAAAGAGGTATCTTACTCTTTGCATTGCAATGTAATTGTACTGGATACCTCTCTGGCACTCAGAGGGTTAATGCATGGCTTGAATAAAGGCATAAAAGAAAGGAACACACAGAAGAGCCCATAGACTGTCCCATGACAGTCCCATTGGTACAAGCTAGGGTCATGTGTTTATTGACTGTCCAAGTTAGGGAAACGGGTACTGGTTTTGTGTGTGGGCAGGAGTTGACTGTATTAACACATGAATACTTAAATCCAGTTATGGCAAATATGCAAATGCAGAGACCTTATTTGTCTTCTGTTGAGACATGGCACTATTCCCTTTGTGGTCAAAGAGATTGAAACAGGGGTTAAAATTGCTTTCCAAAATTGCCTTTTATACACTGTGGTCCTTTTCTACATGCACCCAGTATCTCCTAAAGTAACTTGCAACTTTTAAAAGGGTCACCTATTGATATAATATAAATTGTTCTTATATGTCATAGATATTACAATAAACCTCTACTTTTACAATATATATTCAGCAAGTTTGTTAATATATTAAATCAAATTGCTCCATTCCTGAGCCAGAAAAGACTGTTTCCACTGCAGCATAAAAGTCAATCAGTGATGCAGGGAGAGAGAAGCCTTGAATCACTTTAACTGCTTGAACAGTCAGTGTTAGAAAGTTCAGTCAGTTTCTTGTCAGTAACATAAAATTGTAAAAAAAATGTAAAGAAAAAAACATTAAATAAATAGGATAGTAAATTTGACTCATATCATGTAATCGCAGAATACTTACAATACTTAGCAATATCAGAAATCAAATTTTCATAATTCTTAATGGTCTTTATTTGCAATTTCAGTTTTCCATTGAAGTAACAGAGCAGAGCAATGTTTCTTAGGCAGTCAGGCTCTGGCGGCCTTGAAATTGTAATCCTTTGAGTGCCAGAGGGGTATCCAGCAGATTGCTTTGCACTAAAGGGTTAAAGGCAGAAGCAAAACTAGAAAGCACCTGTCCCTGGTGTGGAAATTGCCATTGGGCCCCCTGACCACATTGCTCACATTGTCCACCTCCACACTGTCCACCTCCACATTGCCCCCATTGTCCACCCCCACATTGGCCCCCATTGTCCACCTTCACATTGCCACCATTGTCCACCTCCACATTAGCCACCTCCACATTGCCCACCTCCACAATTCACGATTGTCCACCTCCACATTGGCTACCTCCCCAGTCAGGCCCCTGGAATGACGGGCCCAGTCACAGTTGCGACCCCTGCGACCATGGTAGGTATGCCACTGTGGTTAAATGGAGGCATGGGAGAAAGCAGCAACAGAGAAAAGACATTTCTATTCCAGTTACTCCAATTTAGCTACACCCTGAAGAAGGCTATGAATGATATTGACTGTTAATGTCTACTCACCTGAGCACCTCAAGACCATTACTGTGAGTGCTGTCCATGCTAAATATTTCTGATTGAATGTGGCAGAATTATATTAACTGTGGCCATTTGGTACTTGGCCCTATGCCAGTATTTGCTAATTAAGACATCAGTACATTTTTCGTTGCCAAAAGACCAACAAATGTACAGATAAGGAGATATTTATACTTGGTACCATATGCTAATGTTTGCTAATGATGGGGTATCAATGCTTTTTTCATATGCTAATGTTCATTGCTTATTCATATGCTAATTAAGTACTGTACTGCGACAAGGGGGAGATGTACTAAGGGGTTACAAGGGGCCAGGATGGCAATATAGCAAATTTGTGCCAATGGCATATCAACAGTATGCAATCAGATGTCTTTGTCACTGTAGCCCCATGAATCTGCCATCAATACATCACAGTCCTCAGACATAGCCATGAAGCCTCCATGCCTTTGACAAGTTTAAGATTTCACATAATTAATTCAATGGCTCATTTGCATATGAAAATACAGGTTAAGGAGCCATAGTAACATAGTAGATAAGGCTGAAAAATGACATGCATCCATCAAGTCCAGCCCATGCCAAAAACACCCCTGTTGATCCAGAGGAAGGCAAAAAAAGCCCTCTGGAGCCATTTCCAATCTAGTCCCAAGTGTGTGTGTGTGTGTGTGTGGGGGGGGAATTATTCCTTCCTTACTCCAATTGGTAGTCAGATAGTTCCCCAGATCAATATCTTATTTTCTTTGAAGCCATCTGTCATAATTGTCAATATTGTTTGTGCTAGATAGATCACAGGGCACTATGCCTTATGAATGTGAATCAATAAATATTAAGTATAATGGTTTTGCTATTACTAAACTAAGTTCCTTAAGTACCCTTGGGTGTATACCGTCCGGTCCAGGCGCTTTATTCACTATAACCCTTTCCAGTCTCTTTTGGACCTTGTCCTCAGTAAGCCATGTAGATGTTGGAGGAAATTCTGTGGTTTTGTCTGCTTGCCCATAGCTTGTCATTGCTGCTTCCTTTGTATATACTGAAGCAAAGAACATATTTAGGGTGTCAGCCATAGCTTTATCCTCACTAATCAATTCACCTGTCTCAGTCCTAAGAGGACCAATATCAACCTTAACTTTTTTGTTATTAATATACTTGTAGAATTGTTTAGGGTTTTTCTTGCTCTCTTTGCAATGTTTCTCTCATTTTCGATTTTAGCTAGCTTAATTGCTTGTTTGCAGATTTAATTACATTGTTTATATTTTTTAAATGATGCATCTGACCCGTTTGACTTAAACACTTTAATGTTTAAGTATCAACCATTCCTCACATGACTTGTGGGGAAGGTTACAAATTTAACATAGTTCTCTTTGTAATCACTTTATTAATGCAGGCCCATAAGGTCCCTGCACCAGGTAAGTCCTTCATCTACACCTTTTTTTATTTTATTGTATGTCTGCTGTTTTTAATTGCACTACACTGGGACCCACAAATAAGAATAAAAACATCAAAATACCATTTAATGGGTCCCCTCCGATGCGTTTCAAAATACCATCTTTCTTCAGGGATTTTTAATTTAGATAGTATTTGTAGGTGTATTAGAGTAGGACTTACCATAAAGTGAGATACCTTGGCATGGTTGGTAAGCTTACACACGGATTGGCCAATTTGTGGGACGAAATTCTCACTTATTTTACATAGATTTACTAAGGATTATTATATATGCCCATTACAGGGCACACATTATTCACAGCATATAGAGGAGCGAAATTCTCACTTATTTTACTTAGATTTACTAAGGATTATTATATATGCCCATTATAGGGCACACATTATTCACAGCATATAGAGGAGCGCAGATTTGGTTGTTTGCATGTATACTTGTAGAATTGTTTAGGGTTTTTCTTGCTCTCTTTGCAATGTTTCTCTCATTTTCTATTTTAGCTAGCTTAATTGCTTGTTTGCAGATTTTATTATATTCTTTATATTTTTTAAATGATGCATCTGACCCATTTGACTTAAACACTTTAAAAGCCTGTTTTTTATTTCTCATCCCCCTGCTAAGGGATTAAGCCACATTGGTTTTGTTTTACTTCTCTTGTGCTTATTCCTCAATGGTATATATTGATGTGTATATTTGCCCAAGAGCATTTTAAATACATTCCATGATTCTTGTGCATTTTTATCTTTGAAAATTACATCCCACTGGATATCCTTTAACACTTCTTTTAACTTTGTAAAATTAGCCTTTTTGAAATTGAATGTTTTGGTTAAACCCTTGCTATTGGGTTTCTCATAACAAACTTCAATGGATACCATATTGTGGTCACATCACGGATACCATATTGTAGTCACTGCTGACCAAATGTTCCCTTATTTGTGCATTGTTTATCATGTCAGAATCGTTTGAGAGCACTAGGTCAAGCAAGGTCTCTTTTCTAATTGGCTCCTCTACTAGTTGGGACATAAAATTATCATTTATCATACTTAGAAAAATATTACCCCTTGTTGTGCCAGAAGACATATTGCTCCAGTCAGTTTCAGGATAGTTGAAATCTCCCATTATAATTACCTTTGCTGACCTAGCAGCCTTTTCCATTTGCAGTAAAAGTTGGGCTTCCTTCAAATCCCCAACATTAGGTGGCTTGTAGCAAATCCCCACCAATATCTTTTTATTATGTGTGCCCCCAGTGTGTATTTCAAACCACAAGGCCTCTACCTTTTCATTGGACCCTTCATTTATATCTTCCCTTAAACTAGGTTTTAAGGCCCGCTTTACATATAGGCATACCCCTCCTCCCTTTTTATTAACCCTGTCCCTCCTAAAAAGTGAATAACCATTGTTGTATGCTCTAAGCTCCGCTAGCAACCTCTGGCAGGGTTCCAAAATGAAAGAATGAGTTGGCTTCATTGAAGTTAAAATTGGGAGAGATTTTGGGGGAAATATTTGGGGATTCAGTGCAACTTACACCCCAATTGTTTCTCCTGCATATAGAAATCCCTTTGAAACAAAAAGAATGAACATTTTGATGACTCATATTATGATGGCTACTAAGCTATGTATGGCCAGATATTGGAGATCAGAGGGAATCCCTAGTTGGGGGGAGATCTCGAATCAAGTTAGTTATCAAAGGTACATGGAAAGGCCTATTTATCAAAATCAGAATAATATTGCTATTTACCATAGGATTTGGGAACCATGGAATAGATGGATAAAACATCTGCAGAGTGTATAACTAAGAAGTAGAGGATTTAGGCCTAGGGGGGAGCGACCCCTCTCTTGTTGGACTTTGGGAATGCATCCGGAGAGACCTCATGTATGAGTGATGGGTTTGGGGGGTTTAGATAATGTAATCTTGGTCCATATTATATTTGGATTAATAGCTAAGTTGAAGATTTCCGCCTCTGTTTGTGAAATATATAATTCTGTGTGATTGAAGAAGAAAGAGAGGATTGGAGGAGGAGATTACAATTTTAATTGTTTATGCGATAGAGATAATGTTTATGAATGTAAATGATAAACTATAATGTAAAGCTTGGATGTTTGTAAATTAATTTTGGAAAAAAAAAAAAAAAAAAAAGAAAGAATGGAAGAGAACCTATATATCACAGCTTCTCTGCCCTTCTGTACTGACTGAATCAGCTGAGTGGACTATTTACTGATCAGCTGATTCAGGTAAACTCACACCAGACACATAAGGCACTCCATTGCACAGTACAGAAGGGCAGAAAAGATGTGATGCAGGGCTCAAAATTTCCACTCACCACTAGCCAATGGTGAGTGAAAATTTAGCCCTGACGAATAGAAATTCAGCCCTGGTGGGTATGTTTTTGCTTGCAGTGGCGAGTAACTTTTCAGGTGTGGCTAGTAGCAAAGGACTTAAAATTATAAGTCCTGTGTGATGTATAGTTTATCTGCTAATCTCTCATTTGGAACCTGTACAGTACCACAGAAGTGTGCCATACAAAGCCTTATGGCAATGAAAGGGTTAACAGAGCATCGTTGTTTGAGGTGTTGAAGTCTGAGTGGATCCTCTCTTCTCCCCGTACTGGGGAAATGGGGGAGCAGAGAGGATGCACTCCGACTTCAGGAATGTTGTACTACTAACGATGTGTAAAGGTGGGCATCCCTTACGTATTGACAACCCTGCATTCAACCCCCCTCTTGCAACTCTAATTTTTAGTGCATATAGTGATGTGTGTCTTTCTTATTGCATCTCCCCCATGGACACTTTCATTTTTACTTTTCCCAGAAATGATGAATATCTCCTTAACTATACAACTGCTGGACTTTTTGTTAACAAGACACATACCAGTTTTGAATTATCTTCAAATATGTCAGCAACTCAACTTGACAGGTCCACTTTAAATGGTGCTTTTACTCCTTACATGCTAAAGAGGTCAATTGTCACTTGATCAAATACCCTGTTCCTGAAAATGTGTTTGTATCTTTTTTTGTACAATATACACATTATGATTTTCAAGGTTTTTGTTTTGCCAGCGCTGGAGTGTGTATTTTTCTTCATATGCAGACAAAACTTAAAGGGATAGTAATACTTCATTTTACCTTTATTTTATTTTGTAGGCATTAAAAAAACACGAAGAACAATATAAGTCGTATCTCTCAAACCTTTATGGTTTGAGAAATGTTCACAAGCAAAGTTTCCCCTCACTGACCAAAACTGTCAAGTCTGCCATCTAGCTGTCAGATTTGGAATCTGGTCCTCAGATCAACTGGTGGCTCTTCAGTAGAGCCAAGATCGCAAGATATAAAAATAACTATTTAATTCGAAACCAGGCACACTTTGTAGACTATTCGAATGGAGTAGATCTTCTTATGTCTCGTAATCTCGGCTCTGCTGTAGAGCCATGGCCGGTCCACGGACAGGGGGATTCTCTACTGAGGATGACGGCTTTTGACAAACTTCCTAGCGACTAATTATATAGGATTGTTTTATCAGGAAGAATATATTGATTACACTCATTTAAAAGAATGTACTGTGTTCAAAGTGAGAGCTTGCTTGTAGGAAACTTCAAGTATATTGTATTGACAGTTACAACTGATCTATGTATATAAAATTTGAGTTGGTTTCTGACCCACTGGCCACTTTGCCCCAGGGTGGCATGCAGAGGGAGACTGGCCACATGGAGTGAATCACTGCTGAAACGACCCACCTGGTTCCTGACATGCACTGTGTGCCTAATTACTTGTATGTATGTATGTATGTATCTTTATTTATATAGCGCCATACATGTACACAGCGCTTAACAGAAGTTGAAATAATACAATACAAAAACGACAGAACTGGGTTAAGAGCATTAAGGTTAAGTACAATCATTACATTATTTGTGAGGGAAAGTGCAGCAAGGGAGTCATACACTAGGAAAGGGACCCTGCCCCAAGGATCTACAATCTACAATTCCTTAATGCCATTGTAACATAGTTGATGAGTCTAAAAAACGACATTTGTCTATCAAGTCCAGCCAATGCCAAAACATCCCTATTAATCCAGAGGAAGGCAAAAAAAAATCTAAAAAACATTTGAAGCCATTTCCAATTAAGCCCCATGTGGGTTAAAAAATTCCTTCCTGACTCCAAATGGCAGTCAGATATTTCCCTGGATCAGCATCCTCTGCTTTGAAGCCAACTTTCATAAATCTCAATATTGGTCTGTGCTAGATAGGTAGCCAATACTTTTTAAAATCAAGTATGGGATCCGCAAGCATAGCATCCCAAGGCAAAAACACCTTTATTTCCCTTACTGTAAAAAACCCTTGCCTTAATCAAAAGCACCTTTCCTCTAGTCTTAATGTATAACCTCTCACTCTTAGCTCATCTCTTTGAGTAAATAATTAATCCTACAGTTCTTTGTATTGACC
This sequence comes from Rhinophrynus dorsalis, assembly GCA_037306005.1. NCBI lineage: Eukaryota > Metazoa > Chordata > Amphibia > Anura > Rhinophrynidae > Rhinophrynus > Rhinophrynus dorsalis. The sequence continues at coordinate 368,841,358 of CM074721.1, forward strand.
TAGAATGTATTTATATATGGTAATCATATCATCCCTTAGACATCTCTCCTCTAATTTCAGTAATGTAATTTTTAAGAACTGGTGCCCAAAGCTGTAATCCATATTCTAAATGAGGCCTTATACCTTTATATAGAGGTAGAATTATATTTGCATCCCATATAATTATACCCCTTTTTATGCATGCTAGTACCCTATTTGCTCTTGTTGTGCACCATTTGCTAGTACAATACAAATAGGAAGTCATAGAGAGGTTGATGTAGTAAGAAAAATGATTCAATTCTGCTGCAAACCAACGGCAAGATAGGGAATAATTAAAATTGCCGATAGGTTTAAATGGAGAGTTCAGCCCCTTGAATGACAAAGAGATCGCCCAATGCATTGCTCCACATTATACGCTTGTGTGAGTTGAAAAATGTGTAGCATGGAAAACTAATATGCTAATAGTTTTAGCACAGTAATTGACTAGCCTCTAGTGGACAATAAAAATGTGTCAAGGAGGAATTAATATGAAAACAACATTATTTGTTGCATATGTAACAAAAAAAAAATACAATGAATAAAGGGCCATATGTACTACAATTGTGGAGCATGCTTGGGCAAACCATATGCACTATAGTGAATATATACAAATTCCCCAAATTTCCATTGACTCAGTAATGTGAGGCAGCATACTGTGGAGTCTAGCTGTATGGTGCCATCGTGCAGTGTAAGAGGAGATGAAGTAACTTGTTGGGTGTAGGCGGAATGGTGATTATAGATGAGGGAAACAATTATGTAAGTATGAAATCCAACATGTTGGTAGGAGAGTTTCTTCAGTGGGTTAGTGGGTAGCCAGGTCAGCTGGACAACCTTCCCCAACTCTCTCAGTCTCCCCTTCTTTGGCTCTCCCTTTCTCTCCCACTCTTTCTCAGACATGTTTTGCTGTCTAGCTATTCTCTTCTCTCATGGTCTCTCTCAGTCTCTCTCTCTCTTCCTTTCTCTCTCTCTCTTTAATTTATCATCAATTCTGCCACCTGTCCCCACCACTTTATCTCTTTGGCTTTCTGGTGTTGCTGCTCACAACCCTTCTCATGTGCATTTCTTGTTTTTCTGTGTCCCTTTCACCTAGTAAAGAGTTAGTTGTTTTACACTAAGAAGGAGTCCTGGTGTCTTTATGCTCCTGTGGTTTAAAGTGTCCTCTCTGATGCCCGTTCGAGCCAAGTATCCTGTATCATCAACTGCCTGCTGCCAGCTACCTGCGGATCCAATGCGGAGTCGGAACTTGGGGATTCATATACTGTCAGGTCTGTCGATGTGGACTCCGGTGTTCCTCCAGTTATCCTTCGAATGGGTGTAGAGCTGTTCACTCTCTATGACCCGTGGTTCCAGTCTGCAAGTTGACATTGCATCCAGACCTTCTTTGGCTCAACTTGTTCAATGCGGAGTTGGCTACAGCATGATTTTACGACTCTCTGAGTTGACGACTAGTCTGTCCTTCCTCCGACCGGTGCATTCGACGGCGCCTATCTGGCTTCAAGAGGGAGAAACCTGTAACGACTAAGAGGGCGACCCGGTGCCCTTCCAGCTTCCATTACAATGGCAAAGATACATTAGTGCATCCTGGCGATGTGCCTTCAATACAGATCTGACACAAAATCACCATCCTGAGCCCTCATCAACCTTTAGTGCACCTCCTCCATTGAATGCTAGAGAGGTCTGCAACACATTGCAAAACAATGTGTGGGAGATCTCACTAGCATTCATGGAGTTAAATCCCCATTTAAATCAATGGGAAAGTTTAGTTCCCTCTTACAGTGGATTTGGTTTTCCCCAGAATCCCTTCATTTTCCTTTTGAGCATATTACCCATAGTATATAATTTATACTAAAGTAGATTTACGTTAGAGGTGCTATGGGGGGACTGCACAAGAGCCAATAAATATCTATCCAGTAACCAAATAAATGAAAAATCTGTATTTGAAAAGTTAATAAATGTTCCCTACTGTAACTGAATTTTAGGGTCAAGGGTGTCCTATTGCCATGACCAAAAGCAGATCAGACCATCTCCTCAATTAGCTGGATAGACATGAAGTGATACACATGGGTCAGAGAGGGACAGAGGCTTAGATGTAAACTAAGACTGTTTTACTTCATTGAGAGGGTGGTAGATAAGTGAAATAGAATTTTAGCAGGATTTTTAAAGGTTAATACAGTGAGAGGGAATTTAAAACGGAAATTTCATGTAATACCAAGTCGCCATGCATTCATTAAACGCATGGCGACTAGCTTGAAAATAGATGTCTTACTGTTAAAAAATATCTGTGTTTAAAGAAATCCTTCCAGTTTTGAGACCGGAACCCAGGCTACAGCACAGACATCTTGTCTGTGCACCTGCACCATCAGTCCCGGTCTCCACTGAGTAGACTGCAGTGCACCATATGGTCACCGGAAGGGACTGATGGCGCAGGCACACAGACCGCCTTTACCTGCCCGTCAGTCCCGAAATGGGAAGGATTACTTTAGACACAGTTATTTTTTAACGGTAAGGCATCTATTTTCAAGCTAGTCACCATGAGTTTAATGAATGCATGGTGACTTGGTATTACATGAAAGTTCCGCTTTAAGCATGAATGAGGCTATCCTGAACATAAGACAAGTCCAGTGACAAATAAGGTTCGAGGTTTTCACAACAGAAAAAAAGAACAGAGTAGATGGGCTGAATGGTTCCTATCTGCTGTCAAACTCTATGTTTCTTTGTTTCTTTTTTTCACACCTCCACTGTTGAATGGTGAGAAGTTAGACAGGGCAAGTAAGTGGTAGGACAGGACTCATTTGTCCAGTCCCAAACAGTAAGAAGGTATGGAGAATTGAACCCTATCCTATCAAATACCTGCCTTGTCTGCCGTCACATCAGGTAAGGTCCACTCAAAAGTTGCTCCAGTAGGAGGTGACAGCTGTGGCCCACATATTTCTCTATACTGTTAATATTAATTATAATAATACATTACAATGTTTATATACCAATAATATATAATTGAATTAATATGTGCTCATAAATACTATAGTTTCCTTAAAGGGATAGCAACCCTTTACCTTGAATTTACATACTCTGCAAGTGCATAATATGTACAGTCAAATATCTTTTGCTTTTCATGTTTTTTCATCTTCACCTATGTTATTACATGTTTATGTCCCCAACAGAGAGCTTGTTGGACCTGTTTCCAGAGAACTTTCTGCAAGGCATCGTGAAAGCAGTGATAGTGATACAATGCAAAAATATATAGTAATGGAAAAAAGCATTCAGAGCACTCAGTGCTGCAGGGAAAGTGTTACATTTGTCACTGCAAAGCAATGTGCTGGAGACCTATCTAGCATTCAAGGGGTTTAAGCGGAGCTTTCACATTGTATAAAGTCGCCCTCCAATAATTAAGCATATGGCGACTAGCTTCATAATAGTTCTATTAGCTCTCAGAAGTACCCAATTCTAAAGTAATCCTTACTCTCCGGAGACCAGAAGCTAGGCATCAGCGCAGACATCTTCTCTTAGAGATGTCTGCGCGCCTGCGCTGTCAGTCCCGGTCTCCTCTAGAAGGCATTGCATGTTACCTTAAAGGGATAGTAATACTTAATAATTACTAATCCCTATATTAAAGTCATATTAAAAAGAAATGTATTGCCCCCAGTGTCATCTCTCAAACCTTATTGGTTTGAGAAATAATCGCTCCTAAAGTTCCCCTCTCCCTCACCCTTCCCTGAAGTCAGCGTTCTAGCTGACTGCAGGGAAGCCTGTCGTATGACCGTCAGGCGGCTCTGCAGCACAGCCAAGATCACGTTAATAAAAAAGAAATCTTTCACTGAAATGGTCTTCTACGTGTCCTTGGTTTGCAAGCACACGTAGAAGACCGTTTTAGTGAATGATTTTTTTTTTTTATCAACGTGATCTTGGCTCTGCTGCAGAGCTGCCTGATGATCGTAAGACTGGATTTCCCTTCAGTCAGCTACAACGCTGACTTCGGGGGAGGGAGGGGGCAACTTTAGGAGTGATTATCTCTCAAACTATAAAGGTCTGAGAAATGACACTGGGGGCAATACATTTCTTTTTAATATGACTTTAATATAGGATTATTAAGTATTACTATCCCTTTAAGGAAACTGGACGGAACTGATGGCACAGGCATGCAGCCTGCACTAACCTGGCCATCAGTCTCTGAAGATTAAGGATTACTATAGAATCGGGTACTTCTGAGAGCTAATAGAACTATTATGAAGATAGTCGCCATTTGCTTAATTATTGGAGGGAGACTTTATAGAAGGTGAAAGTTCCACTTTAAAATCCCCAATCAAATCAACTGTAATTTCTGGATGTTTTAGTTCTCCCCTGTAGTGAATTCATGCACTTCTTTTGAATATACAGCAGTAAGTTTCCACAATAAATTCTAGTCCTCTCTATCTGATGGTAATGCCATTTGTCCCTCCTGCACTATCAAACAAAAGCAAAATGTTTCAAATATATTGATTCCTGGACTGCATTTTCCAACCATCAAATAGGAAGTAAACACCAGAACAGGAGGAAAAAGGGTGGGGCAGCGGATCCTTGTACTGAACTGTTCAATGCAATCATTTTATTTATTCTTTTTTCTGTAACGAACTGAATTAACCCCATGGATGTTAGAAAGAACTTTAATGCACTGGCGACCTCTCTAACATCCAAGGGCTTAACAATTTAAGTGCTAGAGGGGTGTGCAATGGATTTCTTTGCAATGCATTGCACACCCCTCTGGAACTCAAAGGGTCGGGCCTTACATTTGATGGCAAATGTGGAACAATTCTGAGGTAGGGTGACCACATATCAAATCTGCCATTCAGGGCCACTGCAGAGAGAAGAGCACACCACAGAGTTATAAAGACTGGAGGAAGAACTGCCCATTGACTGCTGTGACAAAAAGTGGTGCCTGTGTTGGGCTACAAGAAAATGTACGTCAATCCCAAAACCTTAGATTAGCCTTACACTAAAACAAAATTGCACTGTAGATCCTGATTGATGTCAATATGAAGGCTCAGTTCTCTCTCTAGTGCTCTAGAGCTCTGTGTGGAAGCTATTTTCTGTACCCCCGCAGAGACATCACTTTGTGACAGTAGCCTATGGGCTGTTCTTCTTATAGTGCTTAGAACTCTGAGTTCAGGACTCTTCATTCAGGGATATTGTACTGTACCAGAAGGGGGCTGCCCGGAACAAAGGAACGAACATTTAAAATCCGGGATTGTCCCGGGCAATCCGGGACATGTGGTCACCCTATTTTGGGGCAAACCAGCTTAACCCTTTGAGTTCCAGAGGGGTACGCAACGCATTGCTTTGCAATGAGTTGCATACCCTTCTGGCACTCAAAGGGTTAAACACAGGAGGCAAATGGAAATTCCCTTTTAGCTCTATGATTGCTAGAGAGGTCTCCACCACGTTATTTTGCAACGAAATGGAGCCCATGCTGTCAATCATGGGGTTATAATCTGTATTTAAATCAAAGTGAATTGTGTGAATTTTCATTCTTTTTTCCCACGTTTCATTTGGTTGGCCCCAGAATTGCTCAACTTTACCATAACGGCCTTCTCTTTCAATTAACTCTGGATTCAATTACATCTGAGGTTATTATATAATTATAAAGTTCACTCACCAAACACTGGAAATGTCCTCCTGAATTGTCAGTGTGTAACGTATCCTCCAGACCTATGTCATTGTGGCTGGCCTTATGGCAGCAAGTCAAACCACTGTAAACCTAAAATAACAAGACAGAAATAGGCATTACATATAACTTTGTTTATTGTATCTTCCAAAAAGAAACACATAGTTACCAATCAGCATACCTACAAAATGTATATGCAAAATTGTCCTTTGTTAAACCAGAAAACATATTTAACCCTTTGAGTGCCAGAGGGTTATGCAACACATTGCTTTGCAATGCATTGCATACCCCTATGACACTCAAAGGGTTAAGCCTGTCCTACTTTTTTCCCCGGTTGATTTTGCTAATTGCAGTGATTCATTTTAGATCTCTTTGATTTATATTTATAATTAGTTTTAAAGCCCGTGTACACAGGCCACAGTGCCTCCCAGCAACCTTGACTGGTGGCCGGAGCCTCTCTTCTCACTGGCGGAGCTGCAGTCTTTCGCAGTACTGAATGCCCGAATGCGCCACGGCTGATACAGAGCGGGGCGCTCCGAATTCAGACCATAGTCCTCTGTGTGCACCTTCTGGGACCAAGCTCCTTATCAGCCGCGGCGCATTTGGGCAGTCAGTACTGCACATGACTGCAGAGCGGGCAGTCTCTGTTGCTCATGATGGCTTCTGACAAACATCCTAGCGAATTATTATATTTGCTTTTTTACTTTTTTACTGCATTCTGTCAAATCTAAATGAAAGAAAGTTGGAAAAGTTGTTACAGTAATATAATGTGTTAGCAATAACAAACTGTCATCTGAGTGTGTGAAGTTGAGGAATTTTAGATCACACCAATTTCATCATAGGGGACAAATAAAAATTCCAAACATTCCCATTGCATTTTATCACTCTGAATGATAGAGAGGTTAAAGGGATAGTAATTTTTCACAAAAACAGCAGCTCCAATTAATCTTTGTGGTATTTGGACCATAGAGAGTATTATTTCAATACTGTCAGAGTTGTAGTTCAAGAGTCATTGAATGATAAAGTTTCCCCCTCCTGCCCCTTTTACATAATGTAAGCCACCTCCCCTCAGATGTGGAATCTGCTCCCTTGACCAGACAGGTCGCAGCAAGGGACAATCTTCTTACTGCCCCCCTTGACGGGTTTTTCAGGTTTTTCCTTATACTCACTGAAGATTCTCCCTTTCTGAGATCTATCAAGACAGTCTTGCTGCTCTGAGGTGAGCAGTGTTACCTCAGTAAAATGGGCGGGAGAGGGATATTTTTATCATTCAGTTACTCTTGAACTATGACTCAGACAGTATTGAAATAACACTCTCTATGGCCCAAATACTATGAAGATTAATTGAAGCTGTTTTTATTGTGAAACATTACTTTCCCTTTAAGAGCCCTATTTAAATTCTTCAAAATGTTTGCGTATGGTTTGCCATAGAGTTGCACCCTATTTCTTTTTTCAAACTAGCTTATTGTTTAATTGAAGTTGTAGTCATTTAAAGGGATAGTAACACTTCGTTTTAACTTTATTTTATTTTGTAGGCATTAGAAAAACATGAAGAATGATATAAGTCTTATCTCTCAAACCTTTATGGTTTATGAGATATTCACAAGCAAAGTTCCCCTCCCCGCCCCTTTTTCCTAGTGTAAGCCATCTCTTCTCAGATGTGAGTCTGGTTGTATGACAGTACAGATAACAGAAGGGGACAATTTTCTTTGTATGAAAACAATGAAAGCCCTTCCCCCCTTGAAAAGTTTTTCAGCTTTTTCCATTATCTTAATTGAAGATTGTCCCTCTCTGCAGTCTACCTGGGCATCTCCCTTCTTATCTGGTTGAACAAGGGGGGGATACTTTGTTTGTGAATATCTCTTAAACCATAAAGGTTTCAGAGATAAGACTTATATCATTCTTCATGTTTTTTTAATGCCTACAAAATAAAATAAAGTTAAAATGAAGTATTACTATCCCTTTAACAATAGTACATTGACATCTCTGAGTTAACCAGTTAGACACTAGATAAAGGGAACTGGAGCCATTCTGGTGCAAACCAATCACATTATAGGGGATATATAAAAATAGCCTTCATAATTCACTGGATACTTCTCTAGCATTCATGTAGTTAACCCTTTGAGTGCCAGAGGTGCATTCAGTGAATTGCTCATCAAAGTGTAGGATACCCCCTCTTGCAATGAAAGAGTTAAGAGGTACACTGCATACTTCTGTACAATATTACTGACTATTTTCTCTGTTTTAACACTCTGAGTGCCAGATAGGTATCCAATGCATTACATTGCAATGCGTTGGTCATTGAAAAGGGTAAAAACTCTTCCATTTATCAGTGTGATATTGCTCATTATCTGGAAAGTTTTTGCGTGTATTTTATACCTCCCGGTGAGAAATCTATTGGCCTGAATGGGAGAGTTCTTCTATACAACTTGAATGCATGTCTACATTGAGCTTGAAAAGTATCTTCCCAAGTGACTCATACCATTTGACTCTGGGGGTTCCTATTAATGAAATTTCAGAACAGTGCTAGAACTGATCATTGGACAGAAAAAAAAATGATTGAGCACCCTAACACAAAAGTATTCTCCCAAGTATGTATCTAGAACCTATTGTGCCCTGTGGTTTATTGACCCCCTTGAATGATAGTTTTGGTCACAACTGCATCCCTGTAGTTATGACTTTGTTTCTGAAGTATACTATTTTGCTATAATTTTCTGTGAAGAACAGCAAGATAAAGCACTTACTGGTTTTGCAACATAGTGGATGTGCAGAAAGTTCACCTACAGTTCAGCTGGTATCCAGAGAGGGTGTCACCCACTGTAGCTATTCATACAATGTGATAGTGAAAACTTCAGTTTAATCACTTTGTTACAGTTTGAACGGTTATAACTTTTGAATGAAGCAACTTGTTATATTCTTCAGTATCACAGTTTTTCATGGAGGGATAGTTTAGAAGACATGCTGCAGTTCTGGCTGGGTTATGAATAAGTTTGAGAGAAAGGTAAAGTAAATGATTCCAGTGACAAATAAAAGTTGCCAAAACTCTCATTATTTTAAATGAGGTGTGTAACTACTTGAATGCTAGAGGTCTCCAATGCATTGTGAAGCAATTAATTGGAGACCTTTCATGTATTCAGTGGGGAAAATGTACAAATCTGCCAGAGCAGACTAACTGGTGTTAGTCTTTAATGCTAGTGACTGCACTAAGGGTTATGCATGTCAATGTAGTGCAGTTGCTAGACACACAACGCGTGAGTAGGACTTCATTAACACTTTGCGTGCCAGTATTTTACCCAATACATCATTTTGCAATGCTTTGGATACCCCCTGGGACTCAATGGGTTAGTCCTGACAAGCCCTGCATGCCAGACCCATAGCATGTGCAGGGAGATGGCTTATATTTATACAGTTTCCTCTACACCATGCTTAGTACATTGACCTAAGCAAGGTTTAGAGAAAAGGAATGACCAGAAACAGTCTCAGACTGACTCATGCACATCAATGCAATTTTATTTGTTGCCTACATTACCTCAGAATTGTTCCACTTTTTCCTTTTTAGACTGTAGAGTTTGTAGACTTATTTTTGTAGACTAGTTTCTGGAGCTCTGAAATAAAATTTGACATGCGTGTTTTTTTGCATATTGTCCGGCAGTATAAAACACAAAATCAGTGAAGCACCAAGCAACAAATCATTTTACCTTCCTACTTGTACAAGTAAGAACTTGCCCATGTACAAATAGACATTGGCAGGACACTATTTGTGGAAGTTTACTGATGTCATCTCCAAGGTCATCATACATGCTAAATTATACCAATGCATTTTTATAATAAAGAACACAGTAGGAGACCTATGCACTAGAGTGGCACAATTGTTGGGAAATCAACTGCACCAAAGGGAACAAATTAAAAATTCCCATTGATTTAACACCTTTAGTTCTTGACATGTTTCCAACACATTTCAGAGTAATGTGTTGGAGATCTCTGTCATTCAAATGGGTAAAAACACCATTTAAATCATGGGAATTTGGGGCATTTTATATGTCCTCTATTGTACAATTGTCTTGCATTAGAACTGTACAACTTTTCTTTAGCAGATAAGCCTCAGACAGTCTCAAACTGGCCTTCCGGGATACCAGGAGTCTCCTGGTTGGCCAAGGATGTTAATGGGCCTCAGGTGGTCATTTGCAAACCACCAGGGACTGTACTTCAGTAATTGCCCTTCTAGCTGTGAGGACCTCAGGACCTGGTCCAACTGTTGTTATTAGTGCTCCTCAATTGATCTCTTTAGTGGCACAGCTAATATTTTGCTTTTAGTAAATTGTTGCTGGTAGAGAACATCTCCACCAGCAATAATTACTACAATGGACCAAACAGTTCTACTTACTAATTAGTTATGCTCTCCAGCCACACAAGGGCAGCGGGCATAAAATTGTAAGAGGTGATTGTCTTGTCAGTCTGGTCCTGGCTCCTCTTCACAATGATGTGGAAAGGAGTGTTGCCCCCATCTATCCTGTCAACACAGTCATAAGTGCTTTGCAGCTGACCCTTTCTCACCAATGAGGAGAGAACAATTCATCCTCTCAAACATTGCCAGTTGATGCCTGCATGCGGTGATGGGGAGGGGTCTAGGGGCTAAGATGGTGGTGATGGTGGGGGGCTGAGGGCTATGATGGTGCTCTTAAAGAGTTTTTTCTTTCCCCTCTCCCTCACTTTAGTTTCTCCCTATATCACTCACTCTTCTTCCTTCACCCTTCTTACAGCTTCTCCATCATTTCTACCCTCCCTCCTTCCTCCTAGCTTCTTCCTCTCTCTTCTGTCTTCAACTCCATCCCTTCTCCACTTTTCAGCTTCCCCTTCACATTCCAATTGCTTCCTGCTCCATTTCTCACTATTTTCAGTTTCTCCATCCTTCATCCCTCTTTTCAGCTTCTCTTTACCACTTTCCGTCTTCTCCCTCACTTCATCCCTCCAACTCTCTTTCCAGCTTCTGTCACAAAATGTTATCTTCAAACCCATATCTACCTCCCTCTTTTGAGTTTCTTCCTCCTGTTTTCCCTCTTCTCTCTAACTCTCTGTAGTTTCTCACTCCATCTATCCCTTTGCCAGATTTTAAATCTCTCCCAACCTCATTCCATCTTCAGCAGCCTTCCCAGCCTCTTTCTAGCTTTTATATTCATCCCTCTTTCTAGCTTCTCCCTTCACCCCCCCCTCCTCTCAAATACTCCAGTGCACTGTTGTTCTTTGAACTCCTTGAGTACTGCAGATGCCATCAACTTGTTTGATATGTTGGTCTACAGGAGAAGCAGTCTAATAGGTTTGGTATTTGGTTTATCTCATGAGGACCAGCTGAAAATCATTTGGAACAGTGAGAAGTGTAGTAATGGCATATGAAAGACTGGATTCTAGCCACAGAGAACAAAAGAATCTAGCATGGAGTCCATGATTTTTAAGTGTATATGACCCCAGGCATGTTCATTTTTAGATGTTGTTGTCCCTTTAACTTGAATGCCATAAATCTCTTCAAATTTTAAGAAACACTAGTCTAAACATAATTTAAGTGTAAAATGTTAATTTTGGCAATGCCTTGTGGACAATTTGTATTCTCTAATGATTGCACTTTACACATTTTGAGCCTATTTAAGTAATATTTCTTCAAACTTGTACATATTTGCTATATGTGTACTAAAGAAATCTGGTATATGAAAGGGTACTTGAGGATGTTGGAGTTGTAACAACTGCCAAGGTAAGAAGCAAAGTCACGTGCGATCCTCATGTTGTCGTCATACACCATCTGGGTGTTGATGGAGTGGAAATGCTTGCTATTTATATAGAGATGCCCTTCATGTGGAGGAGCTCTTATGCGGACATGCGCGTAGTTTATGGCACCTATAACTCTGGGTATGGGGGGAGTGGATGTATCTCCTGGCCTTGCTCTTGAGGACTTCCAGCACCTGACCCAACACCCTGAAACATATAGACTGGGACATCCCAGATACATATCCCTCGGGGGACTGGAAGGATCCAGCTGCCATAAAAAGGATAACACTCAGCAGCTTCTCCATGCCGGATAAGGCACAGTTGGTGCTGGTTATGGGGTCAACGTCATCTTTGATCACCTCACATAGGTTGATGATGCTTTGTGACATCAACCTGTACTGGCCTCTCACTTCAGCCTCCTCCATTCCAAAGAGCATGACCCTTGTGCAGTATATCCTGGGTCTTGGTGGGTGTCTGTAGTTTCTGTGCTACCTCATGGGTCCCTGTGGCAGCTGTGGCTGGGAGAGATCAGGTTGATGCAGCTCAGGTACTGCTGCCTGGCCTGATCTTCCACTTGGAGATGGCCTTCTGCCTGTTTTGCCAGAAGGAGCATCCGAGGTTGCAAGAGCCAGAAGATACACAGGTGTGATTGGGGGATCCTGGGACTCTCTAGCCCTCACTTGCTGTCTTCTCTGATGTCTTTGCAGGTATTGCAATGGAAATATAATTCTCATAAGTGCTATTTGAGTGCACTCACTATAAACACTCCATGTTGAAGGAAGGTGCAATGTCCCTTTAAGAGAGTGCTGGGGTGTTGGCCAGGCACAGTCATCAGGTAAGAAAGGACCAGTGGGAACAGACGTGTTGTCCAGGTGAGTGTATGCCAGTGTGGCTATTGTTGTTTGCATGTTTTTGTTGTGATAGCTGTTTATCCAGCAGGTGCATGTGTGACATTGTCCAGTGTGGTTGCTGATGCGGTGCACCTTGGCTCTCCAATGATCTTGCACCCCCATGCTTAGGTTGCTTAGCGATTGACAGGTGTGTTTATTGTATTGGACATACATTGGGATTGGTTGATGTTGATTTGCACATCCCTTGTTCCTCAGGGAGTTGATGGGTTATTGTTGTTGGTTGTCCAGGACTTATGTGTATGGCATGCACATCTGAAGGGTGCCTCCTTGGTATTTCAGAGGGTAATTTTGCCTTTGTTGTCAATGTGCTATGTCCTAAGTGTTATGTGAGTTGTTTGTTCTCTGCTATGTATTGTTCTAAGGGTTTTTTTTAACTTTCCTTCTGTGCTGTACACCAAGAAAAGTATCCGTTCCATTGATGTGAATGGGTGAAATCTTACTGACCGTTGTCATTTTTTAGCGCACATTAGCAGTTCACAACACTGGTAAACAGACTACCTAACTGTGCTTGCAAAACTATCGTCACCTGTTTTTTTTTAACAGTGGTAATTGAATTGAGCCCCTAGAGTATTGTTTACAGTAGTGGAGACCCCATCTCCAGAAGGATATAGATACTCTAGAGAAAATTCAAAGAAGGGCTACTAAAATGGTGACTGGTCTACAGGATAAGAAATATCAAGATAGACTAAAGTATCTGAACATGTATAGCTTAGACTAGAGAACAGATAGAGGGGATATGATAGAAACATTCAAATACATGAAAGGATTGAAGAAAGTGCAGGAGGGAAGGACATTTGAAATATGTTAAAAATGTTAGGCCAAGAGGCCATAGTCTAAAACTAGAAAGACAGAGGTTTAGATGTAATGTATGAAAATGTTACTTTACTGAGAGGGTAATAGATAAGTGGAATAGCCTACCAGCAGAAGTGGTAAAAGTTAATACAGTGACACAATTTAAGCATGTATGGGATAGGCATAAGGCTGTTCTGTACATAAGACAAGACCGAGGACAAAATAAGGTTTGAGGTTTTTACAGTAGGAAAATGGGCAGACTAGATGGGCCGAATGGTAATCAGCCGTCAAATTCTATGTTTCTATGAGTCTGTGAAAATCAGGATCACTGTTCCCTCCAGAATTCCTCTCCTACCCCTTCAATGCTTTTTAATCTTTCTCTATGCTCCTATCCCCTTTTAAACACCAGGTGTTCCCCACTTCAACCTCGTCACCTCTCTCTCCCCACTAAACCCTTACACACCTCTCTTCCATATTTAATCCTTGTCTACCTCTCACATTTAACAGTTGTGCGCCGCTTTCTTCCTCCTTTAACACCTGTCCTTCTCTCTCTTAACTCGTCTACATCTCTTTCCCCCTATCCTTTAATCCATGTTTACCCCTCTCCCCCTTGTCTATGTCCCTCTTAAACCTTGTTTATCTTTCTCCCCCTTAAACCTCGCCCCCCTCAACCATTCTCCCTACGTGTTACCCCTTTAACCCTTTCTCTCTTCCTCCATTAACTCATGTTCCCCTTAATTCTTTTTCCATAAATTCCTCCTATCTTTATTTCCCAATCCTGTTGCCCAAACCCTATTTTTTTTCCCTTCTGGCATAGATCTGTATAATGTGCTCCCTCATCCTATGCAACCATGCCAGTGCTCAGCATCAATATTCAGTATAGCACAAAGGAGTATGCTATACAGATCTGTGGCAAGAGGTAGGCACATAGTCTGTGTGCTTGACAGCAAAAGGTTAATCGGTTATTAGCTTCCCCAAATGGTAATAATGTTTTTTTATACAATTTCATGCAGTATTTTCGTGTAAAAGAGCAGTTTGGTTGTGAGATGTTTTTTGCTATGTTATTCTATACAGAGAGAAGAATATATGATTTCACCAGCACAAATCCACTGGTGTTAGCCTCTAACCCTTTGAATGCCAGAGTGGTATCCATCGCAATGAACTGTATATCTCTCTAGCAATCAAATTGCTAATACTGGTGGACAATCTTTGCCATCTTTAAGACTTCAGTGGTATACAATCCCATATGCATGCAGAGGGAAATTGAATATATATTCATGTGATTTTCCTTATGCCTTGTTTAGTATGTGGTCTTAACAAGGCATAGAAGAATCATATACCCTATAATTAAGGGAATGGAATTCTGTTATATCATATCTCCCAACATTCCAAATGGCCAAAGGGAGTCACTTTTGTTTTAGGTGGTTTTGCAGGGGGCGTGGCTGGTGATTGGGCAGTACTGAGAATTTTCAGGTTATTTCATGACCTACTGACACCTTTTTTTGTAACTGACATAGACTAATTTATGAATACATATACTTAAGTTTAAACACACATTAATGTGAGTTTTATTGCTGTGGAACAATGTGATACACATACACACACACACACACACTCACACTCACCACCAGTCTGATCTCCTAAAAAGAGGGGCAACAGAGTAGGAAAAAGGGACACAGGGATTTGGGTCTCAAAGAGGCACTATCCTTCCTTAAGAGGGACACTTTGGAGATATGGTATATTGAGAAAAATAATGATACTAGTGCCTGTTTTAGTATCGAATAGGACATACACCCCAGTATTATCGCCTGCTGGTAATATTCTATAATGTGGCAGCCCAGGGAAAAGTGTCCCTGGAAATTGTTTCTTAAATTTTGCAAGTAAATGTTTCAAGTTGTTAAAACGGTAGTGATATAGAGGACATTTTCTTTCCCATTATGAATGAGTACTTTTTTTTTTTTTGCTTTTTTACAAAATTCCTTTAAAATTAGGACTATTTTTTACCTTTTTACTGTGTCATACTGTATTAAGTAAGTGCATCAGGTCTAAGCAATGACAATTTTTGAAATACACAGAAGCTAAGTATGGTGACTTCCTGGTGATGCATTAGAATGAAGAAATCTTATTTTATTCTTCTTAGTGTAAGTCCCACTATGGTCCATAATTATAACAGCAAACTTAAGTTATTCTGGCTTAAACCATAGGAGTACTATAGGGACAAATACAAATTTCTAAATTTCCATGCACTTAAATAGAGCTTTTTAATCCATTGAAGACCTCTCTGACTTTCAAAGGGATAAAAGCCCAAATTAATTTAACAGGAATTTTTATTTGTCTCCTATGGTGCAGTTGTTTTAGTCGAGAATAACTCCAGTTTCATCAAGCCAAAGAGGTGCAATTCTGGAACAAACTACCTGCACCATAGGGAACAATAGAAGCATTCCCCAAATTACCATTTATTTAAATGTAACTTTTAACTTCTTGAAAGCCAGAGAGGTCATCAAAGCATTGCTAAGCAATACGTTCACAACGTCTCTGGCATTCAATAGGTTAAAATATCCATTTAAAAGAAAGGGGATTTCCATTTTCCTCTATGATGCCTCTTTATCTTCCTGAAAATGTAACTGTGGTCCTCATACATCATGCTAAAAATGTAATCCTATTAAATAATTTGCTAGGATGTTTGTCAGAAGCCGTCATGCAGCAGAGCAGGGATGTGGGAGTAAAGTGGTAGTTCAAAAACTAACTGAAGCCATGGTTGCTGCAGCGTGTGCAATAAATGATGATGATCCCTCTCTTCCCAGGGAGTATGCAATTTGTTAAAGTCCCACCAAAAGTTCCACCACCACCAGTGCCAGTACAAAAACAAAACATATAAGAACACTGAAGATGACAAGTCACATTCTAGTGTTGATGGTGACAATGGCATATTGGACAGTGAGGCAAAGAAGCACCAATACACCTGTCCTCAAAATGGTAGTGAACTAGTGAGAGAGATGATGACATGGCCAGAAAGTAAGCAGAAAGGCAAAAGCTCCATCTTCCACCACTGAAAAGGAGCCCTGTGCCTGTCTATAAACAGTTTGAGCAAACCATTGGAAACACTGTCCCTGGACAAGCAAAGATGGCAAAAAGTACACAGTCATCCTGTCAGTCATCATCAGCATCATCACTGCTTCCAGGTCCAAGTCCCACTCAGCCACACACTTGTGTTGAGTAACCAGCAGCAACAACAAAAACAGCAACGCAGGTTATTAACATCCACAACCTTAGCTATGATGAGTGTCTCTGCTGCTGCTGGAAGTGCTGCAGCTTTGACACCTAGCAGTAGTATTGCATCAACATATAGCCTCAGTAGTAGTAGCAGCCCCTCAGGAACCCCTCAGTTCATGAAGTCCACAGTAGAGAGATACTTCACTCAGGGTCCAACAGCTATGACACAGAAATCCAGGCCAAATGTATTAACAACAGCAAAGATGAAGAGGAGGTGGAGGGATGTGAAGAAGCTTTGCTACCATGTAGCAGACTTGGGACCACTGCTATAACCAATAAGTAATGTGCATCAGTAATCTGAGAAGAAAGGTAGTTTACATTTGACACAAACATGACAATGGTAAAACACATCATCCAAATAATCTGCCCAGGTGCTTAGCAGGTAAGGTATTTAGTTACAAAACGATGACTTGCAGGACTTAATAATAATGATAATAATAATAATAATAATAATAGAAGGGGAGCATGTCACTTCACTAGTCTCTCTTGTCAATCTTCGCCTATCATTCACCGGATACTAGGTGTATATTCACGTCACATAGTCTGCCATGGGTGCACGTCAGGTAAGCACGTACACGATTTGGTATGTATAGCACAGATTGTTTCTTTGTCACTTTGACATTTTGGCCCGGAACAGATAACAATAAATATGTTTATTATTTTAAGTCTTTTGAGTGCTGGCCTTTTTATATATATATATATATATATATATATATATATATAGAGAGAGAGAGAGAGAGAGAGAGAGAGAGAGAGAGAGAGAGAGGGAGGGAGAGAACAAGGCAATGGCACACATCAAGCACAAATCAATTGATGAAACATTTAAGATTATACTGGTGCATGTCCCTTAATGATATATATATATAAATGTACTCAGCCTGGGGACTCCCCTGGTTGTTGAACGAGACAGCACACATCTGGATACGTATGAAGATTTATTCCATCACTTTCATCATAAAAAAACAAGCGTTTTTGGTCCTCTCACAGACCTTCGTCAGGGCAAATAGATATCTATCTCATTCAGCAACCAGGGGAGTCCCCAGGCTGAGTACATATATATATGTGGAGGAGCACTCTGTCTTATTGTCTAAACTAACCAATCACTTTTATTCCTGTCTCCTTTAAAATCTTGGTGTATCTTATAGTCTTGAACATACATTACATTTTAAGTCTGTGAGACAGGGACCTTGTTCGTTTGTGTGCACTAATTGTATAGGGCACAAGGGCCTTATTTATCATGCTTAACCCTTTGAGTGCCAGAGGGGTACACAATGCATTGTGTACCCCTCTGGCACTGAAAGGGTTAATAGTTGCAATTCTGGGGCAAGCCAACTGCACAAATTCTAAAAATGTCATTTCATTGAATCTCCTTGAATGTTATACAGGTCTCGGATACATTGCAAAGCAATGCATTTGGAGACCACTCTCACATCTAAGGGGTCAAAAGTCTAATTTAAATCAATGGTAAGTTTAATTTACACCTAAGATGCAGTTAGATTTCTCTATAAGTGCACCTTTTTATCTTCATGGTAAATGCTGTCCATAAGAACTGTAATGCTGGAAAAGAGGGTGTTATGTATAAAAGAAAACTGGAGCAGCTCTGACACAATCCATCGGCACCACAGGTGAGAGAAATTTCCTTTCATTTAAATGGGGCTTTTAACACCTTGAAAAACTTGCGAGACCTAAAATTCATTGTGAGACAATCTGATGGTGACCTCTCTAATATTCTAAAAGTTCAAAGCCCCAAATAGATCAATGGAAATGCGTTTTTATTTTTTTGTCTGATATGGCACATATGGTTTGCCACAAAGGCCAATTACTTGTTGAGCACCCCTCTCGTATTAGTATTAGTGCTGTACAATTAGAAATCCACCCATATAAAAGCCAATTAGGTAATCTACTGCTATGATTTCTTTAAAGTAGGAGACAATAAACCGCAGGTGGGGAATGTATGGCTCCCAGTCTGTTTTTGGGCTTCATCAGGCGAAATATGATCGGGCATCCATGGGGGGGGGCAAGGAGGGGCACTTGCCCCCCCCCCCCACACACTTACCCAGTCCATATAAATATATGGCCTGGGTGGACTGGCCTAGGGGTCATATTATTGCTCTGCCTCCCTGAAAAATTTTTGTAGATGCCTCTGAGCTTAAGTGCTTGAAACAGGAACAATAAAGTGAACTCACTTTAACCCCTTGGATGCTAGACATATCGTCAGTGCATTTCACCTCTTTATATTGAATTGTGCCCCCATGTTAACTAGCATGTACAGTCCATGTAGAATTACATGTAGGCACATGAACTTTCTGTGGATCACTGCATTGAGAATGTACATACTGCTGTGTCAACATTTTCTGGCAGAGTACTTCATGAAGCTGTTGCCCACCTGTATGAGTCATTATAAATACATGCAGAATAATCTACAGGTCTATTCTGGACTTACCTTTTTCTTGTGGTCTCTAAAAGCTTGAATGTGTTGCCTTTGTTTTCCACTTTCACTGTGTCCCTGTAGCACAGCAGGCAGAGGAACCATACACTGGAATAACTATTCACCACAAAAAATGAATGATGTGTCTTCTGGGAATCAATGCATTTAGCTTAATAATGAGTACACAAGAGCTTGGTTGAAATGTAATCTCACGCCTACTCTTCACTAAAACAAAATTAATACCACAAATGCTATTCAGATATTACACAATCCATCTGACTGGATTGACATGCCATGTATCAAGCACTTCCTCCTTTCTTTGTCTACTGTGTAAGCGTCCAGTACTTTGTGATTTCATCTTGCCTAGACTTGCTCATACCTTGTACTTATAAGTATGCCTAACAGAATGTGGTGACTGTTATGGAACAGCATGTAATTGTGCTCATGGTGAATTCAGCAAAGTACACACAGAAAAATGTATGTAAAATATCTGAAGCACCACATAAAATCGGAACATTATCTGTTCATTCACTACTGAGTTAATTTGCTCAATGTTAAATATTTGTTTCATAAAAAAAATCAATGTATTAAAATATTATATAAAATACATAAATTTACCAATTGTTTAATTTATCTATATTATGTAAGGTTTTAATACATACATTGATTTTTTTATGAAACAGGTATTGATCATTGAGCAGATGGACTGTAATGAATTGACCATATTCTGATTTTATATGGCATTTAGAATATTTTATGTAAATACATTTTAGTGTGGTGAGGGGAGAGACTATTTTGGTTTACCAGCCACTGTGTAAAGATATTGTTGTCATTTATTAAAGGCACAACTATAGGGTCTATGGGAGAGTTTTATAAAAAACGTTCTTGGTACTTTTTAGAGAATACTCCTTAACCCGTTGAGTGCCAGAGTGGTACGCAACGCATTGCTTTGCAATGCATTTCGTACCACTCTGGCACTCAAAGGGTTAAAGAATGGCAATGGTGATAATGTCAGGTCTGATTTATAAAAAAGTAAGGGCATTTTTATAAACATGACTTTACTAATCTGATGTTAATGCCTGGAATGCTTAAAGGGATAGTAATACCTCGTTTTAACTTTATTTTATTTTGTAGGCATTAAAAAACATGAAGAATGATATAAGTCTTCTCTCTCAAACCTTTATGGTTTAAGAGATATTCACAAGCAAAGTTTTCCCCTCCCGCCCCTTTTACCTAGTGTAAGCCATCTCTTTTCAGATGTGAATCTGGTTGTAAGACCAGACAGATAACAGCAGGGGACAATCTTCTTTATATGAAAACAATGAAAGCCCTGCCCCCCTTGACAAGCTTTTCAGGTTTTTCCCTTATCTTAATTGAAGATTGTCCCTCTGTGCATTCTACCTGGGCACCTCCCTTCTGCTCTAGCTGAGCAGTGTTACATCAGTAAAAGGGGCAGGAGGGGGATACTTTGTCATTGAATTACTCCTGAACTATAACTCTGACAGAACTGAAATAACACTCTCCAAGGTCCAAATACTATGATGATTAATTAGAGCTTTTTATTATGAAACATTACTATCCCTTTAAGAACAGATTATACCTGGAATTGAAATTCTGCTGAAAATTCTGTCTCTAAATTGTCTCAGTGACATTTCTTTATAAATTCATAGAGACAGAATTTTCCCAAGCTGTACCGTCATTTTTCCAAAAACAAAACTACATAGCATTACGACTACCAAAACTGGCATAATCTTCTTTATGAATGCTGAACTTCAGTTTTAGCATAGATTACAGCTGTCTCTCTTTCTCTACTCCACTTTTATAAATCTCCCCCTACCTTTTTTATTTAACACACAGGAAAATGCAACTGTGCTATTTATCTTATTATTATTAGGCATGTATACAATAGATATACCTGCAAAATTGTCAGGTTTTATCCTAAAACTTTGGAAGGTTGATGTACACAGAAGAACTTGAGCTTAAAAATGCCCTTCATTTAAAAAGGGCCTATATCTCCTTGAACACAGGAGAAGTTTCCAATACATTGCTTTGAATTCAAGGGATTAAAAATCTGACTTATAACAATGGGAATTTTGGGAATAGTTATTTATCTCCTATGGTGCAGTTAGTTTGCTCCAGAATTACTCCTCTCCATCTTAGTTTATTAGCCCCTGGATTCTGTGCAAATCTCAGGTTCCCTGAGTGTGGTCAAATTTAATTTTAGAGTATAATGACAATATCCTCTACACTGATTGGCTGCTGCTTAAGAAAGTCTTGGTGGTCTCTATTGCATTCAAGCATGTACTGACATACAAATGGTTCCTTAGAGTGGATTGTTGCACCTCTAGGACAGAAGAAGAATTGATGAAAACCTATATATCTCCAAAAATCTACATTATAAGCATAATTTTTGTTAAGGAAATGTTAATGTTTGGTACGCCATGGACATATGGAGGTGATGGAGCCAAAAGGTCACTGCAGATAAAAGATAAATTGATAAACATTTCACATACATCAACAATGGACTTAAACAAATATTGTTAATTTGCTATATTGTCTTGCAATAAATATGTCAGCACATTTTATAATATATTCCCTTCATTTAGCCCTGCAACAATCATGATGATTTAGTCTTGCTTTTTGTTGTCAGTATTCAGGTTCCTACCAAGCAGTGTGATCTTATGTAAACCACCTTTATCCAGAAACCATTCCATATTTTATGTGAGATCAGCCGACTATAGTTTTTCCATTAGGAACATGAACAAGTTAGTGAATACTCTAACTCAATGGTTCGCAAACCATGCCATCAGGGCCCACTAACAGGCCAGGATGTGAGGATTTCCTTGTTAGAGAGTTTATCATCAGTAATATTTTTGCTTTTAGACAGTTTTAATTCAATATACCTTCACTCACAAATGTCTATGACAAGTTACATGTGGTGAATGCTTGATATTTTTTGTTTGAAACCTATATATTGTATCAGAAAGTTCTCTAGTAATATTACACTGGATTTTAGAAAATCGTGAATTCTGAGAGAGAAATAATGTATTCATAGAGATATTTACTCTACAATATATTATATTCATGTTCCAAATGCTTATAGTTGTTCAAATATTTTCCTCTACTTAATTTTTGACAATCCAATGACGAATAATTATGGAACTGACTTTATTTCAATGGAGATGAAACATATATAAGAGGTGTTACATCCCAAAATGTATATGAGAGTTTCCAGCCATCTTGCACTCTAAATACAGATTAAATATATAAATGTTTTTTAGGCATGAATGTAACAAAATAGTACTTTTGAACCAGTCTTTTTAAATGTACCAAATATGTATCTCCTTTTAATGGTTTACATATTTTCAAATGTCGCAATCACTTTTAAAACTAAAAGTGTAAGAGGCAAAATTCTGGAGAGAGCAAATTTCACCATAAGAGAGATATTAAAAAACATCAATGATTTAAACAGTCCTTGTAACCCCTTACAGGGAAGAGAGGTCTACAAAGCAGTCAAGAGGTTAAATGTCCCATTTTAATCAAAAGGGTATTTGGGGGATTTTTCGTTGCAGATTATTTGCTCTAGAATTGTACCTCTTTAGCAGATTGAATTACACCAATAACACTGTGGATTAGCATAAATCATAGAGACTACTGTCACTAACTTCTAACTGAACCTGATGCAATAAAAGAAAATGAATAAAATCTCAACCTTCATTCATTCTGAAGTTGGGGCTTATGCAGCACCAACTGCATTGTAGGGATAAATAAAAATGTCCATAACTCTCACTAATTTAAATAAAGCTTTCAGGCTACAGAGGTCATCAGTTCATTGCACTAGAGGGTCTTAAAAGACTGATTTAAATCAATGTTACCTTCACACATAAGGCTTGTAGAGAGGGAAATATGAAACAAGTACCCTAAGCTGAAGTGCAGCAAATTTGGAGCACACCAATGTTATCATATAGGTAAGTAATGAACATTCCCCAGATTTCCATGTATTTAAAGGGATAGTAATGTTTCATAATAAAAGCAGCTCTAATTAATCATCATAGTATTTGGACTTTGGAGAGTGTTATTTCAATTCTGTCAGAGTTGTAGTTCAAGAGTAATTCAATGACAAAGTATCCCCCTTTCACCGCTTTTACTGATGTAACATTGCTCAGCTCAGAGCAGAAGGGAGGTGCCCAGGTAGACTGCAGAGAGGGACAATCTTCAATTAAGATAAGGGAAAAACCTGAAAAACTTGTCAAGGGGGGAGGGTTTTCATTGTTCTCACAGGAAGAAGATTGTCCCCTGCTGTTATCTGTCTGGTCTATGGACTGCATTCCACATCTGAGAAGAGATGGCTTATACTAGGTAAAAGGGGCAGGAGGGGAAACTTTGCTTGTGAATATCTCTCAAACCATAAAGGTTTGAGAGATAAGACATATTGTTCTTCGTGTTTTTTTAATGCCTATAAAATAAAATAAAGCTAAAACAAAGTATTACTATGCCTTTTGAACTGGACTTTTAAAGTGTGTGAGGCCTTCAGGACATTGTGAAGCAATGCATTCGATACCTCCCTAGCATTCAAGTAGTTAAAAGCCTAGCTCCAGTCATAGGATTTTCATCTGTCCCTTATGATGCTGTTGGCTTGCCCTTTAATTACTGCTCTACTGCTTGCTCATTTAGGCCTAATTGCCCATATTTATAAAAGCAAACTGCACTTATCCTGAGGTAAACCAACTGTACCATAGGGGAGAAATAAAACTTCCTAAATACTCATGCACTTGAAAAGAGCCTGTTAACCTCTTGAATGCTAGAGAGATTTCCAGTGCATTGCTTTTCATTGCATTGGAGACCTCGCTAGCATTCAAGGGGGGAGACTCACTAAGGTGTGATAAAGAGATGATAAAGTGGAGATGAATTCTCCAGTTTATCATTTCTTCAGTTACTATGTTATTCTATGGAGCCTATTCACTAAGATCTTTTCAGCTTTGGAGATCTTAGTGAATAGGCTCCACAGAATAACACAGGAAATGGAGAAGTGATAAAGTGGTGATGACTTCTCCAGTTTATCACCACTTTATCCCTTCTTTATCACCGCTTAGTAAATCAATTTTTATTTGTCCCCCATGGTACAGTTGATTTAATCCAGGGCAACTCTAGATGACCAATACGGGCCAATGTCACAACAAATGAGCTGAATTTTATACTATTTTGATAAACCTAAGTTTCTCACCCAGAGTTCCTTGGCTTTTTGTGTGCGCCATGAACAATCATTTAGGTGCCCCTTCTTATCAATAAAGACCTTGACAAAAAGCTGAATGTTAACTTTGAAATATATTTTTATGTAAATTATTATGCATAATGCGTTTGCTTTTGTTATTCTTATCCTGAGACCTTAAATGACTATGTATTTATGTATTAGTACAGTTTATTTCTCCTTGACAAATGACTTATGAAATCTTAGGTGTGCTTCAAAAATCTGAGTAAAGCATGATATCGTGTTAGCCACAGAAAAAGCAGGAGACTTGTACAGTAAAAAATGATACCTTTATTGGCTTAACTGAGGATGCAAGCTCTTCTTCATGCATATTAACAATGAAGATTGAATACACACTACATGACTTTAACCCTTTCAGCGCCAGAGGGGTACGCAACACATCAAAGAGCAATGCATTGCGTACCCCTCTGGCACTGAATGGGTTAACACTCATTCACATTATTTTAACATTTAAATTCTGCTGGCAGAGAACGTTCATATCAGTCTGATCCATAATTCATTCCCCAGGCTCCAGTAAAGTCTCTTTGAAATGGACTAGAAAATGCAAGATGTATTAGCTCTTTGATGCTTCAGTGAATTTTTGTCTTTAGCCAGAGATGGATAAGTCTATAGAATGTATGGGTTAACCCTCCAAGCTTCATAGGGGTACACAACCCATCTGTTCTGCAAAAATCTGAGACTGAGTGTTAGGGGTGCCTTTATAAACATATCGAGAAACATAATGATAAACCAATTGCTGTACATTTCCATTCAGGGACACATTGGAGAAGATTGGAGCATAGTCCTTGTCCTCAGCTCTAGTGCAGCTAAGTGAGACAGGTCACTATACATCATTGGACATCACTGCACAACCTACACTTTCTCCAGCATACCTTTGAGTTCTAAACAATAGCAGGAGATATGTACAGTTACTGCTGTTACAGAAAGCGACATCTACAGTGGGATACATGGTAAACTACAACACACCCATTTAAAATCTGGGACTGTCCTGATGAATCTGCAAACAGCTTATATACAAATATTTTTTTCCCTTATGATGCAGTATTTTTGTTCAAGACTAGGTCCTCTTTGACTTTATGCATAGGGCCTAACTGAGCCTTATGCTGAAAGCAAAATACAATTCTGAAGGAAACCAGCACAGAGAACAAACAGATATTATAGGATGTATGTTCAAAAGAAAAATGGAGGAGTTCTGGGGCAAACCATTTGCACTATGGGGGGGAGAACTAAATGTTCCAAAAATGACCATTGATTTAAATGAGGATTTTAACCCCTTGAATGCCAGAGTGGCCTCCAGCTCATTGCAAAATATTGCACTGGAGACCTCTCCAACATTCAAGGGGTTAAAATCCCCATTTAAATCAATGGGAATTTTAAGTTCTTCCCTACAGTGCAAATGGTTTGCCCCAGAACTCCTCCACCTTCCTTTCAAACATGCAGCCCAGTGTGTATGTATCTATCTATTTCAGTGCCAAGAGTTATCCACACATTGCAACTTCATGCTTTGGATACCTCTCTGGCATTTCTCTGCATTAGCATATTTAAATGGGAATTTTAAACCGCTTGTTCAAGAGATTAATGGCGGAATGCAGGAAAAGTGCGCAAGCACTAATTTCTGAGGGAAAATTGTTAGCGAATGCATTTACGCATGATTTTACAGAATTGTGTATGAAAAATTTATAATAACTAGTGAAGAGCGAGCACCCCAATGCTCGGGTGTTCGGGTGCTCTGACCGAGCGCCCCCGGAGGCTCGAGTGCTCGGCCGAGCACCCGAGCCCCATTGAAGTGAATGGGAGGACTCGAGCATTACACCAGGCACCCCCTGCTCTGATGAGGGGAGGGTGCCTGGTCCATAGGAAAAGGGAAGAAAAGGATGGAAACACCACAGAAATGGTTCAGGGACAGCATAGGGAGGATGTCTGGATGCATCTTGGACTCCAACATCGCTGCTGGGAACGATCTTTCGCCCGTAGTACGCCATTTTTACAGACTGACCATAAAACACACAAAAAGGAAAATAAAAACGACTTTAGGCGAAAAATTGTTACCAAACAATATTTGCTGTATATTTACTTGTATATCATCTGCAAATTCTCCCAAAAATTTCCTTGATTTTCTGAAGTGAGGCCATGATTAAGAGGGAAACGTGCGCAGAGGCAAATTATCCCAAAAATCTCCTTGATTTTCTGAAGTGAGGCCATGATTAAGAGGGAAACGTGCGCAGAGGCAAATTCTCCCAAAAATTTCCTTGATTTTCTGAAGTGAGGCCATTTTTTAAGAGGGAAACGTGCGCAGAGGCAAATTATCCCAAAAATCTCCTTGATTTTCTGAAGTGAGGCCATGATTAAGAGGGAAACGTGCGCAGAGGCAAATTCTCCCAAAAATTTCCTTGATTTTCTGAAGTGAGGCCATGATTAAGAGGGAAACGTGCGCAGAGGCAAATTATCCCAAAAATTTCCTTGATTTTCTGAAGTGAGGCCATGATTAAGAGGGAAACGTGCGCAGAGGCAAATTATCCCAAAAATTTCCTTGATTTTATTGAACTGAGGCCATGATTAAGAGGGAAACGTGCGCTGAGCTGACCATCTAAAACATTATGGGTGAGGGTCTGCTGCAGAGCTGACCATCCTAAACATTATATGCGAAGGCCCGCTAGTGAGCTGACGCTATAAAACATTATATGAGAGGGCCCGCTAGAGAGCTGACCCAATAAAACATTATATGAGAAGGCCCGCTGGTGAGCTGACCTATATAAAAATTGGCAAACAGGGCCCGCTGGTGAGCTGGCCCTATATAAAAATTATATCACAGGGCCCGCTGGTGAGCTGGCCCTATATAAAAATTATAGCACAGGGCATATGGAAGAGGAGGAGGAGGATGAGAAGATTAAGAGTCAACCATATACCCGTTTTTTGGGTGGAAGGGGTGAATGGGAATACAGAGTATTCCCATCATTGTAAATAACATATATAAAGTGAGTTTATGTTCCCCCGGGGCTTTCCTCCAGTGGAGTGGAGAAGTCAGGGGAAATCCAGGCCTTGTTCATTTTTATAAGTGTCAACCTATCAGCATTTTCGGTGGAAAGGCGGATACGCTTATCTGTTATGATGCCACCAGCAGCACTAAATACCCGCTCAGACAGAACGCTGGCGGCAGGGCAGGCCAGCACCTCCAAGGCGTAGAGTGCCAGTTCATACCACGTGTCCAGCTTGGACACCCAGTAGTTGTAAGGCACAGAGGGATCATTGAGGACGCTGACACGGTCTGCTACGTACTCCTTCACCATCTTCCAAAACTTTTCCCTCCTTGTGACACTAGGCTGCGCATCAGGGTGAGGGTGCTGGCGGGGTGTCATGAAGGTGTCCCACGCCTTGGAGAGTGTTGCCCTGCCTTTGTCGGAACTGCTGTGTGCTCCCCTTTTCTCCCCTTCTCGGTTGGCCAAGGTAGCACGTACTCTGCCGCCAGCGTTGTCAGATGGAAAATTTTGGAGCAATTTTTCAACAAGAACCTTCTGGTATTGCACCATTTTGCTTGTCCTCTCCACCGGAGGAATGAGAGATGAGAAATTCTCTTTGTAGCGGGGGTCCAGAAGGGTGAACACCCAGTAATCCGTGTTGTCTAAAATGCGTACAACGCGTGGGTCACGGGAAAGGCAGCCATGTGTGCCAGAGTACCAACAGTCAAGATTTCACTGTCCTCACCAGGAGGATGACTCTCAATCTCCTCATCCTCTTCCTCCTCTTCTGCCCACCCACGCTGAAGAGATGGAACTAAAGTTCCATGGCTACCCTCTGTAGCGGAGGCAACCGTGTCTTCCTCCTCCTCCTCCTCCTCCTCCGCCTCCTCCAATTGTCGCTGAGAAGACGAAGTGAGGGTGCTCTGGCTATCACCTTGTGTAAGCTCTTCCTCCCCCATTTCCACCTCTTCCACATGCAAAGCGTCGGTTTTAATTGTGAGCAGCGAGCGTTTCAGTAGACACAGAAGTGGGATGGTTACACTGATAATAGCGTTATCGCCGCTCACCATCTGTGTCGATTCCTCAAAATTGCGTAAAACCTCACAGAGGTCTGACATCCATTCCCACTCCTCACTTCTGATTACAGGAAGTTGAACGGAGAGGCGACGACCGTGTAACAGCTGGTACTCCACTACTGCCCTCTGCTGCTCACAAAGCCGGGCCAACATGTGGAAGGTTGAGTTCCAGCGCGTGCTCATGTCACACAGCAGCCGGTGAGCTGGCAATTGTAAGCGCTGCTGCAGCTTCAACAGGCCGGCTGAAGCTGTAGATGACTTACGGAAATGTGCACACACGCGGCGCACCTTGGTCAAGAGATCATGCACATTGGGGTAGGTTTTTAGAAATCGCTGAACCACTAAATTAAATACATGCGCTAGGCATGGTACGTGTGTGAGCTTGCCGAGCTCCAAAGCCGCCACCAAGTTACGCCCATTATCACACACAACCATGCCTGGTTGCAGGTTGAGTGGCGAGAGCCACTGCTCGTTCTGGTGACTAATCCCCTGCAACAGCTCTGAGGCCGTGTGCTGTTTGTCCCCAAGGCAGATCAGCTTCAGCACGGCCTGTTGACGCTTCCCCACTGCAGTGCTACACTGCTTCCAGCTACTGGCTGATGGGGGAGTGGCGCTGCGTGTAGAGAATTCGGAGGTGGAAACGGAGGAGGAGGAGCCAATAACGTAGGTGCTGGCGGAAACCCTGATGGAGGTAGGGCCCGCAATCCTCGGCGTGGGTAGCACCCGTGCCATCCCAGGGTCCGAGTCGCTCCCAGCCTCCACGACATTCACCCAGTGTGCCGTCAGGGAAATGTAGCGTCCCTGGCCATAAGCACTTGTCCATGTGTCAGTCGTTAAGTGGACCTTCCCAGTAACTGCGTTGGTCAGGGCACGGGTGATGTTACGGGACACATGGTGGTGTAATGCGGGGATGGCACACCGGGAAAAGTAGTGGCGGCTGGGGACCACGTACCGAGGGACAGCTGCTGCCATCAGGCTGCGGAAGGACTCCGTGTCCACAAGCCTAAATGGCAGCATTTCGATGGCCAGTAATTTGGAAAGGTGTGAGGTTAGTGCTATGGCCTGTGGGTGGGTGGCTGGGTATTTGCGCTTGCGCTCAAATGCCTGGGGTAACGACATTTGGACGCTGTGCTGGGACAGGGAAGTGGATGTGGTCTCTGATGGTGCTTCAGATTGTACAGGTGCAGGGCGGGAGGTATGCGGGCCTGCGCCTTCGACAGGCGGTTGGCCGGCACTGAAAACAGGGGAAGAGGAGGCAGTGGTGTGGCCTGCAGACACAGATGGGCGATCCAGGCGTTCCTCCCACTTATTACGGTGCTTGGATGCCATGTGTCGGATCATGCTGGTGGTGGTGAGGTTTCTAGTGTTCATGCCTCGGCTCATTCTGGTGTGGCACAGGTTGCAAACTACAATTCTTTTGTCGTCCGCACTTTCCTTAAAAACACGCCATACCGCGGAACACCTACCCCTTGGCAAGGGAGATTTACGCAAGGGGGTGCTCCGTGGAACATTTGCGGGCCGGTTTGGTGCGGTCCGCCTTCTTTCTGTAGCCACACCACTGCCTCTTCCAGCCTGTTGCGGTGCTGCAGATGGCTCACCCTCAGGACTGCTGTCATCGCTCGGCTCTACACCTTCCCAGGTGGGGTCAGTCACCTCATCGTCCACCAAGTCCTCCTCCACTTCCTCACTCTGATCATCCTCCCCATGTCTTGATCCCACCACATACTCAGTCATTGACAACTGTATAACATTCTCCTCAACAAGGTCTTGAGACAGTAATAGTGGTTGATTTAATGGCAACTGTGTCTCATCATCATCATCATCATCATCCACTACTTCCTTTGACCTTAAATGCCGTTCACATCTGTCATCTTCTTGTGATTGGGTACCCTCTAGAGGTTGTGAATCAGGGCACAAGATGTCATGTTCCTCTGCAAGCGTGCTTGGAGAGAGGGTCAAATGAAGGATTGGTGATGAGACGAGCTCCTCACTATATCCCAGTGTGGGATCACTTCTTTGACCAGACCGTGTATGGTGGGAGGAAGGATGATCAGAGTGAGGATTATGTTGACCAGACTCTTAGCTACTGAGAGTGGACTTGGTGGAAGACAGGGTGGTGCTTAACCGACTGGAAGCAGTATCAGCTGACATCCAACCGACCACCTGTTCACAGTGGTCGGACCTCGAGAGTGATGTCCTGCGACGCCCTGTAAAATGAGACATGAAGCTAGGTATGGTGGATGTCTTTCTTTCTTGTGCTCTGGCACCAGGCACAGTTTCTCCACGTCCTGACCCGCGCCCTGAACTATCAGGATCACGTCCACTTCCCCGTCCCTTTTTACCCGCCTTCTTCATCTTACACGGAATATGTGACTTTGATATTTTAGTTTGAAAACTTAACAGTATTTCTTCCTATTCTGCAACTGTGCAGAGTACACAGAATAGGCTGCTAAACTGCGGTGACGCACACTGAATGGAATATGTGACTTTGATATTTGAGTTTGAAGACTTTACAGTATTTCTTCCTATTCTGCAACTGTGCAGAGTACACAGAATAGGCTGCTAAACTGCGGTGACGCACACTGAATGGAATATGTGACTTTGATATTTGAGTTTGAAGACTTTACAGTATTTCTTCCTATTCTGCAATTGTGCAGAGTACACAGAATAGGCTGCTAAACTGCGGTGACGCACACTGAATATAATATGTGACTTTGATATTTTAGTTTGAAAACTTAACAGTATTTCTTCCTATTCTGCAACTGTGCAGAGTACACAGAATAGGCTGCTAAACTGCGGTGACGCACACTGAATATAATATGTGACTTTGATATTTTAGTTTGAAAACTTAACAGTATTTCTTCCTATTCTGCAACTGTGCAGAGTACACAGAATAGGCTGCTAAACTGCGGTGACGCACACTGAATGGAATATGTGACTTTGATATTTGAGTTTGAAGACTTTACAGTATTTCTTCCTATTCTGCAACTGTGCAGAGTACACAGAATAGGCTGCTAAACTGCGGTGACGCACACTGAATGGAATATGTGACTTTAATATTTGAGTTTCAAGACTTTACAGTATTTCTTCCTATTCTGCAACTGTGCACAGTACACAGAATAGGCTGCTAAACTGCGGCGACGCACACTGAATGGAATATGTGACTTTGATATTTGAGTTTGAAGACTTTACAGTATTTCTTCCTATTCTGCAACTGTGCAGAGTACACAGAATAGGCTGCTAAACTGTGGTGACGCACACTGAATGGAATATGTGACTTTAATATTTGAGTTTGAAGACTTTACAGTATTTCTTCCTATTCTGCAACTGTGCAGAGTACACAGAATAGGCTGCTAAACTGCGGTGACGCACACTGAATGGAATATGTGACTTTGATATTTGAGTTTGAAGACTTTACAGTATTTCTTCCTATTCTGCAACTGTGCAGAGTACACAGAATAGGCTGCTAAACTGCGGTGACGCACACTGAATATAATATGTGACTTTGATATTTTAGTTTGAAAACTTAACAGTATTTCTTCCTATTCTGCAACTGTGCAGAGTACACAGAATAGGCTGCTAAACTGCGGTGACGCACACTGAATGGAATATGTGACTTTAATATTTGAGTTTGAAAACTTAACAGTATTTCTTCCTATTCTGCAACTGTGCAGAGTACACAGAATAGGCTGCTAAACTGCGGTGACGCACATTGAATATAATATGTGACTTTGATATTTTAGTTTGAAAACTTAACAGTATTTCTTCCTATTCTGCAACTGTGCACAGTACACAGAATAGGCTGCTAAACTGCGGTGACACACACTGAATGGAATATGTGACTTTGATATTTGAGTTTGAAGACTTTACAGTATTTCTTCCTATTCTGCAACTGTGCAGAGTACACAGAATAGGCTGCTAAACTGCGGTGACGCACACTGAATGGAATATGTGACTTTAATATTTGAGTTTGAAGACTTTACAGTATTTCTTCCTATTCTGCAACTGTGCAGAGTACACAGAATAGGCTGCTAAACTGCGGTGACGCACACTGAATATAATATGTGACTTTGATATTTGAGTTTGAAAACTTAACAGTATTTCTTCCTATTCTGCAACTGTGCAGAGTACACAGAATAGGCTGCTAAACTGCGGTGACGCACACTGAATGGAATATGTGACTTTAATATTTGAGTTTGAAAACTTAACAGTATTTCTTCCTATTCTGCAACTGTGCAGAGTACACAGAATAGGCTGCTAAACTGCGGTGACGCACACTGAATATAATATGTGACTTTGATATTTGAGTTTGAAAACTTAACAGTATTTCTTCCTATTCTGCAACTGTGCAGAGTACACAGAATAGGCTGCTAACTGCGGTGACGCACACTGAATGGAATATGTGACTTTGATATTTTAGTTTGAAGACTTAACAGTATTTCTTCCTATTCTGCAACTCTGCACAGTACACAGAATGTGCTGCTAAACTGCGGCGAAGCACACTGAATGGAATATGTGACTTTGATATTTTAGTTTGAAGACTTAACAGTATTTCTTCCTATTCTGCAACTCTGCACAGTACACAGAATGTGCTGCTAAACTGCGGCGACGCACACTGAATGGAATATGTGACTTTGATATTTTAGTTTGAAGACTTAACAGAATGTGCTCTAATCTGCAACTTTGCACACTAAACAGAATGTGCTCTAATCTGCAACTTTGCACACTAAACAGAATGTGCTCTAATCTGCCACTTTGCACACTAAACAGAATGTGCTCTAATCTGCAACTTTGCACACTAAACAGAATGTGCTCTAATCTGCCACTTTGCACACTACACAGAATGTGCTCTAATCTGCAACTTTGCACACTAAACAGAATATATGAAATTTTTTTTTTTTTTTTCCCCCACACAAAATAACCTGCTGCCCCCACACACAGTAGTCCTAAAAAGGACTTTTGGTTCTTTTTTTTTCACAATTTTGCTTTTTTTCTCCCTACACTGACTTTCCCTTCCTATCCTCAGCTCTCCCTGGCTAAGACTGAGCCGAACTCGCTGGTCAGGTGCTATACAGCACCCGACCACGGGTTCTGGCCAGCCAATCAGTGTAATGCCAGCAGCCAACATGGCTGCTGGCATTACACCGATGTCAGAGCCTCCCTGCACGTTTATTGGCTGCGCAGCAGCCGCAAAACGTGCGGGGAGGAGACCCGAACATGGCGGGCGAGCACATGCGGTACTCGTACGAGTACCGCCATGTGCCGAGCAGAGCGATGCTCGAGCCGATCCGAGCATCGGCCGAGCATGCTCGCTCAACACTAATAATAACGAATTGACGCGCACAATTTGTGTTTGTGGGCATGGTTATGTAGGAGTGGTTAGGATTAGCAAATCTGTCTTAGTGGAGTAGCATATGCGTCTAATGCAGGAAGTGATATTGTGAACAATATTATACGTCTGTGTGGTGGTAGTGCAAATGCTATATTTTGTGAGCAAATTAAGAAATTTTGATGCACAATTCAAGATTCTTTTGGTAAACGGCTTCCTGGATTACAACTTGAGCAATAAGTATTTGCGCAGGTTAAAATCGCTATTTCACGTTTAGTGCTTGAAAACGTTCCACCATAAAATTTCTATTTGAATCTATGCAAGTTTTAATTTCCCCAATAATGTGCAATTGGTTCAATCTAGAATTGTTCATTCCTTATTATTCTGCATAAGGCTTGAACATTTTTTTACACACCTATGTAGATTTAACCTTTAAGTGCCAGAGGGGAACGCAATGCATTGTAAAGCATACCCCTTTGGCACTCAAAGGGTTAAAGGCACAGAATATGAATGGTAGATTTCTTGTTATGCCCAAAGCGCAGCGCAGTAATTATGGGGAAAACCAATTTAACTATTCTGGGGAAATAAAGATTTTAAGGGGTTAAAAGTCCCATTTGAATCAATGAGAATACATTTTCATCCCAAATGATGATTTAACCCACTTTCATTTGTGCCTATGGCCTTAAGAGTAATGAGGTTGTTCTCTTTGTAACTTCCATGAATCAATGAATCAGAATAGAAGACATCTCCAGTAACTCCTTAAGGAAAGTCATGATGAAGTATACCCACAGACTAGTCTGCCATGTCTGAGTAACATGAGTCATTTCCTGTTCATGGATCTCCATGTAATATTTTCTGTATACTTGGCTATTCACTTATCACATATGGGTTTCTTTCTGTGATGCAACTTACAACAGCACCAGACACTCAACGTTTTTAATGTTTTCCTACGGATGATCTTTAATGTACTTTAAAGTACTTTTTGCCATTAGTAAAATTGTGTAAATATGTCATAAGAGTGAAAATGTAATCTGTGAGGAAGGATGACTAAACTATTTTCCCAGCAGGCTGTGGGCTAACTGGACCACTTGTAGGCTCATCTACTTTGCTCCTATGTGCAAAAGCTTCTCTGTGTTCTAATCCATATACACCTGAAGTGGACAGCACAGGAACACCCACCACAGTTTAAATGAACACCATTTCTCTCCTTCTACTTGTTTCTCAGGCACATTCAAACAGAGCCAGATTAAAACTCCATAGGGTCCTAGGCAGGATCCCAAATTGGAGCCCCCCGGTGACGCACACTGAATGGAATATGTGACTTTAATATTTGAGTTTGAAAACTTAACAGTATTTCTTCCTATTCTGCAACTGTGCAGAGTACACAGAATAGGCTGCTAAACTGCGGTGACGCACACTGAATATAATATGTGACTTTGATATTTTAGTTTGAAAACTTAACAGTATTTCTTCCTATTCTGCAACTGTGCACAGTACACAGAATAGGCTGCTAAACTGCGGTGACGCACACTGAATGGAATATGTGACTTTGATATTTGAGTTTGAAGACTTTACAGTATTTCTTCCTATTCTGCAACTGTGCAGAGTACACAGAATAGGCTGCTAAACTGCGGTGACGCACACTGAATGGAATATGTGACTTTAATATTTGAGTTTGAAGACTTTACAGTATTTCTTCCTATTCTGCAACTGTGCAGAGTACACAGAATAGGCTGCTAAACTGCGGTGACGCACACTGAATGGAATATGTGACTTTGATATTTGAGTTTGAAGACTTTACAGTATTTCTTCCTATTCTGCAACTGTGCAGAGTACACAGAATAGGCTGCTAAACTGCGGTGACGCACACTGAATATAATATGTGACTTTGATATTTTAGTTTGAAAACTTAACAGTATTTCTTCCTATTCTGCAACTGTGCAGAGTACACAGAATAGGCTGCTAAACTGCGGTGACGCACACTGAATGGAATATGTGACTTTAATATTTGAGTTTGAAAACTTAACAGTATTTCTTCCTATTCTGCAACTGTGCAGAGTACACAGAATAGGCTGCTAACCTGCGGTGACGCACACTGAATATAATATGTGACTTTGATATTTTAGTTTGAAAACTTAACAGTATTTCTTCCTATTCTGCAACTGTGCAGAGTACACAGAATAGGCTGCTAAACTGCGGTGACGCACACTGAATGGAATATGTGACTTTGATATTTGAGTTTGAAGACTTTACAGTATTTCTTCCTATTCTGCAACTGTGCAGAGTACACAGAATAGGCTGCTAAACTGCGGTGACGCACACTGAATGGAATATGTGACTTTAATATTTGAGATTGAAGACTTTACAGTATTTCTTCCTATTCTGCAACTGTGCAGAGTACACAGAATAGGCTGCTAAACTGCGGTGACGCACACTGAATATAATTAGTGTTGAGCGAGCACCCCGATGCTCGGGTGCTCTGACCGAGCACCCCCTGAGGCTCGAGTGCTCGGCCGAGCACCCGAGCCCCATTGAAATGAATGGGGCGACACCAGGCACCCCCTGCTCTGATGAGGGGAGGGTGCCTGGTCAATGCCCCCTTCATCTCCGCTATGCCCCCTTCATCTCCGAATGCCCCCTTCAGCTCCGCAATGTCCCCCTTCAGCTCCGCTATGCCCCTCTTCCACAATGTGCCCCTTCATCTCCGCTATGCCCCTCTTCCACAATGTGCCCCTTCATCTCCGCTATGCCCCTCTTCCACAATGTCCCCCTTCATCTCCTCTATGCCATAGAGGAGATGAAGTGGGACATTGTGGAAGAGGGGCATAGCGGAGATGAAGGGGCACATTGTGGAAGAGGGGCACATTGTGGAAGACGGGCATAGCGGAGATGAAGGGGGACATTGTGGAAGAGGGGCATAGAGTCTATGCCCCTCTTCCACAATGTCCCCCTTCATCTCCGCAATGCCCCCTTCATCTCCGCAATGCCCCCGTACCTCCAGTCCCTGGTGGTCCAGCGGAGCGTCTTCGGATCTGTGCCTCTTCCGGCACAGATCCCCGCCACCCGAACATGGCGGGAGAGCACATGGCGGTACTCGACGAGTACCGCCATGTGCCGAGCAGAGCGATGCTCGAGCCGATCCGAGCATCGGCCGAGCACGCTCGCTCATCACTAAATATAATATGTGACTTTGATATTTGAGTTTGAAAACTTAACAGTATTTCTTCCTATTCTGCAACTGTGCAGAGTACACAGAATAGGCTGCTAAACTGCGGTGACGCACACTGAATGGAATATGTGACTTTAATATTTGAGTTTGAAAACTTAACAGTATTTCTTCCTATTCTGCAACTGTGCAGAGTACACAGAATAGGCTGCTAAACTGCGGTGACGCACACTGAATATAATATGTGACTTTGATATTTTAGTTTGAAAACTTAACAGTATTTCTTCCTATTCTGCAACTGTGCAGAGTACACAGAATAGGCTGCTAAACTGCGGTGACGCACACTGAATGGAATATGTGACTTTGATATTTTAGTTTGAAGACTTAACAGTATTTCTTCCTATTCTGCAACTCTGCACAGTACACAGAATGTGCTGCTAAACTGCGGCGAAGCACACTGAATGGAATATGTGACTTTGATATTTTAGTTTGAAGACTTAACAGTATTTCTTCCTATTCTGCAACTCTGCACAGTACACAGAATGTGTTGCTAAACTGCGGTGACGCACACTGAATGGAATATGTGACTTTGATATTTTAGTTTGAAGACTTAACAGAATGTGCTCTAATCTGCAACTTTGCACACTAAACAGAATGTGCTCTAATCTGCAACTTTGCACACTAAACAGAATGTGCTCTAATCTGCCACTTTGCACACTAAACAGAATGTGCTCTAATCTGCAACTTTGCACACTAAACAGAATGTGCTCTAATCTGCCACTTTGCACACTACACAGAATGTGCTCTAATCTGCAACTTTGCACACTAAACAGAATATATGAAATTTTTTTTTTTTTTTCCCCCCACACAAAATAACCTGCTGCCCCCACACACAGTAGTCCTAAAAAGGACTTTTGGTTCTTTTTTTTTCACAATTTTGCTTTTTTTCTCCCTACACTGACTTTCCCTTCCTATCCTCAGCTCTCCCTGGCTAAGACTGAGCCGAACTCGCTGGTCAGGTGCTATACAGCACCCGACCACGGGTTCTGGCCAGCCAATCAGTGTAATGCCAGCAGCCAACATGGCTGCTGGCATTACACTGATGTCAGAGCCTCCCTGCACGTTTATTGGCTGCGCAGCAGCCGCAAAACGTGCGGGGAGGAGACCCGAACATGGCGGGCGAGCACATGCGGTACTCGTACGAGTACCGCCATGTGCCGAGCAGAGCGATGCTCGAGCCGATCCGAGCATCGGCCGAGCATGCTCGCTCAACACTAATAATAACGAATTGACGCGCACAATTTGTGTTTGTGGGCATGGTCATGTAGGAGTGGTTAGGATTAGCAAATCTGTCTTAGTGGAGTAGCATATGCGTCTAATGCAGGAAGTGATATTGTGAACAATATTATACGTCTGTGTGGTGGTAGTGCAAATGCTATATTTTGTGAGCAAATTAAGAAATTTTGATGCACAATTCAAGATTCTTTTGGTAAACGGCTTCCTGGATTACAACTTGAGCAATAAGTATTTGCGCAGGTTAAAATCGCTATTTCACGTTTAGTGCTTGAAAACGTTCCACCATAAAATTTCTATTTGAATCTATGCAAGTTTTAATTTCCCCAATAATGTGCAATTGGTTCAATCTAGAATTGTTCATTCCTTATTATTCTGCATAAGGCTTGAACATTTTTTTACACACCTATGTAGATTTAACCTTTAAGTGCCAGAGGGGAACGCAATGCATTGTAAAGCATACCCCTTTGGCACTCAAAGGGTTAAAGGCACAGAATATGAATGGTAGATTTCTTGTTATGCCCAAAGCGCAGCGCAGTAATTATGGGGAAAACCAATTTAACTATTCTGGGGAAATAAAGATTTTAAGGGGTTAAAAGTCCCATTTGAATCAATGAGAATACATTTTCATCCCAAATGATGATTTAACCCACTTTCATTTGTGCCTATGGCCTTAAGAGTAATGAGGTTGTTCTCTTTGTAACTTCCATGAATCAATGAATCAGAATAGAAGACATCTCCAGTAACTCCTTAAGGAAAGTCATGATGAAGTATACCCACAGACTAGTCTGCCATGTCTGAGTAACATGAGTCATTTCCTGTTCATGGATCTCCATGTAATATTTTCTGTATACTTGGCTATTCACTTATCACATATGGGTTTCTTTCTGTGATGCAACTTACAACAGCACCAGACACTCAACGTTTTTAATGTTTTCCTACGGATGATCTTTAATGTACTTTAAAGTACTTTTTGCCATTAGTAAAATTGTGTAAATATGTCATAAGAGTGAAAATGTAATCTGTGAGGAAGGATGACTAAACTATTTTCCCAGCAGGCTGTGGGCTAACTGGACCACTTGTAGGCTCATCTACTTTGCTCCTATGTGCAAAAGCTTCTCTGTGTTCTAATCCATATACACCTGAAGTGGACAGCACAGGAACACCCACCACAGTTTAAATGAACACCATTTCTCTCCTTCTACTTGTTTCTCAGGCACATTCAAACAGAGCCAGATTAAAACTCCATAGGGTCCTAGGCAGGATCCCAAATTGGAGCCCCCCGGTGACGCACACTGAATGGAATATGTGACTTTAATATTTGAGTTTGAAAACTTAACAGTATTTCTTCCTATTCTGCAACTGTGCAGAGTACACAGAATAGGCTGCTAAACTGCGGTGACGCACACTGAATATAATATGTGACTTTGATATTTTAGTTTGAAAACTTAACAGTATTTCTTCCTATTCTGCAACTGTGCACAGTACACAGAATAGGCTGCTAAACTGCGGTGACGCACACTGAATGGAATATGTGACTTTGATATTTGAGTTTGAAGACTTTACAGTATTTCTTCCTATTCTGCAACTGTGCAGAGTACACAGAATAGGCTGCTAAACTGCGGTGACGCACACTGAATGGAATATGTGACTTTAATATTTGAGTTTGAAGACTTTACAGTATTTCTTCCTATTCTGCAACTGTGCAGAGTACACAGAATAGGCTGCTAAACTGCGGTGACGCACACTGAATGGAATATGTGACTTTGATATTTGAGTTTGAAGACTTTACAGTATTTCTTCCTATTCTGCAACTGTGCAGAGTACACAGAATAGGCTGCTAAACTGCGGTGACGCACACTGAATATAATATGTGACTTTGATATTTTAGTTTGAAAACTTAACAGTATTTCTTCCTATTCTGCAACTGTGCAGAGTACACAGAATAGGCTGCTAAACTGCGGTGACGCACACTGAATATAATATGTGACTTTGATATTTTAGTTTGAAAACTTAACAGTATTTCTTCCTATTCTGCAACTGTGCAGAGTACACAGAATAGGCTGCTAAACTGAGGTGACGCACACTGAATGGAATATGTGACTTTGATATTTGAGTTTGAAGACTTTACAGTATTTCTTCCTATTCTGCAACTGTGCAGAGTACACAGAATAGGCTGCTAAACTGCGGTGACGCACACTGAATGGAATATGTGACTTTAATATTTGAGTTTGAAGACTTTACAGTATTTCTTCCTATTCTGCAACTGTGCAGAGTACACAGAATAGGCTGCTAAACTGCGGTGACGCACACTGAATATAATTAGTGTTGAGCGAGCACCCCGATGCTCGGGTGCTCGGGTGCTCTGACCGAGCACCCCCTGAGGCTCGAGTGCTCGGCCGAGCACCCGAGCCCCATTGAAATGAATGGGGCGACACCAGGCACCCCCTGCTCTGATGAGGGGAGGGTGCCTGGTCAATGCCCCCTTCATCTCCGCTATGCCCCCTTCATCTCCGAATGCCCCCTTCAGCTCCGCAATGTCCCCCTTCAGCTCCGCTATGCCCCTCTTCCACAATGTGCCCCTTCATCTCCGCTATGCCCCTCTTCCACAATGTGCCCCTTCATCTCCGCTATGCCCCTCTTCCACAATGTCCCCCTTCATCTCCTCTATGCCATAGAGGAGATGAAGGGGGACATTGTGGAAGAGGGGCATAGCGGAGATGAAGGGGCACATTGTGGAAGAGGGGCACATTGTGGAAGACGGGCATAGCGGAGATGAAGGGGGACATTGTGGAAGAGGGGCATAGAGTCTATGCCCCTCTTCCACAATGTCCCCCTTCATCTCCGCAATGCCCCCTTCATCTCCGCAATGCCCCCGTACCTCCAGTCCCTGGTGGTCCAGCGAAGCGTCTTCGGATCTGTGCCTCTTCCGGCACAGATCCCCGCCACCCGAACATGGCGGGAGAGCACATGGCGGTACTCGACGAGTACCGCCATGTGCCGAGCAGAGCGATGCTCGAGCCGATCCGAGCATCGGCCGAGCACGCTCGCTCATCACTAAATATAATATGTGACTTTGATATTTGAGTTTGAAAACTTAACAGTATTTCTTCCTATTCTGCAACTGTGCAGAGTACACAGAATAGGCTGCTAAACTGCGGTGACGCACACTGAATGGAATATGTGACTTTAATATTTGAGTTTGAAAACTTAACAGTATTTCTTCCTATTCTGCAACTGTGCAGAGTACACAGAATAGGCTGCTAAACTGCGGTGACGCACACTGAATATAATATGTGACTTTGATATTTGAGTTTGAAAACTTAACAGTATTTCTTCCTATTCTGCAACTGTGCAGAGTACACAGAATAGGCTGCTAAACTGCGGTGACGCACACTGAATGGAATATGTGACTTTGATATTTTAGTTTGAAGACTTAACAGTATTTCTTCCTATTCTGCAACTCTGCACAGTACACAGAATGTGCTGCTAAACTGCGGCGAAGCACACTGAATGGAATATGTGACTTTGATATTTTAGTTTGAAGACTTAACAGTATTTCTTCCTATTCTGCAACTCTGCACAGTACACAGAATGTGCTGCTAAACTGCGGTGACGCACACTGAATGGAATATGTGACTTTGATATTTTAGTTTGAAGACTTAACAGAATGTGCTCTAATCTGCAACTTTGCACACTAAACAGAATGTGCTCTAATCTGCAACTTTGCACACTAAACAGAATGTGCTCTAATCTGCCACTTTGCACACTAAACAGAATGTGCTCTAATCTGCAACTTTGCACACTAAACAGAATGTGCTCTAATCTGCCACTTTGCACACTACACAGAATGTGCTCTAATCTGCAACTTTG
The DNA here is from genome assembly GCA_037306005.1 of Rhinophrynus dorsalis. Lineage (NCBI taxonomy): Eukaryota > Metazoa > Chordata > Amphibia > Anura > Rhinophrynidae > Rhinophrynus > Rhinophrynus dorsalis. The sequence continues at coordinate 368,883,138 of CM074721.1, forward strand.
CACACTAAACAGAATATATGAAATTTTTTTTTTTTTTCCCCCCACACAAAATAACCTGCTGCCCCCACACACAGTAGTCCTAAAAAGGACTTTTGGTTCTTTTTTTTTCACAATTTTGCTTTTTTTCTCCCTACACTGACTTTCCCTTCCTATCCTCAGCTCTCCCTGGCTAAGACTGAGCCGAACTCGCTGGTCAGGTGCTATACAGCACCCGACCACGGGTTCTGGCCAGCCAATCAGTGTAATGCCTGCAGCCAACATGGCTGCTGGCATTACACTGATGTCAGAGCCTCCCTGCACGTTTATTGGCTGCGCAGCAGCCGCAAAACGTGCGGGGAGGAGACCCGAACATGGCGGGCGAGCACATGCGGTACTCGTACGAGTACCGCCATGTGCCGAGCAGAGCGATGCTCGAGCCGATCCGAGCATCGGCCGAGCATGCTCGCTCAACACTAATAATAACGAATTGACGCGCACAATTTGTGTTTGTGGGCATGGTCATGTAGGAGTGGTTAGGATTAGCGAATCTGTCTTAGTGGAGTAGCATATGCGTCTAATGCAGGAAGTGATATTGTGAACAATATTATACGTCTGTGTGGTGGTAGTGCAAATGCTATATTTTGTGAGCAAATTAAGAAATTTTGATGCACAATTCAAGATTCTTTTGGTAAACGGCTTCCTGGATTACAACTTGAGCAATAAGTATTTGCGCAGGTTAAAATCGCTATTTCACGTTTAGTGCTTGAAAACGTTCCACCATAAAATTTCTATTTGAATCTATGCAAGTTTTAATTTCCCCAATAATGTGCAATTGGTTTAATCTAGAATTGTTCATTCCTTATTATTCTGCATAAGGCTTGAACATTTTTTTACACACCTATGTAGATTTAACCTTTAAGTGCCAGAGGGGAACGCAATGCATTGTAAAGCATACCCCTTTGGCACTCAAAGGGTTAAAGGCACAGAATATGAATGGTAGATTTCTTGTTATGCCCAAAGCGCAGCGCAGTAATTATGGGGAAAACCAATTTAACTATTCTGGGGAAATAAAGATTTTAAGGGGTTAAAAGTCCCATTTGAATCAATGAGAATACATTTTCATCCCAAATGATGATTTAACCCACTTTCATTTGTGCCTATGGCCTTAAGAGTAATGAGGTTGTTCTCTTTGTAACTTCCATGAATCAATGAATCAGAATAGAAGACATCTCCAGTAACTCCTTAAGGAAAGTCATGATGAAGTATACCCACAGACTAGTCTGCCATGTTTGAGTAACATGAGTCATTTCCTGTTCATGGATCTCCATGTAATATTTTCTGTATACTTGGCTATTCACTTATCACATATGGGTTTCTTTCTGTGATGCAACTTACAACAGCACCAGACACTCAACGTTTTTAATGTTTTCCTACGGATGATCTTTAATGTACTTTAAAGTACTTTTTGCCATTAGTAAAATTGTGTAAATATGTCATAAGAGTGAAAATGTAATCTGTGAGGAAGGATGACTAAACTATTTTCCCAGCAGGCTGTGGGCTAACTGGACCACTTGTAGGCTCATCTACTTTGCTCCTATGTGCAAAAGCTTCTCTGTGTTCTAATCCATATACACCTGAAGTGGACAGCACAGGAACACCCACCACAGTTTAAATGAACACCATTTCTCTCCTTCTACTTGTTTCTCAGGCACATTCAAACAGAGCCAGATTAAAACTCCATAGGGTCCTAGGCAGGATCCCAAATTGGAGCCCCCCTAAACCAGTTTGCCTCCTCCCATTTGCCGCAGATGTTTAAACTAGTACCAAAATAATTAAAGATAAAAGGGATGCTTCAACCCCTTCTATGCCAGAGAGGTCACCAAGGCATTGCAAAGCAATGAGTTGCATTAGGTACCTCTCTGGCATTCAAGGGGTTAAATATATTAAAAAAAAAAAAAGTACAAAAGAACTTAGAACTGACATTTGTCACAACACAAGAAATTGAAATGGACTACATAACATTAGTGACACCACAGAGCTTAGACTTTAAATAGGGCTTAACTACTGACACCACATTGCCACTCTGGCACTCAAAGAATCAAATCACTTAATTTTATAGGCTCCTCCACACTGCTTGGAGGTTACTGTACAAAAAGCCAGCACATTTGTTCCTCAATTGTACACTGGGCAAAAATTAGTTTTCATTATGGGATCAAATTAACAAGTGACCAGCTCTTTGTACAGTCATTTCTACACAACATTGCTTTATTCATTGAGGATTCTATCTGATATGTATAAACACATACACAGTATCCTGCTGAAATGACGCCATGTATTTGGCGAGCATGTGAGAGGTGCATTAAAAATGTCACTGTACTGAAAATGGCAATATCAGAATATTGCTTGCATCAAAAGGGCGACATTCTGATATCGCAAGCTTAATTATGTGGCTTTATTTATCACACAAACGAGCAAGGTATAGAAGCTGTGGTCCAGCCTCTCAGAAGACAGACACTGAGGACATGGGAGAAAAGACAGTGGAAGAGACATTTCTAACGCGCCTTTCTCATCAATAGGATACCACCAGCCATGTCCGGTAGAAAGGGAGTACTGTTAATCTATATCTGTCATGTGTTCAGTCTCTGTCTGTGCTGGTATTTTATGCACCTCTATCCTATGTAATTTAATCTTTCAGCCTGCCTGGACCCAGCTCTGACTACATACCTTCTTTTCTTCCCTTGACTTAGCACCCACTGTCACTGGGCAGCTGAGAATGATGGGACTTGTAGTCACTCAGGCCGCACTAGCAGGTGCGATGCCAGGAAGTGAACACAAGACAAATCAACATTGCGTTCAGAAACCAAACGGCAACAGCCTCCTCCAGTCTCTGACTTCCTGGAATTGCGCCTCTGGTGAGGTTTGAGTGGCTACAAATACCATATATCTCAGCTGCATAAAATACCAGTGGCTGGACCGCAGCTTCTATACTTTGCTTGTTTCAGTGTTATAAATCAAGCGACCAGGGCCGGCCCAAGACATTGTGATGCCTGGGTCCAAGGATGAGATGTGTGTGTGTGTTTGTGTAAGCCATTTACATGTTTAGTATCTGGGTCCCCCCCAGCATCAACAAGGTTACCCTATAACATAAAAACTATCATATACAAACAAACTGTATGACAGGCTTAACTCCACTGCAACTAACCATATCAAATACTTCCCCTTTAGTTCAGGGGTGGGGTGCTGTAAAATGCTTATCAAATCATGATTCTGTGAGTTTCTGTGACAGCTCTTTCATGCAGCAGCTGATATTTACATCTAATGGTTTTCTGTTAGAATTGCTTTTAAAAACGGAGCAGAGGGACACAACTTTAAAAGTTTTTTTTTTTTATCAGAAAACAAAATGTAGTAAATCCCAGGCATGGCACGGAGAGCATATGTTGTCACTGGAACTCAGTTAAAAGTTTCACAGCCAGCTACTATAGTAAATTAATGCTTTGTGTGCCAGAATGGGTGTGCGGAACAATGCTTTGCACACGCCTCTTGCACTTAAAGAGTCAACAAAGGTTTATCCACCTCTGTCTTAGACAGTGGAAAATGTCTCAGCCAGCCCAGTTTCGTAACTTCTAAGCTACCTAACCCACAGACCAGATTGCAATTTCACATTTATATTTGATATTAATGCAACATGGTTTGAATAAACTACCAACCTTAGCCATAACAAGAATGTGCTCACAGATTAGAACTGGGATAGTGATATATATGTGTGTGTAACTGTTGCTTAGCCAGTCCTCTGCACCCTTATTCCTTGATCATGGAGCACTGATCCTCATGTGCTGCTCAGTGTACAGCCGGGTAACCAGTGGGTCCCTGAGACAGGACATTGGCTTGTACACACAAATCAAATAGTACAGTCTCTCACAGTTTGAATTGCAGATGAACTGGTTTGAAGCAGCTTGGTGCCTTCCTCCCACCATCATTAGAATTTGGCACCAGGCCTGCACAATATGATGTAGATGCTTCCAAGGCTGTGACCCTAGAACGCTAGGGTAAGATGGAGGCAACAGACCACGGATAAAGCAACAGATGTCTGGTAGTACGGATCGATACAGGAGACGGACCACCACACTACAGCTGGCTCTAGACCCTGTAGGACACAATGGTACAGTAAGGCAGGGCGAGATAGTAAACCGGCCCTAGAACTCTAGGGTGATAGCGAGGTTCAACTAAGGTGATAACGTGCCAGGTGAATATGCCTATAACCATCAACCAGGAGTGAGCACAGCCAGTGACAGCGGATAAACCAGACATGTCAGCAATGTGAACGAGTAACTCAGCGCGGCTGTTGACAGCACGGAAACCGGTACTCCGTATGTGTAAAACCGCCACAGAGGCAGTAGAAGCCAGTACGCTACTGTAACAGAAGTGGGTGCTCAGCCAATCAAGCCAGCAACGAAAGCGGGTTCTCAGCCAGTCCAGTCAGCAACAGATGCAGGTTCTCAGCCAGTCCGATCAGCAATGGAAGCGGGTTCTCAGCCAGTCCAGTCAGCAACGGATGTGGGTTCTCAGCCAGTCTGGTCAGCAACAGATGCGGCAGTCGATCAGGATACAGAGAAGCATCGTCAGGTTGGCCAGGTCATACACCAACAGAGAAACAGCAGTAACTAGCGCTAGGTTCAGGTACACCACGAAAGGGTGCCCAACTAACGACATGACAGGGTATAAAAGGGCTGACCCTGGGTGGAGTCAGGTCCTGGGACCAATAAGAATCCAGCATCAGAAACAAGGAAGTAGTAATGTTGCCACACTACAACAAGGATCACCGTGCATCCCAATCAGCTGATAAGTCAAGTTTAAACATAAAGTCCAATGTTGACTAGCTACCCTGATTCATTCCCAAACAAAGTGAAGCTCACAGCCAGTCCAAGACCCCAAAGTATCAAATATGTTGACATACATCTATTTATATGTATATACCCAAAAATAACTGTCACACCTTGTATGTGTTTCGAGTTTTGGCGAGCTACAGCACAGGACACAGGAGCAGAGGCTAGAGATAGAGTGAGAGAGAGAGGGAGAGAGAGAGAGACACTCATACAAAGGTGCATGATAGAAGGAGTTTGGAGACATCTGCATTTAAATATACACATATCACACTTTTGCAGATATTCCATATACCCATACAAACAAAAAAACACACACACATACTTTTTTGGTTTATTATACACCACACATATTTATATGTTTTTTGACAGTATAAATCAGCGAGTGACAGAGTGACAAAGAGTGAGTGGGATCGGGTGTGTCTGTGAGGGCCTGTGTGAGTGCCTGGACATGATGTTGAGGATAGAAAGACAGGAGAGAGGGATGGGGAGAGTGGTTGAAGAGAAGGAAGGTCCGGAGGGCATCCCTGGTAAGGGTAGGAGTGGAAGAGGGAAGTCCGTGGGAAGAAGCAGGACCCGGTCTAGAAGAGGCACATGCAGGACAGGGATAGAAATGTCAGTGGGACGAGGGGTACCTGTCGGGGAGCACCATACACAGTCAGGGACAGTGCAGGCAAGACATTCTGGCCACAGTTCTGACACCTCGCAGGCCGGAGCTAAGGAGGAGAGGCTCAGGAATCCTCGGTACACTGATGAGGAGAACAGGGCCGTTATGGAGGCTATCTTGGAGAGTGAGAGCATCCTCTTTTCAAGGGAGAGGGTCCTTGGCCTGGCTGCGAGGAGGAAGGCCACCTGGAACCAAGTCTGCAGCAGGATGAATGCAGTGGTCACCTGCAGACGGACCTTGGACTCCGTCAAGAAAAGATGGGGCGACTGCAAGAGAGTGGTCAAGAAGAAGGTGGGGGGAGGTTGCCCTGAACGCCCGAGGCACTGGAGGTCATCCCCCTGCCCACATCACCTTCAGCAGCTTGGAGGAGATGCTGTGGCAGCCACAGCTGTTGAAGGGGTCCCTGGAGGATCAGACACTGGGGAAGAAAGCAGCTTCCACACTACCGGTAAGTGCATCATCACATAACCACACACCACATCAACAGACACAACCATCACACACACAGTTACACCTCAACACATGGCCATCATTGATCCACACAACTGCACCAACACAGCGCCCTGAGGGTTCAAACAAGGACACAATACAAGCATAAATGGCAAGTTTCAACCTGGCCCAATCCTGTCCAAGTCCCAGTTCAACCGTCTTTTTGCTGTGCTGATTAGACACAATCCACACAACCACGCTTCACAAAACATTGTCTGTTAAAGATCATTACTGTTCCTCCACAATATCACCCATGTACACACAGGGATGTCAACACATAACCCCTTGAATGCTAGAGGGATCATCTATGCATCACTCAACAATGCATTGGCAACCCCTCTGGTACTCAGAGGGTTAACTGACAACAAAGACACGGGTTACAATTAAATGATCCACAGGGACATTCACTAAGAGGGGAAAAAGAGATGATGAAGTGAAGTTAACCCTTCCATACCATCACTTCACCAATTCCCATGTTAGTCTAGGGAGACTATTCAATAACATGTTTCAAATTTTTGAGGTCTCAATGTATAGACGCCATAAAAAACATTGGAAATGGAGAAATTATATCACTGGAGATGTCATCCTCGTTTCCACATCACCTCCACTTCATCGGGTCTTCATCATTGCTCACTGAATCACAAAAAGGATCACACATCACAGTGCTAATGAGACTAACTGGGTGTATGTGTAACACACCTTAAAATAGCCAACACTGTTGAATTAAATGATAACCAAGTAGGTCTTTGTGTTGTGTATGCAATCATTTGCTCTCACTTGAACTGTTATATCAAATATTTGGTTCTCCCATGGATCCTCAGTGGTGATGGCATGGATGGATGTTAGACTATCCACTATTTGCAGGATACACTTGGGAACCAACTATTAACCACTGTAAGTTGCTCACCAACAGGCCACAATTGAGGGATATCTCTGATTCAGCACAGCTGGGTCACTAAAAAAGATGGAGCTACCGATCAACAGAACAACAGGCCTAAATCAGAGAAATCCTTCACTACTGACCTGATTGGTGACCTTGAAGACTTAACTTGGACAGATCTCATGTACAGGATCCTGTCAAGTTCATCAATCTGTGATTGCCAGGGTTGTATACCATGCATCACAACACATTGCATAAGATACCATCATGACACTCAGAGATTCATAGGTCAATTACATCATCTTGCATTCATTCTGTCATTCCTTACATTACTAATCACACCATGTCATTTCCCCACATAGCATACAGGTCTGCAGGAGCAAGAGGAGGGGACCAGAAGGTGGTCACCAACCCCACCATCTCCGTAATCTCCACCAGCTGCACCTGCTCTACCAGCTCCACCTGCTCCACAAACTGCCCCAACTCCACCTGCTACACAGGAATAAAGACCCACCCCCTATAGCAACTAGATGCACCAGGAGAGGTGGATGCAGTCGTCCACCTATGGACGGTATTACACTGCACCACCACCACCAGGAAGGCACTGGATGCCGGAAACTGTGCCTACACCACAATTTGGGACATATGGTGCTGCAGGAAGACAACAGCTGCCATCCTGGATGGCTCCCCAGCACAGCCCCAGGTATGATCCAAGGTGGGATGGACTCAGCTACCAGTGGCTATGGCATGACCCGTGGCCACCAGATTATGAACACCTGGGCCTGATTGGGGATACCCAGCGCCCTCAACCAAGGGATGATTTCAGACCACCACCAGAGAGATCCGGGGCCAGCTCTGAATCCTTGGATGTGGTGGGGACACAGTCTTTAACAGCAGCAGCCTCTCCACCAGCAGCAGCCTCTCCACCAGCAAAAGCATGGAGAGGGAGTGCCTGGTGCTCCAGAGGAGGCAGCTGTGGGAATTCCAGAGGACCAACAGATAGGAGGTTGCAACAGGATTCCTTGAGGAACACAGGGACCCTTCATGCCCTGGAGGCACAACATACTGTACTGATCACTGAGCTGTGCAAGTACAGAATCTGCATGATGGACATTATGGGGCAGCTGACTGCTGAGCTGCACAAAGCTGGGGAGAGTCCTGTTGCGGCAGCTGTGAATCTGCAGGCAGGTGTTCCAGGTGGGGATGGGCTCCTGTGTGGCTCTTTAGCCAGAGTCTCCTCACTTGCAACAGATGAAGTCTATTGATCAGGTGTGTTTGGGAGTTGCCAGTGTTCCCTAGCCCTCGCAGCCTTCTCCTCAGGCTTCTCATCAATAGGTATGCGAACATACTTATTGTTCTTTCTCTGTCTCTCTCTCTCTCTCTGTCTGTCTCACTCTGTCTGTCTCACTCTCTCGCTCTGTCTCTCTCTCTCTGTGAGTGGTAAACACACCACATGTGAGTATGGCGGGCTGTCCCTTTAAGACTGTGTTGTCCAGGTGTGGTCATGAGTTGAGAGATGACCAATGGGAAGGTGTTGTTGTCTAGGTAGTGCTTGCAAATGTGTTTGTGTTTTAAAATTTCCTGTGTTCTGATTGACGTGTCACTGTCAGTTGTCAGTGTGTCATTGTGTAGTGCAGGTTGTGTCTTGATCAGCTGATAATGTTGCACAGGTGAGCTTGGTTTGTATGGACAGGTGTACATGTTGTGTGTTAACCTCCATTGTTCTGTGCTATATTGTGATGTCTTGTGTTGGTCTACTTCTTGAAGGCCTTGTCCCTGTGGCGTTACTGGTCGTTGTGCCCAACATTTATTTGTGAGGCATGGACATTGTTTGTGTGTTATTTTGGCTTTGCAAGGGTTAATTTTGTCATTGGCATACTTGTGCTATATGTTGTGTGGACTTCTGTTTCTCTGTTTTAATTTATGCAACTTGTTTTTTTGGGTTTTTTTTTTTTTTTTTGCCGGTATGTGTTTTACAGCTAACAAAACTGGGTCTTAACTTTTGCACGTTAAATATATTGCTTTTTCTATCATTAGCAGTACTGCACTCCTTTAAATGGATTTGGAGAGCCTTGTTGCTTAAGTCTCAATGCAAGTAAGATTATCGGCCTTAATTATTTGAGAAGTGCCTTTAGCTGTTCATAAGACGGACCTTTAAATGGCTTACTGCACTTCCAAAACACCGGATGGTAGTTTTTTTTTTTTTCAATCGCCTGCCTTCAAATCTGGCTCTTAATATGATGTCAGTGAGGTGGCAGTATGGCTATATTATGTCCCAAATAGCGCACTCTGGAAAAACAGAGCTACAATTTATGATTAAAAACTTAGAGTTTCAGAGCAGTACACTTTTCTAAAAACTTAAATGGTATAGAGTATTTCCTGCCGAGTAAAACAAACACTGCTGTCAGTTATTTTTACTGTGTGTTTGCTACTTGACAGTTCTATCTGACAGCATGACTCAGTAGTTTCTGTCACATTCTGTGGAGAGCTGTTTGTCAGAATAACAGAATAACTCATTGCAATCTGACCATTAGAAGACACTATTAATTTTTAAAAGCACTGGTGTAAGCTGCAATAATTTTGGAAATGTGTATATATATTTTTTTTTTATTTTTTTTTCTTATTTTATTTATTTACATATAAAATACTGTACTTTTCTAGTGCACTAGTAAACACACACACACACACACACACACACACATATATCAACTACAGAATACATAATACAATGGAGAAAACAATCAACCTTCTATTTTCTTTCACATATATACCCAAAATGTATGATGAATATCTGCATTGCATTGCATTAATTTCTCCTTTTTCTGACCAGATATAAAGGTTTAATCATAACAGTGTGAACAAAGAAGGGGGTCTAATGTGGTGGTGGAATTCTAGTCTAACTGTTATGAGAAGACTAATATCTGCCCTATCAGTGACCTCTAAATATCCAGAACCAGCAAAAGCCATCTCAATTCTATTATAACATCCATTACCAAGAATTATAGGTAAAATATAAAGCACTTGTTTGTAAACACTGGTATTTTCCTTCCATGACACCACAAGTCTCCTAATTTAGATAAGATACCACTCAGATGCATTATTTGTTTAATTGAAAGGAATCTCCTAACAGGAACTGCAGTTGTTTATTATCTTTAGACACAAAATTCCAATTGTGCAGATATCAGACATTTCTCTGGTGTAAAGTTTCTCTTAAGCTTTCCTGCCTCTCTATATCAGGCTCAAAATAATCCTTCTCAAGCTCTTTAACCCCCTGGGTGTCATAGGAGTACACAATGCACCACAAAGCAATGAATTAGGCACCTCCTCGGCACACAGGGTCAGTCTTCTTTCCCATCCTAAATAAGAAAACCATCAGACATCAAATATTTCCATGGTGAACATCCCTGTCTCAAAGAGATCCCTGTTTCTGAGAAATCACCAACTGAATAACCTGGGGTCAGGTTATGCCATCTTCCCAAGTCATAACCCCATAACAAGCGGGCACTCCCAGGTGTCTTACCTTTTATGTGTAATGCCAAATCTGAAATTCAAGGCCCACAGTGTCTGAAAGAGCTCCTGACACACTATAGTCAATCCCGTTCACTGCGGTCAGCCATCAGATCCCTCCTGTCAGTGCCCAGAATAAAGATAACCTCAGGTTCCCGGGCATTCAGCTGCCCCACATTCTGGAACTTTTTACCATCCTCAATCAGAGAGGCATCATCATTACAGACCCATCTCTTTTTTTCAGGCATTCAGTCAACTCATCTGACCATAAGGAAATATTAATTTATTTATATATATATATATATAAATATATATATATATTTTTTTTTATTTTGTTTTGTAAAATACTTTGATTCTCACAGGGAGAAAAGTGCTATAAAAATCACAAATTATTATTATTATTATTATACCTTCCTGTCCTCAAAAGTGACCCCAGAATCCCTTAATGCAGAATACAAATGTCCTGCCTACAAGACTCTGTAAACTAATTTTCTTTTTTTTTTTTAAGTTTTAATTCAGTATATTTATTATGAGAACAACTACACTATGTTAAAGCTACTTAAAATAGTTTTAATACTATATAAACTATTCTTTTTTTTTTTTCAGTGCTTTATTGAAGACATGAAAGCATTACAGGAAATGCAAATACAGCAAGAACAACCAAAGGTAGTAACAGAATACACAATGGTAAGGTTTCACGTATCAACACATCAAATAATGGTAACAATAGAATACAAGTTAGGAAAATTAAACAATAAAATTGGAGAAAGAGCATAAATAAACCAAGTACACATATATGGTTAGCTAGCGATATAGAGCCAACCCTGAATCAGCTATATAGAGGATGTATATGAGGTGGTATACGGTCTGGTGAGAAATACAGCATTATATGTAGTACTGACCAATAAATTGCAGGGGGGTGAGTTGATAAAAATCTCCTTGGAGCAGAGGAATAAGAGAGAATGTCAGTAAATAGGCGATGGTAAGAGCAGGGAAAGAAGAGGGGAGAGGGAAATTGGAGGGGATAAATAAGTAGGAGGAAAAAGATAGAGGTTGTAAGTACAGACCCAAACAAGAGAAAGGAGGGAAGAAGGAAGAGAAGAAGGAGAATAGGAGAACAAGAATGAAAGAAGAAAAACAAAGAAGGAAAGATGGAAGACTCACTCTTGGGCTCTGGAGAAAGCCCTTTACACACAAGCGTGTTAGGGAGAACAGGTTTATCTGTGGCTTAGCTACTGAGGAGGGGGAGACACTAGACCTTTTTCAAAAAATGTCCAAATGGCATGGAATTCATTCCAGGTTTGTGTGAATTTAGTATGCAATCTCTGTGCTGAATGATGTGCTTGAACCCATGAAACCCACATAGATAACAAGGGAGGGCTCTCAGACTTCCATAGGAGACAGATTAGTGATTTAGCAGTGTTTGACAGTTTAAGAAATAGGGCCCGAAGGTGGGAGAGCAGCCTAAGAGTAGGATGAGTATTAAAAGCAAAAAGCAGGAGCAGAGGGAGCAGATTTCACTCCAAAATAAAGTGTAGCATAGAATCACAGCTTGTGGAGCAACGCAGCAGGTGTCAGAAGTAGATGTAGAGTACATTCTGAATAAAATTTGAAGGGTGCGGTACCACCTGGTTAACATTTTATAGTTACATTCCTTAGTAGCCACATCGGGAGAAGAAGACAGAAGATGTCTAAAAATACCCAACCAGTCTTCATATGGGAGAAAGAAAGACAACTCTCTCTCACAATCACAGAGGAAGGTCAGTTTCATATCAGATGAAAGAAAAAGAAGAAACCTGTACCATTTACAAAGTGGACAACAAAACCGAGTCAGATGAGTCCGACGGGTTGAAAATATGGTCCGGGAGGAAGAGCAAAGGGAAGGGGAAATCACGCAAGAGGCTCAATATAAAGTGTTGGTCCTGGAAGCAATGTCAGAATTGATCAGCGGGGAGACCATAGTTGGAGACTAGGCTATCGAAGGAACACAAGGAGCCATTGTGGAGCAGGTCTGCAATCCTACTCAGACATGCCGCTGTCCAGGCCAAGAAAGAAGAGAATTGCTTGCCAGGCAGAAAATTTGAGTTCAAAAGAAGAAGAATGTCAGGCAAAGGGTAAGGGATGAGGTTGAATTTAGTATTGAGGGAGGAGCAAAAGGAGAGAAGATGGCCCAGGATGCAGTGATCTGCTGCAGAGGGAGGAAACGAGAAAGGATTAAACCAACAAAGATGGCCAAGGTTAATGTGAGGCAAGAACAGCTGCACACAATCCACTCATTCCTTAGGAGGAGTATGAGTAAGATCAGAAAGTTTCAAAACTAAGGAAGCTCTATAGTATTGAAGTAGATTGGGGGTACTAAGTCTGCCTTTGGAGTGTAATCGATGTAGAAATGACAGAGGAAGTTTTGGCCTACAAAATTTCCATATGAAAGAGTTAATTATGTGCTGCAATTATAGTGTGATATGAGATGGGATTCTGATAGGTAGGGCATTAAAGAAATATGTAATTTTTGAAAGCAATCCATCTTAGACAAGTTAATTCTGCCAAACCATGAGATACAGAGATTGTTCCAGCGTTTGGTTTCAGACTTCAAAGAGCGAATGAATTGTTGTAGACTGGGGGTAACCAAATCTTTCGGATGTGGAGTAAGGGTAACTCCTAGATATTTAACACATATCGAGGGCCAACGGAAAGCAAACATGCAACGTAAATGTGCCACTACCTAAGAAGGGAGATTTAGGTTAAGAATCTCAGACTTGGAGAAGTTAACTTTGAAGTGTGAGACAGAACTACTATAGAGTGAAAGAAGTAGATGATTTAAGGAGTAGATTGGGGTAGAGATGAAGAAGAGAATACCAATGCCAATTTCATAACAGCGGAAGACATGGGAAGACCACGAATATGAGGGGAAAGGCAGATAGTTTGGAGCAAGGGTTTCAACGCTAGGGCAAATAGAACTGGGGACGAAGGACACCCCTGTCGTAAAATATCAAAGCGGTCAGAAAGAAGACCATTAACTTGAACCCTTGCTGAGGGCAAGGCATAGAAACTGCGGATGGCGGCCAAGACCCAGACGGGCAGGAAATTAAAAGAGATAAGGCAGTGCTATGCGACCAAAGGCATTCTCTGCATCTATGGAAAGAAGCATAGAAGGAATCTTCTTTTGAAGAGCAGCGTAAATATGGGCAACAGTTTTAGCTGTATTGTCCCGAACCTCTCTACCTGGGATGAAGCCTGCTTGATTCTGTTGGATAATACTCGGTAGAAAGCTCTCGGCCTATTAGCCAAGATGCTGGCCATCAGTTTCATATCAATGTTTACCTTATAGATACAGCAACCTAAGGGGTTAATTTTCCATGGGGTGGTATTGTGGGTATGTCTATGCTGGTGACCCTGGTGACCCAATCGGATTAACCTCCAAGTTTTTAAATAACCGTTGTGTTATGAGGAGTCATTTAATTCTTGTTCTGTAGCAGCTGAGGAAGCAGCATGGATCGATGCGAAACGGTTTTAATTGTTTTTATTGTGAGTCCAATAAACATTTTTCTAATACATGGAACGATCACCCTTTATTTCCTATGATGTTGGGCTTCAAAAACTCCCCGACATTATCGGCAGAGGTCCGCTACGCTGAGATATACAGGAAGAAACGAGGAGAAGAGATCCCAGTTTGATACATGGAGGAGGCTATTTTAACAGCTACCGAACAGGGGAGGTAAGATTCCCCTGTATGCTATATTGGCTGCGTTTTTACATAAGTATTAGTGCAGCAATTCATTAATGTGAGTGTTCTTGCTACATAGTTGCACATTTGTGTATTAGTTGATAAGGCACTATTGGCGCCCCTGTGTTTTTGTTTTTTCTTTTCTACATCAGTGTTTAAGAGGGAGATAGGTCAGTAACTGCTGCATGGTTGTGGATCCTTGCCAGGTACGGGAATCACCGCAATGTGGGCCTCCAGAGCTTATTTTGGCCAAGAGTGACCTGTTGCAATGCAGTTGAAGGCCGCAGTTAAATGAGGTGTCAAAAATGAAGCGAAGGAGCGAAAATAAAGTGGGGCTAAGCCGTTCGGGCCCGGACTCTTACCAATTTTCAGAGACTGCATGGCTTGAAGCACCTCCTCTTCCATAAACAGAGACTCCAAATAAGTGACAGCACTCCCTGGCAACTGAGAGTAGGCTTGTACAAATCGGCTCGGTAAATTTTGGAATTCGTCAAATATACGGTGATTCAGCGACATTACTTTCCCTCCATACTTTCCCTCTATGTCTCTAGTCCAATTAGATTCCCTGTTTCATGCGCTACTTTCCCGCTTTGTCTCTATTCCAATTAGCTTCTTCTTTTCATGATGGGGGTTGGACTAATGACACAGACACTGTGTCACGGTTTGTAATGACTCTCAGACATGAAGTTAGGTAAAAACACAACTTTATTGAAAGTTAAAGACAATCCCATAGGGTATTTACACATATGCAGACAATATAGAGCATAAGCAAATGTTCATACAAAGTAAAGCAGGTTCTACTGGCCTTGCCAATATACCGGGCAAGGCAACCTGAAATGAAATCAATAGGTGGCTCTACCGGCCCTGCCGAATACCGGGCAGGGCAGCCTGACAGGAACAGATAGATAGGCTCTACCGGCCTTGCCAATATACCGGGCAAGGCAGCCTGCTAGAACAGTTGTACTAGGCTTTACCGGCCTTGCCAATACCGGGTAAGGCAACCTTGTGATGAAATAATAGGTGGTTCTACCGGCCTTACCAATATATCGGGCAAGGCAGCCAGATGGAGTAACAAGATAGTAGGCTCTACCGGCCTTGCCAATACCCGGTAAGGCAACCTTGAGATGGCACTGTAATGGTTCTACCGGCCTTACCAAAATACCGGGCAAGGCAGCCCAGAAGGAGGGTGACAACCACTTTGACCACAGAGACTGTCAGAATAGCAGTAGACAGTGGGGACTAATCGATAGGCTACCGTGTACAACAGAATGGATGCTGTCTAGGACTGGACAGTGCACTGAGAGGCCTCAAGTGCAAGAACTGGAGACAATGAGTAACTGTGAGTGAGTCCACAGGTCATGGAGCAAACCAACGCCCGCGCGATGGGAACCAGCATAACTAGCAGGGTACTAGTAATGGAGTGAACCAGCGACCGCACGCTGGAGGGTACAAGCAACAAAGCACACCCTTGGGTCAAGGAATAACCAGTGTCATATACTGGTGACAACAGGAAAATACATAAGCCACAAGGCTAATGGAGCGAACCAGCGCCCGCGTGCTGGGACCAACAATAAAGGATGTAGCCGCAAGGCTTTAGGAGCGAACCAGCGTCCACACGCTGGGAACAACCAATATTGATCTGGGCCACGAGGCCAATGGAGCGAACCAGCGCCCGCAGGCTGGGAACCTTCAGTATAGTATCAGGCCGCAAGGCCAATGGAGCGAACCAGCATCCGCACGCTGGGAACCAACAGTATAGATCTGGGCCGCAAGGCCAATGGAGCGAACCAGCGTCCGCACACTGGGAACCAACAGTATAGATCTGGGCCGCAAGGCCAATGAGCAAACCAGCGCCCGCACGCTGGGAACCTTCAGTATAGTATCAGGCCGCAAGGCCAATGGAGCGAACCAGCGTCCGCACGCCGAGAACCAACAGTATGGATCTGGGCCGCAAGTCCAAAGGAGCGAACCAGCGTCCGCACGCTGGGAACCTACAGTATAGTATCAGGCCCCAAGGCCAATGGAGCGAACCAGCGTCCGCACGCTGGGAACCTACAGTATAGATCAGCCCGCAAGGCCAATGAAGCGAACCAGCGTCCGCACGCTGGGAACCAACAGTATAGCGAAATGTCGCTAAGGAGACAGATGGCAATGTCGCCACAGCTAGCAGGAACACAGGAACCAGCAGGACAGGACAACCGGATCAGGAACGGCAGGTGAAGACTGACGGCAGGAACACCAACCGCAGCGATGACAACCGGAACCGGACTGGAGCGGATACAGCAAGCAGGAACTCAGGAACAGAACGGCTCAGGAACACAGGAACAGGCCCAAACGTAGCAGCAGGTATGAGAAAGAGACTGCTGTCAGAGACAATACGAAAGGGCAACCAGAGGGTGCCCAGGCAAGGTTTAAAAAGGCAATGTGAGGCGGGCTAAAGGCAAACAGCCAATGGGAGCCCCCTACAGGTAATAGACACATAAATGCAACAATCATGGGCACCGTGATACACTGTCCCAGACAGACTGCATTTCCTGTGCTTTGTTGGAGGTCAGAGAAAAAAGAAGCAGGAGAGTCATATTGTTCCTGTGCAAAATATTAAAAATATTAGGGATTTGTTTGAATAATTTTCAGAGTGACAAATCAGCCAGTCTGACAGTTGTGTATGTGTAAGCAAGCAGGGTGCATTATTGCCACCGCAAGGGAGAGTCACCTTTTTTCCTTTTCAAAATATTAAAAATATTAGGGATTTGTTTGAATAATTTTCAGAGTGACAAATCAGCCAGTCTGACAGTTGTGTATGTATAAGCAAGCAGGGTGCCTTATTGCCACCGCAAGGGAGAGACACCTTTGTTCCTTTTCAAAATATTAAAAATATTAGGGATTTGTTTGAATAATTTTCAGAGTGACAAATCAGCCAGTCTGACAGTTGTGTATGTGTAAGCAAGCAGGGTGCATTATTGCCACCGCAAGGGAGAGTCACCTTTTTTCCTTTTCAAAATATTAAAAATATTAGGGATTTGTTTGAATAATTTTCAGAGTGACAAATCAGCCAGTCTGACAGTTGTGTATGTATAAGCAAGCAGGGTGCCTTATTGCCACCGCAAGGGAGAGTCACCTTTGTTCCTTTTCAAAATATTAAAAATATTAGGGATTTGTTTGAATAATTTGTAGAGTGACACATCAGCCAGTCTGACAGTTGTGTAGGCAGGCAGGATGCCTTATTGCCATCGCAAGGGAGAGTCACCTTTGTTCCTGTATTAAATATTAAAAATAATATTAGGAATCTGAATAATTTTCAGAGTGACACAGCCAATCTCACAGTTGTGTAGGGACTGGGGGGGCCTAGTACCTTATTTCCATCGCAAGGGAGAGTCACATTTGTTCCTGTGTTAAATATTAAAAATAATATTAGGAATTTGTTTTAATAATTTTCAGAGTGACACATCAGCCAGTCTGACAGTAGTGTATGTGTAGGCAAGCAGGGTGCCTTATTGCCACCGCAAGGGAGAGTCACCTTTGTTCCTTTTCAAAATAATAAAAATAGTAGGAATTTGTTTGAATAATTTTCGGAGTGACATATCAGCCAGTCTGACAGTTGTGTATGTGTACGCAGGCAAAGTGCCTCATTGCCACCGCAACGGAGAGTCATTTTTCCTGTTCAAAAAAATATTAAAAATATTGGGCAATTGTTTGAATAATTTTCAGAGTGACACATCAGGCAGTCTGAAAGTTGTGTAGGCAGGCAGGGTGTCTTATTGCTACATCCATACTTTAGCTACATTGTCCGAATTTTAATGGGGCGGGGAACGTAGCAAAGTTGCCACTGAAATGTGGTGTATGTAGTCAGTCTGAGAATAGATCAGACTATAGTAAAATAGGTGGTCGGAGTTGAGTCGAGTCAGGTTGGCTAGGGGCAACAAGTCTTAATGGCCACGTGGAGGAAGTAGCATCCAATGAAAGTCACTCATGATGGGGAGAGAAGTACGTCTCCAAACAATGGCACATTACAAGGTAGTCCATAACTATACAGATAGATATATAAAACTGTAACTCAAAAATATAGAAGCCAGATGGCCAACACGGCCCAATCCAAGCTCGTGTAGCACCTCATCCAGTCCCAGGGCCACCTCTGGGCCATCTGACTGGATGATGTGACACACGGTAAAGTATGTACAAGTATGATAAAGGCAAAGGTCAGGTCATGGCAGGGAATCAATTAAACACATTTTCATCTCATTTTTATTAGCCTGTCTTCACTGGCTGACAAATGTGCTGTTCTCTCTTCCTCTCACAAATGCAGAATGTCACGCTGTGGGACCGTGAGACCCATTTTATACTATGCCTGTAGGAAATAAAGGGAATTTTCCATGTGGTGGGCAGAAATTCAGCTTTCCCATTGATTTCAATGCAATCTGTTGGATGAAAAAAGCGGAAAAACTGCACTTTTTGCATTTTTTCTCCTGTTTCTCTTTTGAGGCAAAAACTTTTGCCCATCCCTATGACTTTGCCCAACTATGCAACAAAACCCTCATTATTTTAAATAAGTAAATCATCACATTGGCATGATATATGGATTTCACAGTATTCACGATTAGTTTATTTGTATGAAGCAGCGCAGGTTTGTTTTGCATTTTACTTTTGTTAGAGGCAAATATAGTCTTATATTAAATAAGTTGTATATTACTCATACTGGATAGTTCAATTTATATAGCTTGCAAAGAATTTGTAGTGCTGCTAGATTGATGACCTTTTAATTATTCTGAAGGTGGATCCAGAGGGAATACCGGTCTTTGTGAATCATGTTAATTATAATCGGTGGGGTTTAGATTTTACATATACATTTGATAACAAGAGTATCATATATCTGGATTTAGTTTAATCAGAAGAGCATTGATGCCATCACACCTTTCAAGGAGGTAGATGTGAACAGTTTTCTTAGTTATAATAGCTGCCATTTTAAACAGTGGCTAAACAATGTACCTTATAGTCAATTTTTACACTTAAAGGGATAGTAATACTTCATTTTAACGTTATTTTATTTTGTAGGCATTAAAAAAAACATGAAGAATGATATAAGTCTTATCTCTGAAACCTTTATGGTTTAAGAGATATTCACAAACAAAGTATCCCCCCCCTGTTCAACCAAATCAGAAGGGAGATGCCCAGGTAGACTGCAGAGAGGGACAATCTTCAATTAAGATAATGGAAAAAGCTGAAAAACTTATCAAGGGGGGAAGGGCTTTCATTGTTTTCATACAAAGAAAATTGTCCCCTTCTGTTATCTGTACTGTCATACAACCAGACTCACATCTGAGAAGAGATTGTTTACACTAGGTAAAAGGGGCGGGGAGGGGAACTTTGCTTGTGAATATCTCATAAACCATAAAGGTTTGAGCGATAAGACTTATATCATTCTTCATGTTTTTTTAATGCCTACAAAATAAAATAAAGTTAAAACGAAGTGTTACTATCCCTTTAAGCCACAACTGCAAGTCATTTGAGAACTTTATATTGCAGTCAGTATTTATTAAAAATAGTTTCTTAAAGGAATAGTTTCATAACAAAAGCAGCTCCAATTAATCTTCATAGTATTTGGGCCATGGATAATGTTATTTCAATACTGTGAGAGTTGTAGCTCAAAAGTAATTGAATGATAACATTTCCCCATCCCGCCCCTTTTACTGATGTAACATTGCTCAGCTCAGAGCAGCAAGGTGGTGTCCAAGTGGATTGCAGAGAGGGCCAATCTTCAATTAGCATAAGGGGAAAACCTGTCAAGGAGGGCAGGGTTTTCACTGTTTCCACAGTAAGAAGATTGTCATTTGCTGTCAGCTGTCTGGTCTTAAGACCAGATTCCACATCGGAGGGGAGGTGGCTTATACTAGGTAAAAGGGGAGGGAGGGGGAAACTTTATTATTCAATTACTCTTGAACTACAACTCTGACAGTATTGAAATAACACTCTCTATGGTTCAAATACTATGAAGATTAATTGGAGCTGCTCTTTTTGTGAAACATTACTATCCCTTTAAAGAAAGAGTACCCTTGTGAGCATATAGGTAGAGCTCTATATAAACCTTTGAAAGGTAAGAGAAATTATTGAAATACAACAATGCCAGGAGAGAAAAGTCCAAGTCTGTAGTGGATGAAGACAATCATTTTCAAACATCATTCATTATAAGATCTAATTGTGTCCATCATGAGATCAAGAGCATTCTACAGAACCCCTGGTTCTTTTAACTAATGAAAACGTCCCCAAATAACCCGAGAATATTTTTAGGAGATATAAGACTTTGAAAAATATGTTGAAGCATGGGGGTGCTGAAGGAGAAAGGGTGGAATGTTTGGCTAACCTTTCAGGAATCTTCAGATGCAGTGTCTCTAGATGCAAGACTTGCCCATATATACCTCAAAGACCTACAGAATTTAGATCCAACCATATAGTTGAGACATTTAAGATCAAGTCATTCCTCAATTTTCCAGTTTTATGGTTAGGGATGTGTGAAAAGTCCCATTTTGTCCCTGTGGGAAATTTCACAAAAAAAATGTGTTTTTTCCACTTTTCGTAGAAAATTTCACCCATAGTGAAAGTATCGGATTTTCCGCCATTTCACTAAGACCAAAGAAAATTTTGTGAAAAGTTACATTTTTCACCTATGCCTTTCAATGAGGTGAAACTTCCTTGCCATATACTATAAAAACTCAGACTTTCCTTCCATACAACATGGTATAGAATAGGCAGTAAAAAGAGTGGAAGAAGACAGAGAGAGAAAAAAAATTAAAAATAGTTTAAAAAATCTGTTTCCGCTTGAAGGCTCTTTTAAATTATAAGGTGGAATGCTCCTTCGTCCATCTACGCCAATCCTACTTTGAACATGGGAACAAACCAAGGAAATTACTCGCCAAATAACTCATAACAAAACATCAACACTCTTTTATTCAATCTATCTGTTCCCGCTCTGGCCTACCCTCCTTCAAACCTGCAGACATTACTGACGCCTTTCGTCAATTCTATGAAACCTTTTATAACTTGAATATTACCGACAAAGCAGATCCCTCCCGTATACAACATATACGGGCTTATCTGCGTAAAGCAAATTTACATAAAATCGATGATTCTATATCTCAGTCTCTTGATGCTCCAATCTCAGAATCCAAGATATCCTTGACTATCAGAAAACTCCGCACTGGGAAAAGCTCAGGCCCAGATGGGTTCTCCCAAGCCTATTATAAATGTTTTAGCCCCCAATTAGTACCTTCGTTTGCGAAAGCCTTCTCTGCCTTGCCCGATGAAATAGCCGTCCATCCATATATGAAGGAGGCTCATATCACCGTCATCCCTAAACCTGTTAAGGACCCACAAGAATGCTTGCACTACAGGCCCATTCCACTGTTCAATCTAGACATAAAACGTCTTGCAAAAATTGTAGCCAATCAAATACAACCAATCCTTCCATAGCTGGATGGATCAGGCAGGATTTACACCCCACGGGAACCACAATATAACACCAGGAAGCTACTTAGCATCCTTTACCATATTAACTCACACAACCTTTCAATTGTATTCCTTTCCACTGATGCCAAAAAGGCATTTAATAGAGTAGACTGGTCTTTCGTGTTACACACTCTTGAACATTATGGCTTTGGCCCAAAATTTCTCTCTTAATTAAATGTCTTATACACTAAGAGTGAGAGTTAAAGTCAACGGCCACCTCTCTGATTCTTTCCAGATCTCTAATGGTACCCTCCACCGTGCCCGTGCTCCTGCTCTGACAGCGACATTGTTATTTTGCCTAATTTCAATGCTGCCCTCTTATTGGCCTGATATCCTTGCTCCTCCCAGGGCTTGCCTTTATATATCCTGTCATGTCTATTCCAAGGCGCCCTTGCGTGGTGTATCTGATCCTGACGTATGTTACTGTGTTGCTGTTATCGTGTATGACCCGGCCTGCCTGACAAAGTTCCTTTGCTTCCTGTGTTACTGCTCCGTTACAGACTGATCTGAGCTGAGAACCCGCTCTGTTGCTGAACTGATCTGGCTGATAACACTCTCCGTTGCTGAACTGATCTGGCTGAGAACCTGCTCCGTTACCGATTGATCTGGCTGAAAATCCACTCCATTGCTGAACTGATCTGGCTGAGAACCTGCTCCATTACAACTTATCTGGCTGAGAACCCGCTCCGTTACCAACTGATCTGGCTGAGAACCCGCACCGTTGCTGTACTGATCTGGCTGAGAACCTGCTCTGTTACCAACTGATCTGGCTGAGAACCCGATCCGTTGCTGTACTGATCTGGCTGAGAACCTGCTCCGTTACCGACTGATCTGGCTGAGAACCCGCTCCGTTGCTGAACTGATCTGGGTGAGAACCTGCTCCGTTACCGACTGATCTGGCTGTGACCCTTTTCCGTTGCTGTATTGATCTGGCTGAGAACCCATTCCGTTGCTGACCTGTCTGGCTGTTGAGCCTGTCCCGTTGCTCCTGACCAGTCCGTGCTTCTGTTACATTTGTAATCTTTCCTGGCTGAGCCTTCGTTCCGTTGCCATCCGTGCATGGCTGTGTTCCTCCGTTGTCCTAGTCTGGCCAGCATTACAAGCGGCGGATTCCAGTTGCCTTGTTGTGGTGCGCAGCGTGGCACTATTCTTATCTTGTCGACCGTAGGCTTGGCATTCGTGCTATAGCCGCTTACTCTAAGCGCCCATGGCTGTGTGCACACATAAAGTACCGGTACAGTGATATGTAGTGCTGACTGAGTTACTCAGATCTATCTGTGTCTTCCTCTGCTCTATTGCTGGGCTCACTCCCTGTGGGAGTTCCTGTATACCTCTGGGCATCTCCAGTTAACTCGTTCAGTGCCTAGACTGTCTAGGCAGTACTTGTGCTCCTTTGCTGTTGCAGTGCCTGGGCTAGGGTCAGCACTTGCGTTACAACACACTCGGTAGTGTGTGGAGACAATGAGCTCTATTCCTTGTCTTAGTGGCCTTCGGGCCTAGAGCCAGCAATTGCGTTTTATCACACTGTCATGTGAGGGGACACTTGTAGCCTTCCAGTTGTCTGCCTTCGATCCACCCCTAGCGTTCTAGGGTTTACCATCTGTAAGTGGTGGCCTCGGTTACCCTAGGACCTGAGGCCTTATTCCTTGTATGCACTTTTCTCAATAAAGTCATTTTTAACCTTACCGGTCTGAGTTTTCATCAAAAACCCGTGACACCCCTACTATTCACCTGAACTCTAGAATCCCTCACTCAACATATAAGACACAACAAAGATATTGCAGGTGTACATACTGCTGATCATATCTACAAATTATCCATCATTGCGGATGATATTCTCTTAACAACTGCCAACCCAGTATCCTTCCTCTCAGCATTCGTGTCAGAATTAGACACATTTTCCTAACTTTAAAATTAACTTTTCAAAATCCGAAGCCCTTCCTCTTCACTTAAAAGCAGAGACAACCTGGAATTTGTCCAATCTTTTCCCTTTCTACTGGTCCACTACAACCATCAAATACCTAGGTACTTTCATTCCATAGCATGTACAAGTGGTCTATTCAACTAATTACTTGCCTCTCCTCAGAATGATTCAAAAAGATTTATCTATCTGGAATCCTTTTCACATTCCTTGGATCAGTAGGATCCACTCCATTAAAATGGCGATTATGCCAAAATTACTCTACCGTTTTCAGACCCTCCCAGTAGCTCTCCCTGTTTCTATTTTGCAATCTGTAACTTGCTCTCTCTCTCTCCTCCTTCCTGTGGCACAACCGCAGACCCACTTTACCCCGACACAAATATCATGGAGGCCTGGGCATGCCAGACATGAAATGATACTATCAGGCTGCAATACTTTCTTCTGTACCGGATTGGCTACATAATGGACCTAATACACTATGGGTAAAACTGGAGAGAGATTACTTCCGTCCTTTTGATCCTCTTTCAGAAGCTTTATTACCCCACTCTAGTAGAGACTGGAGATGTGCTTCCTCCCACCCCACGATAGGTCAGGGTCTGATGCTATGGACCAGATTAAATAAATCTGGGATGCTTCTTCCGCTCCCCTCTCCTGTCTCGCTTATCTTTATAGATTGCCCTACCGACCACTCTCTACCCAGCCAGCAGTTTCCTTCTTGGTCATTTCACTCAGCTATATCTCTGCAGGATCTATGGAATGAACGGAATGAATTCTTCCCTTCTGCACCCTTCAACATCAATTCAGTCTCCCGAATTTGGAGATATGGAGTTATCTCCGAATTAAGCATTTTTTTTAGATTCTCCACATTTCCGTCACTGTTTCGCTAGACCTCCCACAGTCTTTGAATTGCTTCTACACCCCAATAAGTGAGATAAAAAGAAATTCTTAAGCTGGGAATCTGAACTAGGTATTTCCTTAACATCCTCAGACTGGGCTCAAATATGGAAATCCACCTTTACTTCGTCCAGATTGTTGAGACTAATTTCAAACTACTATCCAGATGACACTACACTCCCCATATATTACATGCGATATCCCCCACATTCAGCCCATTTTCTTGGCGTTGTCAATCTCTCACTGGTATTCTGTCTGACATTTAGTGGTCATGCCCAAAGATCACCCCCTTCTGGACCACATGCTTGAACACCATCGATGAACTCTTAGCCATCTCCTTACCAAGAGACCCCACTCTAGTACTTCTGTATAAAGGCCAACTTCACCTTCCCTTAGCTGAGAAAGCCTTTTTATTCACCATGCTAAATACTGCCAAGGCCCTTATACCACTATACTGGGAATCTCCCACTGCTCCTTCCCTCAGAGAATGGGTGGCTAAAGTGGAAGAACAAATCCTATTTCTCAGAATGACATGGACGCATAGAGGGAGAGATCCCGACTCTTTGTCCTTACTATTGGACAAATGGCACGAGTTGAGTACTCATCAGTCTTGATCACTAACCACTATTGATATTTTCTGGCCCATAATAGAGACAGACGATTTAGACCCTGCCCCACTCTCCCACCTAGACTTACAATTCCCACCCTATTTCTCTTTTCTCTACCCCATTCTCTCTTTGTCTCTTTCTTTCTCTCTATTTCTTCTCTCCAGTCTTAACTCTTTTTCTTCCTTTATTCCTTCATTTTGAAAACAGGTAGCAATGGAACCTTATGGCATGTTGTACTCTTCCTACAGTCTTAATTTCTGTATTATTGTTAAAACATTGAACTGCATACATATGATGTACATGCTATATCTTCATGTTCATTCATTCAGAATGTCTGTAATTTTTGTTTCCTATATTTTTGTGCTGATCTCAATAAAGATCTATATTTAAAAGAAAAAAAATAGTTTAAAAAATTAAGCTATTACAGGGATTGGCAAAAATTTTCACCTCAAAGTGAAATAGATGAAAAATGTCACTTTCCTCTTGGCAAAAAATTTCCTGCGATGATGACATTTTTTCATCTAGCTCATTGCATTGAAATCAATGGGAAGGAAAATGTTTTTCCACCACACAAAAGTTTTCTTTAGTTTTCTACAGCCATATACAAGGGTGTCAGGCTCTCACAGCATGTATTCTGTGTTTGCGAGAGGAGAGAGCAGCATGTTTTTGAGCAAGAGAAAACAGGCAAACAAAGGTGAATTGAAGCATAGTTTACTGAGTCTTTTAGGTAGGAATGACTGTGACAAGATAGGGTGGAAAACTTAAAAAAAAAATAATAAAAAAACATACATAATTAAACAAATAAATATATTAGACAGCTGTCTGGGAGTCTGATTTGAGCTCTGTGACTGAGGGAGACTGGATAGACAGCAGACGACATTGAGAATTTTGTTGAGAGCCAAGGCAAGACATCACACTTCATCAGTTGTGTACTGTAGAGAGTAAAAACACACACAGTAGTTTAGTAATGTGATGAAAAAAAATGTACTAGTGAGAGGGTAAAGGTGGAGCAATGCAGGGATGTGGGAATAAAGTGGTAGCACAAAAACTGACTGCAGCAATGGTTACTGCAATAAATGATGATAATCCCTCTCCTCCCGGGGTGGATGCAGTTTGTCAAGGTCCCACCAATCACACCACGCCAGTCCCCCACCACCACTAACATACACATCTGCCACATTGTAGGTTGTACTTTATTTTTTTTAATCACTTGACATCATCATTAATATGTCTCAGTGTCACTTAAGCAGGAAGTTAGTGTTGTGAGCAAAGGACAAAGGCACTCTGCATGCTAACATATTTTTCAAGGTATATGTTGCTGTAGGAGTCACACATTTGATTTTCAGCCACTTATTTCTCCACTACAGCCCTCAGAAGAAGTAATATTGTGCTGGGAAATGTCCCACCATAAGAAATATAGGAGAACATTTTGTTAAAATAGGAGAAAAATGTGTTGGAATAGGAGAACTATTTGCTGGAATAGGCAAAATGGAGGAAAATGTTGCATTGAAGAAAAGGAGAAAACTTTTGCGAAAAAAGAGAAAAATCCATTTTTGCAAAAAGTCATACAGGAAATTTTTCTCACTTTTACAGGTTCATAGTGATGGCTGTAACTATGAGCACCGTTAAAAAAAAAAAAAAAAAAAAAAAAAAAAAAGAAGCTGTCAGTACTCTGATGCACCTAGTGATGCAGAGGACGATGGAGTCATCACCAATGATAAAGGGACTGGTAGCACACATTACTCAGGTCCAGTGATGCCCGGTCCCCCAACATCATCCCTGTGTTCTAAATCATTATCATTATCAATAATTAGTCATCATCCTCAGCATCACCAGCTGTTTCTCCCCCACAACTCCTCTAGGATTTTAGAGGTCTCATACAATTTAATTTTACTTTTCCCCTTAGAGGGGTTTTTCACAACATTTGCTATTACTTTCAGGTCCGGTGTTGTGCTTGTTTTATCACTGTTACGTGCAGCAGTTGGTTGAACTGTTGCACCTTCTTCCACTATGCCATCAACATTACAATGTGATTCACTGTCATCTTCAGTGTTTATATATGATTTATCAATAGCACTGGTGTGCTGGAACTTTTTGTGGGACTTTGACAAACTGCCTCCTCTGGAGAAGATGGTTTTTCACCATCATTTATTGCACGCAATGCAGCAACCATGCCTGCATTCGGTTTTTGGATTATGACTTTACGACAATGTCCCTGCACTGCTACTATTCCTTTTACCCTCCTCCTACGCCTTGTCCATTTAACGGACATTAGTCCACTACTGTGTGAGGTTTTTACAGTGAAGTGCATAATAGAACTGATTGTATGTGAATGTGATGTATTGCACTTTACAAAATACTCTCATCTAGTATCAGACTACCACAATCACAGCTCACTCCAGGGCCCTATATTTGTCTCCTATAAAACCTTTTTTTTTTTTTTTTTTTTTTAATCTGACTGTCTCTATTCCTAAAAAGCAAAAACAAACTTTAAAAAAAAACACGCCTGTGTTTTTCCAGTCCACCACACAGCATTCTGGGGGTTTTGGGGTAAGTCTCCTTTGCTCCCTTTTTGTGAAAAATGTTCTGCTTGTCAGGAAGTGCAATTTTTCTTCTGTTTTGCTGTTGAAGCAAAACTTTTCCCACTTCCCTATTCAGGGTGTACTTAAGAAACTGCAAATGTGGTGCACAATATGTAGGTAGGACTACACAGACTGTATAACAACAGTTTGGACAACACAGAAGGAATATTACTAAGCACCTATTACGTATGTTATTAAGCACATATTACATATCATTTCCAAGCATTATGAAGAGAAACATTTGAAAAATTCGGGGCTCATTAAAAGCTTTCCCATAGAAAGTGTTAAACATTTATTGTATATTTTCACACTGTTTATTCACTTTGTTATTTTTAGGGGTGGGCGAAAAGTGTGAAAAATTTCTCGAAAATGTGCTGATTTTTCGCTTTTTCCCGCAAAAAAAAAAAAAAAATTTGCCTTTCCACCTATGCAAAAATGTCCTCCCTTTCACCTATTTTAACAAATTTTCCACCTAGGTTAACACATTTTTTGCATATATTTTCTATAGGTACAATATTTTCCACTGTAATATTACTTCTTCTGAGGGCTGAAGTTTAGAAATAAGAGGCTGAAAGTCAAAGTTTTGAGTCCTACAGCAAAACATGGCTTGAAAAATATGTTAGCATGCAGAATGCATTTGTCCTTTGCCCACAACACTTTCTTGCTTAAGTGACACTGGCACATATTTATGATGATATCAAGTAATAAAAAATACAACCTACAATGTGGTAGATATGTATTTTAGTGGTGTTGGTGGGGGACTGGAATGGTTTGATTTGTGTATGTATTGTTACCATTGTCATACTCTATCCTCCTTCTCAGATTATTGACACATATTACTTATCGGTCATAGCAGTGGTCCCACCTGTCCTCCACCTCCTCATCTGTGCTGCTGTTAATATATTTGTCCTGGTTTTGTCTGTCATGTGTGGTTTCTGCTACTACTACTACTGGAGCTAGATGTTGATGTAATTCTACTGCCACTACTACTAGGTGTCAAAAGTGCAGCATTTACAGCAGCAGCACCAGAGGTACTTGTCATATCTAACACTGTGGATGTTAACCCATGTTGCTGTGGCTGAGTGGGACTTGGACTTTGAAAAGGTGATGATGCCGATGATGACTGATAGGGTGACTGTGTGCTTTTTGACATCTGTGCTTCTCCAGGGTCAGACTTTACAATGGCTTTCTCAAACAGTTTATAGGCAGGCACAGTGCTCCTTAAAAGTGGTGGAAGATTCAGCCTTTGACTTTCTGCTAACCTTATAGCCCTCATGCTCAAATTAATCTGTATCTGAACAAGAGAAGAATGCTGGAGTGATATATTCTAGATCTGCATCATCATCAGTCATCATTAGGTCATCCTCAGCAGCATCAGAATCACCTGACAGTTCTTGCCCACTACTACCCTTATATTCCTGTAAGCTTTTGGGGGTCTCAAACAATTTATTTTTACTTTTACTGTAACAAAGTTCCCTACTACTTTGAGGATGCGTGTTTTGGTGCTTGTTTGTCTCACTATCTGATGCAGCAGGCGGTTCAGCTGCTACACCTTCCTCTGTTATGCTACTGCCAGCATCATCAACATTTGAATCCAACTTGTTAACATCTTCAGTGTTCTTCTTATATGGTTCTTTATTTCTACTGGCACTGGTGGTGCTGGAACTAGTTTTGCTGGGACCTTGACAAACTGCATCCTCCCTTGGAGTAGAGGGATCATCATCATCAATTGCACACTCTGCAGCAACCATTGCTGCAGTCAGTTTTTGAACTACTACTTTACTCTCAAGTCCCTGCACTGCTCCACCCCTCCCCCTCCCCTTGTGCATTTGCTGGACAATATGCAACTACACTGTGTTTTTTTTACTCTACAGTGCACAACACAACTGATGCAGCTCTATGATACCTTGCCTAAGCCCAGTCAGCTGTCTGTCACTGTCACCTAATATATTTTGTTTTTTATTCTTTTTTATTTTTTTGATATTCTTTTTATTTTTTATTTTTTTAAAGTTGTCCACCCTGTTGTCTCATCACAGTCTGTCCAGCACAGAGATAATAACAGCAAGATCAGAAAGCAAATAGGTCCTTAGCTGCCTGTGTCTTGCCAGTCAGTCACATGGAATTTTGGAGTATTTGGGGGTCAACCTCCTTCCTCCTTATCCCCTAGAGTGCCCTCACACTCCCCTGATACAGAGAACAAATGTCCTACCTAAATGACTCCCTAAACTAAGCTTCAATTCCCCTTTATTTGCCTATCTCCTCTAGCTAAAAACATGCTGCTCTCTCCTCTCACAAACACAGAATGGCTGCTATGAGAGCCTGACAGCCTTTTATATGGCTGTAGAAAACTTTCCTGTGGTGTAGAAATATTTTTCTTCCCATTGATTTCAATGAGCAGAAAAGGTGGGAAAAAGCGGAAGAACTTCATTTTTCGCGGGAAATTTTCACCAAGCAAAAAGTGCCATTATTCTCTGATTTCAGTTTGAGGCGAAAATTTTCACCCATCCCTAGTTACATTGCCTCTCTATTTATTTATTTTGTAGTATTTTTCAGTCTATTTGTTTCTTATGTTTTGATTTCATTATCCTCATTTCACCAATTTCTTTTTATTTTGTTGTTTTTTTTTTTGTATTTGATTTCATTATTCATATGGCATTAACCTATTATTGTTTTTTTATAATTTTTGTCTTATTTTCTTTTTTCTACATCTCACTTTTTTTCTCAATCTGTACTCTCTTCTTTCACATTTTTTTATCCACATAATAAATGTCTTCTTTACTCTCTCACCTAACACATTATCTAGTGTAATCATATGCACATTTTTCACATTCATTCTCTTTTCAGTCTCACTCGTGTCTATTCAGATTTTCTTACAACAGCTGTTCAATGTCTGATTCTTCGTATTAGATTTTAACCTTGTGATGTATGTAGGTTGTGTTTCTAATTGTAAGCAAAACATAGTATAAAACTCTGTGTTTGCTGACTGGTGTTTTCAAATTATATTAGATACAATCTAGTAGATTAATATTGTTAGAGTACATAAGGGTGTATCGAAATTAAATGGTCAGCAGACCATAAAAAATGTTGAGGATGTTTAATTGATTTATTATATTTTATCAATAAAGATTTTTTAACTTTTATCCTGTCATCTGCTCCACTTGGATTACATTGCTTCACTATTCTTGTTGCTGTGGTTTCCTTTATGGGACCAACACAGCAAATTCCCAGCATGCTATCTGACCATCCAGCGTGAGTAACATATTACTTGTTTTATATGTTATTTTGGATCAACGATGGTAAACAGGAATATGAAAAGGGTTGAACTAGATGGATGCAAGTCTTTTAGCAACCTAAATTACTATGTGACTAATTACTATAAAACTATATTTGCTTCTGTGCTTCACTTTGCATATTGTGAGCGATCTCCCTTCTGTTTTGTTTTCTAATATGTATGTTAGGTACTCTTTATTTAAATCTATAGGTTAGAAGATATTTTACTTTACCTATTTTTAATTTAATGCAAATTAACCAATATTTCCTGGTAGGAAGTGGGAGTTCAAAGGGAGACCAGTATTGAGGCTGTGACAGCCAGTACTGCTTAATATGTCAAAACTGACAAATAAATAAAGTTAAATGTCTCCTAAGTTATAGTTTAAGGAAAGATTAGACAACATAACATACAGGTGATTATGAAAGTTGTTTCAATATCACCCAAAGCATTTTAAAGGGTTAATTCCACTTTAATTAAAACAATTGTCCTTGTGTATCTTGTATCAATGGGTTGCACACCCCTCTGGGACTCATAGGGTTAATAGTTACTGAGAACCCTGTATTCAAGAACAGGTTGCACAAACAAAAAAAAAAGACAGCTGGGTTATTTATAGTACTTAAATCAGTAGAATAAAAAAATCACAAATTGCACAATATTTAGTAAATGATGATATTGTTGTATTTTGGCAGAAGGTCAACCATTTCTGTGAAGTGTTTGAGCAGCAGGAAGCATGTAAAACAAATACAAGATGAGGTCTGATGAAGGAAACAGAGCCAAGCTATTGCCCAAACACTACCTGAAAAAGTGATTTTGTAATAGATCTAGCAATATTACAGGGTTTTCATTTCAAATCCTTAATCTCAGCCCATTTAAAGAGGCAGTGCCTTCTTGGACAAAACTGATATGCAGAGTATCATGTAAAGGGAAGAAAATAAAACAGAACTTTGCTTGTATTTGTTCTTATTCCTATAAAAAAAAGGCTATTTCACCAAAACAATTAAAAGGGTTCATATCCATTTAAATATTAGCCATCATTTTGAAAATGTTTTCTTTTGTATCAAAGTTATAAAATCTTTCCTAAATAAATGTGGAAAATAGCTACATTGCTACACTTTGGCTTTGTGTGTTATCAGGCTTGTTAACCCATTGATTGCCAGAGGGGTATCCAACTCATTGCTATGCAATGTGTTGTATACCCCTCCTTTATTCAAAGGGTTAAAATGATAGACCCACAAACAAAGAAAATATTTTGTGATAGAACCTACCTTTTACAGTTCACAGAAATTCATATCTGCTATTGTTTTGTTTACCTCAACTATAACATACACTGTGGTTATGCACATCTACCTACACATTAGAAAGCATATTTAGCAAATCATTTTTCGGGAAGGAATCTTTTTTATCCATTTGGGCTCAATTGGAAATAGCTTCAAATTTTTTTTTGCCTTCCTCTGGATCAACAAGGTGATTGGCATGGGCTGGATATGATGGATGCATGTCTTTTTTCAGCTTCATCAACTAAGTTACTGTGTTACTATGTGTACCCGCACGGACACGTCCATGTCCCACACTTGGCTTGATCACCATCTGGGGTCACCCCCTCCCTCCTCCCCATTTTTTTTTTTTAAACATTGTTGGGGATGCCCCTCCAGCTACTGATCTCCAAGATAATTGTACTGGGAGATCAACATTTGCTCAACATTATCGATCTCCAGGCGATCAATAGCTGGAGGGGGCATCAGGAGGGGTCCTGATGCCCTTCAACCAGGTCTGAAAAAAACAAAACAAAAAAAAAAAACAACAACAATAATTTAACCCTGTGAGTGCCACAGGTAGCTCCAGCTCATTGATTTGCAATGTGCTGGACACCCATGTGGCCTACAAAGGGTTCATTTTTTGCATTATTTTTTATTTAGACATCCTTGGGGGACCTCAGAATTGATCCTGATGCCCCCCATCCAAGGAGGTCTGAATAAAAAATGTACCCCTGTGTATGCCATAGGGGAATCCAACTCATTGTTTTGCAATGCTTTGGATTCCCCCTGTGGCATGCACTCTTATTTCCTCCAATCCCTCCTTTGTACCCTAACCCCCCCCAAGCCTGGTTTCACAGCCCACTGGCAGTCACATTCCCTCAGCTTGGATTCACTGCCCACTGGTACACATAGACTACTAGTGTGCATATGAATCAGGATGGGAATCAAGCAGTGTATGTGAGGGACATATACTGATTTACAACCTGATTCCAGTGCACACTGGTAATCACAGATCCCCCATATGCACTGTCTGACCCCCAGACTTCTTCCACTGCCCACTAGAAGACATACTCACATATACTGCCTGACATTCCCCCCCAGCCTGGTTTAACTGGCAGTCAAAGGTCGGCAAATACACTGGCTGAACCCCTAGCCTGTTTCAATTGGTATTCATAGAATGACACATACACTGTTTGCTTCCTAGTCATTGTAATGCTGGTATTCATGCTCCTGGCATCCAGTATGGTAGTTCAACCTATACCAGACTGGCACCATTTTTTCTTAGGCTGGCAGCATCTCCTGAATACACTAAAAAATCCTATGGTATTGAACCACTTTAGTGTATTTGAAGTATGTAAAAAAGCATGTTTTTTTCTATAGTTCCAAATTCTGGAAATAGTTGTACAAACTAACTTAGGGGTAGAAACACAAGTGTCCCCTCATTTGAAAAGGCTAGTTTTCTACTTGCCAAAATTGTATGCTTTTAACCCTTCAAGTGCCAGAGTTTAGCATATAAAAGCATCATACAAAACAATATTACTCACAAAAGATATGGCAAATAAATATCCTATATAATAATTTGCTAAAACGTGTGTAACACCGTGTCATGCGCAGTAGACACTGCTGCGCGTGCTGCAGTCATGCGCAGTAGAGACTGCCTGCGCCGTGGCAGTCTCTACTGCGTATGACTGCCCCGCGACCGGGTGGCAATGGCACTGTGGCCAGTGTAACGGGCTCTACAACTAGTATTACTATAATTAACACTGCTTCACAAAGCTGTTGACCTGAAACAATGAAGATCAGTCCTTGTGGACTGAGGTCAGGGACTTGACGTATCAGTCTCAACTGTCAAACTGTCCTCAGTGCTCCTTAGAGATAAAAGTTCCTGGGCACTCTCAAATGTTCAAACCTTAGAATCCTATTATGAATTGCCTCACAATTACTAGCCATACTTCAACTCAGAAATATTATAGTAACTGATACAACACACTCTGTCCACAAAGGGACTAATTCGTAGAGATGGAATCTGTCCCTTTAACTAAAATCTCCACTCTAAAATAATATCTAACTAGAGTTTTGCTTTTATGTGCATTTTCTAGGTAACTGTTTGAACATACTACTATATGCATTATTGTATGTTCACTAGTGATGAGCGAGCGTGCTCGGCCGATGCTCGGATCGGCTCGAGCATCGCTCTGCTCGGCACATGGCGGTACTCGTCGAGTACCGCCATGTGCTCGCCCGACATGTTCAGGTGGCGGGGATCTGTGCCGGAAGAGGCACAGATCCCAAGAAGCTCCGCTGGACCACCAGGGACTGGAGGTACGGGGGCATTGCGGAGATGAAGGGGGCATTGCGGAGATGAAGGGGGACATTGTGGAAGAGGGGCATAGACTCTATGCCCCTCTTCCACAATGTCCCCCTTCATCTCCGCTATGCCCGTCTTCCACAATGTGCCCCTTCATCTCCGCTATGCCCCTCTTCCACAATGTGCCCCTTCATCTCCGCTATGCCCCTCTTCCACAATGTCCCCCTTCATCTCCTCTATGGCATAGAGGAGATGAAGGGGGACATTGTGGAAGAGGGGCATAGCGGAGATGAAGGGGCACATTGTGGAAGAGGGGCATAGCGGAGATGAAGGGGCACATTGTGGAAGACAGGCATAGCGGAGCTGAAGGGGGACATTGCGGAGCTGAAGGGGGCATTCGGAGATGAAGGGGGCATAGCGGAGATGAAGGGGGCATTGACCAGGCACCCTCCCCTCATCAGAGCAGGGGGTGCCTGGTGTTGCCCCATTCATTTCAATGGGGCTCGGGTGCTCGGCCGAGCACTCGAGCCTCAGGGGGTGCTCGGTCAGAGCACCCGAGCATCGTGGTGCTCGCTCAACACTAATGTTCACATTATATTTATACATTATTGCATAATTTACCTTTTATAGTTTCTTTTTTTCACCCTCCAGTAGCCGGGTTGGGGATGTATCTCATGTTCTGTGTTATTACTACTTCAAAATAAAGTTACTCCTTTGGTGAAAGTGAAACATTTAAGTCTTTATTATGATACTAGTGTAAAAGCCCGTGCACACGGGCCAAAGTCCAGATAATGTTAACCCTTTAAGTGCCAGAGGGGTATACAACGC
The DNA here is from genome assembly GCA_037306005.1 of Rhinophrynus dorsalis. NCBI lineage: Eukaryota > Metazoa > Chordata > Amphibia > Anura > Rhinophrynidae > Rhinophrynus > Rhinophrynus dorsalis. Next base: position 368,918,429 of record CM074721.1, read on the forward strand.
ATTGCAAAGCAATGTGTTGCATGCCCCTCTGGCACTCAAAGGGTTAAGAGGCCGCTACCTCTACTACACTGCTCCACACGATGCAGCCTTGCATCACCTCACTCATGAAATACAATCATGCGCAGTAGAGACTGCACGAACGCGGCCAGTCTCTACTGCACATGACTGCATCGTGACAAACATCCTAGCGAATTATTATATAGGATATCCATAAATGAGTAGTCATGTCAACACTGTGGATTGTGTACTAAGAAGAACTGCAGTAATTCTGGGATAAAACTTTCCCATTGATTTCAACAATGCAATGAAGACCTATCTAGCATTCAAATAGTTAAAATAATAGCTTAAATTAGTGGGAAATTGAGGATTTTTTAATTTGTTCCTTATAGTGGAGTTGGTTTGCTCCAGAATTACTCTAAAATTAATACATCAAACTCCCCAAGGGCTCGATACACCATTAACAATGTAAAAAAAAAAAAGCAGGCATTGTGGTTTTTTAAGTCAGATTTTAGTTTCCTATTACCTAAGTCACTAAAACAAAACCAGCAGAAATTATACACACTGCCAGTCAAAAAACGCCAATAAGAAACAACTAAAAACAACATGCAAGTAGCATACTATTAACAATGATCAGTATTAACTCATGTTTTGTGGTTACATTTTCTGCCGGTAATCCTGTGCCTCAAAGTTGAGGCATAGAAGTCAAAAGACAGTTTTAAACCATCATTGTTACAATGAAAGCAGTGCAGAATACATACACGCATGCTCTCTTAGGGCAAAACTAATGGAGAACTGGCAAGTTAACCACTGAAAGCACCCAAACTAACAGACAAGTATCATCTTGTGTAATATTGCTATGGACAACAAATTAGCTGACCTCCACCCTGATTCCCTTTATGAGGTACCAGTGCCACAAACATTGGAGGGTGATACCCTCAGAGGTGTTGAAAAACGGGACAGGGTCATCAGGGAATACTTTGCCAGGGAGTATGATGCATACACCCAAGTCAAGCCAACAACGTCAGATCACCAACATGGCTTCACATTTTCCAATATTACAACATGTTTTGTCTCCATTCCTAGGATGCTGATCTCCTGCTGGACAGCTGCCACTGCACCTAAGTGTTGTGGAAGTGATTGTTCCTCCTGGACTTCCTCTTCAGAGCTGACACGAACTCCAACAATGCCCTGGATCATGCAGCCTGTCACATTCCAGGGACCTAGCCTTCAATGGTTTGAATGGATCCAGATGGCTTGCAATGGATAGCAACAGGTAAGTCTGTACTGACACCTAACATGTGTGATATCCCTCAGTGTCAGTTGTCCCCTATGTAACACACCTCACATAGCCACCTGCAATTTGTTCTTTGCCTCACATCTGTTTACTTCTCTTTCCCTACAGAGTTCCACATGTCAATAATCTTCAGAGGACCCTGTGGCTCATGGATGCAGAAGAGATGTGTGTGATGCACTTCACCTTCTTTTTGTAACTGTATGTTTCTACTTCTATGACCATTAAAACCTACACTGTTTTATGAACATGTCATGTTGTGTCATGCTTAACAGGTCTATGCCTTGTGCTTAACCCTATGAATGCCAAGAGGCAACACTACACATTGCTGCACATCCATTATGCCACATTCCTGTGAACTCTGCCCCCAACCTATTCAGTGGTAGATATGTCTGCAACACAAAGGTATAGGGAGTGTTACAGACCAATCCACCATACTGGGGGCTATGCACTAAGGTCTGATAAAGAGCTGATAATGTCTCCGGTGACATCAATTTTCCACTTCCTAGGTTATTCCATGGAGCCTAGGCATTGACAAACATCTCTAAAGTTGCAGAAATCTTATTACCTGGGCTCCATAGCACAACATAGGAACTGGAGAAGTGAGGAACTAGGGAAGTCACAGCTTAGTCAACTCCCCAAAAAAAGTGTCGGAGTGCCAGTTCACTTGAAATGTCATATACACAAGTACCATGTTGTATACCCCACAAATCTGAAGCACAGTGTCTGAGTGTGTTTTTCCCCCAACCACACATCAATGCACTCCAGCAAGGCATGTTACCTGAGCTCAACACAGGCTCTGAAAGCAATCATTGTTCCATGGCCATTGATCATATGTCAACTGTGATGCACACACCATCACATGTGACACACTGAAGGGATCAAGAACACAAGCAGTGTTGGGATGCTTGAGATGTAGTTTGGGGAATACACACTCAATTAATGTTACCTGATTCACTTGTGCTAGTGTGTTTGCATGTATCCCAGATGTCAGCTGGCATGAATGTTGCCATCACCTGCTGGAGATATTGGACAGGGGCAGGTCCCTCTTCAGGGTCTTGGTCTCCTGCTGGCAGTTCCTGTGCTGTCCCTGGCTCTCTGACACAGACACTGCATTTGGAGGATGAAAAAAAGGAATTAGTTGCAGGTGCAATTACAACAAGGTCTGCAGTGACATACATCATGTACAACTGGACTCTAGCCTGGACATATAGAAAGACTGTTTTAGCCTATATCAGGCTTAAACCATTGAGTGCCAAAGGGGTATGCAAATCATTACAAAGCAATGTGTTACATACCCCCCTCTGGCATTCAAAGGGTTAATATCCTTACAACTCCATCTATTCATTTGAGGGTTTCACCATGCTGAGAGAAAAGTGTACTCCCACTACTACTTATGTGATTTGACACTGACTGGTTCTCCAGGAGGTGCATTTTGTGGGTGCATCACTACCTTCACTCAGCATTGTGCAATTTACCTCCTCTTGCAGAACAGTTGGTTACTGTTTTTACTTCGGCAAAGCTTTCTGTGGCACTAGTTCAGTCATTGTAACCTGTCACACATTTCACATGTCAGTCACTACATGATGGGTCAGACTGTCACATCTGAGAATAGCATGTATGAGCAATGTGGAACTGAAGGAGTTAACAACATGTTACATCCTAATAAGTATCAGAGGGGAAGCCAACGCATGACAGGGTTGAATATCTCTCTGGCATAAGGATGAACTGAGTTGTGATATGTAGTCTGTCACTGTTAGGGACTTGGGTCAAAATATCAATAACTATGTACTAAGAGTCTTGTTTTCACAACACTGAAGCAAGGAACAATACAACAGATATGTGGAACTAATGGTATGACAACATCTCTAACAGGGTTTGGTAGGGGGACAAGGAGAAGAGATATGGTTGCTTACCAGGATCCTGTAGGGTACTGCCTTCTCCTGTATCACAGCCTCCAGGGATGCCCTCTACTGCAGTGGTAGACAGGCTACCACGGAGCAGCTCCTCACACCCATTGAAAGTGATGGAGGATGGAGGTCCACCATACGTTCCCCTTCTGTAGGCTGCAAGCTCACCCAGTTTGTTCTCAACTCTCTGCATGCAGTCCGTCCATCTTTTTTTTGAGGCCTTCCACAGTCCTCTTGCAGACTCCAATGCCACTGACCAGGTCAGTCACCTCCTGCCATGATTGCCTCTTGCGGGCAGAGATGGCCCTGGCCTTGTCAGATGAATACAGGATCCTTTCCCTGTCTAGGTTCCTGCGGACCAGAGCCAGGTTTTACTCATAAGTGTACTTCACCTCCCTAACTCTCTGTCACCATCACCTGCTGGATTGACATGTTGGGAGGTCTCCAAAACATTGTATCCCAATTCATTGGACACCTCTTTAAGATTCAACTCATTAAAATCCCCATTTAAATCAAGAGTCACTCTTAATTTCCTGGCCATCCCTGGCAATATTCACCAGTGGATAAGCAGCCAAATCGAATCTGATTGGACAAGAAACATAAATAAACATTTAAAGGCCTCTACCCATAAGGTTTTAGAGTATTTTTTTCCTATCTTCTTGAATAGATAGGAGGCTTCTGAAGGTGAAGTTGTTTCACTGTTTGTCTTACCTGGACTGGACTTTTCTTGAGCCCCAGCCAGGCCAGATCATTATCTCCATTGGCATAAAGCTCCTTTATTGTGCCCCCAACAGAGAGGGGTCAGATTGGAGAGTCCTTGTCTGTGTGGCTGCCCTCTCCCCTCCATTTCTGCTTGTGACATCATCTGCCAGACTCTGAGTTGTGGGGGGTGACTGGTTATTCTGATCTCAGGTCTGTGTGGCTGATTCTGTGTAGCCAGACCTCTGCTCCAGTATGCCCTGTTTTTGGCCCCAGTTGTCCCTGTAATCTGGATCCATCCTGCTCCTGTTTTTTCTCCTATTGTGCCTGTAATCTGCTACTAGTAAGTTCAGGACTTTTTTTGTTGAGTCAGGGTTTGTGGTGCATTCTTTCTTTTTATTTATTTATTTTATAATTTTTATTTATGGTATTTTGTAAGACATATAAAAACAACGTCACAAGAAGTACAATCATAGGGTCGAGTTACTATACAAGTTAGTGGAAAAGACATTATAAAAGCCAAAGTTACAATGATATATTTATAACCTAGTAGGCTAAGACACCCCACACATTACGACTTGTGACAATCAGTTGCCCTTAGCATCCAAGTGATAGATAAAAAGAGACAGAGAGAGAGAGGAAGAAGAAGAGCAGGACAGAGAGAGAGGAGAGAGAAAAAAAGGGGGGTGAAGAGGGAGGAAGGGGATTGGGACCTATGTACTGGAATCAAAGTAACCCTTGGGGCCACAAGTCATTAAATATAATCCGGATAAGAAAACTCCAACTACCATCCACGTAAACAAAAAGTGGTGCTGAATCTATTTGGAAGTCAGAGTTGATAGGACCTCTGAATAGAATGAGTTAACGATGTCAAGATCCATAGCCCTTTGCAGCAAAGTCACACTTAGAAGAGTGATTTGAGTGTTCACCGTATCAACACACTCTTGCACCTGCGGTGGAGTTGAAGATCGCCAATGCCGTGAGATCAACAAGTGCCTACTTTCTTATTCTCGTCTATGTTTTTCATTTTAGCTTGGACTACTACTGGAGCTTTTTTCTTCCTGCTTCCTGGTAAGTAGGCATCTTTTCACTTGTGTTATGTTTTCCACTATATTTTTCTTGTCTTTGTTTAGTTTTAGTGCTCCTTCTTTTGTAGTAACCATTGTTATGAATCCTGACCCTGCCCTCAAAAGCCCGCACCATAAGTTTATGAAGTAAGCCAATCATTAAGGTGAGTTCCCCTTTTTAAATTTTAAAAAGAGTGATATGTAGTTGATAAAACACTTATGTCCTTTCAGCGCTTCCATGAGACTGATGATCTCTAAGGATAAGTGCTCCAATCAAGTCCAGATTGGCACCTGTGACAATTTGAAGTTAGAAGGAAAGAAGATCTGCAGGTCCTGGTGGTCAGAGATGATTGGTAGTCCTTCTGCATCTTCTGAAATCTCTGTCATCATAAGACAGTTGTGGTTGAGGGCTTTCAAGAAGTAACTTTCAAGGAAACTACCTGGGACCCTGGTACCCGGAACTTCATTTTTCTCTTCAGAAGACACATCAGTTGCGATGTGCCCTTCTAGAGAAGAATTTATTTTCTCTGAAGAAGAGTAAGAATCTGGAGATTTTCTGGGATTTGATTTATCATTTATGAAGTCCATTTCAATGTAGTTTGTCAGGCCTTGGATGTCTATGAGACCTCCCCAGTCCAACCAGCAGGGAAATTCTTCTTGTTTTTATGTAATAAGGTTTCCACCTTACTTTTATATGAGGGACACCAGAATGGAAACATTCAGGGAGGAAAATAATCTCCTATTCTTGTTTATCCAGGATGTATCCCTTCTCTTAACATGTTAGCCACAGAAAAAGCAGGAGGATGTGGAGTAAAAGTGATACTTTTATTGGTTAACTGAGTAGCTTTAAAATGCAGACTTAGGTCTTTTCATCAGGCATGTCAGAGTAAAGACTGAAGAATATAAAATTTATGATATGAAAATCCCTAATGTTTGAATTCCACTGGAGATGAACATCCTGTCATGTGTTTCTGTGTAAATTATTTCTTAGACTCCAGTAAAGACATCTTTTTGTAGCTGGCCAAGTGGAAAAAGATTGATTTTACCTTTTTAAGGATGAATAATTCTAGTAATTTAGGGTGTAGAGAGTTTGCGAGCCGCAGGCCAAGATAAACGTATAGATAGGTAAGTAAGTAGCCAAATTCTCCAGGGACACTACACATGGAACATAGAATAATAATTACATATCACATAGCCCTCATTGGTAAAGGTCCATAGACCCCATATTTGGTGAAATTTGTTCGGGGTACCCCTATGTAAGTAATGAGGAAGATTATGGGCTACTAAGGCCATCCATTGGTCATGCCTGGGGGGGGTGTTCTGACATCCATGATTGTGCCACCACCTTTCGTGCCATAATCAACAGTTCCCTAATTAGTACAGTTTGAAAATTTGAGTGAAGTTGATCAGGGAGAATAGTAAATACACACGTCTTTGGGGAAGGCTACACATCCCACTGCACTACAGCTGACACAATACAGAACACATCCACCCAAAACCCTCGGACTGGAGGACACTCCCATAAAAGGTGTAAGAAAGCGGTGCCTGCCGCCCCACACCTTCTGCAACGATCGTTGTCCACCCTGCCCATCTTAAAAAGATGCACAGGAGTGTAATAGGATCTGTACAAGATTTTAAGTTGGGATGTTGTGGTTTTAACAGAATTGTGGTATGGGCACCTTATCTCTGGTATATATGTGAATAAAGGTTCCACATCTTTTTTTTATTCTCTTTTGCATTCTTAAGGGAGCTCTTCACCAAAAGTTGTTTCAGGTTGGGTTGCTGTTTGTAGGAGAGCAGCTGAGGTTTGGGGAATATTCTTTTTAATCTGTTATCAGTATGTAGTATTATTTGGTGCTATTTGGAGATTCTGTAATCTTGGTACTGTAGGTGACTACTAATTTCACTCTCTTCCTATGGTTGTTTTCATTCCAGGAGATTTCTCATGGATACACTGGTAACTCTTAATATGGATATCTGTGATGTTGGCATTATAACCGTGACTGATAATATCTCTCCTGAGATTTTTAAGATGTTTATCCCAGTTAAGAGTCTCAGTCCATATGCGGTTACTCCTTAGGGCCTGGCTATAAGCAATAGTTTTCGTGTGTTTGGAATGGTAACTGTAATTTAGCCTGTTGTTTTGAAGTACAGAGATGATCAGGTGGCATTGTTTCTAATACTGATTGTGGTATCCACAAAGTTAATTTGTGTGAGTGAAAAGTTGAGTTTGAGGTTAAAGTTGGGATGAAAAGCATTACAATTGTTGTGAAATGACAAAATATCTTTGCTGGAAGACAAAATGATTTGGATATCACCTATGTAGCAGAGGTAGACCAGAGGCTTATTTGACTTACAGACAAGAGCTCTTCTTCAATTTTGCCATGAATAGATTGCTGTATTGTGGCACCATATGTGTCCCTATGTTAGTTTCCATCTTTTGTATGTATAGTTCTTGCCCAAATGTTAAATATTTAAGCTTAAGTAGAAAGTGGGTTAGCTGAGTTACAAGTTCTGTGGGTAAGCCCTCTTGCTTTATGAATGCTTTTTTCAGGCTGTGATGCAATCTTCATGTGGGATGTTGGTATAGAGGAATTCCACATTCATACTGGCTACAATGGTTTCTTTTGGTATCGAGCAAAAGTCAGACAGTTTGTTTAAGAGATTGGTCATGTCTTGTATGTAACTATTTTTTATTTTGATGAGCAAAATATATTTTCTTTGAGTGTGCCAGGTCAAGATATTATTGGTCTCCCAGGACTTCCTTCCTTGTGCATTCTAGGAAGCATATAGAAGCACCCCATCCTTGAGTCTTCCTGAATGAGGGCCTCCAGAATGTATCTAGTATCAGACAAGGGCCCTTTCATTATTTTTTAAGTTCTTTTGTGTAGTCAGATATTGGATCTTCTTTCAGTTTGATGTAATGTCATCAATAGTGTTGAGCGAGCATGCTCGGCCGATGCTCGGATCGGCTCGAGCATCGCTCTGCTCGGCACATGGCGGTACTCGTACGAGTACCGCATGTGCTCGACCGCCATGTTCGGGTCTCCTCCCCGCACGTTTTGCGGCTGCTGCGCAGCCAATAAACATTCAGGGAGGCTCTGACATCGGTGTAATGCCAGCAGCCATGTTGGCTGCTGGCATTAAACTGATTGGCTGGCCAGAACCCGTGGTCAGGTGCTGTATAGCACCTGACCATCGAGTTCGGCTCAGTCTTAGCCAGGGAGAGCTGAGGATAGGAAGGGAAAGGCAGTGTAGGGAGGAAAAAAACCAAAATTGTGAAAAAAAAGAACCAAAAGTCCTTTTTAGGACTACTGTGTGTGGGGGTAGCAGGTTATTTTGTGTGGGGGGAAAAAAAAAAAAAAAAAAAAAATATTCTGTTTAGTGTGCAAAGTTGCAGATTAGAGCACATTCTGTTTAGTGTGCACAGTTGCAGATTAGAGCACATTCTGTTTAGTGTGCAAAGTTGCAGATTAGAGCACATTCTGTTTAGTGTGCAAAGTTGCAGATTAGAGCACATTCTGTTTAGTGTGCAAAGTTGCAGATTAGAGCACATTCTGTTAAGTCTTCAAACTAAAATATCAAAGTCACATATTTCATTCAGTGTGCGTCGCCGCAGTTTAGCAGCACATTCTGTGTACTGTGCAGAGTTGCAGAATAGGAAGAAATACTGTTAAGTCTTCAAACTAAAATATCAAAGTCACATATTCCATTCAGTGTGCTTCGCCGCAGTTTAGCAGCACATTCTGTGTACTGTGCAGAGTTGCAGAATAGGAAGAAATACTGTTAAGTCTTCAAACTAAAATATCAAAGTCACATATTCCATTCAGTGTGCTTCGCCGCAGTTTAGCAGCACATTCTGTGTACTGTGCAGAGTTGCAGAATAGGAAGAAATACTGTTAAGTCTTCAAACTAAAATATCAAAGTCACATATTCCATTCAGTGTGCTTCGCCGCAGTTTAGCAGCACATTCTGTGTAGTGTGCAGAGTTGCAGAATAGTAAGAAATACTGTTAAGTTTTCAAACTCAAATATTAAAGTCACATATTCCATTCAGTGTGTATCACCGCCGTTTAGCAGCCTATTCTGTGTACTCTGCAGAGTTGCAGAATAGTAAGAAATACTGTTAAGTTTTCAAACTCAAATATTAAAGTCACATATTCCATTCAGTGTGTGTCACCGCCGTTTAGCAGCCTATTCTGTGTACTCTGCAGAGTTGCAGAATAGTAAGAAATACTGTTAAGTTTTCAAACTCAAATATTAAAGTCACATATTCCATTCAGTGTGTTTCACCGCCGTTTAGCAGCCTATTCTGTGTACTCTGCACAGTTGCAGAATAGTAAGAAATACTGTTAAGTTTTCAAACTCAAATATTAAAGTCACATATTCCATTCAGTGTGTGTCACCGCCGTTTAGCAGCCTATTCTGTGTACTCTGCACAGTTGCAGAATAGTAAGAAATACTGTTAAGTTTTCAAACTCAAATATTAAAGTCACATATTCCATTCAGTGTGTATCACCGCCGTTTAGCAGCCTATTCTGTGTACTCTGCACAGTTGCAGAATAGTAAGAAATACTGTTAAGTTTTCAAACTCAAATATTAAAGTCACATATTCCATTCAGTGTGTGTCACCGCCGTTTAGCAGCCTATTCTGTGTACTCTGCAGAGTTGCAGAATAGTAAGAAATACTGTTAAGTTTTCAAACTCAAATATTAAAGTCACATATTCCATTCAGTGTGTGTCACCGCCGTTTAGCAGCCTATTCTGTGTACTCTGCAGAGTTGCAGAATAGTAAGAAATACTGTTAAGTTTTCAAACTCAAATATTAAAGTCACATATTCCATTCAGTGTGTGTCACCGCCGTTTAGCAGCCTATTCTGTGTACTCTGCAGAGTTGCAGAATAGTAAGAAATACTGTTAAGTTTTCAAACTCAAATATTAAAGTCACATATTCCATTCAGTGTGTTTCACCGCCGTTTAGCAGCCTATTCTGTGTACTCTGCACAGTTGCAGAATAGTAAGAAATACTGTTAAGTTTTCAAACTCAAATATTAAAGTCACATATTCCATTCAGTGTGTATCACCGCCGTTTAGCAGCCTATTCTGTGTACTCTGCACAGTTGCAGAATAGTAAGAAATACTGTTAAGTTTTCAAACTCAAATATTAAAGTCACATATTCCATTCAGTGTGTATCACCGCCATTTAGCAGCCTATTCTGTGTACTCTGCAGAGTTGCAGAATAGTAAGAAATACTGTTAAGTTTTCAAACTCAAATATTAAAGTCACATATTCCATTCAGTGTGTGTCACCGCCGTTTAGCAGCCTATTCTGTGTACTCTGCAGAGTTGCAGAATAGTAAGAAATACTGTTAAGTTTTCAAACTCAAATATTAAAGTCACATATTCCATTCAGTGTGTTTCACCGCCGTTTAGCAGCCTATTCTGTGTACTCTGCACAGTTGCAGAATAGTAAGAAATACTGTTAAGTTTTCAAACTCAAATATTAAAGTCACATATTCCGTGTAAGATGAAGAAGGCGGGTAAAAAGGGACGGGGAAGTGGACGTGATCCTGATAGTTCAGGGCGCGGGTCAGGACGCGGAGAAACTGTGCCTGGTGCCAGAGCACAAGAAAGAAAGACATCCACCATACCCTGCTTCATGTGTAATTTTACAGGGCGTCGCAGGACATCACTCTCGAGGTCCGACCACTGCGAACAGGTGGTCGGTTGGATGACAGCTGATACTGCTTCCAGTCGGTTAAGCACCACCCTGTCTTCCACCAAGTCCACTCTCAGTAGCCAAGAGTCTGGTCAAAATAATCCTCACTCTGATCATCCTTCCTCCCACCATACACGGTCTGGTCAAAGAAGTGATCCCACACTGGGATATAGTGAGGAGCTCGTCTCATCACCAATCCTTCATTTGACCCTCTCTCCAAGCACGCTTGCAGAGGAACATGACATCTTGTGCCCTGATTCACAACCTCTAGAGGCTACCCAATCACAAGAAGATGACAGATGTGAACGGCATTTAAGGTCAAAGGAAGTAGTGGATGATGATGATGATGAGACACAGTTGCCATTAAATCAACCACTATTTCCATCTCAAGACCTTGTTGAGGAGAATGTTATACAGTTGTCAATGACTGAGTATGTGGTGGGATCAAGACTTGAGGAGGATGATCAGAGTAAGGAAGTGGAGGAGGACTTGGTGGACGATGAGGTGACTGACCCCACCTGGGAAGGTGTAGAGCCGAGCGATGACAGCAGTCCTGAGGGTGAGCCATCTGCAGCACCGCAACAGGCTGGAAGAGGCAGTGGTGTGGCTACAGAAAGAAGGCGGACCGCACCAAACCGGCCCGCAAATGTTCCACGGAGCACCCCCTTGCGTAAATCTCCCTTGCCAAAGGGTAGGTGTTCCGCGGTATGGCGTTTTTTTAAGGAAAGTGCGGACGACAAAAGAATTGTAGTTTGCAACCTGTGCCACACCAGAATGAGCCGAGGCATGAACACTAGAAACCTCACCACCACCAGCATGATCCGACACATGGCATCCAAGCACCGTAGTAAGTGGGAGGAACGCCTGGATCGCCCATCTGTGTCTGCAGGCCACACCACTGCCTCCTCTTCCCCTGTTTTCGGTGCCGGCCAATCGCCTGTCGAAGGCGCAGGCCCGCATACCTCCCGCCCTGCACCTGTACCATCTGAAGCACCATCAGCGACCACATCGACTTCCCTGTCCCAGCACAGCGTCCAAATGTCGTTACCCCAGGCATTTGAGCGCAAGAGAAAGTACCCAGCCACCCACCCACAGGCCATAGCACTAACCTCACACCTTTCCAAATTACTGGCCATCGAAATGCTGCCATTTAGGCTTGTGGACACTGAGTCCTTCCGCAGCCTGATGGCAGCAGCTGTCCCTCGGTACGCGGTCCCCAGCCGCCACTACTTTTCCCGGTGTGCCATCCCCGCATTACACCACCATGTGTCCCGTAACATCACCCGTGCCCTGACCAACGCAGTTACTGGGAAGGTCCACTTAACGACTGACACATGGACAAGTGCTTGTGGCCAGGGACGCTACATTTCCCTGACGGCACACTGGGTGAATGTCGTGGAGGCTGGGAGCGACTCGGACCCTGGGATGGCACGGGTGCTACCCACGCCGAGGATTGCGGGCCCTACCTCCATCAGGGTTTCCGCCAGCACCTACGTTATTGGCTCCTCCTCCTCCGTTTCCACCTCCGAATTCTCTACACGCAGCGCCACTCCCCCATCAGCCAGTAGCTGGAAGCAGTGTAGCACTGCAGTGGGGAAGCGTCAACAGGCCGTGCTGAAGCTGATCTGCCTTGGGGACAAACAGCACACGGCCTCAGAGCTGTTGCAGGGGATTAGTCACCAGACCGAGCAGTGGCTCTCGCCACTCAACCTGCAACCAGGCATGGTTGTGTGTGATAATGGGCGTAACTTGGTGGCGGCTTTGGAGCTCGGCAAGCTCACACACGTACCATGCCTAGCGCATGTATTTAATTTAGTGGTTCAGCGATTTCTAAAAACCTACCCCAATGTGCATGATCTCTTGACCAAGGTGCGCCGCGTGTGTGCACATTTCCGTAAGTCATCTACAGCTTCGGCCGGCCTGTTGAAGCTGCAGCAGCGCTTACAATTGCCAGCTCACCGGCTGCTGTGTGATGTGAGCACGCGCTGGAACTCCACCTTCCACATGTTGGCCCGGCTTTGTGAGCAGCAGAGGGCAGTAGTGGAGTACCAGCTGTTACACGGTCGTCGCCTCTCCGTTCAACTTCCTGTAATCAGAAGTGAGGAGTGGGAATGGATGTCAGACCTCTGCGAGGTTTTACGCAATTTTGAGGAATCGACACAGATGGTGAGCGGCGATAACGCTATTATCAGTGTAACCATCCCACTTCTGTGTCTACTGAAACGCTCGCTGCTCACAATTAAAACCGACGCTTTGCATGTGGAAGAGGTGGAAATGGGGGAGGAAGAGCTTACACAAGGTGATAGCCAGAGCACCCTCACTTCGTCTTCTCAGCGACAATTGGAGGAGGCGGAGGAGGAGGAGGAGGAGGAAGACACGGTTGCCTCCGCTACAGAGGGTAGCCATGGAACTTTAGTTCCATCTCTTCAGCGTGGGTGGGCAGAAGAGGAGGAAGAGGATGAGGATATTGAGAGTCATCCTCCTGGTGAGGACAGCGAAATCTTGACTGTTGGTACTCTGGCACACATGGCTGACTTTATGTTAGGCTGCCTTTCCCGTGACCCACGCGTTATACGCATTTTAGACAACACGGATTACTGGGTGTTCACCCTTCTGGACCCCCGCTACAAAGAGAATTTCTCATCTCTCATTCCTCCGGTGGAGAGGACAAGCAAAATGGTGCAATACCAGAAGGTTCTTGTTGAAAAATTGCTCCAAAATTTTCCATCTGACAACGCTGGCGGCAGAGTACGTGCTACCTAGGCCCACCGAGAAGGGGAGAAAAGGGGAGCACACAGCAGTTCCGAGAAAGGCAGGGCAACACTCTCCAAGGCGTGGGACACCTTCATGACACCCCGCCAGCACCCTCACCCTGATGCGCAGCCTAGTGTCACAAGGAGGGAAAATTTTTGGAAGATGGTGAAGGAGTACGTAGCAGACCGTGTCAGCGTCCTCAATGATCCCTCTGTGCCTTACAACTACTGGGTGTCCAAGCTGGACACGTGTATGAACTGGCACTCTACGCCTTGGAGGTGCTGGCCTGCCCTGCCGCCAGCGTTCTGTCTGAGCGGGTATTTAGTGCTGCTGGTGGCATCATAACAGATAAGCGTATCCACCTTTCCACCGACAATGCTGATAGGTTGACACTTATAAAAATGAACAAGGCCTGGATTTCCCCTGACTTCTCCACTCCACTGGAGGAAAGCCGCGGGGGAACATAAACTCACTTTATATATGTTATTTACAATGATGTGAATACTCTGTATTCCCATTCACCCCTTCCACCCAAAAAACGGGTATATGGTTGACTCTTAATCTTCTCATCCTCCTCCTCCTCTTCCATATGCCCTGGGATATAATTTTTATATAGGGCCAGCTCACCAGCGGGCCCTGTGATATAATTTTTATATAGGGCCAGCTCACCAGCGGGCCCTGTTTGACAATTTTTATATAGGTCAGCTCACCAGCGGGCCTTCTCATATAATGTTTTATTGGGTCAGCTCTCTAGCTGGCCCTCTCATATAATGTTTTATAGCGTCAGCTCACTAGCGGGCCTTCGCATATAATGTTTAGGATGGTCAGCTCTGCAGCAGACCCTCACCCATAATGTTTTAGATGGTCAGCTCAGCGCACGTTTCCCTCTTAATCATGGCCTCAGTTCAATAAAATCAAGGAAATTTTTGGGAGAATTTGCCTCTGCGCACGTTTCCCTCTTAATCATGGCCTCAGTTCTGAAAATCAAGGAAATTTTTGGGAGAATTTGCCTCTGCGCACGTTTCCCTCTTAATCATGGCCTCAGTTCTGAAAATCAAGGAAATTTTTGGGAGAATTTGCCTCTGCGCACGTTTCCCTGTTAATCATGGCCTCACTTCAGAAAATCAAGGAAATTTTTGGAATAATTTGCAGATAATATACAAGCAAATATACAGCAAATATTGTTTGGTAACAATTTTTCGCCTAAAGTCGTTTTTATTTTCCTTTTTGTGTGTTTTATGGTCAGTCTGTAAAAATGGCGTACTACGGGCGAAAGATCGTTCCCAGCAGCGATGTTGGAGTCCAAGATGCATCCAGACATCCTCCCTATGCTGTCCCTGAACCATTTCTGTGGTGTTTCCATCCTTTTCTGCCCTTTTCCTATGGACCAGGCACCCTCCCCTCATCAGAGCAGGGGGTGCCTGGTGTAATGCTCGAGTCCTCCCATTGACTTCAATGGGGCTCGGGTGCTCGGCGGAGCACTCGAGCCTCAGGGGGTGCTCGGTCAGAGCACCCGAACACCCGAGCATTGGGGTGCTCGCTCATCACTAGTCATCAATAAGTTGCCTGTGTGCTTCTTCTATAAAGATAACTGTGTTCATAATCACTACCATGTCACCTTTATCTGCCAAACACAAAAAACTATTGTTTATTAGCAGGCCCTAAGGATTATTTATTATGTTTTTGTTGTGTTTTAATGATTGTATTTCTTTATTTTTCTTGGTATTTAGGTTGTGCGCCAGTTTGTGTTATTTTTCAACTATTGCAGATTTGACTGTTTCTGATGCTCTGTATATTCTTGTCCAGGGAGGGGTTGATTCCTGACTGTAAGGTTAATGTGAATTATTTGTAGGTGAGTTGCAGGTCTGGTTTAATTCTGTGGTTTGGGATGATTCATAGTTTTCTTTCACACAAAAGAATTTCTGGAGCCCAAGCTTTCTGAAGAACTCCTCCATATCACTACAGAGTTCTCTTTAATCCACTGTTTTAGTTGGGAAGAAGGAAAGTCATCTTGAAATTATAGATAGCTCCTCTTTGCTTGACTTGTGTTTTGAGATGTCAACAACACAAATGTTTTGTTCTGCGCCTGTTGTTGGTTCATTTAAATGTCCTTGTGCCTTAGTCTGTGTAGATTATTGGATTTATTTTTTATAAGAAGCATTTGTAGTTTCTTGTAGTATAGCTGCAGTATATTTTCCATGACCTCTGTGTCCCATATGTGCTTTATGAGTCAAGTTCTCTGCTTTTATCCCAATAAGATGATTACATAATCTTTCTGAGGTTCTGGTACATGGTTGCTGTGCATTCCAGATATAGGACTCTTTTTCGAGCATGTTAGACTGAATGATTAAGAATGTAAAACACGTGACATTGGTTATACATTTGTACACATTCCTGGTTAATTTAAATTCCACTGGAAGTGAAACTCATCACCAATGTCTATGTAAATTATTCCTTAGACTTCAGATGGCTAAGTATATGGAATGTATGGGTTAACCTTCTAAGTTCCTTACAATGCACTGGCACCCAAAAGATCAGAATTTGTTTAGGTTTAATTTTACAGTTCCTGTCCAACCTGGGATGGCTCATGAATTAGGATAAGAGCAGCCTAATCCTTTAACAGAAGATATAGTTGTAAGGTCTTTTTCAGCACCCAGATAATGTAGGGTAGCGCTTCAAGAGGCCAAGAGTCCATCTATTTTTTTCACAGATTCATCAATTCGGACAGACCCAATATCACTGAAAAGATCAAGGGATTATGTCAGCCTGGAAGTCTTTGGTAAGATGGGCAGCTTGGAAGATGAGATCACTACAAGACTCCATCCTCTAGCGATGGGACAGAGCATAAGCAAGCCATTACGATCCTGGATTAATTACGTTATGATTACATTAGTGGGAAGATCAACCCAACCTCGCTATTTTTTTTGAGAAACATCAGCTTATTGACCAAAGATTCAAATGGTTCAGGCTGGAGGAGTCTACTTCAATGGCAAAGCAGCTCATGTGTTGTGTCCCCATCATTACTCAAGCATGCCATCAAATATCTCTAAATTAAGTGTTATGTATCAAGCCTTTTATCGCATTGGGAAAGATTTTAGTGGGAACTGTTTGAAAATAAAGTTTTACAACGTCTCTGCAGCAGCATATATTAGAAAACAATGAAGGACAAGAAGCTAGGATTTCATGAAAGGAGTCTTACAATCCACCAGTGGACAGTGAAGAATGTTATTGACCAGAAGGCTGGCTACATTTCTGGGATTATCAACATCCAAGTGGAATTCTTAATCAGGAACCAGCTGGATCTGAGTATGTGGGCTCTTCATCAAGAGGACTTTCTTCAGTTAACTCATAGATGGGGGTCATACTTCCAAAGATCTAAAGGAGGACTCCAAGAACAGAAAAGTTGACTGATTTCATTGAAGGATCCCCTCCTTTTTGTAGGCAGAAGTAGTAGACATTCTTTCCCAGCACTGGTCCAGAGAATAGGTGTGCTTATTTCTCCTAATTATTTTCTGGCCCAGGAGACCTTGGATTGCTTTCCTATTGAGAAGGTCCATCTCAGACCCCTAGGAAAGTCCAGTGATATGAAAACCTGTTAGCTCAGGGTCCTATTCACCATCTACTCCTACATGATTTGCATCTGACAGCTTGAATACTCTGTGGGAAAAGCTCAAGGACCAGTGTCTCACAGACTGTCATTGAACTCTTCTACAGAATTTGGACAGCTTCTGACAATGAGCAAAATCCAACCATTGTGACCCTAATTGCCCACATCTTGGAACACCAACAGTGGATCAGCACAAGGCACTATGCTTTAATACACTTTAGAAGTAGTTTTCTGCCATATTAGCTCTTATGGGCATCAAATGTGAAGGAGGACTTGCTCCAGATTCTTCAAGGCCATGATTCCAATCCATCCCCCATTGAGGAATCTGCTACCTATTTGGGACTTATGTTTAGTTCTTGACACCTTAACCAAGATCTAGTTGGAGCACATCTCCTCCATCTTGTGATTTTGGTAAGTGAAACACTTGCGATCCTGACAGCTTTCACTCCAGGTGCCTGAGCTTCAGGTTCTGTCCAAGGAGGAAACAATTACTAGGTTATTTCATGACAAGGTGGTTTTAAGATCGATTTTGTAATTCTTTCATAAAATAATTTCGAGATTCCACATTGACCAAAATATATTCCTTCTAGTCTTTTGTCCTGATACAAACTCGAGAAAGAATCCATGTGACATAATATTAATGTGGTTAGACTCTGCCGAAACTATTTGGAAATAACAAACTCATTCAGAACATCTTCAATATTCTGTACCGATATAAGAAGGGTCATAAAACAGAAAAATGCAGTTGCTGAATTGTCTCCTGTATTATCATATCAGGTGGAAGATATGAGTACATCCTAGCAAAAGAGGATGCAAATATTAACGTAATTAATCAGATACTATGGCCATATCTAATGTACTAAAGACTCATAATGTCATATACTTCCTCTCACTGTTAGAAGCAACCCGAAGGGGGCTTCACCTGTCCCTTAGACACACACACATAACATAAACTATCAGCACAGGTGTGTGGGAAGGAGATCCCCTTTTTATTTTTAGAAAACGAACACAGACAATGCAAAGTTGTAGCGTCATAGCCGGAGAGCCCTATGTTGCACAAGTCTGGGCTAGGAAGCATGTGTATGTGGATTCCTAGTCTTGTGTGCCTTAATAACATCATGTTCAAGGATTTATTTAGTCTAATTTTATAACAACAGTATTAGTGATTATCGTGCTGCAGTTCCTTTCACTAAAGCAATGTACTCTCAAAACTAACTACCTGGATCTTCTCTTACTCTCCCACCTCATTCACCCATGAACCCTCTTTTCCTCTCTTCCTCCAGGCCTCTATTCCACATCCTTTTTGTCTTTTAAACATTTCCATGTGTCTTTCTTCCTCAATCTTCCCCCACTCTCGAACTCTGTATATGAGTGTATGTGTGCATTTATGAAGGCATGTGTGGGCAATTGTATGTTACACAGGTCCAACTGCTGCAGGTCTGTATAACACAAGTGTGCGTGTGTAACACAGGTGTGTGTGTGTGAGAGAGAGAGACAGTTGCGTGCCACATTATACCTCTCTATATGTGAATGTGTCTTACGGCCTATCCAAAAATGACACTTTACATAACTCAGTAAAGGATATAAATAAGGTAGGATTAAGGGTCAACGGTTCTCCTTCCCTAGCATCACTGATACTACCTTAGTGAACACTGAGCCTGCTCCTGTATTGTAGCTCAACTCTCCTCCTCACTTTATTTTTTACCATACTTACCGTGAATTGACAGAGGAGGTTTATGATTAATTCTAAACTGCATCAGTGATGATAATGAAGGTCAAACAAGATGTAGACCCTTTTTTCTTGCCTTGCTCCTTCCTAATGCAACATGGCCACTTGATGTTATGGCTTTATAAAGACCCTTACTGTAACATATTTCAATACTGCTAAAGGGTACCTTAGGGTACAACAAGGGTAATCTCTTGGTTAACCTAACCAATGCATTGTAAAGGGATCATAATGTATACAAAAGCTCAGAAACCCTTGTTTCAAAGTGCTGCATCCTATTTAAATAATAATATAATAATAAAATATACTATTCAGATATTTGTTTGGCAAGCTACAGTCATTAAAGAAATTACTTGGTAATATTTGTTTATGGTTATTTTTTTAAACAGGAGAGATGCTGTGCACAAATTTTCTGATCTGTGTCAAATTCAAATGGAGATAATTTTCCTATCAAATTCCAGTGGATCATTAGTGTTAACCCCTTGAGCAGCAATGTAATGCACAAAGCTTTGCAAAGCAATGTGGTACACACATGTATTCTCTTCAATGGATAACTTAAATTATCTGGGAAAAAGTAATTTTTTTTTGTTGTTTTGAAAAGCTTTATTGAATGATTTGCAACAAGACCAAGTTAAAGGGAAGGGGATTACAAGTATCATCACGACTGAACGTAAAAACAGGTAGTGTTAAAATTAACCATTACAAACAATACTGAGGGTACTCAAATGATGCAGTCTGGTAGAAAATCAGAAAAGAAGCTATCGATCTCCAGAAAGGAAGAAAGGAATAAAATATAAGGTAATAAGAACAGTGGTCCATATTTATAAAAGCACACTGGAGTTTTTCTTGAGTAAATCAGCTGCACCATAAGAAACAAATACAAATTCCTGTTATAGTAAATTGAGCTTTTGAAACCTTAAATGGTAAGGGAATGTCCAATGCATTCAAGGGGTTTAAAGCTCTATTGAACTGCATGGAAATCTATGCATTTTTATTTGTTTCCTATGGGGCAGTTGGTTTACTAAAGAATAACTCTGGTCTACTTTTATAAATAAAGGACACTGTCTTTACACATAGTTCTGCTCTGAAACTTGATGCATGGAGTTCAATAAAGCATTCTAGGGAAACAGGCCTGTCAAAAATACTCTTCAAATGCTGAAAGGTCCTGAGCACATGGCATGCTCAAACACAAATGATGGGACATATCTATCAAGGCAAATGTAAATCTGTTGCTAACCATTTGCACCTTATGTTCCAAAGGAAAAGCAACATTTAGAGTTATGGGGGGGGGGTTATCATGAGTGGTGTAGCTACTATACTATACTTTTCTTGCTCTTGTGACTTTATATGTTACCATCTGAATTCTGTAAGTGTAGGAATAGGTGGCAACGTCAAACTTAGGCATGCTGAAAAGCTATATGAACTGACCCCAACTTTGGTTTTGAAGTGGAGCATAAATCCATGTGCCATAAACAGTAAGCTGAATTTATATAAATTACTTAGTGAGCATAGCTCCCAACATTTCAAATCGCCAAAGAGGGACACTTGTTTTTTAGGTGGTGTTGCTGGGGGGTGTGACTGGTGGGTGGGACATTACCAATAATTTTTAGGCTATTTTATGACTTGACTAGGGATGGGTGAAAATTTTCCCCTCAAACTGAAATTGGCAAATAATGGCACTTTCCGCTTGGCGAATAATTTCTAGCGAAAAGTGCAGTTTTTCCACTTTTTCCCACCTTTTTCGCCCATTGAAATCAAGGAGAAGAAAAATATTTATCCAGCACACGAAAGTTTTCTATAGCCATATAAAAGGCTGTCAGGCTCTCACTGCAGTCATTCTGTGTTTGTGAGAGGAGACAGCCATATATTTTTTGAGCTAGAGAAGACAGGGGAATTGAAGTTTAGTTTAGGGCATCTTTTAGGTAGGACATTTGTTCTATTAGGAGAGTCAGTGGGGCACTCTGGGGAGAAGAAGGGAGGAAAGAGGTTGACCCCAAATACTCCAAAATTCAATGTGACTGACTGACAGGACACAGTCAGCTAGGGACCGATTTGCTTGCTGATCTTGCTGTTATTATCTCTGTGCTAGGTGGGGAAGTCTGATGGAAATAAGTTGTTGACTTTGTTTTTCAGTTATAATTTTTTTTTGTACAGACTGTGATAAGACAACAGGGTGGACAACTTAAAAAAAAAAAAAAAATGAAAAAAAAAAATAAAAAGAATAAAGAACTAAATATACCAGGTGATACTGACAGACAGCTGACTGGGCTTAGACAGAGCATCATACAGCTGCATCAGTTGTGTTGTGTACAGTACAGTAAAAAAACATAGTGTAGTTGCATAATGTGTGGCAAACGCACAAAGGGAAGGGGAAGGGGGAGGGACTTCAGAGTAAAGTAGTAGTTCAAAAACTGACTGCAGCAATGGTTGCTGCAGCGTGTGCAATCAATGATGATGATCCCTCTACTCCAGTGGAGGATGCAGCTTGTCAAGGTCCCTGCAAAACTAGTTCCAGCACCACCAGTGCCAGTAGAAATAAAGAACCATATAAAAAGAACACTGAAGATGACAACAAGTCTCATTCAAGTGTTGGTGATGCTGGCAATAGCAGAATAGAGGAAGTTGTAGCAGCTGAACCACCTGCTGAATCAGGTAGTGAGACAAACAAGCACCAAAACACCCATCCTCAAAGTAGTAGGGAACTTACAGTAAAAGTTACAGTAAAATTAAAAATACATTTTTTGAGACCTCCAAAAGCTTATAGGGTAGTGGGAAAGAATTGTTAGGTGATGCTGATGCAGCTGAGGATGACCTAATCATGACTGATGATGATGAAGATCTAGAATATATCCCTCCAGCATCCTTCTCTTGTTCAGATACAGATGAGTATGAGGATGTTGATATGGATATAAGGTTAACAGAAAGTCAAAGGCTGAATCTTCCACCACTTTTAAGGAGCACTGTGCCTGTCTATAAATTAAGAAATCAATTGGAAAGTCTAATCTCTGGACAGGCACATATGTGAAAAAGCAGATAGTGACCCTATCAGTCATCAAGCAGCAATGTTGGGAGACTAACATTCTTAAAAATGAACCAACATCTCATATCACCTGAGTATCAGGTAGCAGAAACCACACATGACAGACAAAGCCAGGACAAATATATTAACAGCAGCACAGATGAGGAGGTGGAGGAGGGATGTGAAAAAGGGTTGCCACCATCTACCCCACTGCTATGACTGATAAGTAATATGTGTCAATAATCTGAGAAGGAGGATAGATTATGAAAATGGTAAAAATATACACAAATCACACCATACCATTCCCCCACCACCACCACTACAATACACACCTGCCACATTGTAGATTGTACTTTATTTTTTTTTATTACTTGACATCATCATGAATATGTGCCAGTGTCAGTTAAGAAGGAAGTTAGCGTTATGGGCAAAGGACAAATGCATTCTGCATGCTCACACATTTGTCAAGCCATATGTTGCTGTAGAACTCACAACTTTGTCTTTCAGCCACTTATTTCTAAACTTCAGCCCTCAGAAGTCGTAATATTACAGTGGAAAATGTAGTACCTATAGGAAATATAGGAGAAAAATGTGTTAATATAGGCAAAAAGGAGGAAATGTTTGCAGAGGCGGAAAGGCAAAATCTTTCATGGGAAATGTGAAAAATCAGCACATTTTCGCAAAAAGTCATGCAGGTACAGCTTTGTACCGCAGCCTGTCAATCTTCACCTCTTCCCCTCCCCAGTAGTGCCTTGTTCTTACCTCCTGTTCTGACTGAGGCTTCCTCCATGTGAGCTTGAGGACTCTCAATGGCAAGAGACCGATCCACTCACATGGAGGAATCCTCTGTCATCTAAGTAGGTGGGAACGAGGCACTACTGGTGAGGGGGAGAGGAGAAGATTGACCAGCTGTGGTACAGAACCGTATTGCAGCCTGTCCTTAACTGACTTCCCCAGCTTTTTTTAAATAGGAAAATCTCGGGCTATACTGCATTACATTAAAAAATGGATTAAAGATTAACTGGCATAGCACTTTAAGATGATAAGTATTTTAACAGAGGTGAGAGTTCCCCTTTAATGCCTCTTGTTTCTCAAAGCCTACAATAATATATACATACAAGGCATAAAGAAATTACCCTGCTTTCACTCCCCTTATTAAAGGGATAGTAATACTTCATTTTAACTTTATTTTATTTTGTAGGCATTAAAAAAACATGAAGAATGATATAAGTCTTATCTCTCAAACCTTTATGGTTTAAGAGCTATTCACAAGCAAAGTTTCCCCCTCCTGCCCCTTTTACCTAGTATAAGCCATCTCTTCTCAGATGTGAATCTAGTTGTAAGACCAGACAGATAACAGAAGGGGACATTCTTCTTACAATGAAAACAATGAAAGCCCTTCCCCCCTTGACAAGTTTTTCAGCTTTTTCCCTTATCTTAATTGAAGATTGTCCCTCTCTGCAGTCTACCTGGGCACCTCCCTTCTGATCTGACTGAATGGGGGGGGGATACTTTGCTTGTGAATATCTCTTAAACCATAAAGGTTTGAGAGATAAGACTTATATCGTTCTTCATGTTTTTTTAATGCCTACAAAATAAAATAAAGATAAAATGAAGTATTACTATCCCTTTAAATGCATACTCATCCACTGGCAGTGTAAGGGCCTCCCCACTGCATCCTCCTCCTCACAACTGTCCTCCGCATAACTATCCTGCTCCTTAAAGATGTCCTCCTGCTCCTCATAGCTATGTTGGCCTCCTCCTCCTCATGCACTGTGTCTCAGTCAGAATGCAACATAAAACCCAGGTAAGGCATATACACGGATGTGTAAGAGTGTCTGCTCAGGGACTTGCTGACAATTTGTTCTCTGGAATGGAGCTGCCTATGGCTGGCCTGTACAATGCCCCACTCCCTCCTCTTTAGGGATGGCAAAAATCCTTATTTTGTTCCTCTGAGATATTTAGAGAAAAAGCATTGTTTTTTCCTTTCTGGTGGGACATTTCACCCATAACGAAACATTTAGATTTACATCCTTTTTGCTAGGAGCACAAAAACCTCACCCAAATTCTTCCATTTCCCTTCTATGTTACTCAACAAGATGAAAACTACAAGACGATATACTGCCTAAACCTATAATTTCCTGCACTCTAGCATTGTGTATTTTAGAAAAAAAGCAGATTGGAAGGAGACGGAGTGAGATGGAGAAACAGAGAGAGAGAAAAAAATTTTGGTGGTTCATAGTGCTGTCTAACACTATGCAAATTGTCACTGTTGAAAAAAAAAAAAGAGAAGCTGGTAACTCAGTCCCTCCATTGTGATCTAGGGTGGCAGACTTCTTTCATCTTTCTAAGCAGCAGGATGATGATGAGAGGGCTAGTATGCCAAAGTCTGAGCACAGTAGCCGCTATGGATCTGTCCAGCATTGTCCCTATAGGACATGATACTGATGATGGCAGAAGTGGTGACTAGCATTAGTAATATTACCATCAGCACAGATCAGCTTCCTGTGGCTGCTGCTAGTGCTGCAAGTCTGCCTTCTTCACCTGTAAAGATGTCAAATGTGACAGTAGGGGTCCTTCTGTCTCTATTTTCATCACCTCCAAATAGTGAAATTGTAATAGAGCAGCAGCAGCAAGGAGGGACAATAACAGGGCAGTCATCAGCTAAGGCACTGTGCACAATTTGAGATAAGTCTGTGAAAGGGAAAAGGAGGGAATGCACCTTGGCACAACTACCCTCATCACACATATGAAACACCGACACTATGAAATTTATGTGAAGCATGTTATTCCCAACCCCCCCCCCCAAAGTAATATAATGATATCAAAGTATTTTACAAGGAAAGATACACTGAGATTATCTCTCCTTTTCAAGTATGTCCTGGGGTATAGATATTATTACCCAATTTAATGGTATTCATTTTATCTACCTCAGAAGGATGAAAGGCTGAGTCGACTCTGCTGGGACTAGAACTTGTGACCTTGCGGTTTGAAGAGATTCTACAGCTGGTTCCTTAAGAAACTGAGCCATCTCCCCAGCATGCGCCATCTCACCAGCATGCAATGAGGCATTGGTTTTGTTGTACCTCCTAACTCACCTCAAAGGCAAAATGTGGTGAGGTGGAAATTAAAGAGGAGAAAGAACAGAGAAACCCAGACAGAGTCTGAAGGTTTGATGGTGAGTGAAACACCTGGCTCTCCATCACCTTTTTGCTCTAGGGTCCAGCTGCAGGAAGATGTAACTAGATTTTCTGGTGATCCACCTTGTTAGATGTCAGGATTAGGAATGGGCAAATAATAGCACTTCCCACTCGGTGAATAATTTCCTGTGAAAAGTGCAGTTTTCCACTTATTTCACCTAGCTCATTTCCTTGAAATCAATGGGAACATTGAATTTAAACACAAGACATAAAATTTTATTTTTTTCCCAAAGGCATAGTATAAAAGGGTATGAGGGTACCTCTGTTGGTGGAGTGTGAGGAAATAAATCAGTTGAACAGGGAATTTTTTAGGGGGTGTTGTTTACTGGAATTGGGGGAACAGTTAATAAAAACACTAAAAATTAAATACTATATAAAAAAACCCATAAGACATGATGTAAAAGGGGTCTGAGGGAGGATTTTTTAGGGGGGTTCTTGACTGGTATTGGGGGGACAGGTAATAAAAAATTAATAAATAAACTAAGAAATTTGTAAGTAATTTGTATGTAATGTGACAGAGACAGGGACCCCCCTGACATAAGATGCGACTGGGGTACATTGAAACTTGACTTGACAGAGTATTTTGTAGAGGATGATTAAAATTTGTTGTTAGAGGCCCTGAGGAAACATTGATTTGTTGTAGGAAAAAAGCCTTGTGTTAGGCCCAAGCCCCAAGGAAACATTGACTTGTAGGACTTAGACCTCTTTGACACAAGCCCTATGGAAACATTGATTTGTAGGACTTAGATTGTTTGGCACAAGCCCTAAGGAAACATTGATTTGTAGGACTTAAGCTTGTTAGAAAAAAGCCCCTATTAAATAAAGTGAAATGAGGAGATAAGAGCGTATCGCAGGTCTCAAATATCAATATCTCAAAGTAAGAAAATAAAAGGGGATAGACAGAAAGAGGATCAACAGACTATCCTCAGGGAGAGACCAGTTCAATACTGTAATAAGGGGGCACCTAAATGTCCTCCAAACACTACTTATAACACCACTTAAAATACAATATCTTTATTCAATTTAACTTAAAATCTATGAATCCCAATTCCTTTAGGACATTAGGATCCTAAAAAAATTCCCAAATTGGGGAATTAAAGAGCAAGCACTCTCATATATGACCCCAATGACCCGAAGAGCAAGTATTGCTATTCTGATGTACTGAATATGTCTATCAGTATTATAACACCTATATTCCCTCTTATGGGTTTGCACTGTATGAATTCTTAACCGAGTGGCGAATGAATATATCGTTTACCAGTTGAAAAAAACACTATTAGATATACTTATCGTCTGACAGTTAATATAATAATATAGATCTACTGTGACTTACTAAATCAGCTCTCACCCTCTTAGTTTGAATTGGGTAACTTCCTCATTCAATCCGGGTGAGAACTTGATTGTACAACGGCTAACTATCCAAGCCCTATAGCTATTCTCCAGATGAAATTGTTAAACTCGTGTCTCACCCTCTTAGTTTGAATAGGAACTAAATCCACATTCAATCCGGGTGAGAGACTGATACAATACAAACTGTCTAGTGCGCTAGTCTCTCATATGTATACAGCACTACTAACTATGATTGTGTCTCGCTCTCTTAGTTTGAATAGACTCGTTGTCTCCATTCAATCCGAGCGAGAAACAAATTGTTCAGCTGGTAATTCATTCACCCTCTTCATACAATGCAATTATTTTTATCAATATTTGCTAACTCGCTCCACTACGTCATTAGTGATCCAGAGTGCCCACACCATACAGACTGTAGCCCTACGCGTTTCGCTGGACTAGCCAGCTTCCTCAGGGGCATTTAGGTGCCCCCTTATTACAGTATTGAACTGGTCTCTCCCTGAGGATAGTCTGTTGATCCTCTTTCTGTCTATCCCCTTTTATTTTCTTACTTTGAGATATAGAAAAAAGCCCCCCAAAAATTGTTTAGTTTTTGTAGGCCTATATTTTTTTTTTTAAAGAACAAGCCCTGAGAAAAAAATGCCCTACTGCCTAGTGCCTGCAGGTCATGGTATGCAGTGGGCTCCGTTGACCGCTAGTCTAGATGCTCTGCATTGCTTCCCTTACCACTTCCCTAATGCTAGTCCATTAGCTGCTTCACTATCATTGTTACTACAACTAATACCAACCACATCAATTTCAGTCCCTAACACAGCTGAGTCTTCCTATTCACTAGTAATATGATGATCAGCCTGTCCCTCACTCCTAACAGTCTGTACAAGATGCTGCACCTTAGTAGTAGTAGTAGTACTAGTGGTGACACTGCTTGGGGAAGGCAAGTGTGAATTAGGGGACCCTGCAATCATACTTGTCATCATCTTCTCCCCCCTCCCCGAGAGTTATAAGACACACTGGCAGTAGGTTCAACACTGGAAGCAGGTTCAACACTAGCAGCAGGGATAGCACTGGTGGTGGCAGGGGTAGCACTGGCAGCAGGTGCAGCTGCCCTATCCTGCTCACACTAATTCCCTTTTCTTCCTCCAGTGAGATTTATTTCCCCAAGATCCCTAGGGTTGATTTAGGGAGACTGGCCAGCATTGGGTCTGTAGTGGTCACTTCCTCCTCCTCAGACTGGACACATAAGGGTCCTTCCAGCTCCTCCTTTTATTATTAATGAACTTGTTCATAGTGATAGCAGTAACTATGAGCCTCTCCTGTCTCAATTTTGCTATTAGCACACTGCACAGCAGCATTGCACCACTCTCTCACTCCGTAGCTGCTTGTATTGTGTTTCACTTCCTGGAAAACAGCAAGTTTATTTAGAAAAAAAGGCTAAAAACACATTAATAAAGGGGTGAAAACATTCTAGCCATTGAAAAAATAGCAAAGTATTTTTGCCAATAGATGACAACGGCAAAGATTTTAATCACTTTATTTATGGACAACCACGTGGTTTCCATTGATTTTCTTCAAGGGAACACAACGGGACCTTTCTCCCACCCCTAGTCAGGATATGCAAGTTTGTGTCCACCCATTCAACAATGTTTGGTGCATTGACCACACATGTCAATGTGATGGAGGTTAATCATAACCAGGGCATCAAGGGGCATCTAAGAAGTTTCCATCCTGCATAATATGCTGTTGTTGGCAGGGAGGATTCATACTTACTATTAAAACTGCAAGTAGTCACATAGGTGCATAGTGAAAGCAGCAGTACTTGGTTTCTGGTGGTTTCATGGTGTTTGATGTGAGTGCTGATGTGCCTATTGTTGCCAGTTCTTCCCTTATTTCCTACACATACTGTGCACATCGCAATTTCTGATGAGAGGCACAGTTCCTGCTCTCAATGGAAACATTTATATTCCAACGACACAACCATGATTTTTGAGGAGAGGCACTATTGGCCAGATTCTTTTCTTCACATGTAACTGAAGTGGTGGTGGTTAGTTGTGGTTCTGACACTAGGCACTAGGCCAGCAGGGTATATTTTCTCAAGGCTTGTTCTTTGAACAGAAACCAGAGGCCTACAAAAAAGAAAATGGGGAAGGGGCCCTACAAATCACTAATTCATCAGGGCTTGTGAAACTAACAAGCCTAATTGATAAAAACAATCTGACTCCTCAGGGCTTGTGCTGTTAACAAGTCTAATTGATAGAAAGTATCTCTGATTCCTCAGGGAATATGATGTTGGCAAGCCTGATTGATAAAAATTGTCTCTGATGTGATTCCTCAGTGCTTGTGACGCTAACAAGCCAAAGTCATACAAATCAACGTGTAAACGTGTAAATGCTACAAATCAATGTTTCCTCAGGGCTTGGGGCATTAATAAGTCAATGTCCTATAAATCATTTTTTTCCTCGGGGCCATAGGCCTCTAACAACAGGTCCTACAAATTATCCTCTATGAAATAATCTATCCTGTCAAGTATCATTCTGCCTCAGCCACAGCTTACAACAGGGGGTCCCTGTCTCATTATATTAAATACCAATTTCTTTTTTTATTATTTTTTTTATATTTTATTTATTTACTTATTTATTTTACTGTCCCCCCCAATCCCAGTCAACAAACTCCTCAAAAAATTATTCCCTGTTCGACTGATTCTTTCAGCAGACTCCACCAACCAGACACCCTCCTTAGACTCCTTTTATTCCAGGTCTTATTTTTTATTTATTTATTTATTGTTTATTAACTATCCCCAAATCCCAGTCAACAACCCTCCCCCCAAAAAAAATGCAATGAGTTAGGGTAAAAAAAGAGGACAAAGGGCACTTTTTGCAGGAAATTATTAGTCATTCGGGAAGTGCCATTATTCACAGATAGTTGATCGGTGTTGATGTTTGAGGTGAAAATTTTCATCCATCCCTAGCTGACAGTACAGGGAGGAAGAACCCTGTAATTTGATTGCTTTAACAACATGACTAGAGGAGGTGGTAGAGGTGGAGGCAGCATGTGTGTGCAGCCTATGATGCTTGCCATCTCCTGCAGCAAACTTTCAGTCATCATACTCTACTGCAGCAAGAGCCATAGGTGCTATATCAAATGAACTAACTCTTGGAACATTCACTGATTCATCAATAACATCACTATTCCCATTATGTGCCCCAGAGCCCCAGTAACTTTATGGAGTGCTTATTCTGATGCTATCTGTAGCACATTTGATATGTTGTTTGAGTGTCTCCCAGTCAGACCTGTGGTTTTGCTTTAGGTGGGATTTTACTGAGGAGGTGCCTAGGTGTGAACATGCTTTCCCCCCTGCTCATGTGCTTCTTACACAGACAACATTTATCAAAACGTTTAGTTTTTGGATCATACTGTCCATACAGTAGACTTTATTGACTGAGGGCTGCTACCACTACTGGGGCTAAATGTTGCTGCAGTTGTGCTACTATTAAGTGTTGAAGGTGCAGCACTTCCAACAGCAGCAGAGGTACTCATCATAGCTATGTTTGCAAAAGTATTTACGATGGTTAACCTCTCAAGTTAGTCTTTTACCAGTAGAGGATAATGTTTTAACTTTGCACCTACTAGTCACTTTAATTTTTTTACAACATCATTGATGTTAATAAATTTATTCGTAAGTTAACTTTAAGAAAATTCTTCAGTTATGTTGAAACCAAATGTGAGGATGAAGATGATATAGCTAATATGTAGGGATGGGCGAAAATTTTCATCTCAAGCTGAAAACGACGAATAATGGCACTTTGTTTGGTGAATAATTTCCCCTGAAAAGAGCAAATTTTCCACTTTTTCTCGCTTTTTTCACCACGCTCATTCCACTGAAATCAATGGGAACATTGAAGTTACACAAAACACATAACAAATATTATTTTATTTCCCAAAGGCATAATATAAAAGGGGCATGAGGGTGCCTATGTTGGTGGGGTGTGGAGAAAGAATAAGATGAACAGTGAATGTTTTTTGGGGATGTTGTTTACTGGGATTGGGGGCAGTTAATAAAAAATAAATCCTAAATACAAATAAAATACCCCATAAGACATGGTATAGTAGGGGTCTGAGGAGAGTGCCTGTGTTGATGGGTGGAGTCTGGAGAATGAATCAGTTGAACAGGGAATTTGTTTTGGGGGGGTCTTGACTGGTAATGGGGGCAGTTAATAAAATAAAATAAAATAAGAACATTTTATGTAAAGTAATAGAGACAGGAACCTCCTGACATAAGTTGCTACTGGGGTGAACTGAGACTTGACTTAATAGAGTATTTTGTAGAGGATGATTTGTTAGATTTGTTGTTAGAGGCCCAAGCTCTGAGGTAACATTGATTTGTAGGACGCAAGCTTGTTTGGCACAAGCCCTAAGGAAACATTGATTTGTAGGACTTAGGCTTGGTAGAAACAAACCCCCAAAAATTGTTAATTTTTTTGTAGGACTATGTTTTTTGCTTTTTTTTCAAAGCACAAGCACTGAAAAAAATGCCTTACTGGCCTAGTGCCAACAGGTCATGTTGGCCAGTGGCCATTGTTAAATGTACTCCTACTGAGTCCACAATTGTGGAATTTGCAACTGCTGCTGCTGAGATGTTTAAACAGCATGATGATTAGGCAACTGAAAGGAAATTGGATCAACAATAGCATTAACAAAGGTGATGGATGATGAAAGTTCCAATTGCCACAACTGTCTCCAGTGATGCGTCTGAGGCCCCAGCAGCATAATAATTAGCCCCCAGTCTATGTGGAGAAAAGAAGTTGGCCAATAATTTGTCACCACCTGTCCCTCCTCCAAAATCATGGGTGTGTTGTTATAAGAAAAGAAATGTTTCCCTTGAGAGCAGCAACTGCAATGTGCACAGTGTGTGGGGTAAATAACATCTCGGGGCACAACCATGACACCAGAACCCAAATACTGCCACTGTGACTAGATCTGATCTAGAAGCTAGAGAGCGAAGATTGGGAGCGTTGTTCGTGTACAATGTCAGTAACAGTCTTCCCTTGATGCAGCCGCAGGTGCTGTCCGCAAAGCCAGATGTCTGACACCAGCTGATCTGGGGCTTGGACCAAGATGGGAGAGAGAGACTGGGGACTGGTGGGAGAGAGGAGACCTAATCGCAGAGAACCCCTGATGCAGAATAACAAGGAGCACAGGACAGCAAGTGGGTAACTCAGGACAGGATAACGTAATAGTAATGGGACCTGTACATAATCCAGAAACTACCAACAGCACTGAGGATGGACCAAAGGTCCAGAGAGGCCAAAATCACAATAAGGCAAACAAGAAGACACCCACCTAGGAAGGTGTATATAAGGTAGACATGCTACCTCTAACAGTACCAAGTGTCAGAAATAAAGGTACAGGAGACAGGAGAGGTAGAAATGCTACCTATAACAGTACCAAGTGCCAGCAATAAAGGTACAGGATACAGGAGAGGTAGAAATGCTACCTATAACAGTACTAGGCAAAAAAACAAAAAATAAACCAAAAAAATATGTTGCTACCTGAATACTGACCTGCTGAGAAGAGCGGGCTAAGACAGCTACCAGGCACGTATCGGTAATTAAGGATCCAATGAGACAGAGGACTGAGAGACCCAGCTGATGCAGTTCCACCTGACAACCCAAATGTTCTGATGATTGAGGCAACAATAGTGGGACCTCGAGGTAACAAGGAAGAGGTCCGCTGAGAGGTAAGGCCAGGAAGCCACAGAACAAGGCCCGCAAAATCTCCAAACCCCAAAGGAGAATGTGGAGGCAGGTAGATCACAGCCGCTAGTGGACCCAATGGCAAGAGACAGCAGAGGAAATTCTGCAGCAGCTACAGCCCAAGCCGAGCTCGGGGAAGGAGTACAACCTCTCCCCAGCTGGCTTCAGGTAGAGCCAGAGTAGTAAGAATGCCAATGTCACCAGGAACGTATGATGCAAACCAGGAGAAACAAGCCAGAGACAGATGAACAGCCAAGATAAAACCAGAGCAACAGGAATATCAGAGAGCAAACAAAATCAGAGTGAGGGACTAGCCAGGGATCGATACATGGAAACAAAGCCAAAAAACTTGGGAGCTCTGTGACTGAGACAAACATGATAGACAGCAGTCTACATTGAGACTATTGTTGAGGGCCAAGGCAAGACATCACACTCCATCAGTTGTGTACTGTAGA
Organism: Rhinophrynus dorsalis; assembly: GCA_037306005.1. Classification (NCBI taxonomy): domain Eukaryota; kingdom Metazoa; phylum Chordata; class Amphibia; order Anura; family Rhinophrynidae; genus Rhinophrynus; species Rhinophrynus dorsalis. The sequence goes on from CM074721.1 coordinate 368,950,972, forward strand.
GAGTAAAAACACACACAGTAGTTGAGTAATGTCTGGCAAATGCACAAGTGGGAAGGTGAAAGGTGGAGCAGTGCAGTGGAAGTATAGTGTTAGTGCAAAAACTGACTGCAGCAATCTTTGCTGCAGTATGTACAATAAATGATGATGAGCCCTCTCCTCCCAGGGTGGATGCAGTTTGTCAAGGTCCCTCCAATTACACCACGCCAGTCCCCCACCACCACCACCATACAAATCTGCAACACTGTAGGTTGTACTTATTTTTTTTAATCACTTGACATAATCATGTATATGTGCCAGTGTCACTTAAGCAGGAAGTAAGTGTTGTGGACAAAGGACAAATGCACTCTGCATGTTAACACATTTTTCAAGGTACTTGTTGCTGTAGGTCTCTCGTCTTTGACTTCCAGCTACTTATTTCTCCACTGCAGCCCTCTGAAGAAGTAATATTGTACTGGGAAATATTGCACCATAGGTGAAAAATGTGTTAGAATATGCAAAAAATGTGTTAGAATAGAATAATGTGTTGGAATAGGGGAAAAATTGGCTGCAATAGGCAAAAAGGAGGACAATTTTGCATTGAAGAAAAAGATAAAACTTTCACGAAAAAAGGGAAAAATCTGACTTTTTTCCAGGGCCGGATTTGCCAAAAGGCAGAGTAGGCACCTGCCTACAGGCGCACACCACCGAGGGGCACCTGCCAGGACAGCCTTTGATGTATCTGGGTGAACTACAAAGGCTGTGGGGTATGCTGCCTGCTGTGACAGTGTGAGCTCATGTCATGTCTGTGCAGTTGCTGTCACACTGTGTGAGCCTCTGGGCAGCGTGAGTGAGATATGTCATAAGTGCTCTGCTGTGCCGCCGCTGTGCAGACGGTGCTGTGTCAAAGTCGGCGCGGCGCAACCCTTAAAAGAATGTTTCCTGCTAAAGGGGCAGTGACATTAGCATGTTGCCCGTTTACAGGCCACCATTCATGCGCTCTGTCAACAGAGCGATGCCTCTCTGTAGGCATTTGAAGTGACACGATAGCAGATAGCTACCTCACACCACCATGGTGACAATTCTATGCCCTTGTTCGTACCTCTGCACTCTTCCTTGGCTAAGGACAGGGTTCGTGATGTGACGTCACACCTCTGTCGCATCAAGGCTCCCTGACCCTCCTCTTTTCCCTGGGACGGGCTGATAAACTAGACTCCGACTTCCCACAGCATGCGCGCTTTCACAGGCTACTACCTGTTTGTGACATGCCTCTCAGTGTGCTTATGGCTGTTGATGTGCATATTGCTGCGTGGTTTAGTCTTTTCAGTTTCTCATAACTACATCTCTGTCTGTATGTGAACAATTGTTTTATCTGCATTAACTATATTGTAAATAAGTACACTTTAGCTTTAGGGGGTGTTGACATGTCACTTAAGTGTCCCTCTATAGGAGGGACAGTCCCTATTTGAGACTCAAACCCCTCTATCCAACCTTGTTGTCCCTCTTTTTTACGAGATCAGACTGTGTGGTGTGTATCACAGTGCTTCTCAGCAATATAACTCACATATTTAACTCACATATCAGCAATGTGGAGCTGATGGGGGGCAATGTGAGGGCAATGTGGAGATGATGGGGGGGCAATGTGAGGGCAATGTGGAGATGATGGGGGGGCAATATGAGGGTAATATGGAGTTGAATGGGGCAATGTTGAGATGATGGGGCAATATTAGAGCAATGGGAAGCTGATGGGGTCATTGTGGATCTGATGGGGGTGCAATGTGAGGGCAATATGGAGAGTTGGAGTATTGTGAAGATGGCCCACGGGGGGGGGGGGGGCGCTTCAGATTTCTGTGCCTACAGGCTCCTGAGATGTAAATCCGGCCCTGCTTTTTTCACAAAAAGTCATGCTGGAAACTTTTATCACTTTTTGTCCACCCCTAGGAGGACATTTGACAATGGCCAGTGGTCACTGGCTTATATGACCTGCTGGCAATAGGCCAGTAGGGCATTTTTTCTTCTCAGGGCTTGTGCTTTGAAAAAAATAATATTAAAAAAACATAGTCCTACAAAAAAAAATAAACCATTTTTGGGGGTTTGTTTCTACAAATCAATCTTTCCTTAGGGCTTATGCCAAAAAAGCTTAAGTCCTACAACTCAATATTTCTTCAGGGCTTGGGACTCTAATAAGTCTAAGTCCTACAAATCAATGTTTCCTCAGGGCTTGGGCCTCATCAACAAATCTAACAAATTATCACTTTACAAAATACTCTATCAAGTCAAGTATCGGTCCGCCCCAGTGGCAGCTTATGTCAGGGGGTTCCTGACTCTATGACTTTACATACAAATTTCTTATTTTATTGATTTTTTTTATTAACTGTCCCCTCAATACCAGTCAAGAACCCCCCAAAATTTAGTTCAACTGATTCATTTCCCAGACTCTACCCACCAACACAGGCACCCTCCTCAGACCCCTTTTATACCATGTCTTATGGGGTTTGTTGAATTCTATTTAGGATTTCTTTTTTATCAACTGCCCCCCAATACCAGTAAACATAACCCCCGAAAAAAATTCCCTGTTCAAATGATTCTTTCCCCACACCCCACCAACACAGGAACCTTCATGCCCCTTTTATACTATGCCTGTGGGAAATAAAATAATATTTGCTCATTTCAATGGAATGAGCTAGGCGAAGCACTTTTTGTGGGAAATTATTCACAAAAAGGAACGTGTCATTATTCACCGATTTTATTTGGAGGCAACATTTTTCACCTATCCCTAGTAAGCAGCAACACAGGTCAGCATCCACAACCCTAACTATGATGAGTGCCTCTGCTGCTGATGGAAGACCAACATCATTGACACCTACTTCTAATACAAATCACAACATCTAGCCACAGCAGTAGTAGTAGTAGTAGTGGTAGTAGTAGTAATAGTCAGTCATGAACATCTTAGACTATGAAATCTATAGTATGGAGATACTTAATTCACTACCCAAAAGCTAAACATGTTGTAATCTGTTGTCTGTGTAAATATTGGCCCTCTCACTTTGCTTGAACTAATTATGATGAAGGTATCCAAAGGGTTAAAACAAGAGAACCAATCAGGTTGGATATCTTCACAAAAATAGATAAATGACAATATAAAATAATTTTGAGAACTTTACACTATATTAGGTACTGACACGTTACTTCACAGTAAAGAATTGATAAAATAATCAATCCCGCATATTTGTGAAAAATATATATCATTTATTAAAGTACAATATTATATATATATATATATATATATATATATATATATATATAAAAAGTGGAAGCAACAATGAAATAAATGAGTGACCAGCAATTACAATAGATATACAGTAACTCAAACCATTAGGATTACCAGCAATTAAAGGGTTAACTACGCATAGGTATATTCAGAGGTATTGGATAACAATAATTATATTCAGCAGCAGAGAAAAGGATAATTGATCCTCACAATTAATAAAATACAGTTGGCAGCAATGTATTTGAATACCTCTGCCCCAGAAACTGTATAAACTATGCTAATTATGGTTTAAGGTATATTGTTATGTGAATTGGCTTTAATATTAAGCCAGGTCCTCTGACAATTCCTCTGACATTTAGAGACTAACTGGAATAGAATCCCAGATTTAAATCATAATAATTTAATTATCTACCAATTACAAATATTGCATACCTTCTGAATAAAACATATAAATTGCAATTAATATAGTCAATCATAGATTATACCACAAATATACTTTGATTCAATCCAATAATTTATTTCTAGACAGTATACCAACTTCATGCAACATATATCATAAACATGACTATAGCAATATTATATAAAACCTATAGGGTACTACAAGGGTTAATCCACTCTATGGATAGGAAACCACACCGCAAGATGGCAGCTTCCTTTGTCTAGTGAAAGTTTAAAATAAACTTTCACTTTACAAAAGTTAGGCCCAAAACACACACAAAGAAATTTCAACAAACACCACAAATAAATAGGCAAATAGCAGTTAAAGGGTTAATAACCGAATTCAAAGAATTTTCCCAGATCAAATATTAGCTATTGTAATCTTTCCAGAAACACAATATTCTAGAAATACATAAATTATAATAACTATTATACACAAGAATAAATAGATCTCACTGCTATCGCTATTTTATTATCTGTCTAGTAAAGTATAACAATGAATGAATTAATTCATTTTGCGTAATTTCAGAATTACTATAACTAAATATAGCTTATTATAAAATTTGCTACATACAACTGGCCAGGCTTATACTTAGCAAATTTATATAAATATCTTTCCTCAAATATCAAGGAAATATATGATTCTAAAATTTTGCAGAATAAAAATAAAAAAATTATAGTTACTAGGTCAATAAGTGTGGGTTCTCAGATTATCTTTGGCAACTCAGAAAACCAGGACAGGAACTCAAGAGGAACTGAAGAGCCAGGAATCAAGGGACCCCTTTTCTCTCTAAACTGTATATAAAATTAAACTCCCCTTATAAAATCTGCTCTGATTGGTTAAAGGACCATCTCATTATACAGTGACATCAGACATACTATTATCATAATTTTTGGGAATTTCTTAAAATACTGGTAATAACGCTATTTACATCCACAAGATGGCCCTCTCTCTCCACGTTAAAGTTTTCCTTGACAATTTGAGAACCACTAGTAATGACATCTGTCTGGGACTCATCTCAAAAGGGAGAGATCATAAGTTTATCAGAGACCCCATAAACATGTCACATTACTAGGCTTTCCGATAGGGGTGTCTGTCTCTGTTTTAGACTTTTGAGATTTTCTCATAAGATAATAATACTGCTTGATATTGTTGTTGTCTGGCACCTAATTGTATATCTCCATAAAACTCACTTAGGTATTTTCTCCTCCCGTGAGAAGAGGGGCCCATTGTCTCTGTTACATGAGGTAACTTAAACACATTTTAAAACACAGATTTTTAGAGAACTAGGTTTAAAAGAAAAATTAACCATTTCTTCCCCATCATGGCGAATGTCTCTGACAACTTCCTCTGGACACTCCTTCTGCCCAACCATCACTGCCCACTGGATATTCATATTTTTAACCTTCTGGTTTACTGGAAAGTTGCTAATTCATTGCACCTTTTGATTTCTGTGTTCCTGAGGTCCAAAGTTTACAGTTTTTGACCCAGCGACCTAGTGCCTGACTTTGTGTATGATTCAATTTATGGTTTGACCTAGATATGATTCCTGACTTGTCTTCCATTTATCCATATACTTGATCAGACTGATTTCATGGATTTGACGCAGTCTGTCCATGACATTTCACTCCTGTGAGTTGACTGGCAATGTCTTGGTGGACAGTTTAACATAACCAACAGCACTTTGAGGTTGTTGTTAATTTTGAATAACCTTATGAGTGCTGATGTACCACGTTTGTGATACCAGTCCTTGACCCTCTTCACAACCTTTGTTTTCACACACTGTGCATATTACAGTTGTCGAGAATTGCACAGTGCCTCCCAGCCCCAGGGAAACATTGTAATGACCATTTATCTGCAGAAAAGATTTTCTTTGTCTCTGACCCTGGAGGTCATGACCCTGAGGTCATTGGTCCTTCCCTTTTTAAACTTGGTGCCACGTTTGCTTGTGGCTTGATTATTGAGCCTTGTACTGTGGTTTTTTCTTGTGACCCGTACCTGTTTAACTCCTTGACCAGCTTGGTGCCCTGACTCTCTCCTGGTTGCTGATTTGTCTGTTTCCAACTGGTTCCCCATCCCTGCTCAGCTGTTCGATCTCCCGGTTCTGGACTCGGCGCATTTCCTGACCTTCTCTTCAGATCTGGCTTGGTACCTTCATGGGACCATCCTTTCCTACTCGCAGCCATGTAGTTGTATTCTGTGGCTGCTTCGGCTCCCTCCCAGCTTCCTCGCATCAGTCTGCTCTCTTCAGATCTCTGGCACTCTCCTAGGCTTTCTCAGGTCTTGCAGAAGGTGCCAAGGCTACAGGCAGTGATCTCCAGCCCTCTCCTCTCGGCATTTCCATCAGCGTCTTCTAGTCGCTTGCTCCGGGACTCCGGCATATCTCTCTGTCAGCATCTTAGAGATTGCCGAGGCAAGTGGCCAGTATCCGTTCCCTCCAGTTGGTCTGCATTACTGCTCCCCCTGCTGCCTGGGCTTGGCAATGTCCTGTTCTTCTGTACCTGGGTACCAGATTTTCCTGTCTATTCTACACGTGTATCAAACCATTAGCTTTAGAGGATTCTACCTTACCAGCAAGTTCTACAAATTCATCTGATCTTCAGCAAACTGAGGTTACTGTTGAGACCTCTCCGCTACCTTGCCTAGCAAGTTCTACAAATTCATCTGATCTTCAGCACTCTGAGTTTACTGCTGGGACCTCTCCGCAACCTTGCCCAGCAAGTTCAAACAATTTATCTGATCTTCAACACTCTGAGGTTACTGCTGAGACCTCTCCGCAACATTGCCCACCATGTTCAACATATTCATCTGATCTTCAGCACCCTGAGGCTATTGCTGAGACCTCTTTGCTACCTTGCCGGCAAGTTCAACAAATGCATCTGATCTTCAGCACCCTGAGGCTATTGCTGAGACCTCTCCACTACCTTGCAGGCAAGTTCAACAAATGCATCTGATCTTCAGCACCCTGAGGCTATTGCTGAGACCTCTCCGCTACCTTTCCGGCAAGTTCAACAAATGCATCTGATCTTCAGCACCTTGAGGCTATTGCTGAGACCTCTCCGCTACCTTGCCAGCTAGTTCAGCATTTCTTTTGATCTTCAGCTCTGAGGCGACTGCAGAGACCACCTTGCCCGCTGGTTCAGCAATTGTTTGATCTCGTCAGTTGAATTTACCCCAAGGGAGACTTTGCAGCTGTCTGGCCTTGCTCCTTTCCTGGATTGGCTCCACTGTGGATGCTCTTGGCCATCCTGCCAGGTCACCTCCCTACTGGAGGTCTTGTATCCATCCCTTCAACTTTGGGAGCAGGGGCGGACTGACGGCATCCAGGGCCCATGGTCCAAAAATAGGTCTAGGCCCCCTTACCAATTACATCATTGGCCCCTCCCCATGACATCATTGGCCCCTCCCCATGACAACATATACCTTAGCCTCCCCATCCTCAGCCCTGCACACCTACCCCCCCACACACTCCTCCCATCCAAAAGTTTCACATTATACAAATAAAATCCAGTACCACCCCAGGCCATCCATTACCCCCCAAGCCATCCATTACCCCCAAGGCCATCCAGGACCTCCTCAGGCCATCCATTACCACCCCCAGGCCATCCAATACCCCCCAAGCCATCCATTACCCCCAAGGCCATCCAGAACCCCATCAGGCCATCCATTACCACCCCAGGCCATCCAGTACCCCCTAGGCTATCCAGTACCCCCCAAGCCATCCAGTACCCCCCAGGCCATCTGTTACCCCCTAGGCCATCCATTACCCCCAAGGCCATCCATTACCCCCAATCACCATGCCATCCAATACCCCACAGCACCATGCCATCCAATCCCCCCTCCCAGCACCATGCCATCCAATACCCCCCAGCACAATGCCATCAAATACCCCCTGCACCCAGCACCATGCCATCCAATCCCTCTACCAGCACCATGCCATCCATTACTCCCCAGAACCATGCCATCTAATACCCCCCATTCCCAGCACCATGCCATCCAATACTCCCCTCCCAGCACCAGGCCACCCAATACCCCCCAGCACCATGCCAGGCCATACAATAGTAATACCCCTTCCTTTCAGCACCGTGTCATCCAGTACACCCCCCCCGACAGACTACTGGCTTACCTGAGCTGCAAGGTGGGTCAGTATACTGCTGTCAGTGTCACTGCTGTCACTCTGCTGTGATGGGTGGTCTCTGAGATGTCCACAGTAGTCCTCCACCTCCTCCTGTGCTGTGTGTGTCGGAGTCTGTCCTCACGTCATCACATGATGTCCTGTCTGTGGCGGGCTCTGCTGAGCCTGAGTCCCACAGTCCCCCCCCCCTCATCACGCTCCCCTGCAGGCCGCCCGTGATGACACCATTGTACATGCTAGTTGCTACGTGACCATTTGGTCAGCGCAGCATGCGCATTGACAGGAAGTCAGGTCAGGAAGAGGTACAGCCGCACAGAGAGAAGCCGGCCCGAACAGCACTTACTGCCAGTGTACAACAACTCCAGCACAGTGAGTCTCAAGCAGTGCCGGGTGGATTGGAAGACTATCATGATGATGATTCCATTTCCTCCTAAGTTCCGATCTGGTGTTGGGGACGGTGTTGGGACTGGGCCCTGGGGAAATTATGTTTTTTATGTTATGTATGTGGCATACTACTACTGGCATTATGGCATATTGGCATTTGAATTGATGCAGCAGTGCGGCACGCAACGCAGTGACCGCCCGCTGCATCATCCGCACGGCAACTGGGTTATTTATTTTATAATAGTGCAGGCAGTGTGTTAGCTTAGCAGCAGCTGCCTCAGCCTTAATGATGGCAGGGCATGGGGCGGCAAGTCAGCAGCAGTGTATATCTATATGAGAGGTCTCAGGCTCACAGAGCAGTGCACACAGTGTGGCCGGCGGCTGCTTTCCATAAGCTTGGGCGTGCCCCTTCATACAAGCTGCGGTCAGAGGAATCAGAGTGACATACACTAAGTTAACATAAGATTATAATTGGCGGTGGGCCGTCACGGGCCCCCCATGGTCGTGGGCCCTCGGTCCGCGACCGAATGCCCAAATGATCAGTCTGCCCCTGTTTTGGAGGAAGACCTCACTTACCACCTGTTTCCGCGCACAGTTCCGCAGCTTTGAAACCAAGCTCCATTTAGACGACGTGCGGGTGAGGTAAGTGTGACAGAATAATCAAGCCCATTATGGACCCAGTGGAGTTCGCTGGAATCCAGGTTTGCCAGGACCAGCAGAAGCAGGTACTGGCCTCTTATAATGTACATCTCCAGAGTCTTGAAAGAAAACTGGATACCATTCTAGAGATCATCAGGGGACAGGCAGTAATCTCGCCACAATCCTCTGAAGCAGCAGCTCCAACGCAATTGACTCCAGTCATTCAGACTTCACAGGAAGCTGGGAACCTCGTGAAACCCCCTAAAATTCCTCTACCAGAGAAATATTCTGGCAAACCCTTGGAATGTAGGGGTTTTTGAATCAATGTACCCTTCATTTTAAGACTTTTCCACAAACTTTTGCCTTAGATTCGGCCAAGGTCAAGTGTATTATCTCCCTGTTAAAAGATGAGGCCTTTTCCTGGGCATCCCCATTGGTGGAACAAGATTCACCTATATTACAAAATGCAGACAACTTTATTAAGACTTTCAGAGCCATCTTTGATGCCCCTGGCAGAAGGTCAGCAGCTGAAGCAGCATTATTAGAACTCCGTCAGGGGGCAAGACCTCTGTGCCAGTATGCCATTGAATTTAGAACTATGGCATAAGAAACCCACTGAAATTCAGGGACCTTGAAGGCAGCATTCAGAAGAGGTTTAAATGAACACCTAAAGGATGCCCTGACCTGTAGACCAATCATTTCCTTATGTTTTGACCTGGATCAAAGGATCCAAGAGAGACAGGTAGAAAGAAACAAGAATAGAGGCTTCCAAACCCAAGTCTGGACTAGTCAACCATGTACTAGTCTACTACAGAAAACATAGCTGAACCCATGGAGATCGGATCAGTGAATAAGACAAGACTCTCTGAGGAAGAGAAGAATCTAAGACGTTCATTGGGACTTTGCCTTTATTGTGGCACAAAGGGACACTTCGTCTGACAATGTCCTGTGAAACAGGGAAATTCCCAGGCTTAAAGGGATAGTAATACTTCATTTTAACTTTATTTTATTTTGTAGGCATTAAAAAAACATGAAGAATGATATAAGTCTTATCTCTCAAACCTTTATGGTTTAAGAGATATTCACAAACAAAGTATCCCCCCCCCTGTTCAGCCAGATAAGAAGGGAGATGCCCAGATAGACTGCAGAGAGGGACAATCTTCAATTAAGATAATGGAAAAAGCTGAAAAACTTGTCAAGGGGGGAAGGGCTTTCATTGTTTTCATACAAAGAAAATTGTCCCCTTCTGTTATCTGTACTGTCATACAACCAGACTCACATCTGAGAAGAGATGGCTTACACTAGGTAAAAGGGGCGGGGAGGGGAACTTTGCTTGTGAATATCTCATAAACCATAAAGGTTTGAGAGATAAGACTTATATCATTCTTCATGTTTTTTTAATGTCTACAAAATAAAATAAAGTTAAAACGAAGTGTTACTATCCCTTTAAGGGTTGTGAGGGAGGAACCTATTAAGCCAGTTATTGTTTTTCCCCTCCCCACCCTCCCCATCTCGTATTCTGATCCCCATCTCTCTGGAGTGGACCGAAAAATCATCAAGTATTCCGGCCTTTTTAGATTCAGGAGCAGCAGGTCTCTTTATGGATGAAGAATGGGCCAATAACCAGGGAATTCCCCTTCAGCCTAAAACTACTCCCCTCCTCGTCTCGTCCCACAAGGGATCTCCACTGGGCAAAGGCGTTGTTTGCAGGGCCGGACTGGGGATAAAAACCAGCCCTGGAAAAAATTGCTTACCAGCCCCATAGCATTGCGTCATTATACCAGCCCCATAGCACTGCGTCATTATACCAGCCCCATAACATTGTGTCATTAATACCATAGTAACATAGTAACATAGTAATATAGTAGATAAGGCTGAAAAAAGACATGCGTCCATCAAGTCCAGCCCATGCCAATAACACCCCTGTTGATCCAGAGGAAGGCAACAAAAAAGCCCTCTGGAGCAATTTCCAATGTAGGTGTGTGTGTGAGTGTGTCAAATAGTTCCCCGGCTCAATATCCTATTTGCTTTGAAGCCATCTGTCATAACTGTCAATATTGTTCTGTGCTAGATAGGCATCCATTGCTTTTTTGAATGCAGTTACATTATCTGCAAGCACAGCATCCCGAGGCAAAGAATTCCATAGCCTTACCGCCCTTACTGTAAAGAATCCCTGCCTGTGTTTTAGTCGAAAGCGCCTTTCCTCAAGTCTTAATGGATGACCTCTTGTTCTTAGCTCAGCTCTTTGCATAAATAATTCATTGGATAGTTCTTTGTATTGGCCTTGAATGTATTTGTAAATGGTAATCATATCACCCCTTAGACGTCTCTTTTCTAATGTAAACAAACCCAGTTTGGCTAGTCTCTCTTTGTAACTCAGATCCTCCAATCCCTTTATCAGTTTTGTTGCACGTCTCTGCACCTTTTCCAGTTCAGTAATGTCTTTTTTTAGAACAGGTGCCCAAAATTGTACTCCATATTCTAGATGAGGCCTAACCAAGGATTTATACAGAGGTAGGATAATATTAGCATCCCTTGCTTCTACACCTCTTTTTATGCAGGCTAGTACTCTATTTGCTCTTGCAGCAGCTGAGTGACTCTGCACACTGCTGTGAAGACTATTGTCTATCAGTACACCTAAATCTTTCTCTAATGAGGATTTCCCAAGTTGTTTCCCATTTAGAGTATATGTAGCAAGTTTGTTTCTACAACCCAAATGCATAACCTTACATTTATCTACATTAAATGACATCTGCCACTTTTCTGCCCATTCACTTAGTTTATCTAAATCCTTCTGTAGGGAAAAAACATCGAGCTCTGTATGTATTTCCTTACATAGCTTAGTGTCATCAGCAAAGATTGAGATGCTACTTTCAATTCCCACTTCTAGATCATTAATAAATTAAAAAGCATTGGGCCCAGGACTGAACCCTGCGGTACCCCACTTATAACCCTAGACCAATTTGAAAAAGTTCCATTTACAACAACTCTCTGCCATCTATCATTTAACCAGTTCTCAATCCATGTACAGATACCACCACCCAAACCGAAGCCTTTTAATTTATGCAGTAACCTGTTGTGAGGCACTGTGTCAAAGGCTTTTGCAAAATCCAAGTATACTACATCAACCGCAATTCCCCTGTCCAAATTACTACTCACTCTTTCATAAAATGCAAGTAAATTAGTCTGACATGATCTGTTCTTCATGAAACCATGCTGATTCCTACTAATGATATTGTTTGTCTTCACATAGTTCTGAATACTATCAGTTAATAACCCTTCTAGTATCTTACCCACTATGGAAGTCAAGCTCACAGGTCTATAATTTCCTGGTTTGGATCTTGCTCCCTTTTTAAACAATGGAACTACATCAGCTTTCCTCCAATCACAGGGCACTATGCCTGATGAAAGCGAATCAATAAATATTAAGTATAATGGTTTTGCTATTACTGAACTAAGTTCCTTAAGTACCCTTGGGTGTATACCGTCCGGTCCAGGCGCTTTATTCACTATAACCCTTTCCAGTCTCTTTTGGACCTTGTCCTCAGTAAGCCATGTAGATGTTGGAGGAAATTCCATGGTTTTGTCTGTTTGCCCATAGCTTGTCATTTCTGCTTCCTTTGTATATACTGAAGCAAAGAACGTATTTAGGGTCTCAGCCATAGCTTTATCCTCACTAATCAATTCACCTGTTTCAGTCCTAAGAGGACCAATATCAACCTTAACTTTTTTGTTGTTAATATACTTGTAGAATTGTTTAGGGTTTTTCTTGCTCTCGTTTGCAATGTTTCGCTCATTTTCTATTTTAGCTAGCTTAATTGCTTGTTTGCAGATTTTATTACATTCTTTATATTTTTTAAATGATGCATCTGACCCATTTGACTTAAACACCTTAAAAGCCTGCTTTTTATTTCTCATTTCCCTGCTAACCACATTATTAATCCACATTGGTTTTGCTTTACTTCTCTTGTGCTTATTCCCCAATGGTATATATTGACGTGTATATTTGCCCAAGAGCATTTTAAATACATTCCATGACTCTTGTGCATTTTTATCTTTGAAAATTACATCCCACTGGATATCCTTTAAAGCTTCTTTTAACTTTGTAAAATTAGCCTTTTTGAAATTGAATGTTTTGGTTAAACTCTTGCTATTGGGTTTCTCATAACAAACTTCAAAGGATACAATATTATGGTCACTGCTGCCCAAATGTTCCCTTACCTGCACACTGTTTACAATGTCAGAATCGTTTGAGAGCACTAGGTCAAGCAAGGCCTCTTTTCTAGTTGGCTCCTCTACTAGTTGGGACATAAAATTATCATTTATCATACTTAGAAAAATATTTCCCTTTGTTGTGCCTGAAGTCATATTGCTCCAGTCAATTTCAGGGTAGTTGAAATCTCCCATTATAATTACCTTTGCTGACCTAGCAGCCTTTTCCATTTGCAGTAAAAGTTGGGCTTCCTCCAACTCCCCAACATTAGGTGGCTTGTAGCAAACCCCCACCAATATCTTTTTATTATGTGTGCCCCCAGTGTGTATTTCAACCCACAAGGCCTCTACCTTTTCATTGGACCCTTCATTTATATCTTCCCTTAAACTAGGTTTTAAGGCCTGCTTTACATATAGGCATACCCCTCCTCCCCTTTTATTAACCCTGTCCCTCCTAAAAAGTGAATAACCCTCTAGATTGACTGCCAAGTCATACGTATCATCTAACCAGGTTTCAGACACTCCAATCAGATCATACTGCTCATGTACTGCAATAATTTCTAGTTCCCCCATCTTTCCAGCCAGACTGCGAGCATTTGCATGCATACATTTTATCTTTTTGCCATTCTTAAAGATTTCATTCTTTTTCAGATGTATTTGTCTTTTATCAGGCTGTAACAATGGCAACTCCCTATTAGCTGAACCAGCCCATTCCCCCTCTCCACCCCCATGACCCTTCTCTAATCCCATTCCCTCAATTATACTATCTTCCCCAGCCTGTGTTGCAGCTCCCTCCCCCCCCCCTTTCTAGTTTAAAGTCTCCTCTAGCCTTCTAACCATCCTATCACCCAGCACCGTGGCCCCCCTTCCACTAAGGTGCAATCCATCACTACTATAAAGATTGCTCCCAAGGGAAAAGACTGACCAGTGCTCTAGGAACCCAAACCCCTCCTGCTTACACCAAGTCTTTATCCACTCATTTAACTCCCTAATCTCCCGTTGCCTTTCTAATGTAGCGCGTGGCACAGGTAGAATTTCAGAAAATACTACCTTAGAGGTCCTCTGCTTAAGCTTATATCCTAGGTCCCTGAAATCATTCTTAACGGTCCTCCATTTTCCACTGACTTTGTCATTAGTACCAACATGTACCATGACAGCCGGGTCATGCCCAGCCCCTCCCAACAATCTATCAACCCGATCAGCCACATGTCGAACCCGAGCTCCCGGGAGACAGCAAACTGTACGATTGTGGCGATCTTGGCGACAGATTACCCTGTCTGTCTTCCTAATAATAGAATCCCCTACCACCACCATCTGTCTAGGTCTGCCTGAGTCCTGGATCCCATCCGTGCTAGAGGGGCTGTTCACTCGGCTGTTAGAGAGAACAGTCCTCTCCAGCAAAGACATTCCTGTGTCAGCATCCCCAACATCATTACTTAATGTAGCAAATCTGTTAGGATTAGTAAACACAGGAGTGTCCTCCCTATTTCTCTGTCCACCCCCCTTGCTATGTCTAACTGTAACCCATCTGGCTACCTGCTCTTTCTTTGTGCAGTCTCCACCCCCAGAACTACCTACCACCGCTTCCTGCTGCTCAGTCAGCAGACCCCTCTCAAGATTGTCATTCTTTCTCAATGTTGCAACCTGCCCCTCCAGATCTCTAATACGAGCTTCCAGAGAGACCACTTGCTCACATCTGCCACAGAGGTATGCACCCTGGAACGGTTGTTCCAGGTGTGCAAACATATGGCAGTTTGTGCACTGAGTTAAATGGACAATCATGCTACCACTCATATGTGCCAGTTACCACAAGATAAAAAGGCAGGCAGGCAAAAATAGCTGCACAATAAGTTTGATAATGTGTTCCCCTGTGTAATCCCCTGTCTTTGAATTCCCCCTGTTTTAAATTCCCACACTTACCACACCTCTGCACTTGAATTCCCCCTGTTTTAAATTCCCACACTTACCCCCCTTCTGCACTTGAATTCCCCCTGTTTTAAATTCCCACACTTACCACACCTCTGCACTTACACACTGAGGCAAGATTCACACGTTCAAGTATTCACTATGTATCTGCTATATAAGCCAGGAATCCACCAATTACAAACACAGCAATTAGTCACTCCCACCACACCAGACTTCAATTATTTATCACAGCAAAGAGGGAAAACAAAACTCAAAGAGATTTGTTTTTAACCTCTTCCTTACCACACCACACAATATTCTTATGCTATTATTCCAGCAAGTATCCAATCTCAGTCTCACAGGGCACTGATGAACTTACAGAGCTCTCTCACTCCTTGCTATATAAGCCAGGAATCCACCAATTACAAACACAGCAATTAGTCACTCCCACCACACCAGACTTCAATTATTTATCACAGCAAAGAGGGAAAACAAAACTCAAAGAGATTTGTTTTTAACCTCTTCCTTACCACACCACACAATATTCTTATGCTATTATTCCAGCAAGTATCCAATCTCAGTCTCACAGGGCACTGAGTCCCTCTTAGACCCCCAAAAACCCTGTGTCACTCTTACCCCCCAGCTCCATGTCCCTCTTAGCCCCCAACCCCCTGTGTCACTCTTACCTCCCAGCTCCATGTCCCTCTTAGCCCCCCAACCCTGTGTCACTTTGTACCCCCAAAACCCCCTGTGTCACTCTTACCCCCCAGCTCCATGTCCCTCTTAGCCCCCCAACTCCATGTCCGTCTTAGCCCCCCAACCCCCTGTGCCACTCACTCTTAGCCCCCCATGTCACTTTGTACCCCTCAAACCCTCTGTGTCACTCATAACACTTAGCCCCCCAGCTCTGTGTCACTTTAGCCCCCCCAGGCCCAAGACCCTGCTGTGTCACTCACTTTAGTCTCGCCTCCCAAGTGTTTCCAATCCCAACCCTGCCCTGTGTCACTCTTTTTGTTATGTGAATATATGTGTACACCAAGCACTGCACAGAACAGAATCTATTCTTTCCTTCCTACCACAAGTTCCACAATGGTATATTGTCCAGCCAGGGGCCAGGAAGCCACCTCAGTCCTCCTCTGTCCTGCTGCGCAGTTTACTCCTGCTCCCACTCAGACTCTCTCTCTCTCTGGCTGTAGCCTGCTAACCTCGCCATCTAGGTGCGGCCGACCCGGTGCGCAGACATCACGCAGTGCTCGCGCTCCTTACTGCATGTGTCTGACGCAGAGGCGTAACTAGAAGCCACCGGGCCCTGGTGCAAGAATTGCCATGCCCCCCCCAACCACACTGGCCCCCTCCACAATGCCCCTAAATCTCCACATTGTCCCTTCCACAATGCCATCATCTCACATTGCCCCCATCTCCACATTGCCCCCTTCCACAATGCCCCCATCTCCACAATGCCCCTCAATGTCCACATTGCACCTTCCACAATGCCCCCATATCTCCACATTGCCCCTTCCACAATGCCCCCATGTCCAGAATGCCCCTCAATCTCCACATTGCACCTTCCACAATGCCCCCATCTCCAGAATGCCCCTCAATCTCCACATTGCCCACAATGCCCCCATCTCCAGAATGCCCCTCAATCGCCACATTGCCCCTTCCACAATGCCCCTCAATCTCCACATTGCACCTTCCACAATGCCCCCATATCTCCACATTGCACCTTCCACAATGCCCCCATCTCCAGAATGCCCCTCAATCTCCACATTGCACCTTCCACAATGCCCCCATATCTCCACATTGCCCCTTCCACAATGCCCCCATGTCCAGAATGCCCCTCAATCTCCACATTGCACCTTCCACAATGCCCCCATCTCCAGAATGCCCCTCAATCTCCACATTGCCCCTTCCACAATGCCCCCATCTCCAGAATGCCCCTCAGTCTCCACACTGCCCCTTCCACAATGCCCCTCGATCTCCACATTGCACCTTCCACAATGCCCCCATATCTCCACATTGCCCCTTCCACAATGCCCCCATCTCCAGAATGCCCCTCAATCTCCACATTGCACCTTCCACAATGCCCCCATCTCCAGAATGCCCCTCAATCTCCACACTGCCCCTTCCACAATGCCCCTCAATTTCCACATTGCCCCTTCCATACAGCCCCTTCATTTCCACAATGCCTCTTCATTTCCACAGTGCCATTTTCACAATGCTCCCATCTCCTACCTCGAGTCCCTGGTGATCTAGCGGAGTGGCATGACAGATCTGTGCCTCCTTCGGCACAGACCTGTAGAGCTGAAGCTCCCGCGCGGTCCATATTAATGCAGAGCGCTGGGAGATTATGTCATCTCCCAGCTCTCTGTAGTACTAGGGCGTCGGGAGCTTCAGCTGTTTCAGAGAAGAGTTGCTGCGGCGGGAAAAGCAGAGCAAGCAGCTCCAGGGGAAGTCCAGTGCAGGCAGCCTACCGGGAATTTTCCCGGTATACCGGTAGGCCAGTCTGGCCCTGGTTGTTTGTTATGAGACCCAGCCAATCCTAACAACTATCAGATCCTTGCATAAGAGACCATTTCTTTTGACATTATCCAATCCCCCATGAATCCAGTCATTCTTGGCTTACCTTGGCTAAGGCTACACAATCCAGTCATTGACTGGATATCGGGACAAATAATCTCTTAGAGTCAAGATTGCCTACAAACCTGTATTAAACATTCCATCAAACAAGTATTGGGAGGATCAGCACTTACTAACCCTTCTGATATAAAGACTATCGAGATTCCTCCTCAAAACTTAGAATTTGTGGACGTATTTTCCAAATCCAAAGCTGATGTGCTTCTCCCTCATCGTCCCTGGGACTGTGCCATCAAATTATTACTGGGTACTATGCCTCCTTGTACTAAATCATACCTGTTATCACCAGTCAAGACACGCGTCATGTCTACTTACATTAAGGAAAATTTGGCTAAAGGGTTTATAAGACCATCCTCCTCCCCAGCAGGAGACAGATTCTTTTTTGTCAAAATGAAAGACAGTTCTCTGTGCCCCTGCATTGATTACCATGGACTAAATAAAATCATTTAAAAACTACTATCCAATTCCATTAATCAGAATTATTTGAACTTCTTTGTGGTGCCACAATATTTTCCAAACTAGATTTAAGAGGAGCTTAGAATTTAGTTCAGATCAAAGAAGGAGATGAGTGGAAGATGGCCTTTAACACCCGTGATGGACATTACGAATATCTGGTAATGCCTTTTGGGCTTTGCAATGCCCTGGCCGTCTTCCAGGGACTCATGAATGACATCTTCAGGGATCTCCTTTCATCCTTCACAATTATCTACCTGGATGACATTCTAGTATATTCCGTTAGTCTCGCATTATATCGAATACATGTCTAAACCGTATTACAGAGACTACGAGACCATAAACTGTTTCTTAAACCTGAAAAATGTGAGTTTGAAAAGGATAGTCTTACCTTTTTGGAATATATTATTTCTAGTACTGGACTGGAAATGGACCCTGAGAAGGTGAAGGCTGTTACACATTGGTCATTACCCTCTGATACTAAATCTATCCAAAGGGTCATTGGATTCGCAAATTATTATCGGAGATTTATCTATGACTTTTCAAAAATCATTGCACCAATCACAGCTTTAACTAAGCCCGGTGCTAACCCTATGTTGTGGCCAGAAGAAGCCATCCAAGCTTTTGAAAAATTGAAAAAATCCTTTACCACTGCTCCTATTTTATGTTTTCCGGACCCTACCCTGCCTTTTATTTTAGAGGTGGATGCCTCTGAAGTAGGGGCAGGTGCTATCCTCTCCCAAAGAAACCCTGACACCAAGAAATTACACCCCTGTTCTTTCTTTTCCAAATGTTTTTCTTCTGCAGAATCCAATTATGATGTCGGAGAACTACTGGCCATTAAGATGGCACTGGAAGAGTGGTGTCACGTACGTAAAGGAGGAAGCATTACAACACTTATCCTTACTGATCATAAGAATCTATAATTTCTGGAATCAGCCAAAAGACTTAACCCCAGACAAGCCCGTTGGGCATTATTCTTTACCGGATTCAACTTAGCCATCTCTTACCGTCCGGGCTCTAAGAATGGTAAAGCCGATGCCCTCTCCCAACAATTTCAGCCAGGACCTACCTTGGAACAAGAACCCATCATTCCTTCCAACCTGTTATTGGCCACCTTGTCCACTGAAACTCTTAGGAGAATTTAATTAGCCCAAACTACTCCTGCTCCCAACCAACCTCCAGGCACATTATTTGTACCCATACAGCACAGACTGGAGATACTAACCTTCTTACATGCATATCTCACTTCTGGACATCCTGGGGTAAAGAATACTACAGAACTAATTTCTCAACAATTCTGGTGGCCATCTATTCACCAGGATATACGTGAATTTGTTGCTGCCTGCCTTTCCTGCGACAGAACCAAGTCTAGCCATCAACCTCCTGCAGGGCTTCTCCTTCCGCTACCTGTGCCTTCCATTCCTTGGACTCACATAACCATGGATTTTATTGTCGAACTTCCCCAGTCTCAATCTTGTACAGTTATATTTGTTGTTGTGGACAGGTTTTCCAAACAAGCACACTTTATTTCGCTTAAAAAATTACCGTCTGCCACCGAACTTTCATCAATATTTCTTCGAGAAATTTTTTGTCTTCATAGCTGCCCACTCAACATTGTATCGGACAGAGGATCTCAATTTATTTCCAAATTTTGGAAAGCTTTCTGTACCAGATTGGGGATCAGTCTTCATTTCTCTTCAGCCTATCACCCACTGTTACGGTTTTATGGACACTCAGACACAGTAGGTTTAGATAAAAGACAGTTTTATTGAAAAACACATAATAATAATAACCCTCGCGGGTCCAGTAATATATGTACGCAATATAGTACTGACACAGGTCAGGTTACAGTAATCAATACCCACACAGGTTCAGTATATATATAACAGCAACAATATAATACTGGCACAGGTCAGGTATAGTTCGTGTGATTCCCAAACAAGGCCCTAATAGCACGAGGCCCACAAGACTCTCACTCTGCAGAGAGTGACAGAATAGCGAGTAATGCCACAGGAATAAACGGAGGCCCAGGACAAGCGGTAGACTGCCGTAGCAGTAACGTAGGACTGCAACTGTAGGCACTGAGGAACACCCAACAGAGACTGCAATGACTGTAACCCTGTGGAATATGGCACCAACCCCTAAGGGGTTAATGAACGCTCAGACCTAGAGTCGACTGCCAGATAGTAAGAGCAGCCTGAGGTGCCCAGGGTTAGACCAACCTCAACTTGCAGCAGTAAAAGGTCAAGCGTACCGTGGTGCAACCAGATGGATCTACCACACCGGGGTGTCGCCCATGCGACACAATAAGTGACTGGGTCACAGTAACAAGACTGCCTGAGGAGCAAGAGGCAACAGGATCTGTCCATAGACAGAGAGGACACCGGATGACAGCCCCAAGTCGGATACCGGATGGGACTGCAGGCAGGCCCTGACACATGGAACAATGTTCACCAAAACTGGTTCGATACACAGAACAGGAACTTCAGCCAATCTGGGTCAGTACGGGTCGGTACACAGAGCAGGAACGTATACAGCAGAGTAGTCAGGCAGTCCGGGTCGGTACACAGAACAGGAACGGATTCAGCAGAGTCATCAGGCAGTCCGGGTCATACACAGAGATCACACGAATAACTGGAACAAGAGCTGGCAACGGAAACACCAAGAAAGGGCACCAGAGAAATGACAAGGTCCAGTATTTAAGGACAAATACTGGGAGGGGCAAAGCCACACCAACGATTAAGGCAACAGGAAGTAAAATTGACAGAATGTCGCCAGCAATAGCACGGGTACCGTGATACCCACAATCCAACGGACAAACTGTAAGAACTAATAAAACTCTTGAATAATTTTTGCACATTTTATTTCAGACAAACATGACAATTGGGTAGAATTATTACCATCTGCTGAATTTGCCTACAATAATAATTATTATGAATCCTCACAATGTTTGCCATTTTTTACAATCTACGGTTTTCATTCTCGTGCCATTCCTATGATTACATTCTCAGGTAACCCAGCAGCTGACGACCTTGTCAACCAATGATTACAACTCTGGAATCAAATTCAACGACAGCTGTCAAACGCTTCTTCCCAACATAAGCAACAGGCAGATAAACATCATAGTCAGGGTCCTAGATATCAACCTGGAGACATGGTTTTTTTGTCAACTAAACATCTTAATATCTTCCACCTTCCTCTAAACTAGGACCACCTTTTGCCTGCCCCTTCCAGGTGCTTCATCATATCAAACCTGTGACTGTTGCATTACAATTGCCAGATACATGGAAAATTACGAACTCATTCCACACCTCATTACTGAAACCGGCAGTTACTAATAGTCTATATGTGGAGTTTACCAGACCACCCCCAGTCCTTCGAGATGGTCACCAAGAATTTGAAGTCCAAAAAATTCTGGACTCCCGTTGGGTCAGACACTCATTACAATACCTTATTGACTGGAAGGGCTATGGTCCTGAAGAGAGATCTTGGATACCGGCCAATAGAGGACATGCTCCTACTCTAGTCCGAGCCTTCCATAGACAATTCCCAGAGAAGCCTGGACCCTGGAGGGCTCCCGTTTAGTGGGAGCTACTGTCATGACCATTTATCTGCAGAAAAGATTTTCTCTGTCTCTGACCCTGGAGGTCATGACCCTGAGGTCACTGGCCCTTCCCTTTTTAAACTTGGCACCACGTTTGCTCGTGGCTTGATTATTGTGCCTTGTACCGTGGTTTTTTTCTTGTGACCCATACCTGTTTTACTCCTTGACCGGCTTGCTGCCCTGACTCTCTCCTGGTTGCTGCGTTTGGCTGTTTCCACCTGGTTCCCCATCCCTACTGATCTGTTTTATCTCCCAGTTCTGGACTCGGAGTATTTCCTGACCTTCCCTTCGGATCTGGATTGGTACCTTCGCGGGATCATCCTTTCCTCCTCGCGGCCATCTGGTTGTATTCTGTGGCTGCTTCTGCTCCTTCCTGGCTTCCTCGCATCAGTCTGCTCTCTCCGGATCTTTGGTACTCTCCAAGGCTTCCCGTGTCTTGCGGAAGGTGCCAAGGCTACAGGCAGTGATTTCCACCCCTCTCCTCTCGGCATTTCCATCAACACCTTCTAGCCGCTTGCTCCGGGACTCCGGCATATCTCTCTGTCAGCATCATAGAGATTGCTGAGGCAAGTGGCCAGTATCTGTTCCCTCCAGTCGGTCTGCATTACTGCTCCCCCTGCTGCCTGGGCTTGGCAATGTCCTGTTCTTCTGTACCTGGGTACCAGAATTTCCTGTCTATTCTACACATGTATTAGACCATTAGCTTTAGAGGATTCTACCTTACCAGCAAGTACTGTTGAGACCTCTCCGCTACCTTGCCCAGCAAGTTCTACAAATTCATCTGATCTTCTGCACACTGAGGTTACTGCTGAGACCTCTCCGCTACCTTACCCAGCAAGTTCTACAAATTCATCTGCTCTTCAGCACAGTGAGGTTACTGCTGAGACCTCTCCGCTACCTTGCCCAGCAAGTTCTACAAATGCATCTGAACTTCAGCACCTTGAGGCTATTGCTGAGACCTGTCCGCTACCTTGCCAGCTAGTTCAGCATTTCTTCTGATCTTCAGCTCTGAGGCAACTGCAGAGACCACCTTGCCTGCTGGTTCAGCAATTGTCTGATCTCGTCAGTTGAATTTACCCCGAGGGAGACTTTGCAGCTGCCTGGCCTTGCTCCTTTCCTGGGTTGGCTCCTCAGCTTCGAACCCAAGCTCCATTTAGACGATGTGCGGATGAGGTAGGTGTGACAAACATATTACAACACCCATGTTTAGTTCAATAATATGTTATTATCTGCTCCTGAAGTGGCCACTGCTGCTACTGCTACAGAAGCCACTATGATGTGTGGTACTCAGAAGACTTAGCAGCAGGGACTCATTTTACAACAAACTCTATAATGTCACAGGTGGGTGACATATTTTCTTAGGTGGTGCTGGTGGCATACTACTGACCTGCTTTGCTTGACTTCCAACAACTGTTTTTAAAGACATAACTTGCTGTGCAAGCCTGTTTATAATTTTTGCCTGTTGTGTTATGTAAGCCAGTACATAATTTTCTCACTTTTGCTCTTTAAATGTGCCTATATAGGTCTATGGAACTCACAACACTGTTTAGCAAAGGAGGAAGTTCAGGCATTTGATTCCATGAGAGTGGGAAATAACACCCCATGGAGAAACATAGGCTGAAAATGTTATATCCTATATAATAATTCACTAGGATATTTGTCACTGTGCATTCATGCGCAATAGAGACTGCCCGATGATTGTATCACGTGAGAGAGGCGACGCAGGACTGCATCACGTGGAGCAGTGAGGTATTGGCTTCTTAACCTTCTGAGTGCGAGAGGGGTACGCAATGCATTGAAAAGCGGGAAAAAATAAATATTTTTCTATGGGTGGAGTTTCCTGTAGGAAATTTGAAAAAAAAAAGAAAAAACATGTTGATGGGATTTCCCACAGAAAGAAAATTTTGACTTTTTGCTCATCTCACTCTCCAGGACATAGTGAAATATAACCAGTCAATAAGCAACACTGTATTTTGATGATATAACCTCCACTTCCTTAATTGACAAGGACTTAATGCCACTTTGTTAATGTATCTGTGTGCATAGTCTCTGTGTTTGTTAATATTGTAATAATAAAATGAATATTATACATAACCGGATTTAGTAAACAATAAGTGTATTTGTTTTACCTTGTGTACCTTGTAGTTGCTAACTGTAAGGTATTTTACCACAATCTAAGGTTACTATGTGAATAAGGAACATAATAGAAAGTCATCATTAAGATAAATATTATATTAAGACAAAATAAACAACTAAATTAACAGTGGTAAAATTAACTAGCATAAATTTAAAAAGTGGAATGCATTGTGCACAATAGGAAACATTTATAGAACATCTGGCTGTTATTAGGCCAGAAGCACCCTTTGGCAATTCAATACATGGCTAATAACAAGAGACAGGAAAGGTAACCCATACTTAATACAGACTTTTATTCCATCTACTCTATACCTCCATAATAGTTTATCCTGATATGGATCATATAGAGAGATGGAAGAAGCTATTCAGCTCTACATAGACACTTACTCCACTGCAGCCTCTTTAATATACAGATAACATTTTCCAATAATTGAATATATTCTTACTTTTGCAGCTATTGCAAAATAAATAAATCTTTTAAATATAGTTATTCTAAAATGAAATATCACTATCTTTTGGACTAATTTGTTATCCTAAGAAGGATTTTTTAAGACCTTTATTTTATATTATTGTTGCAAACTTACACTGTTAGTAAAATATTTTTATCTATTTTTTTCAGCCTATTCTGTTAATTTATTGCTTTAATTGTATTAGAGTTTGATATTTATCTGTAACTCATATATATAATGTTTGTTTAGTATATATCTGTATTTTCTGATTTTAATACACTTAAATCAGCTAGGATAGAAAATTGCTCTTAATTTTGGGGGTCCATACTGTACTGGTATATATGTCTATCATTTGACTGATTTATAAGCTGAGCTCCAATATCGTCACTAACTTGCAATCTTTATATTCCTCAGAGAGCTACTGCTGATTGTCAAGCCTGGTCACAAATTGATCATGCTTTGGCAGAAATTCAGAAATGTTATGTTTAGTGGGGTCCATTCACAGCTGCCTGCATTTACCAAGAAGTCTCAGGTCATTTATATTAACAAAAAGATTCACTCTTGAGAGTTGTGCCTTTAAATCAGCATTTTAATGGAAATGTAAAACATGTATTAGCTGCCTTTAATCACTCTCTTTTTCCTGCATGGGCAAATATTGGAGGTATGTTGTTATTGAGTCTTCAGGTAAATATTTTATATTAAGTAAACAAAAGGAGAGTCTACGCATCAAATCTTGACCTTTACAAATAAAATATATATTAAATATTTTAAATTGTATGAGAGTGACAGTGAGATAGAGATGTGAGGAGTGTGTGTGTGTGTTAGAGAGAGTGAGAAAGGGGTATGTGCGAATGGGTTTGTATGTGTATTTATGTGAAAGAGTGGTGTAGAGGTGTATGTGAGAGAGGACAGGAGAGAGAGAGAAGAGTGAAAGAACGAAACATCTCTTCTATCTTTGCATGAGAAAACTCATACAAAGTATCAGATTTGTGCAGTGAAAGCTAGAAGTGTTTGTTCACTATGCAACAACATAGAAGCTTGAGGAACAGTCAGCCAGATACAAGGTCTGGATCATATCAGGCAGAGAGCCGTATTTTGTCCATGTCTATTTAACAGGTGAGTACAGTATGTCATACACAATTGCATGGGCAATACCAAGACTAACATCTGCTTTGCATACTTTTGTATAAATATTCAATAATTGAGTATGTATAATTGGTTTCAGTTGTTTATATGGACTAAATGCAAATGTTTCTTCACTGTAATAATAAGTGATGAGTAGTGGGAAAAATATTGTTAGATCATGTTTGTAATGCAAATTTGTACTTAACCATAACAATTCTACTTGTGTTTTTTTTTGCATGCCCCTGTGTGTGTTCTTGCCTGGGATTGTGCATTGAAAATACCCTTTTATGTTCTTGATTAGGAATTGGCGAAAAAGTCCAATTTTTCCCACCTATGTTTTCCATTTGTTGTGAAACTTCCCACCTCCATAGTATAAAAACCCCAAATTTCCTGCCAGCAAGTGTAGTTTAGGAGACAAGAAGCAGGCAGAGAGAGAGAGGAAAAAATGTTAAAGTTAAAATTAAAATAAAATTTGTTTTAAGTGCGGGATAGCACTATAATCAGAAAGTTAGGCTCTATGCACCCTGATGCTGCTGATACTGCTGCTGATACAGAGGGGAAGGAGGAAATCGGCAGCACCAGCAATAAAGGGAACCTGCATACCTTTCACGGTGCCCGTGCTATTTGGCAACATTCTGTCAGTTTCCACTCCTGCCTACGCCTATTGGCTGCACTGTTATTGTCCCGCCCAGTATTTGTCTTCAAATACTGGGTTCTGGCACTTCTCCAGTGCCCTTTCGTGGTGTTTCAGTACCAGCACTTGTTCCTGTTATTTGTGTGATCTCAGTGTATCGACCCGGCCTGCCTGACGACTCTGCATCTTGTTCCTGCCTGTGTACCGACCCTGACTGTCTGACCATTCTGCATCTCGCTTCTGCTGGTGTACTGACCTGGATTGGCTGACGTTCCTGCTCCGTGTACCTCCCAGGCTACATTTCTGTGCATCCGCACTCCCGTGCAGTCCCCGGTTGGGTGCCTCTTAGGGCAAGTTGCTCAGTCTCCGTTACTGCTACGGCAGTGCTCAAGTTGCTCAGTCTCCGTTACTGCTACTGCAGTGCTCAGTTGCTCAGTCTCCGTTACTGCTATGGCAGTGCTCGAGTTGCTCAGTCTCCGTTACTGCTATGGCAGTGCTCCATTGCTCAGTTTCCGTTACTGCTACGGCGGTGCTCAAGTTGCTCAGTCTCCATTACTGCTACTGCAGTTCACAAGTGGCTCAGTCTCCGTTACTGCTACGGCAGTTCACAAGTTGCTCAGTCTCCGTTCCTGCTACTGCAGTCCACAAGTTGTCTGGTCTCTATTATCTTCGAGCATTACTCGATTTGGTGTTCTCACTTATGTTTGAGCTTCTTAAAGGGCCTTGCACTATTAGGGCCTGTCAGAACTCTCAGCCTAATAGTAACCCATTCAGTACTGTCCAACTGAGATTCACAGAAGAATTGCCTGACCTGTGTCAGTATATTGATCTCTGGACTATCAGCATATACTGGACCTGTGTGGGCTTACCTCTGTATAACCTGTCTTGTGTCTGTACTATATTGCATATATATTACAGGGCCCATGAGGGGTATTGTTATTATCATTGTTCATTAAAATTGTGACCTCAGACAGTAAAGGTGAAGGTAATGCAGAAAACATCCATTGGAGGATGGACTTACATGAGCAGCGATTAGACCAGTTGGCACTGGCCATACAAACTATCCTAGAGCACACATCTAACCTTGATAAACCAGCTCAAGCACCGGTTTTGACACCGGAAGCTCAATTCATGACTCAAGTGGCCTCATGTAAAGGGTTAACCACCTCAGCTCCGTTACCGCTTAGATACGATGGCGAACCCACACTGTGCAGAGGGTTCATTAATCAGTTGGTGATTTTTCTGGAGTTAACTCCCCATGCCTTCCCTAATGACCGCAGCAAGGTGGGGTTTATGATATCATTATTGACGGAAGGAGCCCTGGCATGGGCCAACCCCCTGTGGGAGACTGCTAAACCCTGCACTAGGAACTTCAGGGAGTATTTGAAGTTCCAGGTAGAGCCGCCTCTGCTGCCAAACGACTCTTGGAGATACAACAGGGCAATCGTACAGGGAGCGATTATGCCATTGAATTCCGTATATTGGTAGCAGAGGTAGGTTGGAACAATGAGGCGTTGGTGGCAGCTTTTACTCAGGGACTTGCTGACCGTATTAAGGATGAGACGGCAGCTAGAGAAGTGCCTAGTGATTTGAACTAATTTATTGATTTCTCTATATTAATTGATTCTCGCATCCATGAGAGACTTATGGCCAAAGACCGTAAGCAACGGGCCAGGAATGTTGGACAAACCAGTTTTAATGTCCCACCCATGTCTCCCTCGCCTCCCATGCCTCCTGAGCGTACTCACGACACCAGTGAACCAATGCAGCTTGGGTTCACCAAATTATCTAAGGAGGAACGGGCACACCGTTGAAGGCAGGGTTTATGTCTGTATTGAGGAAAAGCCGGACACCTGCTGTGTACCTATCCTGTACGGCCGGGAAACAAACGCACCTAGGTTACCTTGGGGGACAGGCCCTAGGTGGTGTTCAGCAGTCCCTAGACCCTATTAAGCAGAAACCCACGATCCAGGTGGCATTTTCATGGGCAGAATGCTCGGTAGAGGTTCTGGCCCTGGTTGATTCCGGCACAGCCGGATACTTTATGGACAATTCATTTGCTGCGCTACATCAGATTCTGTTGGTCGAGAGGGAATCCCCTTTAGCTATTGAGGCCATTGATGGCAGACCGTTAGAACAAGCTCAGATCACTATGGAAACGATACTGCTGTCCATGACTATTGGGGCTCTCCACACCGAGAAACGGCGGTTCCAGATTATCCATTCTCCCCACCATGTGGTCATTCTGGGGTTCCCATGGCTACATTTGCATAATCCCCAGTTTGACTGGCAAACTTGTGAGATCACGTCTTGGTCTGAGTATTGTATGGGGCATTGTGTTACTCATCCGGTTAAGATCATGTGTACTTCTCCCTCCGTGCCAACTGAGTATCATCAATTCAGTGACGTTTTTAGTAAGGGAGAGGCTAGCATTTTGCCTCAGCATAGGGCTTACGATTGTGTTATTGATTTGCCTCCTGGCGCCGTGCCTCCTAGAGGTCGCACGTACCCATTGTCGTGTGAGGAGAATCGGGCCATGGAGGAATATATTGATGATGCCCTCAAGAGAGGTATTATTAGGAAATCTACCTCGCCCGCGGGGGCTGGTTTCTTTTTTGTTAAAAAGAAGAATGGCGAGTTGAGACCCTGCATGTATTACCCGGGATTGAATAAACTAATGTCCAAAAATGCCTATCCCATACCACTCATTACTGAACTATTTGACAGTTTGAAAGGTTCCTCTATTTTCACTAAGTTGGACCTATGGGCCACGTATAACCTGATCAGAATAAGAGCTGGAGATGAGTGGAAAACGGCATTTAATACCAGATCTGGACACTACGAATACCTAGTAGTGACTTTTGGTCTGTGTAACGCACCTGCAGTGTTCCAAGAATTTATTATTGATATCCTCTGTGATATGCTACAGTCTTGAGTAGTAGTTTATCTGGACGATATACTCATACACTCATCTAGTTTGTCTCAACACATCAAGGATGTGTCCGAAGTTTTGCTCAGATTACGCAAGAATAAACTCTTCTGTAAGATCGAAAAATGTGAGTTTCACAAGTCCGTGGTGCCTTTTTTGGGCTTCGTGATTTCTAGAGATGGCATTGCTATGGATCAGGAAAAGCTTGCAGCAGTATTGCAATGGCCACGACCCCAAGGGTTAAAAGCAATTCAGCGCTTTCTTGGGTTTGCTAATTATTATAGGAAGTTTATTCAAAACTTCTCCACTATTGTGAAACCACTGTCTGACCTCACACATAAGGGTGCCAATCCGTCCCAATGGTCTGAGGCAGCTGATGGAGCTTTTGAGACACTCAAGTCCGCTTTCGCATCCACTCCTGTACTGTCCCACCCCAACCCTTCCTTTCCATTTATGTTGGAAGTTGATGCCTCTGAAAATGGGGTAGGGGCAGTACTGTCACAGCGTCCGGTCGCTGGGAGTACTCTGAGACCATGTGGGTTCTTCTCAAAAAAACTGTCTAGTGCCCAGATCCGCAAAATTAACCCTGTTTCGTATGCTCTGGACCTTCCAGCATCCATGCAGATTCATAATGTATTCCACGTATCCCTTCTGAAACCCCTGATATGCAACCGTTACACAACCACTCCTGCTGTCCCCGGTCCTGTGCAAGTTCAGGGTCAGGAAGAGTATGAAGTCCAAAGTATCATTGACTCATGTAGATTTAGAGGAAAATTGCAATATCTGGTCCATTGGTGATGAGCGTTCTTGGGTTGATCGGAGTGATCTTCATGCTCCTAGATTGCTGCGCAATTTTGGATGCAAAATTTTTTGTAAAGTTGATACCTATTTTCACTACAAATATCCACAGAAACCAGGTCCCTCTTCTAGGAGAGGGGGTCTTTGAGAGGGGGTTACTATCACGGTGCCCGTGCTATTTGGCAACATTCTGTCAGTTTCCACTCCTGCCTACGCCTATTGGCTGCACTGTTATTGTCCCGCCCAGTATTTGTCTTTAAATACTGGGTTCTGGCACTTCTCCAGTGCCCTTTCATGGTGTTTCAGTACCAGGGCTTGTTCCTGTTATTTGTGTTATCTCAGTGTATCGACCCGGCCTGCCTGACAACTCTGCATCTTGTTCCTGCCTGTGTACCGACCCTGACTGTCTGAACATTCTGCATCTCTCTTCTGCTGGTGTACTGACCTGGATTGGCTGACATTCCTGCTCCATGTACTGACCCGGCCCGGCTGACGTTACTGCTCTGTGTACCGACTTGGATTGGCTGACGTTCCTGCTTGGTGTACCGTCTCGGATTGGCCTACGTTCCTGCTCTGTGTGTGGATCCTGCCCGGCTGGGCCACTGTGGTGACATACCTCCACTGCCCGCCTTATCCGGTCTCCGGTTAGGGTGGTGTCAAGACCTTTGCTGTCTCCGGACAGCTCGCTGCAGTCTGGTCTCTGTTGCCTCAGTGTCACCCAGGCGACATTTCTGTGCATCCGCACTCCTGTGCAGTCCCCGGTTGGGTGCCTCTCAGGGCAAGTTGCTCAGTCTCCGTTACTGCTACGGCAGTGCTCAAGTTGCTCAGTCTCCGTTACTGCTACGGCAGTGCTCAAGTTGCTCAGTTTCCGTTACTGCTACGGCAGTGCTCAAGTTGCTCAGTCTCCTTTACTGCTACGGCAGTGCTCGAGTTGCTCAGTCTCCGTTACTGCTACAGTAGTGATCAAGTTGCTCAGTTTCCGTTACTGCTACGGCAGTGCTCAAGTTGCTCAGTCTCCCGACTCGGATTGGCCTACGTTCCTGCTCTGTGTGTGGATCATGCCCGGCTGGGCCACTGTGGTGACGTACCTCCACTGCCCGCCTTATCTGGTCTCCGGTTAGGGTGGTGTCAAGACCTTCGCTGTCTCCGGACAGCTCGCTGCAGTCTGGTCTCTGTTGCCTCAGTGTCACCCAGGCGACATTTCTGTGCATCCGCACTCCTGTGCAGTCCCCGGTTGGGTGCCTCTCAGGGCAAGTTGCTCAGTCTCCGTTACTGCTACGGCAGTGCTCGAGTTGCTCAGTCTCCGTTACTGCTATGGCAGTGCTCGAGTTGCTCAGTCTCCGTTACTGCTACGGCAGTTTCCGTTACTGCTACGGCAGTGCTCAAGTTGCTCAGTCTCCGTTACTGCTACTGCAGTTCACAAGTGGCTCAGTCTCCGTTACTGCTACTGCAGTCCACAAGTTGTCTGGTCTCCATTATCTTTGGGCGTTACTCGATTTGGTGCTCTCACCTTTGTTTGAGCTTCTTAAAGGGCCTTGCACTATTAGGGCCTGTCAGAACTCTCAGCCTAATAGTAACCCATTCAGTACTGTCCAACTGAGATTCACACAAGAACTGCCTGACCTGTGTCAGTATATTGATCTCTGGACTATCTGCATATACTGGACCTGTGTGGGCCTACCTCTGTATAACCTGTCTTGTGTCTGTGCTATATTGCATATATATTACAGGACCTGTGAGGGTTATTGTTAGTATCATTGTTCAATAAAATTGTTTTTTATCCAAACTTACTGTGTCTGTGTGTCAAACAAACCGTTACAATACCAC
The DNA here is from genome assembly GCA_037306005.1 of Rhinophrynus dorsalis. Classification (NCBI taxonomy): domain Eukaryota; kingdom Metazoa; phylum Chordata; class Amphibia; order Anura; family Rhinophrynidae; genus Rhinophrynus; species Rhinophrynus dorsalis. The sequence continues at coordinate 368,982,528 of CM074721.1, forward strand.
AGACCTTAGTCCAATTATTCCCATTCCCCTAGCATTGTCCCTCTGGGAAAGTATGTTAAAGATGGCAGAAAAGGTTTGCACTATGAGGAGCAGCAGCAGCACACATCAGCTATAAGTGCCTATTGCTACTGCTGCCAGTGCACTTTCTTCTGAGTAGATGGCAGGTGCGTCAGCAGGGGACCCTTGGTCATACTTGTTATCCCCAATTGGCCCAAGAGATCAGAAAGACACTGATGGTGGTGGCGATGAGGAGAGTGATTGTGATGGCAGAGCAGCTAGTTTGGAGGAGACTATGAGAGTTTTTGGTGGAAACCAATAAGGAATGGGATGAAGACATGAAAATGGAGATTGGCATCACCACAACAACCAACAGTGACATTCAGGAGTTTGCTGCTACTGAGCAGACATATGTTCATCTGTCACAGTCCCGGGATGGTAATTAGAGGGCTAGTGTTCAACAGACCACCGAGTGCAACATAGGACTGTTGCCCATGTTTAAAAAGTGATATGGGACTGGACAGGCTCCACTTGCCACCAATACTCCTGGTCCTAGCTCTAGTGATGATGATGAGGTAGCAGCAGCACCATCACCTTCTTCCAATGACTCTTATCTCCTACAAGAAATTCCTAGTCCTCTGTAGTAGGAGCCATAGTTATTATTTCAAATTAATATAAACTGGGCACACTCTCTGACTGTCATGGTATCTGCAAGATACCGGAGACTAGGACCATAATGTGGGTGGAACACCAGGAGGAATGGTAACTGAGGCACAAGTCTCCACCCTGGGTGATGCGACCAGAGGCAACAGGGAGCGAGAGCATGCCTGAAGCATGAAACACGGAGAATGATGGTTAGGCAAGTTCAGAGAGAATAGAGCCAGTAGACAACCAGAGCCACAGGTCAGACAAGCCGGGGACTAGATGGAGCGATTGGCAGCAAGAGCCAGAGGTCAGACAAAATGGGGACTATATGGAACGAGTAAGTCAGCCAGAGTCACAGGTCAGAACCGATGTGGGTAGTCAGACAAGCCAGGATCATACACAGAGAAAGTTAGTCAGCCAGAGCCACAGGTCAGAACTGATGTGGGTAGTCAGACAAGCCGGGTGTCACAGCTTGCCTTACCCCTAGGTTGGCCTCATTGATGTCTGGCAGGGGTCAGGTCTGACTCCTATGCCACTACCCAATTCTCTCTCTGCTCATGGCCTGGCCGCATCTGGTCCCTCTCTCGGTTGGCCATGGCCTCTCCTGGGGCGGCGCTGCTGGCTTCCTTTGTCCAGGAGATGCAGGGTTTGACACACCTGTTCCGGTTGTTCCGACATTTCGGACGCGCGTTATGGGAGTAACGCATACACTGGCTTTATACCTTGGGCCATGGGAGACTCCTTCTTCCAGGCAGGCTATATAAGGGCTGTGGACTCTGAGCTCAGTAGCCCTTACGTTGGTGTCTTGTGCAGTTTCATTCCTTCTAGTTGCATTCCGTGTATGACCTTGGCATTGTCTGACCATCCTATCTAGTGCTGACCTGTGGCTCTGTCTGACTATCCACTCCGTATTGACCCTGATATAGTCAGATACCCAATCTGGTGCAAACCTGTCGCTCTGGCTGACCACCCGCTCCGTGTATGACCTAGGCTTGGCTAACTATCCGTTCTGGTGCAGACCTGTGGCTTTGGCTGACTACCCGCTCCATGCCTTGACCTTGGCTTGTCTCGGTACCCATTCTGGTGCTGACCTGTGGCTGCACCTGACTATCCACTCCATATTGCCCCGGTATAGTTTGATACCCAATCTGGTGCAGACCTGTGGCTCTGGCTGACTACTTGCTCCGTGTATGACCTAGGCTTGGCTAACTATCCATTCTGGTGCAGACCTGTGGCTTTGGCTTACTACCCGCTCCATGCCTTGACCTTGGCTTGTCTCGCTACCAATTCTGATACCGACCTGTGGCTCTGTCTGGCTATCCGCTCCGTGCTGTCCCTAGCTTAGTCAGACGCCCAATCTGGTGCAGACCTGTGGTTCTAGCAGACCTCTCCTAGATTCACTTGGGCTAACCTAGTCTCTGTGAGAGACCTCCGGACGCAGTCCCCTACTTCTCATAAGACTATCTTGCTCCTTGGTGGGTCTATCGCTATCTTATTCTGTTGTGATTTGCTTATTTCTATGATCCTTTTGCCTCATTCAATAAAGGTGATTTTATTCTAAGCACGTTTCCATAAATCTTTGTTTCCAGTGACACCGGGTTCATACGCGGAGCGGATTCTCAGCAGAGCACAGGTCACAACGGAGTACAAAAGACAATATCAGAAAAAAAATGTAAGGGCAATGACTCCCAGGTCCAGGGAGGTTTATAAAGGAGCAGGAGAAGACAGGACCCAATTAGGCCACACAGAATAGGCCCATAAACAGGCGTCCTAGCCAGTGCCTGTTTCATGATGTCAGCAATTCAGAAGTGGCCGCAACTATGCTGGCCGACACACCACAGAGGAAGGAAAGACATGATAACTAGGCCTCTAAGGTAGACTGTGATACTGACACATCATTATTACTTCTTTTAAGTGCCCCAGAGCCCCGGGAACTTTTAGGAGTGCTTTTGCTGCATATAGTCGTGGCACCTCTCATATGTTGGTGTGTCTCTCAATCATACCTGGCCTAGACCCCCACTCCCTAAAGTCCCAAAGGAGAGGTGAGTAAATTGTGGTCCCCCCTCCTAAGGCAAAACAACAGAGGTGGGAGTTGCAGGCTCAGTAGGGTTCCCTGACATCCTTTTCCTGGGATGGACAGTGACTTGGCCTTCATACCAGCGGCTGGCTTCTAGTGCAGATGGATCCTGACCTCCCCATCTGATAACCCATCTAGATGACCTAATGCTCCATTTAGGTCATGCTTCTACTTTTAATTATAGAGTTTTACTATGTTTACAATAATGTAATATTTACTATACTTTGTTCCTTTTTTTTTTTTTTTTTTTTTTTTTTTTGCTTTTTCCTTTTGGAGGGACCCACCCCACCAGATCTCAGGGTGAGATTTGAGTTCAGCTACTCTACTATACCCTATACATTGCTATGATTACTTGTATTCATGCTTTAGGTTTATTTCACCTTGATGCATGGGTATCTCTTATAAGTTACAACTATATTGTTTGTACTGTTGCCTAGATTGTACATACTTGACACCAGAATCCCCCTCCCCCCATTTTTTTACCCCCTATGTACCAAGATTCCAGTGGTCACTGTTCCCCTCTCTATGATCTCATCAAAGGTCTTTGTCGGGACTCAGGTTTACCTTAATTACCCTTATTGCTTGCTATGTTGATGGACACATGTTATGTCTTCACTAGTTTGTCCCACTTGGTCTCTTGTTTAGGTGGCTGTGCGGCAGGTGCTTGTGCGGCGGGGCCCCGGCTCATGGCTGCTAGACCAGGACCTGGGTGTTACAATCAGAGTAGAATGCACCTGGATTCATTGTGATTCTTCCCTCAGACTTCACTAGGAGTTTGCTCCAGGATGCTCCATTCGTATGGGGGCCATCACTCCAGGCCCATCCCTTGCGTGGCCCGGGCCATCATCTCCTTGTGGACTGGGTCACAGAGTGATACCCCCACCTTCACAGTTACATATATTATCTGCCATCTTGTTTTAAGAGTAGGGAAGAGGGGTTTACTTTCTGGTGTACTATTTTTTTTTTTCTACCAGGCCTTATGACCTAAAAGGTTAGCTTTTCTACCATATTGTTGCTCACTCTGTATATCCAAGATGCATATATTATATTTTTAAATTTTTTTTTGGTTTGTAGTATACTTCAGCTCAGCCTGTTCACTCCTTCCTGGCCTGAGATCTCCTCTTATAGAATTTCTTTGCTGTTCTCCTCCTCACACCCCAGGGCACCCTCTGTGCTTGTCTTATGACTTACCTTATGTTCACTCCATTCTCTCACTGTTATACCTTTCCTTATTTGCTCCCTTTCTCTCTCATTGGATTTCCCAGCACTACTTCTCTCTGTACTCTTCTTTTCTTTTCTTATATTTTTTATTTTCATCTTTGAGCTTTGGGACACCTCCTGGTGCCTGGTCTTGCGAAGAACTTTTGAGATTACATGGAACAACCATGATTTCTTCCTTATACTGGTGACATTGAAACTAGTTTCCCTGAAACTAGTTTCATGAAAAGAGGTATATGGTACTGACAGATATGGAATGTATGACTACTGCTATCACCTCATTCATGATAAGTCGAAGTCAGAGACGCTCAACTAGGAACGAGCCTGCAATAGAAATTTGCAGGCTCTATAGGAATGATGTCCTACCCAGGGTGCAGTCTCTTTTAGCCCACTAGCGAATTTCACAGAGAGAAAATATCCTAAACTATATCATATTGGTCCCGCTATAACAGCGGTCCAACCACAAAATGCCAGGCAATTCCTCTCTGAATAAGAGAAGCAGCCAACCCCAGACCTATGTTTCAGCCTTGTTGGGTCATGTCAGTGAGGTGTAACTGATCTCTCTAGGCACTGTGAGCAAGGGATCCAGTGCTGGATTCCCCTATTACCCTTGAGGTGACAAATCTCAAATGTAATTTGCAATATACATACTCATTCATGAGACACACTTTATCTCATCCTCCACAGCTAAAGTATCCAAAAGTACTTACCCCACTTCCTACTTCACCTCTTCCCCAGAAAAAGTGGAGTAACAATTATCTTCTGTGATTCACTTACTTTGCAATTGATAGATGTTAAAATAGATCCTGATGGATGCTATATTTTCTACAATGGCCTCATTTTTGGCAAAATGCTAACTCTGGCTAATGTCTATGCCCCAAACAAAAATCTTTCTTGGATAGCTCCTCAGACTGCTCTTGCTTTCATTTTATGAACGTCACCCATTTCTGTAAGTTACTAGCTCATCACCAGCTCATTGATACATGGAGGTCCTTAAATCTGGCCACTCAAGAAGACTATATTTTCTTATCCTCCCCACATAACACATATAGCAGGATACACTACCCTACACTAAAACATTCATGGCCTACACTCACAGCTGGGGGATTGCAAACTGGTAGCTTATGTTGTTAATGTCCTCTTCTTTCTCTCTTCCCACCACTCCTCACTCCCCCTTTTGGTTAAGACCTTAGACATTTAGTGATCCCTTACCCTTGCCAAAATAAACTACTCCAAATCTAAAATATTAACCTTCTGTCATCCTTTTCAGACCTTCTCCTGCGGATATATACATTTTGTTGGGTGTCTACATTAGAATTCCTAGGCATCTGCCAGCTGATCTTGATCTTCTGTTTGCCCTAAACTTTTCACTCTTCCAAACCATATCAACTCCCACCTATGCCAATTTATATTTGGGATGGTGGGAGCACGAGTATGTCTTTTGCGAGAGTAATGACAAATATACAGATCATATTATCTTGTATCTAAGATACATAGATGATATATTGATTTCTTGGGAAGGTAGTGTGGATCTATTTGAGGAATTCATGGGTATACTCAATTCCAATAACCTTAACTTACATTTGACTTTTGTCATAGATGCTAATCGGATAGATTTTTTGGATTTAACTATTAGTAGGGGTAACGATAATGGAATTGTTACTGAAACTTTTAGGAAATCCACAGCGACTAATTCTATTTTACACTTTGATAGTTTTCACCCACCATCAGTTAAGGTTAATATCCCTACTGGGGAATTTCTTCGTATAAAAAGGAATTGCTCAACACTTGACCTCTTTAAAACTCAAAGTAATGCCTTGAGAAATAGACTACTCTTAAGAGGTTATAGTAACACATGTATTAAAAAAGCGTATCATAGGGCATTCCATACTAAAAGAAGTGAGTTGTTAAAAAATAAGAGTAAATCTTTGAATACCGATAATGTAATATGAGACTCATTCAAAAAATCTTGGACAAACATGTGCATGTTCTAAGAGGGGATACAGCTTTAAGAGATGTGGTGGGTGATCATATACCGGTGGCCTTTAGGAAGTGTCCAACATTGAAGGACAGATTAGTTAAAAGTCATTATTGCAGATCTCGTGGCAAATTACCCATTGCCGGTTCCTTTCCCTGTTATGGATGTAGTACTTGTAAATTTATGGTTAAAGAGCAACAAATTGTGGACCGATTTGGACATGTGCATTATATACGTGACTATATCAACTGCAAAACTGTGGGAGTGATCTACTGTATAGAATGTGGTTGTAATATGAGATATGTGGGTATGACCAAGCGGAACTTACATACAAGAACTATGGAACACCTAAGGGACATTAGGAATTCTGTTAAGGATCTGGAAAATGATAACAAAAAATTGTCCCCTATTGCGAGACATTTTTTTTCTAAGCATAATAGTAGAGTAGATACATTCCAAGTATGGGGATTGGAGAAAGTATCTCTTGGAATAAGAGGTGGAAACATAGTAGAAGCCCTACAACGTAGGGAATGTGAGTGGATCTTTAATTTGGACACTTTACAACCACATGGGATTAATGAATCGTTAAATTTTGGGGTGTTTATAAGGTGAATTGACACTATTTTTTGTAGTTGATGCAATTTAGGGGTAATGGGTTGATCTATCCCCTTATCAAAGCGTTATGTTTGTCATGAATGTTTTGGTTTTTGTTTTGATGATATTCGGCACTCAAGTTGTTTCAGGATAATTGGTTCTTTCGCCCGTCAAGAGATGCCGATGGCTTTTGATTGACTGATATTTAGAGTCCGATTGATTGGTCTAAATGAGAAGGAAGGGAGGGATTTGACCCGTTTAAATTTGGCGTTTTAATGGTGAGTCTATATTTGCCTCTGATGAAGCCCATTCAATGGGTGAAACGCGTTAGGCATCTGTATTATCACTTCTTTGATTATTATTTTAGCAGCTTTTTCATTTTTTGCTTTATGGGTGCTTCAGTTAACCTCATGCGTCCTGTCGAGACAATTGTTTCATTGGTCTCTCTAGGATATATAGCTTTAGTTCTATTAGAATAATTATCCGGTCTATCCTATATAACGACTGGTATGATATGTTGTTCTCATGTCATAAGACTACATGACCAGCTTTTGGCTGATGTATCTCCAAACATTAGCTGGTGGAATGTAGCGGAATGAGCATCTACCAGCCGTGTGTATGCGAGCATGATATAGACGGACGTATTCATTTAGTCTATTATTATTAGCTGTAGATATCACATTGTAATTCAGAGGTTGCAAGTTTGTAGTATTTAGCTTCTATTTATATTGCAGCTCAGATTTAGATATCTATAGTTAGTATTTCCTTTGGAGACTGTTATTGCAAAGGTGTGACCGTTGTTTATTCATTTTTTCACATCTTTGGATTTAGGTTGGCGAGTAATGGGTTAAGTACCTCTACTCTACCCATTAGGAGTGGGAGTGATTTGGTGGAACAAGGGTTTCTTTAATAGGGTTGCGATTTACATTTTGCTGCAATTCCTAATGCTCCCTGATTGTCCTATTCAACCCATATGCTAATCGGAACAACGTTTAGTTCTTTAGATGGTTAAATCACCTGATCTACGAGCTAGTGGTGAACAACTGAATGAGATGTGACCGAAAATGGGAATCTATTTCTAGGTATCGTATGAGTAGGTTGATCACATATATAGGGTTAATCTCTGAATGAGTAACTCCTGGAATGTCAACTGCTCAATACCATTGATTCCTTATGGGTAAGAGTACCGGGGCCTCTCCTCAACCATATATATCTGGATGTGTATAGCTGTTTATGGTCAGTTTGTGTTTTGGACTTGTTTTTATGGGACGCTGGGTTTATCTGAATATAGCGCTCATTAGCAATAGGGTTTTATTTCACATATTGTCCAATTTTTGGTATTTTAGACTCTTTTGTAATAAAGGACTTTTTCTTTTTTTTGGATTTTTTAGATGAATATATTGGACTCACATTACTACTTTTTCTTGTGAAGATATCGAGTGCCTTTAAAGTAGTTACTTTTTTCTTTTTCTTTTGTTTGTTACATATCAACTGAGATATGCAAATCGCATCCCTCTAATGATTTCCTGGATGGGCTGCATTAATCTTGCTAATTTGATACTTCTCCCTAAAATATTATATCTGCTCCAGACTCTTCCCATAACTCTGCCTGACAATTTCCATAGAAAATTACAGTCTGTGGTTTCAGCTTTTGTTTGGACACATAAGAAGCCTTTGACCTAGGTTTGATATCCTCACTGAACACCCTCTTTATGGTGGACTGGGTCTTCCAGATTTCAGAAAATATTGTATCTCCTGTGCTCTTTTAAACATTTTTTGATTTCATATCCATTACACTGAAACCATGGACAGAGGCAGTGTATTATGACTAGGTCTATTAGACCCGTTCCAGTTAACGTGGTCGGATTACTCCCTAATACCAGACTCTCGCAAAGACCATATACTCTGTGACCACATGCTTCGTGTGTGACATTCTTCCAATTAAGCTTTTTCTCTAATCCCTCTCTCTTTGACCCTTGCTTCCATGCTTGGTTCTCACTGGGATTATCCCCTGTTACATATTCTGCGTGGATCACTTTGAGATCTGATGACAACTTCAGGTTGTCTACCATATGAAGAGGTCTCCAATAAAATAGGATAGACCCAGGTAAATTGGTGAACCTACAGACAGGTTCAACACTGTGTGGCAGCAGAGGTACATAGGGGTATGCCCAACAAATACTCAGCACTTTCGAGACCTACTTATCAAATCCCCACTCCACCTCCAAACTGTCTCATGGGTCTATTTGCATATTTCACGCACCTTAGTTCAACCCTACTATTTGTGGCAATGGGAATCTGATCTTTGAGTTTCTCCATCCTTGAATCAGTAGAGTACAACTTTCTGTCAAGTTTATAAACATTTTGGGAACTCATCTATGAAATAGATGAACTATAAATTATAATCTCACTGGTACAGAACCCCAGTGTCTCTTGCTCATATATTTCCAGCTTGCCCAGATATATTAAACAAAAAAAAAAAGAAAAAAAGACAAAAAGCACTCAAAGATCCTTAAGAAAAAAATAATAAAAATAAAAACAAAATCTGTGGGGTCCCCTCCCAATATAGTAACATAGTAAATTAGGTTGAAAAAAGACACAAGTCCATCAAGTTCAACCTAATGTGATTTCTTCTCTCAATACAATAAGAAACAAAAGTGGTGCAGCGCCTTCCAGATAACTCCTCTCCCCTTCCAATTATTATATAGAAAAAGCAAAAATGAAAAAAAGTGCAAATATATGCTGGAGTTGACACCAGTTGACAAAAACTTTATATCTTCCTACTGGGATATGTTCCTCCAACAAATCAGTTCCATCTTAAGGATTCTGACCCTGAAAGACTCTTAGTTATCTCTTTTTTCATTTTGCTCTAAAGCAGCATTCTAACCACCAATTTCCAATCTAGGGCCTTGTATTCCATGTTGAATGTTGCCAAGTCACTAATCCCTGGGTTTTGGCAGTCAAGCTCTCCACCACCTTTAGACTGTTGGGTAGTCATGTGATTACAAACTCCACAATGACTGAGTTCATCTCTACCTGGACCTCATGGTCAGACCACTATGCTAATGAAACATCAACCCACCCGTAACTTCAGGGGAAGCCTGTGTCTTGGTACCATGGCTTCTACCTCTGTCATAGAATATTTCAATATATGATAGGTTGTGCCAGTCTAGTGATCTTTTTAGCTGTCTCTGGGGATGGTTTGCCCATCACATATTCTATTTCTCCCTCAGCTTGCTTCTTGATTTCTACGTCTTCTCTTCCTACTTTACTAGTACCTGATGACTACCTGATTACCTGAGTGCTCAATTCTACCCAGATACCTTGAACTGGTGTGTCTATTGATCAGTGATGTGTTTTAAAACAATGTATCTATTCATCTATATCATCTATCCTACTTTTCCCTGTACAACATTGTGTATTCATCACTCTAGTTTCTTTGTATGAAGTGTAATGTCTTCTTTTTGAATACTCAATAAAATTAGATAAAAAAAAATAAAAATATCCATTTAAATCAATGGGAACTTTCAGTTCTCCCCTCTATTATAAATGGTTTGTCCCAGAACTCCTCCACTTTTCTTTTGAACATACGGCCCTAAATGTCTTTCAGTCTGTACATTATAAACATTTACACACCTAGGTGTTCAGACAGTAGTTCTTTATTTCTGTTAACTGTTTTTGTTTGTATTTGATCCTGTTTAAAATCTTAGTGTGCAAGTTGTTTCAGTTCAGATTTGATTCAATCTAAAAACCACTTAGGGGAATTGCACTATGGTGTGATAAACATGTGATGAAGTGGAGAGGAATTCTTCAGCATTCTAAAGATTTCTCCAGCTATAGAGTTCTTAGTGCATTGGCGCCATAGAATAACATAGGACTTGAAGAAGTGACATCATTAGAGAAGTCTTCTGCTCTTTATCACGCCTTAGTGCATCTTCCCCCTTGTGTCACTGTAAGTCAGCCAGGTCTAATGTAGCCAACTGTTTGTTGTGAGGAGAGGGGAACTAGAGAATAGATGTAACTAGTGTTGAGCGAGCACCCCGATGCTCGGGTGTTCGGGTGCTCTGACCGAGCACCCCCTGAGGCTCGAGTGCTCGGCCGAGCACCCGAACCCCATTGCATTAAATGGGGCGACACGAGCATTACACCAGGCACCCCCTGCTCTGATGAGGGGAGGGTGCCTGGTCAATGCCCCCCTTCATCTCCACAATGCCCCTCTTCCACAATGTCCCCCTTCCACAATGTCCCCCTTCCACAATGTCCCCCTTCATCTCCGCAATGTCCCCCTTCATCTCCGCAATGCCCCCTTCATCTCCGCAATGCCCCCCTTCCACAATGTCCCCCTTCCACAATGTCCCCCTTCATCTCCGCAATGTCCCCCTTCATCTCCGCAATGCCCCCTTCATCTCCGCAATGCCCCCTTCATCTCCGCAATGCCCCCCTTCCACAATGTCCCCCTTCATCTCCGCAATGTCCCCCTTCATCTCCGCAATGCCCCCTTCATCTCCGCAATGCCCCCTACCTCCAGTCCCTGGTGGTCCAGCGGAGCATCTGCAAGATCTGTGCCTCCTCCGGCACAGATCCCTGCCACCCGAACATGGCGGGCGAGCACATGGCGGTACTCGTACGAGTACCGCCATGTGCCGAGCAGAGCGATGCTCGAGCCGATCCGAGCATCGGCCGAGCATGCTCGCTCAACACTAGATGTAACTATAAACAGAAAACATCAGATATAATGCAAAATATACATATATAGATATATATGACTGATGTATAAAGGGTATCTAACTAGGTAAAGTAGTCTGTTAAAGAAATGGAGATCTACTTATTCATAAGGTGTGTTTCCCCTTTAAATACTTTGGCTGGTTGACATGAATGTTCTATGTACTAAAGGCATATGTGTATAAAAAGGAAGGTACAAACACTAGATTTCCCAGTCTACATATAAGCACAGCAAATTAACTACGTAAATGTGTACGTCCCCTGGTTATATTTTTGATTACAATATACACTTCTTTATCTCCCATACATCTATGTGTTCTCTTCACTTTGCATGTGCAGAGAACTTATGAATAAAACAGCTGTCAGCAGTGGAAGACTGGAATGTCCTCGTTTTACTCCTCCAGAAAAGATCTACACTACATAATTTTTCATAATAAAGGTTTACCTTTAACGCTTTATGGACCAGAGGGGTGTGACAAGTTGCAAACCCTCGGTACTCTCCTCTCATTTTTCATTATTTTGATTGACCACTTGAATGCCAGAAAGTTCTGCAATGTATGGTGACACAATGCAATGCAGTCCTCTTGAGCACTTAAGGAGTTAATTATTTATTTTGAAAAACATTTGCATGTATTATGTTTGATAATACAGCACAACATGATAGCACTTTAACACTTTAAGGACCAAAAGGGTGTGCAGTTTATTGCACTGCAATGTTTGCGTACACCTCTCACTCTTAAAGGCCAGTGATCGTATAAAGTCCATAGATGCACTGTGCAATCACGGAATGGTTCCTGTCAGCTGACCCCTCAGCTGGACCACAACCCAGAAGTATGTTGCCCTCCTGCATGTGTGTGCAGTCCCCACAGAGAAGCTGTGTCGGCTTTCAAGTCTGATACAGAGTGTCTATGGGGATAACATTGCACAGGACAAGAAACTGCTCAGAGCAGTCCTTTGCCTTCCTGGGGGATGGTATCCTTTTGAAATGTCGCACACTTAAGAGCATGCTACATTTCAACTGATTCACCACTTCTCCAGGATCAAAATGACAACGTGACAATCTTGAACTGTATTACAGGGCGGAATTATCATTTCGCATACCCAATGGTCGCACAAGGAGGCGTTCCAGCTAAAAGTAGCTGGAGCGCCTCCGTGTGCTGCGGATAATTAAGCACGATACCTGCCCCTTTATATCAAATCTGGGTATTGGGAAGGGGGAGTTTTGAGTGGAGAAACATGTTTCTCACACAGCATCGCAGGTCAGTTTGTGTTTACAAAATGTTTTTTCTACTCCACTCAATGTTCAGAGTCTCTTCAAAATGTTTTTTCTACTCCACTCAACACCTCCCTTCCCAATACCCAGATTTTATATAAAGGGGCAGGTATCATGCTTAATTATGTGCAGCACACGTAGGCGCTCCAGATGCTTTTAGCTGCAGCACCTCTGTGTGCGACCATTAGGTAGGCGACATGACAATCTCGCTCTGTCATGCAGTGCGAGATTGTTATGTTGCCATTTTGATCCTGGCGACATGGTGAAATGTCACATGCTCTTATGTGTGCAACATTTCAAAAGTGAACCGTGGGGGACTACTGGGGATCACTTTAGATTCTTGTTCTGCTTCTCCATTGATACACGGGGACTCACAACACAACCCTAGCTACATCGGTGGGTCTGCTCCCAGGTAAGCAGATGTGCAGGTAGGACATTATCCAAGTGATAGTTGCCTTTTACAGGCTTATGAATACAGACTAACAATAATTAAATAACAAAAATATTTAATATTCTGACTGTTCTTACCACTGAGAGCATAGTAATGGTGTTAATAATAGTTAAGGGGGTTGCATGTCCTTATGTTTGTTAAAGGGTTAACACTATTTCTTTAGATAATTTTCGAGACAAGCAATTCTTTGATTTTTTTATATTTTGAAGTACATTTAATTACACTGTAAACATGCACTAAATTGACATTACAGGTGTGTGTCTGTTTAACTACTCTTTCAAAAACACAATCTGAAAAACAAACTGTACATTACTGGAAGTTGGAAAAACAAGATTATTTGCCTTAGGTATTAAAGATGCAGCTTTCAGATAATGTCTTCCAATCGAAATCAAGACTTTCTCACCACAGGCTGCTGGGTATTAGCAGAAATGGAAAAGCATAAGACATTCTAATAATATTGGCATAAGGGATTTTATAACGCACCTAAGATGATACAATCAGTCTATGTTCTCTTGGGAAATCAACTTCATTGTCTTCCAATTGTTTTGATTTGTAAAGAAAATGATTAGTGATGCATAATATAGACAAGAATCTTGTTTATTGTTCTGTTTGACATCATCTTTTTGGCTTATCCAACATGATTCATAAATATGTAAACCTTTATAACATACTAGTTGAAGAGCCCATGTACACTGGCCACAGTGCCACGCAGCAACGGCCACATTGCAATCATGCACAGAAGAGACTGCCCGTGACGCAGCTGATACAGAGCGGGGCGCTCCGAATTCAGACCGTAGTCCTCCCTGCATACGGTCTGAATTCGGAGCACCGCTCCGTTATCAGCCACGGCAAGGGCAGTCTGTACTGCGCATGACTGCAACGTGCGCAGCCTTCTGTACTGAGCATGACAACGTCTGACAAACACACACTTAACAAATTATTATATAGGATTATGTGAAGGGATGTCTGTAAGTTCCACTTTGTTGGTATGCACATAAGCTAATATAGAGATGGCTACATCAAGGTATTGTTACATTTTAGGCTTTATTAGCTAAAGAGGTAGGGCATACTAATAACACCATAGGGTTGAAATGGAAATACGGCAAACTCTCATTGATTTAAATGGGGTTTTAACCTCTTGAATTCTCTGCAATGCTTTGAAAACCACTCTGGCATTCAAGAATTTAAAAGCCCTATTTAACTCATTGTAGATCTGAATTCACCCCATAGCAGAGATGTTTCCTGCAGAATTATAAGTGCATTAAAAGAAACTGTGCCTATAGGAATAAGAGATGCTGAATTAAATAGAAGACTTATCTAGATGGATGTCCATTTTACATCAGTCAGCTGTATCTGTATCTATATACTTTTTATTTTCCTATGCAGCCCATTTGCATGTTTCTACAGTATGTTGTTTTTTCTCATTAAGGGTATATATCACTGTATTGTAATTATAGCCAGAAATTGATTAATGGTGACTCATTCTGGATGTTTGCAATGAAAAGCATAACACCAGGTGGATTGAATTAATCCACACAGTATGCCCAGTTATCTATACTAACCCCTTAAAGACCGGCTGCGCACGCGGCGGTCACTAAAGGACCACAGAGCATTTTTTTTTTTTGCATGCAGCCGCACGGGGAGCCCTGAAATTCATGATGGTCCTGGTACGTCATGGGTCGTTCAGTCACTTTTACCCATGACGTACCAGGACCATCAAGTGTCGTTAAAGGGTTAATATTATTCTGCCTGACATCTTTGAACATCTCTAGACTGTAAGCTTTCATGAGCAATGACTTCTGATTCTTTTGTTTTCCATGTTCCATTTGTACTGTTTAATGTCTCTGTATGTTTAATCTCTATTGTACAGCACTGTGGAATAAGATGGCACTATATAAAGTATAATAATAATGTCTGTTGGTGTGCTGCATTAGATTTAAATGTACGGTTTGCCATATAAGTATCAACAATTATTTTTTTCTTTTCTCTTTTTATGTGTTTTATATTCATAGATATTGTAATTAGGGGCGGTGTTTTCGTTCATTGGCCACTTTAATCACATTATTCGCCTTTTCTCTATAAATAGGTGCCGTTTTCCAGGAAATTAAACACAATACACGCATCTACAGAGAAAGAGAGAGAGGTGCTAGGCTGTTGTGCTGTGAGTTGGTTTGCAAAATGGAGGCAGGAAAGGCTCATAGTGATCGCTATCACTATGAGCAAATTTAGTAATAATTAAAGGAGGAGCTCGAAGGACCATTATGTGTCCAGTTAGTCTTAGGAGGAGGAAGTGACCACTACCAACTTGAAAGTGTCTGGATGCCCTGGTTTCCCAGACCCAATGATGTTCAGCCCCCTACATCACTTGTAGGAATCTTGGGTAAATTTGTCTCATGGGAGGAAGAAGAGGGTAGTAGTGTGAGCAGGACAGGTTAGTGCTGCCCCTGCTGCCAGTGTGTCTTGTAATTTAGAGAGGGGGGATGAATCCAAGTGTGGCAGCAAGGGACCCTAAGTCACACTTGCCATCCCCAAGCAGTCCTGCCTTTAGTACTACTACTAAGGAGGTCCAGCAGCTTGTACAGAGTGTTAGGAGTGAGGAAGGAGGTGATCATATTACTAGTGAGGATTCAGAGAATGAAATTGATGTGGTTAGTGTTAGTAGTAGTAACAGTGATGGTGAATCAGCTGGTGTTTCTAGAGTTAGGGGAGTGGTAGGGGAAGTAATTTAGAGTGACCAGACTAGCAGTCAAGGTAGCCCACAACATTCCTCTGACCCTGGTTGCCTTCTTCCCCAGCATTGTGCAGGTGGAACATGATCCTGAAGAAAGCAGAATTGTTGCCTAGCAGCAATAATGCTATCACCACCAGTAGCATCACAGCTGCCTGTACCTACTGCTAGTGCTGCCAGTCTGCCTTCTTCAGGTCAACAAGAAATAGCAAGTGTGACACTGGGGGACCCTTTGTCACATTTGTCATCAACTGGGACTGGTGGTGGTGATGATGATGATAGTGGAGAAGCTGGGGTAGAACATACATTAATGTCCTCTTTAGCCCAAGTTGATAAAGAATGGGAGACAGGAATGGGAATGAGACTCACTACCACTATCTGCAGTGAGCTTTTGGAATTTGTGGAGTTTCCTACTGCTCTAATTCCTTCTTCTGCTGAGTTGCAAGGGCACTAGGATGCTGAGGAGCAAGCTAGTGCACCACAGACTACTGTGGACACAGTGGGAATGGGGTCAAGTGACGCAGGACTAGGACAAGTTGCACTTGCCAGCAACCATACTCCTGGTCCTATTTGCAGTGCTGATTCTGAGGCAGTAGCAGAAAGAGCATCAACATCTTCCTCTACCCCAGCCAATGAAGGAGAATGTGGAGGAGACGAAGAAAGAGGCCATTCTTCTGCATCTTTCCCCTCCCCACCTGAAGTTATGAGTGTGGGACCCCCCCAAAAGTTTTTTCCTTATACTCACTGACAATTGTTCCTTGATGTGAAACATCCGGATAGTCTTGCTGCAGTGAGGTGAACAGTGTTACATCAGTAAAAGGGGGTGGGAGAGGGATACTTTATCATTCAATTACTCTTGAACTACAACTCGGACAGTATTGTAATAACATTCTCCACAACCCAAATACTATGAAGATTAATCTGAGTTGATTTTTTGTGAAACATTACTATGCCTTTAAATCAAAAATATTCAGCTGCCTCTCTATTTCTGTATTAATCTACAATAGCTACAAGTTTTCTCTCTCCCAGACATAAGCTGACAATGTCCACCAGAAACACACCTAAAATGTCCCCTACTGGCCATAATGCCTCACACGTTCATTTTTTAATTTACCTATATAGCCCAATGGACCTCTGAACACTGAAAACCTGCTCATGTTTTTTCAAGGTTTGCGTTATTCTTGAGGTTTTCCTTAAACCTGCAAACAATAGTTCTTAAGGATTGCCTTATTATAAGTCTGAAAACTATTTTGACATACAGGTAATGTAAAAATAAAAGTGAATTCAAATGTGGTTGATGCAGATGGTGGTGTTGTAGCATTATACACAAACAAAGATTATGATGATAGCTACTGTTAGTTGTATACATGCCATATGCTCCTGTGGTTTGTGTGTAGGGATTGGCACCATTTTTTGCCTCAAAAGAGAAACAGGAGAAAGATGGTTCTTCCATGAAAAGACGGAAATTTGTTTTCCCACCTAAATCATTGCATTGAAGTCCATGGTAAGAATGCATTTCCATCCATGTGGAAAGTTTCCCTTCTTTTCCTACCGAGATAATATAAAAGAGCTATGTCAAATTACCACAGAATGCCATTCTGAATTTGTTATAGAGGGTGAAAGCATCAGCATTTTTGTTCTACATAATATAAGCAAAGAAAGAGACAGAGTTTAGCTTAGATAGTCTTGTGGGCAGGAAATTTGTTTTCTGTATTTGGGTACTCCGGGGGACTCTGGGAGCGAATGAAGGGAGAAAGGAGATTTACCTAAAATCTTAGTTGACTGAGACAGGCAACTGTGATCCAAGTGACTTCCTGAGCCGACTGAGCCTTTGCGTTATGGGAATATGGGGGTATATGAAGGGAGAACTGGAGATTTACCCGAAATATCCAAACATCTTGTGTGACTGAGAAGAGCCAGGCAGTTGGCTCCCTCCACTCTCTAGGTCTCCGTGACACTGCCCTCTCTTGGTTTTCATCATATCTCTGCAACCACTCCTTCAGTGTGTCCTACTCTGGCTCCACCTCCCCAACCCTCCCACTGTCTGTTGGAGTGCCTCAGGGCTCAGTCCTGGGCCCCTTGCTCTTCTCAATTTACACTGCATCCCTGGGCAAACTAATAAACTCCTTTGGGTTTCACCATCATCTCTATGCTGATGATACTCAAATCTATCTTTCCTCCCCAGACCTCTCCCCTTCCCTCTTGTCCCAGGTATCTGACTCTCTGTCCGCTGTGTCTTCCTGGATGTCGTCTCGTCAACTCAAACTTAACCTTGGCAAAACCAGACTAATTATCTTCCCACCCTCTCCTAACAGTCCTACTCCAGATATTACCCTCACCGTCAACAACACTATCATTACACCAACCCCTACAACACATTGCCTAGGGGTCACATTCGACTCCGCCTATCATTTATTCCTCACATCCAGTCAATCTCCAAATCTTGCCACCTCCACCTCCACAACATCTCTAGAATCCGACCCATCCTTACCCAAGACACTTCTAAAATTCTAATCCAAACACTTATCATGTCCCATCTTGACTACTTTAACTCACTACTAACTGGCCTTCCTCTTGTCCAACTAACCCCACTACAGTACATAATGAACTCAGCAGCATGACTAATCTACCTAATCAACTTGCTTCTCTAACACCAGTTCCCTCTGCCAATCCCTACACTGGCTCCCATTAGCACACAGAATTAAATTCAAAATCCTGGTGCTCACCTATAGAGCCCTTACTAACACCTCACCCCCTATATCACATCTCTCATTTCCAAATACACTCCCACTCGCCATCTTCATTCTGCACATGACCTTCTCCTCTCTGCATCTCTCATTACATCCTCCCACTCCCTCCTACAGGACTTCTCCCGTGCAGCACCCGAGCTCTGGAATTCCCTCCCCTGCCCCATCAGACTCTCACCTAGCCATCAGATCTTCAGTCGCTCCCTGAAAACTCACCTCTTCAGAGAAGCCTATCAACTACCTCCATAAATATTATCACCAAGAACCAACCATTCCCTGGACCACTGCACTCAATAGAACTTCTCTCTCCCACCCAATGACCGGCAGCTCATGTGGCAGGAGACACACCTAACAGCACTTACAACTTCTGTAGCCAACCTACCTTCCTCTAGACTGTAAGCTCTCACAAACAGGGACCTCTGACCCTTCTGTTCTCCACATATGATTTGTACTATTTAATATCTCTATATGTATATCCCCTATTGTAAAGCGCTGCGGAATAAGTTGGCGCTATATAAATAAAGATTATTATTATTATTTATTATTATTATTATTATTAGTTGTGATCCAAGTTTCTTCCTGAGTTGTCTGGCTGACTGACTGACAGAATAATTTGCAGACTGATACACAGTAGATAGTCAAGTTCAACTGACAATGACTCAAGACACTATCTACAAACAAAGAGGGAAAGAAGCAGCTTGTAGAATTTGTTAGGAACAGTTAATTTAAAAAATAAAAACAGTTCACTGATACTTTCTGTATATGACACAGTATTGTGTAAAGGGCAAGGCATCACACATAATCAGTTCTGTTGTGTACTTTAATGTTAAAATCCATACTCATTTAATAATGTCCAGCAACATGCTAGGGGCAGGGGTAGGGGGAAAGGATAAATAAATTATGATGATCATTCTCCTTTTCAGGAGGCTGTTTGTCAGTCAGCCATCAGCAGTATCTATTATCCATTTAAAAATGCTAACGACAACGAGTCACATCTCTAGTGTTGATTGCATAACAGAGGAAAGTATAGCAATTCAACCAACTGCTGAGTCTGACAGCGAAACTAACAAGTTCAACACTGGTCCTCAAACTAGTGGCAAATGTTCTCAAAATACCTCTAAGTGGAAAGTGAAAAATAATTTGTTTGAGACTTCAGAAGGTCTAAGGAATTATAAAAGTAGTGCTTAAGATATGGATATATGGATATATGGAAGAGAGAAAAAGGAAAAAAGGGCACCAGTGGTGCTTTATCACAGATACACAGATTTATAAAATATACAAAAAAGTATTTTACTCACATTTCTGTTAATTTGAGAAACCAGCTTATACTGGCCCCAACATTAAGGCAAGAGGAGATCATAAACCCATGTCAGCTGGGAACTTATTGCCTGATCTTCCAGATAGGCAACTAATGGGTTAAAAATGCCAAAAAACACACTGATCCTTTCTCAAAAAGTATAAAAAAATCTTTAATAAAATATTAATTCCAGTACACCACAAACCATTACGTGTTTCGTGGCTCCAACACCGCTTTTTTCAAATGTAAGGTGTATACACAGACAAAGGAAACCGCGTACATCATAGTAACTTTTAAATGACCGCCAAACTCCATGATTGGATACTATAAGATGGATCCCAGAACGCACCTACTAAAAGGCAGTCTGATTTAACCCATTGGTGTGCCAAGATATCCTTAATTTCAAATAACACCCATGACTCCTGCCGATGAAAAGGATGAATCTGAGTTTGTTCTATATGATTAGAGTCCTGGGGTAGATTTAAAGGCAGGTGTTAGTTAAAAAAAAGCACTAACAGTTGCGTTAACATGTAGTAAGCCATTTAAAGGTCTGTCTTAAGAATGGCAAACGGCAGTTAACAAATCCTTATGGCCGATAGACTGATGTGTATTGAGACGCATGGAACAAGATTCCCCATTTAAAGGCTTGTGGTACTATTAACGGCTGAAAAAAGATACACTTAATGGACAAAAGTTAAGAGTCAGTTTTCTTAGCCATTAGACACTTAACGGTCAAAACAAAACACCTGTTACATAGGAAAACAGACAAAATGCTTACCGCACAAGCATGTAAACGGCAAAATTAACCCGTGCAATGTCAAAAGAACACAAAAACATGGACAGACACAACAAATCACTCTCACACACAACAAGGAACACCACAGGGACAAGGGCCTCCAAAAAACACCAACACAACATGGCACTGAACAATGCGGGTTATCACACATCACGGACACCTGCCAATACATAACAAGCTCACCTGTGCAAAATCACCACATGATCCAGATGCAACCTGCACCCCACAAATTCACACCCACAACTGACAGAGACACAGCAATCAGAATACACCACAATTTAACCCCTTCAGTGCCAGAGGCTTGGGCCATTTCCTGTACCCTGCAGGCCAGACACCTTTTCAGCATTTTTGCTATCCTTCTATTTAGGCTTGATTTACTCTGGGAATTTCTAGTTACATATGGAAAACTATGTATTTTTTTTTCAGAACAAATTGAGCTTTCTTGTGGTACCTTACATTAAGATAATTTTACATCGTGCCAAAAGCTATGATGTCATAATGACAAAAAAAGTGAAAATGTACTCATTTTGCTAAAATCACATACTATGTATCAAAAACATTTACCTTGATTGAAAAAGTTTCAATTATTTGAAAAAGCCCCGAGTCCGCCGAGTAAAAAAATACCAAATTTGTATAGTTTTACCTACGTCCATGGCTAGTGCAGAGCCCTAATCACCAGCAGCACAAAATGACATTTTCAACTTTATAAACTAATATGCTCATTCTAGGGTTTTTGTGGTAAAGCTACCCTAAAACAGTGGAATAACTATATAAAATTATATATTTCTGGAAAGTAGACAACCTGATGCATCTAATGAGGGGTGACTTGCCTTGTTACCCCAAGATGATGTGCACAAATACCTCCAGAAGGTGGCGCTAATGAAAAAAAAGTAATTTTCTTACATTTCTGCCCATTCAAATGTACTGAAATCTGTGAAAACCATGGCTTTTAGGAGAAAAATGACACCCTATTGGTATGATTTCACCTAACTCAGGGGGCGCTACAAGTACAAAACTACACCTATTGCAACCTCTAATTTTTCTAACATTTTCTCAAACATTAGTTGTCTGTACAAAAATGGTTATAACAACTACAGAAGTGAAGAAAGGGTACACAAACCATACCATTTTGTAAGGAAGACACCTTGCCGCATCTATTTATGGGTGACTTGCCTTGTTACCCCAAGCCTGGTGTGCACAAATGCCTCCAGAATGTGGCGCTAATAAAAAAAAGGCATTTTCTTATATTTTGCCCCTTCAAATGTACTGAAATTTGTGAAAACTATGGCATTTCCAACTGTATTCATTAGCTAGGGCTCTTAGGAGAAAAATGACACCCACTGGTATGAGTTTAACTACCTCAGGGGGCGCTAGAAGTGCAAAACGACACCTACTACAACCTCAAATTTTTCTAACATTTTCTCAAACATTACTTGTCTGTACATAAATGGTTATAACAACTAGTGAAGAAAGGGTACACAAACCATACCATTTTGGAAAGAAGACACCCTGCCACATCTAATGAGGGTGACTTGCCTTGTTACCCCAAGCCTGGTGTGTACAAATGCCTCCAGAAGGTGGCGCTAATAAAAAAAAGGCATTTTCTTTTATTTCTGCCCCTTCAACTGTACTGAAATTTGTGAAAACCATGGAATTTCCAACTGTATTCATTAGCTAGGGCTCTTAGGAGAAAAATGACACCCCACTGGTATGAGTTCACCTACCTCAGGGGGCTCTACAAGTACAAAACTACACTTATTGCAACCTCTAATTTTTCTAACATTTACTCAAACATTACTTGTCTGTACAAAAAATGGTTATAACAACCAAAGAAGTGAAGAAAGGGTACACAAACCATACCATTTTGGAAAAAAGACAACCTGCCGCATCTAATGATCGGTACCTTGCCTTGTTACCCCAAGCCTGGTGTGCACAAGTGCCTCCAGAATGTGGCACTAATAAAAAAAAGGCATTTTCTTGCATTTCTGCCCCTTGAAATGTAGTGAAATCTGTGAAAACCATGGCATTTCCAAATGTATTCATTAGCTAGTGCACTTAGGAGAAAAATGGCACCCCATTGGTATGAGTTGACATACCGTAGGGGTGCCAGAAGCACATAACAACACCTACCTGTTTTCTTCTTTGGAAATGGCTGCTTGTACTAAAATGTTCATAACTTTTAGATACATGGAAAGGTATAAAATAGTGTTGAGCGAGCACCCCGATGCTCGGGTGTTCGGGTGCTCTGACCGAGCACCCCCTGAGGCTCGAGTGCTCGGCCGAGCACCCGAACCCCATTGCATTAAATGGGAGGACTCGAGCATTACACCAGGCACCCCCTGCTCTGATGAGGGGAGGGTGCCTGGTCAATGCCCCCCTTCATCTCCACAATGCCCCTCTTCCACAATGTCCCCCTTCCACAATGTCCCCCTTCCACAATGTCCCCCTTCATCTCCGCAATGTCCCCCTTCATCTCCGCAATGCCCCCTTCATCTCCGCAATGCCCCCCTTCCACAATGTCCCCCTTCCACAATGTCCCCCTTCCACAATGTCCCCCTTCATCTCCGCAATGCCCCCTTCATCTCCGCAATGCCCCCCTTCCACAATGTCCCCCTTCATCTCCGCAATGTCCCCCTTCATCTCCGCAATGCCCCCTTCATCTCCGCAATGCCCCCTACCTCCAGTCCCTGGTGGTCCAGCGGAGCGTCTGCAAGATCTGTGCCTCCTCCGGCACAGATCCCTGCCACCCGAACATGGCGGCCGAGCACATGGCGGTACTCGTACGAGTACCGCCATGTGCCGAGCAGAGCGATGCTCGAGCCGATCCGAGAATCGGCCGAGCATGCTCGCTCAACACTAGTATAAAATGTATACCATTTTGTAAAGTAGACATTCACCCGCATCACATGAGGGGTCACTTGCCTTTCTACCCCATGGCTGAAGTGCTCAATTATTTCCAAAAGGTGGCACTATAGGAATAAATACATGTTTTTTTACATTTCCACCACTTCAAAGATACTAAAATCTTTGAAAACCATAACATTTCCTACTGTATTCAGTACCTGCTGCCAATATGAGAAAAATGGTACCCCATTTGTGTGGGATAACTTATAATATGTGGGTGGTAGGAACACTTACCTAAACCTGACACTTTTGTTTTTGAAATCATCTGCCTGCACGAAAAGTGTCATAACCGTTATAGATATGCAGGAAAGGTAGAGAAACCACACCATTTTGTAAAGAAGATAACCTGCTGCATCTAATGAGGGGTAACTTGCCTTCTTACCCCAAGCCTGGTGTGCACAAATGACTCCAGAAGGTGGCGCTAATTAAATAAAATGGCATTTTCTTACATTTCTGCCCCTTGAAATGTATTGAAATCTGTGAAAACCAACAAAATTCCAACTATATTCGTTAGCTAGTGCTCTTAGGAGTCAAATGACACCCCATTGCTATGAGTTGAAATACCTTAGACGGTGCTAGAAGCACAAAACTACACCTACTACAACATCTGATTTTTCTAACATTTTCTCAAACAGGACTTGCCTGTACAAAAATGGTTGTAACAGCTACAAAAGTGAAGAAAGGGTAGACATATCATACTATTTTGGAAAGAAGATTACCTGTCGCATCTAATGAGGGGTCACTTACCTCGTTACCCCTAAGTCTAGTGGGGAGAGGACCAAGGATGGTGGTGGTGGTGGGGGTCAGTGTCCTATAGTGTATATGGGAGAATCTGTGACTACCAGTGTGAACTGTATGTCCCCCTCATACAATGTTTGATTCCCAGTCTGAATCTAGTGCATACTGGTACTGTGAGTCTACCAGTAGGCAGTGGAAACAAGCTGGGGTCAGGCTGGGGAATGGGACTGCCAGTGGGCTGTGGAACCAGGCAGGGGGATAAGGTACGTTGGGGTGGGGGGATTGGAGGCATTTTGTGTGCATGCCACAGGGGTGCTCAGTGCACTGTAAAGCAATGCATTGGACCCCCTGTTGCACACAAAGAGTTATTTTTTTTTTGTTATTGTTTATTCATACCTCATTGGGGAGGCGGTATCAGGAACACTCCTGGTGCCCCCCATCAAGGTCTAAAAAAAAGATCAGAACCCCACAATGAGGTCTGAATAAAAAATAAAAGGGGGAAAAAATAAATAATCCTTTGTGTGCCACAGGGCTGTCCAGTGCATTGGACACCTGTGGCACACAAAGGGTTAAGATTTTATGTTTTTATTGTAGACCACATTGAGGGGCATCAGGACCCCAAAAGAAGCGACCCTGTGAGTGTCACAGGGGTCTCCAGCGCATTGCAAAGCAGTGCATTTGACCCTTGTGGCACTCAGAGGGTTAATTTTTTTTTTTCATTACTTTGTAATCAGAGCTTGTTGGGGGGCCATCAGGACCACTCCTGATGGCCCCCCAACATTGTCTGATTACAAACTAATGATAAAAGCCCTGTGTGTGCCACAGAAGGGGGGGTCTGCATTGGACCCCACTCTGGCACACACAGGGTTCATTTTTTATTTTATTTATTTTTTATATTATTGACCTCATTGAGGGCATCAGGACCCCTCCTGATACCCACAATGAGGTATTAGTAAAAAAGAAAAAAATAGCCCCAAAATAAGGGACCCTGTGAGTGCTCAGAGGTCTCCAGCGCATTGCAAAGCAATGCACTGGGGACCCCTGTGGCACTCGCAGGGTTACTTTTATTTATTTATTTATTTATTTTTATTTATTTCTCAGACTTCGTAGGGGACATCAGGACTCCTCCTGGCCGATTGTGCTGGGAGATCAATAATGCGACCGCAGGAGAGCAAAAGCTCTCCTGCCCTGCTCTCCTACTTCCGGTAGGAGTGATCGCGATCGGGGAGAGTCACCTAAGGTCACTGGTGACTATGTCACCGATGACATTAGGAGGCTTCCCCCGGTCCCGCCCACTCCTACCCAGAAATTTGGGTAGGAGAGAGGGGAAAGGAGAAGCTGCGCTTCTCCTCTTGATTTATTGATCTCCCAATGCGATCGGGTGGGAGATCAATAACTGGGGGTGCATGAGGAGTGATCCTCATGCACCCCCAGAAGTGCCAAGCAGCATTTGAGCTAAAATGTTGCCACTGCAAGCCAGTTATACCAGCTTTTGCAGTGACTGCATTTAATCTGTACATTGTACGAGCTTGGCATAGCAGGTACAGCTGTCTAAACTCGTACAATGTACCCACTTGGCACTCTAGGGGTTAAAACACAGACACACCTGCAAACACTTACTTGGACAACAAACACCTTCCCATTGTTCAGCACTCACCTCATCAACACACCTACACAATGCCCTACCAGGTAATTAAAGGGACAGCTCAGCACACTCACTTGTTGCTTGTTTTCCACTCAGGGAGGGAGTAAGAGAGAGAGAGAGGGAGAGAGAGAAAGAGAGATAGAGAGAGAGAACAATAAGTATGTTGGGATACTTATTGGTGAGAAGACTGCAGAGAAGGCATGTAAGGGTGAGAGCTAGGGAACACCAGCAAGCCCCAGACACACCTGATCAACAGCATTCACTTGTTACAAGTGAGGAGTCTCTGGCTCAACAGCCACACAGGAGCCCATCCCCACCTGGAGGATAACACCTGCCTGCAGGTGCAAATCTGCAGCAACAGGATGCTCCACAGCAACAGGATGCTCCCTAGCTGCCAAAAGGATCCCTGCAGCAGCAGAGGATGTATAGACGACCATCAAGGCTCAGGGTATACCACCCAAGGGTCGCCATCTTTGGAATGACCGATGATGAGGTGATTGATCGCTACAGGTTGAGGCCACACATCATCATTGCCTTTTATGAGGTCATCAGAGATAGGGTGGATCCCATCTACATCCACAGCCATGTCCTATCTGGCCTGCAAAACTCCTCCGTGCCGTATACTTCATGGCAAGTTGAGTCTTTCACTCCACTGAGGGTTACGCATCTGGCATGTCACAGGCCACGTTCTCCAGAGTGATGATCCGTGTCTTGCCAGCCCTCAAAAGCAAGGCCAGTACCTACATACATTTCCCCACCACCGACATGGACTGGATACATCTCAAGCAGGGCTTTTATGTAAGGGGAGGCATGCCCAGGGTCATGGGTGCTATAGATTGCACCCATGTCCGTATCAAAGCCCCAGCACATCATGCACATTTATTCATCAATAGGAAGAACTTTCACTCCATGAACATGCAGATGGTGTCAGACAGCAACATAAGGATTATGAATGTCTGTGCAAAATATCCTGGCAGCTCTCATGATTCGTACATTCTCCAAAACTCTTCTGTACAGAGAGCCTTTGAGAATGGAACTTATACAGGTGGATGGCTTCTGGGTGAGTTCACAATACTACATCACACCACATCCACTGGTGTACACACAACACTGCTCAGCATGCTCCTGACCCACAGCTACTACAGCCACCACACAAAACATCATTCACACAACATATGCTCCCTGTCTCACCATGTCACTCACATTACACAGGTGATGCTGGCTATGGATACAAATCCTGGCTACTGACCCCGGTCACCAATTCCCAAACAGATTCCCAGGAAAGATACAACCAGGCTCAAAGCAGAATGAGGAATGCCACTTAGTGGACTTTTGTCTTTCTGAAGTCTCAATTCCAATTCTGGATCACTCGCGGGGAGCACTGCAGTATGCCCCAGGAAAAGTGTGTGACATCATAATGGCATGTGCAATACTGCACAACATCGCAGTGGACACCAGGCTGGTGGATGATATCCAGGCCACCCCCATACCTGAAGTACCAAAGGACATCGGCCATGTTGAGGAGACCCTGACAGGGGCCAGATCAGAGACAGGCTCTTCATGGACCACTTCAGTTGTGAGTATAACAGAGGCATTCAAACAATCCATGCAAGTCCTCCATCAGTCCTGTGAACTGGTGCCAACACACTAACCACACCGCATATGATGTTCTGTTTCACCCCACAGGATCATTGACACAGGACTACACTGGCAGCAGTATGGTCCCAAACACTAAGCATACCATGGACGTGGCATATTGTGTGTGGGGATTCCAAAACCATCTTCCATTCCCTTCTCCACGTTGACATTGATACCTCAAGGATATCACACACACCCTCAGGAGAAACAAGATACAACACATAACCCATGTTCTGCATCTTACAGGGTTTGATTGACAGCAACTAACGTGATTTGCCATGAACATAGCCAGAGCAGCTTTGTAGCAAAAGATTGTTATTCAATGCAATGCATTGGATAACACTCTGTCACATCAGGGGTTAAAGGGTCATTGGAGTCAACATGGGACCCGTAGTTACTTATAGGTGAGAAGAGCAGTAAAGGGATGGATCTGCAGTGGTATTGTTGCACAACATAGCGGTCATTAAACGTGGATCAGATCTCCATGGACAACATGCTGACCTGTGAGTGTGTAGAGATATGTGGCCCTGACATGAATACACACATCAACAAATATGTCCTAATAGTTCCATAAAACAAATAAAATTGGGCTGCCACTGTCACTCTCAAAATGGCAGCACAAATACATTAGTTTTATAGAGCCCTCAGAACATACTTGTTGATGTGTGTATTCATGTCAGGGGCACATATCCCTAGGGCTGCTTCACATTTCCTTAGTTCTCTACATAATGGGTTACAGATGAGTACACAACACATTACAAAGCAATGGTTTGTGTACTCACCTGTAGCGAAAAAGACTGAGGGGATTAGGAAGTTGAAGTTGTTGCATGATGATCAGTGCTACTCCAAATCCTGTCGTCTTGTCCCATAGGAATCCATAGCATGATCCATCCTTGGACAGAAGATCTTCCATGTGACTGGACTGATGTCTTGACAACACTTCTATGAAGCTCATCCTTTGGTGTTTGTTTGGGTCATCTGCTGCTGCTGCTGTGGCTGCTGCTGTGGCTGTTGTGTCTGCTGCTGGTGTGGCAGCTGGTGGAGTGGCTGCAACAGATGATGGGTATAGACCCACCACATCAAGTGACCCACAGCTGCCTACTAATGTCTGTGCTGGTGGAGTGATGTCTTCCCTGAGTAGAGGGCACTGGGGCTCCCCAGTCAGGCCCTGTTCCTGGTAGTCCAGTGTCAAAGGGTCATACCTTGACCACTGGTAGGTGCTTGGCCCCCACCTTGCTGTGCTGGATGCCCGTAAGCTGTATGGAGAAATGAGATAGTGTGATTAGTAAACGTAGCCATGATAGGATTAAAGGGATAATAATACTTCAAATGTAAGAAGAAAAATATTTTGGAGGGTTTATTCCACTGAGTAAAATTAGGGTACTCCCACTGCTGAAAGGTGTTTTATTCCAAAGTTATTACAGCTGAAATCTGAATTTTGCTACACCATCCTATGGAGATTAATGGTCCCGGGACCAGAGATGTTCATGGGATGGTGTAGCAACAGCCCCACTGTACAATTTCAGGTCACTGTGAGATTGCACCAATGAAATTCAATTTTCAGCTGTAATAAATTTGGAATGAAAAAACTTTCAGCACTTGGAGTACTATTGTTTTACTCAGGGAAATGAACCCTACAAAATATGTTTCTTTTTACATTTGAAGTATTACTATACCTTTAACGGGATAGCAATGGTTAATTTCACCCTGATGTAATATTGTAGGCATTGAAATAAGATGTGGATCGATGTTAGTCCTATTCCTCAAACCCTTATGGTTAGACAGATATTTCTCTATGTGAGAGATGGAGGTTTCACTCCTTTGACCACACGGAGGCTCTTCAGCTGCATCAAATATGCACCATTTAAAGATTAATACTTCATTGGGATGTTCCACAGAGTGGGCTTGCAAACCAGGCACACTTATTAGACCATTCCAGTAAAGTATTTATCTCTAAATGGCTCTGCTGAAGAGCTTCTGTGTGGTCAAATGAGTGAAATCTCCATCTGTCACATACAGCAATATCTGTCTAACCATGAGGATTTGAGAGATAGGACTTACATTGATCCACATATTTTTCCAATGCCTACAATATTACATCAAGGTGAATTGCTATCCCGTCCGACAATAAAAACAGTCTGATATGTATGTGGCTATGTACCTGTCATATGGGTACAAACATATCCTTACAAGATATGAACTCTGAGACCAGTTCAGTACATGTGATTTCCTTACTGGTTATATATGTGAACCCATCACAAACTAACTTTTATTGATATCATAAATGAAAACATACCTCATATATACGATGTAAGTAAGGTGGGATATACTAGGTATGTGTATTTTGAGGGTATCAATAACAGTTAGTTTGTGATGGGTGCACATAAATGGGTAGTAAGGCAATCACAAGTACAGAATTGATCTCTGGGTTCACATCGTGTTGGGGCATATTTGTACCCATTTGAAAGGTACATATCCACATACATATCTGACTGTTTTTATTTGTGTACATATCTTTTTTGAACAGATCTGCAGTATGATTCAAGTGGTATTCATCCCTATGTTATCAGTTTATCCTGTACAATGCAATATTTTGTATTATTTTACAAGTCACTCTCTGGTTGTCATGATGGTATGCTATGCATTACATTGTGATGGATGGGCTACCACACTGACAATCAGAGATTGATGTACTTGACAGGATCCTGTCCATGAGGTCTGTTCCAATTGAATCCTGAAGGGCAACAATCAAGCCAGTATTGAAGGATATCTTTGAATGAGGCCTGTGTTTTTTTCTGGATGAGCCCATCCATCCTTCTGAGTGAGGCAGCCGTAATCAATCAGACATATTCATAATTCATGGCCTGTTGTTGGCCAAACATCAATGGTTCATATTTGGTTCCCATGTGTATCCTGCAAATAGTGGCTGATGTTCAATCCATCCATGGCATCAGCACTCCTGAGGATCTTTGTGGGAATCAAATGTGGGATATGTCATTTCAGATTAGAGTAAATGATTGCATACACAACACCAATACCTACTTTTTCAGCTTTAATTCTATGACATAGTTTTGGGCCTGTGTGTTGCACATACAATCAATTATCTTCAGTGGCACTGTGATGTGTGACCTGATCCATCCTTTTTGTGATTGAGTAAGCGGTGAAGTAGACTTGATGAACTGAACATGATGATGACTACTCCAGTGATCTCATTTCCCCCTCTGCAATATTTTCTATGAAGTGTATATAATATGACATTAGCAACTTGATTCATGTTACTGAATATTCTCCATAGACTAACACTGGGATTGGTGAAGTGAGGGTATGTAAGTGTTCATTTCTCTCCATCATCTCTTTTTCACCTCTTAGTGAATGTCCCATGTGTAGCATGCAATTGTTAACCTATCATCTTCAGTTTTTTTTCTGGTTAACCCTTTAAGTACCAGAGGGGTTGCCAATGCATTGTTTAGCAATGCATTGATAATCCCTCTAGCACTCAAGGGGTTATGTTCTGGTTTCCCTGTAGGTACATGGGTGGCATTGTGTTGTGTTGGAGCAGTTCTGGTGTTGAACATACAACACTTTTCTGAGCATGGTTTGTGTGTATTGTGTATGATAAGCACAGCAACAGGAGGTTTAACCAGGGAGTTGGACAGGTTTGGGCCTTGTTGAACCTTGACATTTGTCCTTGTCTTGCATCCTGTTTTAACCCTGGGGGTGCTGTGTTGGTGCAACTGTGTGGATGAATGATGGGCATATGTTGGGATGTGACAGTGTTTGTGTTTAATGGTTGTGTGGGTTGATGTGGTGTGTGTGGTTATGTGATGCTGCACTGGTAGTGTGGAGGCTCCTCTCTTCCCCAGTGTCCGATCCTCCAGGGACCCCCTCAATGAGTGTGGTGGACATGTTCTGCTGCACCATGTCCTCCTATCGACAGAAGGTGATCGGGACAGGTGGGCCACCTCCGGTACCTCTGGTGTGCTTGGAGATTTCGGCCAACTTATTTTTGACCAGCCTCTTGCAGTCAACCCATCTTTTCTTTATAGAGTCAATGTCCTTTCTGCATGTGACCACAGCATTCACCCGCCTGCAGATCTGATGCCATGCCACCTTCCTCCTCACAGACAGGCCAGGGACCTTCTCCTTTGGGAAGAGGATGGTCTTCCTCTCCAACACAGCCACCATGAGGGCTCTATTCTCCTCCTCAGTATAACGGGGATCCCTGATCCTGTCCCCCTCAGCTCCGGCATGCAAGGAGTCAGAACCAGAGTATCCTGCCTGCTTTGCCCCTGCCTGTGTGTGGTGGTCCCCAGGAACTACCCCTTGTCCCACTGCAGGTTCTGTCCCTGCCCACTGAGTGCCTGCTCTTCTAGGCCTGGTCCCCCTCTGCCCTGCGGATCTCCCTCTCCCACCTCTACTCTCAACAGGGTTGTCCTGATCTCCTTCCTCCTCCTCCACTACTCTCCCCATCCCTCTCTCCTGTCGTCCTCTCCTAGCCATCACTCACCCACTCACACCCAGGCACTCGCACAGGCCCTCAAAGACACACTCAATCCCACTCACTCTCTGTCACATTCTATCACTCACAGATTCACACTGAGAAAATAAAGTTTAAAATATGTGTTAGGTGTTATAAAAAAAAAAAGACTGTGTGTGTATGTGTTAGTGTTTGAAGGGGTGTATGTAATATGTGCAAAAGTGTAATATGTGTATAGTTAAGTGCACCTCTCTCCAAACTCCAAAAACTCTTTCTACCTCAAGTGTACGTGCCTCTCTCTCTCTCTCTCGATCACTATCCTCAACTCCTGGGTCCTGTGCCCTAACTTGCTAAAACTCGAAACACAGACAGGATGTGACCATTATTTTGGGGTATATATAGGTGTATTTGAACATTTTTGCTACTTTGGGGCCTTGTGATTGGCTGTAGGTTTGAATTTTGTTTGTGCATCTATCAAGGTTGCTAGACAATGGCAGCCATAATGTTACATTTTGAATTAAATTGTGTTTTAACGGGTGCTTGGGATGCACGGTGATGCAAAAACAGGTGCGACGCAGGTTTTTGTGTTGCGTGTTTTTGTTGTTCCTACGCTTGTTAGCTATTCTTGTACACTTACTTTTAAATCCGCTGTAAATCATGTGTTATTTGCGGCTGATGTGCCTTTTTTACTTAGCGGCTGGTTTAACGTGATCCTTTAAATCTAGCCCCTAGAGTGACCACACATGCCATTGCTGGAGCTCCCACAAACTCCACAAGTCATTTTGTTAAAGCAATAAAGTTACAGTGTTCTTCTGTCATGTACTGCCAACCTAGACTTAATGAGTTCTTGTGGAGGATTAAAAAAATTTCACAAAAATAATCCCAAAGTACACCTGTGGAATGAAAAAGTTGAGAAGATGTTGACACTCTGTATAACTCATTACACCGCTTTATTCTCCAATGTAATTACACAACCCATCATTGTGATATGTATGAAGAACTAAAATGGCTAACTCTCTAATCTAGAAGTGCCCTTTACCTCTCTTGAATGGTTTATAACCATTTCTCTAGAAAACTACCTAAGCAGTATTCTCACTCCATCTCTCCATACTAACTATAACCTTCACTCCACTGCTAACAACTCACTGAGTATCCCACATTACAAGAAAGAAGCCGATCGATCTGCCTTTTCCTTTATAGCTCCGAAAGTCTGGAATAACCTACCTGAAAAAATAAGATCTTATCCCAATCTAAAATCCTTAAAAATAGCTGCTTCTTTATAGCTAAAGACAATATGTAACTGATTATAGCATTTTTAGTATGTGTGTATATATTATGTCTCTGTATTTCTGCAAATACGCAACTTTTTGCTGTAAACACTCCAGAACATACTTGAAAATGAAAGAAATCTCAATGTTTTCTTCCTGATAAAACAATTTCTAAATAAATAAATAAATAAATGTTGTCAGTTAAACTGAGATTTTAAGGGACTGGTGTAATGTGTTGCACCTCACTGGCACATCCCAAGCCACACTTGGGGCTCGATGCAAATGTTGGCGTCGGCAGAAAAAAACGGCAATGGTAGTTTTGTACTTCAAGTAAGCAATGCAAATGTTCCCACTAGAAGAAATAACGGCAGTTCTGAAACACATGACACCCGTCGCCAGAAAATCAAAATCTCGCCCATAGAGGACAATGTAGAAGCGAAGCCTAGAGCCATTCAAATGTTGGAGTTAGGGCTAAAGCGAGTTCAATTGCAACATTTTCCTCCACACATTTTTTTGGGTGAACATCACACAACTCAGAGTAGAAAACCACCGCTGGGGAAAATAAAACAGCGAAGCAGGTCATCCAAGGACATAAGCCAAACATACATAGATCAGATATTAACCCCTGCAATGCCTAGCAAATACAACAACAAGGCTTACAACAGTGGTTCACAACCCCTCCACCTAAGACACCCCTAACATGCAATCTGAATGTTCCAGGGCACCCCTTGAGGGCACAAGGGAATTCCCAAATAAAAATAACATATGCCCAATATCATTTCCTTATAGAATATAGTGCATCAAATATCCCATACACACATCTCCTCAAAAAATGTGTAAAATCAATATTACCAATCACTAATGCAGAACACAGCATCATGGGAAAAGTGAGGCACCCTGAGCTGGTGCACATGGCGCACCAACATGACATGACACCCTGGTTGTGAACCACTGGCCTACACCATACAAACAAGTCACAGACAAACAGTAACAATCCAGCAACCCCACAGGGATAAGGGGAACACAAAGCAGCACAACATAAGCCATCCCAAAACACCTTTGACCAACAGGGGTTAACACACAACACAGCATGCACACCTGTCACTCCAACAACAAATCAAGCTCACCTATGTAATCTCAGCAGTCCATGGAGACAAAACACATACCTGACAGGTACATACCAATTACAAATAATCACACCACTAACCACAGACACACAAAAAAAACTTGGATAACACACACCTTACCATTAGTCCATTATGACCACATGATATAGAAAAAAGGGAAGAAAGGAAGGGGTTAACCAACCAGAGGAGAACCACCAGGTGGTGCCTCTCTCCCCCCCAAACAAGAAACGTTATAACTGATGCACTGGGAATATACCAGACCAAACCAAAGCTTAATCAGACAATATAAAATTAATCAAGTGAATACATCCAATCAATTAAAAACCATCTAGCACAGGAATATGGAGTCATGAAGACATTCCAATATTGAATAATGCCTCCATAGACTGAGAGCAGGAATATGTAAAGTAAACGTGCAATACCATGTATCCACAAACAATTCAAAGTGCCCCATTAGCAACGTGCTAATAATCAAAAAAGTATGAATACACATCTACTTATCTCTATGAATATAAGTAAGAGCACAAGGGAAAGATCAAACTGTGTGACTCCTGGAGTCATAGAGATAAGTATATGATGTGTATTCATACTTTCTTCATTATTATCACTTTGCACGTCATATCTATGATAATACTGCACATTGCTAATGGGCCACTTTGAATTGTTTGTGGCTACATGGTATTGCACGTTTGCTTGACACATACTTGCTCTCAGTCCATAGAGGCATTATTCAATGTTGGAATGTCTTCATGACTCCATATTCCTGTGCTGGATGATTTTTAATTGATATGATGTATTCACTTGATTAATTTTGTATTGTCTGATCAAGCTTTGGTTTGGTATACTCCCGAAGTGTGCGTCAGTTATCAGGTTTCCTGTTTGGGGGGGAGGGGGGACACCGCCTGGTGATTTTCCCCTGTTGGTTAACTCCTCCCTTTCTTCTCTTCCTTCATTATCATTGTATATCCCTATGAGTGCACCTCAGCTGATTACAGTTTTATCTTGAGTAAGGAGTTATGTAAAGAGCTGGTGCGATTTCTCCCCTTTGTTTTGGACCCATCTTTATGACCACATGAACAACACCTTACTGCTGTTTAACAGTGACAGCCCACCCTCCTCAGATGTAGTGTGAGAGAGACACTGACAGGGAGACAGATCAACACCAGTATGTACACATGCTTGTACCTAAGACGACAGTGGAGGCAAAGGTGTAAGAGAGCTAGGGCTCATCCCCCTCCTCCACCAAGCACCCCTGTCCAACAGCTGTCACCTGCTGCAACTGTTCATGCTCCGGCTGAAGGCCTGCCATGCTGACTTGTTTGTGTGTGTAGTACAGTAAATATGTCACTCCATTGCTTGTCAATGTCTTGTCCGGGCGTCAGGACCATGTGAGGTGTCCATCAAGGGGATGGCAAGCAGACATATGTATGTGTGTCACGCGGACCCTGAGCACACACCTCATCAGTATGTAGATTGAAATCCATGAAATAGCTCCTCTGTTCCATGGGTCTTGGTTTACACATTAATGTGTGTGCCCACTCACATATACATATGTCCGCTTGAGGTCATGAGGTCATGATAGCTAGACAACACCCTGACAAGCAATGGATTGTTCAATCCATGTCAAATAACCAAGCTGTACGCCTGGAGTGCCAGTAAGGACTCCAAAGCATTGCTGACCAATGTGTTGTGTACACCTCTGGCACTCAAGGGTATAATTATGGGTCAGCAATAGCATAACTGTTGTGTTCGTAGTGAACCCTAAAACATATTTGTTCAAACATTCTAAGCATTACTATCCCCATAATTGTGATCATGTTGTTGATCATTTGATATATCTAATGTGCTCATGTTGTTCAAGTTCAAGTCACATCATTGAACAACACCCTGATGTTGTTTGGCTTTCATATGTCTGTGAGTTGAACTTGGACAAACATGTCTGTATGTGATGTGTGTGTTCATCCCTTCTGTAAAAGCTTGTGACGCCATTCATTGTGCATGAGTTGTGTTCAGTGCATAGCTGTGCAATGCATTGGCGACAACTCTGCCACTCACCGGATCTGAAAACAAACAGACATGGATATGTGTCGAAGCAACAAATGCACGTTTATTTTTTTTTCTTGGGGGGCGCTTTGGGTGGGGCTGCAGGGGTGGCCTCCAGCACTTGCCGCTGTGAGGCCCTAGTGGGTCTGGAGGCTGTGGGTGCCACTGGTGAAGTGCTGGCAGGGGTTGTGGCAGTAGAACTGGAGGTCTGGGCCTGGTGCAGGGTCTCCAGTCTGTTTCTCTTCCTCATTTCAACAACCACTTGGTCAATCGAAGCTGTCATCCGGTTGGTGTAGGTGACCAGGTGGTTGGTGAGGGTTACTTGCTGGGCCTCTATTGCCCTCATGCTGACCAGGAGGTGTGCCATTTGCGGTGGTGGAGATGGTGTGGAGTCATGTGCTCCGATGTGGAGGGAGCATAGGGACATCATCGCTGCATCCCCAGATGAGTCACCCCCTGGGGATGTCACACCCTCCAAATGTGTGACTTGCATGGGTGGTGGGGGTGTTGTGGGTTGGGGTGATGATGGTGGGGTGAAAACCACCAGGGCCTGTGGCCGTTGTGGCTGGCCAATGAGGCCAAAGTGTTCATAGTCCAGCGGCCACTGGCTACTGTCCTGAGGCTGTGGTCTGGTGGCTGCCCGCACTGGCCCATACTGTGGCATCCCCACAATATCGGACATACAGTATCTACACAATGCTGGTGGTGCATCCTGTGGCTGCTGGAGCTGCTGGTAGTGGTGGTGCGGTGGACCCTGGGGGCCGGAGGATGCCCACTGCTGCTGGGGCTTCCGCTGTGGAGGTGGACCCTGGGGGCCATGGTGGGGCCACTGCTGCTGCTGCTGCTGCAGTGGTGGTTGCGGTGGCAGCACCCTGGAGGTGGTGGCCTCCTTAGAGGAGGTACCTCCGGAGTCCTCTGCTTGTGCTGACCGGTGTGCTGTGTGGGGAAATGACATGATGTAATCAGTGATGTGAGCCATGACAGGAGTGCTGCAAGACTATTACATTGACATGTCAACAGTTGAGTGGCAAGATGGTATCCATTGCATTGCTTTGCAATGCATTGGTTACCATCCTGATACACATTGCTTATCTTGACGTGATCCCATACATTGATTCTACTAACCTACAGTGTTGTAGAGTTGGTCATCATGTGTATCCTGAGCAGTGGGGATGGCAAGTCATATACCTACTTGCTATCCCCATTCATCAGGATCCATATGGTGACCAAAACTGAAGCATCACACCTTAAGTGACACAAACCCATTGCATGTCATATACTTAGGCCGCAACAGCAAACGCACTAGGACCTCTGAACACAGCAATGCACCTGTGATGACCAATAATGACAGAGTCCAACCAATGATGTCAACAACAGTAACAGACACACCAAGCACACCAACCAACATGATCTGTTGAACCCAGCAACCCAATCAGCTGGAGGACACACAAACACACCCTAGGACAGCCAAAATCCTAGCACACAGCAAACATGTGCATGGTTATACCGAACTACTGGCGGTTACTTCTACGTTTTCCTATGTTATGCTATGGAGACTAAGCACTGAAATGTCACATGTTATTTAGATCTCAGTGCATTGGCTCCACAGAATAAAACAGGGATTACAGGTGTGATAACACTGCAGTTGTCACGTACACATTGTCATCTTTTTCTGACACCCTAGTGAATGCCCCACCATCAGGATTGAGCCTTGTGAATCACATATGTCCTGCAGAGTGGGGATGGCAGTGAATGCCCCCTGGTCATGCACACTCTGCAGGCTACATATGATGCAGAAAGCTGAACCTTCCACTTGGACTAACTACCTACATGTACAATGCCTAGCCCTGAGATGCAGTAACCATACAATAGGAAACACACCAATTCCCCTCCTTGCTATTCTCTGGTAACCCTTTGGGTGCCAGGGGACTAGCCAATGTATTGTCGAACAATGCATTACTTATCCCTGTGGCACTCAAGGGGTTGTGTTCTGACCTCTTTGTCACTCTATGTATGACATTGTGATACACATAACAGATCTGTGACTGACACATGACAGTGTGCATTGTTTTTGTGCTGTGCATGATGTTGTTGTCGACTGCATGAAGGGAGTTCAACAGGGACTTGACCATTACCATTCAGGCTTGGTTTGTCAAGTATTCTGTCCTTGTTTGACGTCCCTCCAAGCTGTGTTGCTGAATTATGGTGTGGCATGCTGTCCATGTGTTCAGGTGTCACTGTGTTGGCCTTTGTTTGGTAGGTCTCAGGATTTGTGTGATGTGTGTGTGGGCCTTGATGCACTTACCAGTGGACTGGAGGCTACTTTCCTCCCCGGTGTCACCCCATCCAGGGATCCCACGCACCATTAAAGAGGAGATCGTCCTGTGCATGGCCTCCTCCCACTGGCTGTACTCCACGCGCAGGGGCGGACCACCTCCTGTGCCAGCAGCATGCAAGGCCTGCTCTGCCATTTTCTTTTTCACCTTCACGATCATAAACAGGAATAGGAAAAGGGTTGAACTAGATGGACACAAGTCTTTTTTCAATCTAAATTACTATGTTACTATGTTACCTTGGCCTTGCTGTCTGCCCACCTTTTCTTGACCGACTCCAGCAACCGTCTGTGGCTGGCCACAGCATTCACCGCAGCCTAGACCTCCTTCCATGTGGCCTTCCTCTTCGACCCAATCCCAACGACCGTCCCCTTGGGGAGCAGGAGCTTCTCTCTTGCGATCACCGCCTCACACAGGACGAGGTTCTCCTCCTCACTGAACTTAGGCTCTCTTGCCCTATCCTCCTCCTCACTCCCCGGAGGTTCTTTGAGAGCCTTGGCTCTCAGGCCCTGTCTGTGATGGCCCTGCCTGTGTTGGGTTCTCCCCCAGATGTACCCCTCGTCCCACTCTCTCCTCTGTCCCTGCGCTATATGTGCCTGATCTGGCATGTCTCCCTCTCCCTCCCCTACTTTGACCAGGGATTCACACCTGCATCTCTTCCTCCTCTCCTCCTACACTCCCCACACCTCTCTCCTCTCCTCTCCTCTCCTCTCCACTCCTCTCCTCTACATTCGTCTCAACCACTCTCACCCAGGCACTCACTCAGGCCCTTACACACTCACTCACTCACTCTCTGTCACTTACTTGCATTCACAGACTCACACTGTCAAAAAAAAATATAAAGTGTATGTGTTTTAGAAAAAAAAATATGGGCTATGTTTGTGTGTGTGTGTATGTGTGTTTGAATGCGTGTATTTGGTATGTACAAAAGTGTATTATGTGTCGCTATGTATGCTGTCAATTTCTCCTTCTACCTGTGTGTGTGCATGCCTCAAAACTCCCTTTCTCTTTAACTATCCTCCACTCCTGTGTCCTGATATCTAGCTCTTGGAACTCGATAACAGACAAAGGTGCGTTGGTTATTTTGGGTCTCTATATAGTTTATTTGACTGAACTTGATACTTTGGGGTGCTGTGATTGGCTGGGGCACTAGGTAACATCGGTCTTTTTATTTTTTAATTGGGACGTTTCTTACATTTATCGTGTGTTTTGCATCGACAATGAGGTCAGATTTTAGGCAACTCCAGTTTTGTAGTTTTTGTGTATTTTGTAGGCCGTTGCGCGTTAACTCTTCTGGGTAAGGAACATTTGCGCCTCACGTTACCCAGTCTTGTTTAACTCGCGAAGGCAGTTTTTTTCTATACGCTGGTTTTAACTCCAACATTTGGATCGAGCCCTTGTTTTTTAAGAAAAGCTGTGTCAGAATTGTACAAAGGAGGGCAAAAGGCTAGAAAGTCAGAAAATTCACCTGACAACAGATATGTGGATAAGTGGGCAGAGTACAGATCATATGACTGTCACTGCTCACTGGGTTTCTTCCTAACAGTGGGCAACAATAGCTTGCAGCATCAGGTCACAGTCAGTAATCTTGACTCTGGTTCTGACAGTAATATTATAGGACAGCAAGGTAACCCTTAGCATTGGCACACCAGTGTGTGCATGTAACAATGTGTTATATAAAGTACAGCAGGTGACACCTTACTCCTGGGGTTTTGTGTCTGCTGATAATGGCTCCAACATAATAGCTGCATTGACAATGGATGAAATGGAGCATGAACCCTGCTTTGATCATTTCCTAAATTTAGTTGTGACTAAATTCCTCTCAGAATCGAAAACCCTAAGAAATTTGCTGAATATCTACCTCAATATCTGTGCTCATTTCAGCCATTCCTAAAGTGATCATAATGATTTATATTCCATATAAACTGTCGCATCATCAGCTGAAAATTGAGGGCCTTACCAGGTGGAATTCCACATTGTATGTGCTAAGGTGTTTGTAGAAGCAGAATAAGGCCAGTGCAAAACTGGAAGACTTTGGAAGGAATGTCTTTGTCATCTGGGCAATGACATCTAATGTGTGATGTATGTTAGCTGCTGAAACCTTTTGAAGAGGCCACCTTGCTGGTTAGTCATGTAGGTGTAGGAAGTAGCAAGATTCTCCCACTGATTTTTTTACTAAAGAAAAAACTGAGGAGCATGGCTTAAGACTCTTATAATAATGACAACACAGACACAGAACCAGCTACTAAAGGACATGTTAGAGTGCTTTAAGTAGGATCCTTGCATAGTGATCAGTAAAAGCAATGAGGAGTACATTCTTGCTACTGGATCTCTGCTTTAAACTGAAAATTTCTGAATTCCTTCCAAAGAGTGATCAGTTTGGGCAAAGGCCAGCAACATTTTTATGAGGAATTGAACTTTGTCAAAGAATATAAACATAT
The DNA here is from genome assembly GCA_037306005.1 of Rhinophrynus dorsalis. Taxonomy (NCBI): domain Eukaryota; kingdom Metazoa; phylum Chordata; class Amphibia; order Anura; family Rhinophrynidae; genus Rhinophrynus; species Rhinophrynus dorsalis. The sequence continues at coordinate 369,023,665 of CM074721.1, forward strand.
TCTTATAGATCAAGTGGAGGGTTGCATTGTGGGGGTGAAAGAGAGCAAAGGGCTTTTACCAGCAACAGCCACATCAACAAGAGCACATATTTCTGGACACGTCATTGTTATCACAGAGAGAAAGTCAACTGACTCAGGGGCATCAAGCTTACATTGGTGGTGGTAGTGGCATATCTCTATGAGTATTGCTCCCAGAGTATGGTTTGGTAACTGATACACATGGACACCATGTAGCTCCTGAGAGTGGTCCAACTGCATGTAAGATGGCTACAGCATACTTATAAGGTAGCTTTGTCCTAGACCAAAACAATGACCTCAGTGACTACTCGCAAACAAAACAGTGTGTGTGAAAAGCACTGACACGTACTGCAGTGGAAATCCTTAGTTGCCCACTAGCAGTCTGTGTGTAAGCAGTCTGTGTGTGTGTGTGTTTTCTGTGATACTGGTTATATAGTAAATTATCTTAGGATACTGCTAACAAGCCCAAGTGTTGTGACTAGGGATGGGTGGAAAGTCAGAGAAATGTTCCAGAGGACTTTTTGTGAAAAAAACAATTTTCTGCTTTTTTTTCCAAAACGTCCTGCAAACTTTTTGCCACTGCCAATACATTTCCCACAAGGACTTTGCCATATTTCACCTGTTTTCTATGTCTGCAAGATTTCCAGGCACAACATTACTTCTGAGGGCTGGAGTGGAGAAATAGATATCTGAAAGCAAAAGTTGTGAGTCCTACAGCAACATATTGAAAAAATTGTTAGCAGGCTGAGTGCCTTTGTCCTTTGCCCACAACACTAACTTCCTACTTAAGTAGCATTGACACAACCATCCTTGAAACATAACTGTGGCTTGGGATATGCCAACAGGTTGTAACACATTACATCAGTTCTTTAAAGCCTTTCAACAAAAGAAAAGGGCAGCATGTCAACCACCAACATTTTGGCAAGTTTACTATTCCACGCGCATACTTTTGCATTATTTTTGTGCAGGTTTTGACTTCTTTCTAAGAACTTAGTAAGTTTAGGATGGCAGTCCATAGTAGAAGAACAGTGTAACTTTATTGTTTTAATGACATGATTTGTGGAAGTGTATAAAGGGGTCTGAGGAGGGTGCCTGTGTTGGTGGGTGGAGTCTGCGAAATGAATCAATTGAAGAGAGAATTTGTTTTGGAGGATTTGACTGGTATGGGGGGACAGAATAAAAAAATAAAATTAGAAATTTGTATGTAAATTGATAGAGACAGGAACCCCCTGACATAAACTGCCACTGGGGTATGCTGATACTTAAAGTGATAGAGTATTTTGTAGAGGATGATTTGATACATTTGTTGCTAGAGGCAAAGCCCTGAGGAAACATTGATTTGTAGGACTTATGCTTGTTTGGCACAAGCCCTAAGGAAACATTGATTTATTGTTAGTAACATTATTAGTAACACACCTCCAAAAATTGTTTATTTTTTGTAGGATTGTTATTTTTTTTTTTTAAAGCAAAAGCCCTGTATCACAGTGCCTGTGATCCTCCTGTCACTCTCATCTGTGGCATACTCTGATTTGCTGAGTTGGTTTGGCCCGCCCCCTGGTGACCTTTTTATACCTGACTATCACATCTGTCAGATGCCCTTTCGTGGTGTTTCTGAGCCAGTCTTGCTGTTGCTGTGTTCCTGTATCCGGATTCCTGTGTACCGACTTTGGCCTCTCCTGACTACGCTCCAGTGTTCCCGATCGTGTTTGACCCGGCTTGTCTGAGAATCTCCTACGTGCTACGACCCGGCTTGTCTGAGAACCTCCTACGTGCTACGACCCGGCTTGTCTGAGAACCTCCTACGTGCTACGACCCGGCTTGGCTGACTTCCTGCTTCGTGATCGACCACGGCCTGTTCCAGCGACCTGTGTTTGCCTGTTGTCGCCGCTGCAACATTCTGACTCCTGCTGTGCTGAGTGCTGACGCAGTGTGACCATTACACTCTGGTGTAACCCTTCACCAGTGCAGAGTTCCTTGCTGACTTGCAGAGCTGTGCTCCTTGTACCGAGCCTCCAGACGCTTGCAGAGCTTAGTTACATACCGAGCCTGGGAGATTTAAACGTACCCTATAACCCTTGCAGTGCCGCTTCGCTCTTGCCAAACCTCCATTCCAGTCATAGAGCCTATACCTTATTGGTCTACTTCTGCTGAGTTGGCCGCTAACGTGGACGGCGACTCTTATATACAACTGCAGAGTAGTCAAGTCTTGTCGGTCCGGTTGGGCGCCTTAGGCTCTCGGTATTACGCTGATTACCGGAGGTATCCATTGCGGCTATTGGTTCTGAGAGAAAGCAAGGTTAGGCTCCAAGCTCTTGCAGGTTCCGAAGGTCTACGCCCGTGGGGGCTTTTGGCTCGTGTTGTGCTCACTTTGGTCTCCGGTTATACGCCCGTGGGGGCTAAACGCAAGCTTTGCATCTCAGGCTATTCTCCGATTATGCCCGTGGGGGCTACATACTCTCGCACTTGCAGTATCAGTTGTCTCATTGGGGACGCCCGCGGGGGCTATGTTTGAGTCACTGTTCTGCTAAGCTTATGCTGGTCACTGAGCACCTACTATCCTCCATTGCATGAACTCTGTGCTGTGCACATATTCTCAGAATATCACTACACCATTTGGGCGTGCCAAATCCCACAGCTGAGATGGACTGATTGTTCTAATTTACCCTTTTGTGACCAGTTCACCATTATCTGTACCATTTTGTGTGTGCCTTCTATTCAGTATAGTGAATCTCTGTGTACTAGTGTATTCACTTTGCAATTGCTGCTGTCACCTGTAGAAGGCGATTATTTGCACTTATTTTCATTCAATAAACCTTGTTTTATTTTACCTTCTGGTCTGAGTGTCAAAACAAAACCGTTACACCCTGAGAAGAAAAAAACTGCCCTACTGGCCTAGTGCCAGTAGGTCATGTTGGCCAGTGGCCACTGGCCATTCTCAAATGTCCTCCTGAGTCCATATTTGCAGAATTTGCAACTGCTGTCCTTGCTGCTGCTGCTGCTGAGTTGTTTAACCCCTTAAGGATCCATAACAGTCCAGGACCATCATGGGTTGGATCCCATTAAGGATTAAGCCGCCACAAGGAACGATGGGAGAGCGCGGGTTGGTTGTTGCTAAGTGCTCTGATACTGGGGCACTTTGTTTCAACCAGTAGAGACAAAGTAGCAACATGTGATTCACTTGATTAGCAAAACACATTTTGCAGAACCCAAATGACAGGGACAGTATTTGTAAATACTGTCCCTGTCACATCTCTCTGTCTCCCTCCATCTTACACACTGCTGAGGTGGAGAGCGACAGAGAGACAACTTGTTCCAGTCTTCCATCATTGCAGATTGTGATCCAGTCTGCTAAAAGTAAAAAAAAAAAAAAAAAAAAAAAAAAAAAAGAAAAAAATTCAGTTTTAACCCCAATGATAACTGTTATTGCAGTGATCAATACATCCCCACCCCCCCCCGATCACTCTACTAGTGATCAGTTTGCTGCATATCAGCTTTAGCTGATATATGGTACTTCCCCCCACCTTGTATTTTTTTTTTAATTTTTTTTTAAATAAAAAAAATGATTTATTAGCATATTTTAGGGTTAGGTAGGTAGTTTAGCTAGGTAGTTGGGTAGGTTTAGTCGTCGTGTGTTAGGAAAAGTTTTAGGGTTAGATTTAGGTTTAGGAGTAGAGTAGAAAAAAAAACAAAAAAAACGCAAAAAATATAATAATTATAGCTTAGATAGGTAGTTGACTTGGGTTAGGTAGGTTCAGGGTATATGTGGGTTAGGGTAAGGTTTAGGGTTAGATTTAGGTTTAGGAGTAGCGTAGGAAAAAAAAATAAAAAAATCCCCCAAAAAAGTTTCTTTTACTTAAAACATTTATTTTATATTATAAGCTAGTTTAGATTAGGTAGTTGGGTTGGGTAGGTTCAGGGAATATGTGTGTTAGGTTAAGGCTTAGGGATAGATTTAAGTTTAGGAGTAGTGTAGGGAAAAAAAATACAAAATACAAAAAAAAATTATCATAGGAATAGTGACCGTTTGGGGTGAGAGTAAGGTATAGTTAGATATAGATGTTAGTAATTTATTTAGTTTAGAGTAGGTATATACAATGCAGTGGAGGTACAGTTTAGAAGAGGTGGATTCCTATTTGACGTCTGACTCAGACTCCACAGACACTGCGTCAGATTTCGACAGTCAGTTTTTAGAGAATGAGAGCAGCTCTACTAGTGCTGATGCAGGGCCTTCTATGAAAAAAGATGCACTGCTCCAATAGGTTCCCCAGCAACTGCCCCTGCAAATGCCCCAAGAGCTGCCTCAGAAACTTTCCAAAGAGCTGCCCTAAGAAATGCCCCAAGAGCTGCCCCAAGACCTGCCACAAGTACTGCCCCAAGACCTGCCACAAGTACTGCCACTCCTGCTGATGAATGGGTATCATCAGCCAGTTTTTTCCCAGAAATTACTGAATTCACAGGCAACCCAGAAATTCAAGTGGATGTGGCAGGATTTACCTATGTTGAGTTTTTTTATTTATTTTGGGGGGAAGAAATTTGGGGGGAAATCGTGTCTCAAACTAATTTATATTCAGCCCAATATATTGCCGCCAACCCATCAACGTTCATTTCCATGGAAGAAATATGGCAAACCCACAGACCTTTTAGAATTCAAGAAATTCTGGGCCCTAACAATGACAATGGGAATAGTAAAAAAAAACAAGTATTAGATCACACTGGTGTGAAAACCTAATTTATGATACCCCTATATTTACCAAAACAATGACCAGGACAAGATACGAAATTATTTTGCGCTTATGCATCTTAGTGATAATACCCTGTGCCTCCCAAAAGAACGCCCCAGTTATGACAGACTGTTCAAAATTCTCCCCCTAATAAATCATTTACAGGAAAAGTTTGCCCAAGTCAAAGTGTGAAAAACACTGATTTCTTTTACTTACGTCAAGATTTACAAGGGATTGGTGGTAAAATGGCTGTGTAAAAAATGTGCAAACATATATAAATTGAAAGCCTGGGGTGTCTACATTCCAAAAATATACACTTTTGTGGGGAAAGTTTAAGGTGGTGCGCTTGTACACAGCCCCAAATGAGACATGGCACAAGTGTTGCAAGCTGTGAAAATTCAAAGTGCGAAACTGGAAACGTGCATGTTCCAATTTGGGACCCGTAGCTCCCCCAAACCCTGACAAACCTATGCATATGGGGCATTTTTGCACTCAGAAGAAGGAGCCGTGGTAAAATAGCTGTGTACAAAATTTGAAAACAAACCTAAACTGAAAAACCTGGGGTGTCTACTTTCCAAAAATATACACTTTTGGGGGAAATCTTAAAGTGGAGCACTGTTACACAGCCTCAAATGAGACATTGCACCAGTCAAACAAGATGTGAAAATTAAATATTTGTTTAAAATTGGGTGCTGTAGATCCTCAAAACATGATAAACCTATGCATATGGGGCATTGCCGCACTCAAAAGAAGGAGCTGAACACTAAGCAACACATTTTTAAAAATATTCACCTATCAAGTGCTTGAAATTCACATCAACAGGGAAGTCAAAGTGTGAAAAATGCTAATTTGTTTACTTATCAAGTTTTACGAGGCATTGGTGGTAAAATAGCGCATAAAAGATGTGAAAACATACATAAAATGAAAGCCTTGGGTTTCTACATTCCAAAAATATACACTTTTGTGAGGAACTTTTAAGGTGGAGCGGTGGTACACAGCCCCAAATGAGACGTGGTACTAGTGACTCAAGTTGTAAAAAAGTGTGAAACTGGAAATGTGCATGTTCAAATTTGGGCACCATCTCTCCCCCAAACCTTGAGAAACCTATGCATATGGGGTATTGCCGTACTCAGAAGAAGGACCTGAACACTAAACAATGCATTTTTAATAATCTTCATCTATTGTGTGTTTAAAATTCACATCAACATTGAAGTCAAAGTGTGAAAAACTCAGATTTTTTTTTACTTACGCCAAGTTTTACGAGAGATTGGTGGTAAAATGGCTGTGTAAAAAATGTGAAAGCATACATAAAATGAAAGCCTGGGGTGTCTACTTTCCAAAAAGATACACTTTTTGGGGGAAATTTTAAGGTGGAGCATTGGTACACAGCCCCAAATGAGACATGGCACAAGTGACACAAGCTGTGAAAATTCAAAGTGCGATACTGGAAACGTGCAGGTTCCAATTTGGGCCCCGTAGCTCCCCCAAACCCTGACAAACCTATACATATGGGGCATTGCTGCACTCAGAAGAAGGAGCCAAACACTGATCAATGCAGTCTATTAAATCTTCACCTATCCTGTGCCTGAAATTCACATCAACATTGAAGTCTAAGTGTGAAAAATGCAGTTTTTTTTTACTTACGTCAAGTTTTATGAGGGATTGGTGGTAAAATGGCTGTGTATAAAATTTGAAAACACACCTAAACTGAAAGCCTGGGGTGTCTACTTTCCAGTAATATACACTTTGGGGGCGAAATCTTAAAGTGGAGCACACAGCCTCAAATGAGACATTGCACCAGTTAAGCAAGATGTGAAAATTCAACATTTGTTTAAAATTGGGTCCTGTAGCGCCCCCAAAACATGATAAACCTATGCATATGGAGCGTTGCTGCACTCAGAAGAAGGAGCTGAACACTAAACAACACATTTTTAAAAATCTTCACCTATCATGTTCTTGAAATTCACATCAACAGTGAAGTCAAAGTGTGAAAAACGCTGATGTTTTTACTTACATGAAGTTTTATGAGGGATTGGTGGTAAAATGGCTGTGTAAAAAATGTGAAAACATACATAAATGAAAGCCTGGGGTGTCTACTTTCCAAAAATATACACTTTTGGGGGGAAATTTTAAGGTGGAGCGTTGGTACACAGCCCCAAATGAGACGTGGCACCAGTGACGCAAGCTGTGAAAATTCAAGATGTGAAACTGGAAATGCACATGTTCCAATTTGGGCCCTGTAGCTTCCCCAAACCTTGATAAACCTACGCATATGGGATATTGGTGTACTCAGAAGAAGGAACTGAACACTAAACAATGCATTTTTAAAAATCTTCGCCTATCGTGTGCTTGAAATTCACATCAACATTGAAGTCAAAGTGTGAAAAATGCTGATTTTTTTTTTTTACTTACGTCAAGTTTTACTAGGGATTGGTGGTAAAATGGCTGCGTAAAAAATGTGAAAACATATATAAAATGAAAGCCTGGGGTGTCTACCTTCCAAAAATATACACTTTTGGGGGGAAATCGTAAATTGGAGCACTGTTACACAACCTCAAATGAAACATTGCACCAGTTAAGCAAAATGTGAAAATTCAATATTTGTTTAAAATTGGGTCCTGTAGCTCCCCCAAAACATGATAATCCTATGCATATGGGGCATAGCCACAATCAGAAGAAGGAGCTGAACACTAAACACTGAATTTTTAAAAATCGTCACCTATCATGTGCTTGAAATACACATGTGCAAAATTGCTGATTTTCCTCTTTTTTCCGCTTTGTTCACCCATTGAAATCAATGGGAACATAGAAGTTACACACCACACATTACAAATAATATTTTATTTCCCATAGGCATTGTATAAAAGGGACATGAGGGTGCCTGTGTTGGTGGGGTGTGGGGAAAGAATCAGTTGAACAGGGAATGTTTTTGGGGGTTGTTTACTGGGATTGGGGGACACTTAATAAAAAAGAAATCCTAAATAAAATAAAAACCATAAGCCATGGTATAAAGGGGACTGAGGAGGGTGCCTGTGTTGGTGAATGAATCATTTTAACAGGGAATTTGTTTTGGTGGGGTTTCTTGACTGCTATTGGGGGAACAGTTAAAAAAAAATAAATCCATAAAATAAAATAAGACATTTGTATTTAAAGTGACAGAGACAGGAACCCCCTCACATAAGCTGCCACTGGGATGGACTGATACTTGACTTGATAGAGTATTTTATAGAGGATGATTTGTTTGATTTGTTGTTAGAGGCCTTTGTAGGACTTAGACTTATTAGAGGCCCAAGCCCTGAAGAAACATTGATTTGTAGGACTTAAGCTTGTTTGGCACAAGCCCTAAGGAAACATTGATTTGTAGGACTTTGGCTTGTTAGAAACAAACCCCCCAAAAATTGTTTATTTTTTGTATGACTAGTTTTTTTTCTTTTATTTATTTTTATTTTTTTTTTAAACACAAGCCCTGAGAAAAAAATAAAAATGCCCTGTGGCCAGTGGCCACTGTCAAATGTCCTTGTGAGTCCTGAGTTGTGACTGCTGTTCGTACTGCTGCTAGTGAGTTGTTTAAGCAGCAGGATGATTAGGCAGCTGAAAGGGAATGGGATCAACAATAGCAATAACATGGAAGATGGATGATGAAGATTCCATTTGCCATGGCTGGCTCCAGTGATGCGCCTGAGGCAGTAGCAGCACAATAAGTAGCCCCTAGTCTAGTTGGAGAAAAGAACAAGTTGGCCATTACATTTTCTCCACCTGCCTCTCCTCCAAAATCGTCATGGGTGTGTTGTTATTAGAATATCATTTTTCCCTTGAGAGCAGGATCTGTGGGTCTCCTCAGCAACTGCAATGTGCACAGTTTATACAGTTTTTCCTTGAGAGCAGAAAGTGTTCCTCTCATCAGGAACTGATGAAATGTGCATGGTGTGTGTGTGGTAAATAATATCTGGGGGCACAACCGTATCCAAACACCATGACACCCAAAACCAAGTACTGCCACTGTCACTGTACCCCTTTTCCACACCCACTAAGGACATATGACAACTTGCTGACAGTTTAATAGTAGTGATGAACCCTCTCTGCCACCATCTTAACATATTCTGCAGGATGTAATCTCCTCAGATGCCACTTGATGCACTGATTGCGATTCTCCTCCACCACAATGGCATGTGTGGTCCTAACATCAACAGAGTGGCTATCATTTGGTGGGGGAGGTAATGAATGAGGAGGATTGGCAGAAGATGTAGTTACCCTAGAAGGTGATGGTGAGCTAGTTGTTTCACTCATCCTGGAACTTCCAGTCTCTGTCTGGGTTATTCTATTCCTCCTCGTCTTTGATCTCTGCCTCGCCTCTTGTTGCCTTTCTGGTGAGTCAGGGACAGCAAAAGCGGTGCTTGAGCTCTGTGGTGGGTGTTTGGCTTTAACATGTTTGGAGTAAATGTCATGGTGTCTGTGTTTCATGTGTGATGTGAGGGCGCTTGTGCTAAGGTGTGTTCCCTCCGTTCCTCTTTTCACTGACTTGTCACAAATTGTGCACAGTGCCGTTGCTGATGACTGTACTGTACCTGCCCCAACAGAAAAATAGTCCCACACACATGATGATTTCAGAGGAAAGGGGAAAGGTGGAGAAAAATGGCCTCTTTCTTTTTGTCCTCCACATTCCCCTTCATTGTCTGTGGCAGCGGATAATGTTGCTGCTGTTGCTGCTACTGCCTCAGAGTCAGCACTGCAACTATGATCAGGAGTATTGCTACTGCTAGCAAGTGGAACCTGTCCTAGTCCCTCATTGCTTGTTGACCCCATTCCCACTTATCACGGTGCCCGTGATTCCTGCAACATTTTGACATATTTACTTCCTGGTGCCTTTTCATTGGCTGCGCTGTATAGCCCCTCCTAGTGACAGCCTTTATATACCTTGGGCTGTCACTTAGGGTTTGCCCTTTCGTGGTGTATCCGTTGCCTAGCGCTACTTCCGTTTACTCCTATTTGATACCAGTGTATGACCCGGACTGTTTGACTACTCTGCCTGCTTATCGTTCCAGCTCTGTGTACAGACCCGGATTGGCTGACGTTCCTGTTCTTGTGTTGTCCTGGCCTGGCTGACGTTCCTGCTCCTTGTACCGACTCGCCTTGTCTGGTGGACCCTCTCCATGTACCGTCCCGGCGTTATCAGCGTCAAGCTAATCGCAGATGGTTGCCGGCGGTCTCCTTCCAGGTTGGGGACAGGGTATGGCTCTCCTCCAAGAATCTGAACCTGCAGACTCCATGCAACAAGTTGGCTCTCCGGTTCGTTGGTCCCTTTAAGGTTATCCGCAGAATTAACCCTGTGTCATATGCTCTGGACCTCCCAGCATCCATGCGGATTCATAATGTGTTCAACGTATCCTTGTTGAAGCCTCTGGTATGCAACCGGTACACTACTACTCCTGTGGCTCCCGGTCCTGTTCAGGTGCAAGGTCAGGAGGAGTATGAGGTACAAAATATTATTGACTCATGAAGATTCAGAGGGAAATTACAATATTTGGTCCATTGGAAAGGCTACGGTCCTGAGGAGCGTTACTGGGTTGATTCTAAGGACCTTCATGCTCCCAGATTACAGCGCAGTTTCCATGCTAAGTATCCCCAAAATCCAGGCCCCTCGTCTCGGAGAGGGGTGTTTGAGAGGAGGGTACTATCACGGTGCCCGTGATTCCTGCAACATTTTGACATATTTACTTCCTGGTGCCTTTTCATTGGCTGTGCTGTATAGCCCCTCCTAGTGACAGCCTTTATATACCTTGGGCTGTCACTTAGGGTTTGCCCTTTCGTGGTGTAACTGTTGCCTAGCGCTAGTTCCGTTTACTCCTATTTGATACCAGTGTATGACCCGGACTGTTTGACTACTCTGCCTGCTCATCGTTCCAGCTCTGTGTACCGACCCGGATTGGCTGACATTCCTGTTCCTGTGTTGACCCGGCCTGGCTGATGTTCCTGCTCCGTGTACCAAATCGGCTTGGCTGACGTTCCTGCTCCATGTACCGACCCGGCTGGGTTGAAGATCCCGCTCCAGTTCCGTTCCTGCTCGTTAGCCTCTCCACTTACACTGTTCCTTAAGTGGTCTTGCCAGAGCACCTGTGATCTGGTTTCACATAGTAGTCGAGTTCTCTATACGTTTGCACACTGTGCCCTGTGTGACCCTCCGGTGATTCCGATTAGCACCACGAACGCTTGGTCTGTTTTGTCATTACTGAGGTTGGGTACGTTTGGGCACCTCAGGTTTCCTCCTCGCTACAGACTGGAGCATACGTTAACCCCTTCAGGGGCGTTGCTGGGCCTTTGTGTATAAGTCTGAAATCTCAGTTTGGAGAATATTTCCTGCTGCACTTAACACTGATTCTCGCTGTTTGTAGCCTCCGGTGGGCGTTTACTCTGCAGCAGTCCTCCTTTGTTGCCTTGCCAGACCTTCACTGGCTTAACCCGTTGCATACGTGTCAGTCGCTGTTGTGACTCCCTGCGTAGGTATCACGGTGCCCGTGATTCCAGCGACATTTTGACAGGCTTATGTCCTGGTGCCTTTTCATTGGCTGCACTGTACAGCTCCTCCCAGTGACAGCCTTTATATACTCTGGGCTGCCACTTATGGGTTGCCCAGTGTATGACCCGGACTGACTGACTACACTATTCGTTACTGTTCCTGCTTCTGTGTACTGATTCGGATTGGCTGACATTCCTGCTTCCTGTTCTGACCTGGCCTGGCTGACGTTCCTGTTCCGTGTACTGACCCGGCGAGACTGACGACCCTGCTCCATGTACCGACCCGGCTTGGCTGACGTTCCTGCTCTGTGTACCGAATCGGCTTGGCTGACGTTCCTGCTCCGTGTACCTTCCGGCGAGATTGTAGTTCCTGCTCCTTCCACGCCCGTCTGGGTTAAGATCCTGTATAGTGCCTGTTGCTGTTCTCGCTCTGTGCACTGTCGCTCATGCTACTGTGCACAGCTGAGCTACGGTACTCCGTTACCGCCTTGTAGTCCAGTCCGTGATTCAAGTATCATTGTGCCAGTGTATCTTCCATACTGTTATACTAACGATTGCTTGGTATCCCGCTCTTGGGTTCAGTTTGGTGCATCCAGTTGCCTTCCGCATTTAGACCATAGCGTTCGTTAACCCCTCCTGGGGTGGTGCCCTTGTGCCGCTACTTATTCCACCAGTTATCCTCCTGACCGTTAGCTCTCCGTTTGCTTGGTCTCCTACTCTTGAGTTCAGTTGGGTGCATTCGGTTACCTTCCGCATATAGACCAAGGCGTGCGTTAACCCCTCCGGGGGTGGCACCGGGCACACGGTGGTGGATAGTCTCTGTTGGGCATACGTTCTGTGGCACGAGCACTGACTCACGCTGTTGTAGTCTCTGGTGGGCGTCCCTCGTTGCAACCTCCCGCTCAGGTTGTCTTGCCTGCACTCCGGTGACATCTTGTCACTGTCGCTACTCACTGCCTTGAGAGCGACATTGGGGCCTTCCTCTTGTCTGGGTAGACTTAGTCAGTGGCTCCACTGGAATCTCTGGACTCTCTTACACTGTATCAATTCCTATTTACCTGACCTGTGTCAGTATTGTATTCTGCTGTACATACTGGACCCGTGTGGGTTAAACATGCAAATGTAACCTGTCCCGTGTCAGTTATCTATGTTCTATATGCTGGACCCGTGAGGGTTACATTATTCATTGTGTGCTATAAATAAATAAAACATCTGCCGTTTCTGAGTGTACTGAACCGTAACAGTAGGGAGTTGCATTGGGCCTTCCTACTTGAAGTCAATCCAGTCACTGGCCTAACTTGCTTCTCGTGGTCATTCTTACACTGTATCAACTGTGATTTACCTGACCTGTGTCAGTACTGTAATTCTGTTCTACATACTGGACCCGTGTGGGTTAATCATACAATTGTAACCTGTCTTGTGTTAGCTTTCATATTATTGTATGCTGGACCCATGAGGGTTACTATTATTCATTGTGTGTCAATAAAATTGTGTTTTTACCTAAACCTTCCGTTTCTGAGTGTACTGAACCGTAACACACTGTGTCCATGGTGGTCTGTGGCACACTAACCTGCTCCTCAGCATCCTGCTGCCTTTGCTTCTCAGCATCAGAAGGAAATAGACAGTTGTAAATTCCTCTAATTCCAAGATGTCCTTGTTAGTGGTAGTGGTTATGCCCATCCTCATTCTTGTATCCCATTGCTTCTCAGTTTCTGCTAAAAAGTAGCGTTGAGCGAGCATGCTCGGCCGAAGCTCGGTTCGGCTCGAGCATCGCTCTGCTCGGCACATGGCGGTACTTGTACGAGTACCGCATGTGCTCGCCCGCCATGTTCGGGTCTCCTCCCCGCACGTTTCGTGGCTGCTGCGCAGCCAATAAACATGCAGGGAGGCTCTGACATCAGTGTAATGCCAGCAGCCATGTTGGCTGCTGGCATTACACTGGCTGGCCAGAACCCGTGATCGGGTGCTGTATAGCACCTGACCAGCGAGTTCGGCTCAGTCTTAGCCAGGGAGAGATGAGGATAGGAAGGGAAAGTCAGTGTAGGGAGAAGAAAAGCAATTGTGAAAAAAAAAAAAGACCCAAAAGTCCTTTTTAGGACTACTGTGTGTGGGGGCAGCAGTTTATTTTGTGTGGGGGGGCAGAGAAAAAACAAAAAAAAAATTCATATATTCTGTTTAGTGTGCAAAGTTGCAGATTAGAGCACATTCTGTTTAGTGTGCAAAGTTGCAGATTAGAGCACATTCTGTTCAGTGTGCAAAGTTGCAGATTAGCAGCACATTCTTTTTAGTGTGCAAAGTTGCAGATTAGAGCACATTCTGTTTAGTGTGCAAAGTTGCAGATTAGCAGCACATTCTGTTTACTGTGCAAAGTTTCAGAATAGGAAAACATTCTGTTAAGTCTTCAAACTGTAAAATATCAAAGTCACATATTCCATTCACTGTGCGTAGCCGCAGTTAAGAAGCAAATTCTGTTTACTGTGCAAAGTTTCAGAATAGGAAAACATTCTGTTAAGTCTTCAAACTGTAAAATATCAAAGTCACATATTCCATTCACTGTGCGTAGCCGCAGTTAAGAAGCAAATTCTGTTTACTGTGCAAAGTTTCAGAATAGGAAAACATTCTGTTAAGTCTTCAAACTGTAAAATATCAAAGTCACATACTCCATTCACTGTGCGTAGCCGCAGTTAAGAAGCAAATTCTGTTTACTGTGCAAAGTTTCAGAATAGGAAAACATTCTGTTAAGTCTTCAAACTGTAAAATATCAAAGTCACATATTCCATTCACTGTGCGTAGCCGCAGTTAAGAAGCACATTCTGTTTACTGTGCAAAGTTGCAGAATAGGAAAACATTCTGTTAAGTCTTCAAACTGTAAAATATCAAAGTCACATATTCCATTCACTGTGCGTAGCCGCAGTTAAGAAGCAAATTCTGTTTACTGTGCAAAGTTTCAGAATAGGAAAACATTCTGTTAAGTCTTCAAACTGTAAAATATCAAAGTCACATATTCCATTCACTGTGCGTAGCCGCAGTTAAGAAGCAAATTCTGTTTACTGTGCAAAGTTTCAGAATAGGAAAACATTCTGTTAAGTCTTCAAACTGTAAAATATCAAAGTCACATATTCCATTCACTGTGCGTAGCCGCAGTTAAGAAGCAAATTCTGTTTACTGTGCAAAGTTTCAGAATAGGAAAACATTCTGTTAAGTCTTCAAACTGTAAAATATCAAAGTCACATATTCCATTCACTGTGCGTAGCCGCAGTTAAGAAGCAAATTCTGTTTACTGTGCAAAGTTTCAGAATAGGAAAACATTCTGTTAAGTCTTCAAACTGTAAAATATCAAAGTCACATATTCCATTCACTGTGCGTAGCCGCAGTTAAGAAGCACATTCTGTTTACTGTGCAAAGTTGCAGATTTGCAGCACATATTCCGTGTAATATGAAGAAGGCGGGTAAAAAGGGACGGGGAAGTGGACGTGATCCTGATAGTTCAGGGCGCGGGTCAGGGCGCGGGTCAGGACGCGTAGAAACTGCGCCTGGTGCCAGAGCACAAGACAGAAAGACATCCACCATACCTAGCTTCATGTCTCATTTTACAGGGCGTCGCAGGACATCACTCTCGAGGTCCGACCACTGCGAACAGGTGGTCGGTTGGATGTCAGCTGATACTGCTTCCAGTCGGTTAAGCACCACCCTGTCTTCCACCAAGTCCACTCTCAGTAGCCAAGAGTCTGGTCAACATAATCCTCACTCTGATCATCCTTCCTCCCACCATAGAGGATCTGGTCAAAGAAGTGATCCCACACTGGGATATAGTGAGGAGCTCGTCTCATCACCAATCCTTAATTTGAACCTCTCTCCAAGCACGCTTGCAGAGGAACATGACATCTTGTGCCCTGATTCACAACCTCTAGACGGTACCCAATCACAAGAAGATGACAGAGGTGAACGGCATTTAAGGTCAAAGGAAGTGGATGATGATGATGATGAGACACAGTTGCCATTAAATCAACCACTATTACTGTCTCAAGACCTTGATGAGGAGGATGATATACAGTTGTCAATGACTGAGTATGTGGTGGGATCAAGACATGAGGAGGATGATCAGAGTGAGGAAGTGGAGGAGGACTTGGTGGACGATGAGGTGACTGACCCCACCTGGGAAGGTGGAGAGCCGAGCGATGACAGCAGTCCTGAGGGTGAGCCATCTGCAGCACCGCAACAGGCTGGAAGAGGCAGTGGTGTGGCTAAAGAAAGAAGGCGGACCGCACCAAACCGGCCCGCAAATGTTCCACGGAGCACCCCCTTGCGTAAATCTCCCTTGCCAAGGGGTAGGTGTTCCGCGGTATGGCGTTTTTTTAAGGAAAGTGCGGACGACAAAAGAATTGTAGTTTGCAACCTGTGCCACACCAGAATGAGCCGAGGCATGAACACTAGAAACCTCACCACCACCAGCATGATCCGACACATGGCATCCAAGCACCGTAATAAGTGGGAGGAACGCCTGGATCGCCCATCTGTGTCTGCAGGCCACACCACTGCCTCCTCTTCCCCTGTTTTCGGTGCCGGCCAATCGCCTGTCGAAGGCGCAGGCCCGCATACCTCCCGCCCTGCACCTGTACCATCTGAAGCACCATCAGCGACCACATCCACTTCCCTGTCCCAGCACAGCGTCCAAATGTCGTTACCCCAGGCATTTGAGCGCAAGCGAAAATACCCAGCCACCCACCCACAGGCCATAGCACTAACCTCACACCTTTCCAAATTACTGGCCATCGAAATGCTGCCATTTAGGATTGTGGAGACTGAGTCCTTCCGCAGCCTGATGGCAGCAGCTGTCCCTTGGTACGCGGTCCCCAGCCGCCACTACTTTTCCCGGTGTGCCATCCCCGCATTACACCACCATGTGTCCCGTAACATCACCCGTGCCCTGACCAACGCAGTTACTGGGAAGGTCCACTTAACGACTGACACATGGACAAGTGCTTGTGGCCAGGGACGCTACATTTCCCTGACGGCACACTGGGTGAATGTCGTGGAGGCTGGGAGCGACTCGGACCCTTGGATGGCACAGGTGCTACCCACGCAGAGGATTGCGGGCCCTACCTCCATCAGGGTTTCCGCCAGCACCTACGTTATTGGCTCCTCCTCCTCCGTTTCCACCTCCGAATTCTCTGCGCGCAGCGCCACTCACCCATCAGCCGGTAGCTGGAAGCAGTGTAGCACTGCAGTGGGGAAGCGTCAACAGGCCGTGCTGAAGCTGATCTGCCTTGGGGACAAACAGCACACGGCCTCAGAGCTGTTGCAGGGGATTAGTCACCAGACCGAGCAGTGGCTCTCGCCACTCAACTGCAACCAGGCATGGTTGTGTGTGATAATGGGCGTAACTTGGTGGCGGCTTTGGAGCTCGGCAAGCTCACACACGTACCATGCCTAGCGCATGTATTTAATTTAGTGGTTCAGCGATTTCTAAAAACCTACCCCAATTTGCATGATCTCTTGACCAAGGTGCGCCGCGTGTGTGCACATTTCCGTAAGTCATCTACAGCTTCAGCCGGCCTGTTGAAGCTGCAGCAGCGCTTACAATTGCCAGCTCACCAGCTGCTGTGTGACGTGAGCACGCGCTGGAACTCCACCTTCCACATGTTGTCCCGGCTTTGTGAGCAGCAGAGGGCAGTAGTGGAGTACCAGCTGTTACACGGTCGTCGCCTCTCCGTTCAACTTCCTGTAATCAGAAGTGAGGAGTGGGAATGGATGTCAGACCTCTGTGAGGTTTTACGCAATTTTGAGGAATCGACACAGATGGTGAGCGGCGATAACGCTATTATCAGTGTAACCATCCCACTTCTGTGTCTACTGAAACGCTCGCTGCTCACAATTAAAACCGACGCTTTGCATGTGGAAGAGGTGGAAATGGGGGAGGAAGAGCTTACACAAGGTGATAGCCAGAGCACCCTCACTTCGTCTTCTCAGCGACAATTGGAGGAGGCGGAGGAGGAGGAGGAGGAAGACACGGTTGCCTCCGCTATAGAGGGTAGCCATGGAACTTTAGTTCCATCTCTTCAGCGTGGGTGGGCAGAAGAGGAGGAAGAGGATGAGGAGATTGAGAGTCATCCTCCTGGTGAGGACAGCGAAATCTTGCCTGTTGGTACTCTGGCACACATGGCTGACTTTATGTTAGGCTGCCTTTCCCATGACCCACGCGTTATACGCATTTTAGACAACACGGATTACTGGGTGTTCACCCTTCTGGACCCCCGCTACAAAGAGAATTTCTCATCTCTCATTCCTCCGGTGGAGAGGACAAGCAAAATGGTGCAATACCAGAAGGTTCTTGTTGAAAAATTGCTCCAAAATTTTCCATCTGACAACACTGGCGGCAGAGTACGTGCTACCTTGGCCAACAGAGAAGGGGAGAAAAGGGGAGCACACAGCAGTTCCGACAAAGGCAGGGCAACACTCTCCAAGGCGTGGGACACCTTCATGACACCCCGCCAGCACCCTCACCCTGATGCGCAGCCTAGTGTCACAAGGAGGGAAAAGTTTTGGAAGATGGTGAAGGAGTACGTAGCAGACCGTGTCAGCGTCCTCAATGATCCCTCTGTGCCTTACAACTACTGGGTGTCCAAGCTGGACACGTGGTATGAACTGGCACTCTACGCCTTGGAGGTGCTGGCCTGCCCTGCCGCCAGCGTTCTGTCTGAGCGGGTATTTAGTGCTGCTGGTGGCATCATAACAGATAAGCGTATCCGCCTTTCCACCGAAAATGCTGATAGGTTGACACTTATAAAAATGAACAAGGCCTGGATTTCCCCTGACTTCTCCACTCCACTGGAGGAAAGCCCCGGAGGAACATAAAGTGACTTTATATATGTTATTTACAATGATGGGAATACTCTGTATTCCCATTCACCCCTTCCACCCAAAAAACGGGTATATGGTTGACTCTTAATCTTCTCATCCTCCTCCTCCTCTTCCATATGCCCTGTGATATAATTTTTATATAGGGCCAGCTCACCAGCGGGCCCTGTTTGACAATTTTTGTATAGGTCAGCTCACCAGCGGGCCTTCTCATATAATGTTTTATTGGGTCAGCTCTCTAGCGGGCCCTCTCATATAATGTTTTATAGTGTCAGCTCACTAGCGGGCCTTCGCATATAATGTTTAGGATGGTCAGCTCCGCAGCAGACCCTCACCCATAATGTTTTGGATGGTCGGCTCAGCGCACGTTTCCCTCTTAATCATGGCCCCAGTTCAGAAAAATCGAGGACATTTTTGGGAGAATTTGCCTTTGCGCACGTTTCCCTCTTAATCATGGCCTCAGTTCAGAAAAATCGAGGAAATTTTTGGGAGAATTTGCTTTTGCGCACGTTTCCCTCTTAATCATGGCCTCAGTTCAGAAAAATCAAGGAAATTTTTGGGAGAATTTGCCTCTGCGCACGTTTCCCTCTTAATCATGGCCTCAGTTCAGAAAAATCAAGGAAATTTTTGGGAGAATTTGCCTCTGCGCACGTTTCCCTCTTAATCATGGCCTCAGTTCAGAAAAATCAAGGCAATTTTTGGGAGAATTTGCCTCTGCGCACGTTTCCCTCTTAATCATGGCCTCAGTTCAGAAAAATCGAGGAAATTTTTGGGAGAATTTGCAGATGATATACAAGTAAATATACAGCAAATACTGTTTGGTAACAATTTTTCGCCTAAAGTCGTTTTTATCTGCCTTTTTGTGTGTTTTACGGTCAGTCTGTAAAAATGGCGTACTACGGGCGAAAGATCGTTCCCAGCAGCGATGTTGGAGTCCAAGATGCATCCAGACATCCTCCCTATGCTGTCCCTGAACCATTTCTGTGGTGTTTCCATCATTTTCTGCCCTTTTCCTATGGACCAGGCACCCTCCCCTCATCAGAGCAGGGGGTGCCTGGTGTAATGCTCGAGTCCTCCCATTGACTTCAATGGGGCTCGGGTGCTCGGCCGAGCACTCGAGCCTCCGGGGGTGCTCGGTCAGAGCACCCGAACACCCGAGCATTGGGGTGCTCGCTCATCACTACTAAAAAGGCCACCAATGTCTCTTCCACCCCAGCTTCTCCAGCCTCATCATCACCACCACCTCTAGTCCCTACATATTCCTGCTGCTCTATTACAGACATTTCACTGATGGTTGGAGGAGGTGAAGAGCAATGTGACAGAGGGTCCCCCAATGTCACACTTGCCTTTTCTTGGTGACGTGAAGAAGGCAGACTGGCAGCAGCAGTAGTAGTAGGCACAAGCAGCTGATCTGTGCTCCTGGTGGTGGAATTATTATTTCTGCTCCTGCTATCCAACAACAGTTCTGGTCTCTTTGGGATAGTGTTCCTCTTGGACACAGTAGTCAAGGGAAGGGGACTACCAGGGTCAGAGGAATAGTGTGGGCTCCTTTGACTGCTAGTCTGGATGCTCTCAAATGCTTCCCCTACTACTAGTCCCACCTTCTGCTTCACCATTACTACTACCACATCAAGTTCAGCCCCAGAGTCTTCCTCCTCACAGTCAATATAAATATGAGGATATTGATTACCTCCTCATTCACACCTAACACTGACAAACTGCTGGACCTGCTTAGTAGTAGTAGTACTAGCACTGGCAGTACTGCCTGGGGGTGGCAAGTGTGACTTAGGATCCCCTGCTGTCACACTTGGCACCATCTTCTCCATTATCCCCCTTCTGAGTATTACAAGACACAGAAGCAGCAGCTTCAGCACTGGCAGCAGCTTCAGCTCTGGCAGCAGGGGCAGCACGTCTGACAGCAGGCACAGTGTTGGTGGTGGCAGATTCAACAATGGCAGCAGGCACAGCAGTGGTAGAAGCAGGGGCAGTATGCCTGACAGCAGGCTCAGTACTGGTGGCAGTAGGTTCAGCACTGACAGCAGCCACAGCACTGGTGGCAGCAGGGGCAGCACTGGCAGCAGGCACAGCAATGGTGGTAGCAGGGGCAGCACATTTGACAGCAGGCACAGCACTAGTGGCAGCAGGGGCAGCATGTCTGAAAACTGACATAGTAATGGTGATAGCAGTAGCAGGGGCAGCACGTCTGATAGCAGCCGCAGGCACAGCACTAGTGGAATAGGGGCAGCACATATGGCAGTAGGTACAGCAATGGTGGTTCTGTAGTGCTCTCTTCCTCATCCTCCTCAGACTCAGTAGACAGATAAGGGTCCTTCCAATTCCTCCTTTCACTATTTTTAAACTTTCTCATAGTGATAGCAGTCACTATGAGCCTCTACTGCCTCAAGTTTTCAAAAAGATCACTGCAGAACAGCACAGAACATCTACCTCCCTCTGTAGCTGTTTCTATTGTGTTCCACTTCCTGGAATACATCACATTTTTATAGTGAAAAGGAGAAAACCAAGGGTGGAAACTTTCTAGCCATTGTAAAAATGGCGAAGAATTTTGTCCAATGGGAAGAAAATTGAAGCTGATTTTGAAGCTGATTTTCCTGTGAAAAAGCAGACAAATCATGGTTTTCGAGGGATTTCTCGCGGGAACATGGTGAGAGCTTTTGCCCACCCCTATCTATTATTTTATACTAGTAGGTGTCAAGGGTGATGTACCTCCAACTACAATAGTAGAGGCATTCATCACAACTAGAGTTTGGCTGTTGATGACCAGTGTTTCTGATTACATAGCAATAGTGTGTGGCTGGATGGGGTTGGAGTTTGAAGAGGGGATGATGCTGATGACGACTGACAGGATGATTGTTGATTTTTAGGCATCTTTTCTTGGCCAGATAATTTCTAATTGATTTTTCATACAGGCATACTGCTCCTTTTCAGTGATAGGAGATTAAGCCTTTACCTTTCAGCTAATTTTATGACCATGTCATGATCTCTATCACTCTTAACTACATATTTATCTGATGATGGGAAGGATGCTGGAGGGATATATTCTAGATCAACATTATTATGATCAATAATTGGGTTATTGTCAGCCTGCCGCTTCCTCCCCACTACTTTTACATTCCTATAGGCTTTTTGAAGTCTCAAACAACTTCTTTTCAGGTTTATTCTAATATGGATTTTCAGAACATTTGTTACTAGTTTCCTGACAGGCAATTCTTTGTTTCACTGTCAGAGGCAACAGTTGGTTGATCTGTTTTACCCTCCTCCATTATATCATCAACATTAGAATGGATCATCATAATTTATTGCACACACTGCAGTAGCCATGGCTGCAGACAGTTTTGGACTACCACTTCACTAACATGTATCTACAATGGTCCTACTCCTTTCCCTCTCCCCCTACCCCTAGTTCATTTTCTGTGTATTTTAATGGTAAACTATACAACATACCTGTTTGTGTGTTATGTCTTACCCTTTACACAATGCTGTGTGATATAAGTCTCTGTTTCTACTGTCTGTCATGGTCAGCCTCACTCACACCTTATGTTAGGGTCCCTGTGTCTGTCTCCTATAAGTGAAACTACATACTAAAATATAGTAACATAGTTGATGAGGCTGAAAAAAGACATGTGGCCATCAAGTCCAGCCCAAAATACCCCTGTTGATCCAGAGAAATGCAAAAAAAGTCCTGGAGCAATTTCTAATTTAGCCCCAAGTGGGTAAAAAAAATTCCTTCCTAACTCCAAATGACAGTCATATATTTCTCAGGCTCAACATCCTATCTGCTTTGAAGACATCTGTCATAGTTTTCAATATTTTTCTGTGCTAGATAGACATCCATTGCTTTTTTGAAAGCAGTTGCATTATCTACAAGTACAACATGCTGAGGCAAAGAATTCCATAGCTTAACTGCCCTTACTATAAAGAATCTCTGCCTTTGTTTTAGTCGAAAGCACCTTTCCTTAAGTCTTAAGGGATGACCTCTTGTTCTTAGCTCAGCTCTTTGTGTAAATAATTAATTGGCTAGTTCTTTGTATTGACCTTGAATGTATTTGTAAATGGTAATCATGTCACCCCTTAGAAGTCTCTTCTCTAATGTAAACAAACCCAGTCTGGCTAGTCTCTCTTTATAACTCAGATCCTTCAATCCCTTTATCAGTTTTGTTGCATGTCTCTGCACCTTTTCCAGTTCAACAATGTCTTTTTTAAGAACTCCATATTATAGACGAGGCCTAACCAAGGATTTATACAGAGGTAGGATAATATTATCATCCCTTGCATCTACACCTCTTTTTATGCAGGCTAGTACCCTATTTGCTCTTGCAGCAGCTGAGTGACTCTGCACACTGCTGTGAAGTCTATCATCTATCAGCACTCCTAAATCTTTCTCTAATAAGGATTTCCCAAGTTGTTTCCCATTTAGGATATATGTAGCACATTTGTTTCTACAGCCCAAATGCATAACCTTACATTTATCTACATTAAATGTCCTCTTCCACTTTACTGCCCATTCACTAAGTTTATCTAAATCCTTATGCAGAGAAAAAAACATCCAGCTCTGTATGTATTTCCTTACATAACTTAGTGTCAACAGCAAAGATTGAGATGCTACTTTCAATTCCCACTTCTAGATCATTAATAAACAAATTAAAAAACATTGGGCCCAGGACTGAACCCTGTGGCATCCCACTTATAATTTTAGACCAATTTGAAAAGGTTCCATTTACAACAACTCTTTGCCATCTATCGTTTAACCAGTTCTCAATCCAGGTACAGATAGCACCGCCCAAACCGAAGCCTTTTAATTTATGCAATAACCTGTTGTGAGGCACTGTATCAAAGGTTTTTGCAAAATCCAAGTATATTACATTTACAGCAATTCCCCTGTGCAAATTACTACTTACTCTGTCATAAAATGCAAGTAAATTATTCTGACATGATCTGTTCTTCATGAAACCATGCTGATTTCTACAAATAATATTGTTTGTCTTCACATAGTTCTGAATATTGTCAGTTAGTAACCCTTCTAGTATCTTACCCACTATGGAAGTCAAGCTCACAGGTCTATCTTGCTCCCTTTTTAAACAATGGAACTACATCAGCTTTCCTCCAATCACAAGGTACTATGCCTGATGAAAGTAAGTCAGTAAATATTAAGTATAATGATCTTGCTATTACTGAACTAAGTTCCTTAAGAACCCTTGGGTGTATACCATAAGGTCCAGGTGCTTTATTCACCATAATCCTCTCCAGCCTCTTTTGGACTTTGTCCTCAGTAAGCGAAGCAAATAATGGAGGAAATTCCATTGTTGTGTCTGTTTTCCCATAGCTGTCATTGCTGGAAACAGAGAGAGGTACCTCAGTGCTAAGTTAAACTACACGCTCTATAGTATAAGGGATTCCTTAAAGCAGCCTTTAGCCAGACTGCTATCACAGAAAGAATGCAATATACATGTGAAAAAGGGGTGGTTTGCTAATGGCGCCTCAGGAGTCACCTTGTCTATCACATAGTTGTGTACTAGTGTGTAATAGAAGATGTACTTAGTATCACTTTAGATGTTAGTATTCAATATGATACACAGCTATAGTATTGGCATATAAATAAACTGTACACTTTAAAGTAATGCACACTAGTTGTCTACTGGTGTGTAATCGAAGATGTACTCAGTATCACTTTAAATGTCAGTATTCAATATGTTACACAGTCATAATATTGGCATATAAATAAACTATACAAACGAACATAATTATTTGGAAAGAAATCTGTCCTTATGTATGTCTTCAGGGACACTTTCTTATCATTATCTCTACCTTGTTGCTGACAATTAGAGTCCATTTTTTGCAATGAACTGAATGAGCAAAAAGGTCATGGTGACGGTCTCAGTCAATACTGATGTTTTCTGACATGATTTTGGTTCCTCGTCTTCACACATAAAAATAAGGAATGGTTTTATATCAATATATAGTATAGATACTGGGAAAACAAAGATAATATCCACTCTCATGTAAGCAAGCAGGGTTCGGTTCTCCTTGTTCTCCTCCATTGTATCTCCTCGTCTGTTTTCCTCTGTCTGATCTCCTTTGTCGTGTATCCACTCGCACTGTTTTCAGCGGGTCTCTTAGTTGCTCCATTTGTAGTCCAAGTGCTTCTTAGTGGTTGTAGTAAATGATGGGATATTCAAGTAGTAATCCAAAATATTCTTTATTATTGACATTGTCTATATAATACACAGCACAATATGTACAAAATTAAGTGATATTGTCCCACAAATTGCCTGTTCTTATGTCTGGAACAGACAGCCTGTGTCCAGTCAGATGTAAAATCACTTCAGAAAACATCAGTACTGACTGAGTCCGTGACCATCACCTTTTTGCTCATTCAGTTAATTGCAAAAATGGACTCTAATTGTCAGCAACAAGGAACAGATAACGATAAGAAAGTATCCCTGAAGACATACAGGACAGATTTATTTCCAAACAATTATGTTTGCTTTATTTTAAAGAGTATAGTTTATTTATTTGCCAATACTATGACTGTATAACATATTGAATACTAACATCTAAAGTGATACTAAGTACATCTTCGATTAGACACTAGTACACAATTAGTGTGCATTACTTTAAAGTGTACAGTTTATTTATATGCCAATACTATAACTAGGGGTGGGCAAAAAGTGTGAAAAATTTCCTGCATGACTTTTAGCGAAAATGTGCAAATTTTTCGATTTTCCCGTGAAAAATTTTGCCTTTCTGCCTATGCAAAAATTTCCTCCTTTTCACCTATTTTAACAAATTTTCAGCCTATGTTAACACATTTTTCGCCTATATTTCCTATAAGTACTACATTTCGCACTGTAATATTACTTTTTCTTAGGACTGAAGTTGAGAAATAAGTGGATGAAAGTCAAAGTTGTGAGTCCTACAACAACATATGGCTTGAAAAATGTGTTAACATGCAGAATACATTTGTCCTTTGCCCACAACACTAACTTCCTTCGTAAATTACACTGGCACATATTCATGATGATCCTACAATGTGGCAGATGTGTACTGTAGTGGTGGTAGTGGGGGATTGGCTGGTATGGTTGTGATTTGTGCATGTATATATTTTTTACTATTGTCATTTTTGCATCAAATCTTTATCCTGCTTCTCAAATTAGTGACACACATTACTTGTCGCTCATAGCAGTGGTCCCAAGTGGGGTAGATGGTGGCAACCCTTCTTCACATCCCTCTTCCTCCTCCTCATCTGTGCTGCTGTTAATATATTTGTCTGTCATGTGTGGTTTCTGCTACTACTACTACTACTGGAGCTGAATGTTAATGTAATTCTACTGCTACTGCTGATAGGTATCAAAGGTGCAGCACTTACAGCAGCAGCACCAGAGGTACTCATCATGTCTATCACTGTGGATGTCAACCTGTGTTGCTGTTGTTGGGTACTCAAAACAGGCGTATGTGGCTGCCTGGGACTTGGACTTTGAAGAGGTGATGATGCCGATGATGACTGAAAGGGTGACTGTGTGCTTTTTGACATCTGTACCTGTCCAGGGTCAGACTTTCCAATGGCTTTCTCAAACACTTTTTACACAGGCACAGTGCTCCTTAAAATTGGTGGAAGATACAACTTTTGACTTTCTGCTAACGTTATAGCCCTGTCATCATCCTCACTCTCAACTTCATCTGTATCTGAACAAGAGAAGGATGCTTGAGGGATATATTCTAGATCTGCATAATCATCAATCTTCATTAGGTCATCCTCAGCAGCATCAGCATCACCTGACAGTTCATGCTCACTACTACCCTTATATTCCTCTAGGCTTTTAGAGGTCTCAAATATTTTTTTTTTTACTTTTACTGTAACAAAATTCACTACTACATTGAGGACAGATGTTTTGTTGCTTGGTTTTCTCACTGTCTGTTGCAGCAGACAGTTCAGCTGCTACACTTTCCTCTATTATGCTATTGTCAGCATCATCAACACTTGAATGTGACTTATTGTCATCTTCAGTGTTCTTCTTATACGGTTCTTTATTTCTACTCACACTGGTGGTGCTGGAAATAGTTTTGCTGGGACCTTGACAAACTGCATCCTCCCTTGGAGTAGAGGGATCATCATTGATTGCACATGCTGCAGCAACCATTGCTGCAGTCAGTTTTTGAACTACTACTTTACTCTCACGTCCCTGCACTACTCCACCCCACCCTTTCCCCTTGTGAGTTTGCTGGACATTACACAACTATACTGTCAGACAGCTGTCTGTTACTGTCACCTAAGATATTTAGTTATTTATTATTTTTTATTTATTTATTTATTTATTTATTTATTATTTATAAAAATAATCCTGTTGTCTTATCACAGTCTGTCCAAAAAAATTATAACTGAAAACATAATCAACAGCTTCTTTCCCTAGACTTCCCCACCCAGCACAGAGACAAGATCAGCAAGCAAATAGGTCCCTAGCTGCCTGTGTCTTGCCAGTCAGTCACATGGAATTTTGGAGTATTTGGGGGTCAACCTCCTTCCTTGCTTCTTATCCCCTAGAGTGCTCCCAGACTCCCCTAATACAGAGAACAAATGTCCTACCTAAATGGCTCCCTCAACTAAGCTTCAATTCCCCTTTATTTGCCTTTCTCCTCTAGCTCAAAAACATGCTTCTCTCTCCTCTCACAAACACAGAATGGCTGCTGTGAGAGCCTGACAGCCTTTTATATGGCTGTAGAAAACTTTTGTGGTGGAGAAATATTTTTCTTCACATTGATTTCAATGGGCAGAAAAGGCAGCAAAAAGAGGAAAAACTGCACTTTTTGTGGGAAATCATTCGCCAAGTGGAAAGTGCCATTATTCACCGATTTCGGTTTGAGGTGAAAATTTTCGCCCATCCCTAACTATAACTGTGTATCATGTTGAATACTAACATCTAAAGTGATACTAAGTACATCTTCTGTTACACACTAGTACACAACTAGGTGATAGACAAGGTGACTCCTGAGGTGCCATTAGCAAAAACCCCCCTTTTTCACTTGTATAGCCCGTCATTGCTGTTTCCTTTGTATATATTGAAGCAAAGAATGTATTTAGGGTGTCAGCCATAGCCTTATCCTCACTAATCAATTCACCTCTCTCAGTCCTAAGAGGACCAATATCAACCTTAACTTTTTTGTTATTAATATACTTGTAGAATTGTTTAGGGTTTTTCTTGTTCTCATTAGCAATATTTCTCTCATTTTCAATTTCAGCTAGCTTAATTTCTTGATTGTAGATTTTATAACATTCTTTATATTTTTTAAATGATGCATCTGACAACACTTTAAAAGCCTGTTTTTTTTCTCATTTCTCTGCAAACCTCATTATTAAGCCACATTGGTTTCGCTTTACTCCTCTTGTGCTTATTTCCCGATGGTATATATTGACGTGTATATTTATCTAAGAGCATTTTAAATACATTTCATGATTCTTGTGCATTTTTATCTTTGAAAATTACACCCCACTGAATATCCTTTAACGCTTCTTTTAACTTTGTAAAATTAGCCTTTTTAAAATTGAATGTTTTAGTTAAACCCTTGCTATTGGTTTTCTCATAACAAATTTCAAAGGATACCATATTGTGGTCACTGCTACCCAAATATTCCCTTAATTGTACATTGTTTATCATGTTGGAATTGGTTGAGAGCAGTTGTTTAATCACCAAACATTAGGAAATGTGCTCTCTTTTTTTTTTTTTTTTTTTTTTAAACTTACTTCTTACGATATTAAACTTAAAAGTTATCCACTTCCACGGATCTCAGGACTTCCCAGCAGTCTGTCATTCTCCTCCCAGCTGCCCCCGGGAGTGCGTTCACGCTTCACTTCGGTGTGGTGTGAACGGCTCCTAGCGGTACAGGAAGTGGCGATTAGCATTATACTGAGGTTGAAACCTCAGTATAATGCTAATTGCCGCTTCCTGTAACACTGGATCCCTAAGCTTCATGGTGTTTGGTTAGAGTTGTGCCATATGTTTTATGTGAGTGCAGATGTGCCCATTATTCCAGGCCTTCCCTTATTTCCTACACATACTCTACACATTGCAGTTGCTGATGAGAGGCACACTTCCTTCTCTCAAAATTATAATCCGACAACACTCCCATGATTTTGGAGGAGGGGAAGGAGGAGAAGCTTTATTGGCCAACTTCTTTTATCCACATATACCTGAAGTGGTGGGAGCTAGTCGTGGTGCTGCTACTGCCTCAGGTACATCACTGGAGCTATTATTGGAAAGTGGAACCATGATCATCCATCACCCATAACACTGCTGTTGTTGATCACATTCCCTTGGAACTGCCTAATTATCCTGCTGCTTAAATAACTCAGCAGCAGCATCAAGAACAGCAGTCATAAATGCCACAATGACACCAGAGCATTTGCCAGTGGCCAATGGCCACCATAACATGACCTGCTGGCCATAGGCCAGTAGGGCATTTTTTTCTCTTTGAATATAAACCAGAGGCCTAAAAAAACTATTTTGGGGGGCTTGTTTCTAACAAGCCTAAGTCCTACAAATCACAGATTTCTTATGGCTTGTGAGTATGATGCTACCAAGTCCAATTGATAGAAATGATCTCTGATTCTTCAGGGCTTCGTTTTGATGCTATCAAGCCTAATTGATAACAATGATCTCTGAAAAAGTCTAAGTCCTACAAATAAATGTTTTGTCAGGGATTGGGCCTAAAAGGTCTAAGCCCAACAAATCAATGTTTCCTCAGAGCTTGTGCCTAACAAGTCTAAGTACTGCAAATTAATATTTCCTCAGGGCTTGAGTTTCTAGCAACAAGTCTAAGTCCTACAAATCATCCTCTACAAAATACTCTATTCCATCAAGTATCAGTCTGCCCCAATTATACCTTATGTCAGGATGTCCCTGACAGGTTACTTACCAATTTCTTATTTTCTTTTTTAAATTTTATTTCTTTTTTTATTAACTGTCCCCCCAATACCAGTCAACAAACCCTCCCAAACAAATTCCCTCCACAAACACAGGCACCCTCCCTAGAGCCGTTTTATACCATGTCTTTTTTTTTTCTTTACTTTTATTACCGTTCTCCCCAATCTCAGTTAACAAACCCCCCCAAACAAAATTTCTGTTCAACTGATTGTTTCCCTACACTTGACCAACACAGGCACCCTCAGACCCCTTTTATACTATGACTGTGGGAAATAAAATAAAATTTGCTATGTGTTGTATGTAATTTCTATGTTCCCACTTATTTCAATGCAATGACCTAGGTGAAAATGTTCACAGGAATTTTTTGAGTAAAATTATTTGCCAAGTTGGAAGTTGATTTGAGGTGATAATTTAAACTCAACCCTACCTGTGAGGCTGAACAAATGAGGAAAGTATCACCTATCTAAAAACTTATTATTACCAGAGAGCAGAGATTAGGTGTAAGTAGACTGAGTTTTAGGTATGAGTAGGCATAGTCAGGTATAGAAGAGGTCTTAATACCTAGGAGCAGAGATTATTTGTAGTCAAGCTGAACAGGAGTAGCAATCAGAAGTGAACTGCAGGTGTAGTCAAACAGAGCAGAGCTTTTATTACCAAGGAATAGAGAAGAGTGGCAGCCAGGATCAAGCCAAAGTCAGTGCACAGAAGACAATCAGGAGTACATGGAAAATAAATCTAGATCACTGAAATAAGCCTTAATGATCTGGCAAATAGGAACATATATAGGATTTTCTTACATATGTGCACCATGAAGGAGAATGTAATGATCAAGGTAAAAATATAAAGTTTAGAGACCACACTGATGTGAGGCTAGAAGAACTGATTGCAGATGGAGAGACTTGACTTATGGATCTTTCTGGAATGTTGTAAATAGAAATGTAAGCTACTTAAATTACAATCAATAGGTGAAGACAAGCATTATCTAAATGTAAATAGGACTATGATGGAATCACTTGCAGATTATTATACTTTATTGATTTATACATATCAGGATAAAAACAGAAGTGTGGGAGTAGAGTGACAATGCATTAACAGATTTGCCACTAGGAACAGAAGGCAGTTGCATGTGGTACCTTACTTACAGCACTTCTGTCTTGTATTATGGTGACACCTACTTATTTTGGCCATACACACCATATGGAGTGATGGATTTACAAGCATGACATTTACAACCAAATTACAGTCTTTCCTTTCTGAAATTTCCTTTATATTGCATAGGTTAGGTGCAGCTTAGGTAAGCTGCTGTCTGCACATTTACTACTTAAATATAAAATAGTAATTGTAGTAGTAGAAGTACTGCTGGGCTACTTTCACTTGATATAGTGGCCATTCACATGAATCTAGGACAGTTTTGTCATAATAAAAGCTTCTATGCCCTTTTTTATGGAGGATAGTACCCTATTTGCTCATGCAGCAGCTGAGGGAAACTGCACACTGCCTATCAATACACCTACATTTTTCTCTTATGAGGATTCCCCAAGTAGTTTCCCATTTAAAGGGATTTAAATGTTGTAAAACAACTAGATCTCAGAGTCTTCTTTATAATATAAGAAACACATTGAGCTATTTCAAAGCACTTACATTTCTGGAGTTCATAACATATTCACTGTAGATGGATCCCCCACCCGGCCCTTCTAACCCCCTCCCACTGAATCTCTAATCATGTCATGCAACACTCCAGGCGCAGCAAGGGAAAAACTTCAGTAAGTATAAGGAAAACCCTGCCCCCTTGAAGAAGAAGGGCAGGATTTTCCTTTGCTTACTGAAGTTTGTCCCTCACCGCATCCGCCTGGACCTTCATGAGCTGCAGCAGTGATGTGGCCAAAACTACAGAAAGTAAGTGCTTTGAAATAGCTCAATGTGTTTCTTATATTATAAAGAAGACTCGACGATCTAGTTGTTTTACAACATTACAGTTCCTTTAATGTATGTGTAGCATGTTTGTTTCTACAGATCAAATACATAGTCTTTCCTTTATCTACATTAAATGTCATCTGCCGATTTTTTGCCTATTCACTCAGTTTGTTTAAATCTTTCTGCAGAGAAAAAACATCCAGCTCTATATGTATTTACTTATGCAGCTTAGAATCATCAGCAAAGATTGAAGCCAAAAGATGTGAGTGGTTCTGAGGATGAACAAAAGCAATGTTGCCTGTTCTATGGCAAGCTCTCTCCTGCCATTACAAAGGTGAAATTTCCACATACAGTACATATTATCAGTACGTCCATCCTCCTATGCACAACAGATGCAAACACTTTCCCTCTCTCTCAGGCCCATAACAGTATCAGTGCCACCTACTTCTTTACACACACACTGCCCTTTCAACTTTGTACACACACACGAAATCCTGTCTCACCTCCCTCCCTCTCTCTATCTCAGCCCTGTAATATAGTTGACTTTATATTAACTCTATGAGTGCCAGAGCAGAGTGTAATGCATTGCAAAGCAATGTGCTGCACCCTTCTACTATTCACAGGGCTAATAAAATTTTCGCAGCACTATCTGCTCTGCACATTTCACAGCTCCCTCTGCCCCCACCCACTGGTCACTGATCCTTCCCTCTCTCTACTGACAGCCTCTATGCACTAAATTAGAAGGAGTGGGAGGGGCCTCTATGTATATCTGCTGCGAGTGTTAGTGTATGCATGACTATGTATGTATATGTGTATCTTTCACTGACATTACACAGGCAACACTGTGATTCATTTACTATTATATATATATATATATATATATATATATATATATATATACAAATAGACAATGCTTTGCACTCATGGACTCAAAGTAAATACATGTAATCCATATAGTGCTATATGGATTAAAATGTATTTACTTTCAGTCCATGAGTGCATAGCATCGTCTATTTGTATATTACATATTTATTTATTGCACCCGGCACCTAGTAGTAATTTACTTGAAGTGTGAGTGCCAATCATTTGATTGTTTTATATATATATATATATATATATATATATATAGATAGATAGATATAGATATATATGAGATAGATAGATAGATAGTGATGAGAAAGAAGAAATAAGCAGAAAATAGCCTGTTTCACCTCCCCCAGGAATCCCTATGGGAAGGCTTTCTGCCATCACCTTCCAGTAATGATGGTCTGAGTGTGAATGTGTTGCTTGCTCATAAGTGGTTATGTGTGTGTGTGTGTGTGTTTGTGCACACATGTATGAGTGATGATGTTTCCGATATGATAATGATGGTTATGTGTGTGTGTGTGTGTGTGTGTGTGTGTGTGTGAATGCAGGAAGGTGATTTGAATGGATTTTACCTTACAGCATAGAAACTTGCAGATTACAGCCTACCTTTACCTTCCAGAAGGAACTTCTGCCAAAAAGAGAAAATCTCTCTTATTCCATTGATATTCCTGGGGGAAAGGGATTTAAAATGTTTGCACATATTTAGGGGTTAGCAACACATAATGTTGAAATTAGTTACAACCCTCATATAACCATGGAGTGTTATGTTGTGCATGGTTGTTGAGTGATTCGAGTGCTGGTGACATATTTCATTGAACTCCCTGTGGATTTGAGGGTATCGCTATGACATCACTATTGACATTGATGGGCACAAGTTACAAACAGAACCAAGCAGTGCTGTAGTGCTAACTGGAGTCATAATTCAGGTTATTTTTTAACATTTCTGTTTGTTTCTTGGTAGAATTAAATATTCGGTTTGTTATTCACAGTATTAGCTTGTAGGGATAATGATCTAGGTTACCTTCAAAGAAAAAAATAAGATTGTACATTGAAACCATGAAACATGACAGGGAAACCTGGAGAAAATTTCAGAAACATTCTGTCGCCAATAAAAAGATTGTGGAAAATTGCTGAAGAGAAGTGTAAGAGCACTTCCTATATGTCACTAACTTTGAATTGGTCTGTTTGGGGGTGGGGTAAGGTTAGAAATTATTGAACGTATGTAAACTTAGTTTCCAGGAAACTGAACCGGTAAACTAGATGGTGTGGCTCACAAACATTGCAAGGAGAAGCTCAAGACTTAGCAGTGGTTCCTGACAGCTATACACAGAATGCTACTAGATTACCACATCTTACAGGAAGCCATGACATTATTTGAAGAATTACAGCATCAAGTACATGGCCTACTGAGGTCAAAGACCAAAAGTGACTGGAAAGATCTAAACCAGGCAATTATAGACCTGTGAACGTGACTTATTTTAATGGGTAAGATATTAGAAGGCTTGATAGTATTCAGGACTGTTTGATCCCAAAGAACAGTATTACTAAGAATAAGCATGGTTTTATGAAGACTAGATTATGTCAAACTAATTTATTTGCATTCTATGAAAAGATAAGTGGACAAGAGTAGGTCTATTGATGTAGTATGCTTGCATTTTTCAAAAGCCTATAATACTGTAACTCACAGAAGATTTCTATGTAATTTAAAGGCTTTGACTTGGGAGGTGATATCTGCACATGGATACTAAACTGGTTAAACTAAAGAACTCAGATATTTCTTGCAAATAGAACCTTTTCAAGTTTGCCTAAAGTTTTAAATGTAGTACTTCAGGGTTCTGTCCTGTGCCAAATTCTTGTTAATTTGCTTATTAATGATCTTAAATTGTGTATTGAAAGTAGTATATCAATTTTTGCAGAGATACTGAACAGTACAAGGCAATACATACAGAGCAGGATGTTTTTTTTTCCTCTGCAGAAAGATTTGGATAAACTGAACGAATGAGCAGAGAAGTGGCAGATGAGGTTTAGTATCAACACATTTAAGGATGGTTTCAGAAAAAAAGTGTGCTACATACACATTAAATGGGAAACTACGTGGGAAATTCTTGATAGAAAATTATTTAGGGGTACTGATAAACAATAGATGTTACAACAGCATGCAGTGTCACTCAGCTGCTTCTAGAGCCAATAGGGTACAATCATAAACAAAAGGGATATAGATGCATGGGATGGAAATATAATTCAAGCTCTTTATATATCCTTGTAAAGCTTCATCGAGAATATGCAGTGAAGTTTTGAGGGACATTTATTAAAAAAATATTGAACTGAAAAAACTACAGAGATGTGCAACAAAATTGATAAAGGAACTGGAAGATTTTAGTTATAAACAGAAATTAGTCAAATTGGGCTTGATTACATTAGAAACGTGGCATTTAAGGGGGATATGATTACTATTTGCAAATAAATTAGAGGTCAATATAAAGAACTTTTGGAGAACTATACACTAAAAAAAATCTGAGAAAAAATATGTAGCCATCCATTATGACTACAGGTAAGGTTCTTTCAACTACAATAAATACATGTTTTTTCAGTAATAGCAATAAGGTTCTAGAATTCTTTGCCTCAGGAGGCTGTGTTAGGAGAATTGGATGCTTTTCTAGCTCAGAACAATATTGAGAATTATAATAGTTTTAATTCAGCTAGTATGTTGATCCAGGGAGATACCCTACTGTCTTTTGGATACAGGAATACTTTTTTAACCACGTGGGGCTTAACTGGAAATGGCTTCAGTAGGAGTGTTTCCTTTCTCTTTATCAACAAGGGTAATATGGCAAAGGTTGAGCTTCATGGATGCATGTTTTTTTCAGCCTCATCTACATTTTTCCTACGTTATTATGTAAATAAGAAGCAAGAGTAGATATTTATATATCTCTAAACATAACAAGCTCACATGATTGTCTCATTGTTACTAACTATTTCTCTTTGTTGCTTCCTGTATATGCTTCCTTCTTCTCGAAAAACTCCTTGAAGAGTGGAAACAAGATTAAACTTTCTACTGCCAGCACCTCGGCGGCCAATAAGAAAATAAATAAATGGGTTTATACTGCTGTTTACTGAACTAAACATTGATATGATGTCTGAAATTGGAAAGGGCGGAATAATTTGGTGCTTATACCATACCAACAATAAAATTCTCATAGGCATACCAAATACTAGAAAGAAAGTAACAGTCACTGTGATCACAAGGTACAGCTTTGGAGGCTGCCGCTGCTGAGAACTAGTCCATATCTTGATCAGAAGAACAACACTTGACACAATCATGAATGGAGTGAAAAGTGCAAAACTTAGACAGCAAATAATCACAAAGACAACCTTGCATTCACTATCAGGAAAATAGTTTTTTTCAATGCTATATGATTGGCTATGACAAGAGATATACTCAATTACAGTCATTATACAAGAAAAGATCCATATTATGCCACAGACAATAGAGGACATATGCTTGGGTCTGTTGCAATGATACCAGATAGGGAAAAGGACAGCAATACATCTTTCAACACTAATAGTTGTAAGGAGAGATAGGCTTGTGTTGTATCCAAGGAGGCAAGAAAGTGTCAATGATTCTATCACATTACCAATATGGAGATTATCAAGGCTGACTTCATAAGGAGGTTGCACAGATACGAAAGTAGTAATCATGTGCAAAACAGATAGTAACAGAAGAAAAACAGTATCAGCCACTGCAAGGTTAAAAATATAGACGGTAGAGGAGTTCTTTTTGATCTTAGTAGATAGAAACCAGATAACAAGACTGTTACCAATGATACCAAACAGTGATACTAATATAGTTATAGGTGAGAAAAAGATACTGTAGACTGGCCCACTTAAATTAGTCCTGTTATTTAAATGCATTGGGTCTGTTGAAGAATAGAGAGTCATGTTCTCAGTCTCCATTTAACAAATAGAGAAACAAGAAATTGAATTAAAGCATAGTAACTGTTGTTGAATAAAGAATACATCCACAATAATGCATGAATTAGATATTAGGGATAGTTTACAAAATCTGATAATATTTATAAAATAATACAATATTAAACAACATTATTCTATATAAATATTGGAACTACAAGTGCACTGAATTACAGTTTTTTATAATACAAAACTTTTCCCCATTAATATCAGTTTTACAACTGATTCTTTTCCAAGAGGTGGAGTTCTTTTGCTGTGTCTTCCAGAGTCTTTTTCATAATTGTGTTTCAGTTTCTGAAAATAAAAAATATTTTAATGATTACAGTTTGTATCCCAACACAGAATTTTTAAAAAGCATGAAACATTTAAAGCTGAATACATTTCATCTCACTTACTTATAATACGTCATCACTTTGTTGCAATAACGTTTCAACTCTATTGTTATTTCTTACGGAAAATTAGTGTATATTCACTCAGCAGTCAGCATCAAAGAACCTAGGATCTAAGAAACAGTTGTAGGAAATCTATTCAGAGTACTTTGCAATGTGTTAGGTATACTACTAAAACTCAAACTAATACAAAGACAATAAATAAAAAAAAGTGATAACCCCGTTGCAACATTACTCAAACATAATCATTAATGCTCTTCTAGACAAGTGACAGGACATTCACAGCCGCTTGATAAAGTTCTGTCATCAAATAGGTTCACTCACCTTTTTCTGGTATTCCATCATTGAGTATGTCTTCCGGCCAGCCCACATGGGTCAGACATTCATTGGAGGCTGTGATCAGCATGGAGCCTCCAACTCAGCTCATATGGAAGGAATGCATGTGACCTAATAGACTATCAGGCAGACTTTGCTTATTGCAACTATATTGTTCCTGAAGGGTCACCATAACATGCTGCATACTTCACTTTGGTGAGATTACACAAAACCTTAGTCACCTATGTGAAAAGAACCATAGTCTAGCTTGTTACCTTTCTCCATGGGCTGCAGATAGAAAACTGGATCACTGTTTTGGTGTCATCCATATGAAGGGTCTTTAGATGGGACAAACCCTTAATGGGGACACAAATAGCAAAACATATTATTGATGATAAAACCAAAATGAGCTAAAAAAGGTGACTAAAATTATAGCGCTCGCTATTTGTTGAAGCGCTCTTATAGTTTCTAGTATTCATTCATTCCCCAATAGTGGTTATTTATAAATGGTCGTCTCTAACCTAGGAGGAATGTAATTTGGGGCTTATCCAGCTTGCCACTACAATGAATCAATTAAATGTGGATACCAGCTGAATCAGCCAGTCATCTAATACTAAAATAATTGTTTCAGAACATAGTTATGCCTGGTATCTCTAATCTGTATTTTATACAGAACATAGGAAATTAGTCTATGATATGAAAAAAATACCAGGAACTGTGTTTCCAAATATTTTGGTTTTACCATCAATAAAAGTTATAATGTACTCATTGTTTCTTCATTTAGACGTTGTTCTAATTATTATAATTGAGGTCAGGTGAAGTTCCATGGGGCTGCTGCATGTTTATCCTTTTCTTGTTAATTGTATACAATAATCCCCTGTAGAGACCTTGCCAATCCAATCTATTATATTGGGGAGTGAAGCATGTGTTTCATTTATTTTCAAATACAAAAGAGGTAATAAATAACTGAAACATATGAATATTTACTTGTAATAATGTATTGACATTTTCAAGAAACCGCTATTTAAAAATTAGAAGAGGTTAACGCTCAGAAAAACTCCCCCTGTGAATGACAGAGGCCACGGTCTACGAAAATAGCAAAATCAGCAAGGCGCTGAGTTTCTGGTTCTACACAGCTGCATAGAATTCTCTTTTTTTTTCTAATAAGCAATCACCTAGACCAGGCATATCAAACATGCAACTTGCGGGCCACATGCAGCTAGTGCCATATAAAACTATGGCCCCTGTGTTGTCTACCTTCCAATAAGGAACTGTGTCCCAGCCCTTGTGCTTGTTTCTTGATACCTCGAGCACAGCCATCTTATAGGAACAGACACTGGGGATACTGTGCTGGGGAACACTTGCTATGTTATTGTGCTCATTTTTCTGAGTGTTAGAGGGGTGAGTAACACACTGCAGAGTATTAACCTGTAAGTGGTGCTCAATTTTTTGACAAAGTGCCTGCACAGAGAAGGAGGTAATTAGCTCATCTTACTTGTGTATTTGCCTTATTACATAGTGAACAAGTATAAGCCTAACTCTCCTTGCCCCCAGTTCTGCAAGGTGTCTGGTAGGGGTCAGAAGCATAGATACAGGTGATTTGTTAATGTAACTGGTGAGCAGGACCTAAGGCGCCGCTGTTCTCCCAGCATGGCTATCAAGACCAGGGCTGTAGGGATGGGTGAAACTTTTTGTCTCAAATGTGAAACAGAAGAAATATGGCTCTTCCCACCAAGCAGGAAATTATTTGAGAAAAGTACAGCTTCTCCTTTTTTCCACCTAGCTCTTTGCTGGCAGCCATAATATAAAAGGGGCGTCAAGTTTCCACAGCAAGTCACTCTGTTTGTTAGCAATAACTAATAAAATGTAATTGAAGTTTAGTTTACAGAGTCTTGTAGGCAGGAAATCTGTTTTCTGTGTTTGGGGAGTCTAGGGACACTCTGAGGGAGAGGAAGGAGAAAGGAGTTTGAACCCAAATACTCCATAAGTCTGTATGGCTGACTGGGAAGACACATGCAGCCATGATCTAAGCTTGTTACTGATCTGGCTGTTATCTCTGTGCTAGCGGAGTCTGGGGGTGTGTGAAGGGAGCAAAGGAGAGCTACCCCAAATACCCAAAAATTCAGTGTGACCAAGTGAATGGGAAGACACAGACCACCATAATCCAAGTCTAATCCTAATTTGGCTGTTATTGCCATCTTGGGAAGAAGGGAGTATTGGAGATTTAACTCAAATACCTAAAAATTCTGTGTGACTTACTGGGGAGACACAGCCAGCCATAATCAAAGTTCCTTGTTGATTGGGCTGTTATCTCAGTGCTGGAGGAGTCTGGGGAAAGGCAGTTGAACAGGAAGTGTGTTTTTTTTGTTTTTCTTGACAGTGATAGGTATAGGGGGACAGTGAATAAAAAAAATTAAAAAATTAGTTGTGACTGAGGTAGACTAATACTAGAAGAGAACAAGAGTATTTTGTAACATTCAAGACATCACACACACAATCAGTTCTATTGTGTACTTCACTGTTACACACACGGTAGTTGAATAATGCCCAACAAGTGCATAAGGGGTAGGGATAGGATGACAGGAGTACAACCAGTACAGAGACCTGCGAGTAAAGTGATTGTCCAAAAACTGACTGCAGCCACGGTTTATGCAGAGTGTGCAATAAATGATGGTGATCCCTCATCTCCTAAGTCCCACAAAAATTTCCACCCAACATCACTGGTTATCAACATCTACCACACTTGCTATGATAGGGCCTCTGCTGCTGTTGGAAGTGCAGCACCTTTGACACCTAGTAGTAGTACAACTGCAGCAACATCTAGCCACACTAGTAGCAGTTCCTCAGGAAACCCACAGTCTATGAAGCCTACAGTATGGAGATATTTCACTCACAATTCAAAAGTTAAGCATATTGCTATCTGTTGTATATGTGAAAAGCATGTGAACAGGGAAAACAGGATCACACCTTGGCACCTCCTCTCTCAGCTCCCTCCAGAAGCACAACCAATGGTCTTACTGGGAGAGATACTGTCAACAGGTCAAAGATGCCACAACTAGCAGAAGCACTCCTAAAAGTTTCCCGGAGCCTGTGTCACATAATTGAAGTAGTGATGCTGATGTGCAAGAAAGATTGGCAGGATTTTTTTCATTTGAATTAACACCTATGGCATGCCAACTTGTGCATGCAGAGTTGTGAGAGACAGTCCCAAAAAGCAATAGATGTTTTAAAAAATCTAGAGCAGTTAAGAGAAGAATGGCTTGTACCATGCTCTTTGGAAGCTGGTTTTACCTCTGTTAATGAAGGCTTCAACAGAATATATGCCTTAAGAATAGATGATATGGTAAATGTACCCTACATTTCCTATGTGCTAAATTTCATTGTGATAAGATTCCTAGCAGAATCTGAAACCCTTAGATGGATGCTGAATATCGCCTGCAAAATCTGTATCCATTTTAGCCGCTCCTACAGTGCACGCAATGCATAATATTTCATACAAGAATGTAGCAACCTGCCCAATTACCAGCTGAAACTGGAGGTCCCTGCCAGGTGGAATTCCACTTTTTTATATGCTAGAGCATTTGTATGAGGAGAACAAGGCAATTAGTGAGTAAACAATGCAATTGCAACTAATTTGTAATGTATGTGAGCTGCTAAAACATTTTGAGGAGGCAACTATGCTAGTTAGTTGCGTAGGTGCAATAATTAGTTAAATTCTTCCACTAATATATTTATTGCAGAAAAAAATGAGGCGCGTGGCTGAGGAATCTTACCATAATGACAACACATACGTGCACCAGCTTTTCAAGGACATGTTAGTTTGCTTTGAGAAAGATCCTTGCATATTGTATATTAAAAGTAACAATGAATATATTTTTGCCGCTTTGCGGGGCCCCTGCTTTAACCCCTTAGTGACAGCCGCGTTCGTACGTGGCTGTCACCTTAACGCCCGCCGAACATTTTTTTTTTTTTTTCAAAGAAGTCCGGAGTCTCCGAGCGGCGTGCAGCTGCACGGAGACACAGACTTACGTGACTTACCAGGTACGTCCTCTGTCACTAAGTGACAGTTTCTGCGGGACGTACCTGGTAAGTCATCTGTCGTTAAGGGGTTAAACGTAGAATTGCAGAATTTCTGCCAAAGCGTGATCAGTTTGTCACAGCAAGGAATGGACACACAGAGTCATTCCAGCAAAGTAGTCATGCAGCATCATTATGGCAGCTCGCAGCAGTGACATCATCATTATGTGTCTATTTATGCCCAGTGAACCCTATGTCCTGTGCTTTATGCCTTACCAATTCTGAACCTTTGCCACCTGACCTTTGCTTGGCCATTGACTCTGAACCTATGCTGCCTGTCCTGACCTCTGCTTGGCCATAGACTCTGAACCTGTACTACCTGTCCTGACCCAATGTCTGTTCATCAGTCTTGAACTTATCTGTTTCCTTGGTGGTTCACCTATCATCCTGCTTATCACTTCAGGCCTGCACCTGGGCTTCAATCCTGTTACTCCATCTAACTGTGACTAGATACTCTTGATATCATGGATCAAGAACCAGGAATCTGTCAGAAGTGATCATTCACATTGTAAGGGCAAAATCTGCAAACATAATATGGCTAACTAAAGGTCTAAGCCTAGTGAAAACAATAACAGATTAACAGAATAGCAGAATAAAAGAGCAATGTCAGCTTGGCGCATTGCTACACTCAGAGTGAAGTCAGATAGGAATCAACGTTGGTACAATTTTTCAGAACATTTGTAGATCCTGAGATCTAATTTAAAGATACAGTAGAATTATGCCGTTTAATGCATTTCACATTACACCCCACCTCAGGGAATCCACTAAGGACCCAAGCTTGCTTGTGATGACAATGATGAAATACCTTAATAATGGAGGGAACATGGATTTCCAGAGCCTCTGCCCAGCTGTATCCCTTTGGACATTCCATTTCCAACACCTGATATACTGCAGCAAACCTCTTCACCAGCTGTAATCCAAATTTGATGTACAACATATTTAGTGTGGGCATAAACAAGTTTGAGAAGAGGGTATACCTTGATAATTGAGAGAAAAGCCACTTCATTAAACTGTGAAATAACCAAAAATAGCTGATTAAGCCAATTTCTTCATTAAACAAATAAAGTGTGATAAACACAAACTAGAAACCAACAGAACAGTTTGTGAGCATAATGCCACCTTCAGGTGCTGCTCAGTAACGTTTTCAATCTCCTATTCCATTACAGTTAATTCATTTCTGCATTCTTATGATTTTGGTCCCTCCTCAACATAGCCAGTATAACACACTGAAAAATCAGGCAAACCTCCTTGCAAAAAGAAAACAACAAATCCCCAGAAGTGCATGTTTTGCCTTTAG
Organism: Rhinophrynus dorsalis; assembly: GCA_037306005.1. NCBI lineage: Eukaryota > Metazoa > Chordata > Amphibia > Anura > Rhinophrynidae > Rhinophrynus > Rhinophrynus dorsalis. The sequence continues at coordinate 369,065,537 of CM074721.1, forward strand.
TGGGCCTTATCAGTGGGGTACAGCTTATCTGACTAGGTACAAGTAGAGTATTGGTCCACGCCTGAGATAACCTTGTCTAAAAACCAAAACGGTGTGACAAGGGCACACAGATAAAGAATTACATTTAGAACCTTACTCTAGGAGATGGTGCCCCATCAGCTGTTATTCAGTAATCATTTTTGCTCTCTTGTGATATTACAGAGGATAAATATCTGTATAAATATCAGCCTGTCCCTGGTTACAAACAGTACAACTAAAATGTCTGGCAAATCTCCCATGCACAAGAGGAACAGTAAAACCCCAGATGCACATCTTGTCCTTTAGTGGGCTTAATCTGTGAGGCACAGCTGTGTCTCTCTAGGTACAAGGAGAGCAAGAGACCATGCCTGGAATACCTTTCTATTTAGGGAAGTGGTAGGCAATGTGACACCCACCAGCTGCTGCCAAGTACATTTGTCAACATTCCCCACCAGCTGTAGTCTATCAGCAGCTGGATGGCATGATCTTGCTCATCCCTGACTTAGGGGGACAAAAAACATGCAAAGTTAATAGTTTACTCTTGGGGAAAATGCGTCCTCTGGTGCTGCTCAGTCACATATTTTGCATATACTCTTGTTGATTTAGTCCCACCCACACAGGTAGTTCCATAAATATTATTAAAATCTAAGGAAAAAATGTAGGTTCCAGCTTTTAATGGGCCTTGTGAGTAAGTGTAGTTAAATCGGTACAGCAACAAAGATAGCAAGGGCCACAGATATGAATACTGAAATTTCTCATCTGTGATGACTCAAGAAAACAAAAACTTAAAGAAGCAGCAACTGAGTAGGGGTGGGCGAAAAGTGTGAAAAATTTCCTGCATGACGTTTCTTGAAAACTTGCCAATTTTTTGCATTTTCAGTGAAAGATTTTGCCTTTCCGCCAATGCAAAAATGTCCTCCTTTTCAACTATTTTAACAAGTTTTATGCCTATTTCAACACATTTTTGCCTATATTTCCTATAGGTACTAAATTTTCCACTGTAATATTACTTTTTCTGAGGGCTGTAGTTTAGAAATAAGTGTCTGAAAGTCAAAGCTGTGAGTCCTACAGCAACATATGCCTTGAAAAATGTGTTAGCAAGCAGAGTGCCTTTGTCCTTTGCCCACAACACTAATTTCCTTCTTAAATTACACTGTCACATATTCATGATGATCTCAACAGAAAAAATACATCCTACAATGTGTCAGATGTGTATTGTAGTGGTGGCAGTGGGGGACTGGCTGGTATGGTGTGATTTGTGTATGTATATAGTTTTTACTATTGTCATGTTTGCGTCAATTCTCTATCCTCCTTCTCTGATTAGTGACTCGCATTACTTGTCGCTCATAGCAGTGGTTCCAAGTTAGGTAGATGGTGGAAACCCTTCTTCACATCCCTCATCATCCACCTCCTCATCTGTGCTGCTGTTAATATATTTGTCCTGGCTTTGTCTGTCATATTCCTCTGCAGCAGGAGCCATAGGTGTTACTTTGAACTGAACTAACTGTTGGCACTGGCAGTAGCACACTCTCTGACATACAAAAACTTCACTACTTCTTTTTTCTGCCCTAGAGCCCTGGGAACTTTTTAAAGTGCTGCTGCAGCCAGTTGTGGCACCTTTGGCCTGCTGATAGCATGTCTCCCAGTCAGACTTGTGGTCATGCTTCAGGTGTGAGCCTGCTTTCCCCCTGCACATGTGCTTTTTGCACAGACAGCAACATGCTTAGCTTGAGGCTCCTGAGTGAAGTATCTCCATACTGTGGACTTCACTTACAGTAGCAGCAGCAGAGGCACTCGTCATATCTAACATTGTGGATGTTAATAACCCGTGTAGCTGTTGCTGGGTTTCAAAACAGGTGTGTGTGGCTGAGTGAGACTTGGACTTTGAAGAGGCAATGATGCTGATGATGACTGATAGGATGACTGTGTTCTTTTTGACATCTGTGACTGTCCAGGGTCAGAATTTCCAATAGCTTTCTCGAACAGTTTATAGGCAGGCACAGTGCTCCTTAAAAGTGGTAGAAGATTCAGCCTTTGATTTTCTGCTAACCTTATAGCCATGTCATCATCCTCACTCTCAACTTCATCTGTATCTGAACAAGACAAGGATGCTGGAGGGCTATATTCTAGATCTGCATCATCATCGGTCATCATTAGGTCATCCTCAGCAGCATAAGCATCACCTGACAATTCTTGCCCACTATCCTTATATTCCTCTAAGCTTTTGGAGGTCCCAAACAATTTATTTTTACTTTTACAGTAACAAAGTTCCCTACTACTTTGAGGCGGTTCAGCTGCTACACCTTCCTCTATTATGCTATTACCACCATCAACAACACTTGAATCCGACTTGTTATAGTGTTCAGTGTTCTTCTTATATGGTTCTTTATTTCTATTGGCACTGGTGGTGCTGGAACTAGTTTTGCTGGGACCTTGACAAACTGCATCCTTCCTTGCAGTAGAGGGATCATCACTGATTGCACACGCTGCGGCAACCATTGCTGCAGTCAGTTTTTGAACTACTACTTTACTCTCAAGCCCCTGCACTGCTCCACCCCTCCCCCTTCCTCTTGTGCATCTGCTAGACATTATACAACTACACTGTGTTTTTTTACTCTACTGTAAGACAACATAACTGATGGAGCTGTATGTTGCCTTGCCTAAGCCCAGACAGCTGTCTCTCACTGTCATATTTAGTTCTTTATTCTTTTTTATTTTTTTTAAGTTGACCACCCTGCTGTCTGATCACAGTCTGTCCCCAAAAAATTATAACTGAAAAACAAAACCATCAACTTCTTTTCCCACACTTCCCCACCCAGCACAGAGACAATAACAGCAAGATCATTAAGTTGACCACCCTGCTGTCTTATCACAGTCTGTCCCAAAAAAATTATAACTGAAAAACAAAATCAACAACTTTTTTCCGCAGACTTCCCCACCTATCACAGAGATAATAACAGCAAGATCAGCAAGCAAATAGGTCCCTAGATGCCTGTGTCTTGCCAGTCAGTCACATGGAATTTTGGAGTATATGTGTGGTAAACATCATTTCTCCCTTCTTCTCCCCAGAGTGCCCCACTGACTCTCCTAATACACACTTACACAGAACAAATGTCCTACTAAAAGATTCCCTAAAATAAACTTCAATTCCCCTCTCTTCTCTAGTTCAAATAAGGAGAGCCTAACAACCTTTTATATGGCTGTAGAAAACTTTTGTGTGGTGGAAAAAAAATGTTTCTTCCCATTGATTTCAATGCACAATGAGTTAGGGGGAAAAGCGGAAAAACTGCACATTTTGTAGGAAATTATTCGCCAAGTTGAAAGTGCCATTATTTGCCGATTTCAGTTTGAGGCAAAAATTTTCGCCCATCCCTACAACTGAGAGGGAGCTATTGTCAATAACTTACTACTAAGGTATGTTTATTCTAAGTGTGCTCTTGTTTTTTTTTTCACATACATTGTTTTATATGACCTAAGTATACATTGATATGACAGTCAAGTTTCCCAAACAACAGGCTGATGCAAATTAAAGAAAAAGAAGAACGGAATAGCGGCGCAAAGGAATCTCTCTGAGCGTAGTATGTCAGTCACAAGGAATTAGTCCTTCACCAGAACACCGTGGGATAAATCATCAGAAAATTACTCACATTTCACAGACGCATTCAACCTGCCTCTTAGTTTCCTCACTTGCACTGGCTTGCACCCCAGTATAGTGATAATCTTCACCCAGGGTTACACACAGGTCCAGTTCTTCTTAAGTTCTTCAATAGGAGTAGTAGATTTGTATGTGGAATGTGCCACCTTAAGCAGAGGATATTAGCAAATCCAATGCTGTAGTAGGCCAAACCTCATTTGTTCTCATGAAAAATAAACTCCTTTGACATTAAAGAAACTGCTACTTATTGTATAGCAAGCCAATGCTTCAAGAAAAAATATATATATATGTGAGAAAAACAGTTTTATTTATCCATAAATTTGAAAGAGAAAGAACACAAAACTACATCAATGACTATATAGTCAAAGAAACAAAAAAATAAAAAATAATATAAATAAATAAGATGCGCATAAAATTGGATAATATTAAAACCAAATGAAATGGATATGCACCAAAGAATAAAAATAATACAGCTAACGCGTTTCGTCACTAAATGTGACTTTTTCAAAGCTTTTTCAGCTTTTAGTCTGGTGAAGGACTAATTCCTTGTGACTGACATACTACGCTCAGAGAGATTCCTTTGCGCCGCTATTCCGTTCTTCTTTTTCTTTAGTTTGTCTAGTCTGGAGTGGGAACCCAATCTCCTGGTGAAGTGTGCAGCATTGGATTCAAAAGAGAGCAATATAAGTCAAAGAAGGACTATCAAGTGATCTTCATATTTGTGTGTTTTTTGTTGTTTTTCCCTTTTTGTTCTTTTCCCTTTCTTCTTCTTTTTTTTCTCTTTCATTTAGAATAGTTTTCCTACAATATTAATAATATCTTTTGGTATATTCTGTTTTGGATATATACTGTAGGAAGAGGCGCAGTTGATTGGGGAGTCAGTTTTCCATCTGTTGACCCCCAGTTTGTATATTTATTTTCTGATGCAAATTAAAGCAAATGATCCATAGAATGGAGCATCCATTGGATGGATTTATTCAGACATATAACATATTTATACACCATACACATACAGTCACCCGGTATGATCATGTGCCATACCTTATAGTCACACCCAAAAATTACACTCATCATATGCACAAACTCTATATTCTAATGTCAAGGTGCAATTGCTGGATATTGATTGTGTGAAATTCCTGGCAGGAGTAAATGTTCTTAAAGATGCTAATTTTGCATACTTAATAAAGTATTGGGAGTTATACAAATGATTAATTGATTATTTTCATAGGGTCTTACTGCTATCAGGATTAATAAATGGTTATTAGTAATTTATTCCCTCATTTGTAATATATAAGGGTATATTTATCCTGCTTTGGAATGTGGTCATTTTATTGCATCTTACAAAGTTGGAGTGGTTGCACTTTTCAAAGGACACATACAGTCAGGCATGTTGATTGACATAAACAAGCAATAGACTGCAAAAATGTCACCTTTACCACACGTTGCACATTAAATTGGGATTGAGAAACATATATGTGCAACTGCAAACATGAATATCTTAATGGACAACCACTTACAGCAGTTCCAATGGCTGCATATATGCCATCCCAGAATTCAGATTATAACTTTTTGCTGAGGCCAATATAGATCATCATAAAGTAATTGCAATAAGAAAAATTAAAATTCAACTTCTCTGGGCCAACCTGTTGCTGTCTATAACTTAATCCCTGGGCTAGCTGGTCTCAGTGCACTGTCTTGTGTTGTAAATTTGTGATCAGTATACACAGTTATTGCTTAATCTTGATATGCTGGATTCAAAGTTGCCCATGTGTCTGGATCACACATAAGCAGCTCATACTGCCAGAAAGACTGCCTAGCTGTTTCCACTTGTAGAATCCCTGTGTGGCTGCTTTCATCTACCATTGCTCAGCCCCTTGGCCATCTGTCCACCTGCCCTTTGATGGTGAATGTGTGCATAGAGCCAGACATTTCAAAGGGAATATAAACTAATCACAGAGCATTTGAGGCTAACATAGTATTATATTCCAATACTGTCTTGTTGCTTCTGCTGAGTATCAGGAATGAAGAACCATTTAAGGCTGCATAGCCTTAAAATATTACTATTCAAAACCACAAAGTACAAAAATAAATATATGAACAGTTTTCCTTACCAGCTCAGAGAGAGTCAATAATTCATCTCAGCTGATATGCACAGAGGTGAAACCATGTCTTCACTCTAAATGGACCACTTTCCCATATCTGTCTGCAAGGCAAAACATGACTCAGATTAAGTCTAAGTTCTGATAAAAGTAACTCAAATGCTAAAAAAACTACTTTTTCTTTACTGAAACAGAATATTACATCTTTCAAAGATATACATGAAAAAGATTTGTTGCATTGATTGCACTTTAATGTGTCTGTTTATACAAGGTGATAAAGCACATTCCTTAGACATAATGTCTCAGCAAGGACAATATTACGTTTGATAGACAGACTGGAGTTTTTAGGTGAAGCAGTTCTAGAAAACCGGCCGTAATAGCAAAAAAAGACTGCTCGATAAACCCACATATGTACCTTAGCTATTCTATAGCTGGCAAGGTATATGGAACAATGAGCGTTGACTCACGTTTTGGCCAAATGCTTGTTGTTGGTTTTTTTCCCACAACTTGTGCTAAATAATGCAAATTGTGGGAACATAAAAGGAAAAAAAGCCAACTCTCTTTGTTTCACACAGTGCGAAACAACAAGAGTGACCTCAAAACAGACCCCCTCCCCCAGCTCCCATAAACTAATCCAACACTATCCCTAACATTACACTTAAATAATACTGCCCCTAACACTATCCTAACACCCAGTAATGTAACGCTTACCTGTCATCCACTCTCTGTCTTTAGTATTGTCTTCTTTCTTCTGTCTTCTCTTCTTCCTCTCTTCTTTTCAATCGTGTTTAAAAAAATATCATTTAGTTCTGTTTAAAAAAAAAAAAAAAAAAGCACCCAAAGATGCCACAGTTAACCTTTTGAATGCCGACACTCAAAGGGTTTAAAATGTGTGGCATCTTCTTTTGGTTTTGGAATAAGCAAGATTGAAAAGGAGAAAGAAGACAAAATTGAAGAAGATGGCCAGGACCCCTCTGGACATCAGGAAAACTGGTAAGTTTTTATTTGTTTGGACATGTTAACTTTTGATAGATTAACTCTATCATTACCAGGGAGGTATGCAATGCTGTACAATGAGTTGCATATCCCAATGGCACTCATAGGGTTAATCATTCTCTTTTTTTTCAACCAGAAGTATGTGTTGGATTGATATGCCTTTGCTAGAGAACATAGTGCAGTGTTAGTTAAATCATTCTTTAAAGGAGAAGTAAACTTTGTTTATGAAAAAAATACATATCGTAGGGATTTCCCTACTGACTGCACTCCCACTGCTGAGAGATTTATATTTCCAGAATTATTACAGTCTAAACCCATGTTTTTTTACATTAGCAGTGCACTCTAGTGGTCAAATTCGAATTAGTTTTCCTGTTACATTCTAATGGAGAGGAAAGTCAGGAAAGTCAGAGACATACAATTCTCCAAAGAATGTGATAGAAACTGCCTGTCACTTCCTGTCAGTTAGAACTATCAGGAAGTAAACACAGTAAATTCACTTCCTTGTTATTTGAACTGCTATAAATTTTGAATAAAAAATCTGACAGTGATAGGAGTGACCTTGTTTTATTCAGCAGGAAATGCTCTATAAAATATGTGTTTTCATAAAAAAGTTTAATGCTCTTTTAAACATCTCTGTCTCCACATACTCATTGCCAGAAGACTGGAGTAAGTCAATCGTATGCCTTTATTTCAAAAGGGAACTAAAATAGTATCAAGGAATTATAAACATTTGAGTTTGTCCTAGGTGATGGGGAAACTTCTTGAAGTGATAATAATGGATAGTATTCAGGGTTTCATTTGGGAAAACAAAATTACTAGTTGGAATCAGCATGGTTTTATGAGAAATAGAACTTACCAAACAAATCTATAAAGCTTCGTTTCAACTTTGTTAATGGTCAATAAGTAGATATATTGATAGCAGTATACCTAGATTTTGCATTTGCAAAGGAATTTTGCACAGTTCCACATAGGAGGCTGGCCTATAAAATATTGAATTCAGTGTAAAAGCTTTGTAATTGGATAGAAAATTGGTTGAATGTGTTATAAATGTAATATTCTTTAATATCATTTTAGTTCAGAGAGGAGTACCTAACGGGTCACTATTTGGTCCACTGCTTTTAACAAATGTATTAATAACCCATAGATTAGTTTAGAAAGCAGAATATCAGTATTACAACTGACACTAAGTTTTGTAAGCTAAAAAAAAAGTAAAGGGCGACAAGTCAATTTTTTTCCCTCAAGAATTTTCAATGAAAAACAGTAATTTGTCAATTTTATGTGAAATGTCCAGAATATAGCAACTTCCCAATAATATCTACCTTTTTGTTAACCCAAATCAATTTCCAACAGAAACTTTGCTAGCCCCTGTGAGGAGATTTAGACTTATCATGTGTGATTCACTATATAGCAATGCATCAGGACAAGGCAGGAGGTCAGGGTGTGTGGTTCTAGCTACCAGTGTAGTGGGACAAGGATGAGAAGTCACTATTGGCGTGATGCAAGAAACATTCACATTGGATAAAGGCATTTTTGTGCACAGATAGATTTTGCCCATGTTCTAATCCAGGAAGCTAAATACCGAACGCTTCTTGAATTGCACATAAAAAATTCCATTTTAAGACAACAGTACACAGACTTATAAATTCATTCGCAATAGCAGTTCTTGCATTAGGCGCATTCGCTATTCTACTCATACAGATTTGTTCATCTTAGCCACGCCCACAAAAAAATAAATATACGCAGCCATTCGCTAATCTTGAATTTTCATGCACAATTCAACAAAATCATGTGCAAACCTATTCCCTAGTGGTTTTCACATGGGAAATAGTGATTGCACGCGTTTGCTGCATCGTGCCATATGTGTGATTATATGGCTACTGTGGTAGTTTACTGGTGGGGTAGTATATGGTTTAATTTCTACAACTGCAATGGTCAGTATGTATGGTTCTATGGCTACAGTGGGACAAGGCTTGTGGTCAGAATGAATGATTCTGTGGCTACTTTGGGACAAGGATAGGGGCTTAGCATGTGTGGATTTTTGGCTATTGTGGGAAAGGCTGTGAATCAGCATTAGGCCCTTCAGCTGCTGCTAGACTACATATCCCAATATTCAGACCTGTGGGCATTGTAGTCTGGAAGCATCTGGAGGACCTTAAGTTGCTCAACCCTGACTACTAGACAATCAGACAAGCTTGGGTGGGTGGTATGTGTGGTTCTATGGCTAAAGTAGGACATGGCTGGATGTGGCAGTATGTGTGGTTCTATGGCTACAATGGGATATGGCTGAGGAGGTCAGTATGTGTGGTCCTATGGCTATTGTGGGATAAGGCTGGGGTGGGGTAAGTATGGGGTGGTTCTGTGGCTACTCTAGTACAAGGCAGAGGGGCCCGTATACATTTGTCCAGGGGGGAAAGCCATAATATGACCCCCCAGGCCAGCCCGTCCAGCCCCTTTGTTTATATGGAGCGGGTAATTATAGGGGGGGCATGTGCCCCCCTTGCCCCCCCTCCAAACGCCCATGGTACAAGGCTGGGACTCAGTATGTGTGGTTCTAGTGAGGGCCAGGTGATTGTTTTGGAAAAAGTGAAAAAACAGCATCTTTCACAGGAATTCTAACAGAAGGTGAAAAAAATGCCGTTTTCTCACTTTTCTCTTTTTTGAGCAAACGTTTCTGCCCATTCTTATACTTAGAAAGGTAAATGTGTTCTTTACACATGGATTTACATAAAATGGCAGATTGGGCAAACCAATGTTATATGTCTTTTAATATAGTGTGACCAGGTATATGGGAGAATTGTAAAGAGAATGTATTTAGGACACAGAATCCTAAATAGCCTCTACCCCTCCACCTGTCCCAATTAGCAGGTTCTGCAAGCTGTAAATCCCATGCTGCAGAGTTTGTAGAGAGAAATGGAGTTTGATTTGTTGTGAGCAAGAAGTGCAGAGCAGTACTTGAATGGGCTGGTTAAACGTGTGCTAGGACATGGCTGGAGGTGGCAGTTTGTGTGGTTCTATGGCAACTGTGCAATGAGCCTGGAAGCAGTATGTGTGATACTATGGCTACAATGGGATATGGCTGAGGAGGTCAGTATGTGTGGTTCTATGGCTATTGTGGGATGAGGCTGTGGCAGGGTAAGTATGGGGTGGTTCTGTGGCTACTCTAGCACAAGGCTGGGGCTCAGTATGTGTGGTTCTAACGCAATGTAAAAAGGCTGGAGGTTGTGTTGGAAAAAATGGAAAAACAGTACCTTTCACAGGAATTCCAACAGAAGGTGAAAAAAATGCAGTTTTCTCTCAGTTTTTGCCCATCTTTAAACTTAGAGGGTTATTTTTTTTCTTTACACATGGGTTTAGATAAAAGGTTGGTTAAACCTGTGAATTTTTGTTAGCTTAGCACCTTGAAGTAGAAAGGAAAACTGTAAAGTAAAGTTTGTGCTCAGATTGAGCTAGGGTTTTTGTTTGTAATGTTGTTTTCATTTTGTTTTGTAAAACACTGCCTTCTTATTGTATGTGATGTGATATCAAAATAAACCTGCACATCTTATTTGGACTGTGTGTGTGATACCCTAAAAGACTGGGTTTACTACTACCCATCCAGGGGCAACCTGTTTATGGTTTATTACAGTAGGAAAGTATAAACTTATGCTTTTAGAAAGAACACATAAGCATACTACTTATGGATTTAATGGGAACATCCTTGGAGACTCGGTGCTAGAGAAATAGCTTACAGTACATGTAAACTGAAAAAGTGGCAATAGCGATCAATGTCAAAGAGGCTATAGAAAAAAACAAAAAATGGGGTATTGATGCATAATTATGAATGCACCTGGAATATGCAGTGAGTTTTTGGACACCTATTCATACAAAATATATTCTAGAATTGGAGTCAGTGCAGAGAAGAGCAACAACATTAATTTAGGGACTGGAGGAATTGAAATATGATGAATGACTATTCAAATTTGGTTTATTTATTTTAGATAAAAGATGCCTTAGAGGGGATCTTGGTGCAATATGCAAGTATAAGTACAAGAATATTTCTGGTGATCTTTTCATTACAAGGCCTGATCAAATAACTAGGGGCCACCCCATTAAGATAAGAGGAAAGAAGGTTTCAACTTCAGCAGGTGAAGGAGTACTTTACAGTAAAGTTTGTTAAATGTATAGTAATGTTTCACAAAAACAGCAGCTCCAATTAATCTTCATAGTACTTGGGCCATGGGCGGTGTTATTTCAGTACTGTCAGAGTTGTAGTTCAAGAGTAATTGAATGATAAAGTATCCCCCTCCTGCCCCTCTTACCTAATGTAAGCAACCTCCTCTCAGATGTGAAATCTGGTCCTCGGAATAACAGCTCACAGCAAGGGACAATCTTCTTACTGTGAACATAAGGAAAACCCTTCTCCCCTTGACAGGTTTTTCAGGTTTTTTCTTATGCTGACTGAAGATTGTTCGCCTCTGCAATCCATCTTGCTGCTCTTTTTTGAGCAGTGTTATATCAGTAAAAGGGGTGGGAAGGGGATATTTTATCATTCAGTTACTTTTGCACTATAACTCTGACAGTACTGAAATAACACTCTCCATGGCCCAAATACTATGAAGATTAATTGGAGCTGCTTTTATTGTGAAACATTACTATCTCTAATCATCATAGTATTTGGGCCATGGAGATTGTTATTTCAATATTGTCAGAGTTGTAGTTCAAGAGTAACTGAATGATAAAGTATTCCCCTCCTGCCCCATTTACTGATATAACACCAGAGCAGCAAGACTATCAGGATGGATTGCAGAGAGGGACAATGTTCAGTGAGCATAAAGAAAAACCTGAAAAAACTCACAAGGGGGACAGAAATGTCCTTATGCTCACAGGAAGAAGATTGTGCCGTGTTGTGATTTGTCTGGTCAAAGTACCAGATTCCACATCTGATGGGACGTAGCTTACACTAAGTGAAAGTGGCGGGAGGGGGATACTTTATAATTCAATTACTCTTGAACTATAACTCTGACAGTATTGAAATAACACTGTCCTTGGCCCAAATACCATGAAGATTAATTGGAGCTGCATTTTTTGTGAAACATTACTATCCCTTTAAGAGATTAGATACATTTTAGCTGAAAGAAACATACAGTTTCATATTATGTGTTAGTGGATTGAACAGGAAGTTCTGATAAATAGACTAGCACCATCTTGGGGTCAGGAAATAGTATGCAACTCATTTCCTTGGGTATGCTGTCTGTGGAAAAGGTTGAGCTTGATAAACTTGTGTGTACTATGTACACATGCAATTATGTAACACATATGCAATTATGCAATTATGCAAATGTAACATATGCAATTATGTAACTAATGGCTGAATCTACACAAGGAGGAATCTGTTGAATAGGATGTTCTGTGGGAAATGTAGGGCCCTTTTTATTTGCTTTTGTTCATTAGATAAATAAGCCAATTAATGGCCAGTTAATGACTATTCTAACCCTTGTCATTTAGTTTTTATTATTTATCCATTCACAGCTATTTGACTGTTGAGATAGTCATTGTTTACTTATCTGTACAGAGACTATGAAGCATACATACAGCATAACTAAAACATAAATCTCCAGTTGGATGCTTGTAAGCAACTGTGATTCACTGCCTGCAACTTGAACAGATAATTATTATGAGAGAAGAATGGAGAGGGGAGAAGGGAAAATATGATAAACAGATTCAGGGAAAAATATGTTTTGTTGCTGGAGTGAGAGAGCAGCGTTATGATGAGGAGTGTATGCGCTACAGTTATTCACCGTACATATTTTACTTTGTTTTTGTCAAAAGTTACAAAAGTTTGCAGGCCTCTCTGAATTTTTTTCTTGGTAAAACATAACACACACACAGCTTTATTTATTTTTTAAGTTTGAGAGGGGGTGCAGATGTGGATGCCCTCGCCGACTATCTGGTGACTCTTGGCTGTCTTGAGGTTGTTGAGGATGTCACACTTGAGGTGGAGGTGGTTGCAGTTGACCTGTCAGTTGACTGTTGGGATCTCTCTTCCACCAGCCTCTGGATGTGATTATGCTCAAATATTTCATCCATGGGGTGATCAGGAAGATCAGAATGGATGGTGCATTGTTTGAAGACCTGGTCAGCCTATCTGTTCAGAATCTGATCTGTCTGCTTCCCAGACCAGATCTGTTGTACCAGTGTCACTTGTGGTACAAGGATGTGAAGACACTGGGTTTGGCATCATGAAGCTAACATCATATAGCAGAAAGGGCTTTTTCTAGAGGTCACATCCACCATGATACAGGCTTGGAAGCTAGTCTCTTCCAAGGTATAGCATAGGGTGTGGTCCATTTTTTACAAGTGGTGTGCAGACAAGAACATGTCCCCGCAGTTTTTTTACCTTCCCTTGGTTTTGTCTTTTCTTCAAGACTGTGTGAACAAAGGGTTAAGCTTGAGCTCCCTTAAGGTTCAGATCTCTGTTCTCTTTCAGAGACAAATTGCTAGTATCCCAGATATCAAGATGTTTCTTCAAGGGCTGGCTTGTGCTTTCCCTCGTGCTTTCCCTTCCTTCAAAGACCTTAACCTGGTTTTGAACATTTTGTATAGGCCTCCTTTCTAGCCTTTTGCTTCCATCTTTTTGTGCCAATTGACACTAAAGATGGCCTTTCTCTTGACAGATGTCTCTGTGCAGTGAGTTTCAAGCTCTTTCTTGTAAACCTCGCTTCCTGGTGTTTCATCAGGATAAGGTGGTACATTGTACCTCACAGGAGTTTCTTACGAAGGAGGTTTCTGAGGGCCACATCAATCAGGAGATTTCTATACCTTCTTTTTGACCTGACCCTGCATCTGATAAGGAGAAAGATGTCCATCTTTTGGAGGTGGTACACTGCCTTAGGTTCTATGTGCACCGTACACAGCCTCTTTGTAAGGCTGACACTCGATTTGTCATCCTGGTAACCATTGCCTCTTGGATCAAGGCTACCATACACCAGGCATATGAGATCTGGAAGAAACCTGTTCCCTTTAAGATCACAGCTCATTTCACCAGATCTGTGCTTCTTGGGCCTACAAGAAACAGGCCTCAGCTGAACAGCTGTACAAGGCTGTGACTTGGTCATCCATGCACACTTTCACCAAACATTGCTGCGGCCATCTTTGGCAGGAAGGACCTGCAAGCAGATATGTCTGTTTAAAGAGCTGCATTCTCCTTACTGCCAGTTGTCGTTCAGTAGCTTCTGAGCCTTGTTGGCTCTTGGTTTATTGTGCTGTGCTAGTTCAGTGTCCCTTCACAATTGATGCTTGGGTTATTCAGATGCTGGATAGTCCTAGGGAACTCTGGTATCATGGGGACATGTGAGAGTTCTTTTCTCCTTTTTCTCCTCGGAAATACTAGCTTTGGTATATCCCCATATTACCTGTGTTCCTTATTGGACGTAAGAGAAAATAGGATTTTAGATTGTCCAACTAAAAGGCAAACAGACTGCCACTTTTTATAAATGGCTGAGTGCATGAACTCGCTCAGTCATTGCCTATTTGTGCACTCAGTCAGCGCATATACAATGACCTGGATGCACATTAGAAAGAGAGTGCGCCAGGTCACATACCACAATCTTCCATCAGAGAAGGAGGAGGAGGGAAGAATGCAATTCTTTGGGAGGGGAACAGAAACAGATTGACAGGCTGTGGGACAGAGCTGTGCCTGCAGCCTGTACAAAACTGACGTCACTGGCTTCGCTTTAAAATCTAATTTAAGGTATGGTATAAGATAAATTATACATTAGAGACATGATAAGCTAGATTAAGGTACAGATTCCAAATAAGAATGATGCTTACACTCTGTATCCCACTTAAGTCAATACCAGGCATTCTTACTTTACATTATTACATTATATTTACTAATTTATAAATATGAGGATGACATTAAAAATGGCTACTTGAGACCAAAAAGAAAGTGATGTCCTGCATCCCTCTCTTAAACACCCCCATAATGTAACACAGCTGTTTCCCAATACCTTTATTCAAAGGTCATATAACTCGTATCTTGAGTGCCCTACATCAGGACTAGTCTGTTAGCACTTGAGTAGAGTTAAATTCGATTATTTCCCGCCTAGGTAGAGAGAACTGAGGGAAGGAATGAAAAGAAATCTGGAAATCCACTCAATTCACTCTGGCTAAAGTTGTCCAGGGGATAGTTTTTAAGGTGCGTTAGTAACGTGTGGATTTGCTGAGATTACAATATAATGTTTTGTGCATGAATCAGGAAGGGAGAAACTCATTCAAATGAGTTTAAGTTGTACATCTTATAATTAAGCAAAAATGAAAAGTGACATTAATTCTGTGCAAATATGAAATACACTTTGAACTCTATGGAAGACTTACACTAAATCAGTTCACCTTGTCCTGTTCAAATGTATACTAACTTATTTTACACAAATGTGATAAATGCATATTGCATTTCCTGTATCAGAAAAGGTAATATTATGTAGTTCAGGATTCCTAACGCGATTTACATTGCACCATTCCTAAATAATGTTTATGTCTGCCTCATGTATAATATAAAATTGCATTTGAAGACTTAGGAATACTGTTGATAGGTTTGTATCAGCCCCCATTGTTTCAGTCCCCTCACAAAAAAACAAGCCAAAAAAAGCAAACAACAAAGTAGAGATTTATTTAAAAGATGAACTATTTTAAATACTGCATTTTGTTTTGTTTCAGAATTATTTTGTAGACTACATAATTTCTCTAGAAATTAACACTAAAACACAATATAATATACCCTCTAATCTCTCTCAAACCAATTATCTCCACCTTTACCCCTCCTATCTCTCAAGAAAACAGAAATTCTGCAAAATATATCATACTATCTTCCAGAAAGCGCTCATCTACTGAATCAAACTATGATTTTGCAAACGAGAAATTCTTTATTAATTGCTAAAAGCAGTTTATTATTGTATTTACATTTACTGATGGAAAATCATAGCGATTTGTGTACTTAGAATGGATAATTTATATTTCTCAATTTGAAACCTTAAACTTTACATGCCATTAAATGTGTATCATATATTTTGCTTACAGTAGGATGCTTCTTTGATAATAATGCTTTCATTTACTAGTGATAGCCTCTCATCCACATTGGTAGTTGGTAGCTGTGCCAATTAATACAGCTCATACTTTCAGGGTACCATTTTTAGTTCTGATTATTTTTAACTAGCACATGTGATTCTAAATCTACAAAGTATTCATTGGAATATTGCTCCTGGGTAAAATCATATTGTTATAGATAGTAATACAGTTAGCTTCTTAACATAATAGCTCTTAAAAATTGGACCTGACACCCTAAGACATATGTAGTTCATAAGTCAGAGAATTAAAAGCTACCTATATGTTGTAATTTTTCATAGTTTTGGAGTAACTAGCCTTTATTTTTTGTGGCACAGTACATTTCTTGCCATCAAAGAATAAAAACCCTGAACTTCCTCCTTTGCTGATGGATGTTCAGGGTTCCATATAGGTGATGTAAAGAAAGCAAGAGATTGAAAAATTAAAGTTTGAGGCATAGTGGCAAGTAGGAGAAGTTGTAGGAGTGCCACCCAGGCTGGTAGCGCTGCCACCAATGAAGTCTGACTACTTGTCACATACTCTAACACTTTTTGGGGGTGTTAACTCTCCCTTCGTCCAACTCATACATACCCAGTAAACAATTGGCAGGCTGCCAACACTCTCCTTCACCTCCATAAACAGCTCACTTTATTTAATTTTCTTGGAATAAATTCACTAGAAATTACAGTATGCTGATTTCTCTCTCATTTCCAATACCAAGGACAGATTTATAAACTGTTATCTGTCAGTCTTGTCTTATCATTCAGGATGACTGGATGCTTGTCAGTCACTCTAACACTTTTTATTGGGGGATTAACTCTGCTTTCTTCTCAACCACACCCAGAAAACAACTGACAGTGTCAACCTAACACTCCTTTAATAGCTCCACAAAGCGAGAATCAAAAGAGAAAAGGAAATAGGGTAAAAAGATGGAGACATAAAAGGGGAATGGTACAAAGATTGGAAGGATTGGAGTCCTTTAAGAAACACTGGAAAGACATGAGATTGTCAAGGGCCAATAGAAGATGCAAATGGAGTTTGGGTTGGATTAGGGGCAGCAAGCAGCAGCATAAGGAATAGTACAGAATTATGGAAGTAGGATTTATGCCATTGTTTAATTGTGAAGTTTATAATGAATGCTGGTATTAAACTCTGGAGAAGTGATTAAGAACAAGCAGGAGTAATGGGGAGGATGGACGGGGAGATGCAATTGAGAGAGTCAAAGGAAAGGTTGAAGTGGAAGAAAATCTTAGGGAGCACTAAACATATAACAAATACATAAATGTCAAATACAAATATGATAAAATAGTGACCCTTGGAATGGAGGAACTAAATAATTACTATTTTTCATCCCAGAGATGATTTTTGCTTGTAAATGAGCTCCTGAAGTTTTCCTTATTGTCCTTGTTGTTGAACTCAGTTTTAAAACTCTTCCAAGTCACTTAGAAAATATGCGCTAATGCTCAACCCAGCCAATGCTCTCCTCAGAGTAATGGATACCTAACTAGCACAGGACAAAATTGAAAATTATGACAGTTGGCTTGAGAGCAGATATTATGTTGATTCAGGAAAAT
Source organism: Rhinophrynus dorsalis (assembly GCA_037306005.1). NCBI lineage: Eukaryota > Metazoa > Chordata > Amphibia > Anura > Rhinophrynidae > Rhinophrynus > Rhinophrynus dorsalis. The sequence continues at coordinate 369,082,957 of CM074721.1, forward strand.
ATCTGACTGCTATTTGGAATCAGGAAGGATTTTTTTACCCACTTGAGGCTTAATTGGAAATGGCTTAAATGGGTTTTTTGCTTTCTCTGAATTAACAGGGGTGATCTGGCATGGACTGAACTTGATGGAAACATGTCTTTTTTCAGCCTTATCAACTATATCACTATGTTACTATGAATGTGTAGCTATACCTCTCCCAGTCCGAAGAAACAGGCTGAATGGAATACATTGATTAGCACTCAACCTATCAGCACATCAAATAGGTAAGCTGAGTTGAAGCTAAAGGTGTAAGAAGCAATTAATGATGGAAGTTAGCCCAGACAGTCTGTAGACTTTAAAGTGAATATTAAAGTGAATATTAATATAGTAGATAAGAATGACAGAAGACTTCCAAATCCTGTTGATACCTCATAATTAAGCTATGATAGGCACAATGCACTCAATGTCCAGTTGTTGCCTGTCTTCCCATTGCCCAATCTTCCAGTCTCTCAATCTCACACATCTCTATTACCTACCTCAACTCCAATCTAACTTTATCTTCCAAATATCAGTCTCATAATTCCATTCATTCCCTGTTTGTTGCTATTTCATTGTATGTCATACTCTCTGTAACACTCTGTAACACTACAGATACTGCTGGCCAGAATCTGTACGCCAAGTCCAGTGGTCAGCATCATTAAAATGTCTCCTTTGCCCTGTGGGATAGATATCTTTATCTCTTAATAGGCCATGAGAAGATTTCTCTAACGTACTGCTTCACAATACACTGGGATATTTTTAGATTCCAAAGGGTTGGTTATAGATTGAACACCAAAAAAAAAAAAAAAGAGATACCTATTTTTTTTATAATTAATGGCAACATCATTACCACTTCTGTGGACATCCTGTATAAGTGTCTTTCAAATAAGTACACCTGGAGGAATATCCTGTGGTCTTCTTTATTGCCAAGTTCAAATGTTCTTTGGTACCTAATATTTTCTTTTAGTTCCTCTAGACAAATTATACAGGTATCATTAGTGAAATTAGATACATTCTGGTCAATTTACAAGTAATATAACCAAAAAAAGTTTGCAAGAAGTGTCTTCAAGTATTAGTATTTTCTATCTGGCAAAGTGCTTACATTTTCAGATGGTTTTCACTTGTCAGTTTACAGTATAAATCATAACTTTACCATTAAAACATGGCTGTTAATTAAAGAAAACAAAAGAAAATACATTAAAGGGATTTGAGAAAAACTAGACAGATTTATAATACTCCTACTGTAAATATATATTTAGAATAAATATACTTTTCATTGTTCACCTTTTGTTGCTGCTCACTGAAATAAACATGGGCTAATAATGCATATACAGACATATACAAAATTTAATTATGGAGTATCAGAGTGAACCTCAGGGTGCCTGATATATTTCCCACACTGATCTTTGCAATAAAAAGGTTTTGATTGCCAAGAGCAAAAATGAATGTATGTAATTGCACATGTAAAAGAAAGCTGCACCTCCTGATAAGTAACCACCTTTAATTGTTTTTGGTAGATAGAAGCCTGCTGTCACTTTTTTTTCACTATTACCACTTACATTTTGAATTAAATAAATATTAACAATAAAACAAATTGCTATAACAGTGCAGCATTTAATGCTTTCAGTGCCAAAGGAGTGTGCAATGCACATGCCTAATGGCATTAAAACAGTTACAGGAGGGATGCTGCTTGTAGTGCTGAAGTCTGAGATCCATTCTTCTTCCCCAGTGAACAAGCAGGGGAGCAGATAGAATGCTCCCAGTCTTCCAAGCTAATGAGGAGCTTCCACCCCCTCTTTCCTTGCATCCCTAATTCTTAGTGCATAAGGCTATGTGTGTCTATAACACCAAGATGATGTGCTTTCCACACATTACCAGACACAAGTTGCCACAGCATTTAACCTTAGTGCATCTCCCCTATTGTGGGGTTATGTATTAAGGCATGATAAAGAGGTGATAAAGTAGAGATGACTTCTCCAGTGATATTACTTCTCCAAGTCCTATGTTATTCTATGGGGTCAATGGACATTTCTCCATCTTAGTGCATTGACTCTATACAATAACATAGGAACTGGAGAAGTGATATCACTGTGGATGTCATCTCAGCTTTATCACTTCATCATACCTTAGTGCATAACTCCCTTTGTAGGTACCACAATACCCACTACAGGGGCCTTATGCTCTAAGGTGTGATAAAGAGGTGTCAAAATGGAGATGACTTCTCCAGTGATATCACTTTTCCAGTTCTTATGTTATTCTATGTAGCCCATGCACAAAATCTCTATATATGGAAAAATCATAGTGCATGGGCTCCATAGAACAACACAGGGCTAGGAGAGTTTAGAACACTGCAGAGGTCATCTCCACTTTATCACCTCTATTACACCTTAATGCATCTCCCTCCTGTTCTCTGTTAATATATATAGAGCTAAACTGTTCAAAAACTACAACTTCTGGCTGCTCTCAGAAATAGCAAGCCAAGAAGAGATGGCCAAAAGCTTTGCAGTTGATAGCTGTGAATATGTTAATAATTTGTTACTGGGAATTAGAAGACATTCTCTTGTAACAGAGCTCATACTATACTGTATTAGGAAAAAGCCTCTGTCCCAGATAATCTTTAGCTGTAAACCAAGTTACAAAAAACACTTGAGGACAAGAGAATTGTGCAATGCATTGTACACCCCTCTGGTACTCAAAGGGTCAACTAGAAAAAAAATCCCATCCACTTCACTGCACTCAGTGGAACAATTCTAGGCAAGCTATGTGCACTGGACAAGTAAAATTTCCCAAATGTTCCACTGTTTTAAAGTGGACCTTTAACCTCTTAAAGACCATGCCAGGACACTCATGAGTAAACTTGCCATAAGGACCCATGATGACACGTCATGGAATTCAAGGTTGCACACCATTCGGGGAGCCTTGAATCAGATACAAGAAAAAAAAATGCTCCGTGGTCCTTAACTGCCGGCCGCAAGTGCAAGCAGATGGTCCTTAAGGGGTTAATGTCATTGCTTTGTAATGCAGTCAATACCTCTCAACATGTAATATAACTAAAACCACATTTAGATCAGAGGGTATCATTTGTCTCTGTAGACTGCCTTGTTTGTTCCAGAAGTGCTCCACTTTATCTTTAGACACAAGGCACAGTATTCTCTATCTTGTTATAAATTATATTCATATAGTGATACAAAATTGTTGTGAAATGTTTCAACATTTTATGTATAGTGCAATGTTTTTTTCTTAAACATTGAGTTAATATAGCTTTCCATTTTAAAAATATGTGGGAGGGGGTATTCTTTCCCTGTCTACACTATTGATTGTTTAATCCAAGCAACACAAAAAAAGAAGAAAAAAACTCTGAAATATCAATAGACAGGCTAGTGGTAAATAATAGAATCATCAGCACTTCACAGATTCCACACCTAAATTCCACCTACTGGCTATCATCTAATCCAACAGTGACCTAGGATTAATGACACATCCATAAGGAATTTCATATAGGTCATATAACATGCCAGGTGGGAATGCACAAAGCCATGATAAAGTGGAGATGACTTCGCCAGTAATATAACTTCTATGTGTCCTATGTCATTCTATGGAGCCAAATCAACTTTGAATATCTTAGTGCAAAGCCTCTACAGAATAACATTGGAACTGGAGAAGTGATATCTCTGGAGAAGCCATCTTCACTTTATCACCTCTTTATTACCCCTTAATGCATAACCCCCCAGAAGTGGCAATAAATGTCAGACAGTTAATTCCACCATGACACTATCATGGCTGTGACAATTATGACACAAAATAAATGCCAGAACTCGCCTCAGCTTAATATTTTATGGCTGGACTACCTCACTTTCAAAAGATCTGAAAGATCTGCTGATAAGCAGTGAGCATTCATAAATGCATTTTAGGTATTTATAATTGAAAATGTATATTTACCTGTCGAGCATAGACAAGAGTATAGAGGGATATTTGTCCGGAATCAATACTGGATGTATTCATGTGAAAGTCTTATTTAAATGGGCACTGATATGCTCACATACCTACCTATGCAATAATGAGTGTCCCACCATTGTATGGAAACTTTTTAGACACCATAAGACCCTCTTCTTGCTTCTTCAAACCCCTCTAAATTCTGTTATAACCATTTGTTCATGTGAATGCATGTGTCATGCAAAAGGTCATTGCCCTGATATGGAGGGGCAAGAAAAAATTATTTAACTCTTCTCAGAGTGCTAACAGAGTGGTCCCTATGTAGTGGGCTCAAAATATAATTTGACCTTTGTATTAAGGTATAGTTAAAGTGTTACAGTTAAGTTGTATGTGGGATGTTTAAGAGAGGGATTCAGAGCATCGCTTTCATTTTGGCCTCAGGCATTTGTTTTTAATGTAATTCTCATATTTATAAACAAGTAAGTATGAATGTAAGAATATAAAGTATGAATGCCTGGTGTATCTCAATGACTTAAAGGGATAGTAATACTTTGTTTTATCTTTACTTTATTTTGTAGGCATTAAAAAAAACATGAAGAACGTTATAAGTCTTATCTCTCAAACCTTTATGGTTTAAGAGATATTCACAAGCAAAGTTTCCCCCTCCCGCCCCTTTTTCCTAGTATAAGCCATCTCTTCTCAGATGTGAATCTGGTTGTAAGACCAGACAGATGACAGCAGGGGACAATCTTCTTTGTATGAAAACAATGAAAGCCCTTCCCCCCTTGACAAGTTTTTCAGCTTTTTCCCTTATCTTAATTGAAGATTGTCCCTCTCTGCAGTCTACCTGGGCACATCCCTTCTGATCTGGCTGAACAGGGGTGGGGGGATACTTTGCTTGTGAATATCTCTTAAACCATAAAGGTTTAAGAGATAAGACTTATATCGTTCTTAATGTTTTTTTAATGCCTACAAAATAAAATAAAGATAAAACAAAGTATTACTATCCCTTTAAGTGGGATACAGACTGTAATCATCATTCTTATTTGTAAACTTTACCTTAATCCTTTGAGTGCCAGAGCATGAGCTTCGCAGTGCTGTTTTCTTCTCTGGCATTCAAAGGATTAATCCACTTTATACAGTCCTCTAATTTATAATCTAACTAATACCATCCCCTAAAGTACCTTAATAACGTTTATGCCTCAGGTATGGCTTGCTGAGGTTAACACCATTTTCCAAGCTATTCTTCGCCGCTATCAGATACAGTTACAATGGGCCCACCTCATCCTGCCTGGTCATAACAATTACATGTATTTCCCACCTAGGTGAAGAGAAATGAAAACCGGCCAAACACTCTGGCCAAAGTTATTGTCTCCTTTCTTATCCATGGGATCATTTTTAAGGTGATGTAGTAAGGTGTAGCTTTGCTGAGATTACAATATAATGTTTTATGCATGCATCAGGAAGGGAGAAACTGATTCAAATGAGTTAAAGTTGTACTTCTTCTAATTAAGCAAAAATGAGGAGTGACTTTAATTCTGTGCAAATATGAAATACTCTTATTTGTAAATATTTCAGTTTGAACTCTCTGGAAGACTTACACTAAATCAGTTCACCATGTCCTGTTCAAATGTGTAGTAAATTATTTTATACAAATGTGATAGATCCATATTGATTTCCCTGTATCAAAGGCAAGATTATGTAGTTCTGGATTCCAAAGGCTATTTTCATTGTGTAGTTTCTAAATACTGTTTAAGTCTGCTTGTGTATAATATCAGTTTGCATTTGCTTAGTTAGGAATACTTCTGATGTCTGGTTTGTATCATCCCCTATTATTTATTCCTCTAGAAATTAACACTACAACATCATATAATATATCCCTCTTAATCTTCATATTTCTCTCTCTCTATGTCTAACTCAAACTGATTGTCTCCATGTTTACCCATCCTATCTCTAAAGAAAAAACAAATTCTGCAAAATAAATCACACTATCTGCCTAAAAAGTGCTTTTCTACTGCATACATTTATGATTTTGCATAAAAGAGATGCCTTATTAATTGCTAAATGTAGTTTAATTATTGCTTGTATATGTTTACTGATCTGTACCAATTAACACAACTCATACTTTCAGGATACCATGTAACTGATTATTTTTTGCGAGCAAGTGAGATTATAAATCTACATAGTACTCATTGAAATATTGCTCCTGGGTAAAGTCATATCTGTATATACCTGTTAGTTCTTTAAATTGGACCTGTCACCCTATGCCAAATGTAGTTTATTTTTCAGAGAACTAAAAACTACCTATATGTTGTAATTTCTCATAGTTTTGGAGAGATTATCCTTTATATTTTGGTGGCACTGTATAAAACATGCTAATTTCCTGCTCAGTATGCTAACTGATTCTGGTTGAGGTTAAACATCATCTGTGCTATTTGATGTGCAAAAAAAATATGTGAACAAGCACAATTATTTCCAGAATTAACCACTTGGGTGCCGGGAAGTATGGCTTCTGTTCTGTGTCAATATTTCAGCAAATTATATCACACATTTATCCTGATGAAGGCATTATGTAATTTACCAAAATGTTGACATAATAAATGTCAGACATGTGGCCTTTGTACCACATGTAGCGCCCAGCTAGTAAAACCGAATCCCCATTATTGTCATATGTAGGGATATGAGAAAAGACACATTTTGTTCTGATGTTGAAAAGAAAAAGTAAAAGTAGAGAGAAGACGGAGAGGGAAGGGAATGGTAATGCGTTTGAAAGGACTGGAGCTCTTCAATGAACCATGGAAAGACATGGGAAATCAAGGGCCAATAGCAGGTGTATATGGAGTTTGTGCTAGGATTAGGTGCAATGTCTCCTGCAGCAAGCAGCAGAATAAGAGATAGTACAGAATTATGGGAGTAGGATTTATGGCAGTGTTTAATAGTGACATTTGCAATGGTGTTAAACTCTGAAGAAGTGAGTAAGAGCAAGCAGGAGTAATGGAGAGGATGGAGGGGGAGATGTGGATGCAATTGGGACAATCAGAGGGAAGGTTGAAGCTGAAGAAAATCTTAGGGAGCACTAAGCATATAACAGATACATGAATAACAAATGCAAACATGATAAAATAGTGATCCCGGGAATGGAGGAACATAATACTTCCTATTTATCTTCCCAGATATTATTTTTGCTTGTAGTGGAGTGCCTGATGTTGTCTTTACTGTCTTTGATGTTGAACCAGAGTTTGTAGATATATAGCTCCTGGACCCAAGACACAGTCTGGAGGGAATACATTGATTAGCAATCAACCTGTCAGATTGTTGAATAGCTAAGTAAATGGCTGAGTTAAAGCTAAAGGTGTGACAAGTAATGGAATATTGACGTTAGCCCAGAACATCTGTAGACTATAAAGTGAATATTAGTATAGTAGATCAGTGTTGTCCAAGTTCAGTCCACAAGGTCTACCAACACGTCAGGATTTAAGAATTTCCCTGATTAAGCACATGTGAGTTAATCAGTGGCTCATTTATTTTTACTGATTCACCTGTGCTAAAGCAGGGAAATCCTTAAATCCTGGTCTGTTGCTAATCTTGTGGATTGAACTTGGACAGCCCTGTAGAAGACAGGTGACAGAAGAGTTCACAATCCAGTTTATATGAAACTATGAAGAAGCACAATACACTCAATGTCCAGTTGTTGCCTGCCTTCGCATTGTCCAATCTTTCAGCCTTTCAATCTCACTCATGTCTCTACTACCTATCTCAAGTCCAATCTAAATTCAGCTTCCAAATATCAGTCTCATAATTCCATTAATTCTCTCTATGCTTCTATATCATTGTATGTCGTACCAATCTCTGTAACTACAGATTCTGCTGGCCAGAATCTGTACAACCAGGTCCATGGTGTAGGTATCATTAAAATTCCTCCTTTGCCCTCAAAAGATGTGACTGTACTCAGGAAATCCCAGTTATGAGGACCATCCACAGTATAAAAAAAAGAGGATAAACACTCTAAATGCAATATGTTTAATAGCGGAAACTCAAGTAACCACTCTAGAAAGCTACCAGACTACCTGAGCAGTAGGCTCACTCCAGCTCTCCATAATAACGATAACCTCCACTCCACTGTTAACAATTCACTAAGTATACCACACTACAAGGAAGAAGCCAGTCGATCTGCCTTCTCCTTCAGAGCTCCGAAAGTCTGAAATAACCTGTACAAATATGCAACTTTCTTCTGTAAACTCTCCAGGACATACATGAAAACAAGAGAAATCTCAATGTATTCTTCCTGGTTAAACATACTTCTAGATAAATAAAAATAAAAAAATAAAGAATCAATTCATACCCAATGTAGCATTGACATACTGTATAATTGTATTTCAAATAAATACACCTGGAGGAATATCCTGTGGTCTTCTTTATTGCCAAGCTCAAATGTTCTTTGCTACCTAATATTTTCTTTTAGCTCCTCTAGGTAAATTATACTGGGATCATTAGTGAAATTAGATATACTTCTGGTCAGTTTACAAGGAACTTAACCACAAAAAGTTGCACAAAGTGTCAGATGGTTTTCATTTGTCAGTTTACAGTAAAAATCATAACTTTACCATTAAAACATGTTCCATAATTAAAGGAAACAAAAGAAAAAACACATTAAAGGGATTAGAAAAAAAATAGACAGACTTAGAAAACACCTACTGTAAAAAGATATTAAGAATATGATATACTTTTCAATGTTCACCTTTTGATTCCTCTCACTGAAGGGGTGCAGCGGAATGCTTTTTCTGTCTTTGGGAAATCATTACTATCAGCATCATTGTATCCTTGTCTGCAAATATGACACATCTGATAGGCCGAGAAAATGAGCATGCCATCACTCTGGCACTTGAGCGGCGAATTTATATCACTGAGAGAGTGGATATGGATATTGAAATGTAAAGGCATGCTCCAAGACTAAGTAAGGCTGCATTTTTGGATGGGCACAAACATTTAAAAATGTACATCACTTAACTTAGGGGTGTCCAAACCTCTTTTTAGTGGCTATATTTTGGCCAGTATTTTAAGATATTAAGTTTTTTTTAGCAGTGGTGGGTTAGACAATAGGAATGAGCCAATGATTAGTCACCTGTACTTAATCAAGAATGTACTAAAATCTTGGCCTGTATGTGGACCTTGATGAATAGTCAGGGCCACCATTGACTTAAACTAAGCAATTCTTATCAACATTGAAAATATACTAGCTATTTTTCATTTTAACTAGTGTAAATATTCAAAAAAGTTTCCTATTTAATATTAAATTTCGGTTTACAGAATAAACATCAAAAGAATATGGTTACACAATTAGTAGAATATGCCTACAGGCATCAGATTTGTGTCCTGAATTGACATTAAACTATCAATAGCATTACATTATTCTTTGGACAAGCAGTGTGTAATAACTTGAAAATAAGTGTTAAGAACAGAAAAAGCAGGCGATTTGTACAGTAAAAGTGATACCTTTAATGGCTGAGTAGATTTAGGATACAAGCTTTCAAGGCCACTTAGGTTTATTCTTCAGGCTGCTGTAGATTCATAACTTTACTATTAAAAGCATTTCCTTAATTAAAGAAAACAAAAGAAAAAACACATTAAAGGGTTTATAGAAAAACTGTAAAGATTTAGACTACTCCGAATGTAAATATGCCTTACGAGGAGACTTGAAAGCTTGCATTCTAAAACTATTAAACCAATAAATGTATCACTTTTACCCTACCAGTCTCTTAAAATTTGGAAGGCAGACATACTTGGTAGAATGCAAAGACAAATCTGGTACCATGTCTTCTGCTTATTTATTGATAACTTTCTCAAGAGGCTTTGAGGAGTTTATAATTAGGAGTGGGCAAAAAGTGAGAAAAATTTCCTCTGTGACTTTTTGTGAAAAATGTACGATTTTTCTCATTTTTACGTGAAAGTTTTCTCCTTTTATCCAATGCAAAATTTTCCTCCTTTTCTTCTATTCCAACATATTTTTCTCCTATTCCAACACATATTCACCTATGTTTCCTATGGTGCAACATTTCCTAGCACAATATTACTTCTTCTGAGGGTTGAAGTGGAGAAATAAGTAGTTTCCAGTCAAAGTTGTGAGTCATACAGCAACTTATACCTTGAAAAATGTGTTCGCATACAGAGTGCATTTGCCCTTTGCCCACAACACTAACTTCCTGCTTAAGCAACACTGGCACATATTAATGGTGATGTCAAGAATAAAAAAATAAAGTACAACCTACAATGTGTCAAATGTGTATGATAGTGGTGGTGGACGACTGGTGTGGTGTGATTGGTAGGACCTTGACAAACTGCATCCACCCAGAGAGGGATCACAATCATTTATTGCACAAGCTGCAGCAACCATTTTTGAACTACCACTTTACTCCCACGTTCCTGCACTGCTCCACCTCTCCCCCTCCCCCTTGTGGGTTTGATGGACATTACTCAACTACTGTGTGTTTTTACTCTCTACAGTACACAACTGATGGAGCGTGATGTCTTGACTTAGCCCTCAACAAAATTCTCAGTGTTGTCTGCTGTCTATCAAGTCTGCCTAAGTCACAGAGCTCACATCAGGTTCATAGTCAGCTGTCTGTCACCTAATATATATATTTGTTTAATAATGTATGTGTTAACTTTTTAATTTATTTATTTATTTATTTTTTAGTTTTCAACCCTATCTTATCACAGTTAGTCAAAAAAAAAATTATAACTAAAAACCAAAATCAACAAATTCTCTCCCCAGAGTTCCCCAGCACAGAGACAATAAAAGCAAAATCAGCTAGCAAAAACTACAACTTTTGGCTGCTTTCAGAAATAGCAAGCCAAGAAGAAAGCTTTGAAGTTGATAGCTGTTAATAAATTAATCATTTGTTACTGGGAATTAAAAGACATTCTAAAGTAACATTGCTCTTGCTATACTATATTAGGAAAAAAGCCTCTGCCCCAGATAATATTTAGCTGCACTTGTGGACAAGAGGAGTGTGCAATGCATTACACACACTTTTGGTAATCAAAAGGTTAACTAAAAAAATCACATTCATTTTACTGCACACAGTGGAGCAATTCTGGGCAAGCTATGTGCACTGGACAAATAAACTTTCCCAAAAGTTCCACTGCTTCAAATGGGACCATGAATCCCATTGATTTTCAATGCAATCAATACCTCTCAACATTCAATGGGTTTAAAACTCCTTTTAGATCAAAGTGTATTTTCATTTGTCTCCATGAACCACTTGGTTTGTTCCAGAAGTACTCCACTTTATCTTTGACACAAAATTGTATCAACGTTTTATGTATATTGCAATGGGTTTTTCTTAAACATTTAGTTAAAACAGCATTCTTTTTAAAAACGGTTTGTCAGCAGAACATCGCCTTGGACATGTGGTGGATATTCTTTCCCTGTCTACACAAATGATTGTTTACCCTAAACAATACAAAAAAAGCAAACATCAGCCAAATCACAGAGTCCACACCTAAATTCCACCTGCTGGCTATCAGCTTGAACAATAGTGGCTAGGGTTACTGATACATCCATAAGAAATTTAAATCAGGTCAAATAACATTTCAGGAGTGACAATAAACCTTACACAGCTCTTCCACTATTGCATTAACATGGCAATGACAGTTATGAAACTAAATGAATGCCGGAACTCATCTCAGTTGAAATTTTTATGGCTGGACTACCTCGCTGTCAAATACTTGAAAGAACTGTTAATACATATTGAGCATTCATGAATACACTTTGCGTTTTCATAATTCATCATGTATATTTCCCTGTCGAGCGTACACAAGAGGAAAAGGAATAGTTGCTCTGGAAATAATTCAGGACTTATTTATGTGTAAGTCTTACTTAAAGAGGCAATTATATGCCCACAAACCTACCATAAATGCATTAATGAGTATTTCACCATTGTATGGACTTTTTTTTAGAGACCATTAGAACCTCTTCTTGGTTCACCCCCTCTAAATGGAGCTTAAAACCATTTGCTTATATGAGGGCATGTGTCATACAGAGTCAGTAGCCTGGATGTATTACATGTACACACATGCAAAATGTCATTGCCCTGATTTGGAGTGGCAAGAAACTAGTAATCACTATTATCATGGAGGATATGGTGGGCCCATTGTGACACAAGAAAAGGATCTAAGAGTAGCCAAGAATAGACTGGAAAATGGTGTGAACCCTCAGAATGTCATACATATGCCATAAAAGCTTGTAAGTTACTTTAGGGGATGGTATAAGGCAGATTATATATTAGAGGACAGTATATGGTAGATTAAGGTAAAGTTTCCAAATGAGAATGTTGCTTACACTCTATATCCAACTTAAGTCAATGGGATACACCAGTCATTCTTACCCTACCTTCTTACATTCATACTTACTCATTGATAAATATGCACATGACATCAGAAATGGCTGCCTGAGATCAAAAGTAAAGTCATGCTCTGCATTCCTCTCTTAAACATCCCCCCATATAAAGTAACCCTAGCTATTTCCCTATACCTTCAAAGAATCTAGAAACATAGAAACATAGAATTTGACGGCAGATAAGAACCAATCGGCCCATCTAGTCTGCCCAATTTCCTACTGTGTAAAAAAAAAAAAAAAAAAAAAAACCTCAAACCTTTTTTGGTCCTTGGTCTTTTCTTATGTTAAGGACCGCCTTATGCCTATCCCATGCATGCTTAAATTCTGTCACTGTATTGACATCTACCACTTCTGCTGGTAGGCTATTCCACTTGTCTACTACACTCTCAGTGAAGTAAAACTTTCTTACATTACATCTAAACCTGTGTCCCTCTAGTTTTAGACTATGGCCTCTTGTCCTAATGTTTTTACTCTTTTGAAATATACTTCCATCCTGTACTTTGTTGAATCCCTTCATGTATTTGAATGTTTCTATCATATCCCCTCTCTCTCTTCTCTCCTCCAAGCTATACCTTGAGACCACTACATCAGGACTATTTGTTAGCACGCTGAGTAGAATTTAATTAGATTATTTTCTACCTAAGAAGAGAGAACTACGGGAAGAATGGCAAAAAATGTAGAATGCCATAAGTCACTCTGGCTAAAAATTGTTGCCTCTTTTCTTATCCAGGGGATCATTTGTAAGGTGATATATTAAGAAGTGGCTTTGCAGAGATTACATTATAACGTTTTGTGTGTGAAGGTTGTACTTCCTATATTTAAGCAAAAATAAGGCATGACTTTTATTCTGTTCAAATAAGAAGTACTCTAAATTCTGAATAATTCAGTTTGCACTCTCTGGAAGACTTATATTAAATAAGTTCAACTTGTCCTGTTCAAATGTATGCCAATTATTATATACAAATGTGATATATCTATATTGTATTTCCTGTATCAAATAGAGAAGGTAATTTTATGTAGTTCTGGATTTCAAAAACTATTTGTATTGCGTAGTTTCTAAATACTTACAACCTTCCAAGAAAACACAAATTCTGTAAAATATATAATAATGTTTAATTATTGAATTTACGTTTACTGATGGAAAATCATGGCAATTTGGTGTACTTAGAGTGGATAATTTACATTGCTCAATTTGAAACCTTAAACTCTACATGCCATTAAATGTGTATCATGTAATATTCTTACAGTAGGAAGCCTCTTTGATGATAATGTTTCCATTTATTAATGATCTTAGCCTACCCTCCACATTGATAGAGTAGTTGTGCAAATGAATACAATTCATATTTTCAGTTTACCATTTTTATTTCTGTTTATTTTTGCTATCACGTGATTAAAAATGTACAAAGTACTCATTGGAATACTTGTACCTAGGTAAATCATATTGTTATAGCTGGTGCTACATTTTACCTGTTTAACATATTGCTTCTTTAAATTGTCACCTTAAAACAAATGTAGTTTATTTTTCAGAGATGACGAGATGAACGAGGAGATGACGAAACCCGCTAGAAGCTGATTGGCTGTGATGTGCATAAGCAAACATCCAAGCCAATTGGAGGATACAAATTATTTTGAACAGAGACTGGCATATAAAACCAATCTCTGTCCAAAATTCTCCCGACAGGTATGCCAGGGGGTCTGTGACAATCTGCACACCTGCCATTGTAAGCGGAGCCCACGGCGGCAGCGGACATTGGGGAACAATTTGGAAATGTTTTTCTAACTTTAAACAATAACATGACTGTTTTTTTAATAAAAGGAATGACAACCTAGATGCCATAATTCTTTTAACCCTTTAAGTGCACAAGGGCTATCCTTCTGACACTCAAAAGGTTAACTGTGGCATCTCTGGGGGGCCATTATTTTATTTCCAAAAGAACCTCAATGGATGATCTTTAAAAAAAAAATGTAATGAAGACAGAAGAAAAGAAGAAGGGAGGAGAGAAGATGACCAGTAGCTGCCCAAGGTGCTGGACATCAAGATTACAGGTAAGTTGTTTATTTATCAGGACATGTGTTAACTTTATATTAACCCTGTGAGTACTGGTGTTACGGTTTTCTGACACTCAGACCAAGGTTAGAAATAAAACACCGTTTTATTGAGGTAAAATAAGGAACAGTGCCCCTGGGGGCCAGAATAGATATAGCAGTGAGGTAATTAATGAATAATATACAGGCCCAATATAGCAGGAGCAGGTAGAATATAGCAGAAACACAAATAAGGGTTAATGCTCAAAACAGGTATTCAGTCTCTGTGGTGGTGATTAGCCAACACCCGGTGCTATAAACAGTCCCAGTAGTAGTAGTAGTGCAGCAAGCAAGCTCAAGCAGTGCGACTGAACTGAATCACAACCAGATAGCTATATCGTAATGCCCAATAGTATAGCAAGGACCAACTGGAGCTGGAGCCAATACCCCTACTTGGGTGCAGTAACGGAGGAGAGACACTGCCAGAGCCAATGGAGCCAGAGACAGGAGCACCCCTAGGTGCGGTAACGGAGGAAACACTGCATATGTAAATAGGACCGTAGCCAAGAGCACCCCTTAGGTGCGGTAACGGAGGAGACACTGCACAAGCCAATATACAGTGAGCCAAACGCTCTTCCAGGTGCGATCTGATGGAACAACACTGTGAGCGAGAGGAGACCAGAGCCAAGGCACCCTTCCGGTGCCGGAACGGAGCAACACACTGACAGAGTACTGGAATGCCCAATAGCACCACGCGGTGCGACAACGCTTAGGAAACGAGCACCTAAAGAAAGGTACTGCTCTGCAGTGGTAACGGATAGGCTCGGTGATGGAGGCAACAGCTCAACAAGTGTTAAACGGCTCAGGATGGGAGCCAACAAGCTTGGCAAGTGTATACAGACAGGCTCGGTAACTGAGGCCACCAGCACAGCAAGTGTTCTAAGACAGACTCGGTAACAACGGCAATAGGTCAGCAAGTACTCTCTGACAGGCTCGGTAATGGAGGCAACAAACGGGCTCAATATCGGAGGCCACAGTAACACAGGAGGCGAGATCAGTCAGTGCAAGCTGCGAGCAAGCTCAGAATGTCACCAGGCAGGAAAGTCAGTTAGGACCGGGTGAATCACGGAGCAGGAACGTCAGCCAGAACCGGGTCAATCACGGACCAGGAACGTCATCAAGAGCTGGGTCAATCACGTAGCAGGAACATCAGCAAGAGCCGGGTCAATCACAGAGCAGGAACGTCAGCCAGAACCGGGTCAATCAAGGAGCAGGAACGTCAGCCAGAACCGGGTCAATCAAGGAGCAGGAACGTCAGCCAGAACCGGGTCAATCACGGACAGGAACAGCAGAGTAGTCAGACGAGCCGAGTCAGTACACAGGAACGCAGGAACACAGCAATAAATGCTCAGGAACAGGAACACCACGAAAGGGCACCTGACAGGTGCCATAGGCCCAGTATATAAAGGGACACCCTGGGCGGGCCAATCAAGCTCCGCCAATGGAAGAGCACCACCACAAAGAGTGACATGGAATCACGGGGACCGTGATAGCTGGTGGGGTATGCAATACTGTGCAATGGGTTGCATACCCCACTGACAGTCATAGTGTTAATTTTCTTTTGTTTTTAAGCACCAGTGAATGTTGGAAACCTGTTTTCGAACACACCCCAGTGGTTTTCACCACACGTTAGGGACTCTGCACCTCCTTTTCATGGCACCGGTTTTCCTTTACATATGGTAATGTCAGCACATGGAATAGGATACCTAAATCTACTTGTTTTATGTGGTGTTCAATGGGAGCATATTTTGCACCCGTTGGACATTTTTGTGCGAGGATGGTTGTTGACAGCTCAATTCATAGAATAGCAAACTGTGCTTTCAATACCACCATTGCCAGTTTTAGAAAAGATTTCAATCTTTGGAGTTCTTAGTGCATAGCCCCCCCCCCCCCTTTTAAAAGTGATCCAACAAGATCTCTATAAATGGAAGCCACTATTTCTATATTAGGTCAGCACAGTGAATGTAATCAAAATGAATATCTTAATTCATATTTTATACCTCTTGAAAACATTACCATTAAACGCCCGGCATCATTTTTTTCTCTGTCTTAGACAGAGAGGGAACTAGGTTCAACTCTCTCACAAGAGGATTGGCAGAATTTTTGGAAAATTACTTATCTACTGCCTCAGCACAAGTCTTAGATAAACGCTATAAATTCCAGTGATTTCATCGGATATTCCATCTTCCAGTTCCCAATGCTGGAGCTGTCATTGGGATATAGGTAATCTGCTTCATATCTGGTGGTTCTGTTATCGCAGACTTTTTGTCCGAATGTCTTGATTATATGGAATGTAGTTTGAATTTCACACTAACCAAAGACCATTTGCAATCCCTATTTTATCTTAATTTCCCACCTCTCTCATGCATTGTATTGATGCAATTTGTTTCAATAAAGGTTTTGAAAAGAAAAAAAAAAACACATAGTAACATTCACTATCGAGAACCCTGTCATTCACAAACTAGACCACCCAATCATGTTCAATATCAACAGTAGGGGGGGGCAAAAGGTCCCGCTGTATTCCCACAAAAAAATCAATGAAACCCACATTGTTTTCCACTTTTTCGTGGGAAAATCCACATTGAAAACAGCAATTAAAATCTTTGCATTTCTCACCCATCTTCCAAAATTCCTCGCCATTTTTTCAATGGTTAGAAAGTTTCTGCCCATTGATTTACGTGTTTTTTGCCTTATCACTATAGAAACGTGATGTGTATACAAGGCCATGTCAACCAGCCCACTATAAATCTAGTTCTGGATCATGCAGTGTATCTTTGAATTGAAAACCATCACTCAGACTCTCAGACCAGACTCAAAATGTTTTGCCCAATATACCAAAGGAAAAATGTCACCATATGATGGGCCTTGTTAAGTCTGTAATTGAAGACCTTCTGTAACGGAAGCTAAGGATGCCGGGTTGTTCTTAGCCATCATTCCAGGGTCCTCTCTCCTTGAAGCAGCTACAGAAGAGTAGCTGGTCCAGTGAAGTTGGGTAGCTGGCTGGAACACTGGAACATAAGGCTCCTGATGTCAACTACAACAGGGGTAGCTGGTCCTGGTAGATGGATGAAGCAGGCTGGATCACCGCAACATAGCTTTCTTGAATGGGGGTCAAAGGAGACACTTTAAACCATCCAGGAATGAAGACTCAGGACACAGATCAAGTCCCAAATGACTACTACTTTATTGAGGGGACAGGGAACATTTTATACAGATTTCAGTGGCAATACAACAAATGGTGAACAATGGTGGTGTATACAGAAAACGCTGGGCCAGACAACGGAACAATAGAGTGTACATACAAGACAATGGGACAATAAAGTGGTATTGGTACAATCAAGAAAACAGCACAGTAGACACAGGCGTCACATTCAATCAGAACCCCAGACTAATGCCATCACACAGAAGACAATAGTGAATACACAACATAGGTGACATGATTAGTAAATGAAACCTTAATCAAACTCTGGACCAGACAGATGCACCTTTGGAATAGCATTGCACAAACCCAAATATTTAACCCCTGCCTGCCCATGTAAGATGGTAGGTCAACACTTAACATAGGGGTACAGCATGTTTTACAGTACATGACAACAGATTAACCATCCCCAAAACATTCAACATAGAACAGTAGGCAGTCAATCAGAATGCCTCCTACTTCCAACATGGGGGATGGGGAATTCTAAATGTCTGACAGTGTTTTGTGGCCGCCCAGCCTCCCAGAGCTGGGACTTCACCCAGTGCCTTTCTGTCTCTTTTGGGGTATTTTCCATGGATCTTAAAAGAGCCCCTAGTAATGGCCTATGGCCCGTTACATTTTTCCCCCTGTTGAGTCCCAAGCCAGCGGCAACCCTGGAGTCATTTCACGGTGAGCACTTTAACATAACTTAATCTTGCCAATAGGAATCAGAGCGTCAAGAACCACCAGCCAATCCAGACTGGGTACGTCACTCAGTTGTCTCAGCCTATGAGGAAGGGAGTGACAACAGAGGCCTGGACAGGGGCGACCAATCCGGGAGCCACTTACCTGTCCCATACAAATCCCAAGGCAACCTTGTGCATATATTATAGAGCGGCCACTAATCACCGGCCCGCCTACTCTACCCTATACAAAGTATATGGTGGCTCTTTAAATACATCACCCGTTGATGGCAGCTAATCCAGGAGCTGCCTACTTTTCAAAGATGTGGTGCCAGTTCATTGGCACCTGAACAAAGGGGAAAAACATAGTCTGTGGTTTCTAGCCTTTTAATATTTTGTTTTTGTAGGCCTGAAAAGGACTCCCAGTAATGGCCTATGGCCCATTACAGTTCCCACAAAGGCTGAAAAGGCCTCTAATAACAGCCTACGGCCCATTACAGCCTGTGTATTTCAGTTTTTCTACACAAAGTTCAGTGGGCCTGAGAAGGCCTCCACATAACTGTCTATGGTCCTTTATACCTTGTTTTTAGCCAATAGGTGTTCATGTAGAAAAGGTCTTCAGACTATCATGTAAAGGCAAATGCATCATCAGTCAAAAACATATGGCATAGGCAGAACATTCCCAGGAAGAGGTTGTCTGGGTGGCAGATGTAAAGTTCCTTCCAGTATCCTTTTTCCAAGGTTGGAATTCATAAATATTGTGGAATCCTCATTGCTTCTATGGTGAAAAATCATCAGTTTCTGTCCACAAGTGCCAGTGGAACTATGGAAAAATAGTTTCCATATATCCGGCAACAGAATGTTAACTTGTTTGACATCCAGTTCTCCAGTGCTATTTGGAAAATTGGTGCAGGAGAAACACTCATAACTGATCTTTTGCCATGTCTCAACAGCCATTACCAGGTCTTTAAGTAGTAGCCAGTTGTCCTTGTATGTTCCCTTCACAATACCACTGATGTTTGATTTTCCAGTATGAAATTGGTATTACAGAGATATAAAGGTACTTGTTTATATAGGAGAAATGAACACAGGTGTAGCCCTTTTCCAATAAACCCAGGTGCACACAGCAAAAAAAAATTGCCTTTTAACCCTTTATCTACCGAAGCTAGGTAAGTTCTTTACCTAAAACTCCATTTAACTCCTGGCCACTTTACTTGAAAGTGAGCTAGTGTAGTGAGCTTAGTACTTGTTTATATAGAAAAAATGAACACAGGTGCAGTTAAGATACATTTACCTGGGGGGGCTGCCTGGGGGATTGGAGGACAGGTGTATATGTCTGGGCCAGCAGACCACTGTCTCACAGTGTGTCACTATAAATCAGTGGGAGGTGTGCCCGTGCTGGTCCAGCCCAGCATGTAATCTGACTGCCATCCAGCTACTGAGCAGCCTGACTGAATATCCATCAAAAGGCAGCATGTTTGAATTTGGTGACCACTTAGAGGGGCAAGTAACAATTGTTAATTGTTTCATATATATGCCATATTCTGTATTGCAGTGGTACAAGACATCCAATTGTGCAGTCTGAGTCTGCACATTAGAAGACAAAACCTTGGACATCTGAAATGCCATGGAGAGATGAGCAATGCAGTGGGCTCTTAATCGCAACATGCCGGACCCACTGTGATGGAAAGGTGGAGGGGACAAGGAAGACGCATACCTAGGAACTTTCAAAATGAGCTGACCCTGAGATCTTTTAAAAAATATTTACCTTTAACCCTTTGAGTGCCAGAGTGGTACGCAACGCATTGCAAAGCAATGTGTTGCGTAATCCTCTGGCACTCAAAGGGTTAATATATTACTAGTTTTTCCTCATTATCAACTGTAAGCTCTCTGGAATTACTAGTGTTAAACTAGAGATACAGAACTTAAAGTTTAAATGGAGCTACACTAATGATACCACAGAGCTTACAACTGAAATGGAGCTACACTATTAATGTAACTCTATTTTAACTATGAACTCTGTAGCATCACTACTGTAGCTTATTTTCAAATGTTAAAATGTTGGTACCATTAGTGTAGCTCCATTTCAGTTGTAAGGTCTGTAGTATCCCTAGTGTAGTTCCATCTAATTTGTAAGCTCTATAACTTGCGGCTCCTATTCTCTAAGTCATCCAATTTATACTGAATAGTAAATATTGAATCTTGATGGTCCTTTAAGATCTGTTGCACATTTTGGATCTGTGTTTGCATCCTATCTCTATTACTTGGTGTATTCTATGACCCAGTGACTGGACCTCAGCAGTTACGGCCACGATGTCCACTTTGAGTTTTTAATATCCATGGCAAAAGACTGAAGATCCGCTTTGTTAGGCAGTCGTCCTTAGTAACCAGTTCCATAGCAGAGTTCCCCAGGGGACCAACAGTTGTGGAGGCAAAAATATCCACAGCGTTCTGGTCCATCCTGAGCGGTGACTGTGTCTCCATGGCTGGGGGATATGATGTAGCAAGGAGGCAATGTCCTTTGAATGCGCGGGAAGCGATTTATGCTGTTTTCTCTTCTTTTTAGAAGAAGATGACTTGCCTGACTTCATCAGTGAACTTCAGGGGAGGTCATGGAACACCTAGGCGATGTTATAGCCAAAATCAGTAGGCCTTTGTGCATATAAAAGCTAGGTACTCAAGAGAGCTCGCTAAACAAGCATCCATCTTCAGACGCGGTATCTCCGCCCCCCCCAAGAATAGTTATCTGTTATATACAAGTATTCTCGTTGACTTAATCAAAATTTATCCGTGACTGTGCACTTTTTCACAAATATAGTTGATTATACTTATTTTGTACTGCTTTTGTATTACTGCTAAAACATTTTTTGAATAGTTAACATAACAAGCTATAACCACTGTTATCATGAAAAAAATATATTGTGGCCTTCACATAAATGGATTTCTGATCATGTTGCCTACGTCTGAAAAATCTTAGATGCCCCTCCTCTATGGTATCAGTAGTATAGCTCAATTTCAGTTGAAAGCTCTCTGGTATCACTAGCGTAGCATCACTTTGCCTGTAAACTCTGTGGTATCACAAGCATAGCACAATACAGTAAGCTCAGTGGTATCCCTATTGTAGCTCCATTTCAATTGTAAGCTCTTTGGTATCACTATATGTAGTCATATCAATAGTGTAGCTCCATTGCAAGCTCTGTGATATCACCAGTGTAGCTCCATTTCAATTGTAAGCTCGGTGGTATTGATTACAAGATCTGCAGTATCACTTGTGTAACAATTTCAGTTGTAATCTCTATGTCTAATCACTTTTCTTACATCACAGCAGCGACAATATTTATTGGATTTTGTGCAATTAATTCTGGAACTGGACAGATTATTTGCTGGTTGAACACATAGCATTAATTGGCATTGTCAAGCATTTGTCTGAGTATCTCAACACCAATGTCTCTCTTCATGGATGTCTAGAAACCAGTTAAGAAACCATTTAAAGACATAGTATTACTTCAAAATTACTAATCCCTATTTTGTAGTCCTTAAATAAAGTGTATACAGACAGGCTCGGTAACTGAGGCCACCAGCACAGCAAGTGTTCTAAGACAGACTCGGTAACAACGGCAATAGGTCAGCAAGTACTCTCTGACAGGCTCCGTAATGGAGGCAACAAACGGGCTCAATATCGGAGGCCACAGTAACACAGGAGGCGAGATCAGTCAGTGCAAGCTGCGAGCAAGCTCAGAATGTCACCAGGCAGGAAAGTCAGTTAGGACCGGGTGAATCACGGAGCAGGAACGTCAGCCAGAACCGGGTCAATCACGGACCAGGAACGTCATCAAGAGCTGGGTCAATCACGTAGCAGGAACATCAGCAAGAGCCGGGTCAATCACAGAGCAGGAACGTCAGCCAGAACCGGGTCAATCAAGGAGCAGGAACGTCAGCCAGAACCGGGTCAATCAAGGAGCAGGAACGTCAGCCAGAACCGGGTCAATCACGGACAGGAACAGCAGAGTAGTCAGACGAGCCGAGTCAGTACACAGGAACGCAGGAACACAGCAATAAATGCTCAGGAACAGGAACACCACGAAAGGGCACCTGACAGGTGCCATAGGCCCAGTATATAAAGGGACACCCTGGGCGGGCCAATCAAGCTCCGCCAATGGAAGAGCACCACCACAAAGAGTGACATGGAATCACGGGGACCGTGATAGCTGGTGGGGTATGCAATACTGTGCAATGGGTTGCATACCCCACTGACAGTCATAGTGTTAATTTTCTTTTGTTTTTAAGCACCAGTGAATGTTGGAAACCTGTTTTCGAACACACCCCAGTGGTTTTCACCACACGTTAGGGACTCTGCACCTCCTTTTCATGGCACCGGTTTTCCTTTACATATGGTAATGTCAGCACATGGAATAGGATACCTAAATCTACTTGTTTTATGTGGTGTTCAATGGGAGCATATTTTGCACCCGTTGGACATTTTTGTGCGAGGATGGTTGTTGACAGCTCAATTCATAGAATAGCAAACTGTGCTTTCAATACCACCATTGCCAGTTTTAGAAAAGATTTCAATCTTTGGAGTTCTTAGTGCATAGCCCCCCCCCCCCCCTTTTAAAAGTGATCCAACAAGATCTCTATAAATGGAAGCCACTATTTCTATATTAGGTCAGCACAGTGAATGTAATCAAAATGAATATCTTAATTCATATTTTATACCTCTTGAAAACATTACCATTAAACGCCCGGCATCATTTTTTTCTCTGTCTTAGACAGAGAGGGAACTAGGTTCAACTCTCTCACAAGAGGATTGGCAGAATTTTTGGAAAATTACTTATCTACTGCCTCAGCACAAGTCTTAGATAAACGCTATAAATTCCAGTGATTTCATCGGATATTCCATCTTCCAGTTCCCAATGCTGGAGCTGTCATTGGGATATAGGTAATCTGCTTCATATCTGGTGGTTCTGTTATCGCAGACTTTTTGTCCGAATGTCTTGATTATATGGAATGTAGTTTGAATTTCACACTAACCAAAGACCATTTGCAATCCCTATTTTATCTTAATTTCCCACCTCTCTCATGCATTGTATTGATGCAATTTGTTTCAATAAAGGTTTTGAAAAGAAAAAAAAAAACACATAGTAACATTCACTATCGAGAACCCTGTCATTCACAAACTAGACCACCCAATCATGTTCAATATCAACAGTAGGGGGGGGCAAAAGGTCCCGCTGTATTCCCACAAAAAAATCAATGAAACCCACATTGTTTTCCACTTTTTCGTGGGAAAATCCACATTGAAAACAGCAATTAAAATCTTTGCATTTCTCACCCATCTTCCAAAATTCCTCGCCATTTTTTCAATGGTTAGAAAGTTTCTGCCCATTGATTTACGTGTTTTTTGCCTTATCACTATAGAAACGTGATGTGTATACAAGGCCATGTCAACCAGCCCACTATAAATCTAGTTCTGGATCATGCAGTGTATCTTTGAATTGAAAACCATCACTCAGACTCTCAGACCAGACTCAAAATGTTTTGCCCAATATACCAAAGGAAAAATGTCACCATATGATGGGCCTTGTTAAGTCTGTAATTGAAGACCTTCTGTAACGGAAGCTAAGGATGCCGGGTTGTTCTTAGCCATCATTCCAGGGTCCTCTCTCCTTGAAGCAGCTACAGAAGAGTAGCTGGTCCAGTGAAGTTGGGTAGCTGGCTGGAACACTGGAACATAAGGCTCCTGATGTCAACTACAACAGGGGTAGCTGGTCCTGGTAGATGGATGAAGCAGGCTGGATCACCGCAACATAGCTTTCTTGAATGGGGGTCAAAGGAGACACTTTAAACCATCCAGGAATGAAGACTCAGGACACAGATCAAGTCCCAAATGACTACTACTTTATTGAGGGGACAGGGAACATTTTATACAGATTTCAGTGGCAATACAACAAATGGTGAACAATGGTGGTGTATACAGAAAACGCTGGGCCAGACAACGGAACAATAGAGTGTACATACAAGACAATGGGACAATAAAGTGGTATTGGTACAATCAAGAAAACAGCACAGTAGACACAGGCGTCACATTCAATCAGAACCCCAGACTAATGCCATCACACAGAAGACAATAGTGAATACACAACATAGGTGACATGATTAGTAAATGAAACCTTAATCAAACTCTGGACCAGACAGATGCACCTTTGGAATAGCATTGCACAAACCCAAATATTTAACCCCTGCCTGCCCATGTAAGATGGTAGGTCAACACTTAACATAGGGGTACAGCATGTTTTACAGTACATGACAACAGATTAACCATCCCCAAAACATTCAACATAGAACAGTAGGCAGTCAATCAGAATGCCTCCTACTTCCAACATGGGGGATGGGGAATTCTAAATGTCTGACAGTGTTTTGTGGCCGCCCAGCCTCCCAGAGCTGGGACTTCACCCAGTGCCTTTCTGTCTCTTTTGGGGTATTTTCCATGGATCTTAAAAGAGCCCCTAGTAATGGCCTATGGCCCGTTACATTTTTCCCCCTGTTGAGTCCCAAGCCAGCGGCAACCCTGGAGTCATTTCACGGTGAGCACTTTAACATAACTTAATCTTGCCAATAGGAATCAGAGCGTCAAGAACCACCAGCCAATCCAGACTGGGTACGTCACTCAGTTGTCTCAGCCTATGAGGAAGGGAGTGACAACAGAGGCCTGGACAGGGGCGACCAATCCGGGAGCCACTTACCTGTCCCATACAAATCCCAAGGCAACCTTGTGCATATATTATAGAGCGGCCACTAATCACCGGCCCGCCTACTCTACCCTATACAAAGTATATGGTGGCTCTTTAAATACATCACCCGTTGATGGCAGCTAATCCAGGAGCTGCCTACTTTTCAAAGATGTGGTGCCAGTTCATTGGCACCTGAACAAAGGGGAAAAACATAGTCTGTGGTTTCTAGCCTTTTAATATTTTGTTTTTGTAGGCCTGAAAAGGACTCCCAGTAATGGCCTATGGCCCATTACAGTTCCCACAAAGGCTGAAAAGGCCTCTAATAACAGCCTACGGCCCATTACAGCCTGTGTATTTCAGTTTTTCTACACAAAGTTCAGTGGGCCTGAGAAGGCCTCCACATAACTGTCTATGGTCCTTTATACCTTGTTTTTAGCCAATAGGTGTTCATGTAGAAAAGGTCTTCAGACTATCATGTAAAGGCAAATGCATCATCAGTCAAAAACATATGGCATAGGCAGAACATTCCCAGGAAGAGGTTGTCTGGGTGGCAGATGTAAAGTTCCTTCCAGTATCCTTTTTCCAAGGTTGGAATTCATAAATATTGTGGAATCCTCATTGCTTCTATGGTGAAAAATCATCAGTTTCTGTCCACAAGTGCCAGTGGAACTATGGAAAAATAGTTTCCATATATCCGGCAACAGAATGTTAACTTGTTTGACATCCAGTTCTCCAGTGCTATTTGGAAAATTGGTGCAGGAGAAACACTCATAACTGATCTTTTGCCATGTCTCAACAGCCATTACCAGGTCTTTAAGTAGTAGCCAGTTGTCCTTGTATGTTCCCTTCACAATACCACTGATGTTTGATTTTCCAGTATGAAATTGGTATTACAGAGATATAAAGGTACTTGTTTATATAGGAGAAATGAACACAGGTGTAGCCCTTTTCCAATAAACCCAGGTGCACACAGCAAAAAAAAATTGCCTTTTAACCCTTTATCTACCGAAGCTAGGTAAGTTCTTTACCTAAAACTCCATTTAACTCCTGGCCACTTTACTTGAAAGTGAGCTAGTGTAGTGAGCTTAGTACTTGTTTATATAGAAAAAATGAACACAGGTGCAGTTAAGATACATTTACCTGGGGGGGCTGCCTGGGGGATTGGAGGACAGGTGTATATGTCTGGGCCAGCAGACCACTGTCTCACAGTGTGTCACTATAAATCAGTGGGAGGTGTGCCCGTGCTGGTCCAGCCCAGCATGTAATCTGACTGCCATCCAGCTACTGAGCAGCCTGACTGAATATCCATCAAAAGGCAGCATGTTTGAATTTGGTGACCACTTAGAGGGGCAAGTAACAATTGTTAATTGTTTCATATATATGCCATATTCTGTATTGCAGTGGTACAAGACATCCAATTGTGCAGTCTGAGTCTGCACATTAGAAGACAAAACCTTGGACATCTGAAATGCCATGGAGAGATGAGCAATGCAGTGGGCTCTTAATCGCAACATGCCGGACCCACTGTGATGGAAAGGTGGAGGGGACAAGGAAGACGCATACCTAGGAACTTTCAAAATGAGCTGACCCTGAGATCTTTTAAAAAATATTTACCTTTAACCCTTTGAGTGCCAGAGTGGTACGCAACGCATTGCAAAGCAATGTGTTGCGTAATCCTCTGGCACTCAAAGGGTTAATATATTACTAGTTTTTCCTCATTATCAACTGTAAGCTCTCTGGAATTACTAGTGTTAAACTAGAGATACAGAACTTAAAGTTTAAATGGAGCTACACTAATGATACCACAGAGCTTACAACTGAAATGGAGCTACACTATTAATGTAACTCTATTTTAACTATGAACTCTGTAGCATCACTACTGTAGCTTATTTTCAAATGTTAAAATGTTGGTACCATTAGTGTAGCTCCATTTCAGTTGTAAGGTCTGTAGTATCCCTAGTGTAGTTCCATCTAATTTGTAAGCTCTATAACTTGCGGCTCCTATTCTCTAAGTCATCCAATTTATACTGAATAGTAAATATTGAATCTTGATGGTCCTTTAAGATCTGTTGCACATTTTGGATCTGTGTTTGCATCCTATCTCTATTACTTGGTGTATTCTATGACCCAGTGACTGGACCTCAGCAGTTACGGCCACGATGTCCACTTTGAGTTTTTAATATCCATGGCAAAAGACTGAAGATCCGCTTTGTTAGGCAGTCGTCCTTAGTAACCAGTTCCATAGCAGAGTTCCCCAGGGGACCAACAGTTGTGGAGGCAAAAATATCCACAGCGTTCTGGTCCATCCTGAGCGGTGACTGTGTCTCCATGGCTGGGGGATATGATGTAGCAAGGAGGCAATGTCCTTTGAATGCGCGGGAAGCAATTTATGCTGTTTTCTCTTCTTTTTAGAAGAAGATGACTTGCCTGACTTCATCAGTGAACTTCAGGGGAGGTCATGGAACACCTAGGCGATGTTATAGCCAAAATCAGTAGGCCTTTGTGCATATAAAAGCTAGGTACTCAAGAGAGCTCGCTAAACAAGCATCCATCTTCAGACGCGGTATCTCCGCCCCCCCCAAGAATAGTTATCTGTTATATACAAGTATTCTCGTTGACTTAATCAAAATTTATCCGTGACTGTGCACTTTTTCACAAATATAGTTGATTATACTTATTTTGTACTGCTTTTGTATTACTGCTAAAACATTTTTTGAATAGTTAACATAACAAGCTATAACCACTGTTATCATGAAAAAAATATATTGTGGCCTTCACATAAATGGATTTCTGATCATGTTGCCTACGTCTGAAAAATCTTAGATGCCCCTCCTCTATGGTATCAGTAGTATAGCTCAATTTCAGTTGAAAGCTCTCTGGTATCACTAGCGTAGCATCACTTTGCCTGTAAACTCTGTGGTATCACAAGCATAGCACAATACAGTAAGCTCAGTGGTATCCCTATTGTAGCTCCATTTCAATTGTAAGCTCTTTGGTATCACTATATGTAGTCATATCAATAGTGTAGCTCCATTGCAAGCTCTGTGATATCACCAGTGTAGCTCCATTTCAATTGTAAGCTCGGTGGTATTGATTACAAGATCTGCAGTATCACTTGTGTAACAATTTCAGTTGTAATCTCTATGTCTAATCACTTTTCTTACATCACAGCAGCGACAATATTTATTGGATTTTGTGCAATTAATTCTGGAACTGGACAGATTATTTGCTGGTTGAACACATAGCATTAATTGGCATTGTCAAGCATTTGTCTGAGTATCTCAACACCAATGTCTCTCTTCATGGATGTCTAGAAACCAGTTAAGAAACCATTTAAAGACATAGTATTACTTCAAAATTACTAATCCCTATTTTGTAGTCCTTAAATAAAGAAGAAAAATGCTCCAGTGGCATCTCTCAAACCCTTGTGGTTTGAAAGATAACCGCTTACAAAGTTCTCCCCTGCCTGACGTCAGCGTTCTAGCTGACAGCAGGGAAATCCGGTCCCGGGACCGTCGAAGGCTCTGCAGCAGAGCTGAGATTGTGTTAATGAAAAAAGAAGTCCTTCACTTAAAAGGTCTTCTACGTCTGCTTGCATATCAAGACGTACAAGACCTTTTCAGTGAAGAATTTATTTTTCATTAACTCGATATCAGCTCTGCTGAAGAGCCGCTGACTGATCCCAGGAGTGGATTTCCCTGCTGTCAGCTAGAACCCTGATGTCAGGCAGGGGGGAACTTTGTAAGCGGTTATCTCTCAAACCATAAGGGTTTGAGAGATGCCACTGTGGGCATTTTTCTTCTTTATTGAAGGGCTACAAAATAGGGATTAGTAATTTTGAAGTATTACTATGTCTTTAATTATTTAGTTTAGTATAGGAGGCAAATATCGTTTTTGATACCTTTATTGGCAAACTAAGCAGATTTAGAATGCAAGCTTTCAAGACCTTAGATCTCTTCCTCAGGCATGTTATACAGATAAATATGAAAACATCTCTCTTAACCCCTTAAGGACCATTGACAGCCCAGGACCATCAAGGCGGTCCGGCACTTAAGGACCAGTGACGGTCCTGGCACGGAATGGAGTTCAGAGCTCCCAGCGCGGCTGCACGCCACTCCATAAGTCCTGAAACGGAATTAAAAAAAAAAAAGCCCCGTGGTCCTCAAATGCTGGCCGCGCGTGCGCATCGGTCCTTAAGGGGTTAAACACAAGTACACATTGCATTGTTTAGAATGGAAATCAGATAAGAGAACTCAACCCAGATGCAGATACTTTGATCAGGTTCTATTAATAAATGCTTTTTAAGTGGCCAAGAAGATGGCTAGCACAAGGGAAAGGGTGAGATCACTTGAGCTGCTTTAATCTGTTTTATTTGTGGATTATGCTATTTAGCACATTATCATATGCAAGTCATATTTCATATGTCCACCACATCCGAGCAGCAATCCTTTCCCTCTTACACCTGTGGTAGACATTGTGTGTTATGTATGTGTGTTTAGTACCATTGTACCAAGTGATAAGTCACCAAAATCCCTACCTGACTTACAAAATATATCAAAGTATGCTACAATTACAAATATTTATGATGTGACCACAAAAAAGGCACTCCTAAATTTAAATAAAAGTGGAAGGCTCTGCTGTTTTTCATGTCATAATGGGTCATATGTATAAATGCAAAAGTGGAGCAATTCTGTTGCAATCCATTGGCACCAGAGGGAACAAATAAACATTCACATTTAATGGAAATATTTAATTGTCCCTCCAGTGCAATTGATGTGTGTGTATATCTGCATGTGGGTGTAATGCATATATGTGTGTGTGAGTTTTGTGCATGAGTTGTGAATCTACATTTTGTGTGATCTACATGTGTTGTGTGTGTATTTGTATCTATGTGTGTGTATTTGTGTCCATGTGTGTTTGTGTGTGTCTGTGTATTGGTGTTTGTGTCCATGTGTGTATTTGTGTCTATGTTTGTGTGTGTGTATTTGTGTATGTGTGTGTGTGTGTGTATGTCTGTGTGTGTATTTTTGTCTATGTGTGTGTGCGTCTGTGTGTATTTGTGTTTGTGTCTGTGTGTATTTGTGTTTGTGTGTGTTTGTATTTGTGTCTGTGTGTATTTGTGTTTGTGTTTGTTTGTATTTGTGTCTGTGTGTGTCTTTGTGTGTGTGTGTATATTTGTGTGTGTTTGTGTGTGTCTGTGTGTGTGTCTATATGTGTGTATTTGTGTCTGTGCATGTGTGTATTTGTGTATGTGTGTGTATTTGTGTCTGTGTGTGTGTATTTGTGTATGTGTGTGTATTTGTGTGTGTGTGTGTATTTGTGTCTCTGTGTGTGTATTTATATCTATGTGTGTGTATTTGTGTCTGTATGTGCGTGTCTGTGTGTGTATTTGTGTGTGTGTTTATATATTTGTGTGTGTGTGTGTGTGTGTGTATTTTTGTCTGTGTGTGTATTTGTGTCTATGTATGTGTGTGTGTATTTGTGTATGTGTGTGTCTGTGTGTGTATTTGTGTGTATATTTGTGTGTGTGTCTGTGTGTGTGTCTATGTGTGTGTGTATTTGTGTCTGAGTGTATTTGTGTCTGTGTATGTGTGTGTATTTGTGTGTGTGTGTGTGTGTGTGTGTGTGTGTCTGTGTGTGTATTTGTGTGTGTGTATATTTGTGTGTGTGTATGTATGTGTGTGCATTTGTGTGTGTGTGTGTGTGTGTGTGTGTATTTGTGTCTGGTTGTGTATTTGTGTGTGTGTATATCTGTGTGTGTCTATGTGTGTGTATTTGTGTGTGTGTGTGTGTATTTGTGTCTCTGTGTGTGTATTTATATCTATGTGTGTGTATTTGTGTCTGTATGTGCGTGTCTGTGTGTGTATTTGTGTGTGTGTTTATATGTTTGTGTGTGTGTGTGTGTCTGTGTCTATGTGTGTGTGTATTTGTGTGTGTGTGTGTGTGTGTATTTGTGTGTGTGTGTGTTTCTGTGTGTGTGTGTATTTGTGTCTGTGTGTATGTGTACTTGTTTCTGTGTATTTGTGTCTGTGTGTGTATTTGTTTCTATGTGTGTGTGTGTGTATTTGTGTCTGCATGTGTGTATCTGTGTGTGTATGTATATTTATGTTTCTTTGTGTCTGTGTGTGTCTGTGTGTGTATTTGTGTCTGGGTGTGTATTTGTGTCTGGGTGTGTATTTGTGTCTGGGTCTGTTTTTGTGTGTGTGTATTTGTGTGTGTGTATTTGTGTGTGTGTGTGTGTGTATTTTTGTCTGTGTGTGTATTTGTGTCTATGTATGTGTGTGTGTATTTGTGTCTGTGTGTGTCTGTGTGTGTATTTGTGTGTATATTTGTGTGTGTGTCTGTGTGTGTGTCTATGTGTGTGTGTATTTGTGTCTGAGTGTATTTGTGTCTGTGTGTATGTGTGTGTATTTGTGTGTGTGTGTGTCTGTGTGTGTATTTGTGTGTGTGTATATTTGTGTGTGTGTATGTATGTGTGTGCATTTGTGTGTGTGTGTGTGTGTGTGTGTGTGTGTGTGTATTTGTGTCTGGTTGTGTATTTGTGTGTGTGTATATCTGTGTGTGTCTATGTGTGTGTATTTGTGTGTGTGTGTGTATTTGTGTCTGGATGTGTGTTTGTGTGTTTGTGTCTATGTGTGTGTATTTGTGTCTATGTGTGCATTTGTGTCTATGTGTCTGTGTATGTGTTCAAAAGGTAATAACCCCATTTAAATGAAACCTTTGAATGCCAGAGGGGTATGCAGCACATTGCAAACCAGTGTGTTACATACCCCTCTGGTACTCTAAGGGTTAATGGAAATCTTAATTTGCCCCTATATTTATAGCACCAATATAATCAGCCACATTACAATAAGTGACAAGTTAAAGAATTGATTTCATGTACTAAGGTTTCTTAGGTGCAAAACTGGGGCAGAGTCAGGAAAAATGTTTACCCTATAGGCGCAATTCTGGCAGCTAAACAGATTTTGTGGGGCAAACCAGCAGCACCATAGGGGACATTTACAATGTCTAAAGGAGAGCAATATTAACACTGCCCTGCATGCTAATGGGAGAATATTCACTCCTCCCCTTTTATACATAGTGCATATAGTGGTGTGTGTGTGTGTCCATTACCATGGAGATGTACTCGACACACATTGCCAGGCAGACATCTCCATATCATCGTTACTTAGTGCATCTCCCCCATGGAGGCTGAGATACCACCAATAAATTGTAGTTACTTGTCTAAGGAAGAGGGCTAATGATTATTTATTTAATCAGAAAATACTACTCTTAGAGATTATTTGCACTTGTACCCTTCTATTCATTTTGATATGAAGTGTTTTTTTTCTACCATGAACCAGCAGGTTGAGCTGTAACCCTCTCAAGATATTTGCCAGTGGGGCTATATTATAGACTTATATTATTATAGACCAGTGGGGCTATATTATAGATTTTATTAAAATACTGATGTTAGAAAGTAGAACGTACAATTATTTTATGCTCTGTTTTTAATGTTCAGTATGCCAGCTGTTGCAGGACTAAAACTAACAGCATCATGAGCAGGTAAAGAAATGTGATGGTTCATTTGCATTTACCCATTAACTGCATAAGTTTTATTAAAGAAACACTCAAATATTTATCTAGTATTAAAGTGCATATGCTTACCATACCAAACTGTCTGCTATGGAACATTTGAAATCACCACCTAATTAATACTTTAGAGTTTTGGTCAAAGAAAATGAGAATAGTAGTAACACATTGAGTGCCAGAGTTGTATCCAATAAACACCTCTCCGGCACTCAGAGGGTTCATGATTGTAACTGCTTTCATACATACATCAGTTAGAAAACCGGAGCCTCAGCGCTTTAGGATTAACCCTTTGAGTGCCAGAGGGGTACACAATGCATTGCAAAGCAATGCGTTGCATACGCCTCTGGCACTCAAAGGGTTAAAGAGTTAAATAAAAAAAATAACATTAAAAAGTGTTCTTTGCATTGGCTATACCCCTGGAATGCAAAGGGTTAAACTACTGTTTATCAACCAGTGTGCCATGGCACTTTGGTGTGCCATGGACATCCACTTAGAGTGCCTCGTTTCATCTATAAGACTGATACAACTGTATATTTATTGAAATCTTTACTTACTGTATGTTTATTTTATTTATTTTGATTATGAGTTCTAATAATACCTTTATTTTAATGTATTTATATCCCTCATTACACCCTTGACAACTGACATAAAATGTTAGGTGTGCCCCAAAAACATCATACTATTGGTGTTAGGGGTGCATTGAGGATAAAAATTTGGAAAACTACAGGTTAAAAATGTATATTTTATTGTAGAGAGACACAATAAAAATATAATGTACTGGAGCTTGAAAATATACAATATTTGACTGAATTGATTTATTTTTTCTCAGAATCCCAGTGCAAGAGAGATTCCACTTAATTTCTTTGTGTCTTCATTGTTAATAATGATTTTTATCTCAATCCAAAAATCAAATCACTTAATATTCATTATTTCATGTCAAAAATCCTAAATGTCATGCACACCAAGATCATTTGTATATGACATACTGACATACTCCAAAATATATTATTTTTATTAGTATTATTACTTATGAATTTATAATTTTTTAATACTGTAGAAAGCTCCTGTGAAAATTACACAAATATAGAATTATAAGAGCTTTTTGGAAAATAAATTCAGATACCAAAAAACCACTCCTCTTTCTATCTTGAATTAACGTGCTTGTCCATTACAGTTAATGCCCCCAACCAAAAAAAGGATTTGGTTATTTCCGCTCTATGGTTCCATACCATTAATGACAGATTATCTATAAAATCTGATCCAAGCTTGAAAACCAGGCTAATAAAATGCATAAAATTGATTTGGTTAATGTGGAAATTCATATCAAATTCAAACGACTTTTATTACAGCACCATTAGATTGATGAAAGAAACACTTACCTTTATACGGCAGAGATCTTGCGATGCCCTTTGTATCTGATTATGGCATTTGTAAATTTGTTCATCTGCCACTTAACGCTGCCATCACTTTCTGAGTAGATTTCAATTGCTTTAAATTGTAGCTCTTTCCTTATTAGAAAGCACAATAAAGTATTTGAACTCTGTATAGAGCTGAAGAGATAAAGATAAACACTACTGCAAATTCAAATGTGCTAGAAGGTTAAAAAATCAGTCTAGAAAAAAGTGGGAAATAAAATTATGCTTTTACTGTTAAGATTGTAGAGAGCCTTAAATAAGGTAAATTCAATAATTTTTTAATTCTCAGTCAGAGTGGATTATAATATGTGAAGCTGCATGTAAACACAGGGAAAGTGAGAGATAAATATTATCATTCTGGTAGTAGATAGAGATGCTCTCAAAATCAGGAGCTACTTTGAAGAGACCAGAAACCACAGAGCTAAGCCAGAAAGTAAAATGCAAAGGTTAACCGTTTGCTAGCATCTGGAAAACATAATGATGCTGGTACATCCTCGATGATTTCAATGAGGCTTTTAACTCCATGAGTGCCAGGAGTACCATATTTGATGAAAATACAAAACAAGGTTTTTTCAGTGAAAATAATCTGAAAATAAAAACCTACCTTGTCTTATATTCAAGGTCACTTGAGATTCGGTTAACATTTTGATTTGGTTGATGAACTATGATAAAAAAAAAGTTACGTAACCATTTAAAATAATATAAAGGTTTACTTAAGCTCATGTTTGCCACAGCTCATCAACTTAAATTATACAGACAGAGCAGTTTTCCAATAAAACTCTTGACCCCCCCAGTGCTGCATAGTGGCATTGCATGTACCAGCGTTACTAGTACCAGAAACCACCACTGCCTTGACCAGGATATTCCACCGGCTCTGCTGCTTTGTTCATGTGCTCCAGGAGCATTCACCACAGTGTACTAGTATAGCCCATCTGGGAGTGTATGTGACTTACAGTGTGAATGCACCATAGACACTGTGTAGAGTTATGGACTGAGAGGCTGAGCCTTCTGTGTCTGTGAGAGTGATACTATCACAGTCACTCAGCTTGGCAAGGTTTTAGATTGTGTGCAGAATGAGAAACACACAAGCTCCGACACAGAGTTGGAACCCTATTGCAGAAGGCTGGGAATTGACAAACAGAGCAGGCAGATATCTTTAAGTTAGCCGACAGGAAATAGGAGTCTGCAAGTCAACAATATCTAGAGTCGCAGAATACAGGCTTGTCGAAGTCAAGCAGGAGTCGACAAGTAGTCGAGTAGCGTTAGATGTCAACTACATAGAGTCGAGACAAACGGGAAGTCGCAAACGAGCCAGGTCCGGTACACAGAGTCGAGCAATGGGCTAGTCAGTACCTTGGGATAGTTGAGAAGCGGAGAGTCGGTACACAGAAGGTCGAGCAGATGACTGGAGCAAAGAGTCGGAACTCCGGAAAGAGAAGGATGGTCGTAGACAAAGCCGAGGTCAGGAAGCCAGATAGACGGATAAATGGAGTTCAGGCAAGGCTCACAACTGGAATCAGAAATCACAGCTATGCTGGAACACCGGTACTAGTATGCTCAGCACAGACAATCTGCGGGTGGGGATAGTAGGAAAGTCCCGGGCATAAGTAGGCTATGAACAGGTGTAGAAGTTCCGCAATTAGGAGTGAGACTGCCTTGGGGAAGGAGGAGTGGACCGGTTTGTGACAGATACCAGGCACAGCACTCATGTCATCATCATCATGTAAGGAAGAAGAGTGGTGATACTGATGATTATGATAAAGGTAGTGCTGATGATGAAAGTGATTGTGATGACAGTAAAATTAGAGATTTCTCAGCTCAAGTAAATTAAGATGGGGACGGGTATCACCAGCAGTGCCATTATGGTGTTTGGTAATTTAGTTCCTGCTGAGTTGTCTGACTCTGAGCATCAAATATCACAGCTACGGGATCAGGCTGGTGTGTCCACCATACAGATGGGTGGTAGTAGTAGTAGTGGTGGGAGTGGAACTGGGATCATTATCTTCACAGATACTGGTGGTGGTGATATGAGACAGGTAGTAGAGGTCACTGCTTGTCCTAGGCTGAGGCATCAGCACATCAAGCTACCACTTCAGGTGCATCTGGGGAGAAGGTGTCCAGTCACCACAATCCTTTACCTCATCCTTTGAAATCATGGGTGTAGGAATGATTTTCCCTTGGGGGCAGAGTCTGTGCAGTTACCAACAACTGAAATATGCATATTTGTGAAAAGTTTGTGAAGAGGTTGAAGGGGAGATCACAACTTGATGTGACTGTTTTTATTAACCCATCCAACATAACCACCATGATGGAATTGTTAAAACATGCCCAAGTAACAGGGGTGCACAATGTCCCTTATCCATCCCCAACAATGACAACGATATGCCCAAAATCTCACACCAGCCCAGAATAACAACATCATCTGTCTTGCCTTCTGCTAGGTTAGGGATAGATGGAAATCTGTTTTATTTTTTCAGTAATTTTCATAGAAAATTTACATTTAAATTTCCTCAAGAACTTGCCTATGTCTGCTTATGCTTCCCATTGGTTTGAGAATTTAATGCAAAACTACTGCTTTTTCCACTTTTTTATGCATACATACTGACCCCAGCCTTGTCCCACTGAACTAGTAACCATAGAACCACACATAATGACCCCCAGGCATGACCCACCGTAGCCAGAGAACCATACATACTAACCCAAACTTTTCTCTGTACTGGTAACCAAGCATGCTGATACCTGCCCTAGCCTTGTCCCACTACAATGGTAGCAATAGTACCACACATGCTTACCTCAATATCCCAACCTTTTCCCACTGTACTGATGGCCATGGAGAGAGGCAATGAGAGGAACCCAGCTGTTGCTAGATTAACCCTTTGGGTGCCAGAGGCATACACACCACATTGCTTTTCAATGTATTGCGTACACCTCTGGCACTCAAAGGGTTAAAGCTTCAACAATTCCCCACCAGCCAACTGATGGTTGTAGTTGACAGCACACACTGACCCCAAGTCTTATCCCATGGTAGCCAGCAAACAGCACACATACTGTCCAATGCTTGCCCCATTGCACTGCATTGGTAGCAACAGAACCACATATACCCCCCAAGCCTTATCCTACTGTACTGGTAGCAAAAAAGCCACATATCCTGGCTTCCAAGTCCCAGCCTTGCCTCCACTTCACTGGTAGCAGTAGAACCACATGCTAATTCTTGACCTGCTTGACAGGAATTTTCAGGAATAGGAAAAAAAATGACAAAGTTCTCTCTGGATATTTCCTGGGTATAGCCAAAAGGTAGAGATTTTAATGCACAGGAATTTCCACTGAAAAAGTAGTAAATTGCAGGGTTTTCAACAAAAATTCAGCGGGGAAAAAATAGGGCTTTTCGTCCATCCCTAGGATAAAGCCTACAGCAAGTAAAGCCTTCCAATATGTTAGTAGACTGAGTCCTACAGCAACATAAGTCTTATCAGGCTAGTAGAGACCTACATTTTAAGCTGGTGATGGTGCTGGTGGTTATGCTTTTTTAAGGTATGTACTGCATTATCAGTATCCTGAGGCCTACATCAAGGTAAGCCTCAAAAAATACTAGAGGATTGAGCCCTACAGCAGCATAAGACTTGATTAAATTGTTGTCAGGCTAGTAATGACCTCCATTTGAAGCTAGTGATGGGACAGGGGTTATGCCTTATAAAGCAATGCAATCTATTATTAGCTGGTTGAGGCCTTTGGCAAGGTAAGCCTTGCAACTCTTTCTCCTGATGGTGATAGACCTATGGACTGACAATTGATAACTACTAAGTGACTGGTTGTGGTGGTGGTGGGTGGTTCACTTACCAAAATATGTATTATTATAAAATAATTGACCCAGTCTCTGCAATGAGCCATGCGTATTCTAAAGGGTAGACAGTCTGTAAATGTACCTTTATATCTTGCATTCTATTAGTCTCCACCATGAAAAGTATTCTGTGCAGGATTTTGGGTCATGCCATTGTAGTCATTGTTCAGAACAAACAAGGAGCACAGTGACAGGAACAGTACCTGATTTCTTGGGGGATGATTTAACATTGTCATCATAAACTCAGGTTGTTAATATTGGATGTACCTAATTAGAGCAGCATGTCCAGTTGTGATTACCTCCTTCCCCCTCGTCAAAACCTTTTCACAAAATGTGCACATTGCAGTTGTTGAGAACAGCAATATATTCCCACACTAATGATTTCAGGGGAGAATGAGAAGGAAATGATGGGATATGGTGATGAGATAACATCAGATTATTTGCTAATCCTGCATCATCAATTATTATAGTACGGGTCCCAACTGTTGTAGATGACAGCGACTGTGTAAATACCCCATCCTCCTCAGTGATGTTACCACCACTACATGTGTCATATGCTTCTCTGAGGAAAAAACTTCAGAGCTACAAGTTATCTGTCTGATAAATGATGGGTAGAAGAGCATAAACTAAATGCTTGTATACTTCTAATAAGGATCTTATAACTAGATGTTTGTATCTACATGTATCATATACAAAAGAAGAAGGGAGGAAAAGAGCAATACATACACTCTATGTATAGTATTTTATTAAAACAGGTATAAATAACAAAAATTTGTATGAAATAAAATAGGAGCAACCGATGCCCACAGAGCAAACCATACAGTGACTAAAAACAAATAGGGGGCTCAGATAAAGAGCTATAAGTGAAAATGGTAAAATGAACTAGTAAAATGTCCCTCAATCAATATAGATATGTAAAAAGGTCAAACATCTAATAGATGGAAGTATCATACACAAGGAAATTTTAAATGTGGCCATATGAAATACTTTACATGTGGCCACTTACAACATAGAAGCCAAGACTTTAGCTCTACAACCAAACAGAAATGATATCCCATTGAGGGCACTTATAAATGTAATACGGATCATGTCATCTGCCTTTTGGAGTTTACTTGTCCTAAACAATATGTTGGTAGAACATCAAGAGCAATGAAGGAGAGAGTCTGCGAACACCAGAATAACATAATTAAAGGATACAATAACCATAGTGTACCACATCATTTTACAAAACATCACAATGGGGAAATAAAAGATCTGAAACTATCTTTTTGACTGGCAAATGCTTGCATACAGGACTTGGCTCTTGTGTCAAGTATTAACATTCCCTCTATGGTATCGAATCAATGTCCCTATCTCCTCCTCTACCATAGAGCTTAGAAGGGTAGGATATCCTCTGGCACATCTTCATATGTGCTTTATCCAAATATCTCTAGCCCTTCATTATTTTTCAACCTCTAAGCAATTCTTCCTATATGTAGTTTAGTCTTATATCTCCTGCCCATCATATATTATACCACATTCTCTGTGTTTGTATAACCATATATAATCTATCTATATACCTATGGCACTATACATATTTTGTCAACAATGCCAATCTGATATTATATACAAGATATTTGTTTTGGACTAACAGGAATATGCATGTTTTTATCTTCAGGAATATATTATCATTTACATAGTTTATTAGTCAAGGAAGGTGATATTACTATATCTATGTATCCTTTTTAATAACAGTATATGTGTGTGTTTGTATTTATATATGTTTATATATATGTGTTGCAGGATATCCATAGATTGGTTCTGAGCACAATAATATTGATCCTTCTTATCTGTATTTAAAACTAGAGCTATACTCAGAGATCCCTGTGACAACTAAATACGGATGTACGCTATATTGTATGATCCCCCCCTTTTCATGTGATTATTCGATTTATCACCTATTGTATTTTTAGTCATGCCTCATTCACAAATTTCCAGATGTCTGCTTTCAAGTATTTATTTATTTGATTTTCTTTGCTGTGCTTAATAGGGGTGGGCGAAAGGTCCTGCTATGTTCCTGCGAA
The DNA here is from genome assembly GCA_037306005.1 of Rhinophrynus dorsalis. Lineage (NCBI taxonomy): Eukaryota > Metazoa > Chordata > Amphibia > Anura > Rhinophrynidae > Rhinophrynus > Rhinophrynus dorsalis. The sequence continues at coordinate 369,122,871 of CM074721.1, forward strand.
AAAATCAGTGAAAACCAGATTATTGTCTGCTTTTTCCCAGGAAAATCTGCTTTAAAAATAGTGATTAAGATCTTCTAATTTTTTGCCCATTGGCCAAAAATTCTTCACCATTTTTACAATGGCTAGAAAATTCCCGCCCATTGATTTACGAGTTTTTCGTCTTTTCGCTATAAAAACGTGACATTTTCCAGGAAGTGAAACACAATAGAAGCAGCTACAGAGTGAGGTAGACGTGCTGTGCTGTTCTGCTGCGTATTCATAGCAAAATAGAGGCAGGATAGGCTTGTAGTGACTTCTATCACTATGAGAAAGTTTAAAAGTAATAAAAGGAGAAACTGGAAGGACCATTACATGTCTACTGAGTAGGAGTCTGAGAAGGAAGTGAGCACTACAGAAGCAATACTGGCCAGTCCCTCTAAATCACCCCTAGGGATCTCAGGGAAATGAATGGCAAGGGAGGAACAAAAGGGTGGTAGTAGTAGTGAGAGCAGGACAGGTCAGCTGCCTGTGCCTGCTGACAGACTTGATGCGCCTGCTATAAGATGTGCTGTGCATGCTGTCAGACGTGCTGCCCCTGCTGCCAGTGCTGCCACCAGTTCTGCTTCTGCTGCCAGTGTGTCTTGTAATACTCGTGGGGGGGGGGGGAGAAGATGATGCCAAGTGTGACAGCAGGGGATCCTAAGCCACACTTGCCATCCCCAAGCAGTACTGTCAGTGCTAGTACTACTACTAAGAAGGTCCAGCAGCTTGTTAGAGTTAGGAGTAAAGGAGCAGCTAATCATCATATTAATAATGACTGTGAGGAGGAAGACTCAGGAGCTGAAATTGATGTGGTTGGTGTTAGTAGTAGTAGTAACAGTGATGGTCAAGCAGCCAGTGGGTCTAGTGTTAGGAGAGTGGTAGTGGAAGCAATTGAGAACATCCAGACTAGCAGTCAAGGGAGCCCATGCCATTCCCCTGACCCTGGGAGTCCCCTTCCCCCCAGGGAACATGTGGAACATGATCCTGAAGAAGGCAGAATTGTCACCCGCACAATAATATCACCACCACCAATAGAAGCACAGCTCAGCTGCCTGTGCCTGCTGCTACTGCGGCCAGTCTGTCTTCTTTACATCACCAAGAAATCGCAAGTGTGACATTAGGGGATCCTCTGTCACATTGCTTGTCACCTCCTCCAACCAGCAATGAGCATTTGGAATTTGAGGAATCTGCAACTGCTCTAATTCCTGCTGCTGCTGAGTTGCAAGGGCAACAGGATTCTGAGGAGCAAGCTAGTGTACTACAGACCACCATGGATACAGTGGGAATGGGGTCAACAAGTGATCTGGGAGTAGGAAAGTTTCCACTTGCCAGCAGCAACAATACTCCTGGTCCTAGTTGCAATGCTTGTTCTGAGGCAGCAGCAGCAGAAACAGCAGCAACATCATCCTCTGCCCCAGGTAATGAAGGGAAATGTGGAGGACAAGAAGAAAAAGGCCATTCTTATCAACCTTCCCCCTCCCCCCTGAAGTCATGGGTGTGGGACTATTTTTTTCTTGGGGCAGGCACAGTGTAGTCATCACCAACGGCACTGTGCACAGTTTGTGACAAGTCAGTGAGAAGGGGAAAGGAGGATATGCGCCTTGGCACAAGTGCCCTAATAACACACATGGCAGTGTGGTGGAGGAGAATTGCAAGCAGGGCATCAAGCTGCATCTGAGGAGATTCCATCCCGCAGAATATGCTAAGATGGTGGCAGGGAGGGCTCATCATTACTATTAAACTGTCAGCAAGTTGCCATGTGTCCTTAGCAGGGTGTGAAAAAGGGGTATAGTGACAGCGGCAGTACTTAGGTTCTGGTGTCATGGTGTTTGGATATAGTTGTGCCCCCAGGTGTTATATAGCACATACACTGTGCACATTACAGTTCCTACTCTCAAGGAAAAAATTTATATTCTAATAACAACACACCCATGATTTTGGAGGAGGGGTAGGTGGAGAAGAAAAAAAGGCCAACTTCTTCTTTTCTCCACATAGACTGGGGGCTACTTATTGTGTGGCTACTGCCTCAGGTGCATCCCTGGAGATAGTCATGGCAAATGGAACCTTTATCATCCATCTCCCATGTTAGTGCTATTGTTGATCCCATTCCCTTTCAGCTGCCTATTCATCCTGTTGCTTAAACAACTCACTAGCAGTAGCAAGAACAGCAGTTACAAATTCCACAGTTATGGATTGGAGGACATTAGACAATGGTCAGTGGCCACACTGGCCAATATGACCTGCTGATACTAGGCCAGTAGGGCATTTTTTTTTCCTCAGGGCTTGTGTTTTGTTTTTTTTGTTTTTTTAACCCCTTAAGGACCAGCGGTCCCGGGGTGTGCCATCCCTTAAGGACCGCATAGGAAACTTTGACGTGCCGTCCCACGTGACTGATCACGTGGGGTGGCACGCCAAACGGGGCACTGGAAGAGATCGCTCCGGTCTTGGAGCGATCAACTTCAGTGCCCGGTATTACTCACCACGCTCCTACAGGAGCGCGATGAGTAAAAGTACGTGACGTGTCAGGACCGTCACTGGTCCTTAAGTGCCGGACAAGCGTGACGGTCCTGCCACGTCACTGGTCCTTAAGGGGTTAAATAATAACATATATAGTAACATAGTAACATAATAACATTGTAATTTAGGTTGAAAAAAGACTTGCGTCCATCTAGTTCAACCCTTTTCCTAATCCCGTTTACCATCGTTGATCCAAAAGAAGGCAAAACCCCCCCCCCCTCAATATAGCAATTTAAAATTCTGTCTTGAATGGGGGGAGGGATTCCTTCCTTCTTGATTCCAAATGGCAATCAGATTTCTCCCTGGATCAACAAGCCCTAACTAAATATTAATCCCAATACTAACGTACATAGCCCTCTATGTTATGCTCTTTTAAATACGTATCCAGGCCCCTTTTAAAGGCATCTAATGTATTTGATAGCACCACCTCCTCAGGAAGTGAATTCCATACCTTTATTGTCCTTACTGTAAAGAAACCCTTCAGCTGTTGTAGATTAAATCTCCTTTCCTTAAGTCTAAACGGGTGGCCCCTTGTCATGTGTGCTGTTCTGTTAGTGAAAAGGTCTTTGGAGAGCCCTTTATATGGGCCTTGAACATATTTATATAGTGTTATCATATCCCCTCTAAGACGCCGTTTCTCTAGTGTGTACAAGTTTAACTTTTCTAGCCTTTCTTCATAACAAAAACTTTCCATTCCCCTTACTAGTTTTGTAGCCCTCCTCTGCACTCTCTCTAGTTCCATAATGTCCTTTTTCAGAAGGGGCGCCCAGAATTGAACAGCATATTCTAGGTGGGGTCTTACCATGGACCTGTAAAGAGGCATAATTATATCTTCCTCCCTTGAGTCAATACCCCTTTTAATACATGCCAATATCTTATTGGCCTTTGCAGCTGCCAGCTGGAACTGCATGCTACTGCTAAGTCTATTGTCTACCATTACTCCCAAATCCTTTTCATTAGTAGATTTCACCAGAGAAACACCATTTTATTTATTTATTATTATACCCAAAATGCATAATTTTACACTTGTCTATATTGAATCTCATTTGCCATTTCCTGCCCAGTTACTCAATTTGTCCAAATCCTCCTGTAATGAAGACACATCCAGTTCAGACTTTATTACCTTACTTAATTTTGTGTCATCGGCAATCACTGATACATGGCTCCCTATGCCCTCTGGGAGGTCATTAATAAACAAATTAAAAAGAAGAGGACCCAGGTCAGATCCCTGAGGTACCCCACTTATCACTTTAATCCAACTGGAGAACTTGCCATTTACACTTTGCCTTCTATCTTTCAGCCAATTTCCAATCCACACACAAACATTTTCCCCTAGGCCTATTTCATTCAATTTGTACAGTAACCTCTTGTGCGGAACTATATCAAATGCCTTGGCAAAGTCTAAATAGATCACATCAACCGCCGTTCCCTCATCTATATTATTACTCACTTTTTCATAAAATGCGATCCAGTTCGTTTGACAAGACCTGTCTTTCACAAAGCCATGCTGGCTATTGCTAATGATATTCCTGTTTCAGCAGAATTCTTGAATATATTCCCTTAGCAACTTTTCAAACAGCTTCCCTACCACAGATGTCAAGCTTACAGGTCTGTAATTTCCTGGCTGTGACTTTGATCCCTTTTTAAATATGGGCACCACATCTGCTTTATGCCAATCCATGGGCACCATACCTGAAATAAAAGAATCCCTGAAAATCAAATATAACGGTCTGGCCAGGGTCTGGCTTAGCTCTTTAAGTACCTGTGGGTGTATACCATCTGGCCCCGGAGCTTTGTCTACCTTAACACCATTCAATTGTTTTAACACTTTTTATTGTGTTAGCCAGTCCCATGCTTGCTGTGACTGTTCTGTAAAAGTAGTTTGCAGATTCTTGTCCATTGGGTCTTCCTTGGTAAAAACAGAAGAAAATAAATTATTTAAAGTATCTGTTTTCTCTCTGTCCCCACTGACCATCTCACCTGTTTCAGATAACAAGGACCCAACATTATCAGACTTTAATTTTTTGCCATTAATGTATTTAAAGAATTTTTTTGGATTGCTTTTGCTCGCCTTAGCAATATTTTTTTCATTCTCCAGTCTAGCTAATTTAATAGCCTTTTTACAGGTTTTGTTGACATTTTTGTATTCTGCAAATGCCTCTGCTGATCCCTCAGCTTTGTAATGTTTGAATGCCGCTTTCTTGTTATTTATTTCATGAATTACTTTACTGGCTAGCCACATTGGTTTTAATTTGCTTCTTTTGTATTTGTTTCCAACAGGGATAAATTTATGTGTGTATTTTTGCAATGTTATTTTGAAGGCATTCCACTTACCTTCTGTGTTTTTTCCTGAAAATATTTGATCCCAGTCAACGAGACCAAGGGATGAATTAAACCTGCTAAAGTTGGCCTTTTTAAAATTCAGTGTTTTGGTGTAACCCATACCAAATTGCTTTTTTGAATTAATCTCAAAAGATACCATGTTATGGTCACTATTCCCCAAGTGCTCCCTAACTTGGATGTTAGAGATACGTTCTTCATTGTCAGTTATTACCAAATCCAGACATGCATCCCCTCTGGTTGAGGTCTGCACTAGTTGTGACAAAAAATTGTCATTCAACAAGTTCAGAAACTTGCTGCTTGTAGCAGAAGTAGTTGTTCCATTTTTCCAGTCTATTTCTGGATAATTAAAATCCCCCATAATTATAGTTCTCCCTATTTGAGAAGCCTTTTCTATTTGTATTAATAGCTTTCATTTTTCAAGGTCACCAATGTTTGGTGGTTTATAACAAATACCCACTAATATTTTCTGGGCAGTTTTACCCCCAGTGACTATTTCAACCCACAGGAATTCCACATGTTCACTACTGTCATCACATATATCTTCCCGCAATTGAGGCAATAATGCTGGTTTGACATACAGACAGACCCCACCACCTCTTTTGTTTGACCTATCTTTTCTAAATAACGTGTAGCCCTCCAAATTGATTGACCAATCATGTGTGTCATCCCACCATGTTTCTGTTATGCCTATCAAGTCATAGTTTTCAATGTCAGCTACCAGCTCCAGTTCCCCTATTTTACCAGTTAAACTTCTGTCATTTGCAAGCATACAATTTATGCCACTGCTGTGTTCCATTTGTGATTTAATTTTGATGTGGTTTATAGGCTTCTCCCTATCATCTGTACTAACCCCGCCCCCAGATCCTCCCACCTGGTTATTAACTACATTGCCTTCCCTTTCTATACTATCTATCCCAGTATTTATTGGCCCTTCCCCCCCTTCCTAGTTTAAAATCTCCTCCAACCGTCTAGTCATCCTCTCCCCAAGCACTTGAGACCCTCTTGCATTCAGGTGCAATCCATCCCTGCTATAGAGATTGTACCCCAAAGCAAAATCAGCCCAGTGCTCTAAAAACCCAAAGCCCTCCTTCTTACACCAAGACTTCATCTATGCATTGAGCTCCCTAATCTCCTGCTGTCTCTCTGGCGTAGCGCATGGCACAGGTAGCATCTCTGAGAATACTACCTTGGAGGTCCAGTTCCTAATCTTACTGCCTAAATCACTAAAATTACCTTTTAGGTCTCTCCACCTTCCTCTTACTTTGTCATTGGTACCAATATGCACAAGACAGCTGGATCCTCTCCAGCCCCTCCCAATAATCTGTCCACCCTGTCTGCAACATGCCGAACCCGGGCACCCGGGAGACAGCAAACCATTCGGTTGCTGAGATCAGAGCCACAGATTACCCTATCTGTTCTCCTAATAATGGAGTCCCCTACCACCACAACCTGCCTAGGCTTCACTTTCCTCTGGATCCCCTCTGTGCTAGAGGAGCTGTTCTCCCGGCTGTTAGGGAGAACAGTCTTCTCCAGCAATTCCACTTCTGGGTTTGCCTCTCCAACATCTTCACTTAAATGAGCAAATTTGTTGGGATGGAAAAACTCAGGATTGGCTGCCCTCTTCCTCTTCCCTCCCCCACTGCAACCACTTTTAACTGTCACCCAGCTATGTGCCTGGTTCCCTTCTAGCTGATCTCCTCCCTCTTTGCTAGGTGACCCAGTTAGACTCTGCTCTGTTAGCAAGAGACTCCTCTCAAGGTTGTCAATATCTCTCACTGTTGCAATATGACTCTCTAGAGCTCCAATCTGAGCTTCTAGAAGGGCCACTTGCTCACACTTGCCACAGCGGTATGGACCCTGGAACTGCTGTTCCAAGCATGCATACATATGGCAAGATGTGCATGCTCATCATGTATGGTGCAAATGTGAGTTCTTGTGAGTAATTGTAAACAATTAATTTACCTCTGTTGCACTAACTGCTGTGTTTCATAAACTGCGCATTATTCCAGAGCACTTAGGAAAGAGCACGCTCTATTTGTGCGCAAGCTCTGTGAGTCCTGTACCTAGATTTATACAGGCCTACACAGGGGATTGTTCGCAAACCCCACCCTTAATTAACTAATCACACTCCCAGAAAAAACACAACCTTTTACACTTTAACCCTTTAACCTTCTTACTGCAGGTTAAGATGTAAACACAAAAACACTTTTCCAATGCTGGAATGTCCAAACTGTTCACTTAATCCAGAGCACACTTCAATTTGTGAGCAAACTCTGTCAGTCCTGTACCTAGATTTATACAGGCCTACACAGGGGATTGTTCACAAACCCCACCCTTAATTAACTAATCACACTCCCAGAAAAAACACAACCTTTTACACTTTAACCCTTTAACCTTCTTACTGCAGGTTAAGATGTAAACACAAAAACACTTTTCCAATGCTGGAATGTCCAAACTGTTCACTTAATCCAGAGCACACTTCAATTTGTGAGCAAACTCTGTCAGTCCTGTACCTAGATTTATACAGGCCTACACAGGGGATTGTTCACAAACCCCACCCTTAATTAACTAATCACACTTCCAGAAAAAAAACACAACCTTTTACACTTTAACCCTTTAACCTTCTTACTGCAGGTTAGGATGTAGACACAAAAACACTTTTCCAATGCTGGGATGTCCAAACTGTTCACTTAATCCAGAGCACACTTCAATTTAATAATAATAAAAAAAAAAAACATTGTCCAACAAAAATATAAACAATTTTTGGGGGTTTGTTTCTAACAAGCCTAAATCCTATAAATAAATGTTTCCCTAGGGCTTGTGCCAAAGAAGCTTAAGTCCTACAAATCAATGTTTCCTCAGGTCCTGGGCCTCTAACAACAAATCTAACTAATCATCCGCTACAAAATAGTATATCAAGTCAAGTATCAGTCCACCCAAATGGCAGCTAATGTCAGGGGGTTCCTGTCTCTATCACTTTGCATACAAATTTCTTATTTTATTTATTTATTTATTTATTTTTTTTAAAGCTTTATTAGGAAATCAGAAAACACTCAGTACAATCAGGGGTACATCCGAACAGGTCATATATGGGACACAGCAAGACAATGCCATAAGAGAATATGTCAAATAAACATAAGCATCCCAATGTTTAAGATCGATAAAAAAGAAAAAGATTGAGCAAAGTAGAACTAGTATCAGCCATATATATCTGGAGCGAGTGGAATAGGATGAATACCCCTGTACTAAAAGAAAAGTGATAAAACAAGAAGTAGGAAAAATATAGACTAGAAAGAAGTGAAGGAAAAGAAGGGGGGACAGGACATATAGACAGGAGAGATAAAGGTACATAAGGGGGGAGAAAGGACAGGGAGAGACTAAAAGGTCTGGTGCGCTGCGTCCTCAGAAATCAAAAGTCTGGTTCCGGTGCAGAATTAGAAGGAGCACGTGGAAAAGAAAGTATCAGTCGCATCTGGGTCTCCACCCTTAGCATTAAAATATGAGTTCTCACACCACTCACCCATTCCTGTAACATGGGGGGATCTTCCTCCTTCTAATGCCATGGAATAAGGGATTTAGCTACATGAAGCATCGTAAGAAGTAGGCATCTCTTCATGAGAGGAAGGCGCGGCAGTTTCAGAAAGAAAAAGGTTTGTCAAATGTCTCTAGAAAGAGAGGTGTCCAAGCATTCATCTATGGAATCTAAGCAATCTGACCAGGAAGAGCAGATCTTCAAACAGGACCACCATATATGAGGAGTCCCCTTCTCAGAGTGGCATCTCCAACAAGCAGAGCTAACAGAAGAAGAAATGGCATGTAGCCTTGAAGGCATGAGATACCACCTAGAAAAGAACTTTAAATGTGATTCTAGAACTGAGGCGGAGATAGATGCAGAAGAAGCAGTCCTCCAAATACTTTTCCATTCCTCTAAAGGCAGCATGGTGCCTAATTGTCTCTCCCAAGAAGCAGCATAACCGAATAAGAGTGGGGGGAAGAAAGGATAACGTATACCTTCCCTTTCTTGCCAGGGGGGCCTTGGGTGCTAGCAATAGGGATTCAAAATCCATCGGCGCAGATGACCACACAGGCTTTATAGATGGCATGTCCAGGAAATGTTTAATTTGGAGAAATCTCCACATCTCAGAAGCAGGGAAATCATATTTAATCTTTAAGCCTTCAAAATGTTTTATCAAAGCGTCTGACGCCAGATCAACTATCTGCAGGGGGTGAGCTTTAATCCATTTGGGGAATTTGGAAGAAGGAAGAGAAAGCTGAGAACACTGGGAAAGCGAGGGAGGGGAATGATGCCAAGGTCTTATCCTTATTACATAAAGACCAGACCAAAAGGTTGTGGGAAAGAATAGAATGAGGATTAAGCGCTCTGCACCTCATTTTAAGGGAGAAGAAACAATTCAATTAAAGGATCACCCGGGGTTACATTCTCACGTTCAATTCGGACCCATGCTTTATCAGCCCCATTGTGAGTCCAATCAATGATAGAGGCTAATGCAGAGGCATGATAGTAAGAAGTCAAATTGGAGAGGCCCAAACCCCCACTGAATTTGTGCAGACAGGGGCAGCTGCTCGCCAACCTAGGCGGACGAGAGCGCCAAAGGAAGCGACGAATGGAGCGGTTCAATAACAAAAAGAAGGAAGAAGGCACATTGATAGGTAAGGTTTGGAATAGGTAGAGGAGTCTAGGCAAAACATTAATTTTAAGAACATTGATTCTACAAGCCAAGACACGTAGAGATGTTCCCACTTACATAGATCAGCATGGTTCAATTTCAACAAAGGAGGGAAGTTTTGGTGATACCAAGGAAGGAGTTAAGTTGACTCCTAAGTACTTAAAGGGATAGTAATACTTTGTTTTAACTTTATTTTATTTTGTAGGCATTAAAAAAACATGAAGAATGATATGTCTTATCTCTGAAACCTTTATGGTTTAAGAGATATTCACAAACAAAGTATCCCTTCCCTGTTCAACCAGATCAGAAGGGAGATGCCCAGGTAGACTGCAGAGAGGGACAATCTTCAATTAAGATAAAGGAAAAAGCTGAAAAACTTGTCAAGGGGGGAAGGGCTTTCATTGTTTTCATACAAAGAAAATTGTCCCCTTCTGTTATCTGTCCTGTCATACAACCAGACTCACATTTGAGAAGAGATTGCTTACACTAGGTAAAAGGGGCGGGGAGGGGAACTTTGCTTGTGAATATCTCATAAACCATAAAGGTTTGAGAGATAAGACTTATATCATTCTTCATGTTTTTTTAATGCCTACAAAATAAAGTAAAGTTAAAACGAAGTATTACTATCCTTTAATATGTGAGTTCAACCATCAGAAGGGAGTCTGAGATTTCAGGGATTGCAAGAACGAAGGCGAAAGACCAATGTTGAGAGCCTCGTATTTTACAAGAATAATTTTAAAGTCGGATAATGCTAAAAAGGTGTCTATTTTGGCTGAAGCATTGTGAATTGAGACCGCTGGGTTGGTGACTGTAAGGAGCACATCATCGGTGAAGACTGCTACCTTAATATCGTCTGAACACATTCGCACTCCCTCTATACGTTCGTTGAAGTGGATGTGTTGAGCGAAGGGTTCCATAAGCAACGCAAACAAAAGGGGGGAAAGGGGACAGCCCTGCATGGTGCCATTGGAAATGTCAAAGCTATCAGATAAGTGGCCATTCACCTGTACTCGAGCATTAGGAACTTGATAAAGGGCAAATATACAACGAAGAATAGATGGACCGAAGCCAAAAGCTACGAGTAATCGTTCAAGAAAAAGCCAATTAACCCTATCAAATGCTTTTTCAGCATCGGTCGATAGGAATACAGAAGGGATATTGTGTTTTTTAACATGGTGTAAGATATTCAGGAGCTTACAATTGTTGTCATGTGCTTCTCTGCCCAGTGTAAATCTTGCTTGGTTGGTATGCACAAGTGAAGGCAGCAGTGGTTTAAGGCATTTGCTAGGATCTTAGCATAGATTTTCGTATCCAGACTGAGAAGGGAGATTGGACTATAGCTCTCACACCTTTCAGGATATTTACCTGGCTTTGGCAGTATCGTAATATGAGCCTCTATAAGGGTGGGACAAGAAGCGATACGGTCAGGCAGGGCTGCAAAGGTGGCCGATAACAGAGGGAGTAATGTAGCTTGGAAAGTTTTGTAGTATACACGGGAGAGGCCATCTGGGCCTGGACTCTTACCGGAGGAAAGAGCCGCAATGGGTCTGCGAATCTCCTCATGAGAAATGGGGGCTTCCAAAAACTCATAAGAGGAGGAAGGTTTGCAGGACGAAGATATTGGGAAATACGGGATTCAAAGTCTGAGGCAAGAGGGGAGGCCCAGTCCCGAAGGTTAAATAGGGAGGAATACTAGCTGTGAAAAACTTCCGCGATAGTGGATTTATCAAAAACAAGTGAATCAGTAGGATTACGGATAGACCGAACATAGTGAGACACATATTTTGCTCTTAATTGGTGAGCAAAGAGGGCGCCAATTTTGTTACCGCATTCAAAATACATATATTTGGTCTTAAAGAAGAGACGCTGCATCTTTAAATTCAAGAGAGAAGATAATTGGGATCTATGCTGCTTAAGGCAGATTAGATTCTGATCCTTTGCAGATGATTTATATTTCGTTTCTAAAAGGGAAATGTCAGACAAGAGCCCAGAGATGAGCGCTGTCCGCCTCTTCCTCCTGGTCGCAGCCATTATAATAAATTCCCCCATGAGGGCGCATTTATGGGCCATCCAAATAGAGAGAGGAGATCTGGTGTCATCCACATTGTCCCTTATTTTATTTTTTTAATACCTGTTCCCCCAATACCAGTAAAGAAAACCCCAAAAAACATTCCCTGTTCAACTGGTGAATTCCCCAGACTCCACCCACCAACACACGCACCCTCCTCAGACCCCTTTTAAACAATTTGATTGATGCTACTATTTGAAAAGCAAATGTAGCCTATTCATATCCACACTCCTGACAAAGGAGGAAGGCACCGCAGAAAAGCATTGAAACAAAAGTAATGACTTTTTGCTCATTTCTCTGGGTTACGAGGCAAAGGTTGAACTTGATGGACTTATGTCTTTTTTCAACCTAATTTAATATGTTACTATGTTACCATTTTCATTTGTAGCTCTTTATCTGAGACCACTATTTGTTTTTAGTCACTGTATGGTTTCCTTTGTGGGCATCAGTTGCTTGTCTTTTATTACATAATATTTGAATTATTTATACCTGTTTTAATAAAATACTACACTTAGGGCTAGATTAAAAGTACCCATTAGGGAAAAAAAAAACATAGGCAGTTTTTCAAGCACAGTAAGCAAATCAAATACCTGTGCTATGAAGAACTGCAACTGCCAGCAGAAAAAGAAGCATCTCTGACACTAAAGTTAATGGCCATTTGAGCCCATTAAAACTATTGTATAGGCAGTAAGATGTGCTAAAGGACCCACTTTATATTAAATCCCCAGTGGATGTATTGATATGGGACCGTAAGCCCCATATCAATACATCCAAAGCACACCCAAAATGTGTTCAATCAGGGCTTAAAATTTGAAATTCTTTGCTACTAGCCAGACCTGAAAAGTTACTCGCCACTGCAAGCCATAACATACCCACCAGGGCTGAATTTCTACTCGCCAGGGCTAAATCTTCACTCGCCATTGGCTAGTGGCGAGTGGAAATTTTGAGCCCTGTGTTCAATGATAGTAGAATTAACCCTATGAGTGGCAGTGGGCTATAAATACTCAACTGGCACTCACAGGATTAATCTAAGTTACGAAGAAAGATCCCATGAAAACACTTACCATTAATCCTGATGGCCAGCTGAGTCTTCAGCACCCTGGTCAGCTACTGTCCATCTTCTTATTCTCTCTTTTTCATCTGCTTTCTTCTTCTGGTTCCTCTTCTTTCTTCCGTCATCTCTTAATTTATCTGTGAAAAAAGAGAGAGCTATAAATAAATATGCCATACAAATAACTCACACATCCATGAATAGGTTAGCCCCTTGAGAGCCCAAAGTCTAAAACATATGTCCCCATTATAATCCTGCAATGTGTGTAGGAAATTGGAAATTGTGTAGGAAATTGAAAACCAGCAAAAAATCTTATTAAATAAAAATATTGTCCTTTTTTTTTTTATTTCTCAGTCACTGTTTGCGGCAACAGTGCCGGAGGAGAAAGTAAGAATGAGCACACACCCCCTTCGTACCTGACGAGCCAATGCCCATTCCACTGTAAGGGATTTTGAAAAGAGACTGCCTTTATATATGGGCAGTCTCTGTTCAAAATGCCTCGCACTATTGGCTGGGATGTATGCTTATGTCCCTCCCAGCCAAATAGCTTCAAGCAGGTTCTCCAATCCCCAAAGCTGATTGGCTGGGAGGTGCACAAACACACATCCCAGCCCATAGCTGTTGGTCCTTTTCAACAAAGGCTGCCCATATATAAAGGCAGTCTCTGTTCAAAATTCCCTCATAGTGGAGCAGGCATCGGCCCGTCAGATACAAAGGGGGAGGGGGGTGCTCCTTCTTACTTTCTCCTCCACCACCGGCTGAGAAATTAAAAAGAAACAAGATATTCTCAATGTAGCTATTATGTTGGAGCAATTGTCAGCATGAATGAATACAGCTTTTAAGGAGTGGGGAACAAGCCAAGCACATAATGACCTTCTGCACTTTGTTTGACAGCTCTACATGCATAAAGCGGCATGCTGATGTATGAGTTACCCTGCTACTGGTCTTTACTGCTATTGCCAGTGGCAACCCTGGAGGAGTCCTGCTGCTGTCCAGCAATGGAAAAGATATTCAGTAAGCAGTGAGAATCATTTAGTTTACAGATTACAAGGTGAGCTCTAAATACAGTATAAAATGACACACACACACATATGTATACATCATCATCATCAGCCATTGTTGATCCACTGCAGGATGAAGTCCTTTACAGCAAGCCTCTTAAACTTCAGTCCTGTGCCTTTTGTTGCCACTGTGTCTTAATAAATTTGGTAATTTCATCTACACATCTTGTCTTTGGTCTTCTTCTTGGGCTTTTAGTATTGAGTGGAATCCATTCCAAAATTCATTTGTTCCATCTACCATCAGATATTCTTGCTATGTGGCCTGCCCATTTCTATTTAAGGAGCATTACTCTTTCATTGATATCATAGACCTTTGTTTGCTGACGAATTCATGCACACATTTTACAGTGTCTTTTTATTATGTGTAGAATTTGCCACTCCATACTTCTCTGCATACCCTTAACATTTTGTATGGCTTTGGCATTCAGTGGTCCATGTTTCACAGCCACATGTAAGGACTGGGAGGACACACTGGTAAAAAAACCTTTCATTTGAGGCAGAGTGGTAAATTGGTCTTACAGACTGTACGACTAAGTTTGCCAAATGCTTGGATACATATTTACACATGTATATATACCCAAAATAAAATGCACATATATAAAGCTTCAAAACCACTGAATATATATGAATATGAAATATATTTATGAATATTGACTATACAAATTAAAGTAAATACATAAACACATACTAACTCCTCACTAACCACACCCATACCGCCTACTGCTGCTGTGCAAATGCAGAATGCAGGGGAGGATGACACTGAGTTAGCTGGAGGTGAAAAGAGACATAGAGTCCCCACCAACTGCAAGGCTCACCAACTCCACTGCCACCACCGCCAACAGTAGTAGTCATGTTGTTTAACCAATTAAGTTATACATTAACACAGTTCTTTTCCTGTGCTACCAATCCATACTTACTAACTTCCTAGAAAGAAGTCATGAACTGCACAAAAACAATTCAAAAGTATACATGTGGAATGGCAAACTTGCCAAAATGACAGTTTACATGCTGTCCTATTATTCTGTTGTCCTGTATTGCACCCCACTGGCATATCCCAAACTACATTTATTTTGCAAAGATCGATAGGCCAGAGTTGTAAAAGCTAGTGGACACTGTCATAGGCAAAAGGTTGTAAACATCATATGGCAAGAAGATTTTCCTGCCTACAAATATGTTGATAAGTGGCCAGAGTAGAGACTATATACCAGTCACTAATCACTGGGTGTCTTTTCCATCAGTGGACAGAAGCATGAAGCAGATCATCTCCAGTGTTGCTGTTTGCTCTGGCACTGGTAGTAAAATCCAGTTGCAAGGCAGTCCTTACCATCAACATGTCACTTTCTGCCAATGCATAAGCTACTGAAAGATGAGATATATCCCCAGCTATAGCTAACCAGTGCATAAGCTACTGATAGAATTTTTAAATTGTTTACTTTGTCATAAACCATCTGTAAAAAATATGTTGAAAGGCCTGGAGGTTAACCCTTCTGTATAAGCATTTCCAAAGTTGTAAGGGACATACTATTTAAAAATTAAAAAAAAAATATATATATACTTTTTTATAAAGGCTTATCTAAGTAAGATAGTGCTTAACCATCAATGCACCTCTACACTGCTGCTGTAGGCCTGTTAATATAGTTTGGAATGGCATATCTATTGTGTATGTCATATACGTGTGTCTAGTCTATATTTCTTCCTGAATCAAAACACATAACACAATGATTTTTAATAATGCAATTTTAAAATGGAAATAGTAGAAACATAATACCATAGTCAATTAGGTTGAATAAAGACACATGTCCATCAAGTTCAACCTTCGCCTCCTACCCCAGTGACTGAGAATTTTATAGCTTTTCAGCTACCAAATAAGTTAGTCGTTATCAGGCCTTCCTGATCTGCCTACTAAAAAAACAATATAACTCTGTATGTTCCATTTTGAAAGAAATATATCTAATCTCTTAAATGTATCCATTTTATCTGCCATAACCACCTCCTTGGGCATGGAATTCCACAATTAAACAGACCTTATTGCAAAAAAAACCCTTCCTCTGCTGAAGTCTAAACCTCCTTTCCTCTAATCTCAAGGGGTGTCCCCTGGTCACCTGATCAGGCCTTGGAATAAATAGCTCACAGCAGAGATCCTTGTATTGACCTCTCATATACTTGTACAATGTGATAAGGTCTCCTCTTAGTCGTCTTTTCTCTAGCGTAAATAAACTTAGTTTGTCTAGTCGTTCCTCATACATCAAGTCCTCCATTCCCTTAATTAATTTTGTTGCTCTTCACAGTACCCTCTATAGTTCTAGTATATCCTTTTTCAGACCTGGTGCCCAAAACTGCACTGCATACTCAAGGTGAGGTCTTACCAATGATTTGTATAATGGCAAAATAATGTTATCCACTCTTGCTTCAATACCTCTTTTTATGAAAGACAGGATTTTGTTTGCCTTTGCTACTGATGTTTGATACTGGTCACTGTTTCCAAGTTTGTAGTTGACAAGGATACCCAAGTCTTTCTCTAGCAATGAGTCCCCTAAAATGATTCCATTAAGTTCATAAGTAGCCTTGGAATTATTTCCTCCCAAATGCATGACTTTACACTTCCCCACATTAAACTTCATATTCCATTTGTTTGCACAATCTGACATTGTATGTAAATCCCTCTGTAGAGAGAAAATTTCCTGTTCTGAAATCCATAAGGAATTCATTATTTGCTTTTACAGGGCTGCTACTCATGCCTTGACATAAATTTAGTAGCGTTATATTTGAAGTGGGGACGTGCAATGTAGAAAGAAACTACTCATCTTTGCTTTTAAAAGCATTCTAAAAAAAAGGTGCATCACCAAGACAAAGTAAAAGGTGTATGTATATGTTCTAATCTGTGATTACACATTTTATAGCAACTAAAGAAAAGAGACATATACAAAGCGTGACAAACTGGTGAAAAGGATCCATAATGGTCATTATAAGTGGGCACGAGGTGTATATATAATACAACCCACATGCTCCTTGTTATGATCCATATGGATTCTTTTCACCCATTTATCATATAGGTTGTGTTTGGGGCTTTATATTCTGTGTCCCACCTACTTTCCTTTAGACTATAAGCTCTCACGAGCGAGGCCCTCTGATTCTTTTGTTTTCTATGCTCCATTTGTACTATTTAATGTCTCTGTATGTCTATTCCTTATTGAACAGTAGTGCAGTATAAGTTGGTGCTATATAAATATGGATAACAAGAATAAGGTGTCTCTTTAATTGCTACTTACGTGCTATCATGTAATCCACCAGTTGGTTCATGTCTTTGTTGTCTATATTGTAAAAATCATAGGAAATATGCTTAATTTTTTCTGAAGTAAATGTTTTTGTTGAATAATCTCATTGATGTCTGCATCAGCACAACTAACCAGTAAAGAGTCCTCCTCAAAAAGCTTAAGGTGCTCATATAAGTCACTTATTAGCTGCTGTTGACTAGGGATGGGTGAAATTTTTTGGGCGCAAACTAAAATCTGCGAATAATGGTAATTCCTGCTTGGTCAATAATTTCCCATGAAAAATGACTTTTTTCTGCTTTTTTTGCCTGGCTCACTCCCTTGAAATCAATGGGAACATTGAATTTACACACAACACATAGCAAATGTTATTTTACTTCCCAAAGGCATAGTATAAAAGGGGTATGAGGGTGCCTGTGTTGGTGGAGTGTGGGGAAAGAATCAGATGAACAGGGAATGTTTTTTGGGGGGGTTACTGGGATGGGGGGGACAGTTAATAAAAGAAAAGCTAAATACAATTAAAACCCCCATAAGACATGGTATAATAGGGATATGAGGAGGGTGCCTGTGTTTGTGTGTGGAGTCTGGGGAAAGAACCAGTTGAACAGGGAGTTTGTTTTTGGGGGATTTGTTGACTAGTATTGGGGGGACAGTTAAAATAAAAAATAAAATAAGAAATTTGTGCATAATACGACAAAGACAGGGACTCCATGATATAAGCTGCACTGTGGTAGACTGATACTTGATGTGATAGAGTATTTTGCTGAGTATGATTAGTAAGATTTGTTGTTAGAGGCCCAAGCAATGAGGTAACATTGATTTGTAGGACCTAGGCTTGTTGGAAACAATCCCCTAGCCACTGGCTATTGTCAAATGCCCCGATATAATCTCGGAATTTGTGACAGCTGCTGCGGAGTTGTTTAAGCAGCAGGATGATTAGGCAGCTCAAAGGTAATGGCATCAACAAGAGCAGTAACAAGGGTGATGAAGGTTTCACTTGCCACAACTAACTCCAGTGATGTGCCTAAGGCAGTAGCAGCACCATAACTAGCCTCCACCACTTCAGGTATATGTGGAGAAAAGAAGAAGTTGGCCAACAATGCTTCTCCACCTGACCCTCCTCTAAAATCATGGGTTTGTTGAGAATAGACATTTCTCCCTTGAGAGCAGGAACTCTGCCTCTCACATCAGCAACTGCAATGTGCACAGTGTAAATAAGGGAAGGACTAGGAACAATGGGTACATCTGCACTCATGTGAAACACTTGGCACAACTCTATTCAAACACTTTAACACTTAGGGTCCCCAATGTGAAATCCCACCACCTTAAACCAAGTACTGCTGCTGTCACTATGCCTCTTGTCCACACCCTGGTAAGGACACATGACAATTTGTTGACAATTTAATGAATGCTCAGAAGCCACTTGATGCCCTGCTTGTGACTGTCCTCCCCCACACAGCCATGTGTGGCCAGTGCACCACACAGTGTGCAATGGGTGGACACAAACTGCCACATCCTAACATCTACAGAGTGGCTAACACTTGGTGGGGAGATAATGATGAATGAGGTGGATTGGCAGAAGATGTAGTTGCCCTAGAACAAAACGGTGATGGTGAGCTAGTTTTTTGGCTCGTCATTGAAGTTTTTGTATTCTTCCTCCTCTTTGATCCCCGCCTTGCCTCTTGATGCCTTTTGGGAGAGTCAGGGTGTAGAGAAACAGTGGTGCTCAATTTCTGTGGTGGGTGTTTGACTTGAACATGTTTCACGTAAATGACATGGTATCTGTGTTTCATGTGTGTTATCAGGGAGGATGTTGCCCTTCTCACTGACATCACAAATTGAGCACAGTGCTGTTGTTGATGACTGCACTGTGCCTGCCCCAAGAGAAAAATAGTCCCACACCCATGACTTAGGGGGGAGGTGAAATGTGGAGAAGAATGGCCACTTTCTTATTCTCTTCCACATTCCCCTTCACTGGCTGGGGCAGAGGATGATGTTACTGCTACTGTCAGAATCAGCACTGCAACTAGGACCAGGAGTATTGCTACTGCTGGCAATTGAAACCTGTCTTAGTCCCACATCACTTGCTGACCACATGTCCACAGTGGTCTGTGGCACACTAGCCTGCTCCTCAGCATCCTGCTGCACTTGCAACTCAGCAGCAGCAGATAAGACATAATAATATGGAGGGAAAGAAGAAAGTAGAAGATAGAAGATGACAGAAAAAGTTGGACCATAGCTGACCAGAGTGCTGAAGACCCCGCTGGACATCAGGATTACATGTAAGTATTTATTTTCATGTGATGTTAATTTCATTCTGATTAACCCTGTGAGTGGCAGTGGTGTATGCAATGCTGTGCAATAAGTTGCATGTCCCACTGGAACTCATAGGGTACATTGTTATCACATTTCACACATTTTTTGAGGACTTTGGATATTTTGATGTTGGGCTTAGGGCCCAATATCAGTACATCCACTAGTCACTTAGAGGTTTTTTTTGCCTTTTTTTTCCCCCTTCAACACCTGCTTGACAGGTTTGAAAAGGAGAAAAAAAAACTGGGTGCAGATTAAAGTGGGTCCCTTAACGCATGTTTCTGATTAACGAATGTCTTTGAATGGTAATATTGGACTTGCTTTAGTGGGTTAAAATGGGCAATAAATTTAGTGTCTGAAGTGCCTTTTTTGTACCAGTATTTTTTCACAGCACAGGTGATTAAATGTCTTACTGTGCTTGATAAAATATCGTTGTTGTTTTTTTTTTTTGGCTGATGCAGCCAGTTGGATTGAGGCCTTACTGTGATGGGGTGATCACAAGGACAGAGAGAGATAATTTTTATATGTGAAAGATCCGAAAGTGGCTATATACTATCATTTCCTTAAAATACATAAGTTTCCTCTCTCTCTATCTCTCTCTCATCCTCCTGGTCACCCCTTCATATCTGGCACCAATAGTTTGACATGTAATTTATCTCAGTTCTTGGATTTCCACCTCTAAAGGTTGGTTTTAGGATTGGAGTCCTATATTATGTATATGATATTAAATGGTCAGATGATTTATATTGGGTTACTCTGGATATTCAATCTTCATACTCCATTATCTCCCACAATTTAGGTATTAAATCAATGAAGCATTTCTTATTGCAAAATTCATTGATTCCCTTTAAACAAATGTAATTTATATTGGAGTCCTATCCTATATAATAATTTGCTAGGATGTTTGTTGGAAGCCATCATGAACAGTAGAGCCTGTGCGTGTTCAGGCAGTCTCTACTGCATATGATCGCATTGCGTGAGTGAGGCGACGCAAGACTGCATCGCGTTGCGTACCCTTCCGGCACTCAAAGGGTTATCATTACCCGGACCTTGGCCCGTGTACATGGGCTTTTACACTAGCATGTATATATATATATATATATATCTCACATAATTATTTTGTATTTCAGGAGTGTTTTTACTTACAAGTGAAGGGTTCAACTATTGGGACCAGGTTTGCATCAAATTCCTCAAAGTTATATATGGAGCATACCTGGTCCTCTACAAATACTTAATTGATTATATTATTGTTATTAGTTATTTGGAGAGGCTTTGCTGCTAGAGGTATTCATTTTTTTATTTTATAAATTGTAGTAATTTAGGATTAATCTTTACAGCTGGTTGATTTATATATTTCAGAATCTTTTGACATGGTCTAAAACTCATTTTATGTCAATTGATTCCAAAGGCTTTTTGAACTATAACAGTTATCATCTTGAAGGGTGAAAAAGAAATGTATCTTTCAGCCAGTTTCTCAGGTTAAGGCAACATTGTTCTAGAATAGAAGATTATGATAGGGTCTTTTTAAGATAGATTTATAGAAAAAGGTTATCCTTTGAAATTCATAGAAAAAAACCTGCATGAGCGCAAGAGAATTAAAGATGTCTACTTTGTTGAAATTCAACAATAATAAACCAAATAAGATCAAAGAAAAGAAAGAACAGAAAGATAATCTGGTTTTCATTACTGCTTGCAATAGTTCACATAAACATATTAGAGAAATTATGGACGAACACTGGTGTCTTGTTCCCCTTGATCCTCTTTTAAAAGGGATAATAGGTGACACGAGCCGTTAAAAATATTATTGCACCAAGTAGATTTCAGGTATGTAAGTATAATCTCCTTTCTCTAGTGGGTAACTTCAGATGCGAGGATAGTCGTTGTTTGACATGTTAACTCATAACACACAAATCAACTGCCTTTAACTGTATAATAACAGGAATAGAGTTTCCTGTTACTAATAGAAAGGATTGTGCATCTAAATATGTGATATATGTAATGACATGTATATGTAGATTGCAATATATTGGTAGAACCACACAGACCCACCGGTGTTGATTTGGTCACACCCGAGGAATGTCCAGCAGGGAATCCTCCAGTATAGTGTGTCCCGCCATTGGTTAGTCTATCATTCTTTCAGTTACTCCATTGGAATACGTTGCTCCATCCACTCACCAATGGTTGTCTTAATAGGCTTAATATTCAAGAAGTCTTTTGGATGAAGTGTTTTCAATCTACAATCTATGGTTCCGGAGGACCTTAATAAGTAGATGGAGGATATTTAAAATTATACATATATATATATATATATATATATATATATATATATAGTCTTATGAACTGAAAGAAGCACTCTTAGGACTTAATGAAGTGAAAAAAGTGAGAAAAAATTATTTACAGATCCGTTTGATCTGTAAATAAATTTGTCTTACTTTTTTCACATAATCATTAAGTCCTGAGAGTGCTTCTTTCAATTCATAAGACTATCTACAGTTTTCTGGCATGATTGATAGCCCCAGATACGTTTCCCCTTTTTAAGCATCAGTGCTTCCTACAAGCAAGTATTATATATACTGTCCATTTGGAAGCACTCTCACCAAACTCTAATAGATGCCCGGGTGCTGTACTTGGTGGGAGTAAGTACAGAGAGCAAAAGAATAAGTAAGCACTCTCGGGTCTTTCAAAAAAATGAATTTTACTTTGTGTTAACGTTGCAACGTGCAATTCACATTTTCTTCTTTTGTCCTGAATAAATGTGAATTGCACATTGAAACGTTGACACGAAGTAAAATTCATTTTTTTGAAAGACCTGAGAGTGCTTACTTATTCTTTCGCTATATATATATATATATATATATTTAATTTTAAATATTCCTTAGGACAGTATAATAAAATGTGTGTGTATGTATATATATATATATATATATATATATTTATACGTGTCCATGTATATATATGTAGTAGGAGAGTTAGGAGAGTGGTAAAATATGATGCTTCTTATCCTGTGTCCAACAACGGCTTGTAAAATTGTTCTTGAAAATTACATGCAGCTCGGCATATGCCAGGGGTTTAACACTTGACATCAGTTCTTCAAAACCTCTGTTTTCTACAAAAGAATTGGACTACATGTCAAATGGCAACATTTTGGCAACTTTGTAATTCTATGGAATATTGGATTTTTTTGTACATTTGTGACTTCTAAGAACTAAACTGTGGTATGGCAGTACACAGAAGAACTGTGTAATTTAATTGCATTAACATGGTGGTGGTAGAGTGAGGTAACTTGGACCTCCATTTACACTAGTGAGTTAGAAAGGTCGAAATACATTGGGGAACTACATGAGAGGGAATGTTACATTAAAATCATTGATTTCAATGCAACAAAAATCAGAAAAATGTGGAAACTACACTTTTCTTAGGAATTCCAATGGGAAGTACAACAACAGCAACACAAGTATTTAGCATACAATGCAGAACTGCCATAGTTTCAAAGTGGATAAGGCACATGTAATGTATATAGAATTTAATGACTTCCAAGATCTTTGGTGGCTTTAGGCAGCTTTTGTTGTTTAGGTGACACTAACAACTAAAGAAGTGTGCAAAGTAATAACAATTAATTGCACGCAAATCTAGCACCCATTGTTTTACAGCACCTTGCTGGACAAGCTTCAGATACAGTATGCTTGCTATAGTACCAGACAAAAAGATATAATTATGGCTGACACTTCATAGATTATTTAATCTGAATAGGACTGAAAACAATCTGCCTCGTCAAGATAGGCAGGATAGTGTGATTTTGACAGAGGTGCCCAGGTGAGAGGCCACTCCTGTGAAAATCTCCGCAAGCACTTTCACCTCCCTCCCATTTACCATGCTGTCCCTGTCTGCCCTCCCTCCTGTGATCAACTTTTTCCCTGTTCATCCTCCATCCCATGATTGCCTTCTCCTCATCCATGGTGGAGTCTATTGTCTAATAAGCTAGAATGAATTTAATTGCTGTAAGAATTACTATGTCACTTGTTTCAATAAGCATTGAGGTATTGGCGTTTCAATGGTATACATCCCCACTATAAAAGCTGGGGTCTCTAAAAGTGGCTCAATACCACACATGTTCTTAATATATCTTGTGATTTTGAACCAGAAAGTTTGAATCATGGGGCAGCTCTATAACAGATGTATGATACAAGCCTGTGCATCCTTACATTTCAGACACTGAGAAGTTGTTGCTAAGCCTATTTTATGTGCTATAGAAGGGGAGTAGTGTTGAGCGAGCATGCTCGGCCGATGCTCGGATCGGCTCGAGCATCGCTCTGCTCGGCACATGGCGGTACTCGTACGAGTACCGCATGTGCTCGCCCGCCATGTTCGGGTCTCCTCCCCGCACGTTTCGCGGCTGCTGCGCAGCCAATAAACATGCAGGGAGGCTCTGACATCAGTGTAATGCCAGCAGCCATGTTGGCTGCTGGCATTACACTGATTGGCTGGCCAGAACCCGTGGTCGGGTGCTGTATAGCACCTGACCAGCGAGTTCGGCTCAGTCTTAGCCAGGGAGAGATGAGGATAGGAAGGGAAAGTCAGTGTAGGGAGAAGAAAAGTGTTGTTGAAAAAAAAAAAAGACCCAAAAGTCCTTTTTAGGACTACTGTGTGTGGGGGCAGCAGTTTATTTTGTGTGGGGGAAAAAAAACAACAAAAAAAAAATTCATATATTCTGTTTAGTGTGCAAAGTTGCAGATTAGAGCACATTCTGTTTAGTGTGCAAAGTTGCAGATTAGAGCACATTCTGTTTAGTGTGCAAAGTTGCAGATTAGAGCACATTCTGTTTAGTGTGCAAAGTTGCAGATTAGAGCACATTCTGTTAAGTGTTCAAACTGTAAAATATCAAAGTCACATATTCCATTCAGTGTGCGTCGCCCAGTTTAGCAGCACATTCTGTGTACTGTGCACAGTTGCAGAATAGGAAGAAATACTGTTAAGTGTTCAAACTGTAAAATATCAAAGTCACATATTCCATTCAGTGTGCGTCGCCCAGTTTAGCAGCACATTCTGTGTACTGTGCACAGTTGCAGAATAGGAAGAAATACTGTTAAGTCTTCAAACTGTAAAATATCAAAGTCACATATTCCATTCAGTGTGCGTCGCCCAGTTTAGCAGCACATTCTGTGTACTGTGCACAGTTGCAGAATAGGAAGAAATACTGTTAAGTGTTCAAACTGTAAAATATCAAAGTCACATATTCCATTCAGTGTGCGTCGCCCAGTTTAGCAGCACATTCTGTGTACTGTGCACAGTTGCAGAATAGGAAGAAATACTGTTAAGTCTTCAAACTGTAAAATATCAAAGTCACATATTCCATTCAGTGTGCGTCGCCCAGTTTAGCAGCACATTCTGTGTACTGTGCACAGTTGCAGAATAGGAAGAAATACTGTTAAGTGTTCAAACTGTAAAATATCAAAGTCACATATTCCATTCAGTGTGCGTCGTCGCAGTTTAGCAGCACATTCTGTGTACTGTGCACAGTTGCAGAATAGGAAGAAATACTGTTAAGTCTTCAAACTGTAAAATATCAAAGTCACATATTCCATTCAGTGTGCGTCGCCGCAGTTTAGCAGCACATTCTGTGTACTGTGCACAGTTGCAGATTTGCAGCACATATTCCGTGTAATATGAAGAAGGCGGGTAAAAAGGGACGGGGAAGTGGACGTGATCCTGATAGTTCAGGGCGCGGGTCAGGACGCGTAGAAACTGTGCCTGGTGCCAGAGCACAAGAAAGAAAGACATCCACCATACCTAGCTTCATGTCTCATTTTACAGGGCGTCGCAGGACATCACTCTCGAGGTCCGACCACTGCGAACAGGTGGTCGGTTGGATGTCAGCTGATACTGCTTCCAGTCGGTTAAGCACCACCCTGTCTTCCACCAAGTCCACTCTCAGTAGCCAAGAGTCTGGTCAACATAATCCTCACTCTGATCATCCTTCCTCCCACCATAGAGGGTCTGGTCAAAGAAGTGATCCCACACTGGGATATAGTGAGGAGCTCGTCTCATCACCAATCCTTCATTTGACCCTCTCTCCAAGCACGCTTGCAGAGGAACATGACATCTTGTGCCCTGATTCACAACCTCTGGAGGGTACCCAATCACAAGAAGATGACAGATGTGAACGGCATTTAAGGTCAAAGGAAGTAGTGGATGATGATGATGATGATGAGACACAGTTGCCATTAAATCAACCACTATTACTGTCTCAAGACCTTGTTGAGGAGGATGATATACAGTTGTCAATGACTGAGTATGTGGTGGGATCAAGACATGAGGAGGATGATCAGAGTGAGGAAGTGGAGGAGGACTTGGTGGACGATGAGGTGACTGACCCCACCTGGGAAGGTGTAGAGCCGAGCGATGACAGCAGTCCTGAGGGTGAGCCATCTGCAGCACCGCAACAGGCTGGAAGAGGCAGTGGTGTGGCTACAGAAAGAAGGCGGACCGCACCAAACCGGCCCGCAAATGTTCCACGGAGCACCCCCTTGCGTAAATCTACCTTGCCAAGGGGTAGGTGTTCCGCGGTATGGCGTTTTTTTAAGGAAAGTGCGGACGACAAAAGAATTGTAGTTTGCAACCTGTGCCACACCAGAATGAGCCGAGGCATGAACACTAGAAACCTCACCACCACCAGCATGATCCGACACATGGCATCCAAGCACCGTAGTAAGTGGGAGGAACGCCTGGATCGCCCATCTGTGTCTGCAGGCCACACCACTGCCTCCTCTTCCCCTGTTTTCGGTGCCGGCCAATCGCCTGTCGAAGGCGCAGGCCCGCATACCTCCCGCCCTGCACCTGTACCATCTGAAGCACCATCAGCGACCACATCCACTTCCCTGTCCCAGCGCAGCATCCAAATGTCGTTACCCCAGGCATTTGAGCGCAAGCGAAAATACCCAGCCACCCACCCACAGGCCATAGCACTAACCTCACACCTTTCCAAATTACTGGCCATCGAAATGCTGCCATTTAGGCTTGTGGAGACTGAGTCCTTCCGCAGCCTGATGGCAGCAGCTGTCCCTCGGTACGCGGTCCCCAGCTGCCACTACTTTTCCCGGTGTGCCATCCCCGCATTACACCACCATGTGTCCCGTAACATCACCCGTGCCCTGACCAACGCAGTTACTGGGAAGGTCCACTTAACGACTGACACATGGACAAGTGCTTGTGGCCAGGGACGCTACATTTCCCTGACGGCACACTGGGTGAATGTCGTGGAGGCTGGGAGCAACTTGGACCCTGGGATGGCACGGGTGCTACCCACGCCGAGGATTGCGGGCCCTACCTCCATCAGGGTTTCCGCCAGCACCTACGTTATTGGCTCCTCCTCCTCCGTTTCCACCTCCGAATTCTCTGCACGCAGCGCCACTCCCCCATCAGCCGGTAGCTGGAAGCAGTGTAGCACTGCAGTGGGGAAGCGTCAACAGGCCGTGCTGAAGCTGATCTGCCTTGGGGACAAACAGCACACGGCCTCAGAGCTGTTGCAGGGGATTAGTCACCAGACCGAGCAGTGGCTCTCGCCACTCAACCTGCAACCAGGCATGGTTGTGTGTGATAATGGGCGTAACTTGGTGGCGGCTTTGGAGCTCGGCAAGCTCACACACGTACCATGCCTAGCGCATGTATTTAATTTAGTGGTTCAGCGATTTCTAAAAACCTACCCCAATGTGCATGATCTCTTGACCAAGGTGCGCCGCGTGTGTGCACATTTCCGTAAGTCATCTACAGCTTCAGCCGGCCTGTTGAAGCTGCAGCAGCGCTTACAATTGCCAGCTCACCGGCTGCTGTGTGACGTGAGCACGCGCTGGAACTCCACCTTCCACATGTTGGCCCGGCTTTGTGAGCAGCAGAGGGCAGTAGTGGAGTACCAGCTGTTACATGGTCGTCGCCTCTCCGTTCAACTTCCTGTAATCAGAAGTGAGGAGTGGGAATGGATGTCAGACCTCTGTGAGGTTTTACGCAATTTTGAGGAATCGACACAGATGGTGAGCGGCGATAACGCTATTATCAGTGTAACCATCCCACTTCTGTGTCTACTGAAACGCTCGCTGCTCACAATTAAAACTGACGCTTTGCATGTGGAAGAGGTGGAAATGCGGGAGGAAGAGCTTACACAAGGTGATAGCCAGAGCACCCTCACTTCGTCTTCTCAGCGACAATTGGAGGAGGCGGAGGAGGAGGAGGAGGAGGAGGAAGACACGGTTGCCTCCGCTACAGAGGGTAGCCATGGAACTTTAGTTCCATCTCTTCAGCGTGGGTGGGCAGAAGAGGAGGAAGAGGATGAGGAGATTGAGAGTCATCCTCCTGGTGAGGACAGCGAAATCTTGACTGTTGGTACTCTGGCACACATGGCTGACTTTATGTTAGGCTGCCTTTCCCGTGACCCACGCGTTATACGCATTTTAGACAACACAGATTACTGGGTGTTCACCCTTCTGGACCCCCGCTACAAAGAGAATTTCTCATCTCTCATTCCTCCGGTGGAGAGGACAAGCAAAATGGTGCAATACCAGAAGGTTCTTGTTGAAAAATTGCTCCAAAATTTTCCATCTGACAACGCTGGCGGCAGAGTACGTGCTACCTTGGCCAACCGAGAAGGGGAGAAAAGGGGAGCACACAGCAGTTCCGACAAAGGCAGGGCAACACTCTCCAAGGCGTGGGACACCTTCATGACACCCCGCCAGCACCCTCACCCTGATGCGCAGCCTAGTGTCACAAGGAGGGAAAAGTTTTGGAAGATGGTGAAGGAGTACGTAGCAGACCGTGTCAGCGTCCTCAATGATCCCTCTGTGCCTTACAACTACTGGGTGTCCAAGCTGGACACGTGGTATGAACTGGCACTCTACGCCTTGGAGGTGCTGGCCTGCCCTGCCGCCAGCGTTCTGTCTGAGCGGGTATTTAGTGCTGCTGGTGGCATCATAACAGATAAGCGTATCCGCCTTTCCACCGAAAATGCTGATAGGTTGACACTTATAAAAATGAACAAGGCCTGGATTTCCCCTGACTTCTCCACTCCACTGGAGGAAAGCCCCGGGGGAACATAAACTCACTTTATATATGTTATTTACAATGATGGGAATACTCTGTATTCCCATTCACCCCTTCCACCCAAAAAACAGGTATATGGTTGACTCTCTTCCATATACCCTGTGATATAATTTTTATATAGGGCCAGCTCACCAGCGGGCCCTGTGATATAATTTTTATATAGGGCCAGCTCACCAGCGGGCCCTGTTTGACAATTTTGTATAGGTCAGCTCACCAGCGGGCCTTCTCATATAATGTTTTATTGGGTC
The DNA here is from genome assembly GCA_037306005.1 of Rhinophrynus dorsalis. NCBI lineage: Eukaryota > Metazoa > Chordata > Amphibia > Anura > Rhinophrynidae > Rhinophrynus > Rhinophrynus dorsalis. The sequence goes on from CM074721.1 coordinate 369,151,540, forward strand.
AGCTCTCTAGCGGGCCCTCTCATATAATGTTTTATAGCGTCAGCTCACTAGCGGGCCTTCGCATATAATGTTTAGGATGGTCAGCTCCGCTGCAGACCCTCACCCATAATGTTTTAGATGGTCGGCTCAGCGCGTTTCCCTCTTAATCATGGCCTCAGTTCAGAAAAATCAAGGAAATTTTTGGGAGAATTTGCCTCTGCGCACGTTTCCCTCTTAATCATGGCCTCAGTTCAGAAAAATTGAGGAAATTTTTGGGAGAATTTGCAGATGATATACAAGTAAATATACAGCAAATACTGTTTGGTAACAATTTTTCGCCTAAAGTCGTTTTTATCTGCCTTTTTGTGTGTTTTACGGTCAGTCTGTAAAAATGGCGTACTACGGGCGAAAGATCGTTCCCAGCAGCGATGTTGGAGTCCAAGATGCATCCAGACATCATCCCTATGCTGTCCCTGAACCATTTCTGTAGTGTTTCCATCTTTTTCTGCCCTTTTCCTATGGACCAGGCACCCTCCCCTCATCAGAGCAGGGGGTGCCTGGTGTAATGCTCGAGTCCTCCCATTGACTTCAATGGGGCTCGGGTGCTCGGCCGAGCACTCGAGCCTCCGGGGGTGCTCGGTCAGAGCACCCGAACACCCGAGCATTGGGGTGCTCGCTCATCACTAAAGGGGAGACATCCGCCCTGTTCAGTAGCCCATATTGGAGCACTTGAAAGTATGGAGATGGAGCATATTTCAATCTTCTTACAAAAGTAGATAGATATCTGACCCTGTGAATCAGCCACCCACTAGGTTAGGCCTTCCTCTATATGGGCATGATCTCTAGTGGATAAGAGAAATTTTTATAGCTGTGAGGTCGTAATTTTCGAGGTCTCAGAGTATCCAAAATAAGAGTCAAATTAGCACCTCTTATGAGACAATGTCAACTGTATATAGACTTTCTCTACATACGATTTAGCTTGCAGGTATATAAAAAAGGTTATTGGGAGGGAGCCTTTACTTGCCTCTTAAAAAATGGAAGGTGTGAACCTGGCAGATGGCTGTATCCATAAGCTGATCCACCACCTCTACTCCCCTATCCATCCACTAGTGGAAGAGTCTATCTGCCTGACCATCCTAGAATTCAAGGTTGTTAAGAAATGGGAGAAATTTAGAAATATACGTATTATGAAATAGGGCACCTCTAAGATATTGCTATGTCTTAACCATGGAGAAGAGCAATGGGTTGGACAGTCCTATCGGAGGAATCTTGGCAGTGGGGGTGTGCAGCAAGTAGCACAAGTCCATATATGGTAAGACCTGTTGGTTTCTGCTCCAGTCAGTATACGTGTTTGTCCTTGGCTATTCTCACTAGACTAGCTACATTGTATATTCAAAGATTTGGAAGGCCATATCCCTGATTACATTACAGTTTTTAAGACCTATATTTGGTCTTTATATTACCATATACCTTTTGGAACCTCCTATGAATGCAATCAATGTCTCTCTTTTGTAAATATATTGGGAGCATCTGTAATATATACAAAAGTCTGGGGAAAGTAATAATTTTTATGAGGTTTATTCACCTCCATTATGACACAGGCAGCTTCTCCCAATAGGCAAAGTCTTTGGTTATTCTCTCTAAAGCTGGGTGCATATTGGCCGTATACAATCCTGATAGAGTTTTAGTTATATAGATTCCTAGATATTTGATTGAAGTCTCCGCCAACTTAAATGGCATCCATCAGAGGGACTCGGCACCAGAATCTCCGATAGCCAAAACACCTCCAATTTCGCAAGATTCATTTTTAACCCCGAAAAGCCTGTTAAGTCCTCTAGTAGGCCATAACTTTGGGAAGAAGCAGTTCTGGTTTTGATTGGAACAGGAACATGTCATCAGCATCTGCTTCCACATCTATTCCCCCATCACCTGTTATCATCAAGGCATCATCCTTTAACAGTAAAAATTTCCATACTAATGGATCTAACTCCAGATTAAAGAAGAGTGTGCAACCTTGCCTTATTCCCCTGTGAGGCCAAAGAGCGGGGAGTTCACACAATTGGTTGTAACCATGGCTTGAGGATTATTGTATATGGAGTTGATGTAGGTAATAAAGGTGTGGCCAAACCATTGGCATTCTAGTAACCGGAATACATATTGCCATGATATCGAATCTAATGTGTTTTCCACATCCAGGTAAGTAGTAGAGATGGGAAGGCTGAAGATGTCTTTACTTAAAAAACTGCAGCTATGTCATTGTGAACATTAAAAACAGAATACCGTCCCCTCACAAATCCTATTTTGCCTGGATATATCAGGAGAGAGAGGACCTCGCTCAATCTAGTAGCAAAGATTTTATTGAGAAGTTTGAAGTCTGAGATTAAAAGGGATATGGGGCAGCAAGAAGACACCAGGTGGGGGTACTTATGTGGTTTATGTAAACCTATCATTCTGGCCATATCAATATACTGTGGGATCATCTGAGTTTTTAAAATGTGGTTAAATAAATCTGTAAGAGGCTGAGCTATATTGTCAAAGATAGACTTGTAGCATTCCAAGGACAAACCATCAGGGTCTGGTGACTTATTATTCTTGAGAGTATGCATTGTATTCACTACCTTGGCCTGCGATATGGGAGCATTCAGTAAGTCTTGTTGGTCAGTTGTTAGAACTGGGAGATCTATATTCCCCAGGAATTTTGGATTCCAAAGTATCATTACCCCCTATCAGTGTACAAGTCAGAAATCTGTCATTTATGTCCAAGCTGTTTGTCTCTATTTTTCCTCCATCTGCAATGTCATGTATGTATGAGTTCCCCCTTGCTGCCCTAACAAGTGTGGCTAGAAGACTGCCCTGCTTGTTAGCTTGTCTGAGCCACTTACTACTCAGGACAGTCAGGTGAAACTGCAGCCTCCGTGGTACCATCTCATATGCTTCTTCAGCCGTTTTATAGAGAGATCTATTGGGGATTTGTTTTTAACCCTTTCAGTGCTACAGAGGTATCCATCACATTTCAATGCATTACATACCTCTTTGACACTCACAGGACTTTTTTTGGGGTGAGTGCTATGGTGCAGTGCACATGGCCCCGCTTATTTACCAGCCTTGCACTTATTGGGCCGAAGATGTGACTAGATGCTGCATAGCCACAAGCCTGCTTTCCCTCTGGCACTCATTGGCTCCCCACTCTGCTTGTTGATTTGAAGGGTGGATGGAGGTTCCGGTTTACTGAGGCAGCAAACTTTGCCAAGTAAAGCAGCATCAGGCATCACTGTCAATGTGGGAAACTCACCACGATCCACAAAAGTAAGTGCATGTAGCAGAGTTTTCTCAGTAGAGTTCAAAAGCAATTATATAATCCAGTGATACCTGTCCCTTGCTGTTGAATCCAGACCAACAACTGCTTTGATTTCTCACCTACACATTTGCAGGCTGAAATACAATGTAGAAGAAACACATTTGCACCATATGAGATAAATAAACATTCCCATTGATTTAAAGCAGTGATTACCAACCTTTATTTCCCTATTGTTTCTGAAATTAACGTAACCCTTCGTATGCATATTAATATCATTATTCATATACATTTTTTAAATTGTTTAATATATGTGAAAGAAATCAATTTATTTTTTTCCTGACAACTGCATTGTTCAAAACTTTTTTCTGAGGCAACCTTTCCCAAACCTCTGTCCACAATTGCTTTTTGCCAAAATGTATACCATTATGTTGCCTAGCAATGAGCTTGGTGCTGAAACAAAGTCTTACACTCACCAAATCACTGATTTAACCCTTTCAGTTCCAGGGGCTGGGACCATTTCATAGAACCAGTAAATGAGACACATTTTCAGCATTTTTGCTGTCCATCTGTTTAGATACGATTTCTTCAGGTAACTTTCTAGTTACATATGGAAAACTATATATCATTTTTTTCAGAACAGATTGAGCTTTTGCATTGTGCCTTGAATTAAGTAAATTTTGCAACATGAGATAAGCTATGATGTCATAATTACAAAAAAGTTTAAAAAGTTACTTATTTTACTAAAATCACACACTTAAAAATATTTTTGTTGACTGTGAAAGTTTACATTGTCTGAAAAAGCTCTGAATATCAAAAATACCAAATATGCATAACTTTACCTACTTGCATGACCTTGACTCTTCTTGTACCCCCCCCCCACACACACACACATAAATACACATACACACACAAGGTCTGAATAAAAAAAATAATAATACTCCTTTGTGAGCCACAGGATGCTCTCCTGCTTTACTACCTGACCCAGTAGAAGTGGTAAGTGTCAGGAAAAGCCTTTTCACTTCACGAAACTCCTATCCGGAAGTTCAGGTAAGAGGGAAGCAGGATTTGGTCTCCCAGCCTGATCATTTGGGAGTTCAGGAGGGTTCCTGATGTCCCTCCCAACAAAGTCTGAAAAAATAAATAAATAAATTGAAATTTGCCGGGGCAAGGGGGAAGAGTGAGGCCATGTGCCTGATATGGGCTTAGCAGCGTGGGTACACATGGCCGGGCCAATGTCCCACACATGGCTGGCACTCTAGGTCTTAAAGGCACCCTATCACCTAAAAACAACTTTGGTGACTGAAAGCACTTTTAAAATCACTTTAACATTGTATTAGCCATGTACTGATTTAGAAAATTAGCTATTTGGATTATGCTAATTATGTAATGCAGGCACTTCCTGTCTTACCTCCCCTACTCACTGACGCATCCCAAGCAATATATTTTCCTCTTCTCCTAGCACTGACACCTATGTTTCTCTAGACTGTAAGCTGTCACGAGCAGGGCTCTCTGATCCTTTTGTTTTCCGTGATCAATTTGTACTATTTAATATCTCTGTATGTCTATTCCCTCTTGTACAGAGCTGCAGAATAAGATGGCGCAATATAAATAAAGAAGAAGAATAATAGTAGGTAAAACAGGAAGTTCTGGTTAATAGACTAATGCTCATTTTGGAAGCAGGAAGGTTTATTGAATTCTCATTTGCTTGGTTTATGAAACTAAGGCTGAACAGGATGGACTTATGTCTGTTTTCCACCTAATTTACTATGTTGCTATTTATACAGTTGTATGCAAAAGTTTGGACACCCCTGGCCAAATTCCATGTTTTGTTGATTTTCTAAGTGAAAAGAAGTTAGCACAACTCTTTGCAGCGTACAAACTTAAAACTGACACAGTTCTGCAAATTTTAATGCACAGTTATTATTTATCTGCTAAATTTAGTAGATTGAAAAAAATAAATACATTAACCAGCTGAGGAGAATAAAGATAATAAACTCTTACAAAGCAAGGGAAGGCTATAAAAAGGTATCTAAACACTACCTGTCTGTAATTTCAACTTCCTGAAATATCATTAGGAAAAGGAAGTTCATAATAAGCACTAATTCATACAATGGCTTGCTTGTTACTTGTATGATTCATTCTTCCTGTCTCTCGCTCTCTCTATCTATATCTATCATCTATCTATATATAGCATTGTATATTATTGTCTTGTGCTTTTTCTGTGATCAGGCATTTGTATAGATAATCTTTATATATAAGTTGTTTCAAGACAACTAGGATGTGCACACCTCTGCCATTTGGAGGATTAACACATACATTCTTTTAACATAGCCATCTCTGGTCAGTTTCACTGGATTGTGAAAAAGGTAATAGTGTTTGCAGTCGCTAGTCTATTTCAATTAGTAACAGAGCCTAGAGTATGAGAATGTATGGCCAGCACTGATAGAGTGGAATTTGACCCTTTGGGTACCACAGAGGTATCCAATGCATTGTATTGCAGTGTGGTGAGTGCCTCTTTGGAAGTCAGGGGGGTTAGATATTAAACTTATGTGCACGAGTTTTAAATTCATGTCTTGTGCATTTAGTTTTCATTCTTATTATGCCTTAAGAAGAGACCTAGTTGCCTTGAAAGCTTGATTTCAATGCCACTCAGCCAATAAAGGTATTATTTTTACTCTACTAGTCTCCTGTAAAACGCTGGATCTTTGTAGAGTATGTTTACATATTACAGCCTGATCAGGGAATTATAATATATGCAATAAGTAATTTCATTTATTTAAAAACCCACATTGTCATTGTAAGAATAGGACGTAACTTCTGGTGGTTGATCATTTAAATGCATATCCCGTATGTTCAATCTGTAATTGCTGTACAAAGCATTCATAGTAAGGGTGAAACAAGATTGCTTATGCCAATGCTGGAAGCTGTGAGTTTGCAGTGCTATGTGATGCACGTTGATATTGAATATGGAGAGGCAGAAGAATCTATGTAAATAACCAGCCAATGTTTCGATGCTTTGGCATAATGCTTATGGATTGCAATAGATATAGCAGCCAGCAATTTGTGCGTTGCATTTGTATCTCATTTAGCACCTGGAGGATTGAAAAAGCCCTAATTAGGGTGAAGATGGGTGATATATTGTGGAGAAACAGGTGGTGAACCTGTGATGACATTCACCACCAGGATGATAACATTTGAAACATAGCTCATTGTGTTGTATAATATAATCATGTGTGGTATTGTATTGTAAGTGTAAATTGTGTTGGCAGTGGGAACCAGAGTGCCCAGAAAATGAAGGTTAAGCCCCTCTTACCAGGTATATCCGCTGATCCTCAACAAAGCCTGCCCAAATGCTTGAAAAATGCTGCAGGCGACCACCTACAGGGAGATGCAGACCACTGTTTAGCGGGTCAGGCCGAAGAAGGTTTGTTGGATTTGGTGGAGTAAAGTTTGGACCTCCACTGCTGCCTGGGCTTGGAGGAGGAGTGCAGGGTGCTGACCTGAGATCCACCCGTATTCCGCCTTTGCGTTTCACTTTGGCGGGGACAAAAAAGACACTGCTTCCTTGCAATATTAGGGCTTTTAGGAACCTGAGGCAACAAAGTGCTCTTACCCCCAGTGGCCTCACTGATGATGCTATTCAGTTCAGGCCCAAAAAGAGAGATACCTTGAAAAGGGATGAGAAATTACTAACATTTTAGATGATAAGTTAGAAGACCAAATCTTAAGCCACAGAGTGCTTCTAGCAGCCACAGAAAAAGCAGAGGCCTTAGCCTCTAGCCTGACAGCATCAAAGATCAGTCACATAGTTCGGAGCCTCAGACAAAAGGCCCTCCTTAGGGGCACCTTTGCGGACAACGTCAGTAAGCTGTTCAGTCCAAACAGCAATGGCTCTGGTAAACCATACAGAACCCAAGGTAGGCCTCAAAGAGGCACCTATGGAGGGAAAGCAGACTTCAGGATAGCTGCAAGCTTGCTATCAGTTAAATCCTTAAGGGCAGTGGCTCCGCCAAGGGCAAAGCAGTGGATTTAGGGAGGTGTAGCCCACTGAGCCAAAGCTGCATCAGGAAAGGGATACAGCTTAGAGAATCTCTTGGAGAGAGCTAGATGCTTGCCCGAAATCTTCCACTCATCCAGGATACCCAGATCTAGAGTGGGATTAGGCGGAAACATAATACATGACTTCTTGCGCCTTTTAAAGACGTCAGAAGTAAACTGTGACTCTACAGGGTTAAGATGAATATGTAGGGTAGTCAAAACTGCCATGATGAGACCCTCAGCAGATGGTTCAGGGTAAGCCTCAAAGGGGTAACCATAGGTATGGGAAGCAGCCTCTTCTGCACACTCCCCATCCACTGGCTTTTCAAATGAATCCTCCACAGAGGAATCAAAAAGATCAGGAATGCCAGAGGCCTTAAGGGCCACAGCCCTGAACGAAGTGGGGGGCATCCAAGACTGGAGAACCCCCTGGAGGGAAAGAGGCAACTGTGCCATAGAGGACTTTAAGTCCTGTCGAAGATAATTTCCAAGATTAACCTCTAACAGGAGAACCAGTTAGGTTGGATATCTTCACATAAATAGATAAATAATAATATTAAATACATCTGAGAACTTTACACAATACTAGGTATTGACACGCTACTTCACAGTAAACAATTGATAAAATAATCAATTAAGCAAATTTATGCAAAAATATATATCATTTAAGTAAAATATACTATAGATAAAGTGTAAAAAACAATGATATAAATGAGTGACCAGCAATTACAACAGATATACAGTAACTCAAACCACAATTATCGTAATTAGCATTACCAGCAATTAAAGGGTTAAACACACATAGGCCTATTCAGAGGTATTGAATAACAATAATTGAAGTCATTATGCTGTGACATCATCAGTATTATCTAATTGGACAGTCTAAATTCCAAATTTTACTATGACGTCACGCATATATTCTGATAAAAATTCCAAACATTAGTAATAATGCTATGCACTCTGAAGATGGTGCTCTTACTCCACATTAAAAATGTTCCCAATGACATCTGGTTCTGGGTTGTGTCATTAGTAATGTCAAAAAAAGGATATCACATTGGATATACATCTGTTACCCTAGTAGACTTTCCCACATGGAGGTACCCCTGTCTCAGACATTTTGTCTGTAACAGAGTCATGTGTAATCATAAATCTCACTCAAATATTTCACTCCCATATTGAAGCAAATAGCCATTGTTTTAACATGAGAGCATTTACACACATTTAGGATAGAAAAATAATTTTTGCTTATAAGAAAAAAATTAACCATGTGCTCCCCATCATGGCAATGTCTCTGACAGTCCTTGACCCAAAGTGACTCTTGCTCAATGCTGGAGAGCCCAGGAGGAGAGGCAGGGGCCACAGCACATGAGGAGCATAAATGTCCTGAATACTCTCTTTGGCATGAGGAACAATGGGGGTCAAAGACGCCCCTGAATCATCAGCCCCAGGTGTAGCCCCATGTCCCTTTGGATTCAACATCCTAACAGCAGAAGTGTATAACAGTTGTAGGGAACCCAAATACTGTCACCCAGATTGATAAATCATCTCAGAAAGCCCAAAAGCATACTAATCTGGCAGGCGAAGAGTTAACCTGTGGAGGAGAGTAAAGGAATCCAAGCCTCTGCACAGAATACTACAAATAAGAGAAAGAAAACGGCAAGAAAACCAGTGGCCAATCAGAGAAAAGCCAGCAAAAACAGGCATTCTGGGCAATGTAGCATTTCTCTTCATTGTAGCTCTCCACAACGACCAAACCCCCCAGGGACCCCCAAGACAATGAGGATGTGAACAGCAATATAGAACAAGGGGAGACAAGAAGAAGGAGCCCTCTCTCAACTCTGTACATGGATCGGTTTCAGAGAAATGTTCCAAAGCAGTCAGTCCCATAGAAGTCAATGGAGCATTGATGCTATGCAGTAAAGTGCACCCTTAAAGAAGCGGAATTCAAATAAATGTAAAATGTTAAAAGTGACTGATAAGCACTAAATAACCTATGAAACACATAATAAAGATTGTAAACTCATAAAAGGGAAAATGAGAATTATGTCCCTTAACCCAATAAGTATGGCAGGGAAGGGGTTAATTACCACAAAACAGCCAGTGACCCAGAGAACAGACAGATAATTTCCCAACATGAGTGCAGGAGTTATAAGCAACTCCAGAAAGACCTCTGTGCGGAGGGATACTGTGGGACAAGTGGACCATGGCACTCAAAGGGTTGCTCACCTTTTTGCAGGTCTTCTTTATTCATATTACCATTGGAAAGGAAGAAGCCTTAGAGAGACATGGGCTGCATGATTCTCTCCCAGGGCTGCACAGGGTCCAAAACAGCACCTGATGACTGGGCAATTCCCCAGGGGAGGCCAGTAATGGTAATCCACCTAATGGGGGAATTGGGGCACCCCATAGCTAAGAAAAAATAATAAAATATCTAAAAACTAAGCAGAACTGTTCTCAGCCTTCTAACCAGATTAATGGAACAAATCTATCTGGTGGGCTGGGGCTAAGGCAGCCTACTATGGAGAAGGGGGAGGTTCCACCCCTGTGCTTCTTTCAGAATTGTTCCAACCCACTGGGAGGAGCAGTCACCTCCCCATGGTACCTGTGAGTTATAGGACAACAGAGAAAAGCATTTTATATTTATTTTATGTCCTGCATTTCTCTTTTTAGGGGCTACAGGCCATGTCTGAGCACAAAGAAGACACAGGGAAATCTAAGACCACAAGGGTTCCTTCAGTAACCCTTTGTTCCTCATGTGAGACTAGTCTTCCCAGAGACTTTGCTAGTGCATTATGCACCTCTTTTTTTGTGGCCCCAAAACCACAAAAAAAAGAGGCGCATAATGCACAGAGGAAGAGGATCCTGAAGAGGAGCCTGCCTGGGTTAAACTGTTCTTATGACTATTTGCTTTTCCATTTAACAGTTCCTTGAATCATGGAGCCAGGACCGCCATGTTCTATCCAGAAGACAGTTCCTCTCTTTTAAAATATATGTATCCTAGCACTATGTTACTGACAAATCACAATTATGTAATTTAATACATGAATAATCCAATTTTGAGACGGTGTTAACTTGCAAAAAATATATAAAATCTTTAATAGTATGGGAAAATGTAAAATATATAACCAAGCATACAACTATTTAGAACACCAGTTGAAATGGGTCGAGCACACCCACACCTTCCCCAACACACCGGATCAAATCCGAAATCCATATACTTTACTGTGTACCTGAATGCGTAGGAGGACACAAAACCAAATAATAGATAAAAACGTTACAAAATAACCTATTTACATGTTTAAAGATTATATCTCAATTCGGTACCTTTGTCCCCACGGCTTATGTTGACCCAGGAAGACACCTTCCCAAACCTTCACGATGAACTAAGGACAAAAGGATGTTCCCCAAATCTTTTAAAGGAATAGTAATGTTTCACAAAAACAGCAGCTCCAATTAATCTTCATAGTATTTGAGCTATAGAGAGTGTTATTTCAATAATGTCAAAGTTGTAGTTCAAGAGTAATTGAATGATAAATTATCCCCCTCCTTGCCCCTTTTATCTAGTGTAAGCCACCTCTCCTCAGATGTGGAATCTGGTCACTTTACAGTTCACAGTAAGGGACAATCTTCTTATTGTGAACATAAGGAAATCCCTGCCCCCCTTGACAGGTTTTTCAGGCTTTTCCCTGAAGATTGCCCCTCTCTGAGATGCATCTGGAGAGTCTTGCTGCTCTGAGGTGAGCAGTGTTACATCAGTAAAAGGGGCTGGAGGGGGATATTTTATCATTCAGTTACTCTTGAACTACAACTCTGACACTATTGAAATAACACTCTCCATGGCCGAGAGAGGTCTGCCCTACTTAACAGATTAACTTTTTCAAGAGCATTATCTATATTTTTTTGAGAGTAACCTTTTTCTAAAAAAACGTTTTAGGACAGGAAATTCTTCCAGAAACACTTCTGGATCTTTACAATTCCTCTTCAGACATCTAATTTCCCCATAAGGGATATTTATTATCCATTTATGGAAATTACAACTGTTAGAAAGGATAAGACTATTAGTGTCCACTGGTTTATTATAATTTCTAATTATTATTTTGTTCTTTTGCACATACAGATTGATATCCAAAAAGTTTATGTCTTGTTTGCTATATATTTCTGTAAATTGAAGGTTATAATTATTTTTATTAATGAAATAAAAAAAACATGCAGTGAGGTGACATCCCCCTTCCATATGAAGAGGATATCATCGATACAGCGTTTCCATAGCACCAGATTCGCACGGACCCATAAAGAGATTGGCATAGTTCGGTGCGTATCTGGTGCCCATTTCACAGCCTAAAGTCTACAGAAGATAAACATTATCATACACAAAATAATTGTGTGTTAATATACATTTTATAATAAATTGCACTTGCACAGGATCATATTCACCAGAATCTAGAAGGTAATATTCAACAGCTTCACATCCTTTATTATGTTCTATCACAGAGTATAAGGAGGACACATCAAGAGTACCTAAAATATAGTCCTCTTCCCACATGTAGTTTTCCAACAATCTAATAATTTGTGTAGTATCTTTAATGTATGATCTCAACTTCTTCACTGGATGTTTTAAGAATTTATCAACATAGGCTGACAGATTCACGGTGTTGGAACCTATCCCAGATACAATTGTCTACCAGGTGGATTAGTGGAACTTTTATGTATCTTAGGAAGACAATAAAATACGGGTAACCAGGGATGGTCCATCAATGCAAATCTGTACTCATGTTCATTCAATAAGCCTGAATCTCTACCATAATCTAAAAGCATTTTAAGTTCTATATTAAATCTAGTAGTAGGATCTTCACTTAATTGTCTATATGTCTGTACATCATTTAGTAAACGCATCATTTCCCTATCATAATCTGTTTTATTTAGCAGAACCACATCTCCTCCTGTAACTGCAGATCGAATTATTAATTCTTGATTTTCGCTCAAGGATTTAATCGCCTGTCTTTATTTTGAAGTTATATTAAAATAATATGTTCAACATTGTTTTTTCCAAGTTAACTTCACCCTCGGTATGGACATTCGTGAGTGTAGTATTTTTATCCATATTAAAATCTGGTCTACCTTATTTACCGTCAACAAACATACTTCAAGGTAACAGATTTGAAGTGCTGGCAGAAACTCATGTAACACCAACCAAAACTGTAATTCATACTTCATCTTTTTTTGGCGTTAAGTCCAAAGAGGATGAATTATGGAATATTCAATCAGGAATCAAGAAAAAGATCTTTAGATATAGAAGAAATAGAGGAGAGAGAACAACAAAAAGAAAAGATACTAAAAATATATTACAGGAATGTAATACAAGTATTTTTAATTTAAGTAATTATCAATTGTCCCAAACAGGAAAAAAAATCATTTCAAGGGGTATTAAATTTGCACCAACCACATATTTCAACAAGTTTGATGCTTTTATTAGCACCAAAAAATTTGTTAGAAATGTGTGTTTAAAAAAGTATTTTATGAAGTATACTCCTACGGAAGATTCTTTTGCGCATACAGATTGTAGAATGAAATCAATTTTTTTCCCAGAGAAGAAACAAGTGAACAAATAACTTTTTCAAAATTTAGTGGAAAAGGATATTAGAAAGTTTAATCCAAAGAAAAGAAAATATTATTCTAATATAACTTCAAAAGAAAAACAGGCGATTAAATCCTTGACAGAAAATCAAGAATTAATAATTCGATCTGCAGATAAAGGAGGACGTGTGGTTCTGCTGAATGAAACAGATCATGATGGGGAAATTATACGTTTACTAAATGATGTACAGACATATAGACAATTAAGATTCTACTACTAGATTTAATATAGTAGTTTAGATTATGGTAGAGATTCAGGCTTATTGAATGAACATGCGTACAGATTCGCGGTGATGGACCATCTCAGGTTACCTGTATTTTATGGTCTTCCTAAGATACATAAAAGTACCACTAATCCACCTGGTAGACTAATTGTATCTGGGATAGGTTCCATCACCGCAAATCTGTCAGCCTATGTTGATAAGTTCTTAAAACATCCAGTGAAGAAGTTGAGATCATACATTAAAGATACTACACAAATTATTAGATTGTTGGAAAACTACACGTGGGAAGAGGACTATATTTTAGGTACTCTTGATGTGTCCTCCTTATACTCTGCAATAGAACATAATAAAGGATGTGAAGCTGTTGAATATTACTCTCTAGAGTCTGGTGAATATGATCCTGTGCAAGTTATTATAAAATGTATATAATATATACTAACACACAATTATTTTGTGTATGATAATGTTTTCTTTCTGCAGATTTTAGGCTGTGCAATGGGCACCAGATTTGCCATTTGGAGTGGCAATCCATTCAGAGTGAATCTGGTGCTATGGAAACGGTATATCGATGACATCCTCTTCATATGGAAGGGGGATGTCACCTCACTGCATGTTTTTTTTATTTCATTAATAAAAATAATTATAACCTTCAATTTACAGAAATATATAGCAAACAAGACAAACTTTTTGGATATCAATCTGTATGTGCAAGAGAATAAAATAAAAATTAGAAATCATAATAAACCAGTTGTCAAGTTTTTGCGGAGTAGCTCTATTCTGCCTATTGATTCTGATGTCTGAGCTTATCTAGTACTCTGCTATCCACTGCTGCTGTCTTCTGAGTTTCTGACTCAGGCTGATCAGCAGACCTCTCTGATTGCTCACCAGACTTATCAGCCAATCCTCCCAGGGTATTTAAAGCAGCTTAGCTCACTTCCCCATTGTCCTTGTGTTTGTTTGCTGACATGGATTTTCCTGCACTCCTATTTGTTGTGTTCCAGAACCTTGACTTGTTCCAGACTTCGCTATCTTCTGTGCTTCTGACCTCTGGCTTGTTCCAGACATCGCAGACTTCTGTACTCCTGACTCTGGCTTGGCTGATTACCTGTCCTGGTTCCTGACCCTGGCTTGTCACTTGGTTTATGCTCCTGATCACGATTCTGTTTATTTGTTGTTTCTTTAAGAAAGGTGTTTTGCATTTTACCTTTTTGTGTCCTGTCTGGTTCCTGGACACTAACAGTCTTATCCTTTCTAACAGTTGTAATTTGCATAAATGGATAATAAATATCCCTTATGGGGAAATTAGACGTCTGAAGAGGAATTGTAAAGATCCAGAAGTGTTTCTGGAAGAATTTCCTGTCCTAAATAAAAAGTTTTTGGAAAAAGGTTACTCTCAAAAAAATGCTCTTGAAAAAGATAATCTGTTAAGTAGGGCAGACCTTTTTAAAGAAAATAAGATAGTAGTACCCCAAGAAAAAGGAGATCGAGATTTTCAATTAGCATTGGTGATACAATACAATAATGATAATCAATAATTTTCCATATCAGCCCATTTTAATATGTGCCATGAGTCTAAGGTAGATGAACTGAGTTTTTATGGCATTGAAAATATTCCTATTAATTGGAGGGGAGGTAATCATATTGCTAGAATGTCCAGAGTTGAATCTAAATGGATCTTCAATTTGAACACTTTACAACCAAGGGGGTTGAATGTAGATTTAGAATTATTTGGTTTTCTTTAAAGATTGAGGTTATTATATCCTTGTTTTTCATTTTATTTTATGTGTATGTATATACACACATATATATATATATATATATATATATATATATATATATATATATGTGATTTTTTGAGTCAATTGTGTGAGGTCCTAATCTCTGAAGTATGAGAGGTTGTGGACTACTATATAATTTGCCTTTTAAAGGCAATAAAAAAAAAAACTAAAAAAAAAACCCTGTCTGTGGGTCCCTTTTATGCAATGTTTTTTCACATCTGCTTTATATACCTGTTTTTTAGACATCCAACCCCTTTAATGGAGGACGCTTGACTCCATTGAAGAAGGGGAATCCTTAATTGTTTGTAACTGCCAAAAGAAAGGAAACAGAGCTTTTCCAAAACGAGTCTTTATTGTTGGCAGAAGTTTTTTTGGTTAATATCGGCATTATATTTGATCAAGTACTGGAAGAATGAATATTAAACAAGCACATATTTCATATGACTGAAATTAGTTTACAAGATTTTCAAGAAATTGGAGACATCTGTGTTTGAAATTAGAATACAGCAGAAGGATTAAGTTTGCTGTGGCAGGGCAATTTTCTCCGGTAACACCTGTGAATTGATCCGCTTTTTGGAAAAGGAGAATACAGTTTATCTAAGTGTGCACACCATCGTAAGTTAACACTTTTATTCCAAGTGAAAACGGTAACGGTAAGTACACTGTTCACCAGAGAACTAAACAAGAAATTCCCTGAAGTGTGCTGTTAAAGTCTTGGTATTAAAGAGAACGTTTAAATGAAAATAACCAAGTGAACAATTTTCTAAAGCTCTTGAGGGTAAATTGCTATATAGTGTACAGATGGATGCATCCCATTGACCCTAAAAAGCCTTGGAAATATTAAAAGTGTTGTTTGAAGAAAATTTGAACACTATCTCTTATATACAGTACAAGTTCAATCAAAAGATATATAGCTGTCTCCTACCTTGTTATTATATATGAGGAACTCTCCAGTACAGTATTAACTTTGCAATAGTGATATATATTTTTTGATTTTTATTTTCGTTTTTGATATAGTGATTGTATTTATTAGGTTATTGGGGTTGGCTCAATGGTGCACACACGTGTAGTTTAGAGATTGTTTAATAGTGTTGGCTCTTTAAGGGGTCCCTGATGCGCCACCACTTGCTGCGTGTGTGCATCTCTGTGGTTAACATTAAAAGATTTGGGGAACATCCTTTTGTCCTCAGTTCATCACAATGGTTTGGGAAGGTGTCTTCCTGGGTCAACGTGAGGAATGGGGATGAAGGTACCGAACTGAGATACAACGTAACCTATTTATATGTTTAAAGATTGTAACGTTTTTATCCGTTGTTTGGTTTTGTGTCCTCAGTTCATCGTGAAGGTTTGGGAAGGTGTCTTCCTGGGTCAACATAAGCCGTGGGGACAAAGGTACCGAGTTGAGATATAATCTTTAAACATGTAAATAGGTTATTTGGTTTTGTGTCCTCCGACACATTCAGATACACAGTAAAGTATATGGATTTTGGATTTGATCTGGTGTGTTGGGGAAGGTGTGGGTGTGCTCAACCCATTTCAACACGTGTTATAAACAGTTGTATACTTGGTTGTATATTTTACATTTTCCCATACTATTAAAGATTTTATACATTTTTTGCAAGTTAACACTCTCTCGAAATTGGATTATTCATGTATTAAATTATATGACTGTGATTTGTCACTGAACATAGCGCTAAGATATATATATATTTTGGATGTTTTATATTTTTAAAACTTCTTAGGTGAGAGAAGTGCTTTATCTTTTAGCAGCTTTTTTTTTTTTTTTTTGTCCATATTTATTGTGCAACAGTGCACACTTTAGTTTATAGTTTTTTTTGTTAGTTTCTCTCTTTTGCCTGCCTCCAGTGGAAGAATACTTTACCCCATGTTTCCTGTGTCCCAGAGAGGACAAAAGAAAAATAACATTAAAATGTAGGAGAACCAACACCTCCTAATACAAATCCCCCACTAACCTTATACTGTGGCCAGAAAAAAAAAATGTACAGCCCTTATGAATGTGTCTTTGTCCAAGAGATTTTTTTCCAATCAGTCCTAGATATCATGTCCAAGGTGGTAGACATGATTGATAGTAACAGGACCACAGCACCCCAATCTCTGCTTACTGCACAAGGTTACCGTAACTCTTCAAGCACTGGAGATGTGAGCAACACATTGTTTCACAATGCACTGTGCAGCACTCTGGTATTTAACCCTTTGAGTGCCAGAGGGGCATGCAATGCAATACAAAGGGTTAAAGGGTTTAACCTGCTCATGCCCTATGCCTGCTTCAGTGTATTAACCCCATAAGGGCCAGGGTAATGGGAAGTAACCTTTCCAATGAGCTGGTACAAGTGACCTGAAACACGTACGAGCGCACCTCATTGGTGTCTGTGAGAGATTGCTCCAGTCTTGAAGCGGTACATTTCAGACCCAGTTTTTACTTACAGTGCTCCCGCAGGAGCACTGCAAGTTAAATGTATGTGACATTCTATGACTGTCACCGGTCCTTAACCCTTTAGGACCGGAGCAATTCTGACCTTTTTGACTATGTCTTTGTTCAACAGCGTTTTCCCTCTAAGTCTTATTTCACCCACATAAATTATATAACATTTTTTCCACGCACTAGTAGGGCTTTCTTTTGATACCACACTTATATGGATAACCCACCATTTTATTAAAATTAAAGAAAACTGTAAAAAACAAAAACAAACAAAAAAAACCACACCATTTTTATCTTTTCTTTTGGGATCATTTGGGCTTAATGGGTTACAATTTTATGGAGACTGCATGAAAGGTATGACCGGTCATTCAGACCTACAAAAAGCACAGTTTTGGGGACGCACTGTCCCTCTGGTGCAAAAATCCCCATGTCTCTCTTTCCCTCCCCTATTTTGCCACTTTTTTACATTAATATTTGTTAGGTGTGTATAAGTGTATTACTTTGCTCCAAAACAATGAAACTGCCATTAATATAGTATCCAAAGAAAAAGACAAAGACACCCTATAACTCTAAGCACACCATCTATACTCCACCTCATCTATTTCCGAATCCAAAAAAATGGAACATGGGGAAATGGGAAAAGCGTTAAATAAAACTTAACATTTATTAATCCAATTAAAATCACCCCAAATCATTGGGTTAAAAATAACAATAACCATATATAAATATGGGATGCAATTAAATATCCTAGATGTACTTTAGGAATTTATTTCGAATTATATTATCTTTTTTATCTGACCACTTGATGTTTCAAGTTTGTTCTGTTAACTTCCTATATATCTCAGAATTAAATCTTATTGAGAGGGTTAACATAGGATATCCTAGCGATTAACCTCCCACAATCACTCCAAATATTCATTTGTCCCAGTGCTCATAGGGTTAAATATATTTTCTTCGAAGTTTTCGAGTTTCAAAGAGTGGTTAATCTATGTCCTCTAAGAATAGAACTGAAATACCCATCAAGTAGTCAACACAACCCTTGGAGTAGTGATTCCAATAATTTATAGCATGCAGGTCAAAATGTCAATCGCAAATACTTCGATCATTTAAAGTCCGCGCTCTCAGTAGCTGAATATTGTTCAGTATTCAACCGAAGTATTATGTACCTCTCATTCATCCTTCTAATACAGCAACTCTTTGCAGATCAACATTTTAAGTTAAACAAACAGAGACACTGTTTCTATCTTAGATGTCTAAGTGAATGTAAAGGTCTGTACCCTGACTCAATTGTTACCGGGGCTGATTCCGGATTGCCAATAAATCTTGCTACAATGTATTTCTTATTATGTACATACTATTCTATGTCTCTGCTGCTAAATACACAACTCCAAGTCTACAAACTGCATCCCATATTATAGGCTATCTTTTAAAAGTACACATAGACATTGGACACGGGTGCCGACATTAAAGTCAGCATCCTAAAACAGACGCGCGTTTCGCACAACGGCTTGATCACAGTTCAGTACATCCAAAGGATGCCGTTTCAAGCGCTCTTTTTTAAATTACAGCGTTAACCGCAATTGGTTGGTTTGAAAAGAACGATCATCTATTGATTCTATGCTCATGAGTTTAACCCATTCAGATCATTCCCATTAACTCATGGTGATATATATATATTATACTTCTGTTTTGATTCATCGCATCCAACTTAATAGACAGATTTAAATTGGCATCGTTTTTGTTCTTAAATCGATTACCAACAACCCATTAAAGATCACAGAATAGACTAAGTTATCACACATAGATCGATATTGACTCATACACATACTGAGAATTCTCACTGTCCAGAGTCAGTAGTTCTATACTAAAGCCTATTTTAGAATTGTAAAAAGAGGATTTTTTGCTTATGGATTTAAATTGACAATAACTTTAACTTCTTCAATAGATTTAATATAATTTCTATAGATGAACACTTAATTGCATTTCCTCATTTAGGCCCAATGGGGCCATAGTGCCAAGTAGAAAAATAAATCTATTCTCTCTTTTTAGCAATTCTCTGTCAAGATCTCCACCTCTTATACCAAGATTAACCCTTTGTAAACCCCAGGCTTTAAGTTGTTTTGGGTCAGACTGATGTTTTTCCAGAAAATGTTTTGCAACTGATGTTACAACTTTCTTATTTTCTTGCATATCCCTAGAAGCGTGTATAATGCTTCTTGCGTGTTCTCTAATCCTCATTTTCATTTGTCGGATAGTTTTACCCACATACCGGAGTTTACAAGGGCATTCCAAACAATAGATTACAGCAGTACTCTGGCAGTTAATAAAATCTGTAATAAGATGTTTATGTCCAAATCTATCAATATAGTATTTTTTTGTCTCCATATGTTGACAATTTATACAGTCTCTGCAAGGAAAAGAGCCTGTTAATGGAGATTTAAAATTTCTTTTCTTGCAAAAATGGCTTGGTACCAAAAGATCTTTTAGATTTGGTGAGCGTCTATAAGTAATGTCTATTCTATCTCCCAATATACTCTTCAACTGCTCATCTGTTTGCAGGAGGAATAGATTATTGTTCAAAATCTCCCTTATCTTCTGCCAATGGCAGTTATATGTTGTTATAAATCTGGGCTGAATTGAATTAGCAGAAGATGACTTTTGATGATTATATAACAGATACGGTCTTGAGGAGTAAAGTGCACGTCTATAAGTTTTTCTGACACAGGTTTTACTGTATCCACGATTATAGAATCTATTTGATAGCTCTTTGGCTCTCAATTTAAAGGTTTCAACATCTGAACAGTTGCGTCTAACACGCAAGAATTCACCAATTGGAATACTGCTTTTCATATAAGTTGGATGACTACTAGAAAAATGTAGCAAATTATTAGTTGCTGTACTCTTACGGTATAAATCACTGGCCAATCTATTCGCTCCATTTCGATATATCTTAATATCCAAAAAATTTACAGCTTCCAAACTTGCTTCAAAAGTAAGTCTTAAATTATATTGATTATTATTTAGAATATTGATAAAGTCTTCTAGACCAGCCAGCTCTCCTTGCCACAAAATAAACAGATCATCAATATTTTTAACCCAATGATTTGGGGTGATTTTAATTGGATTAATAAATGTTAAGTTTTATTTAACGCTTTTCCCATTTCCCCATGTTCCATTTTTTTGGATTCGGAAATAGATGAGGTGGAGTATAGATGGTGTGCTTAGAGTTATAGGGTGTCTTTGTCTTTTTCTTTGGATACTATATGTTGCTTACCCTATGAGCACCTGTCTTCTACCTAAGTACTTCCGAGTTAGATTTATAAGTATAGTGTGCACAGGGTTTTTCTTCTTTGGAAACTGCCATTAATGTTTGTTCAAACTATGGAAGATTTATATTATATATATATATATATATATATATATATATATATCACACACACACACACACACACACACACATTTGAGCAAGCTAGCATATATGATTTAAAACAGACCAATGTTTAAGACACAAGTTAATGTTAGCAGGTCATAAATTGACCTGCATTCATCCAGCCCCAAGCTCCAGTGCTGAAGGGGTTAATACCCCCAACTCTGGCCTCAATTTCTTCGTTTGTCTGGTCTCTTCTCCTGGAGCAATCACTTGTACCGGCACAACTGAGGAGGACTGAAACAGAGCGCTCCGGTCCTGGAGTGCTCAGCTTCAGCCTGTTCAGCATGACAGCAGCGCGCAATGAGGCGTGCTGCTATCATTTAACCCATGACATGCAAGGGCCATCATGGGTCCTTATGGAAAGCTTACCTATGAAGGTCCAGCACGTCATGTGTCGTTAAGGGGCTAAGGCAAAAGCAGCGTGACTCCCTTTAGGGGTTTAATAAAACAAAAAAATTAATGGGGATCATTAGGATTTTCATGATATTGTAAGGTAAGTGGAAGATTATTTACAGGTCATGTAAATTCCAATAAACAAAAAGTATCTTCCATCTAATAATTAGCTCAAGTATTTTAAGCAAGACTATTCTACACAAATATTAACCCTTTTATTGCCAGAGAGGTACGCAAAGCATTGCTTTGCAATGAGTTGCATACCCTCTGGCACTCAAAGGGTTAACTCAAATACAAAAGTGGATAAAGAAGTGACAAATACTTGTCAGAAAGGCATGTTGTATTTTTATCAATATAAATCTTTACCTAGAGGCATGTTTATCCTTTTCAGTGTCAGACTGAATAACACTTCTTTGCAGTAAAGCATTATAGTAAATATGTATGCATATTAAAGGGCATGCTACAGCTGTGCATTATTATTTTTTTAAATAATAAAGGAGGAAAATGAGACAGGAATTTTTCTTTTTACCAATCCTTTTAAATTTTGTTCCTTCTTTCTGATAATTTCTCTTTCTAAAGGTCTGTTCCTGGTGATACACTAACATTCATACTAACACACCCCAGTTGAGATGAGGAGAAAGGCCAGTCCCCTAGAAATCCCTTTAATCCATCAGATACATTTAAAATCAACTGTACAATCTCGAAGGATGGTAGGTTTACATAAGGCAACTTGTTTGTTTCAGCATTAGTGCTGACCCCTTCACTGACCAAGTGCTATTAGCAACCATGCTTTCAAAACCATGTACTTTAGGTCTCTGCTTCAGGTATGTACTAATCTAGGTTAGCTATTAACTGGACTGTAAGGCTGAGGTCTTAGATTTAACTAAAGAAAAAAGAAATCAACTGCAGCATAAGGGATACTGCAGCATAAAAATGTTAACGTCTGAGCAGCGACTAACTAAAAAACAAGCAATATTTGTTTTTGCTTGTAGTCATCGAACCGCTCATATTTAAAGCTTTGTTCTGAAAACCCTTAGGGTTCCTCCCTAATGTTGAAGCGTAATCCAGATATGCACTTCTTCCTCTTTAAAAGGGGCTTCTATGCCTTTGAATGCTAGAGGCACCAGGGTATTGATTCTCAAATACACTGAAGGTGGCGCTAGATTTCATGGATTAAAAATAAATAAATACATTTAAAGGGATAGTAATACTTGAAAATAAGTTTATTTTATATTGTAGCCCTTAAAAAAACATGAAAAATGATATAAGTCTTATCTCCCAAACCTTTATGGTTTGGGAGCTATTCAGAAGTAAAGTTTCCCCTGGAGTGACGTCATTGCTCCACCCTTCAGATTTGGAATCCGGTCCCGGGACCGGCTGTGCCTCTCCAGAAGTGCTGAGATCACCATCTTTAAAAAGAATTTCTTAATTGGAATGGTCTACAAAGTGTGCTTTCAAGCCAGGCACACTTTGTAGATAGTTCCAATTAAGTAGTTCTTTTCAAAGATCGTGATCTCGGCACTGCTAAAGAGCTGCCGGTTGCTCTGTGGACCGAATTCCAAATCTGTCCACTAGATGGCAGACTTGGCTGAAAAAGCCAGGAAAAGAGAATTTTACTATATGTTACATGTGAATATCTCCCAAACCATAAAAGTTTGGGCGATAAGACTTATATCATTTTTCATGTTTTTTTAAGGGCTACAATATAAAATAAACTTATTTTCAAGTGTTACTATCTCTTTAAATCATTTGGAATGTGTATTTGTCCTTTTGATGTATTTGGTTTACTGCAGAATTTCTGCTGCTGTTTAGAACATCCGCCCCAATGAATGCTAGTCATTCCTGGCATAACCAAAAAATCCACCATATCATCATTTTCACAAGAGAAAGAGGTTGAACTAACAAATAATTCATAGTACTGTGTAGAGGCTAAACAAATACAGTAAAGAGGACTGCATTTTTGCAAACAACTTTGACATAAAAATTAGATACATCAATAATAAGAAGTATTTGCTGACGTGGTTGCATGCCACTGAAAAACAAGTTCACAAATGTGTAAGTATTAAAAGAAATTCAACATTGCAGAGACGTCAAAGGTCAATTCATGAAGATGTCATTTTATTTTTGAAATATATATATCATCCATTACTAAGTAAACCTTAACCCTTTGAGTGCCAGAGGGGTATGCAATGCATTGCAAAACAATGCATTGCGTACCCCTCTGGCACTCAAAGGGTTGAACAGGTTGCCCTTTTATAGACTAAGGGGTTGTGTAATGCATTGCTTCACAATATGTTGCACAACCCTCTGGTCCTTATATGGTTAAATAAAAACATTTATGGTTTTTAGATGTGTTTTCATATATGGAGTTCACAAGATGGCTGTCTAGAGTCTCTGTAAATGCACGTGGCAGATCAGATAACTGAAAACTTACAATGCATCTTCACTTAAGTTCCAAAGCCTCAAAAAAATCAAGTAATTTTATAAAAAAGATAAAGTACATGTTTTTTTTTTTTAAATCTTGCAAGCAACTGAATCTTTTCTTCTTTTCATTTGCTACTGATAAATACGGCGAGGTTCATTTAATACCACTCCGCCTTCCTTCATTGCATTTCGAAAGCGCTGTATCTAGAATAAGACAGGAAAAAAAAAATTTGATAGCATGAGAGATATATTACTAGACGTTACTAGCTAGTCAAAAATAAAAATAGGTAATAAGTCAAATAACATACATTGTTGAAGGACCCTACTTAAAAGCACGCTAACATCACCTAATAATAAAACTATCTGTGCAGAAAATATTAATAAATATTAGGATTCATATTTACATGGACTGGGTTCCAAAACCATACATTATTTCTAATAAATATCTTGTCCATACAGACTAATGTGATTAGTTGTTGTCACACTCCTTTCCACCACTAGTATTCCAAGCAGACAGAGATGTTTCTTTTCTGTAGGACCCCTGTACTTAATGAATACCACTGAATTCCTCTTAAGAGACCTTCAGTAGGAGGAGTTTGGCTTACAGAATCCCTGCAACATAGAATCATGTCTGCCTCCATGGATATGATTTCCTGAATGAAAGATTCATTTTGTAGAATTAATCTACACAGAATTCATTCAAAGTAGCGATTGGGATTTTATGCCCAGTTTAAAGTGAGGGTTTAATAGTAGATATTTATATTTATTAGTAGATATTAGTGGCATCAAAAGCCTCCAGGCACACTTTGTAGACAGTTCTAATGAAGTATTTCGTTATAAACAAGGCTATTTCAGCTCTGCTGAAGAGCCGTCCGGTCCTGGGACCAGGATCTCAGTTTGTCAGCTAGAGCACTGACGTGTGTAAAAGGGGAGGGAGGTGGGGACTTTAGAGGCTTACTGACGCTCACTCAGCAGTGGTGGTACCCTTATTTTACTCAACAGAAAAAGACCTAAAATATATTTTTGCATATCAAAAAATGACTACTCCTTTAAGACTTCATGTCAGCCCACTCCAGCTCCAAATAGCACTTATGTACGCTTGGTTGAAATGATGACACAGGTAAATGAGATTAACCTCACAATTAACAAACATTATTGGATAAAAAGCTCTAAAAGAATCCATGTACTCTCTTGCACCCAAAAACCTGTGTAAGAGAGTAGTCCCCGATCACCCACCATAATGATCAAATCTGTATAAAAAGCACTGAGATGCGTCTGAGGGAGTGAATCTGAAAAACGAAAGTGCTTGTGTGAAACAGAATAGGACCTTTCATTCAAGGGTGCTCCTGATGGTGTGCATGTTGGGTGATTAGGTGATCACCTAAGAAGATATAATTAAATAAATGAGGGGATTGGGAGGATTTATAGACCCCAGTTCTCACGCTCAATATTCTAGAGGGTCATCTGTACCCTCATTTGAAAGAAGGTGGTAACTTCAGATTAGATTACTTTTAAAAGTACTTTCATTGACCGAGCATTTGGCCACCTGATAAAAGCTCTCTCAGCAAAGCAGTAGCTACTTATTACAACTGAGTGTCCAATGTTTTTTCAAGACTTCAGTATGTTCGAAACAATAGAAATTTAAAAGATTACGTCTAACATCACCAAAATCTAAATATTTATGCACACTAACCTAGTCATTCGACGGCAAATAAGCCCTCATTAAATGTTGCTCAAATGCAGCATTTGCAAAATTGCTTTCTTCATTTACTCTTCCTTCATGCCTATATTTTATATGACCATAAAAAAAAAAGACAGATAGGTGAGGTTTAGTACTTCTGGCACAATGGGTTCCATTTTTCTGTTCAGAGCTGTAGCTACTGAATATAGGAGGATATATGATTAGTGTCTTTGAAGGGGTGAAAAGGTTTAAACACCAAATTCTGAGAGCATTTGAACATACAAGTGGTTTACTCTAGAATTGCTCCTGTATGCTTTTATATACAAGACCCTATGGTTTCAGGATATTTGTGCTTGAGCATAGGTGAGCAAATTAGTGGTTCAGTCACTTTAACCCTATGGATGGGGTGGGGAGAGAGATATGTAGGGCCTGTGGAAACCAGAGGATACCATATTGTGTATGTATGAGTGTGTGTTTTAGATTGAGAGGAGATGAGACCCCCAGATATATTTGAGTTTGACATGCCTGTTTTACAGTATTCGAAAGGTGTCAATATCAATTTAGTTTTCCCAGAATTGAATAAAATTTCCTTAGTTCATCAGCCTAACCTAGCTAAAATAAGCATGCTCAAGTTAATTTGGACTTTTACCATGGAAATCATGTGATTTTTCCACATTCTAGCTTTAGTTACTGCTATCTATTTTATCCAAAATTTTGGGAAATGCAGATGTGCCTTTAAAGAAAGAAAAAAAGACATGTTGGAAATGAAAGGCTTGAAAATGGCAGATTTGCTTCCCTGGAGCAGACCTGCTGATGAATCTGGGCCTCCACTGGGCCCCGATTGATCACAGAAGATACTAAACTGGGGTTTGAAAAGTGACCCCTTGTGGTTTTCTTGCTGATCTGCCTATAGAAACATAAAGTCTTGCAGTTCTGTAGTATGGGGTACAACCCGCATTCTCAGATTGCTAGCAGTCTATGGTTCTGTGCATTCAACTAAGCGGTTTGTGACTGTGAAAAAGACTAACAGTTTGAATCCAGCCCTAGGAGTCTGTTTTCTTTATAATAAAATGACTGATATAAATTGTACAGCTCACTGTCAAATATATCCAATATCCTCACTATATATGGACAAATATTAGTAACACATAATCAAAATATTAATTGCAATATCATGGTTGATGAGCCACAGACATATTATAAAGCAAATTGCAAATTGGTTACTAATGAACATCATAAATATGTTAACACCGAGTCCCCAATGATTCTCTCATTAGACAGATGAAATGGCAGTTTGACGTTTGCTTGTTAATATAATTGTGGGAATTAATTTGTATATGTTAGTGTTACTAAGAATCCCAATGTCTCAGAATTAAGTTGCTACACAAATGGCCAGGTTGCTAGCATGCTGCTAGGTATAACACACACACAAAAGGTTGGTACAATTAACATCTTTCTGTATGGCTGACATTTTGCTTACTTGTCAGCTGTCACTCCCGCCCTTCTTTTTTCCCACTGGTACCTTCCAAATGGAACTCAATTCCACACACTAAAAAATTCCTCCGAAGACCAGGAACTACTTGCTCTGTGCCACTCTCAGATCCCTCCTCAGCAGCATCTGTGCTGCTTCTCCTCCTACAGGACCTCTCCCATTGCCACCAGCAGCTCTCTCATGTTAGAAATCATGTGTGTTGGTTGGTACTGCTTAGTTATTATTCCCCATCAAATCAGATTTCAACAAACAGGGAAAAATACAACATAGTAAGGATACTAAGTAATCAATGAGTCCGTTCATAACTTGAACAGCCCAATACGTTATTTACTCTACTAGTTCCTTCCTCAGACGGACTAACCTAAACAAAACCGCTCTTCTTTAAATAACCATATACAGATAGACTATCAGAAACACACGCCTATATTTTTCTATCCAATAAGCTACCATTCTGATTTAGTGAAATGACCTATTTCCCTTACAGCCCATAAAACAAAAGACAAAAAAAAATAAAATAAAATAAAAAAGCAAACACTAACATAAATCAACATCATAACAGCTTACAGCTTCTTATATTATTTCTCCCCTGGGGTTATGAGCATTTATTGCTTGTTTATTACTGGCATTTCATATAATTCACCATTTTTTCTTGGCTCCTAAATTTAGGAGGTTGTTGAAGCCTAGCTATGAACAAGAATAAACCACCATTATGTTCAGTTATCCTCAAGTCAGGAGCAGATAGCCGATACTACAATCATGATTGGTCTTAAAAATCCCATCTAAAAAGATCCCACTAAGAAGTTCTGATTTTATTGAAACCACGTTTATGCAAATTGCAAAACACCTAGAGCAATCTCACCAGTTTGTTTTATTAGAACAATCATACAAGTAAATTTAATGAGAGTTCATAAGCATAAACTAAAATGAATTAGACAACCCCCAAAATGCATATTCAGATATTAAGGTTATCTGTGCATTAAATATTCAAATAAAATAAAAACAACAGTGACTCAACAGAATGGTATACAATACCACTTCCCAAAACAGGTGATACATTTGTGTAAGGCACATTTATATTGCTTTTGTTACAGTACGAGTGCAGTATTGATTGTACTAAAAGCCTTACTTTATTAGATACAGAAGCTAATAGATTAAAATTAATCTTTCAGTTTTCAGCCTGCCAAAATAAATAGGCAACAGATGGATTGCTGTGATTTGTGTGTAGGATTGGCATTTTAAGATGGGAGAAAGAAAAAACAAATACATGCATAACCAGGTTGAGTCAATATAGCTAGATAAACAGCACCTCATAATAATATACCCCACTTAAAGGGACAGTAATGTCCCCTAAAACATTATTCTTGTTTTGTAGATGTTTAAAAAAAATAATTTGGCAACAATCCTATCTCTCAAACTGCTATGGTCTGAGAGATATTAGCTGCTAAATTTCCCTCTCTTCTGCTGTCAGCTGTAAAGCTGACAGCAGGAGATTCAAGTTGTAGGACTCGAGAAGAAATCGCATTATTTAAGAAAAACTACTTCATGGGAACGGTCTACAAATTGTACTTGAAGACCAGGCACACTTTGTAGACCTTCCCAACTAAGAAATTATCTTTAAATAATGCGATTTTGGCTCTGCTGCAGAGCCACAGGCTGGTCCCCAGACCGAGATCTCCTGCTATCAGCTAGATGCTGACGTCAGGAGAAGGGGAAGGAGGGAGGAACTTTACAAGCGAATATCTCTCAAACAAAGGTTTGAGAGATAGGACTGGTGCCAAATAATTTATTTTTTAAACCTCTACAAAACAAGCATTTTTTATGGGACTTTAGTGTCCCTTTAACTCTTTGAAGGCCAGAGGAGTGTGCAATGCACTGCACACCCCTCTGGTCCTCAAGGGATTAAAGGAACATTAAGGACACATACTACTTCTAATAACCTCCACGCCTTTAATTTGAGAAGAAAGTCGTAATGGAAACTATGAAATAATTCTGAGTAGACTGCTTCCCAATATAAATGTGTAATTAGTACAGGATATCATGATCATGGAGGTGGACAAGATTCTTTGCTGCTTGACTACAGGACCCTACATTTCTCCAAATTAAGTCTTGCTAGGAAGGAAATCTGGGGTCCTGGAGTCCAGTACTAGAATCCTATCCAACCCCAGGATTGGAAATTCAGAACTATTTAAAGATTTTGAGAAACTAATTTATTCACAATTTATTGGTTAAAAATTATTTTAAGTGAAGACATATCTAGAAAAATGGCTAAACGTTTTACTTTTAAACCTTTGAAGGGATGTTAGCACTTTGTAAGGAGAAAAAAAAATGTAAGGGTTCACCCTTTTTAAGGTGTAGTACCTCCATGGCCTGAAATGATATGGTCAGTTGACAGCAAACCTCACTAGAAAGCTATAGCAACAGCACCACCATAAAATCTGAGGCCAAGGAAGCACTGTACCTTGAAAATGCAAGTCTGACCTACAAAACCTTTTGAATAAAAGACCTCACCCCAGTTTGTATATCCTAGTTTTACGCAGGAGGATAAACCCTGCAATATATATTTTTTTTCCATAGTAAATGTTATTATCCATTTGCTAGGAATGTTAGGGAATTCTCTAGCATCAAAGGGTTAACATTCAAATTCAAGTGTATGATTTAAACATCAATCAAGTGATGAAGTATTGTATACCAGAACAGTGTCAAAAGCATCCAAGATAAGCCTTTCAAATGAACAAACTGTTTAGATATCTTTCATCTACAGTATAAACTACACTTGACAGACTGATGAAAAATGCTATTCTTGACTTCCAAGATAAACAGGGATGCTTTTAAGAGCAAACACTACGAACAGTAACATGGCGGTGCAATATGGGCACTCCTGTGAATATATTTGCATGGATATATTTTACTTGTATGTGTATCCAAAGTAAACATTTTTTTTAAACCAGCAAAGGAGCCAGATATGATACAGAAAGATAGTCAGAAAAAGAAACACACTGTGTTCCTATGTCCTTGCTTGGCACACCCAGGGGGCAGTTTAAGGCCACAAAATAAACTGTGGGAATTGTACACAAAATAAACAAGAAAAAAAGTCTGCAGATAAAATATTCTGTAACTTAACTCTAATCTGGAATAAAAAGATAAGTTGCATCAACATTACAGATGTCCCAAATATTTAGTGGAACACCAGCAGCTCTAACTTCACAGACTACAACCGGAGTTAGGAATATGTGTCTCTTCAAATGCTGTATTCCAATTGGTATCTTCAGACAGATGCAGAAAGAGACACCAAAGAGACAGTGTAAAAAAGCAAACACAAAAAAGGAGACATAAGGGACAAGGGTTTGGGAGGATAGAGTGAAGATGACTTATCCAGTGAGATCTCTTTTCCAGTTCCTATGTTATTTTATAGAGCCTATGCACTAAGAGCTCCAAAGTTGGAGAAAGCTTAGTGCATTGGTTCTTAGAACAAAATAGGACTTGGAGAAGACCTCTTCATCACTTCTTAATGCATCTCCCCCATTATGTACATTAGAGAGATTCTCCTAAGACTAATACCCTAAGAGGACTCTGGCCAGGAATACAATATCCTGGGCAGGATACATATGTTCAATATGCACTAAAGATAAAGGCTTTTAAAACAGCACTAAAACCCTATTTTCTTTTGCGTCCAATAAGGAACAAAAGTATATACCAGAGCTAAGATTCCCAGGTTGGGAAAGGAGAAAGAACCTCAGACACACCCCCATGATACCACAGTTCCCGAATAATCCAAGCAACACATGTCAATGGATATTGAATTAGCACAGCAAACTGATCCAAGAGCAAGCAGGGCTCAGAAACTACTGAACAACAACTGACAGAAAAAAATAATGCGGATCCTTAAACAGGCAGAACTGCCTGTAGGACCTTCTGACCAAAGCGGAGTGATCAAGATGTTGATGTGGTAGCATTTGGGGAAAGTCTGCAAGGAGGACCAAGTGGTAGCCTTGCACAGCTGTTCAACCTATTGGAATGCGTTGTGCTCTTGAAGGGAACAGGTTTCTTCTGGATCTCATATACCTGTCATATAGCAGCCTTGATCCAAGAGGCAATGGTGACCTTAGAATCAGTCAGACCAGTTCTAGGACCTACCGGGATGACAGAGTCAGCATTGCAAAAAGGTTTAGTACGGTGCATATAGAACTTAAGGCAGCACACCACCTCCAACAGATTGCGATCTCTCTCCTTATAGTCAGGACAAAAAGAAGGTACATCAGTCTCCAGATTGATGTGAAACTTGGAGACCACCTTGGTAAGAAACTCTTGAGAGGTATGAAGTACCTCTTTATCCTGATGAAGCACAAGGAAGGGAGGTTTACAAGACAGAACTTGTAACTCAGAGACTCGCCACACTGAGACAACTGCCAAGAGGAAGGCCATCTTGACTGTCAATTGGTGCAAGTGGCTCAAAAGGAGGCTTCTGCAAAATGCAAAATAGAGGGATCAATAGTGGGTGGAGAAGCCCACTGCAACAAAGCCTCAGTCGAAAAAGGGTATAGCTTAGAAAAAGCACTTACTGAGAAAAAGCCTTGTATCAGGAGTTTTT
The DNA here is from genome assembly GCA_037306005.1 of Rhinophrynus dorsalis. NCBI lineage: Eukaryota > Metazoa > Chordata > Amphibia > Anura > Rhinophrynidae > Rhinophrynus > Rhinophrynus dorsalis. The sequence continues at coordinate 369,182,939 of CM074721.1, forward strand.
CCACTTATCCATAAGCATCTGATCAAGAGTGTTATTGGGTGGAAACACAGACTTCTTACACCTCTGGAAAAGATCCAGGGAGGGAGCTCCCTCATCAGAGGTGTCAGAGACCTGCAGGGTCACCAGGACTAATCTGATGAGCCCCTCAACCGAGGGTAGTGGATCAACTTCATAGGAATCTCCATAGGAAGAATCCATGTCTTCATATTCCCCATCATCCTCCTCTTCTGAGGGCAATTCTTCCTCAGTATAGACTCCAATAACCTGAGAATGACCCCTGGATATGGGTGCAATCGGCTGAAAAGGTGGGCATAGGCTTCCAGGAATGAAGCACCCTTTGAACAGATGAAGGGATTTGGGCTACTGAAGGCATAAATGTCTTGATCCATGTTGACCCTTTATTGGTGCAAGAGATGTCCAGTGGGGTAGTAGGGACAATTGCACAGGAGGTGCATACAGACCCTGAAAACTCTCTAGATAGCACTGTGTAGCAAGAGGAACAATGTGTGAGGCGGGGAAAGGGAAGCCCCTGAATCCTTTGCCTTGGATTTACCTACATGCCCCTTAGAGTCCAACATACTTCCTATTAAAGTGTCCCAAAACACTAGCTAAGTAGTAATAGTACATAATGTCACCAGAATCAAAGAAACACCCCAATATCCCAGAAACACACATCTGGAAAGCAAATGGTTAATCTGGAGGAGAAGAGTCAGCATTCCCATACGTAGGAGAAGCAAGAGAAGATGACTACCAGACAACTGTCAGACAATTTGAAAAAGCCCAGGAAACAGGCATCCTGTGTAATGTAATTTTCTCTGTTGCTTTTTTGCCTAGCTATTTCATCCATAAGTCACAGTGACCCCCCCCCCCAAATTACAGGACATGAAGAAAAAGAACAGTTGCAGAGATATGTCCCAGCAAAGTTTCCCCCACAGAAGTCAATGGAGCAAAGATGGCCACAGATCTACAACCAAAAAGTTAGCAAAAGACCCAAATCCCCTAAGGGACATCAAGGAGTCTAAAAAAAGCTAAAAAAGTAGTAGAGGAGTGATAATAAACCCCCCAAAAGCACTAAACACACTAAATAGGTACAGTAGAAAAACTTTTAGCCTCAAACCACTCCAAAGCCCTCTAAGAGAATATAAAGATTAATAAAGATACCCATATTGAGTGTAAGAGCCTACCGTGGCTCACATCAGCCCCTGTATGAAGAGGCAGCAAGATTCCCCCCACAGGGCAAAATAGTTCATAAAGCACCTGTGAACTGAGCTTTCCTGGAGTGGATTGCTCAGTGACAGAAACTCGCCTAATCGGGGATTATACAGCCCCAAAGCTAACAGGAAAAATAATAAGAAAACCTATGAAAAACTAAGAGGTTGGCCGTGTCCTTCCAGCTTCTAGCAAGACACATGAATCCTGGGAGTTAGTGGACAGGGAGGGTGGAGCTGGAGGAATGAGTCTCCACCCCAAGTACACTGTCTTTTGGGATGTGCCCTGCCATCCAGGAGGAGGGACTGAACCCCCATGGTGCCTTTGTTCCATATCAGACAGAAGAGAAAGCAATACAGAATATGCAAGAGAGTACATGCAAGAGAGAAAGAGCACAAATGAAAGTGGAGTAGGCACTCGAACACTCAAGAGAATGAACAAACGTAATAAGAATTTGCAAGTCAACGTATGTGCAGAGAGAAAGTAAGAAGGCACGTGCAAGACAGCAGTAGCAAGAAGGACAGACATTGAGATTGAGATAAGAGAAATAGCAAGAGCAAAAAAAAAAAAAAATAGAAAAATTAACTTCTGAGCGCAAGACAGTGCTGATACTGTGGGGGTATAACATGGCCCCAAGGCCAGCCTGCCCTGACCCTATATTTATATGAAGGGGCTAAGTGCCGCCCCTCCAGGACGCTCATGCTGTGGGTGTATACTATACTGGGATATTTCTATTTAAATATATATGTTCAGCCAGAGGAAAAAAGTTAATTCATGAAGAAATACTAGTGCCACCACTGTTACACATAGTAAATCTTAACTTGAAGTTTTGACTGCTCTATTGTTAACTAGTGGTCCAGTGGAAATTTCCAGCCCTATCATTTTATTACATGGCTTGTGGAATAAATAATTAATATTAAAAAAAAAAAAAAAAAGAAAGAATTGGAAAGAAAGGAGAGAGCGAGAAAAAGTGAGCGCAAGCAAATGAGAAGGAAAGGGAGAGAGAAGGAGAGGGAGAGAGAAGGAGAGGGAAAGAGAAGGAAAGAGAGCGGGAACAGAAAGAAAGAAAGAGAGGGGGAACGGAAAGAAAGAGAGAGGGAACAGTATACAAACAGAGAGAGGGAAAAGAAAGATGTGCATACGCAATGCCTAAAGAAACCAGTTTTTTGCTCCAGAGCAATCCTGTGTACAAGCAGCACTGCGGAGGAGAATCAGACAGAAGAGTGGTGAGTGGAAGAAGGTCACCTGCTGTGCCCTTTGCATGTAAATAGTGATGGGTGAAAAGTGAGAGATATTTCCAGCATGAGTTCATGAGAAGACAATGGTTTCCTACTTTTTTTTTGCAAAAATTCCCACCTATAAAAATACACAACATTCTCACTTTTTTGACACTGCCAATAAACTTCCCGTGAGAACACGGCCATTTTTTGACCGTGTTTTCTAGGACTTCCAGATTTCCTGGTACAACATTATGTCTTCTGAGGGCAGAAGTGGAGAAACAAACAGGCTGAAAGTAAAATGTTGCGAGTCCTACAGCAACAGATGCCTTCAATAATTGTAAGCAGGTTGAGTGCCTTTGTCCTTTGCCCACAGCACTAACTTCCTACTTAAGTAACATTGGCACAACCATCCTTGAAAAATAACTACAGCTTGGTATATTCCAGCAGGGTGCAACACACACCATCAGTTCTTTAAAGCTTTTGTTTTCAACAAAAGGACAGCATGTCAACCACCAACATTTTGGCAAGTTTACTTTTCCATAGGCTTACTTTTGCATTATTTTTGTGCAGGTTTTGACTTATTTCTAAGTCTTAGTAAGTGTGAGATGGTAGTGCATAATGGACGAACTGTGCAACTTTATCGATTTAACGTCATCACTTGTGGAGGTGGTGGGGTGCTCTGACTTTTAACATAATCTCCAAAAACAAACTAAGTCATACTCCTCAGCAGCATAAGCAAGAAATCTTGGCACACTCTTTGACACATCAGCAGCATATCTATTATGTACCCCAGAGCCCTAGGAACATTTAGGAGTACTCCTGCTGCTGCTAGTTGTGGCACCTCTGACCTGTACATGGTGTCTCCTCCAGTCAGACCTGTGGTTGTGCTTTATGTTTGATCTCATTGAGGAGTTGCCTAGGTGTGAGCCTGCTTTCCCCTTGTTCAAGTGCTTTTTGCACAGACAATAGATGAGCCAACGCAGTGGATGCGGATAACCTGTTGGTTAATCAACACTACTGGTGTGTGTGTGTGAGTGGCTGGGTGGGATTTGGAAGCGGTGACAAGGCTGATGATGACTGGCAAGATGACTGTGCATTTTTTGGGCTCTTTGCTTGTCCAGGGTCAGACTTTTAAATTGTTTTCTCAAGCATATAGACAGGCACAGTGCTCCTGTTTAGTGGTGGAACATTAAGCCTTTGCCTTTCAGCAAACTTTCTAGCCATGTCATCATCTCTCTCACTATCAACTTCATCTGCATGAAGCTGCGTGGGGTCCCCTGAATTCCATGGTAATGCAGTTTATCCATGACGGTCCAGGCACCTCATGGGTCCTGAAGGGTTAAGAATAAACAGGGCGTTCTTTTGATGGCAAATGTATTATTTTATATATATATATATATATATATATATATATATATATATATATATATCTCCCATTATTTAGTTTGATTTAAGAAGGGGGGGGGGGGGAGACCTATTTTTAGTAGTTTTCTTGTCATGATTTGTATACCCTTGGTGCATCTCAAAAAAAGTATACCACAGATATATTAATTTACTTGTACTGAATTTGGAAGTACCCCCATACGCCTAGGATTTCAATTTATTTTTCACATTTACAGGGTAAATATTATAAAGGTGAGCACCAATATTTCCAAGCTGAATGTTTTCAGGATTTGGCATGTAAGGATCATAGCGTAGTTAACAGTTTCAGAATCTAAAAAAAAAAAGCCTCAAAAAAAGCAAATGGTGGCTCTCCAGCCACAAAACTGTGAAAATCATATCACTGGACATTAGCAATATTGGCCATGGGACAGAGCCTGTCCACTCTGACCCTTGTAGCATAAACGGGTGAAGAGATGTCTTAACAACCTTTTCCATTGAAGTCTATGAGACACAGATGGCTGCCACTTAGGCTCCCATTATTAAAGGTGTCATGTATACCCCGAAAGCATGAGTATATCATATCGTGAACTCAGGACAACACAAAAAAGGGGAAGAGGGGGAAGAAATAAGGAAAGCGTCTGATAGTGTAGTATGTAATAATACACAATGGAATTTAATAATAAGAAAAACACTCACAATATATTGTGGTCAGAGTCTTGATATTAAGGACTATTGACTATAAAGCATACGGAGAGACTAGCCCTGTCTCCATTCAGGAAAGGCTCACAAATGTAGCCATATGCTCGATATCCAGATGAGGAGGTCAAGGCGGAGGCTTCACTTGAAAACTCGTTTATTCATAAAAATTTATTTTAGAGAGTATATCATGTGGCACTCACAAAACGTACAGAATTTTACTCCAAACCTGGAATACTTAGAGGAAATGTTTAATTATTTTAATATCTACCTAAAGCCTAATTCTACTTAATTCACCACTAAATAACTACCCACCCAACCTATAGAACTAACACCACCCACCCAACCTATAGAACTAATACCACCCACCCAACCTATAGAACTAACTAAAATAAATTAATCTGCAGGAAAAGTTAAAACTCCAAATGGTCAATAATCCTATGAAGAAACTATTTTTCTTTAATTACTCAAACATAAAGCTTACCATAGACAAGTAAATGCTAAAGGATACATAAATTTAACAATACTGACTCACCCCAACTATACAATTAAATTATTATTTTTTGTTTTTAATATAAAAAGTGTGGGGGAAAGAGGGTGGGACAAAAACTGAATACAGCTCAGTTGATCTGCTGCACCTGATCACTGTGAATTACAGTGATCAGAAGGGGAAATGTGCACGTGAAACATTAGAACAGACAAATCCTTTGCTGTTTCTCTCTTCCTCATATGACTGAGAAGTGACATTAGAGTGTTCGAGACAATGTTTCCTATCATTTCCTTTGTCATATGGTTCCATAGCATATGATTTGCTGTATTATTGATCACGTGCAGAAGGAACCAGGATTGATGGAAACCAACTACTCAGACTCCAAAGCAGTTAACAGCTGCCTTCCCACTGTATTAACACTGCGCCCAGAAGTGCAGTATGAGTTTTAACCCATGACGTGCTAGTAAAGTCATCCGTTCTTAAAGGATGGATTCCTGTGATGTTTTGTCAGGTCATCTAGCATTAATGGGTTAAGAGTTTTTTTGTTTTTAATGAGAAGAAAAGTAATAGAAATATATATCCTCACAGTGGTAGAGTTAATTTTAAAATGGATATGTCTATTACAATGACTAAATATCATTAAGTCTGAGCTTTTTAAATTGCTAGGCAAATAGGTAGAAGACATCTGCACATTAGTTCTTACCCGGCCTCAAGTTCTGTTTCTGTGCTTAAAGGGATAGTAATGTTTCACAATAAAAGCCTCTCTGATTAATCTTCATAGTATTTGGCCAATCTTCATAGTATTTGGCCATGGAGAGTATTATTTCAATGCTGGCTGAGTTGTAGTTCAAGAGTAATTGAATGATAAACTATACCCCTCCCACCCCTTTTACAGATGTAACACTGCTCGCCTCAGAGCAGCAAGACTTTCCAGATGGATCGCAGAGAGGGACAACCTTCAGTGAGCATAAGGAAAAACCTGTCAAGGGGGGCAGGATTTCCTTATATTCACAGGAAGAAGATTGTCCCTTGCTGTGAGCTGTCTGGTCAAGAGACCAGATTCCACATCTGAGGAGAGGTGGCTTACATTAGGTAAAAGGAGGCTGGAAGGGTATACTTTATCATTCAATTACTCCTGAACTACAACACTGACAGTACTGAAATAACACTCTTCATGGACCAAATACTATGAAGATTAATTGTACCTTCTGTTTTTGTGAAACATTACTATCCCTTTAACCCCTTGGATGCTTTTCAACTGCTGTGGACACATTTTTGTATTAAAGAGGTTAGGCCCCATTCATATAGGCAACATAAGCAGAGAGCTGGTTGCTCACGAAGCAGGCCAGCAGATCTTTCACTTGAGCTGCAGCAGTGCTGATCTGGTTGGTCACCAGCAGAAGTCTGTATTAGGTTATATTTCAGGAAAAAAAAATTACAAACAAAGAAGCTTTTGCAGAATGTGCAGTTACTGAAAACTAAAGGCCAGTGATAAGCAAGGCACTGGCAACTGGAATTCAATGGGTTTATAAGAACAATGGGGATTTTTTTTTACTTACTTCTCCCATGTGGAGCAGAGTTGGTTTGACCAAGAACAATTCCTATCCTCTGAGCAATGGCCCTAAGTATATTTTCAAGCAATCCTTATGAAATCCTGTACCAAAGCAATCTGCTTAATAAAAAAATAAAAATAAAAAAACAACAATACAAGCAAGACAGCGAAAGGTTGTATATGAGAAGAAAAGGTCTGTTCACCTTTTTTGGAATAGCTTACCGATTCAGAGCGAAATACCCAGGGGATCTCCTGAAACACCATGTAACTTATTCCTGCCTCTAGGCAGCGCCGAGCCAAAACACGACCAATATTCTCACAGGCCATGACATCCTTGGTACTGTACAGGTGCCTCTTCACTGCCCACTCACGAGTGGAGGCAGACACCACCACGTTCCCACTAGCATGTTCCACAAAAGCAGTGAAATGATGCTGAGATCTCTCAAATCGTAACCTTCAATTCAAAGGACACACAACACATAAGAGGTTGCAATACTATACTTGTTAAGGTGGATAATTTATCTTTCATTCTATTAAACTATGGACCTATTGGAGCTGCACAACAATAGCATTCAAGGGGTTAAAAGTCCATTTATAGCAATGAAAATGTGCTGAATTTTCAATGCAACCTCACGGTGCAGTGAATTTGCTCCAGAAATGGACCTCTGTAGCTGATGAACAAGGTCTTGTATATAGTACGTTGTGATTGAACGTGGTGAAAAATGGTCTGGAGACCACACGTTTCTGAAAGGATGTATTTTAAATGTTAAGTTAAAAGTACAGCGATCCAACCAGTAGATTTTGAAGTGACTGACTGTAGACAGTATGGGCGGGGGGTGCATGTGCAATGCGTTGCACATCCTTCTGCTTCTTAACAGGTCAAAGCAGACTTCTATTCTTTCAATGTCCTCCCCTCAGTGGGAGTTTACATCTTAAAAGGATTTGCATGATCATAGATTGTTTCCTCCTGAGGGGTGTGATAAACTTAAGTTTTAGCAGCCTAAGATTTTCTGGACATGGGAGTAATTATTTATTCCAGTTCTAGCCAATCAGATAACTAACCTCTGCTAAGAATAGATTAACCTATCTGCAAAACAAAAAGCACAAAGAATTGCACTCAAGGACCACATACCATTTTTTTTTTTTTTTATTTACGGATCCGATGCAGAGCTCTGCTAACGGTGTGGAGCCGCAAGGGGAGCCCTGAAATCCATGACAGTCCTGGCATGTGATGAGTCCTTATGACTTGCCAGCCCATGACATGCCAGGACCGTCATGGGTCCTTAAGGGGTTAAATGGATATATTTAATGATTCTAAGAGCGGTGTGGGTAATATATCCACTTCAAACACTTCCTCATTTCTTACCTATGCCAATGTTGCTGTGATGGCCATACTGTACCCCAACCCCGGTCTTTTCGTGCAAGTGCCAGGCGCTCCAGATTCCGTGGGTTACGATTGAAGAAATTTGGGTTTACAAGCTCATTCTCATTTGTGTCAACTTCAAATCCGGCTGAAGGCTGAACACTGGCAGAGGTGCCAGCACAACGAACAGCTACAATAAAGAGAATTTAATTTGATGAAAAATGGTTTTAAGGACTTCAGAAATGTTGAAATGTACAGTCAACATTACAAAGAACACTGTGAAGTGAAGTTTCTGATGGATACCAAATTTCAGTGGCCTTGTGTGTTTAAAATAACTCACACCTCCCTAGACACCACACATAAAAAGTGCATAGTATTAAAGTAAATAAAAAGTATTTTAATACTAGGTACAGCCTAACTCTATAAAATGCACTGGTTTTAAACTAATCTGGCTTTCATTAGTGGGTTTGGCTGTGTAAACAATCATTAGTGGGGGTATACTGTAGTGTGGGTGGGCTTGGGAGGTGGCAGGAAAGCACTATGAAGCTCAGGGTTTTACCATGTTTCCCAGAGGGCATCACACACCTCACAAGTAATGAGTGACAGAGCAGAAGAAATATGCCATTGTAATGCATTCTGGTACTAGTGTGAAGGTAGGGCAAAATGCCACAGTCACAAACTACTGACAAGGCATTAGAATTGCTGATTTTAGCCACAAAGCTGTTTGCTATGAGTCTGGAACATAATATCATCTGGGGGCCTCATTCCGGACAGACAACAGTGACGTATACTAGTTGGTGTTGGACGATAAAACCAAATGCATCATAGGGTCAAATACAAATTCCAAATTTTAAACAACTCATTAGTGTACAGGCAGGGAAAACCTAAGGAAATGGCCTATTAGGGTCTATGGGGAGGGGATTGGGAACCACTTTTCTAAAACAAAATCATACACGGTTTTAATTCCTTAAAGGACCAGAGAGGTGTGCAATTCATTACACACCCCTCTGGTCTTTTAAGGATTAAAGATAATGCTTATGTAAAGGAGAATTTAACTTTATACAAAGCACAAAATAAATGATATATGTAGGCTACCTGAAACCAGTCAGAAAATTGGCACACTTCTGGGGCAGCTGTCAATTCTCAGCATACATGTAGTCCCAAAAGAGCACCAAAACATATTTACTACACCCTCCAGTTCATGACTGGATTAAATGTGGTTGTCAATGCTCATCACTGCAAAGGACTATCACATTCTAATCCCTTACATGGAGTAAATTATTTTCTTACTTCTATGTGGCAATATGAGCTGACTGGTTTGCTCAAAAACCACACAAAGCTTTTTCATACTATTTTTTTTATCTCAGCTTTTGCTGCGTGTTAAAAAAAAACAAAAACAAATGTTTAATAATTGTGTTTAATGGGCCTGTTCAAAATAGCGCTTTCATTTAACAGGAAAATTAATTTTTGCAGAATAAACTACCATTACTGGTTAAGACCCTTGAAAGGTCATTTATTACAGCACTGGATAAACCTTCTGTACTTTCACCCAGACCATTAATAGTCAGTGATAGATATAGTAGATAGCACAAATATGTAACCCCCGCCAATAACACCACATTTTTTTGAAAAAAAAAAAAAAATAATAATAATAAATAAAGTACACACAGTTTTTAAACAAATTGTTCTTATTCTAATCTACCATAATTAATTATAATACTGTTACATGAGGAGATGCTTAAAGGTTATGTGCATAAAACAAAAATGGAGTATCTTCAATAAATCCATTTGAACTCAAAATCCATCACAAACATTCAAGGATCTGGTTCTCTCTGCACTCACTGTGCACCCTTGGGTCTATATCACCCAAAGAAGAAGTATATCTGCTAAAATATTCCTACATTGAAGATCTCAATAACAAGGTACAGTGGAAACCTAGATATTTCATGTGATCATAACTATAGATCTCAGCGTCTCATTCCTGCTGCAATGTGTCATATAAAGCTCATCTTCCAAAAAGTCAGTTAAAATATAGAATTTTCCGGTGGGAGGGGTGGGGCGTGACATCTTTGAACACACACAAGAAAAATAAATAAATAGAGGAAAAAGAAAAAAACAAAACAAAACAAAAACAGAGGCTATGCTGGTTGGATCTGCTTCTCAAAGATTTTTAATTTGAAAGTTGTCCAGTTTTTACACCTCAGACAGACCTGCTCTCAAGTCTTGTACACACAAACAGCCAACCCTCACATCCTGGTTTCCACAGCTTTACCTCATTCACTGCATTGCTAAACCTTTATTTCCTATTGAACCATCACTGGCTGCAATCTTCCAAAGCCTTAGAACACTGCAGAAATAAAGAAGCTATTGTCTACCAAACTACTCAGCTCTTCAGTGCTCAGGTTAAGCTAGAAGGGGAATGGTGTGGTAAACTGTACAAGCATGTCCATGAATCGGAGGTCAGGGCATCAAACCCAGTCATTTGAGTGCAGTGCACTACTGCAAGGAATACAACAGGATCTTCTCTGGGTTTTTAGGCAAAAGGTTGAGCTTGATGTGTCTTTTTTCAACCTGATTTACTTTGTTACTATGCTACAGGTCTGTGTTTCAGAATTATTTTAATCTATAGGCTTCCTGGAAACTGCAGACTTTGTTGCAAGTTTAGCCTTAGAGGACCCCAGATGATTATGGGGGACTTCAACACATTGGTTGATAATCTTCTCTCACAGTTTTGTCAAGATGGCCATAACCTAACAGATGACCTAAGCCTTAAGACAGAACAATCCCCCTGTTACCAATAAAAGTGGAAACACTCCTTCGGAGAGTCCAGCTCTGTATCAGCCACAGCGTGGGCAGTCTCTACTGCGCATGACTGCAGCATGTGCAGCAGTCTCTACTGCGCATGACTGCGTCGTTACACACGTTTTAGCAAATTATTATATAAAAAGGATTACAGACAATGAATTCTCTTATCGAGCTAACATTCCAAGGGTAATGTGATGTGAATAACAATTCTGTTGCTTCATGGTCAAAGTTTGGACTTGTAGATACAGAATACATTGCATAAAAAAAATAAAAAATAAAAAATAAAAAACCCCAGCAACTGCACTCTCTAGTTGTGACAGGCACACAGGCCCTACCCGTCATCTCAGTTAAATGTGTTAACATTATTGGCCCAGTTTAAAAAACCTTCTCTCTAAACAGCTCTATTTTATCACAATAGCTGTTTTTGCAGAGTACATATTACCTCTGTGTGACATTATAAAACACTACTTTAAGTATCACTTATTACATAGATGACAAACAACTCTGCGTGGGTTTTGATACAGACACATGGGGGTAGATTCACTGCTTAGTGAACCCCCCATGGAATTCTGAATCACCCCAATGTATGCCTAGAAGAGATCAAAAAAATGGATGAGTGAAACTGGCTGCTGCTGAACCCAGAAAACACAGTTACTCATGGTGAGACATGCGTGGAATCATATTTGTTACAATCTGAAGGAGTGCAAAAATCTTGGGGGTGTCAGATGGCGACATGACACTCGCATCAGGTGTTAGAGGATTTGGTCACAACTTTCTTCTATGTGAGGAACACAGTCCTTATAAGACACCTGATACCTCCATAACTCCCACAGTGGTTAATGTTTGCGTATCCTCAAAACTGGACTATGGCATTTACATGTATTTAGGACTTACAAATAAAGAGCTACAAGTTGCAGCCAGTACAGAATGCTGCTGTCAGGTTATTAACACACCATCCATAAGCCCATCATATATAGTAATTCTTGTCTTTCGTGATTTACACTGGCTCCCTATGAAGCACCAGTTCAAACTTGGTTTACTGACATACTGAGCTGTACATGACCAGGGCCACAGCTACTTGAAGGAACTTCTCATTCTGTATTTTCCAATTTGCCAAATGAGAGCTGCAAGTGAGAACATGTTAAGAATCCCCTGCATCTACTTTTGAAAGTTTTAGAACTTTCTGTTTCACATAGTCAGAGACTCTCCTATCATACCCATTATCAAAGAGAGACTAAAGATGTGTGTTCATTTATCCGACAATTGATTAATCTATCATAATTGCTAGAGCCCTTCTGCTCACTACAAGTATAATTTGCGCCACTCCTAAACTTAATATATTCTATTTTGGAGAAAATTATATAAATTATTACTACATATTTTTCCATTTCAAAGACTCGAATGCTAAATTATGCATTAGATACCTCTGTATCATTTTTCTTTTAATTATGTATATTATGATTGCATTTTAACTTTGAGTTTGTAATAGTTTGTATGCATCCCACCATGCAAAGTGTAATCTGAAAGTGTGATGTCCATGTTGTCGTGGACTGAATATTTCCAAAAACCACTGTATATAAATCATTACCAAAAGCTAAACAGAAAAGCAACACAATATGGTCTGCTGTTTTTCTGTTACGTTTATGAAATCTATGGTTTTGCAGATGATAAACCAGTACATCTACTTTAGGAATTATTTAAGGTCAGAGAATTAGATTGTTTTGTTTTTGTCCTTAACTAGCCCACAGCTATGAATCTTGTTTTATTAGCTCAGACAGAGCAATACACCAATAAACCATGTACTAAAATTTGACAAATGATAGATTTTGCTAATATGTTCTGTCTCATTCCATTCCTATGACTGGTTTTAATATGAAAATATGTTTGAAAAATGCACGTTGAGAAAACAAGCTCTACAATGGATTTATGTTTGTGTTATGCTGTGGAGGAAAAAAAACAAACAAGCAAAACAAACAAAAAAAAACGCTAATACTACTAAGCAAGGGTAGGCAACCCAAGGTTCTCAAGCCATAGTCTACAACTCCCATCCATCCCTGGTCATGCAACAACTGGCCAGAGGTTACAGAAATTGTTCTCCATCCCTGTACTACTATTCTTATTTATTTTTTGTTTAAGATCAGAAGTTCTTAGCATGATAAAAACTCTTGCAAACCAAATTGGGGAATACTTTTGAAAGACTCCCAGCTGATGAATGCAGGCCCCCCAAGAGAAATCAGAAGGTGATGAATGGAGATCACACAGCAGTGTTAGCTCAGAAGCCCACAAACAAAAGGTAGAGTGGAGGGAGAGCACAGACAAGGACTGCATCCAGAAGACACACAGTATTTTTTTTACATTAATAAGCATTCTAGAAAATTGTGGCAAAGATAACATTAACATCATTTGCTTTCAATAAAACTGTGATAGATTTCTCCACTAGATATAAAAATGTGACATTATGTCATACAGTTAGGGACAGGGGTTTTAAACAGCAGAATATAATGTGCCCTTTGTGTTTTAGGGCACCGTCTTGCCTCCCTTGGTTCATGTGGCATTAGGACATGGATCCAAGATACTCTAGGTAGAGGAGAATCTGGAGAAAGAGGAGGATTCAGGAGACCAGCAAGCTAAGCAAACCAGGCACACTTTGTAGAGCGTTCCAGTTAAGTATTTCTTTTACATTGCGCTATTTCAGCTCTGTTGAAGAGCCGCCTGCTTGTCCCGGGACCAGGATATCCTGCCGCCTTCCGTCAGCTTACAGCTGACATCAGGGAAAGCGGAGGGAACGGGGAGCTTTAGCCTTCTAGATCTCTCAAACCATAAAGGTATGAGAGATGGGACTTGGGTGGTTTAGTTTCTTTTTCTAATAGCTGCTATAGGATTTTTTTTTTTTTTTTATACAGACATTACTAACCCTTTAAAAACCACATAGGGAAATTTGATGCGCCGGCACACCAAACGGGGGACTGATATTGACTGCTCTTGTTTTGGATCAGTCAATTTCAGTCCCCACTACTACTCACAGTGCTCCAGCAAGAGTGCTGCGAGTAAAAAATATATGATGTGCCAGGACCGTCACTGGTCCTTTAGGCAAGAACAGCAGTGATGGTCTTGACACGTCCATGGATCTTCACTTCCTGATAGTGATACCTATGACTTAAACAATGTAATGAAGATGAAGCTGCAAGTCTAATATGAAAAGGACCAGACACTGTCTCTTGAAGCAACAGTACGACATAGAATGGTCCTTTTTCCTACTGATCTCAGGGCCATACACCTGGAGGAAAGGATTACCAAATTCTTACAATTTTTGAACAAACTGCATTTTGCTGAAATATTGGGTTCCAGGTAACAATGCCATATCCTTCACACCCTGCAAATGTGGTACCAATTATTATTATTCTTTATTTATATAGCGCCAACTAATTCCGCAGCGCTGTACAATTGGACCGATCCACATAGTATTTTCCGTGTATGTTACTATGGATATTTTAACAACCCCCTCCTCCAATCAGAGCTAAAGCAAAATCAAACCAACTGACAGACACACGTACAGATAGATTTTATTGGGTACCATTCACTTCCATTTAAAGTGAGAAAAAAATATGCCCCCTTGTTCCCAAGTTTTTACACAGACATTCATAAGTTTACAGGAAAAGAAATATGAGGGTAGACTAATGGATCTGCACACGTATAGCTTGGAAAAGAGAGAGAGGGGATATGTTAGAAACATTCAAATACATGAAGTGATTCAACAAAGTGCAGGAGGGAAGTACATTTCAAAGAAGTAAAATGTTAGGACAAGAGGTCATAGTCTAAAACTAGAGGACACAGGTTTAGACGTAATGTAAGAAAGATATAGTTCACTGAGAGAGTAGTAGATAAGTGGAACAGCCTACCAGCAAAAGTGGTGGAAGTTAATACAGTGACAATTTAAAGCAGAACTTTCAGTTACTAATAAGTCGCCCTTGAATTATTAAACATATGGCGGCTGATCCCATTTTTACTTACAGAGCTCCTGGAGGAGCGCTATGACCGTCACAGATCTTTAAGGCAAAAACCTTGTTACGGTCATAGCACGTCATGTGGTCATTAAGAGATTAAGCAAACATTAATGTGAGCTTTATTACTGTAGAGCACCATTATATACAACACAAAATCTTGATTTCCTTAAAAAAAAAAAAAAAAAAAAAAAAAAAAAAAGGAAGAGGGACATCAGGTTGGGAAAGAGGTGATTTGTAATTGTCTTTATTGAATCATCTGTGTTATTTTTTGTACTAATAAATATGTATTGTTTGTTATTCACATATGTCTGGGTTGAGTGCCTCCATGGTAAGACTTTCTTTTTGGGGTTGTTTCTTTTTTCCCCCTGATTTTCATATAATATATGTCTTAGAGTGCACCACGCTACTGATGTGGCTTTATGATCCAGACTTTACATTTATTTATAGGTAAGCACCCCCATGAGGTCTGATAATTAAAAAAAAAAAAAAAAGAAAAAAAAAAAAAATCCCCCCATCCTGGCCACAACACTGTTTGATATACCTCCCAACAGCTCTGTTTCCTTGCCCACTGGTCACAAGCTCTCCACATACAATCAGTGACCCCACCAACCTTGCTCCCTGCTCATTGGTAGCCACAGATTCCCACATATATTGTCTAAGCCACTGCAGCCTTTTTCCCTTGCCACTGGTAGCTAGTTATCCACATACAACCAGTGACCCCACCAATCTTGTTCCCCGTGCAATGGTAGCCACAGATCCCCACATGTACATCTGCAACCTTGTTTCCTTGCCCACTGGTCACCAGATTACATACACTCAGTTACCCCACCAACCTTGCTCCCTGTACATTGGTAGCCACAGATTCCCACATATATTGTCTAACCCCCTGCAGCCTTGTTCCCTTACCCACTAGTAGCCAGGTCTCCACATACACCCAGTGACCCCACCAACCTCGCCCCCGTCCATTGGTAGCCACACAGAAGCCCCCACGTATACCCCTGCAGCCTTGCTCCCTTGTCCACGGGTAACCACAGATCCCTATTTATACTGAGTGACCCCACTAGCCTTGTTGCCCTGCCTTTTTGTCACCACAGATCCCCATATATACTGCATGGCCCCCAAGATGGGCCCCACTGCTTCTCATAGCCTTAGATACCCCATATACACTGCCTGATTCCCCTGCCTTTGGGCATTAGGCCCTGAGGGAAGGTTCTCCTCAGACACAGATTGTGGCTCCTAATTGTTTGGTCTGACTCTTACAGTCAAAACAAATTTGTCAAGCCCTGTCACACAATCAATACAGTGTGGTGAAATAGCCATAATGGGCAAAGCATTTGTGAGCAAAATGCAAGTATGTGTGCTGCTGCTACATATGCCTCTGAAGGCTACTTCCCTACTATTTAGTATGTGCCATTCACATTCCATTTGTTTGCCTACTCCGTATCGCTGTGTGCACATAGATGTGCCTCCTCCTTTAGACAGGGACAATCACCATGTGAATTTGGTTTAGGGGACCTCAGCCAATCACTGTTTACAATGCCCTCAAAATGCAGCCTTTGTGACGCTCTTGGGACACGGCTGACAACGAACTAGGACTACTTAGACTATATATATTATTTTTGCCCTAGAAGTTAGAGAGTAGAAAGCACTCATTCATATGGAAATAAATGCCCAGGTGCACAATTCAAAAATTTACAATTAGGGGACTAGTGGTACTTTTTGAAAGAATGAATATTAATACAACAAAATTGTCACGTTTAGGTACCCATAGCCACACCTCTCAAGACATCTGATCACTACAGCATACACGTTTCTTATACTAAAGTTCAAAGGAACGCCAATTATGTCATCAAACCACCGGCACCAACAAAAGGTGGAGGGGGCCTTGATAAGCCTGATAAGGGCCAGAGAGCCTTAACCCCTTCCCCCTCTGGGGTGTTGCCTGGTTTCTGTGGGGGAGGAGCCTGGGACAAAGGACTGGTTTTTCTCCCCCTCCCTTGCTGGGGGTAGGTAGCATGGCAAGGTGGGAAAAAAGGAGGTGAGGCTTAGGGTTTAAATACAGCTTACCTGCAAAGGGGAGCTCTATAACCTTTTTTCTTCTCCCACCCTCCCTCCCTCCCTGTGTTTTTGTGCTGCTTTTTGTGCTTCTTTTCAGGTCATCTATATGCAGTAGCTGAGCCATTGAGGAGGTCCAGCTTAGGCCAAGCAAGAGATGGTGGAAGTCAGCAGTAGCAACCCCTTTTAGGTACTGTGTAGGTGTGGCGCTTACAGGGCCCTGGCAGTGAGGCACAGCCAATCGGTAACAGTGGGCTGGCAGACTTGTGTTGTGCGGCCAGGTCAGCCTGCAGGAAGGTTGGACGATTGCCATGAAGCACTATGGAGGAGGGGAGGCATGTAGGTAGTGTCATGACGGATTGACACTTGGGACGTGTTTTCCTCCCCTGGTATGGTCTGGAGGCAGCCATGCAGAGGGACCTGAGGTGGGGAGGCAGTGGTTTGCCTGAAAGGTCTCGACCTTTACCTCCCATGACCATGGGCAGGGTGCAGGCATGACCCAAGCTATTAGGGGCCCTGTGGGCACCACGTCTGAGGGTACTCCGGGGGTCCTATAAATAGGTCAATATCACAAATTAATAAAGTTGTGACCTCACAAATTGCCACCTTATCTTGTTGCAGTGTGTTTATTTTGGGGGGAAACAAAATGGGGGCAAGAGGTTGGGGGAAGGTAGGAGATCAATTGTGTGGTTGGTGGCTGGAGGGGAAAAAAGGGGGAATGGCAAGTGAGGCCCTTATAGCGTGGCAGGAAAGGACAGGATCCAAGTGTCACGTCTAAAACGGAGCATAATTAGATACAAGTATATATTGTAGCACACATAATACAGAGTGAATAATAGCAAAAAATATTATAACACATAAACGTAGTATTAGTGAAACCCCTGTAAGTAGGACAACATCTAACCAACAAGCAGTACCAGAATTCCACAGGTGTATGCACAAGAGGGTCGGAATATCAATTGGAGGAACAGGTCTCCAGTACATCGCGGCGCCTCCCGAGCAGCACATCTAATGCTGACACGGATTAAAAAAAAAAAAAACAACATCAGGCAACCCACAATCCAATAAACATAGAAACACGAGCAAGTGGTATGTGCTTGCACAGGAGAGAAGCAATGCGAGCAAAACACATAAAAGTCTCCAGAGCATTGCGACGCCTCCGCTACAGCGCAAAAAGAACAAACCCACATAAATAGCAAATGTGAAAAAAAAAAAAAAAACAAAGCGAAAAACAAAATTCAAAATATGAATCAACTACCATAAAAAATAAAATATGAAATGTAAGCACAAGAAGGCCACGATCTAGGCTGGAGGTTAAAAAAAAAGTACACTAGGCACTTAAACCCTTTCAGTGCCAGAGAGGTATGCAACGCATTGTGCTGGATACCTGTTTGGTACGCAAAAGGGTAAGGAAGACATAAAACATCCCCATTACATTAAACTAGTTATTTCATTCACTGAACCTTAACAAAGTCTCCAACATATTATTACACAACGTGGTGGAGCTCAAGATAGCATTCAATGGATTACAACCACTAGCTTGTCTTGTATGGTGCGTTTGATTGGCCCCGGGATTCGTAAGTCACCTTACAGTTCATATTATAGCAAAGTGCGGTCCTTAACATGAGGACAATGCATTCAATACACATTTGCCATTTCCAGTAGTAACAACGTTAATACTTTACCCTGTATGATATTTCTAGTTCGCCTGAGAACAGACATGGGTGCAGACACCACTTTATAATTACCACACTACTTCGATGCCATATGTACTGCACTAAACAGGGACAATGTAGGGCGCTGACATATTTTGACAAACGAACTTCCGTTGACCTGACGTTCGTTACTTCCAGGCGCCATATTTGTTAAGGGCAACTAGAGTTCAGTTTCACTCTTTTAGTAAAACCGTGGAATAAATCCATTTATGTCCTAGGAATTAAACAAATACTTGTTTTTATAATATCAGTAAAGGAAATAAAAGACGTAGCGGAAAAAGACACACTCTACCCATATTTTTAACTTCGCTACCCACTATTGGATATAATTGAACTGTAATTTGTCGAGGGTGAAGCTGTCTCAGCCTCGAGAAAAGTAAGGCGCTCCAGCTGTAGTCGGATTCGTGTGGGGAAGTTTTCCCTACCATTTCCCTTGCCTGGGGAGTTGTAGTCTAACAGCAAGGCAAGCTGCCAATTCAAGAATAAACAGTTACCCCCTGAGCATGATCGCAACGCAATGATGCGTTTCACAGCCTTCTGTTGTGTTAGTCAATGACGTGATATGTCTTTTTTAGGGGTCCACGAGTCCCCTTAGTGACAGACGACTTACCTGGTAAGTCCAGGAAGTCATTCGCGATAATGGAAAAAAAAACAACCCTGTCATTAAGGGGTTAAATCAGGGAGTCATAGAAACAAACGCTGCATGGTTGTACTGATATCTGTGCAGCCCTGCAGAGTTAAATGTTTTACAGTTTTAAAGTGATATATGGTTACTTTATTTTGTTCTATTCTGTTTTGATACATATGGTTATATTGCACATTTATTTATTAAGTAAACAATGACACGCAAAAATATATGAACATGCAATGAGTCTGATGTTCATATATGTAGCCTCATTTGAGGTAACAAAAAAAAATAAAAATAAACTTTCACCATAGCTTAAACTGAAAGATCATAGTTAGGGCAACTGATGCAAACTACTGAGGCCCAGGCAACTTCAGGAGCCAGAAAGCCATTTTCGTTTTCATTAATTTACATTAGCACTTTCTTCTGCATAATTCTGCCACTGGATAATACATGTCTAACATGACAAACATTCCAACATTTTAAATGGCCAAATGGTTTCAGGTTATTTCATGACCTGACACCTTTTTAAATAACTGAATATATAATATAGAGAAATACCCAAGGATTTTATTTACACCTACTAATTTATAAAAACATATACTGGAGTTTACAGAAGCATGACAGGCAGAAGCGTAACACAAAATGCAGGGGCCCCCCTGCAAACTCTATTACGGGGCCCCAGTGCTCCACCCCCAATTAGGCTCCACCCACAATCAAATTCCCCACCTATAACAATAAATAATAATACAAAGAAGAGTAAGAATGATCCAGATTTCTTTAGTACACACGTACCAAATATGTACTGGATTGTTTTTTTTAAACAAACTTACTTCTAAATTGGCAAAGTGTAATCACAAATTGTCCAGCGGGCATTGCCAGAAATAAAATGTTGTACATTAATTTTAGACTAGTTTCTTACAACTTGAAGAGATTTATGGCATTTGAGTTAAAGGGACAACAACATCAGAAAATGAACAGGCCTAGGATCATATACATTTAAATGTCACGGACATCATGCTAAATTCTTTTGTTCTCTGTGGCCTAGAATCCATTCTTACATTTGCTCTGAGGGAGCGGCCATTAGCACCCTTTCCAATTCTCCAAATGATTGTCAATTAGTCCTCAAGAAGTAAACCAAATACCAAACTTATGAGACTTCTCTTGATTAACTCCTTGGATTCTAAAGCTGTCTATAGGAGACATCTCTAAGGTCCAAGGAGTTAATACAAAAAAACTGTACAGGACCCCATCCTGTAGACAGGCGTATTAATTTTAAGGCATTTGCACACTCAAGGAGTTAAAGGAACAACAACATCTAAACATGAACATGATATCATATACGCTTAATCCCTTGAGTACCAGAAGGGCAAGCAATGTACTGGACAGCAGTGTGTTGTTCAGCCCCCTGTCAGACTCATAAAAGTGTCTCAATTTCTGAGGCCTAAAATCCAATCTTACACATGCTCTGAGGGAGCAGTATCCATACTTCCTTCCCAAACCCAACCTTTCCATTTCTATAAATGAATGGGCATCATGGTAGCCTAAGTGGTTAACCAGAAACAAAATACATATTACACTTTTCTGTATTAAGTCTTGGGTGCTACAGCAGTCTCTAACCTCCAAGGAGTTAACACAGAACAGTGGAATTTTACACATTAACACTTTCGTGACTGGACCGGTGTATCAGACAAGTTGAAGGTATTTGTAGCTCTCAAGGAGATAGTAGAACAACAGCATCAGAACATGAACATGGGGTCATATATGCTTAATCCCTTGAGTCCCAGAGGGGCAAGCAAAGCGATGAACAGCAGTTTGCGGCTCAGCCCTCTGGCACTCAAAGGATTTAATGTTATTGAGCTCCATGCCAAACTCAGAAAAAAATGGCTCAGTTTTCTGAGGCATCAAATTGAGTCTTCAATACATATAGTGTGGGAGCAGCAGCAGCCATAGTCCCCTCCCACACTGCCATTTTCCATTGCTATAAATGTATGGGCATCATAACAGCCTAAGGGATTGTTTAGTAGGGTGACCAGACGTCCCCGGATTCAGCTCTCTGTCCCCGGAGATAATGTGTCCCCGGACCTCCATTCCGCTCCTCTTCATTGAGTCTATTGAGACTCAATGAAGTGAAGCTAGTTGAGGACTGCACATGAGTACCATGCACAGCGTATGGAGGAGTATCGCCGCCGATCACAAAGACCTAATTCGCAGTGTGTCATTTGACTTCTGTGGCAGGAGGATGGAGACCTGCTCAAGTGACCAGAGCGTGAAAGTAAGCGAGCACATTGACAATGCCCAGTGTGTTTTGTAATAGGATTGGATGGTTTTCAGCAGAAAGCAGCAAGTGGCTCTCCAGTTGTCAGACTACAACTTACTTACCTCCAGCCTCATGTTGTGGGACTTGTAATTGGAGAGCACAATCAGAAGGTTTCTTACAATAATGCCTAAATAGTGTAATATTTAGTTATAATAGAGAATGATTGTGCATTTAATCCTTCAAGGGGCATCGCTGTGTGCAAATGCTTTATAGGGTCAAATAAAAATCACTACAAGCTGCACATCGAGGCTGATGTGCTAACTATGCAAAAGTAGTCTATATTTGGAACAAACCAACTGCACCACAGGGATGTTATAAAATCAACAAATCCTTGTTGATTTGAATGTAAGTTTTAACCCACTGAGTTCTAAAGAGTTCTCCAAAGCATTGTAATGCACCTTTAAAGCAATATGCATTTTTTTCTCTGTTGTGCAGTTGGTTTACTCCAGAACTGCACCACTTTTTTCTTAATACTCAATGGAACAATCAGTTGTGTTTTTATGACATTTTTATTACTACAGATGTTTTCTTAATGGCACCAACAAATGGGATCAGTGCGCCAGACTGCAGAGAACAGTGCAGGGCTCACCTCACCATGCCACCAACTCGGCCACCACGCCATGACGCCAGGGGTCTGAAGGTAGCACAATGTGGGTAGGCAGTGTGGAAGTGGACAGTGTAAAGATGGACAGGGTGGCCAGTGTGGAGGTGGACAGTGTAAAGATGGACAGGGTGGCCAGTGTGGAGGTGGACAGTGTAAAGATGGACAGGGTGGACAGTGTGGAGGTGGACAATTTGACGCTGGACAAGGTGGGCACTGTGGGGGTGGACAATGTGGAGTTGGACAGTGTGGCAAATGGGGGGTGGACAGTGTGTGGGTTGAGGTGGGCAGTGTGGACAATGTGGGCAGTGTGGAGGTGGACAGTGTGGATGTGGACAGTGTGTGGACAAGGTGGGCAGTATGTGGGAGGGGTAGTGTGGATGTGTGCAGGGTGGGCAGTGTGTGGACAATGTGGGCAGTATGTGGGAGGGGCAGTGTGGATGTGTGCAGGGTGGGCAGTGTGTGGACAATGTGGGCAGTATGTGGGAGGGGCAGTGTGGATGTGTGCAGGGTGGGCAGTGTGTGGACAATGTGGGCAGTATGTGGGAGGGGCAGTGTGGATGTGTGCAGGGTGGGCAGTGTGTGGAGGAGGACGGGGTGGACACTTTGTGGAGGAGGATGGGATGGACAGTATGGAGGTGGACAGAGCAGGCAGTGTGGACAGGGTGTGAGGGTGGGCAGTGTGTGGTGAGGGTGGACAGGATGTGAGGGTCGGCAGTGTGTGGACAGGGTGTGGAGGT
The DNA here is from genome assembly GCA_037306005.1 of Rhinophrynus dorsalis. Classification (NCBI taxonomy): domain Eukaryota; kingdom Metazoa; phylum Chordata; class Amphibia; order Anura; family Rhinophrynidae; genus Rhinophrynus; species Rhinophrynus dorsalis. The sequence goes on from CM074721.1 coordinate 369,205,717, forward strand.
GGATAGAGTGTGGTCAGGGTGCAGAAAAAAAATGTCCCAGGATTTCATTTTAAAAATCTGGTCACCTTATTGTTCAGATATTAAAAAAACATATTCTACTTGTTTGTATTAACTCTTTGGGTGCTAGAGAAGTTCTCAAAGCTCCAAGGAGTTAATACAGAAAGGTATTTTTCAGGGGTGAGCATCCATAAGAATCCCATTTCCATAATAACCTATAATACACCAATATAATCTATATAGCTGTGTATATTTTAATACAAACATTTGGTTTTTGTGACTTCCCACCCCTGGCAAATAAGAGAAGTTAACTAAATCTACCAACATACACCAGATATGAACACACACTGCATATATTTGTCTGTCTTAGTAGATAGATATGGTTAAAAACTACATATTGGCATCACCAGGGATAGGCAATCATAAAAATGTATATGACCCCATGATCATATTCTGATGCTGGTGTTTTTTTTATCGGTTCACAGTCAAGTAGGTGCTAATGTGTAAAATAACACTTTTTCTAAACATAATTGTTAACCTATAGTACACACATACACAGTCTGTTGTCAAATATATTAATACAAAACTGGGTTTTTTAGGATTGTCCTCCCATGCCGGCCAATAATTTTTTAACACTTATCTACTAACATTAGTTGATATGTATTAAAACAGTATTGGCCAGCAGCAGTGGGCAATCATGAAACATACAGTTCTGTATTAATATATTCAACAATAGACAATATATTTGTGTACTATAGGTTAACAATTATGTTTACATAAAGTATTTTTCCAGGGGTAAGCAGTCATATGCATCTCATGGAGCAGTGAGGTAGCGGCCTCTTAACCCTTTGAGTGCCCTCTGGCACTCAAAAGTTTAACATTACCTGGACCTTGGCCCGTGTACATGGGTTTTACACTAGTGTATGAATAAATGTATTGACACAACAGTAGAGGTGCATTGTTTTGCCCTGCAGCGCTAAAACACCGCTACATTGCAGAGCACAAAGATGCAGGGAAAAGCAAGAGCAACTTGGCAATGTATATAAAAAAGAATAACAGAGGATTAAATCAGAGATAAAGCCTAGGGGTAAATAGTAAATCATGGATATTCCCACTGGTATGCCACCATAGTACAGGTTATGATCAATTTAGAACCTGGTTGTGCAGAGCATTACATTCAGAACACAAGAGCGGTCACGTAGAATGGGAGCAATCTGCACAATATGTACTGTATATATGAATGTTCTTTAGATGTATATAACCAATTTCCTATTTTGTATTCATTTTTGGGGATTCTATTGTTTTACTATGTTATCCTCCATGCACTGAACAGTAGGTTGCAGGTGATTATATATATATATTAATAATAATGATTTATTAAATGCAAATAAGACAAACAAATCAGCCCAATTGACAAATGTATATATGTGATATCTAGGATAGTATGTCCATTGTATAATGCAATATGGTAGCAAAAGATGAGAAATGTATATATAAGTGATATTACTGAAAATATGAAGATATAAAAAATATTCAATGTGCTCACATGTGTATGATTCCACTCCACACTCTGAATAAGTCCACTCTTCATTCACACGTGAAAGGCATAAGTTGGCAGCATGCCAAATATATCGAATGCAGGTATCTAGCAGTGTTCTAGTATAGAGTAACCCTTTCTTGTGTGAGGTATATAAGCTCATGGTCACCTTAAGATTATACACCACACAGGAAAGGGTTACTTTACAGAACACTGCTAGATACATGCATGCGATATAGTTGGCATCATGCCAACTTATGCTTCTTTCGCGTGTGAAGAGTGGATTTATTTAGAGTGTGATTACTATGCTAGATATCACATTTATATACTTGTCTATTGGCTTATTTGAATTTAAATAAATAATTATTATAAATACATGATTATATTAGAGATTTGGAGTGCTCTCTTATTTTCTTCGTTATCAGACTTATAAGATAATAGCGAACTTTATCTTTTTACATATGATAGATGATGATATTATACCGAAAGTAACTCCAGTAGGTCATTGGTGCCAGTTCAATTCGTTTTTTGGATACCCCTGTGGCAAACAAAGGGTTAAAATGTGCAATACATTTATTTAAATCCAAACATGGACTTTTAGACAGTTCTGTGTGTGTTTTTTATTGTTATCTATGGGGTTTCTGACATACTTGCGTTTGGTTACCTTCTGTCTTCTAGAATCTTGTCTGTCTGTGGGGTTGGCACTTGGCAGCAAAGAACACGGTGTGAGCACAATGTCTGATAAATGCAGCCAGGGAGAACAGGAGGAGTGAAGTGATGTCCGAACATTTTAAGCAGCCCGCGCTAACTAACTACGTGGTGATGTAGCGCGCGGCTGCTGGGCATCACATCACCCCGCCTCCAGAAGTTTTCAGCTGCTGTCTGGTGAGCTGACTTAGTTGAGCTCTGGATTTATTCTTTAGCTGGCAGGCCGGGCAGGGAGAAGGAAGCTTATTAGGACTGTGAGAAGCAAAGCAGCACGTCTCATCTTTGGGGGCCTCGTTAGTAGTATATGACTGATGTTCTGTTGGGGCCCCCATGTCTAGCGGGGCCTCCAATACAACATGCTGACAAAGCTGCATAGGGGGCCCCTGAGGTTGGTGGGGCCCCCCCGCACCGCGGGGGTTGCGGGGGCCTCCGCTACGCCTCTGATGACAGGTGCATAGTCAAGTCCAGCCCATTTAACCCACTAAGGAACCCACCCCCTTTCTTCCCAATTAACCATGGACACCAGGGGTGGATTGAAAAAATGGCCACAGCAAATTTTATTATAAAACATAAACGATATTAAACATTTACATAACCAATTTTATAATACAAATTAATAACATTTTGTAAACATAACCTAGTGCTTGCTAATACACAGCCAGTACCTGACTAGCACTATTAAAGCGGAACTACCACCCCACAAAGTCTTTAGCTTAACTAAGTCCTCATCTGGCGACTAGCTGCACAGTAGCACTAGTCGCCAGAATTATTACCTTATTTAATAGATTTATGCTCTCTTCTATGGCTGACAGTAGAACAGAGGGCGGACATCTTGCCACTGTGATGTCCACGCGCCTGCGCTGTCAGTCCCAGCCGGGTCTAGGAGGCGTTGCTGGAAGCCGGCCGGCTCCAAAAGGGACTGACAGCGTAGGCGCGTGTACGTCACAGTGGCAAGATGTCTGCGCTCCGTGCTACTGTCAACCATAGAAGAGAACAAAAATCTATTAAATAAGGTAATAATTATGGCGACTAGTGCTACTAAGCAGCTAGTCGCCAGATGGAGACTTAGTTAAGCTAAAGATTTTGTTGGGTGGTAGTTCCGCTTTAAAACAACTTGCATAACAATTTTAAATTACTTGGCTGTGAGCCACGCCACCATTCACCCCTAAGCTAATTGAATGAGGCGAGTACTAGCCCAACAGCTGTAACCCCACGACTCTTAAGCTCAAACACAAGAATCATGCTCCAGAACTGACCTCCAAGGTCATGCTTTGCCCAGCAAGCACCACACCAAGCTGTGACATACCACCAACACCCGACCAACCCCCCGGCAACCTATGGGACCAATCACAGAAAAAGCCCTTCCGCAACCCAACAGACCCCCATGACCCACGTATCACAGTGGTCCTCAGGGCTGGTGCCACCTATAGGCGAGATAGGTGCTGGCCTAGGGAGCACATTCTCTGGGAGAGCATCGGGCCCCCCCTCACCACTTACTGCCCAATTAAAAAAATGTATGTTTCGGCGCCCTCCCTTGGCTGGCTATTTTTTTAATGTAGCACAGCGATACCCGTTTCTCTCTCCCCCTCCACTCCTTCAGTCCTGGACAGGGCCGGATTTGTCATAAGGCAGAGTAGGCATCTGCCTACAGGTGCACCCCATAGAGGGGCGCCTGTCATTGGAATCTATTTTTTTTTAATAACCTCTCTGTGCTCAGTGGCATAACAGTAACCTGCCACATGGTGAGGTCTGTGCCTTCTTCAGCACAGACCTGTAGCTGCTGAGCTCCCTCATCAGCTCTTTAATAATGCAGAGCGCTGGGATATGACATCATCTCCCTGCGTTCTGCATTACTAAAGAGAAGACTGCGCGGGAGCTTCAGTAGTTACAGGTCTGTGCAGAAGTAGGCATAGACATCTTCTGCCACTGGACCACCAGGGAGGTAGGAAATGGATATGGTGGAGGGCAATGTTAGGGTAATATGGAGATGATGGGGGCAATGTGAGGGCAATATGGAGCTGATGGGGGCAATATGGAGCTGATGGGGCAATACGAAGCTGATGGGGGGCAACGTGAGGGTAATATGGAGATGATGGGGAGCAATGTGGAGATTAGGAGCATTGTGAAGGTGTCCAATGGAGATGGCCATTGGGGGGACACTTCAGATTTCTGTGCCTGCAGGCTCCTGAGATGTAAATCCAGCCCTGGGCATAAGTTGTCCCTGTATAGGCTGACCATACCTCACCTTTAAAAAGGGACACATAGATAATAGGCATATTTCAGGAGTGCACCAAAATCAAAGCAACCCTGTAGTATGCATTTTTCATGTGCGTCCCTTTTTAAAGGTGAGGTATGGTCAGCCTACCCCTGTACAAACATATTGTAGTGTAATGCGGTACATGGACCCTCTGCTTTCTCCAATTACTGACAGTATAATGATGTAAAGCTCACTGCTTTATTTGTCATACCTTCCCATTACTTGGGTCTAAACATGGGGAAAGGCAGGCTACATATCTAGTAAAGGACATGTATACTGTCTGTATATATGCTGTATATATCCCGTCCCTATTTATAACAATTTCCTCTACCTCTGCAACAACTACCACAGTTACTTTGAAGAATAAATCTAAAAATGGGTTTGGCCACAAAGGGGGTGTGGTTAAGTGAAGGGGTGTGGCTAAGTGAGGGTGTGGTTAGGAGCGGTGCTAGGGGCACCGGAGGGTGTTGTGCCTAGGGGTGCCTGAGATGAAAATCCGGCTCTGGTCCTGGACCAGGATTGAAGGAGCAGAGGGGGAGAGAGAAACGGGCATCGCTGTGAGAGAGAGAGACGTGCACCGGGAAGAGTAAGTGGAAGGGGGGTCAAGAGGGTATAAAGAATCAGGCGGGGGAAGAATGTGTCAGAGGGGGGAATAACAGTCAAGATGGGATCAAGAGTCAGACGGGGGAAGAGAGAGAGTCAAAGGAGGGATCAACAGTCAAAAGGGGGATCAACAGTCAGACGGGGGAGAGAGAGAGTCAAAGAGGGGATCAGCAGTCAAGAGGGGGATCAAGAGTCAGACAGGGAAGAGAGAGATTCAAAGGGGGGATCAACAGCCAAGAGGGGGAGAGAGTCACATATAGAGAACATACACTCTGTCACACTGATACACATATAGAGACTCACACACTGACACACTTATATACATATAGGGAACACACACTGACACACATATACATACAGGGAAGACATAATGATACACACATACACATATAGAGAACACACACACATATTGACACTTATACACATATAGGGAACACACAAACACACTGACACTTAAACACATACAGGGCAGGGCATAAAGGGGTATGACACAAGGGGTGGAACCAAGGGCCGGCAAAATTAGGTTTTGCCTAGGGTGGCAAAAATCCTTGCACCAGCTCTGGTGGTCCTGAACAGGGGTGGGTGGGTGGGGAACTCCTCACTCCATCTGATCATACAAAATGGCTGCGTGATCAGAAGCCAGTGACCAATTAAAGCTAATTGAATGAGGTGAGTAATAGCCCAACAGCCGTAACCCCACGACTCTTAAGCCCAAACCCAAGAGTCATGCTCCAGAATCGACCCCCCAAGGTCATGCTTTGCCCAGCAAGAACCATGCCACAGCCCAGCCGCTTGAAACCTTAAGCCGGCTAGTGCCCGCCACACACCAACAGAAAGGCCTGTTCAACACCATCCCTGAGTCCGGACAAAAAAAATGTCCAACCCTATGTCCGAAAGGTGGACACCATCAGAAAGAAACAAGCACGGCTCGCCTTCTAACTCTGTGTGGTGAACAACCACACCCCCAGCCCTGCGCACAAAACTCGCTAGCATCTTACTGACTTTCTTCCTACACCCCTCCAGTGTAGCCTACGAGTGCGGCTCCCTCCAACGCAAGCACAGAGTGATCTCTGACAACACTAAGACCGTACTGGGAAACAAAACACCCAGCCTCTCCCAATCCCTCTTAACCAGCCTGACCAGCCCCTGCAGTGACACAAAGCCCAAATCATCCCTCCCCCCGCATGTACAACCAACACATCCGGCGGGGAACTCATTCTCTCGGTTCCGAACCCCCCAGGGGCAAAACACTCTCCCATGTTAACCCCCAACCACCTCACTGCCATCACACCCTTGTGCCGCATTCCGGCACACCGGACTGCAGCTGTCCTCTGGGTACGGCAGATGTAGGAATGACCCACCAACCAAACCTACTTGAAACCGGAACCTGAAACAAGAAACAAAGAAAACATTGCCCCCCCAACTCACAGCAACCGATCCAGCCTTACGTAACACCTAAACCGCAGAGATTCCCATCTCCCAACCTTACGAACCACCGCCTCACCAAAACCCCAATGAGCCACCTCTGTCGTGGTGCCAATCCTGAATGAGTGCAAGCCAAACTCATTTGCCACCAGCCCTAGTCTCCCAAGTCCTAACTTAAAAACTTTCATGAACTGAAACCTGAAAAGAGATGACTCATCCAGGTGAGACAAAAATGACAGGCCACCTGATGGTCACACCTCCATGTAATCCCGCAGACACACCACTGGGCATTCCGGAAAACCTGTTGCAAAAAGAGACACTAACACTCGGTTACCATCCTGATCCATCTTGGAACGCTACAACGTCACGCAGACACAGTCCCCCGCTTACCCGCACATCCCCTGAAGCCAAACCGTCCGCCATCCGCTGCCCCAAAGAAAACCAAGGAGAAGGCCACTTGAAACAATATCACCTCAAAAACCAAATAACAAGGGGATGGCAACACATCCAACAAACCCCGAAAGACCTCCAACGATACTGGACCTTGAGATGCGACCTCTACGCAACCCCTTCAAAGCCTGCCTGACCAAAAAATCCTTGGTAACGTCCTGCCAACCCTGAGCTTTAAACAAGAAGACCAACGCCGCCAACCGCAAATTTAACGAGGACCCAGAATGCCCTTCAGCACTAAGAGTTGCCAACCACCACAAAAGCACGTCCAGCCTACCAGCATCCGAGTCCACACTCCCCACAAACTCCACCAAACTGAACCACTCCTTCCAGCATTGCTGATAAGTCTGCCATGTCCTAGGTGCCACCAAAAGCTTCAGCAAGTCTCCAAGGAGGAGAGAAGCGCGGTCCACAGCTGATCCAGACAGGCCTTCCCCTCCGTGTCCACCTCCGGAGACACCTTCCTGAAGCACTCAAACTGAAAACGAGGAAGGGAATCAGCAATTACATTCAGATACCCCGGCACATGGTGCGCCCTAACCCACATATTCAGCTCAAGGCAACAAAGAACTAACAGCCGAAGCAAACACAACACCGGAGGGGAAGAAGCCGTAACAGAGTTAATCTCTTGAATAACCGCTATAATGTCAGAACAAAAACAAACCATCCGGTCCTGCAGCCCCTCACCCCAAAGCAAAACAGCCAGCACCACCGGAAACAATTCCAGAAAAGCCAAGTTCTGGACCAGACCTGAATTGTTCCATGTCTGCGGCCAGGGCCCTGCGGACCACCACCCCCAGAAGCAGGTCCCAAACTCACAACTCCCCGAAGCGTCCGTAAACAACTCTAACTTGTCCACTGTAACCTGAGACAACTGAAAAGGAGATCGACCGTTGAAGTCACAAAGGAAGGAGGCCCAAACCGCCAAGTCCTCTTTCATGCCTTTGGAAATCCGCACGATATGGTGCGGACGAGACACACCAGAAATCCCAGCCTCGAGCAGATGCCCAAAAACAAGACCAATACTAATGATCTGATGCGCAAACGTAAACTTGCAGAAGAGTGACTGCAACTGGCGAAGTGTAACCTTCTTAGCCCGACGCGTTCAGGCTACCAGAACCTTGAGATCCTCCAGTTTATCTGCTGGCAAGCGACATTCTATCGCCACTGAATCAATTTCAATCCCCAGGAACTTAAGACAAGTAGTGGGGCCCTCCGTCTTATCAGCCGCTAATGGAACCCAAAATCTGCAGCAACCCGATCCAACGTACGCAGAAGACACAAACAGGCGCACAAACCGCCCTCACTCACACAAAGCAAATTGTCCAGATAATGAACCAAAGAGGACAAACTGGATGTCTCTCAGACAACTGTACTCCAAAACACAGCTGAACATCTCAAAGTATGAGCAGGACAGCGAGCAAACCATCAGTAAACAGAGGTCGATGTAGAACGACCCCTTAAAGCAGCAGCCCAACAAACGGTGATAAGCCGGGTCAACCGGTAGCAGCCGAAAGGTGGATTCAATATCCACCTTAACCAGAAGTGCGCCCCTACCCGCCTTCCAAACAAATGCAACTGCACAATCATAAGAGGTGTACTGCACCGACAAAGCTCCCTATCAATGCTGTCATTAACAGAGTCACCCGCCTGATACGACAAATGATGGATAAGCAGGAATTTTTTAACTCCTTCTTAGGCATGACACCCAATGGTGAGACGCGAAGTTCATCGCACAGACTGGACCCGCCATCCTCCCCAAGGCCACTTCCTTGGCCAATTTGTCCCGTACCACCCCGGGGAAAGCCGCCACAGACTTCAGGTTCCGCAGAACATCCAACACCCCAAGAGGGGATGAAAAACCCTACGTCAAATCCCTCCCGCAACAGAAGCACATCCCTATGCCTAGTGTAGCGGCCATGCCAAGGCCACATCGTGTCCCACCTCACCGGCGTCGCTCCCCGTGGCAGGAGCAGACCCACCTGCTGCAGCTGGCTTGATTCTCTTGAAACATTTGGCTTGGCGGTGTGCCCCCCCACACCCAGCACATTTGTGTTTGAACCGGCAACTGAAACCCCACTTACATTGGCTGTTGTCGAACAGCCAGCAGATGCCGCGTCTCTGACCTGCCAATGCTCCGCTTGCACCCTGCCTGGCGGCCCCCCGGAGAAAGGATGAAGACTTCTTAGGGCTCATCAGCTTCATCCATAAGTGGATGTCTTTGTGGTTCCAACGCTGGCGGAAGTGCTTCATACTTCCACCACGCTAAACCTCCATAATCCTTGCACATATTCCATATTTCATCAACATAGCAAAAAAGCGTGGAGCAATGCTCTGGTGCCTTTTCACCCAAAATACCTGCATAAATGCAATATGCCCGAAGCCAATTCACAAAAGTTTTGGGAATCTGCCGATAACGCCTCTTCTCCTCTTCCTCCCTCTTCCTGTCCTTCTCTTTATCCTTGCATACATCGACAAAGGCAGTAGCGCAAATAACTCCACAAACTCCCCCTTCCAAATACGCTCCTTCAACTCACCGCAAACATGATCACCCAAAGGGCCTACAAAACAAACATACAAGCCTGTTTTAGCTGTATCCGCCTACTGCACCCCCAAGCCACGCAGCGTGACCACCCCACCCCCCGCTGGAACCACAGCAACCCCCGACCCGGCATCCACAACCTCCATGTCTCCACTGGCCAGAGACTGACCCATGGCGACCCGGGACGGACCACCCTGTACCACAGCCAATGCACCCCAAGCCCCCAGTGGATTCGTCAGCGGCAGGGCCAGCAGAACCCCTTGGGGATGCACAAACTCCCATTGCCCAATAAGGCCCTCTAAATCTGCCTAACAAATCTGAGCCTTGCGCCCCACCCCGCTGGCCTCCAGCAGATAAAGGCAAAGATGACTCACCAGAGGCTCCAACAGAGGACCGCAGACCTGTCACGCCAGGGGCGTCCACACCGCCTTGAGATCCTGTAGTCGCCACCACAACACTGCGAAGTCTGCAACTCAGAGAAGGAGTGGTCCCCTGGGACACCCCAGAGGCCGTGTCCTCATCCAGGTTCTCCTCCTGCACCGCCACCAACGTGCTGTCCACTGGATCCACAGAAGCCTCGGACCCCGGGCTGACCTCCCCCAGGTCGTCTCCGCTCGCATCCCAGAAACTCTGCCCGGCCAGCGAACCCCTCTCCAACTCTCCAGAAGGGCCAGGCATCAGGACATGACCCGCCTCCCCAGAACCTCCAGCTGCCATGGAAGTAGACACACCAGGCACCGCCATCACAGAAACAGGGGCCACACCAGGACTGTGGCCATACCCCCCACCAGAAGCTGGAACCACCGCAGGCATAGAAGGTCCCTCCATAGGACCGGCAAGACACCAACCCCGTCTGTGGACACACCCGCCAGGGAGCTCCACAGAAGAATACCCCCCCACACCTGCCCATGAAGGACTGCAGGGCCAGAGGACTGCTTGTCTGTCTTAATGCCGGTGCCGTGCAGCGGGGGGTCAGAGGAGCTAAGAAGTAGTGGCGGTCTGGACAAGCGGGCAGGTCGTGAGCCAGAGGACACCTTAGGTGAATGAGTGAGACGCCCCTTAAGCCAGTCAGCGCCCCGCTGCTGCGCCTCCTGCCTCATGGCAGCAAGGAGGGCATCTATCTCCCCATAGTCCACCATGAGCATCAGACAGGTGTAGAACTTTTTTTTAAACACGCGACGGAGCAGGTAGACCTTCTCACTCCGTCTGCAAAATGGCTGCATGATTGGAAGCCAGCAGCCAGTTACTTCCTGTTTCACCTCACAGCAACCCCTGCTCAGCTCCTTCCTTCCTGTCTAGCCCTGTCAAGCTTCCTGTGCCCCATCAACACTTCACTCCGGGGCTCCGTTAATATCATACCTCCCAGCATATCAAATGTCCAAAGAGGGAGGGACACCTTTGTTTTAGGTGGTGTTGCTGGGGGCATGGCTGGCTTATGGGTGGGGAATTACTGAGAATTTTGGGTTATTTCATAACCTATTGACACCTCTTTGTGTAACTAAATAAATGTTTTAGAGTAAGACTAAAGTGTTTTATTTACATAGACTAATTTATATATAAAAGAAAATAGTGAAGTTTAAACAAACATTAATGTGAGATATATTGCTATGGAGCAATGTGATACACATATGCACCCACACAGTTTGAGCTCCTTAAAAGAGGGGCACCAAGGTGGGAAAAAAGAGACAGACTGTCCTGCCTAAAGAGGGACATTTGGAAGGTATGCAGTTTACAGGTTAGTTCCTTAAATGGTTAGTAATGGCATATATAAATAAAAAGTATTATTGTAGATATTGAAAAAATAAATCCATCAATGCCAGTTTCATCTCTCAAAACTTTATGGTTTGAGAGATATAACGTTTGAAAGTTCCCCCTACCTCCCCTTTTCCTGATCTCAGCTGTAAAGCTGACAGAAGGAGATTCGTGTGGGCAGACTCGAGGCGGCTCTTCAGCAGAGCCAAGATAGCGCTATGTGGAAAGAAATACTTAACTGGAACGGTCTACAAAGTGTGCCTGCAAACCAGGCAGGCTTTGTAGACCGTTCTAATGAAGTATTTCTTTCTACACAGCGCTATCTCAGCTCTGCTGAAGACCCGCCTGCCGGTCCCGGGACCAGGATCTTCTTCTGTCAGCTAGTCACTGATGTCAATGAAAGTGGGAGGGGGGATTTAAAACATTATATCTCTGAAACCATAAAGGTTTGAGAGATCAGACTGGCATCAATGGATTTATTTTTTCAATAGCTACAATAATACTCTTTTTATGTATGCCATTACTAACCCTTTATTTTCAGTCTTGTTAAATACAATATTTTGAGTTAACTTTGTTTGCCATATTCACACTCCATACCCCCAATTTTCCAGATTTTTGCTGACATGAGCTGCCTCATGTGTGTCCCAACTTCTCTCTGCATTATTATTCCACTAACCAGCAACAGTAGCTCATGCTCATATTATTTAACCACCCTTTGCCAGAGAGGCTGCAACTTCCATTTAGGATGAACATGTGTCCTGAATTTCCTTGGTCAGTACTACTTAAATGTGTGTCCTGCAGGCAGCCACCTTTAAGCAGGGCTGGATTTACATCTCAGGAGCCTGTAGGCACAGATATCTGAAGCCCCCCCCATTTGCAATCTCCACAATGCTCCTAATCGCCACATTGCCCCTCATCAGCTCCATATTGCCCTCATCAGCTCCATATTGCCCTCACATTGCCCCCATCATCTCCACATTGCCCTCATCTGCTCCAACTTGTCCCCATTATCTCCAACTAGCCCCCCATCATCTCCATATTGTCCCCCATCGTCTCCATATTGACCCTCACATTGCCCCCATGATCATCGCTATATTGTCCTTCACATTGTCCCATCATCTCCATACCCCCTCACATTGCCCCATGATCATTTCCATATTGCCCCTCACAGTGCCCCCATCATCTACATATTGCCCTCCGTGACCGTTTCCTACCCTGGAGAGGAGATGTCTGTCTGTGCCCCCTACTTCTGCACAAAGCTGCAGCTGCTGTTGCTCCCATGTGGTCTGCTCTTTAGTAATGCAGAGTGCTGGGGGATAATGTCATCTGCCAGCGTTCTGCCTTACTATAGAGCCGATGAGGGAGCTAAGCAGCTACAGGTCTGTGCCAAAGAAGGCACAGATTGAGACCTCACCATGTTGTTGAGGGCCGCGGGCGCCAAGCAGGGGAGCAACCGCGTAAGGGCCGTGACTAATAAAAAGGGCAAATAAAAAAAAGCAAAAAATGATCGGAATGACAGGTGCCCCTCTGTGGGGTGTGCCTGTAGGCAGACGCCTACTCTGCCTAATTACAAATCCGGCCCTGCCTTCAAGTACACTATATAGACCCAGAATGAAGCTCTGATGCACAAAGACATACCCATTCATTGCTATGACAGCAGTGCTGGGCTACAAAAAGCATAACTCCCAAGTGTCCCTCTTTAGGAGGGAAAGTCCCTCTTTGAGACCCAGATCCCCCTGCCACTCTTTCTGGCCCTGGTGTCCCTCTTTTTAGGAGATCTTACTGTGTGGTGTGTGTATATATAAGTGTATCACATTCCTCCACAGCAATACAGTTCACATCAATGTATGTTTAAACCTCAGTATATGCATTTATAAATAAAATACTTTGGTCTTGCTATAAATCATATATTTAGTTACATCAAGTGGTGTCAATACGTCATGAAATAACCTAACAATTATCAGTAATGCCCCTCCCACCAGCCTCACCCCAACACCTCATTGTTCCTCTTTCTCTATTTGAAATGTTGGGAGGTATGAAAAAGTGGCTGAAAACCCAAAGCCAAATGTGAATAAATATCCTTTTAAATGCATTAAGCTAATGAAAAGCACATATTGCATGTTTGTACTGATTCACAATGAAAAACACACATTGCATGGTTGCACTGATTTGTGCACTTTTACACAAGCCTTAGCCTACAAGAAAATGCAACTGTAGCTCATGTTTGGCATAAGGAAGTAGCGTGCGGTTCACCCTTTATTGTTTAGGACTCTGTGTGGAAGATATGTTCTTATATGCCGGTACATGCCACTTTCTAACACAATAGTGAATTCTTTCTCTAGTGTTTGAAACTCTCTTGTGCTGCTCAGAAATCAGAGACTGCACACATACATTCAATGCTGTCAGTCTGGGGAACCAGGTCACATGATGTCATGTGACTCACAAGTACAGCTGTAATAGATCCAATGAGAATTACTCTCCCTCACTGATGAGCAGTATCCCTGCATGGCAGAATAGAAATGTGGTCCCCCTACTATCACCCCAGGCAATTTTTCAGAGGCAGTTAATTCAAGTGCTAGCTTACAGGTTAAATAGTACAAAATATACTTTTATACTTAACTGGTTCCATTAGGGACTTGTGCAGAAAGACTGCATTTCCTTCTTCTGTACTCATCTCTTGCCATGTTAGTAGGTGATCAATACCAGTTGAGGACATCTAAAGGAGTCCTGATGTCATCCTATTAGGGTCTGAATTCAAGGTCTTTGGTATACACAGGGGTTTCTGAGAAAACTGGGAGCAGTGATCAGGGCTCACAAGACCCTGAACACTGCACCCAGTAAAACACTGGTGTGATAGGCTTGCTAAATAAGAGCTGAACACATCTATGCCTGTTGGCACCACTAGCTGAAAGGCAAATCTGTTATCAGCTATTAGTGAGGTAAATGCTCAAATATAATTTTGGAGGGGGTGAGAACAGGATCTCACTAGACCCATTACAACACACCAAAAATGGAGGAACTCCAGTAACATCAGTGATGATGTCACTAGGGGTTCAGTGGTAAACAAAAAAAGAACAACAAAAGGAAAACACGTATAGAAGCTCAACTGCAAGCTCTGTGGGTTATCTATGTTGTCTAAATGCAAGCTTTTGGGTTTAATTGATAAATATGGGCTCTCTTGGTAAGTTTATATGAATGGATTGTTTGTAAGTTCATTTTCTTGTTGAGCAATTTTTGATATTCTCACAAGATGACTGGCCCTGAAACAAAATCAGACCTGCAGGGCAGAGGAGGGAATCATTGGGAGGCAGTAGAGAGCATGAACTGGACACTGACAAAATAGAGCAAATAGTTAATGTTATTGTACTGAAGCTTGTGCAAAGATACCATCTTGCACATAGGAGTAAAGTTCTAGACAGGCTTATAATCAGCAATCTGGAAATGTAAGTAAAACAGTATTCCATAGCTGGTGTGCTTCAACACATTTAGCAACTCTTTAAAGCGCCCTTGCCAAGTCTAGCAGTCTCTACTTAGGTTCCTTCTGCTACTGCTGTAGTTGCCTCTTTGCTTCCTTCTCAGTTGTCTTTGCCTGACCGTTTTGATGGAATTGAGGGGTTTTCTTAACCAATGCTTCTTGCACTTCCGCAGTCAGCCAGAATCTTACACATCTCCCCAGGCACGTATTACCTTTCTGCCCTAGCCTGGGTATCCACTCGGCTTGATCATCAGCCACCTATTCTTAATGACTTTGACTGTTCCATTCAGCCTCCTGATTACTGGTGGGATTATACCAGTGTGCATGTCCCTGCTCCTGGGCTCCAGTACCCTACAAGCCTCCTGACAGCATCAAGCTGTTACTGAATCCTCTATTTTCGATTGCCAGCAAGGTTCCAGGTACTTAGCCCAATATGCTATTGAATTTCAGTCCTTAGTGCATGATACAGAATGAGGAGACTATGCCCTCAAGGCTACTTTCTGAAGGGACTTGTCTGATTGTCTACAAGCCTTATTTTCCTTGAAGTCAGCTTTTTCCATGGCTCCTGTTCAGAGCTATCAGGATCCTCATGCCCCATTCCACTTGTGGTTGACACCTTAGAGACCACTGCTGGGGCAGCTCTATGTCAGTAGTCCAGTGAGTCCGGAGTTCCACATCCTTGTTTGTATTTTTCCCATCACTTTTCTGCAGCTCAGTGTTAGATCACCCCCGCTACCTTTATCCAGCCATGGGCGGTATTGGACTTAGGTTACATGTGATAGGAATTGTCACCTCAGGCTTCAGTCTTTCTGCTCTCCTCCCCATCCTATTGGCTCTTGCTGGGATTTATGGCCTGACAGCGTTACCTTCCATGCCCGATTATTAGAGTCCACTCTGTGTTGTGGCTTCTGTTGTTTTGAGCTTGACCCTGGCTTGGTATCTGATTGATCTCCTGGTGTTTTGATTTTCTGGCTTATGTCTGACTATTCACTGAATCTTATTCGTTATCCCCGTTGCTCCCAGTTCCAACCCTCTGGCTTCCACTTGACTATGATATTGATTCTGTGTTGTCTGGCTCTCCTGTCTTTGGGCCTTTGGGCCCGTCCGCTCTCTTGCGGCTGTTTTTCTCATGATTGCTCCCATTACTAGATGACTGCAGGGATTTTCCTCTCGTAGGTGTTGTGGCTGCTTGCTCTCCGGAGATCTGCCCTTCCATGCCAACTCTTAGTGTCTCTGTGGATTCGGCTGCTGCTATCTATACAGGTCATTGGTGAATCAAGCAGGGAGAGTCATGGTGGCTAGCGGGGCAGTCCTGCTGCTACTGCTGGCACCTGGTGGCCTCTACCTCCTTGGTCCATTATACCGCTATCTGTTTCCTGAGGTTTTGTCCTGTCTGCGGTAGTTTCCACTTGCTAGTTGACAGGTACCCCTGTGGTTCCCTGTTAACTTCTTAAGTCCCTCTGTGTTTGCTGGCCCAATGAAAAAAACAACAAAAACACTGTACACAAAAAACATTGTGAAATAAAGACACAGACAACAAATTAGGTGGCAAAATAAAAATCCTTTTTTTGTTTTTTAAAGGATTTTGACCTAGTTATGAATGGACCCCTAGGAAGACCCCTCTGGCCCTCAATACAGTACCCCATACTCGTAGCCACATCTTGGAGCATGACCAGATCCCAGCTGCTTGCCACTGGTGGATGAATGCGAGGAACATTCAGGCATCACTACTGTGAAATGTGTACACTGCCGCCAAACAGTGGCTGCCTAACTTCCTGAGGAGAAGAATTGGACACAGCCTATCCTCCATGTCTAGTCTGTCAAGCCTCCCCTTTACCTCAGTGCTTACATGGCTTTAGCCTGCCCTCAGAGTGTCATGTCCACCGGGCCAGTGTCCCATGTGCACCATAACCTTTCTGGCTAAGCCGTTCTGGCTGTGCTCAGGAGTTCCTTATTGCCAGCCCTAAGTGACTGCTAAAACCTTGGGAAAAGCTCCAGTCTATGTGTGACCTCTTCTGGAGCAGATGCCACTCCAATGCAGATACTAAGAAATAAAAAGAAAAATGAGTTACAGTGAGTGGTAAGAACAAGAAAACAAGTTAGCCAATGACCACAGTCCCTAATGCCACCTTTCTTATACTACTAACCTATCCTCGCCCATATTACACCTACTCTACTTTTGCCTAACCCTCTACCTTCCTGTAGCTGGGGAGGAAGGAAGCCTAACTCTGCTGTCCAGTGGGCTCCCATTCTACCCCAGGCAGAGAGGAAGAAGAAGTATTTGAGCCTGGCACATTAAGATGGCCTCTGGTTCATGCCTGTACCCTTGGCAATTTTATAGTTCAAAGGCATTAAAAGGGTGTCATTTCTGCTCCAGGGGTAGCCTAATGACTACCCTCTTGTAAAGAAATAACCATATTTTGAATTCTGAAGCTAAATACTTAATTGTGTATATGTATATGTTTTCCTTTTATCAATGTTTTATTTTAATTGCTTGTATTCATTAATTTGCTGCTAGGTTTACACTGAGAGGATGTATAACTTTACTAACCTAGATGTCCAAAACATTTGATGTAACAGCAATTATTACTAATGCAAATAACTATATTCATACAGATATCAATATGTACAATGCTGGATAACCATTAGTCTTCAGAATGTGTCTTAATGAGAAGTGTTTTATACTTAACACTAGTTGAAGAGCCTGTTACACGGGCCACGGTGCCACTGCCAGCCGGTCGTGAGGAAGTCATGCGCAGTAGAGACTGCCCGCACCGCGGCTAATCAGTCGCGGCACGGGCAGTCTCTTTTGCACATGACTACAGCAAGTGCAGCAGTATCTACTGCGCATGACTGCAATGTTACACACGTTTTAGCGAATTATTATATAGGATGATTTTCTTGACTGTGATGATCTCTACCATAAAAGAAGACAATGATTGTTTATAGTATGCATACCAGGAAAGTAAAGAAATACACAATTCATTTTCTTGTGGGAAGTATATTATACCACACTGCCACCTAATGGTTTTGCATGTTCATAAGTGTGGGTCTACCAAGAAAATGTAAAACCTGCATTGCCAGAATGCTGCAGAAAACAGTTACAATGTTTCTTAATTATTCTTCTTGCTCAAACAGTTTCCACTGTTCGGAACAGGCAGACAGTTCTAGTGAAATGTTATTTTAAAGTTCACAGGAATTGTTTTCAGGAATGTATCATGCTAGGAATGTGTTTTGTTTTTATTTTCAACTTTGGTGGTTAATCAATATCTTGATCTAGAACTGGTGAACCTAAAGAAGTAGTCACAACACGTACTTTCTTTAAGAAGGCAGATTCGAACAGTTTTCTGGACTTTCGTAGCAGCCATTACAAACCATGGCTACAAAATGTTTCATATGGCCAGTTTCAGCACATTAAAAGGAATTGCACTGAGCTAAAATATTATGATACTCAATCAGAAATTCTGAAGAACAGATTTCACAAAATCATACACTAAAGGTTTGATGGATGATTTTTATAGAAGGTGAGAGAGTATGTTCAGGAGCCATGCAGTAGATCAAAGGGAAAGAAAAAATAGAAAGCTAGCATTTGAAACTTTAGAGAAGGTTTCCCCAGTTTCATGACCAACTACAACAGGCGAGGTAAATATATTAGGCAGATCATACAAAAGCACTGGAGTATCTTGGACAGTGATGATCTATTAACAGAGATTATACCCTTCATCCCAAGATTACGTTCAGAAAATCTAAATCTACAGAGAATTCAATAATATCAGTCAAAAGCCAGTATCCACTACTGTTGAACCCTAAACTGTTTTTCTCACATGCCCTTCCAATATCCTATGAAATTGGATCATCAAGGTGCCTATAGTCTCATTCCCGTTAGGGAGGGGTTAAAAACTGCATTCAGAATTAGGGGTGGGTGAAAGGTCCAGTCATGTTCCTGTGTAAAAAACTGTGAAAACTATGTGGTTGTTTGCTTTTTTGTGGGAAAATCCACTTTAAATAAAGCAATTAAAAACTTTGCCGTTTTCAACCACTAGCAAATATTCTTCCCTACTTTTTCAATGGCTAGAAATGTTTTGCCCCTTCATTAACATGTTTTCCGCCTTTTTGCTATAATAACGTGTAGTTTTCCAGGAAGTGGAACTCAATACAAACAGCTAATGAGTGAGAGAGAGAGGC
The DNA here is from genome assembly GCA_037306005.1 of Rhinophrynus dorsalis. Classification (NCBI taxonomy): domain Eukaryota; kingdom Metazoa; phylum Chordata; class Amphibia; order Anura; family Rhinophrynidae; genus Rhinophrynus; species Rhinophrynus dorsalis. The sequence continues at coordinate 369,224,648 of CM074721.1, forward strand.
GCTGTGATATTTCTAGCAAAATTGAGGCAGGAGAGGCTCATAGTGACTGTTATCACTATGAGCAGGTTTACAAACAATAAAAGGAGGAGCTGGAAGAACCCTTATGAATCCAGTGAGTCTGAGGAGGTAGAGGAAGTGAACATAAATCCCCCCTAGGGCGGGTAATAGTGTGAACAGGACAGGTCAGCTGCCTGTGTCTGCTGCCAGTGCTGTGCCTACTGCCAGTGCTGTGCCTACTTCCAGTGCTGCCCCTGCTGCCACCAGTTCTGCACCTGCTGCCAGTGTGTTTTGTAATTCTCAGGGGAAGGGGGGGAGAAGATGATTCCAAGTGTGACAGGCATCCCCAAGAAGTCCCAACATTAGTACTACTACTAAGAATGTGAGCACATTACTAATGAGGAAGAAGACTTTGGGACTGAAATTGATGTGGTTGGTGTCACTAGTAAGGACAGTGATGGTGAAGCAGCTGCTGGGACCAGTGTTAGGGGAGACCCCTTCCCCCACAACATTGTCCAGGTGGAACATGATCCTGAAGAAGGCAGAATTGTTGCAAAGCAGCAATAATACCACCACCACCAGGAGCACAGATCAGCTGCCTGTGTCTGCTGCTAGTACTGTCAGTCTACCTTCTTCCGGCCACCAAGAAATGTCAAGTGTAACATAAGGGGAAACTCTGTTGCATTTCTCATCACCTCCTCCAACCAATCAGATGTCTGTAATAGAGCAGCAGCAGCACAGAGGGACTGGTGGTGGTGATGATGATGGTGGAGAAGCTGGGATGGAAGAGACAAACTGAGAAGGAATGGGAGACAGGGATGCGGATAGGCACAGTAATGTATATTATGCACACATAAACACAATAGAAGCAGCTACAGAGCAAAAGAGAGGTGGTATATTTTTCTGCTGTGATATTTATAGCAAGATTGAGGCAGGTGAGGCCCATAGTGACTGCTATCACTATGAGCAGATTTAAAAATAATAAAAGTTGGAGCTGGAAGGACCCTTATGTGTCCAGTGAGTCTGAGGAGGAGGAAGTAAATAAAGATGAGCGAGCACCCCGATGCTCGGGTGCTCGGGTGCTCTGACCGAGCACCCCCTGATGCTCGAGTGCTCGGCCGAGCACCCGAGCCCCATTCAAATGAATGGGAGCACTCGAGCATTAAACCAGGCACCCCCTGCTCTGATGAGCGGAGGGTGCCTGGTCAATGTCCCCCTTCATCTCCGCTATGCCCCTCTTCCACAATGTCCCCCTTCATCTCCTATGCCATAGCGGAGATGAAGGGGGACATTGTGGAAGAGGGGCATAGCGGAGATGAAGGGGGACATTGTGGAAGAGGGGCATAGACTCTATGCCCCTCTTCCACAATGTCCCCCTTCATCTCCGCTATGCCCCTCTTCCACAATGTCCCCCTTCATCTCCTCTATGGCATAGGAGATGAAGGGGGACATTGTGGAAGAGGGGCATAGCGGAGATGAAGGGGCACATTGTGGAAGACGGGCATAGCGGAGATGAAGGGGGACATTGTGGAAGAGGGGCATAGAGTCTATGCCCCTCTTCCATAATGTCCCCCTTCATCTCCGCAATGCCCCCTTCATCTCCGCAATGCCCCCGTACCTCCATTCCCTGGTGGTCCAGCGGAGCGTCTTCGGATCTGTGCCTCTTCCGGCACAGATCCTCTTCACCCGAGCATGTCGGGCGAGCACATGGCGGTACTCGTACGAGTACCGCCATGTGCAGAGCAGAGCGATGCTCGAGCCGATCCGAGCATCGGCCGAGCACGCTCGCTCAACACTAGAAGTAAACACTACAGACCAAATGCTGGCCAGTCCCCCTAAATCACCCCTAGAGATCTTGGGGAAATTAATCTCACGGGAGGAAGAAGAGGGTAGTAGTGAGAACAGGACAGGTCATCTGCCTGTTCTTGCTGCCAGACTTGCTGCGTCTGCTGCCAGCACTGTGCCTGCTGCCAGTGCTGAACCTGCTGCCAGTGCTGAACCTGCTGCCAGTGTCTTATAATTCTCAGGAAGGGGAGGAGGAGAAGATGATGACAAGTGTGACAGCAGGGAACTAAGAGGGTCCAGCATCTTCAACAGAGTGTTAGGAGTGAAGGAGGGGGTGATCATTATATTATTACTAGTGACCGTGATGAGGAGGAAGACTCAGGGACTGAAATTGATGTGGTTGGTTTTAGTGGTTGTAACAGTGATAGTTTTAGCAGCTGGTGGGACTAGTGTTAGGGGAGTGGTAAGGGAAGCAATGCAGAGCATCCAGACTAGCAGCCAAGGGAACCCACACCATTCCTCTATCCCTGGGAGTCCCCTTCCCTCCACAGCATTGTCCAGGTGGAGCAATATCCTGAAGGCAGAATTGTTGCCTAGCAGCAATAATACCACCACCACCAGGAGCACAGATCAGTTTCCTGTGCCTGCTGCTAGTGCTGCCAGTCTGCCTTTTTCAGGTCACCAAGAAATGGCAAGTATGACATTAGGGGATCCTCTGTCACATTTCTCATCACCTCCTCCAACTGGTGAGATGTCTGTAATAGAGCAGCAGCATGATGGTGGTGATGATGATGATGGTGGAGAAGCTGGAGTGGAAGAGACATTGATGGCTGTTTTAGCCCAAACTGAGAAGAAATGGGAGACAGGGATGAGGATGGGCATCACCCCCACCACCAGCAGTGAGCTTTTGGAATCTGAGGAATTTGCAACTGCTCTAATTCCTGCTGCTGCTGAGTTGCAAGGGCAACAGGATGCTGAGGAGCAGGCTAGTGTGCCACAGACCACCGATGACACAGTGGGAATGGGTTCAACAAGTGATGCGGGAGTAGGACAGGTTCCATTAGTTACCTCTCATTCAAAGGGTTAAATAGAGTGCTGTTAATTTAATGTATAAAGAAGTTGTCCCTATGATATAAATAATGTAGAATCAGCACCCCACGTTACTGGCCCCAGTACAATAGAGACACTCTTCTCCCCACGATGTGCCATGCAATGTCCAGATCCAGTGCAGGAGGAAGAAGTCGCTGTTGAGACTGAAGGAGTAAGCCTTAGCTAGGGGCTGGCGGGGGTAGCGGCCGTAGGAAGGCCTGCTGGGAGTTGAAGAAAGACCTGGGATCTACTTTACATCTCCACAAAAAAGGCTCCAAAAGACCCCAACATGGTCACACCCGAAAAAGTCAAGAGTCTACAAAGTTATAACCCTTTGAGTGGCAGAGGGTTTCTGAATGCATTGCAAAGAGATGCATTGCGTACCCCTCTGGAACTCCAAGGGTTAACTGTTTGAGTAGCAAAGGCTCCCGACATCCCTCCCTTCCTTGTACATACCTTCCCTGCAAGTCAAGCGTCTATGAGACGTTAACCGTTTGAGTTCCAGATTGGTTTGCAAAGCATTGAAACATTGCATTGGAATGGGTTGCATACCCCTCTGGCATTGAAAGGGTTAACAGAAGAATTGAGGGTGAGGTCATTTTGTGTATGGAACAGGAGGACATTTGGCCAGAGAAGAGGTGTAGGTGAGGGCATTTTGTGTGTGTATGGAGCAGGAGGACGTTTTGGGCATAGGAGAGGCGCAGGTGAGGGCATATTGTGTGTGAGTGTCAGCCATGTTTTTTGGTTGTTGAGGCTGATGTTGAGGGAGGAGAAAGTCCATGCAGATATTTTGACCACTCCTGTCAAAATCATTACCCCTATATATCCAGGACTGGCAGTATGGAGGAGATATGAATATGTCCTCCTGACTGCCGCCCCTGTGGGATGGCATTGCCTGTCATGTTAGGCCATTGGCTGGGAGGTGGGGATATGCAGGGCATGGAACATGCCCTAGAGTAACCTCACTTCCAGGCCAATCAGCATCGAGCTGGAGGGGGTCACTCATGTGTGTAACATTACCCTTCCATCTAGCCAATGATTGGATAATTGGAGGGGTGAAGTCATGCACATGTGCAACACCCCCGAGATAGATTCTGATTGGCTGGAAGGTTAATCTAGGACAATTTCAGGGCCTGTCCAATCCCACCTCTCAGCCATTGGCATTGGAAAGAATTTGAACAGGGACTGTATCAATAAAAGCCAACCCCTGCTCATTTTTGTCCTACTCTGGCTCAGGCAAATTCCCAAGAGGACTACCAGGGGTAGTTTTTTTCATTATTATTAGAGGCGGTGGAGGCATCAGTGGTGGTGACAGGGTACTAGGGTTTTTTAATGTCAGATTCTAGTTTTGAGGTAGATGTTGGAGTAACAAGTCATCAAGGACACCACTGAACCTCTGACATCAAGGTAAGGGATTTGCTTGTGACACACAGGGAGAGAGGGAGATTAGTGGTAGGTCTAGTGAAGGTGGAAATACTCTCTTGGTAGTGTTTAGTCTAGTGAAGGGGGAGGGAGAGTACTTTTAGTGTTGGGAGGGTGGATTTTAGGGTGATTTGTGAAACTAGCTCATGGTCGACCTTTGAAACTGTGTCTAACATAGAATATTAACTAGTTTCATTTGATGTTCCTGTTTGTCATGTTATTTAGTGCAAGTTGTGGAAACAAAAAGCTGTGACGTCTGTTAGGTCGTAAGTCAGATTTTTGTCCACCTTTGTTGCTGATTCAACTGGGGAGCTAATAGAATCTAATGTTTTCCGGTCTGTATTTCTTTTAGCCAAAACAGTTACTATTGGCACCACCTTTTTTGTATCACCAAGATTGTACATAAAAGGGATAGTAATACTTCGTTTTAACTTTATTTTATTTTGTAGGCATTAAAAAACATGAAGAATGATATAAGTCTTATCTCTCAAACCTTTATGGTTTAAGAGATATTCACAAGCAAAGTTTCCCCCTCCCGCCCCTTTTTCCTAGTGTAAGCCATCTCTTCTCAGATGTGAATCTGGTTGTAAGACCAGACAGATAACAGAAGGGGACAATCTTCTTTGTATGAAAAGATTGAAAGCCCTTCCCCCCTTGACAAGTTTTTCAGCTTTTTCCCTTATCTTAATTGAAGATTGTCCCTCTCTGCAGTCTACCTGGGCACTTCCCTTCTGTTGTGGCTGAACAGGGGGGGATACTTTGCTTGTGAATATCTCTTAAACCATAAAGGTTTGATAAATAAGACTTATATCGTTCTTCATTTTTTTTAATGCCTACAAAATAAAATAAAGATAAAATGAAGTATTACTATCCCTTTAAGAGGGGTTTTAATATTCCGAATATCTCAGAATCTGCTCATATAAATGTTGCCACATGTACATATGGTTCTTTTTTGTTCCGCACCCACTTCTTTCTCAGGACAACTGTTATAGAAAGGTTGCCCAACAAATAAATTAGCAAACAAAATATTGTGAATTATAACATATGTTTTTAATTATTTTGCCTTTATTTAGTATAAAAAATAATCAAAAGATACATCTCATTCTTAAAAAATGAAGGCCCCCCTACTTTTATTTTTTGACATAATTTTCATTTTCATATATATTTTTTATTTGTTCTCTTAGATCATGGTTTCCATTAAATGAATATTTTATTTCTATATAAGAGTTTATGTTGTGTGTATACAGGAAGGAGGACACTAAGGGCTCGATTCAATAACCACGGGTAAAAAGCAAAAAAGCTCTGCCATAGTTTCAAGTCACAGTCAGGTATTCTGTTGCCTGCGCTGTGACACACTACCTAACTGTAAAAATGCACTATGAGTGCTACATTTGCGCTCATTGGATTCATTGATAAAGTTCATGAATTTGCAATTCAATTATGTGTAGTGGCTAGTAACACACATTAAGGGACATATTTTTATCTCCAAATATTACCGCCTAGACAATATGGAGTTGAGTCCCCTAATGTGTGAAATTTGAATAGGGATTGCCTTTTATATGGCCAGTCCCTGTTCAAAATGGTTCCCACGCTCCCATTGGCTGAGAAGTGGGGTTACACAGGGTACAGAATGTGCTCTGCAGTACCCACATTTCCCAGCCAATCAGCTTCTAGAGTGTTTAATCATCACTCCAGCTGCGTAACCCCACATTACAGCCAGTTGGAGCATGGGTCTTGTTTCTGCCACCACCTTCAGCAGTGTAATGTCTATGACAATATTAATTTGTATAGCTATATTTTTCAGATGAAACACTATCAAAAGGAAGAACAAAGAATATCACAAATGAAGAAGATAGCAGATGAAGGAGAATAAAGAAGAAGATAACAGAAGAATAAGATAGAAGCTTACAGAAGAAGAATTGAAGAGGAAGACCAGGGTGGAGAAGACCATGATGGACCTCAGACTGCCAGCGAAGTGTTATAGCTATGGGTGATAGGATAGTGTTAGGGCTATTATTGGTACACTTAATTGTTAATGATAGCTGTAGCATAGAGCCAAGGGGACGGTTAGTGTTTGGGAGGGTGACTGTGTTTTGTAGCTCACGCTCTGTGTTTGACACTGTTTCAAACACCGAGCGTTAGCTGGTTTCCTTTGATGTTCCCATTTTTCATGCTATTTAGCATGAGTTATGGGAATAAAAAAAAAACACGATGTACGCTGGGTCACGTTAGGTTTTGTGGGAAAATGCTCCTCATGGTAGGGCAATTGAATTCTGACGGTACCACTGTGTGTGTGTGCAATTTGTTGTTCATTTTTTCCCTAGCATGTGTTTTATTGGAGGTTATTGAATTGATCCCTAAGTGTGTTCCTTTATATGTACACTCAATTATTTATATCCGTATTCCTACATCGGATAGATGATTCTTGGGAGTATTTTTGATATTTATTTATTCAAGTGTGGACTACTGCAACAACAGTTTTTAAAAGCATTATTTTGTATATTATTTTTTAATAAACATATTGGAAACCATTTATTTGCTATTGATTTCCACATATCACTGAGTTTATTTTAGGTTAAGGCACTTCAATCAGTTTAATATTTACATTTCATACTTTACATAGCAAACAATAAATAATATAAGGGCTTTGTGTAGATCAAAGTACACACCTGAGACCCTTTAGCTGTTGAGGACTACAATTCCCATCATGACAGAAGTAGTAATCCAAAACAGCTGAGGAAACTCAGCTTGTCTGCTCCTGGTGTATAAAAAGTAACTTACAGTGTTATTACTTCTTATAGAATGTTACTAATAATATAGATCCCACTTTACCCATAAGAGAAATTTATACAAATTTTCCAACAAACTTATTTTTTTACTTTTCATTTTTCTTTTCCCTTTTTGAACAATGTTCTCCTCTCTGCCTGCCTCTGTATTGCCCTATTATTCTGGTGACATCACCAACATTCCTATCCCTCTGTATTGCCCTATTATTCTGGTGACATCACCAACATTCCTATCCCTCTATATTGCCCTATTATTCTGGTGACATCACCAACATTCCTATCTATTTGTGCCCAACCTCATATGTGACTGTTACTGGTCAAAAAATGCCTCCATGAGTAAGTAGCTTTGTCATTTTACTGGGAAGGGCAGACTATAATGTAACTTATCCAGTTGGGTTATGCATTAAGCTGTGATAAAGGTGTGATGAAGCTTCCATTGAAATGAACACTATTTAATATGTTATTTTATGAAGCCTATGCACTAAAACAGGGATTGTCAGACTGAGGCTCTCCAGCTGTTAAAGACTACAATTCCCATCATCCCCAGGTAGCCACTGACTTGCAGGGAAGATAACAATTGTAGTCCTAAGCATCTGGAGAGCCTTTTGTTCCCCACTCCTGCACTGCCATCTCTCTAACATCAGGTCTTAGTGCATAGGCTCCATAAAATAACACAGGAACTGGAGAGTTTATTTCACCTATATCACACCTTTATCTAATTTTAGCCCCTCTAACCCAGATTAATATAAAGATTTGGGAATTTCTGCACAGAGTAGGCTGACCAGATCTCACCTTAAACCGGGGACACATAGGAAATAGCCATTTTGCAGTACTTCACTGGAATTAAAGCAGTCCTGCAGTATGCATTTTTCCTATGCGTCTCCAGTTAAAGGTGAGGTCTGGTCAGCCTAGCACATAGGTCTATTACTGGCAATGTATAATCATTTTTCCACATCATTTAAGACCAACTACTTTTAAAGTGTTTCTATATTTAAAAAACACAAATATTGTTCATATCCAACATATAATCAAAAGTGCTTAATTTAATTGCTCCCAACCAGCATGTGAAGATTGAATTGTATAACAGATGTTGATCAGATGTGTTTCAAATTATTCAATCAAAACAAATTAAAGTACTATGGTGAATAAACGTCACAGTTTTTTTGATTTGTTAAACCCTTTGGATGCTACAGTAATCCTCAACACAAGCAGTACATTGGAGATTTATCCAGCAGCCAAGAGGTTAATGAGCAATCAATTTACAATGTGAAATTATTCAAAAATAAAGTTATGCATGAAAAAGAAATTTCTCTAGCATAACAAATCTTGGCATGTAACAAGTGAGACATTTTCAAGTATTAACTCCTGAAATGCTAGTTAGTTATGTCTCCAACATATTCCTCTCCAATGAGTTGGAGACATTTTTAGCGTCCTCTGGGTTAAAATGTTACCAAGTAAAGGGGTTTGAGAATCTCTGCAAACTGAACCTCTGACACCTGTTTTTTTAATAAAATATATGGCATGTATTCAGAAGGCTCTAGAGGTTCAATTCCGGGGCAAACCAACTACACCATAAGGGCAATATAAAGTATCAAATAAAATCTCAAAATTCCCATTGGTTTATATTAGGCTGACCAGACCTCACCTTTAACCGTGGACGCATAGGAGAAATGCATACTGCAGAACTGCATTGATTTCTGTGAAATACTGTAAAATGGCTGTTTCCTATGTGTCCCCGGGTAAAGATGAGATCTGGTCCACCTAGTTTATATAGGACTTTTAAATTCTTGAACGTGAGAGAGGTCTCCAGAATATTATGAAACCAACGTTGGAGACCACTTCCACTGAATAGGTTACAAAGTCAGTCTTAACAATGTGAATATTCATTTGGCCACTTTGGTGTAGTTGGTTTGCACTAGAATTGCTCATCTATAGCAGAATATAGTCTAATACGTATCCGTTGTAGTTCAAATGCTTACATTTTATGAGATATTCAGAAAATATATTTTGCTATAATTGTTTAAATGAATTCTTTCATATTCCCAGAACTGAAAGAAATTCCTTTGTGAAGAATATGTTACACTTTAGGTCACTGAAGCTATTGTATATCCCGTCCTTTTATGTCCTCTTGTTTCTTCCTGTTCATACACATACAAATCTTCATTCATTTGCTGATATTCCTTCATTTAATGGCTGGAACTGATTTTTAGGAAGTTTAGTGTCTTTGAACATCAAATTGTGGCACTATGACCATACTCATGTTCTTATTAATTCTCTGAATTCTCAGTTACTGAAGATAATTTACTTTTTATTTACTTGTTTGACTCTTCCATTTCCTCCAAAATGTCATTAATATCTGTCTTTGATTCTTTAGCACTTTGCTTAGTTAAATATAAATTCTGATTGTTTAAGGCAGTTTCCTTTGCTTCTTCAGTAATGCCTTTGAGCTCAGACTTGATGTTAATTACTTTATCGTGTTTATGCATGGAGTCTTGGGTTTCTCTTAAACTTGGAGCATTTTCAGTTTTTGCATTTTGTAAAATTTCCTTCTCCTTCTCATTGATCTGTTTTTCTTTCACCTTTGTACCGTCTGTATGGCTTGACAGTTTCACTGTTGCTGCCTCTTCCTTTTGATCTCTCTTTTCACCAGTAAATTCATTATTGTCTTCTTTCTCTTGAAACTTTTTTGATGTTGGCTGCAATATATTCTTTCCTGGCTCCAATATTTCATTGTTGGTCAGGATATCATTCCTTTTCTTCTCATTTGTCAATGCCTTAGACTTTTCATTTTCTAAGTCCTCCCTAGTGTTGTTAGTCTTGTCATTTTCTAAGTCCTCCTTAGTGTTCTTAGTCTTCTCATTTTTTAAGTCCTCCCTAGTGTTGTTAGTCTTGTCATTTTCTAAGTCCTCCCTAGTGTTCTTAGTCTTCTTAGTTTGCACAACAACCAGATTGGTTATATTTGTGTTTGGCTGTAATGTATTGTCCTTTTCAGGTTCCCCTATTTCTTTCTTTATTAGGATGTCTATATTATAATCCTTATTTGTCAATTCTTTAGTCAACTCTGGTATATCTGTCTTCTCAATCTTCTTAGCATTTTTATTTTCTAACTTAGTCTCCTGCATAACACTCATGGTTGTTTCATTTGTTTTTGACAGTAGTGTCTTCTTGTTTCCCGGCTGTTCTATTTCCTTCTTTATTGTGACAACCTCTTTAGTCAAGTCTGGTATATCTTTCTTCTCAGTCTTCTTAGGCTTTTCATTTTCTGACTTAGCTTCTTGCACAAAAACTAGGTTGGTTTTGTTTATTTCTGCCTGTAGTTTAGTCTCCTTTCCTGGCTCCCCTATTTCCTTCTTTATTAATATATCCTTATTATTCTCTTTATTCGTCAATTCTTTAATTAAGTTTGGTATATATTTTTCCTCAATGTGCTTAGGCTTTTCATTTTCTAATTCTTTCCCATTGTTCTTAGTTTTCTCATTTTCTGACTGATCCTCGTGTACAATTAGCTGGGTTTCATTTGATTTTGGCTGTAATTGCTTCTCCTTTCCTGGCTCTACTATATCCTTATTTTCTAAGACATTCTTATTATTCTCCTCATCTGTAAATTCTTGAGATAAATCTTGTATATCTTCATCTTCAATATCTTCATCTTCAATATTCTCAGTATTTTCATTTTCTAAATGCTTTAGGATGATCATAGCCTTTGTATCTTCTGACTGATCCTCCTGCTCAACAACTAGATTTGCTCCTTTATTTTCATTTGCTTGTGGTGGTAACTTTTCAGTTTTGTCACCTGCAATTACATTAGGGAAGTAGTTACTGCAAGATCATGTTACTATTTTTATTAAATGTTCCCATTTTTTAATATTTTAACTAGTATAAAAGCCCATGTACACAGGCCCAGCATTCTATGCGTTCGGGCAGTCTCTACTGCGCATGACTGCGTTCGGGCAGTCTCTACTTCGCATGACTGCAACGGACAAGCGTACATCTGGCCTTCTTTATTACAAGGATGACATTCTTTCTTATAAGGACCAAACTCTCATAGAAATGGGGTGGTTGACCAATTTTATATCCCCCTCAGAACCAATTATCCCTTGACATTAGGGTTTGTCAGTCTCCTGCCCTCCAGCTGCTGTTGGACTACATTCCTCATCTTCGTCAGGTGGCCAATGGTCATCTGAAGTAAGATTGTTGTTTTGCAACTTTAACTGGATTGATACAAACAGGGGCATATTTACCTTTAGATGGAGTAAACAACTGCTTAGGTTGCCAAGTTCAGCTGTGCTGGCCAACCTTTTGGATGCCAGAGAGGTCTTCAAAACATTGCAAAACACTGTGTTGGACATTTCTATAGAAGCTAAGGAGTTAAGAATATTTTTTTGCTAGTATGTTATATGCTATGGCCCAGTTTTTAAAGGGAAATTAGAGGAATTTGGGGGCAAACCAAATTTACCATGGAAGATATACACAAACACATGTCCAAAATTCCCTTTGATTGAAATAGGACTTTAATCACTTGAAAGCTAGAGAGCACTGTACCAAATCAAATAAAAACCCCATTTAAATCAATGAGATAATTTTATAGATCCCCTATGGTGAAGGTAGTTACTCCACTTTTCTTTTGAAAATATGGCCCTACGAGTAGTTTCTGCGGTAGAGATATCGGTAGAATCCAATGAGATGTGTGGGGTGGGTGGCCATTTTTTAAGCTTGGCATGAAAGTTGAACCTGTCAAACACTTATGTATGATAGTCCATGGGCTGGTAGATGGGAACAACCTGGAGTTGAGAGGTTTTCTTTAGAATTACTTCTTTTGTACATAAGCCCCTGGATGTCATAAGCCAATTAGAATATAGCTGTCAGATCAAACCTGTATCAGTTGCCGAGAATGTAGAAGAGAATAAATGGGGCCTTATTTATCAATATTAAGAGGTGCAATCAGAGGTGTAAATCAGCTGCAGGGTTAAAATAACAAAATTCCACAAATTATAATTGATTTCAAATGGATTATTAACCCCTTGAATGCTAGAGAGAGCTCCATCCAGCACTACATATGTTAAAAGTCCCATTTTGATGAATTTACATTTTCCCCTATGTCCAATTGGTTTCCTCTAGAATTACACCTGTGTAGGCTGATGAATAAGGCTGTCGAGCATCTGACATCTTTTGCTTCTATATCACATACTTCTTAACCCTTTGAGTGCCAGAGGTCTACACAATGCATTGCAGAGCAATGTGTTGCATACCCCCTCTGGTGCTCAAAGGGCTAGAGCAATAAAAGAAAGAGACAATTTTGTGAACTTTTATTTGTTTTAAATGGGAATTATACCCATTTTAAACTCTGAATAGATAATTATAATAACATACATAGTTCAAATAATTCACATGATAATGAGTTAACATATAAAGTCTCCCAAAGCTACACAGCAAGGTATGTTGTCAGTGAACACGTACAGTTGGTCCCTGTTGGATCAAAAAATGAACCAGCAGAAGGAACCTGTACATTTTAACTGACAAAATGAAGTTAGGAATGGCTCTTGCTGTAGAGCTTTTGGAATAATTGATATATTTAAATCAATATAATTTGAATTATTTGGGCTACATCAATATAAATCAATATAATTAAAAAAAATAATTAAATCAATATAATTTGAATTATTTGGGCTACAAATTTTGAAAGAGTATCTATTCAGACTCTATATGTCCTCATATCTAGGGGTACAGCTCATTTTTAATCTTTCTATGTGACCTTTCATATAGGATATGGTTATATGTAGACATAAGGGCTAGTGTTGAGCGAGCATGCTCGGCCGATGCTCGGATCGGCTCGAGCATCGCTCTGCTCGGCACATGGCGGTACTCATACGAGTACCGCATGTGCTCGCCCGCCATGTTCGGGTCTCCTCCCCGCACGTTTCGCGGCTGCTGCGCAGCCAATAAACGTGCAGGGAGGCTCTGACATCAGTGTAATGCCATCAGCCATGTTGGCTGCTGGCATTACACTGATTGGCTGGCCAGAACCCGTGGTCGGGTGCTGTATAGCACCTGACCAGCGAGTTCGGCTCAGTCTTAGCCAGGGAGAGATGAGGATAGGAAGGGAAAGTCAGTATAGGGAGAAGACAAGCAAATTTGTAAAAAAAAAGACCCAAAAGTCCTTTTTAGGACTACTGTGTGTGGGGGCAGCAGTTTATTTTGTGTGGGGGGAAAAAAAAAAAAAAAAAAAAATTCATATATTCTGTTTAGTGTGCAAAGTTGCAGATTAGAGCACATTCTGTTTAGTGTGCAAAGTTGCAGATTAGAGCACATTCTGTTTAGTGTGCAAAGTTGCAGATTAGAGCACATTCTGTTTAGTGTGCAAAGTTGCAGATTAGAGCACATTCTGTTAAGTCTTCAAACTGTAAAATATCAAAGTCACATATTCCATTCAGTGTGCGTCGCCGCAGTTTAGCAGCACATTCTGTGTACTGTGCACAGTTGCAGAATAGGAAGAAATACTGTTAAGTCTTCAAACTAAAATATCAAAGTCACATATTCCATTCAGTGTGCGTCACCGCAGTTTAGCAGCACATTCTGTGTACTCTGCACAGTTGCAGAATAGGAAGAAATACTGTTAAGTCTTCAAACTAAAATATCAAAGTCACATATTCCATTCAGTGTGCGTCACCGCAGTTTAGCAGCACATTCTGTGTACTCTGCACAGTTGCAGAATAGGAAGAAATACTGTTAAGTCTTCAAACTAAAATATCAAAGTCACATATTCCATTCAGTGTGCTTCGCCGCAGTTTAGCAGCATATTCTGTGTACTGTGCACAGTTGCAGAATAGGAAGAAATACTGTTAAGTCTTCAAACTAAAATATCAAAGTCACATATTCCATTCAGTGTGCGTCACCGCAGTTTAGCAGCACATTCTGTGTACTCTGCACAGTTGCAGAATAGGAAGAAATACTGTTAAGTCTTCAAACTAAAATATCAAAGTCACATATTCCATTCAGTGTGCTTCGCCGCAGTTTAGCAGCATATTCTGTGTACTCTGCACAGTTGCAGAATAGGAAGAAATACTGTTAAGTTTTCAAACTAAAATATCAAAGTCACATATTCCATTCAGTGTGCGTCACCGCAGTTTAGCAGCACATTCTGTGTACTCTGCACAGTTGCAGAATAGGAAGAAATACTGTTAAGTCTTCAAACTAAAATATCAAAGTCACATATTCCATTCAGTGTGCTTCGCCGCAGTTTAGCAGCACATTCTGTGTACTCTGCACAGTTGCAGAATAGGAAGAAATACTGTTAAGTCTTCAAACTAAAATATCAAAGTCACATATTCCATTCAGTGTGCTTCGCCGCAGTTTAGCAGCATATTCTGTGTACTGTGCACAGTTGCAGAATAGGAAGAAATACTGTTAAGTCTTCAAACTAAAATATCAAAGTCACATATTCCATTCAGTGTGCATCACCGCAGTTTAGCAGCACATTCTGTGTACTCTGCACAGTTGCAGAATAGGAAGAAATACTGTTAAGTCTTCAAACTAAAATATCAAAGTCACATATTCCATTCAGTGTGCGTCACCGCAGTTTAGCAGCACATTCTGTGTACTCTGCACAGTTGCAGAATAGGAAGAAATACTATTAAGTCTTCAAACTAAAATATCAAAGTCACATATTCCATTCAGTGTGCTTCGCCGCAGTTTAGCAGCATATTCTGTGTACTGTGCACAGTTGCAGAATAGGAAGAAATACTGTTAAGTCTTCAAACTAAAATATCAAAGTCACATATTCCATTCAGTGTGCGTCACCGCAGTTTACCAGCACATTCTGTGTACTGTGCACAGTTGCAGATTTGCAGCACATATTCCGTGTAATATGAAGAAGGCGGGTAAAAAGGGACGGGGAAGTGGACGTGATCCTGATAGTTCAGGGCGCGGGTCAGGACGCGGAGAAACTGTGCCTGGTGCCAGAGCACAAGAAAGAAAGACATCCACCATACCTAGCTTCATGTCTCATTTTACAGGGCGTCGCAGGACATCACTCTCGAGGTCCGACCACTGCGAACAGGTGGTCGGTTGGATGTCAGCTGATACTGCTTCCAGTCGGTTAAGCACCACCCTGTCTTCCACCAAGTCCACTCTCAGTAGCCAAGAGTCTGGTCAACATAATCCTCACTCTGATCATCCTTCCTCCCACCATAGACGGTCTGGTCAAAGAAGTGATCCCACACTGGGATATAGTGAGGAGCTCGTCTCATCACCAATCCTTCATTTGACCCTCTCTCCAAGCACGCTCGCAGAGGAACATGACATCTTATGCCCTGATTCACAACCTCTAGAGGGTACCCAATCACAAGAAGATGACAGATGTGAACGGCATTTAAGGTCAAAGGAAGTAGTGGATGATGATGATGATGAGACACAGTTGCCATCAAATCAACCACTATTACTGTCTCAAGACCTTGATGAGGAGGATGATATACAGTTGTCAATGACTGAGTATGTGGTGGGATCAAGACATGAGGAGGATGATCAGAGTGAGGAAGTGGAGGAGGACTTGGTGGACGATGAGGTGACTGACCCCACCTGGGAAGGTGTAGAGCCGAGCGATGACAGCAGTCCTGAGGGTGAGCCATCTGCAGCACCGCAACAGGCTGGAAGAGGCAGTGGTGTGGCTACAGAAAGAAGGCGGACCGCACCAAACCGGCCCGCAAATGTTCCACGGAGCACCCCCTTGCGTAAATCTACCTTGCCAAGGGGTAGGTGTTCCGCGGTATGGCGTTTTTTTAAGGAAAGTGCGGACGACAAAAGAATTGTAGTTTGCAACCTGTGCCACACCAGAATGAGCCGAGGCATGAACACTAGAAACCTCACCACCACCAGCATGATCCGACACATGGCATCCAAGCACCGTAATAAGTGGGAGGAACGCCTGGATCGCCCATCTGTGTCTGCAGGCCACACCACTGCCTCCTCTTCCCCTGTTTTCGGTGCCGGCCAATCGCCTGTCGAAGGCGCAGGCCCGCATACCTCCCGCCCTGCACCTGTACCATCTGAAGCACCATCAGCGACCACATCCACTTCCCTGTCCCAGCGCAGCGTCCAAATGTCGTTACCCCAGGCATTTGAGCGCAAGCGAAAATACCCAGCCACCCACCCACAGGCCATAGCACTAACCTCACACCTTTCCAAATTACTGGCCATCGAAATGCTGCCATTTAGGCTTGTGGAGACTGAGTCCTTCCGCAGCCTGATGGCAGCAGCTGTCCCTCGGTACGCGGTCCCCAGCCGCCACTACTTTTCCCGGTGTGCCATCCCCGCATTACACCACCATGTGTCCCGTAACATCACCCGTGCCCTGACTAACGCAGTTACTGGGAAGGTCCACTTAACGACTGACACATGGACAAGTGCTTGTGGCCAGGGACGCTACATTTCCCTGACGGCACACTGGGTGAATGTCGTGGAGGCTGGGGGCGACTCGGGCCCTGGGATGGCACGGGTGCTACCCACGCCGAGGATTGCGGGCCCTACCTCCATCAGGGTTTCCGCCAGCACCTACGTTATTGGCTCCTCCTCCTCCGTTTCCACCTCCGAATTCTCTGCACGCAGCGCCACTCCCCCATCAGCCGGTAGCTGGAAGCAGTGTAGCACTGCAGTGGGGAAGCGTCAACAGGCCGTGCTGAAGCTGATCTGCCTTGGGGACAAACAGCACACGGCCTCAGAGCTGTTGCAGGGGATTAGTCACCAGACCGAGCAGTGGCTCTCGCCACTCAACCTGCAACCAGGCATGGTTGTGTGTGATAATGGGCGTAACTTGGTGGCGGCTTTGGAGCTCGGCAAGCTCACACACATACCATGCCTAGCGCATGTATTTAATTTAGTGGTTCAGCGATTTCTAAAAACCTACCCCAATGTGCATGATCTCTTGACCAAGGTGCGCCGCGTGTGTGCACATTTCCGTAAGTCATCTACAGCTTCAGCCGGCCTGTTGAAGCTGCAGCAGCGCTTACAATTGCCAGCTCACCGGCTGCTGTGTGACGTGAGCACGCGCTGGAACTCCACCTTCCACATGTTGGCCCGGCTTTGTGAGCAGCAGAGGGCAGTAGTGGAGTACCAGCTGTTACACAGTCGTCGCCTCTCCGTTCAACTTCCTGTAATCAGAAGTGAGGAGTGGGAATGGATGTCAGACCTCTGTGAGGTTTTACGCAATTTTGGGGAATCGACACAGATGGTGAGCGGCGATAACGCTATTATCAGTGTAACCATCCCACTTCTGTGTCTACTGAAACGCTCGCTGCTCACAATTAAAACTGACGCTTTGCATGTGGAAGAGGTGGAAATGCGGGAGGAAGAGCTTACACAAGGTGATAGCCAGAGCACCCTCACTTCATCTTCTCAGTGACAATTGGAGGAGGCGGAGGAGGAGGAGGAGGAGGAGGAAGACACGGTTGCCTCCGCTACAGAGGGTAGCCATGGAACTTTAGTTCCATCTCTTCAGCGTGGGTGGGCAGAAGAGGAGGAAGAGGATGAGGAGATTGAGAGTCATCCTCCTGGTGAGGACAGCGAAATCTTGACTGTTGGTACTCTGGCACACATGGCTGACTTTATGTTAGGCTGCCTTTCCCGTGACCCACGCGTTATACGCATTTTAGACAACACGGATTACTGGGTGTTCACCCTTCTGGACCCCCGCTACAAAGAGAATTTCTCATCTCTCATTCCTCCGGTGGAGAGGACAAGCAAAATGGTGCAATACCAGAAGGTTCTTGTTGAAAAATTGCTCCAAAATTTTCCATCTGACAACGCTGGCGGCAGAGTACGTGCTACCTTGGCCAACCGAGAAGGGGAGAAAAGGGGAGCACACAGCAGTTCCGACAAAGGCAGGGCAACACTCTCCAAGGCGTGGGACACCTTCATGACACCCCGCCAGCACCCTCACCCTGATGCGCAGCCTAGTGTCACAAGGAGGGAAAAGTTTTGGAAGATGGTGAAGGAGTACGTAGCAGACCGTGTCAGCGTCCTCAATGATCCCTCTGTGCCTTACAACTACTGGGTGTCCAAGCTGGACACGTGGTATGAACTGGCACTCTACGCCTTGGAGGTGCTGGCCTGCCCTGCCGCCAGCGTTCTGTCTGAGCGGGTATTTAGTGCTGCTGGTGGCATCATAACAGATAAGCGTATCCGCCTTTCCACCGACAATGCTGATAGGTTGACACTTATAAAAATGAACAAGGCCTGGATTTCCCCTGACTTCTCCACTCGACTGGAGGAAAGCCCTGGGGGAACATAAACTCACTTTATATATGTTATTTACAATGATGGGAATACTCTGTATTCCCATTCACCCCTTCCACCCAAAAAACGGGTATATGGTTGACTCTTAATCTTCTCATCCTCCTCCTCCTCTTCCATATGCCCTGTGATATAATTTTTATATAGGGCCAGCTCACCAGCGGGCCCTGTGATATAATTTTTATATAGGGCCAGCTCACCAGCGGGCGCTGTTTGACAATTTTTGTATAGGTCAGCTCACCAGCGGGCCTTCTCATATAATGTTTTATTGGGTCAGCTCTCTAGCGGGCCCTCTCATATAATGTTTTATAGCGTCAGCTCACTAGCGGGCCTTCGCATATAATGTTTTGGATGGTCAGCTCCGCAGCAGACCCTCACCCTTAATGTTTTAGATGGTCGGCTCAGCGCACGTTTCCCTCTTAATCATGGCCCCAGTTCAGAAAAATCGAGGACATTTTTGGGAGAATTTGCCTCTGCGCACGTTTCCCTCTTAATCATGGCCTCAGTTCAGAAAAATCAAGGAAATTTTTGGGAGAATTTGCCTCTGCGCACGTTTCCCTCTTAATCATGGCCTCAGTTCAGAAAAATCGAGGAAATTTTTGGGAGAATTTGCAGATGATATACAAGTAAATATACAGCAAATACTGTTTGGTAACAATTTTTCGCCTAAAGTCGTTTTTATTTTCCTTTTTGTGTGTTTTACGGTCAGTCTGTAAAAATGGCGTACTACGGGCGAAAGATCGTTCCCAGCAGCGATGTTGGAGTCCAAGATGCATCCAGACATTCTCCCTATGCTGTCCCTGAACCATTTCTGTGGTGTTTCCATCATTTTCTGTCCTTTTCCTATGGACCAGGCACCCTCCCCTCATCAGAGCAGGGGGTGCCTGGTGTAATGCTCGAGTCCTCCCATTGACTTCAATGGGGCTCAGGTGCTCGGCCGAGCACTCGAGCCTCCGGGGGTGCTCGGTCAGAGCACCCGAACACCCGAGCATTGGGGTGCTCGCTCATCACTAGTAAATATACAAAAAGGAAATGTATGAGTAGGGAACAAAAAAGTGTCAGTGGTTAACTAAAAGAAATAACCTGAACAGGCTAAATAAGCACCTTAAGGAAAATCATTGTGAGACCCTAAAAGAGGAGACTCAAGGTGCATACCTGCATGTAAAAATGCACATGTGGGCTATAGGCAAAACCAGATTAAAGTTCCAAAAAAGTGCCTCTAAAGCAATCATCAATACCTTTAATATAGAAGTCAACTAAGTCTAATAGATGGTAAAAAACTTAAAAAGATTCAGAGAGTAAGCATATGAGGAGACCTAAATCTCAGTGTCTATACAAACAATACAAGTGTAGTTACTAGCCCTAAAAAGGGCCTTTGATAAGTAAATCACTTAACTCACATGAGTCAGTGATAGAACAAGAAAGAGACCTAAGTCTTAGCATCTATACTAGCAAATGCAATTTTCTCTAAACAAGCTGCTTCCAGGGAAATCGCTAGAACTCTATGGAGAAGCCAGCTTTTTAAATCTTATCACCTCCAATAGAGTCAATTGAGTGACAACATAGAAAACAACAAAGACGTCGAATGAACAACGATCATCCGACTGCAACAGCAATGAAATTGAATGAAGAAAGATCATCCGACTACATCCATGATAACGACAATCAACAAAAATGAATGGAGAGAGAGCACTCCAGCTTATGTGGAGAAATCCTTCATCATCGGAGGAGGTTGGAATGAGGAGCTACGTGGGGAGGGGAGCAGACAAAGATTGACACGCTGTGGGGCAGAGTTGTAGCCACAGTCTGTCTAGAAGTAAGGCCCCGGCTCATTTTTAAAACTTTAAATTTCAACACGCATTCTCTAAGAAAATAAAACATCTATTACAGCTTATCGCTATATGAAGATAATTATGAGCCAAACCTGTATAGGGGTGATAGTCCTCCTTTAAAGGAAAATCCTCATTTAAGTCATTAGGCTTAAGAGTATTCAAGCAGAATATCCATTGTTCTCACATTTAATCAAATTTCCACCTCTGTTCCCAAGGTTCACGGTCTGTAACCCCCAGCCATTTAGAAGTTGAGATTTGCTATTATGATGTGACAAACAAATGCATTGCAACCGGTGATTACTTTTTTTCAGGGATCAATGTATCCCTGGATGCCTTTGAGATGTTATTAGCACATTCTCTCAAGCAGGGGGTCAATTTCTGTGTATTTTTACCTACATATGAAAACTCACAGGGACACTGCAAGCAGTAGGCGGCAGATTTAGTTTGGCATGAAATGAAGTCCTTTATGACACACTTCCTGCCAAATCTGTCAGTCACAAATTGGGTAGTAACCATGTACTGACAGGCCACACAATGTCCACAGAGATGAGATCCACTGAATTTGGAAACCTGTTTACTGACAAGGTGGCTGTGCACTAATTAGCCTTTTAAGTTAGGGGCACATTCAAAACTCTGTCCCCCAGGATCTTAGGTAGATCATCACATTTTGGACCAGACTTTGCCACAATTCTTTACCCAGAGAAATTTAGAACATAATCCCCCTACAAGTTTATGTTTTAAATTGCACTTTCACAACTGGGATATTACGATTTGTCTAAAAGCTTTAAAATATACTATACTGTTGTGACTGAAAGAGGCCCTTATTAGTGATGAGCGAGCACCCCAATGCTCGGGTGTTCGGGTGCTCTGACCGAGCACCCCCGGAGGCTCGAGTGCTCGGCCGAGCACCCGAGCCCCATTGAAGTCAATGGGAGGACTCGAGCATTACACCAGGCACCCCCTGCTCTGATGAGGGGAGGGTGCCTGGTCCATAGGAAAAGGGCAGAAAATGATGGAAACACCACAGAAATGGTTCAGGGACAGCATAGGGAGGATGTCTGGATGCATCTTGGACTCCAACATCGCTGCTGGGAACGATCTTTCGCCCGTAGTACGCCATTTTTACAGACTGACCGTAAAACACACAAAAAGGAAAATAAAAACGACTTTAGGCGAAAAATTGTTACCAAACAGTATTTGCTGTATATTTACTTGTATATCATCTGCAAATTCTCCCAAAAATTTCCTCGATTTTTCTGAACTGAGGCCATGATTAAGAGGGAAACGTGCGCAGAGGCAAATTCTCCCAAAAATTTCCATGATTTTTCTGAACTGAGGCCATGATTAAGAGGGAAACGTGCGCAGAGGCAAATTCTCCCAAAAATTTCCTCGATTTTTCTGAACTGGGGCCATGATTAAGAGGGAAACGTGCGCTGAGCCGACCATCTAAAACATTATGGGTGAGGGTCTGCTGCGGAGCTGACCATCCTAAACATTATATGCGAAGGCCCGCTAGTGAGCTGACGCTATAAAACATTATATGAGAGGGCCCGCTAGAGAGCTGACCCAATAAAACATTATATGAGAAGGCCCGCTGGTGAGCTGACCTATACAAAAATTGGCAAACAGCGCCCGCTGGTGAGCTGGCCCTATATAAAAATTATATCACAGGGCCCGCTGGTGAGCTGGCCCTATATAAAAATTATATCACAGGGCATATGGAAGAGGAGGAGGAGGATAAGAAGATTAAGAGTCAACCATATACCCGTTTTTTGGGTGGAAGGGGTGAATGGGAATACAGAGTATTCCCATCATTTTTATAAGTGTCAACCTATCAGCATTGTCGGTGGAAAGGCGGATACGCTTATCTGTTATGATGCCACCAGCAGCACTAAATACCCACTCACACAGAACGCTGGCGGCAGGGCAGGCCAGCACCTCCAAGGCATAGAGTGCCAGTTCATACCACGTGTCCAGCTTGGACACCCAGTAGTTGTAAGGCACAGAGGGATCATTGAGGACGCTGACACGGTCTGCTACGTACTCCTTCACCATCTTCCAAAACTTTTCCCTCCTTGTGACACTAGGCTGCGCATCAGGGTGAGGGTGCTGGCGGGGTGTCATGAAGGTGTCCCACGCCTTGGAGAGTGTTGCCCTGCCTTTGTCGGAACTGCTGTGTGCTCCCCTTTTCTCCCCTTCTCGGTTGGCCAAGGTAGCACGTACTCTGCCGCCAGCGTTGTCAGATGGAAAATTTTGGAGCAATTTTTCAACAAGAACCTTCTGGTATTGCACCATTTTGCTTGTCCTCTCCACCGGAGGAATGAGAGATGAGAAATTCTCTTTGTAGCGGGGGTCCAGAAGGGTGAACACCCAGTAATCCGTGTTGTCTAAAATGCGTATAACGCGTGGGTCACGGGAAAGGCAGCCTAACATAAAGTCAGCCATGTGTGCCAGAGTACCAACAGTCAAGATTTCGCTGTCCTCACCAGGAGGATGACTCTCAATCTCCTCATCCTCTTCCTCCTCTTCTGCCCACCCACGCTGAAGAGATGGAACTAAAGTTCCATGGCTACCCTCTGTAGCGGAGGCAACCGTGTCTTCCTCCTCCTCCTCCTCCTCCTCCGCCTCCTCCAATTGTCGCTGAGAAGACGAAGTGAGGGTGCTCTGGCTATCACCTTGTGTAAGCTCTTCCTCCCGCATTTCCACCTCTTCCACATGCAAAGCGTCAGTTTTAATTGTGAGCAGCGAGCGTTTCAGTAGACACAGAAGTGGGATGGTTACACTGATAATAGCGTTATCGCCGCTCACCATCTGTGTCGATTCCTCAAAATTGCGTAAAACCTCACAGAGGTCTGACATCCATTCCCACTCCTCACTTCTGATTACAGGAAGTTGAACGGAGAGGCGACGACCGTGTAACAGCTGGTACTCCACTACTGCCCTCTGCTGCTCACAAAGCCGGGCCAACATGTGGAAGGTGGAGTTCCAGAGCGTGCTCACGTCACACAGCAGCCGGTGAGCTGGCAATTGTAAGCGCTGCTGCAGCTTCAACAGGCCGGCTGAAGCTGTAGATGAGTTACGGAAATGTGCACACACGCGGCGCACCTTGGTCAAGAGATCATGCACATTGGGGTAGGGTTTTAGAAATCGCTGAACCACTAAATTAAATACATGCGCTAGGCATGGTACGTGTGTGAGCTTGCCGAGCTCCAAAGCCGCCACCAAGTTACGCCCATTATCACACACAAACATGCCTGGTTGCAGGTTGAGTGGCGAGAGCCACTGCTCGGTCTGGTGACTAATCCCCTGCAACAGCTCTGAGGCCGTGTGCTGTTTGTCCCCAAGGCAGATCAGCTTCAGCACGGCCTGTTGACGCTTCCCCACTGCAGTGCTACACTGCTTCCAGCTACCGGCTGATGGGGGAGTGGCGCTGCGTGCAGAGAATTCGGAGGTGGAAACGGAGGAGGAAGAGCCAATAACGTAGGTGCTGGCGGAAACCCTGATGGAGGTAGGGCCCGCAATCCTCGGCGTGGGTAGCACCCGTGCCATCCCAGGGTCCGAGTCGCTCCCAGCCTCCACGACATTCACCCAGTGTGCCGTCAGGGAAATGTAGCGTCCCTGGCCACAAGCACTTGTCCATGTGTCAGTCGTTAAGTGGACCTTCCCAGTAACTGCGTTGGTCAGGGCACGGGTGATGTTACGGGACACATGGTGGTGTAATGCGGGGATGGCACACCGGGAAAAGTAGTGGCGGCTGGGGACCGCGTACCGAGGGACAGCTGCTGCCATCAGGCTGCGGAAGGACTCAGTCTCCACAAGCCTAAATGGCAGCATTTCGATGGCCAGTAATTTGGAAAGGTGTGAGGTTAGTGCTATGGCCTGTGGGTGGGTGGCTGGGTATTTTCGCTTGCGCTCAAATGCCTGGGGTAACGACATTTGGACGCTGCGCTGGGACAGGGAAGTGGATGTGGTCGCTGATGGTGCTTCAGATGGTACAGGTGCAGGGCGGGAGGTATGCGGGCCTGCGCCTTCGACAGGCGATTGGCCGGCACCGAAAACAGGGGAAGAGGAGGCAGTGGTGTGGCCTGCAGACACAGATGGGCGATCCAGGCGTTCCTCCCACTTATTACGGTGCTTGGATGCCATGTGTCGGATCATGCTGGTGGTGGTGAGGTTTCTAGTGTTCATGCCTCGGCTCATTCTGGTGTGGCACAGGTTGCAAACTACAATTCTTTTGTCGTCCGCACTTTCCTTAAAAAAACGCCATACCGCGGAACACCTACCCCTTGGCAAGGTAGATTTACGCAAGGGGGTGCTCCGTGGAACATTTGCGGGCCGGTTTGGTGCGGTCCGCCTTCTTTCTGTAGCCACACCACTGCCTCTTCCAGCCTGTTGCGGTGCTGCAGATGGCTCACCCTCAGGACTGCTGTCATCGCTCCTCTCTACACCTTCCCAGGTGGGGTCAGTCACCTCATCGTCCACCAAGTCCTCCTCCACTTCCTCACTCTGATCATCCTCCTCATGTCTTGATCCCACCACATACTCAGTCATTGACAACTGTATATCATCCTCCTCAACAAGGTCTTGAGACAGTAATAGTGGTTGATTTAATGGCAACTGTGTCTCATCATCATCATCATCCACTACTTCCTTTGACCTTAAATGCCGTTCACATCTGTCATCTTCTTGTGATTGGGTACCCTCTAGAGGTTGTGAATCAGGGCATAAGATGTCATGTTCCTCTGCAAGCGTGCTTGGAGAGAGGGTCAAATGAAGGATTGGTGATGAGACGAGCTCCTCACTATATCCCAGTGTGGGATCACTTCTTTGACCAGACCGTCTATGGTGGGAGGAAGGATGATCAGAGTGAGGATTATGTTGACCAGACTCTTGGCTACTGAGAGTGGACTTGGTGGAAGACAGGGTGGTGCTTAACCGACTGGAAGCAGTATCAGCTGACATCCAACCGACCACCTGTTCGCAGTGGTCGGACCTCGAGAGTGATGTCCTGCGACGCCCTGTAAAATGAGACATGAAGCTAGGTATGGTGGATGTCTTTCTTTCTTGTGCTCTGGCACCAGGCACAGTTTCTCCGCGTCCTGACCCGCGCCCTGAACTATCAGGATCACGTCCACTTCCCCGTCCCTTTTTACCCGCCTTCTTCATATTACACGGAATATGTGCTGCAAATCTGCAACTGTGCACAGTACACAGAATGTGCTGCTAAACTGCGGTGACGCACACTGAATGGAATATGTGACTTTGATATTTTAGTTTGAAGACTTAACAGTATTTCTTCCTATTCTGCAACTGTGCAGAGTACACAGAATGTGCTGCTAAACTGCGGTGACGCACACTGAATGGAATATGTGACTTTGATATTTTAGTTTGAAGACTTAACAGTATTTCTTCCTATTCTGCAACTGTGCACAGTACACAGAATATGCTGCTAAACTGCGGCGAAGCACACTGAATGGAATATGTGACTTTGATATTTTAGTTTGAAGACTTAACAGTATTTCTTCCTATTCTGCAACTGTGCAGAGTACACAGAATGTGCTGCTAAACTGCGGTGACGCACACTGAATGGAATATGTGACTTTGATATTTTAGTTTGAAGACTTAACAGTATTTCTTCCTATTCTGCAACTGTGCAGAGTACACAGAATGTGCTGCTAAACTGCGGTGACGCACACTGAATGGAATATGTGACTTTGATATTTTAGTTTGAAGACTTAACAGTATTTCTTCCTATTCTGCAACTGTGCACAGTACACAGAATATGCTGCTAAACTGCGGTGAAGCACACTGAATGGAATATGTGACTTTGATATTTTAGTTTGAAGACTTAACAGTATTTCTTCCTATTCTGCAACTGTGCAGAGTACACAGAATGTGCTGCTAAACTGCGGCGAAGCACACTGAATGGAATATGTGACTTTGATATTTTAGTTTTAAGACTTAACAGTATTTCTTCCTATTCTGCAACTGTGCAGAGTACACAGAATGTGCTGCTAAACTGCGGTGACGCACACTGAATGGAATATGTGACTTTGATATTTTAGTTTGAAGACTTAACAGTATTTCTTCCTATTCTGCAACTGTGCAGAGTACACAGAATATGCTGCTAAACTGCGGCGAAGCACACTGAATGGAATATGTGACTTTGATATTTTAGTTTGAAGACTTAACAGTATTTCTTCCTATTCTGCAACTGTGCAGAGTACACAGAATGTGCTGCTAAACTGCGGTGACGCACACTGAATGGAATATGTGACTTTGATATTTTAGTTTGAAGACTTAACAGTATTTCTTCCTATTCTGCAACTGTGCACAGTACACAGAATATGCTGCTAAACTGCGGCGAAGCACACTGAATGGAATATGTGACTTTGATATTTTAGTTTGAAGACTTAACAGTATTTCTTCCTATTCTGCAACTGTGCAGAGTACACAGAATGTGCTGCTAAACTGCGGTGACGCACACTGAATGGAATATGTGACTTTGATATTTTAGTTTGAAGACTTAACAGTATTTCTTCCTATTCTGCAACTGTGCAGAGTACACAGAATGTGCTGCTAAACTGCGGTGACGCACACTGAATGGAATATGTGACTTTGATATTTTAGTTTGAAGACTTAACAGTATTTCTTCCTATTCTGCAACTGTGCACAGTACACAGAATGTGCTGCTAAACTGCGGCAACGCACACTGAATGGAATATGTGACTTTGATATTTTACAGTTTGAAGACTTAACAGAATGTGCTCTAATCTGCAACTTTGCACACTAAACAGAATGTGCTCTAATCTGCAACTTTGCACACTAAACAGAATGTGCTCTAATCTGCAACTTTGCACACTAAACAGAATGTGCTCTAATCTGCAACTTTGCACACTAAACAGAATATATGAATTTTTTTTTTTTTTTGTTTTTTTCCCCCCACACAAAATAAACTGCTGCCCCCACACACAGTAGTCCTAAAAAGGACTTTTGGGTCTTTTTTTTAACAAATTTGCTTGTCTTCTCCCTACACTGACTTTCCCTTCCTATCCTCATCTCTCCCTGGCTAAGACTGAGCCGAACTCGCTGGTCAGGTGCTATACAGCACCCGACCACGGGTTCTGGCCAGCCAATCAGTGTAATGCCAGCAGCCAACATGGCTGCTGGCATTACACTGATGTCAGAGCCTCCCTGCACGTTTATTGGCTGCGCAGCAGCCGCGAAACGTGCGGGGAGGAGACCCGAACATGGCGGGCGAGCACATGCGGTACTCGTACGAGTACCGCCATGTGCCGAGCAGAGCGATGCTCGAGCCGATCCGAGCATCGGCCGAGCATGCTCGCTCAACACTAATATTTACCTAATACTATAGAGCTTAGGTCCACCACCACTGTACATTAAACTGGTCCACTCCATATGCAGACACATTGTGTGGATCTCCCCTGTATAGGACACTTGCTCTTTGTGCATGTCTATTGGGAAGCCACAAAAATTGTGTTCATGATTGTGGGAACTTGGTAGGCCCTTTATATGTTACATGCATATTTTTTTCTTTCTTTGTGGCAAGCTGGTTATTTTTTGCCCCCCGGCATTAATACTTTTCATTTTTGTTAATAAAGGTTAAGTTTTATCCTGTGAACTCGTCTCTCTGGGCACCCAAGTAGATGTTCAGTCCTGAGTGCTAGTTTGGCAGAGTTTCTGGTTATATATATATATATTTTATACTAGTGTAAAAGCCTTTCGAGACTGCCCGAAAGCACAGAATGCTCCCAGCACAGAACTCCCAGCATTCTGTGTTCCCAGCATTCTGTTCTACCAGCATTCTAGGGGCTCCCAGCATTCTAGGGGCTCCCAGCATTCCGTGCGTTCGGGCAGTCTCTACTGTCTTCCACTTTCCTTTGAACAGAAAACTGGATTTGCACCCAGAAACCCTAGGAACTGTTCATGATTAGAAAATTGTATACACAAAATTAGACTAAAACTTTGCCCTGGATTCCACTGCAGTTGATCATCTACAAATTTCTTCATACACTTCAATGGGAATCTGTTAGATAAAACCAGTTGATAACACCTATCAATTGCAATCTCCTCTAGGCTTTTGAATGCAGAAAAACCTTCTCAAAGTTGATGGGGAATAAATAATATGTCTCTTTTAATGTATTTTAAAAACATTTTTGCAGAACAGACATATACAGTGCCTTGCAAAAGTATTCACCCACCTTGGCATTTTTCCTATTTTGTTGCATTACAACCTGGAATTAAAATGGATTTTTGGGGGGTTTGTATCTTTTGAGTTACACAACATCCCTACCACTTTAAAGATGCAAAATATTTTTTATTGTGAAACAAACAAGAAAGAAGACAAAAAAACAGAAAACTTGAGTGTGCATAACTTTGTAGAGCCACCTTTTTCAGCAATTACAGCTGGAAGTCTCTTGGGGTACGTCTCTATAAGCTTGGCACATCTAGCCACTGGGATGTTTGCACATTCTTCAAGGCAAAACTACTCCAGTTCCTTCAAGTTGGATGGGTTCTGCTGGTGGACAGCAATCTTTAAGTCTTATTACAGATTCTCAATTGAATTGAGGTCTGGACTTGGACTAGGCCATTCCAAGACATTTAAATGTTTCCCCTTAAACCACTCGAGTGTTGCAGTATGTTTAGGGTCATTGTCCTGCTGGAAGGTGAACTTACATCCCAGTCTCAAATCTCTGGAAGACTGAAACAGGTTTCCCTCAAGAATTTCCCTGAATTTAGCACCATCCATCATTCCTCCAATTCTGACCACTTTCCCAGTCCCTGCCAATGAAAAATATCCCGACAGCATGATGCTGCCACCACTATTCTTCATTGTGGGGATGGTGTTCTTGGAGTGATGAGAGGTGTTGGGTTTACGCCAGACATAGCGTTTTCCTTGATGGCCAAAAAGCTCAATTTTAGTCTCATCTGACCAGAGTACCTTCTTCCATATGTTTGGGGAGTCTCCCACATGCCTTTTGGCAAACAGCAAACATATTTGCTTATTTTGTTCTTTAAGCAATGGCTTTCTTCTGGCCACTCTTCCTTGAAACCCAGCTCTGTGGAGTGTATGGCTTAAAGTGGTCCTATGGACAGATACTCCAATCTCTGCTGTGGAGCTGTGCAGCTCCTTCAGGGTTGTCTTTGGTCTCTTTGTTGCCTCTCAGATTAATGCCCTCCTTGCCTGGTCCATGAGTTTTGGTGGGCAACCCTCTCTAGGCAGGTTTGTTGTGGTGTCATATTCTTTACATTTTTTAACAATAGATTTAATGGTGCTCTGTGTATGTTCAAAGTTTGGGATTTTTTTTATAACCCAACCCTGATCTGTACTTCTCCACATCTTTGTCCCTGATCTGTTTGGAGAGCTCCTTGGTCTTCATGTATATATATATATATATATATATATATATATATATATATATATGTATATATATATATATATATATATATATATATATATATATCTATACTGAGATCAAGTGACAAATCATGTGACTCTTAGATTGCACGCAGGTGGACTTTATTTAACTAATTATGTGACTTCTGAAGGTAATTGGTTGCACCAGATCTTATTTAGAGGCTTCATAGCAAAGGGGGTGAATACATATGCACGCACCACTTTTCCATTTTTTATTTTTTAGAATTTTTTAAAACAAGTTATTTTCTTAATTTCACTTAAGCAATTTGGACTATTTTGTGTATGTCCATTATAGGAAATCCAAATGAAAACCCATTTTAATTCCAGGTTGTAATGCAACAAAATAGGAAAAATGCCAAGGGAGGTGAATACTTTTGCAAGGCACTGTATGTGTATTACTTACAGGGATGAAGGTCAGTGGCACTGAGGTTGAATGGCCCCTAGCCAACATTACATAGAGTTTTGCTCAGGAGTAGGCAACCTTTGGCTCTCCAGCTGTTTGAAACTACAATTCCCATAATCCTCATGCAGCCAGAGAGCCAAAGGTTGCCTGCTGCTGATCCACCTTCTTGAAAGTGGTTGAAATCTGAGACACAATCTGAATTATATATATTTAACCCTCTGAGTGCCACAGAGGTTTGGACCACCTTGCTCTGCAGTATATGGCAAATCCCTCTGATTAGATGGACCAATTGGTTCTTATCTGCCCTCACATTCTATGCTTCTATGAGCCTAATTTGTCAAGCTAGAAGTGCAATTCTGGAGCAAATAAACAGCATAATTATGAAGCAATGTGTGGGGACCCCTAAACCATTCAAGGGCTTAAAAAGTTCAATTTATATCAGTAGGGATTCATGAGATTGTCATTTGCCCTCTGTGGAGCAGATGGTTTGCTCCAGAATTGCACCACGTACTTAGTACATCAGCCTCATTGAAGCTGAGATCCAGACAATGAGGAGATCCTTTTGGCATGATAAAGAGGTGATAAAGTGGAAAAGACATCTCCAGTTATATCACTTCTCCAAATCTTATGTTATTCTAGGAAGTTTATAAAATAAGATTTCTCCAACTTTGGAGATGTTAGTGCATAGGATCGATATAGTAACATAGGAACTGGAGAAATGATGTTACTTGAGAAGTCATCTCTGCTTTATCAGCACTGTATCAAGCCTTAGTGCTTAATCACCCATGTACCACATACTGTCCTCTCTAGGATCATTCACAAATACTCTGTGATAATTATTAATGACCATGAGTGTTTCCCTGGCTAACTTAAGTTAGCACATGAAAAACCTCAAGATATGAATTTCAATGCATGAACACGTATGTTTGACTCCGAATTATACATATATAATCGCTCCCCATTGGGCAATATTAGGAATATGAGCTTGAGCCTGTCACACAGAACTAATGTATTTCTGTAGTGTATCCTTGCATTGTTATAAAAGTGATGAGTAGAAACTCATTGGTAGATGTGTTAGTAAAAATAGGTGGATCCATATGTATTTCCATGCATGTTTAGCCATTCATTTTTTTATATGGGCCTAAATTTCAGACTAAATGTCTTGTTTTTTGGAGGGTTTTTTTTTTTTATTAACCCTTTGGGTGCCAGATGGGTGCTCTATGGTCCTGCTACAGGGGTTCCACATCCCTCTGGCGTTTTCATGGGTTAATGCAAGTCATGTTGAGCAGGATATACATGTGGAAACTTGATCCAGATTTTCAAAGGAAAAGTAGAGGAATTCTGTGACAAACAAATTGCACCAGAAGGGTAAGAAAAAACCTTCCCACTGATTTACAAGAGGGGTTTAATCCCCTGAGTGCCAGAGAGTTTGTAAAGCATTCAGGGGGTTAAAACGCATTCAATCAACAGGGATTGGGGGAGAGGGTTATGACTCACATATGATGCATTTGATTTGAACAAGAATTCCTCCACTTTTCTTCTGAAAATGTGGCCACTAGAGTCTAATACAATTATAAGGAATTACCTTGCAATATTTAACCCTTTGAGTGCCAGAGACGTACGCAACTCTGGCACTCAAAGAGTTCTGAAAATGTGGCCACTAGAGTCTAATACAATTATAAGGAATTACCTTGTAATATTTAACCCTCTGAGCGCCAGAGACGTACGCAACTCTGGCACTCAAAGGATTAATAAAAACATCTAGTGAGTGCTAGAGTGGACAAGAAGGATGTTAAGGAAATATCTGATAAATCCCAAGATCTGGGAAGAACTCCCACTGGCAGTAATGTAAAAGACCTGGAACAGGTAGAGAATGATTTTACTGAAAGGGATTTCCTTATTAATTGGTTAATCTGCATTCTTGGAAAATCAGAGATATTTAAAGGGGACATCATACCACCTAATAATAATTCCAAACTTGCCTTTCTGTGAACGAAACATCCTAAGGGCTCCTATGATTCTTTTCCTTGCTCCTTGATTTAAGAGATAATATCATTATTCATTCCTGGATGCCATGACCATGTAGACAGACATGACATTCGCCACAAGGGCCATACAATCTCAATATCCATCTGCTGCACATGGTAATTTTAATCTTTTAAGCACCATAAGGGTGCTTTAAGGTCCAGAGAACCATCATACACTCTGTTTCAGTTTAAAAAAATGCCAGAAACTGTCATGTCTTACTCCATGGAGTGGATTGATGATGTTACCTTGTGATCTAAGAGGGACAAAACTCATAGTGGCCTTTAGGAGTTTCTGGCCATAATAAGGTAAGTTGGGGTTATTATTAGATGTTACTTCCTCTAAGTTCCCTTGAAAAAAAAACCAAATACCTGATTCTTTATTTGATCCCGCTTCTTGCTTTACTCCAAGACTCATGTCTTGATTCTCAGTTGTGTTGGCAGTTCTGGAATTTGACATTAGAGACATCTCTTGAGTTTGATTTTTCACAGGAAATGATTGTTGTCTCATTGAAAACACCTTTAATAAACTGTCCTCAGTGGAGTTTGATACTGATATTTTTCTTGATTTGTTGCCTTTTCTTTGATCACAGAGCTCACTAACCATACTAATGACTTTCATACATTGAGTCCTTTAAAGAAAATAAAAATAAATGCTTAGCAAAATGTGATATGATGTATGTTACACTTATTAATTGTTTTGCTCAGTTTCCATAATCTTCATTCTTTTGGTTACCTGTTCAGAAAAAAGGTGGTCATCAGTATGAATACACTTTATTTTCAAGTCTATCTATCTATCTATCTATCTATCTATCTATCTATCTATCTATCTATCTATCTATCTGTCTGTCTGTCTGTCTATCTGTCTATCTATCTATCTATCTATCTATCTATCTATCTATCTATCTATCTGTCTATCCTCTGGGCACTCATGGGAATCTTCACCTTCTAAAGAGTTCCATGAGTGCTCTTTCCCCAAACATATATTATGCTGCTAATTGCCGTTTAACAAATAAATTTGCACCATGGCAATTAGTAAGAAATCATAAGTGCAGCACAGTGGCTCAGTGGATAGCACTGTTGCCTTGCAGCGCTGGGGTCCTGGGTTCAAATCCCACCAAGGACAACATCTGCAATGAGTTTGTATGTTCTCACTGTGTTTGCGTGGGTTTCCTCCGGGTACTCCGGTTTCCTCCCACACTCCAAAAAACATACTGGTAGGTGAATTTAGATTGTGAGCCCCAATGGGGACAGGGACCAATATGAGTGTAAAGCGCTGCGTAATCTGTGTGCGCTATATAAATAAAGGATTATTATTATTAAGTGCTTCTACAACCTTATATATATTTGGGATACCTCTCACATGACCAAATAATATTTAAATATATAAACATAATATTTCCTTCTATTTATTTTGTTTTATTATGTTTATTCATCTTCCTCATATTATTTTTCTGTTTATTTCTGTGTACTATGGATCTTTCTCATTCTCTTTGTCTCTCCCCCTGCATTCCTTTAGGTGATTTATTACTTATCAGTTTGTGCATTCCTTAGCATGGCTTTTAATTTATGTTACACACTGTGATACTCATTCATTTGGTATCTATACCACTAGACTGACTGCTAACCTAAATCTATATAGAAAACAAGAAGTGTACGTCTCCAACCACACATACCCAGGGATGGAAGTAAGGAGGAGATATTCAAATCTCCTTTATGCTGCCTATCCAGGACATACAGGGGGAGTGATTTTCTCTGCAAGGATTTGGCCCTCATCTAGTATCTCCTCTTCCAAAAACCAAACATGCCCTTTCCACCCCCTTACACTCCTCTGATAATCTCTGAAAGGAATTGCAGGGACCTTCAACACACAAACACACCACAACACACACACACACACATACACACCACAACGTACACAACACAGACAATAAACAGCATACACACACACATGTACAGCACAAACAGACAATGCACATGTACAACACAAACAGATAATACACAGGCACATCACACACATAATATACATGCAAACCACACAAACACACAATACACACGTACAACACACGCACACAGAATACACACACAATCAAAATGCTATAAGCAAAACACAATACGCAAAATGCTATACACTATGCACAAAATGCTACATGCAAAACGTAATACACAAAAAGGCATAAGCAATAAGGTATAGGCATAAAATGCTATAAGCTATATGCAAAACAATATCTGCAAAACACTGTACACTATGGGAAAAATGCAAAATGCTATGGACAAAACGCTATATGAAAAACTCAAAACACTACATGCAAAATATGCACTGCGCACAAAAGATACACATACATGCTCACTCACACATATGCTATCATGCTCTCTCACTCATATGCTCACGCACACACACAATTACTGATGGAGAGGTATGTAACACAGTGCTTTGCAAAGTGTTGCACACTGCTTTGGAATTGAAATGGCTAAGGAGCATCTTACTCTGTATCAGCCACGGTGCGGGCAGTCTCTATTGAGCATGACTGCACAGCGACCGGCTGGCAGTGGCACTGTGGCCCGTGTAACGGGCTCTTCAACTAGTTATATATAAAGGCCATACTATGTGGCTGAAACGTTGACAAATAATTTACCATTTTCAAAAAGTCCTGAGTGTGCTGCTTTGATTTACTATTACTATATACAGGGATCAAAATTTCCACTTGCCTCCTCGCATTTGGCGAGTTGAAACTGAGTGAGGGCGAGTGGAAATTGAAGCCCTGTATCAGTGCCTATTTTAATGCTCCTTTGTGACGCGTCCTGCGCCTTAGGAGAAGGACAAGACTGAGAGGACGCTTCATTCTTACTTTCTGCTAATGTGCATCCGGGCTGGGTGCAGAGTTGCGGAGCTGCGTCTGATGTCACCAGCCGGCTTCCACATCTAAATATCTCCCGCTCGCTTTCCAAGCACGGGAAGTTGATGGGAAGCTGAGTGCTCCGCTCTGAAATTGAGCGCTCAGAAATTGAGGCTGACTGACTAACTGAGGCTCCGAAACTGAGGCACTGAGCCCAGAGCCGGCCCTTACATGGGTCCCTGGGACGCAGGTGGCACTTTGACAGGGCGGCAATCTGCAGCCCCAGGCATGTTCTTTTGGTCGCCATGTCTGCGTCCACCGGGACAATAGTCACAGAAATCTATTCCTGCGCTGTGGCTTTTTCAACCGAGTCGGTGACACCACTCACTGTGATGACATCTCACAGTGCTCAGCGGCGTCACGAGGGGGGTGTGGACCACACCGGGTGACATCCTCAACAGGGATGACACCCGCGTCGCCGTCCTCTATGCAGCGCGCAACTTTTTTTTTTTATACACACTATGACCCAGCTCATTTACCGGCCCCGTGCTGTGTCACTCAGTGGATGCTGACTCCACTCTCTGCAGTCTCAGCCTGTTATTTGGAAGGTGGGTTGGGGAGTATAGTGCAATCGCTGGGGGGGGGGGGGGGGGTAGAGTTCCCATTGCTTTGTCACTCTACAGTTTGTGGGGGTGAATGAGGCGGATAGTGTGGGAAGGTGGACAGTGTGGAGATGGACAGTGTCAGTGTGTGTGGAGGAGGTGGACAGTGTCAGTGTGAGAAGGAGGTGGACAGTGTCAGTGTGGGAAGGAGGTGGACAGTACATGGAGGTGGGTGGTGGACAGTACATGGAGGTGGACAGTACATGGAGGTGGGCGACAAGGACAGTACATGGAGGTGGATGAGGTGGACAGTGCGGGGAGCTGGACAGTAGTAGATGAGGTGGACAGTGTGTGGAGATGAATGAGCGGGACAGTGGGCGGAGCTACACAGTGTGGAGTTGAATGAGGGGGACAGTGGGGGGAGGTGAACAGTGTGGAGGAGGTGGAAAGTGTCAGAATTTGGAGGAGGTGGACAGGGTTATTATATTATTGTACTTCTATACTTAGTAGCATTGAGTGACAGTGCCAGAGGGCAACGTTTTGGCAACTACAGGTCAGATAAATATCTGAAACTGTTTCAAAGCCAGTAGAGATAACCCTTTGTGTACCAGGGACCCCAGTGCCAGAGAAGTATGAAATGCATTGGCTGGTTGGGGTGTGTGTGAGACAGAGGGGACGGCAGAGCTGCGATGCATGCATGGATTGTGAGTGAATATCTATCACTCCCCACATCTATTCTGACTCGTTCCTAGTTTCCAGTCCCAGGACCCAGACTTCCGACTCCTGCCGGCGCTATTAAACACCCTTGACCTCCCATAGGTAAACACATGCAGTTAACTCTTTTAGGGTTCCAATTCCCATAGGATTCCCCTTATCCTACATTATTTAGATTGCAGCATACTTGGACAAGAGCAGAATTTGGTATAAACAAGAGTAAGTTTTGTGTACTCAAAGGATTAGAATTTTCTGCTCCTGTTCTCAAAGGGTTAGGGTTACCCTTTGAATACAGGAGCAGACATCCCTAGTTATGAAAGGGTTAAAGTGTCCTGCGTGAAAGATTGATATCTGTTACTGTTGCAAATGTAAAAAATGGACAATTATAAAATATCTAAATATTTTAGATGATATTTTATAACTGTTTTTTTTACATTTGCAGCAGTGTTAGATATCAGTCTTTCATATAGGACACCATTTTAACCTTTTCCTAGCCATTGGGCGTGGTGGTGGGCAGCATTTCATTCTTGGTCCCAGGCAGCACAATGTCTTGGGCTGGCCCTGACTGAGCCTGACTGAACTCAAAGGAGACAGAAAAGAGGACGTGATTTATTCACTTAAAAGCAACCACAGTACAAAGCGGCTAAGTACAGAAATCACTGAAAAAGGGGGACTAGTTCAGTGTTATCTTATAATGACAGGATAACGCTTATAGAGTTTATTAAAAACACATTTTAGTGTTTCCCACATTATAAAGATAAAATGAAAAAAGGGAAATACACTTTTTTTTTTAAAAAAAGTATTGCAAATATTTTTTGTAGCAATCCAAAAACTCACACATTATCAGTGCCTATGTTGTACGGTGCTTATAGACATAAATCCTTCCGGACTAATTAACTACAACTTCTTAGGATTGTAGTCTAAAGGAATATGAATATTGTTTTCAATGGACAACAAATTTAAGTAATTGTTACTTAAATTTGTTGTCCATTGAAAACAGCATTCATATTCCTTTAGACTACAGTCCTAAGAAGTTGTAATTAATTAGTCCTGAAGGATTTATGTCTATAAAACTGTACAACATAGGCACTGATACCATTTTTTTCAAAAAAAGTGTATTTCCGTTTTTTCATTTTATCTTTATAATATTTTAATGTGAGAAATAATAACAATGTTTTTAATAAACTCTACTCGTTATCCTGTCATTATCAGACAACACTGAACTAGTCCCCTTTTTTGAGTGATTTCTGTACTTAGCCGCTTTGTACTGCGGTTGCTTATAAGTGAATAAATCACGTCCTCTCTTCTGTCTCCTTGTTTCCTTTCAGTTTGATTTGATTATTGTTGGGGCGGAGATATGGGTGGGGTTAAAGGCAGGGATATGGGTGGGGCTAGGCGTGGAAACGCCCTTATATATATATATATATATATACATATATATATATATATATATATATATATTTTTTTTTTTTTTTTTTTTTTTCCTCTCACCCTTACATAGCTTCAGGGGCAGTCTAATACTTAAAGGCACATGTATTGCTGCCAGCATGGGGTATGTAATGATGCTAATTTCCTTACTAGTAATATTGCAGTTATGCTCTAAGGCGCACTAATAATGCGTTAGGTTCATCTAAGCACCAAGTCTTCCAGGAACAGAGGTGCAACTAGGAACCCTGGGCCCTGGTGTGAAATCTGAGGCTGAGCCCTGCTCTACATTCTGGAACAAGTTTGAATAATAATGTCAACAGAGACCTTATTTAAAGTTGTGGAGCATGTCTGATTCATGTTTATGCAAAAGTACAAAAGTATAATACACCAGAATGTCTTTTTATGACAGTGAGAGAGAAAAAAAGAGTGAGAGAAAGAGAGAGAGAGAGAGGGAGAAAAAAACAAATTGGTTTGCAGCTCCATGGAGGACTTGCATAATGTTTCATGTCAGACCAAAATGCTGACAGTTAACTCCTTTAGTGCCAGAAAGGTATCATATGCTTTACTTTGCAATACTTTGGACACCTCTCTGATGTTCAAAAGTTTAAAGGGATAGTAATGTTTTAAAATAAATGTAGCTCCAATTAATCTTCATAGTATATGGGCCATGGAGAGTGTTACACACCAGTTCCTATCTTGGCTGTGTGCCATTGATATCATTACACATAGATACTTCCAGCCAGAAACATAATAACATCAATGGTGAACCTTCTCCTATTCTTCTTTAAAGGGACAGTAATGTTTCAAAATCAAAGCAGCTCCAATTAATCTTCATAGTATTTGGTCCAATGAGAGTGTTATTTCAGTACTGTCAGAGTTGTAGTTCAAGAGTAATTGAATGATGAAGTGTCCCCCTCCCCTTTTACCTAGTGTAAGCCACCTCCCCTCAGATGTGGAATCTGTTCTTAAGACCAGACAGCTCACAGCAAGGGACAATCTTCTTACTGTGAGCATAAGGAAAACTCTGTCTCCCCTTGTCAGGATTGTCCCTCTCTACAAGCCATCTGAACATCACCTTTCTTTTCTGAGGTGAGCAATGTTACATCAGTAAAAGGGGAGGTAGGGGGATATTTTATCATTCAATTACTCTTGAACTGCAACTCTGACAGTATTGAAATAACACTCTCATTGGACCAAATACTATGAAGATTAATTGGAGCTGCTTTGATTTTGAAACATTACTGTCCCTTTAAAGAAGAATAGGAGAAGGTTCGCCATTGATGTTATTATGTTTCTGGCTGGAAGTATCTATGTGTAATGATATCAATGGCACACAGCCAAGATAGGAACTGGTGTGTAAGGAGTTGAGAGGTTAGAACAGATGGGACACCTTATATTCTGGTCCTGGTCTCAAGTGCTGGATTACCTGTTCAAGAACCTATCAAATGCCCTGTCTATTTTCTATTGTAAGTCTCTCCAACTTACCCCATTTCTCTTTTGTCTTGTAATAATAATTGTTATAAAACTGAGAATCTTTGTTATATTGAATGCAAAACAGGTGCTATCATGTCAAATAAATGTTTAAGGCTAATGGGGCAAATAAAGCAACAGAGCGCTAATCCATTATTCACTATCTTCCAAATCTTTTCAAATTGTACTTGTGAGGATGTACTAAAGGAGGTGTGATGAGTTAGAAACTAACATGTTGGGCCTATTTGTGCTTTATGACCTCCACCACCTAAAAGAGGATGGAGAGTGTATTCTTGTTTAACTTAAATTGTATTGGAACAGAAAAAAGGTTTGAAAAAGAAAAAGAGAAGCATTAGAGAGAGAGAAAAAGGTATTATGGATCCCGCACCTGAGACATTATCCAGTACTTTAACATTTAAGTTTCACCTGAAGCACCTGATATATCTACCTGATATCTCCTCCCCCTTATCTATGGAGTCTCTCCACCTTCCCATTTCCAGATTATTGCTGTCTTTGGGCCTTTATCCAGCACTTCTGTTTTTGCCTGATTCTTGATTAGACTTATAATCCTGTTTGACAACCATTCTCTCTAGACTCCTAGACCCTTGGCTGACTCTTCTAATCACCACTGCCCTGCTTCCCCCTCTGATGAACTCCATGGCTTGATTCTGGTTCCCCCCAGCACCTGTTTGTCCTCTGAGTGTTCACACCTCAGATAAGCTGAGAAAACTAAGCATGGACAAAGGAAAAATTTGCCTATCTGCGGGAAATAAAATAATTCCGAATGCGGAAGATTAAAATTATCCCTAAGGGTGTCAAAGATTGGGATGTTTCCTGAATAACTAGGTAGACATTTGATTTGATCCATAGATGCCTACCAAGGAAAAATGCAGGTTGTAAGTTCAAGGAGGTACATTAGGGTTATGGAAGATACGAACAAATCTACATGGAACAAAAATGAATTGTAGATTAAGTTTATATGCTAAGCCAAATATGTCAACTTGGAAATCTAAAGTAATTTAAGAACAGACAGGAAAACTTTTGGAACCCCTATCCAACCATACCAGACCAGCCATGGGACAAGGAAAGGACCATGTAGGGTCAATGTCAAATTATTCTTATGTTACAGATGGAAAAGCCAAGAGTGAATATGTCTGAAATGAGTTGCTAAGTAATATTTTGTAATATCTGGTACAGTCAAACCTCCTCTAGATTTAGGGAGGAATAAAACTGATTTGGCAATCCTAGGTTAACAAACATTCCAGAAAAAAATGTATAATTTGATTTTGAAATAAGGGTAACATTGAGAATGGAACCTTGAACTGGAGGATCTGGAAATTATAGAGGAGCTTGCGTAGGACATTTATTTTCTCTGAAGCTGTTCTAGCAAACTAGGAGATGTTGAAACTCCCCTATCTTTCCAAGTCTTTTTGTATGGGTCTAAATAGAGGTGGGAAGTTGGGAGAATATAGCAATTGGTACTATGATTTTTCTATAAAGAACTGGACACAAATGACAATGTTGAGATTCATATATATTTGTGGAAATATTTATGCACAACTATTCTAATTTTGAGAGCTAAAATAACTTTATATTTATGTAGTTGTACACTTCATTACATACAACCGATACTACAGTAACATAGACATATGTCCATCAAGTTCAGCCCATGCAATTTTACCTCTGTTAATCCAGAGGAAGGAAAATACAATTGAAGCCATTTTAAATTAAGCCCCAATTAGGTAAAAAAAAATAGTTCCTGGCTCCAAATGGCAGTTAAATATTCCTCTGAATGAGCAACAAACTGTCGTACTCAACATTTTTCTGAGATAGAAAGATATCCATTACTTTTTTGAAAGCAACTACAGTTTTTGCAAGCACAGAATCGATACCTAGTCAAAGATTTCTATAACCACCTTGCTTACTGGTATATCTCAATGTAACGGATCATAGTCCGTTACTGGAAGCGCCCTCTGGGCGTACGGATTGTCAGCTCATTGTCGCAGGCTATGGAGAACTTTGAGACGTTATACTGGAGGACAGCTATGCCAAAAAGATTAAAATCATAGCCTGCTGAGTTATGTTAAAGGTATTGGGCAGTTAGGGGTTAATTATTTGTGTTTGGGCAAGGCTACTTCAAATGTGTATTGTATTACTGTCTGGTCCAGAGGTCAATTAGGATTCCACCTACTAATCTCCTCTCTGTTGTGTATCCACTGTTGTCTGTGTGATGAGATTAGTCTGGGGTCCTGACTATATGTAACACCTGGTTCCATTGTGCTGTGCTGTTGATTGTGTCAGTCATCTGCCTGTCACAGCCTTTGTATTGTCCCTTTGTTCATGTGTGTTCAGTAGCCCTAGGGGGTCCCATGGTATTGCAAGCCCTTCCCCGACAGTCCATTGTGTCATGTCTCTACCATTTGCTGTTTCCTATTGTATCTATTGAATCATTGTCCACATAATTTAATCATGTCTGGCCCCATTGTGTCATGTCTCCACCATTTGCTGTTCCCTTATCAATTGAATTGTATTACGTTGCCATTTGTTGCCATGTTGGGAAATTCCCAAAATGCTGTATAAAA
Organism: Rhinophrynus dorsalis; assembly: GCA_037306005.1. Classification (NCBI taxonomy): domain Eukaryota; kingdom Metazoa; phylum Chordata; class Amphibia; order Anura; family Rhinophrynidae; genus Rhinophrynus; species Rhinophrynus dorsalis. The sequence goes on from CM074721.1 coordinate 369,266,341, forward strand.
ACCCTTGTTTTGTTGAATAAAGAGAGTTAGTCATTTGGAACTACGAAAGAGTACAGAGTCTTCATTCCTGAATGGTTTAAAGAGTCCATTTTGACTCCCATTCAGGAGCCCTATGTTCCAGTGTTCCAGCCAGGTATCCTGTTTCACTGGACAGGCTACCTATTTGTAGCCGCATCTAGGAGGGAGAGACCCAGAACGACGGTCTAAGTCAGCCCAAGGACTTAGGCTTCCGTTACACTCAATATCCAAAAAACACCAATAGTAGATTAAGTAATATTAAAGAAGAGAACCCAAAAACATGTATATGTATAGAAGAGGATCACTGTGAAAAAAATCACCCTCTATATAAATGGTGAATTACATGAACTTTAATATGTAGAATGGTACCAAATCTGAAAGTCTCAAAGTAATAGAATTTATGGGTAATTGGCAGAACATAGTAATATATGAACATAGCTGATGAGGCTGAAAAAGACATGAGTCTGTCAAGTCCAGCCCATGTTATGTCACCCTGCTGAACCAGAGGAATGTAAAAAAAAATTGAAGCCATTTCCAATTAAGCCCCAAGTGGGTAAAAAAATTCCTTCCTGACTCCAAATGGCAGTCAGATATTTCCCTGGAGCAACAGCCTATCTGCATTGAAGCCATCTGCCATAATTCTCAATATTGTTCTGTGCTAGATAGGTATCCATTTCTTTTTTTGAAAGCAGTTACAGTATATGCAAACACAACATCCCAAGACAAAAAAAAAACATGGCTTTACTGCCCTTACTGTAAAAAAAATCCTTTAACTCAGCTCTTTGCGTAAATAATTCATTGGATAGTTCTTAGTATTGACCTTGAATATATTTGTAAATGGTAATAATCTCACACCTTAGACATTTCTTCTCTAATGTAAACAAACCCAGTTTGGCTAGTCTTTCTTTATAACTCAGATACCATGTCTTATAGGGTTTTTTAATTTTATTTAGGATTTATTTTTTATTAACTGTCCCCCAATCCCAGTAAATAACCCCCCAAAAATCATGCCCTGTTCCACTGATTCTTTCCCCACATCCCATCAACATGCCCCTTTTATACTATGCCTTTGGGAAGTAAAATAATATTTGCTATGTGTTGTGTGTAACTTCAGTGTTCCCATTGATTTCAATGTAATGAGCTAAGCAAAAAAAAGTGGGATAAAGCAGAAAATTGGCACTTTTCATGGGAAACTTTTCACAAAGCGGAAAGTGCCATTTTTTGCTGAGTTCAATTTTAGGCATTAGTTTTGCCCATCCCTAATGAACACATGAGACTCAGGGACAAGTAAGCCCGAGTATAACAGATATTCCTCCAGTAAAGGTAGGAAGAGATAAACATCTGCAAAAAAAAATTGCTTCCAATCTGATTATAATAAAGAAGTACCACCCAAATCTAGTTTATGAATATCTGGGTAGGCTTGAAAAAAAATGATTATGAGATATAAACCACCTCACAATTTCCTTCGCAAGGCAAGACACTTGCTGAGTATTAAGGCAGCTGGAATCAAGTATACCTGGTAGTGCTTCAGCCACACAGAAAAGGACAGAGAGTATACGGACAGCCTGATATCCAGCAAGAGTTATTATGATGAAAATGCTCTACCTGAGTGTGGTTTGTTGTATGCTGGTATGGACTTCTTCTAGGTCCCAATTAGTTAATCTGTGTGGAACTGTCCTATGTAGTATGGGGGCTGTTTTGGGAAGATGTCCTTTGGACTGTGACTCATTGAATGTTGTAAGCCAAAATCGAGGCCACAGTTCATAGCTAGTGGCAGCTCTTCAGTGGATGACTATATGGAAAATCATGAAAATAGGATCAAACTGCTACAGGGATATTAAATGAAAAGGCAGATGAAGCCAGTGCTGCAAAGGAGATGGTCTTTCCAAGATAGCTGTTACACAAGAAGTGGGATGTAGAACTTTGATGCACTTGTGGCTTTTTTTTATGTTGGTGCAGAAACCAATTACCCCTGTTCCTATTACACCTGTTATTATGTAAACACCAACTTCCTTAATACATCATATTGTTGTGTTAAGTAACAGATTTTCATAATATTTTCATGTATGTAAATCTGATACCGTACTGCAGTCACAATTTCTACATATATGTAGTTGTAAATATATAGTTGTAGTGTTCAACGATCTCTTCTTCCTGGTTCTAGAAATTCCAACTTATAAAATAGTAGACATAAGAAATGGCTGGTGTACTCATGTAAGGTGCTGTGTACACTGTGTGGCACCATATAAATAAAGCTATGCATAATTATATATAAAATACACACAGAAATTAATATCAACTGCCACCAATATTTTTGAAGTACTTCATTCTTACTGTTCTTCTAGTCAAGGCATATGCAGCAGGTGGCAGTGTTTCTACACTGGACAGTATGTCTCAGCCACTTTCTTTTGTGTGGAAAATTCTGTGTGTTCGTATTTCCTTGTTAGCAGCTCATTCCAAAAATACCAATTTAACATAAATACTATGTTATTTACTGTATACAACATGTTTTAGCAAACTGCAAGCTCTAAGCAGATTTCAGCAATCAGACTAAACATATTGCAGCTGGATTTATGATCAACTTGGTGAAGTATTTTTCAAAATAAGGATTTTGGGTGTCCTTAAACATCTACCCTAGAAAAAGGTTAGGCTAATATATTGTTGGACTCCATTACAGCTAATAACTGTATCACTATAAACATCCCACAAACTTGAATAGAAATCTGTGAAACAAAACCAGTGATATCATTTGTCACCTGTAATGGAAATTCAAGAATAACTGAGAAATTGTCAGTAATTTCCCTTGCATACAAAATGTATATTGTCCTTTTTTGTCAATTGTACTGGGTTAATATTATCATCACCAAATGTAGAAGGTGCTGAAATAGTTTTCAGTGCTTTACACGTGGGCAGTAACAATGCAAATATAAATTAATCTAAGGTACAGACTGACTCAAATGTTGGTGAGAATCCTACTTGTTTAACTAATAAACCCAAATGTAGTATGCTTTGAAGCATGAATCATGAAGTATGAATCATAACATATGCTGTAAGTAAGGGGTAGTGAAAAGAACATACGGATCATATATTTAAGTTGGGGTGCAAACACTTATGCTTATGTACTGATGCCTTTAGTACATACTGGAGCACATGACTTCAGAGCATACTGGAGCACACTTAAATTTGAAAAAGCAATATTGCAACTCCTATAGTAGATGTAATAAAATTAAATCATTTTTAGCTGATCTACTATGCTCTCTGTTAGTACATGATATGAAATGGCACAGAGGAACAACACTGACTGAACCACCCATACACTCAAACCCTGCCTAATGATTGGTGCAAGGAACAGCAAGAAGTAATTTGTTTTAATGGGCAAAGGCTGTCCTTACAAAGTCTGAGCTTATTTTAGCTCATAAGTATATTTGTACATTATACTCTTTATTTCTAATTAAAAAAACACATCCCATAAGTTGGGATCTATGGATATACAGTTTGGGCATCCCTGTCCAAACTACATATTTTATTGATTTTCTGTGTGAAAAGTTAATAAAGCTTTTCAGCTAAATAAATAAATAAAAAAATAACATACTATCATGGTGCCCATGATCTGCCTCCCGTTGCGTTACCTGTCGTGTCCCCACTTATGGGTTAGGTCGGCATGACTGATTGCTGCCTGTCTGCTGGCCTCTCTGTTTGGAAGATGTGCGTCTCTGACGTCGTGCTCGCTATTTTGTACCCGCGACACTAATTGGCCGATTGATGTCCCGCCTTCCTGGTGGGCCTTACATGTGGCCTTCAGACTAAGCCTCAATGCCCTTTGGTGGTGTACCAGTGCATTGCTTAGTATTCCAGTTTCTGTTGTGACCCATGCTTGGCTGCTGATTCCGATCCATGTATGACCCCTGGCCTTGTCTGACTACACGATTCATGCCTGAACCATGGCCTTGTCTGACTACTTGATCCATGCTCGATCCTTGGCTCGGTCTGACTACCAGATCTGTGTATGACTCATGGCCTGGCTTGATTACCTGCTCCATGTATGAACCTTGGCTCTGTCTGACTAACCGCTCAGTGTTTGACCGTGGCCTGGCTTGTCTACACGCTCAGTGTATTGCCGTGGCCTGTCTGACTAACTGATCAGTGTATGACATTGGCCTTGTCTGACTCCTCTTGTTTATGTAGCTTGGTCCTGACTGATTCTCTCCGTGCAGGTACTTGGGCCTGGTCTCTGCTTCTCTGTGTTCCCCTGGGTTAGTCTGTTGCCTTTGGCCTTTCCAGTGCTCTAAGTCTTACCGTGGGTACTTGCCTTGGACCCTAGCATTCTAGGGTATCGCTTCTGCTGTGGACCCTAGCATTCTAGGGTAGTGTTACTGCTACTTAGCCACTCTCTCTCCATCTCGGGTAGGCTGCAAGAACCGTAGGCTAGGTTCTCTTCCTTTCTGCAGTACCTGGTTCCAGTAGTGCAGGCTAGGTTCAGTGTCAGCTCCTAGGTAGTGGACTGTAGCACTGTCCTCAATCCTGACCCCAGATAAGGTTGGAGAAGTGCTTATTTGTATATATCTTTTAATAAAGTGGTGGTGATCTTACTGTACCTGTCTGAGTAGTTATTTGTCTGAGTAACCGTGACACATAGTCCTGCAAATTTTAATGCACAATTACTACGTATTTGCTGAATTCAATCGTCTGAAAAAATCTAACAGAAAACGTGGCATGTGAAAAAGTTTGGGCACCATATTAGTCAATACTTAGTAGTACCCCTTTTGCAGAAATCACAGCCTCTAAATGTTTCTTGTTACCAATCTTCAGTGCAGAATACTTGAAGCTCAGGAATATTCTTAGGTCATCTTGAGTGCACTACATGTTTGAGATCTACCCATAGATTATTATTTTTTCCATTGAATTTACATATTTTTTTTTTCCATTGAATTTCCATAGCTTTTTCAAAAGATTTTCTATTAAGAAAAATATCATCAGGACAGACTAAGAGCTAACATTCTGACAGCACCTTATCAGGACTGGCTCAGAAGGCTACTGATCTGACTGGGCATTATCAGGATCAGCTTCAAGAACAACAAATCTGACTGCATGTTGTCACTAGGACTTGTTCAGATACCTTCACTGATCCTAGACTCTTACAAGTTTTTTGCTGCCCCAGCCAATAAAACATTATATTACCATCAACATGTCTCTTGTCTTGTGATGTCTGTTATCTGTATCCTGTGACTGTCCCTGTCTTCTGTGACTGTGTAAGTGAATTCTACCTTTCAAGTATCCCTCTGTCTCTTGTACCCCATCCCTCTGTCTCTTGTATCGCTCATGTGTTTCTTTGTCTCATACCTCTCACCTGTCACTCTGTCTACCCATCATTCATCCCTCTGTCTCTTGTGCCCCTCATCCATAATTTTGTAACTCTTTATTTTAAATGTTAAGGAAAACACATTTATTTAACATAATTTCATGTTAATACAAATACTTCAACCCCTGTTATCACTGTTAATTGGTGCTGTACACCTGTACACCTCCTTTATGATATGCACTGTTGCGGAATTGATTATTATAGTTTATCACAATCAGCACAAGGTGTCATTGCACCTATTCAAGTCCCAGGTAGTATTTGTTCATATGACTTAAGATGCAAAAAACAAAAACCCAGAAATGTGCATATATAGTATTTGCAAAAGAAGAAGAAAAAAAAAAGAAAATAAGAAAGTAATTTCTCTATTACCATAAGATTAGTAACATACTGGTCATTAATCTAAAAGTACATTTTTTTTATTTTCCAACTTACGACTGGATAGAGAATTTTTCTAGTAGTGTCGATTGTGTCTTTTCAAACTGTTGCATTTCTGACTGGAGTGCTTCATAACGTTGCCTTAAATTCTCATATTCATCTGCAATAAGGCAAAATAAACATGAAAAGATATTAATCTGTAGCTTTTTCTATTTGGAATATGTTAATGTTTTCACTCTTTTTGTGTACTTGGCAAATTCAGGGTAAATATATACTGCTCAAAATTAAAATTCCAATACCAGAAAGGATATGTAAATGACTGTAAATTATTATAGTTCCACATCAGGTGGAAAACAGGCTAAATGGGTCAGCTTTTAGCTGTGAAGATGTCTACCATTGCTGTTTAGGCTGTGGGGTGCTCTGTTACATGTGACAACATCAAGAACTTAATCAAATGGCAAACACAAGAGGGGCAGGATTATCAAATCGTGTCAATTCACAATGTCCACGCATGGTGGACCATGTTGTCAGAACTGTGCAGTGATGTCTGTCCAGTTGGGTTCAAGAACAACAAAACATTCAGCAGCCAGGGACTGCTTTATAACAAATGGCCACTGCTCATGAAGATTTTCAACTCCAGAGAATGGCATTGTGTAACCAGTCCACAAGAGCAAGTATGCTACAAGAGGACATCCAGGCCTACCACTACTGTCATTGCACAAGACCCACCAACAAGTGCTGAGTCAGATGTGATTGGAGACAAGTATGGAATTAATGCTATTCACTGTTGAGTCATGGTTTTAGTTAGGATTTCATGATTGCTGGACAATGGTTTGCTTGATTATTAATCCATTAAATGTGGACTTGTATCTCATTCAAAACAACTATGGACCAGTTATTCATATAAGGCACCATGCTTTGGAGACGGATACCCCTAGCACACATTCCAGGCACTCTCATAGCTCACCAATATGTAGACCTGATTGTACAACCCGGCAACAAAAACATTCTCCAAAATGTTCTTGGCATGCTACTATTGCAGGATAATGCTCATCCTCACATCACATGTATTACAATGCATAACCTCCTGTAAGGCACAGGCTTGGGCCTGCAGGAGAGAGAGTGCTCGGGTACGTAGAGTAGGAAGTGAAGCTCGTGTGCGTGGACTGCCTGTGATGGTACCGTACCAAGACGGAGGTCTACCCAGGATCTGCAGGATGGAACCACCACAGACAGTACAAGCTCTCCTGCAGGGGAGAGTGAAGGCTAGGGTGTGAGGTATAGAGAGAGTGTAGCTAGGGCACAGGGGCTAAGAAAGCGTAACTCTCTGTAAGGAAAAAGGGGAAAGGGTTCCTAGAGTATTCTTGGATTTAGTAAAACTCTGGGTTGTTTGGATAGTCAGATCGGTGGCCAGGGTCATACACAGTAAGGCTGGAGTACTGGGCAAGAGAATGGTCAAGGATTAGCCAGAGAGTCATACACGGGAATGCACCAAATACAACGGCTGCAGGCAAAAGGTAGAGACCAGGTACAAGCCAGGAGTCACACACCATCTGCATGAACAAAGAAAAGACTAGTAAGTCTATAGGAGATGAAGAGAGAGCACTGGACTAGACAGTAGATGGGGCTAGACAGCTCAGGACCAGGGTCTGAACAGGCAGGGAACACTGTGAAAGTGCAGCGATCACAGTGAGAGCTGCCTTAATGTAGGAGAAGGGGAGCGACATCACTGAGACCATGACGGGTAAGAGGCAACCCGAAAGTTCGGGTGAATGCTCCGAAAGGACGGAGCTAGGAGGTGGAAGCACACAGAGCCTGGGGAGAACAGCAAACGGGTGAGCAAGGATGCCCTAGCAGGAGGGATAGAGAGAAAGAACGCAATGAGCGTGAGGTAGGACACCCGGGGTGGGGGTGACACCTCTATAGCTTGGACACACTTCCATGACCATGTATGCTCCTCAGACCTGTCTCCCATCAAGCACGTGTGGAAACGTATGCCTTGCCACCTCCACTAGAACCTTCTGCATCCTCCCAGCAGGATTTGTATGCCCAAGCCATGTGGTGTATAATCTAATATTCCACAAGAAGTGACTGAAAATCAAACTGATGATATGCCATGTATTCTATCTGCCTGTATCACCTCTAGAGCTGGGCTAACTCACTACTGAATAAGACATTTTGCTGTGCACACTTTTGTCTCAAATCTGAATCACATGTCTCTCTTGTCCATCGTGCATATATGAGAATTTATGCAAATCCCATATCAATTTTGTGGTGTAATTTCCATGTTGAGCAGTTTACATATACACATAAAACTCATTAAATGGGATACTATATCAGCAGCTTAAAGTTTTGAACCAAATGGTACAATAATGAGAAATGTTATCATCTATGAATGAACTTATATATGAATCTCTATGAACAGAAATGAAAGATAGTGAGATGGAAGTCTAAAAATAAAACTGTTAGACCATTAATTTTATAATAGGATTCGGCTGTTGGTTTATATAGAGCATGTATACTCTAAACAGATTTATTTCTTGATCACTCCATTCTACAGCAGTAAAATAAAATTAAACCCTATTATGACAAGAATATGTTACAGGATTTTTATATAGAGAAAAACAGGGGTATACCTGCTGCTGAGAGATGCTACTTTTAACCCTTTCAATGCCAGAGTGGCAATGCATTGCGTAACCCTCTGGCACTCAAAGGATTAAAGATGTTAAAGGGAAAACAGCATTTTTCTGACAATCTGTGATGTGCTGCTGGTTTTACTTTTTGTGTAGAGCTGTGATAGTAACTGTCCATAGACAACAATAGAAACAGTGTCACCTTGTAAGCAGACCACAAAAGAATGCAAATTTGCATTGTAATAATTTTAAATTGAGAAACTCCCAGAAGAGGGTTTGCTTCTTTGGCACTCTAAATTTTAACTCTTATGAGAAATTACACTCTCACATCACACACATACATCCCACCTACTGGTTTAGAGTGGTACATTCAACCATTTGAGTGTCAGAGGGATGCACAACAATTTCTTTGCAATGCATTGCACGCCCCTCTGACACTCAAAGGGTTAATTTTGCATTCAATCTTTAACATGCATTGCATACACAGGTTATATTTAATGATCCATTTACTTGAAAAACATTACATTGTATCATCATGCTGTCATTGTAAGAAGAAAACTAGATAAATATATCTCATTGTTTCTGTCCCAGGTCAAGAAGAGCTAAACGTGTTAGTTGCTAAGAGCTATTGTTCTTACACCTTGAAGGACAAAGAAAAAAATGAACTGGTTGCTTGGTTAGAAGAGGTTGTATTTTATCAGTAAGCGGTTTTACCTTTTAATTCTAGAAAGTTTTAAAGGCAACTAACACATTGCAAAACAAGGGGATGACCAATAGCATTTTGACATTTTGTCAAAAAACAGTCTTTATTGGCTAGATTTAACACATTCTATAAATGCAGGGACTGTAAATCTCTAATAACGTAGGTGTCTGCAATAATCACAACAATCTGTTATGCATTGAGAATACTATGGTATATCATGAATTCTTAAAATCTGAAATCTTAAAATAATAATATGGATACCACTAGGGGATCCATTCAAATCCAACAGAGTAGAGCATGACCATCTAATCTAAAAACGCAAGTGAACCTAGACTACAAAATAGAGAGCAATCCTCCAGACATATGTTTCAATATTATAACAATCTAAAACAATGTAATATGTAACATAGTATTACCCCTCCTAGCTTTTCTTTCTTTCTTGTTCTCATAGCTTATTGTAGTTAAGACATGTGGTATGATTCTCCATAGTTTGTTAAAAGTATATACAGCTATAACAGTTCCTTTTGTATTGTTTAATTGTAAATGAGTATGATAAATCATAACATAATACAAATAAAGAAAAAGTAAAAAAGGAGTAAACATAAAAAGGAAAATAAAAATTAGATGGGTGATTCCTCAGTGATCTGTTCTTCAGTATAAACACAGTTACATAACATGACTGCTAATTGTCCATACTGTTGGAATGTGGATTTTCCTAAAGCGACATGATGAGAATCCTGAAAGCCCAGCCTGCTTTTATGTTTTGAAAGTTTCAGTAAGTCTGTCAAAAATATTATTCATGCTTTTCTTTATGCTATCCTGCTGCAATGCAACCTTTGTTTTTGAAGAGATTAAAAAAATAAAAAATGGGGGACACTGAATGTAGCAGATGTATATAGTGGTGGCATGAATAATGTGTGTGTGTGTGTGCGTGTATATATATATATATATATATATATATATATATATATATATATATATATATATATATATATACTAGTTGAACAGCCCATTACACGGGCCACAGTGTGTCTGGCAGCCGGTCGCGGGTCTCCCGCGCCTTGGCTGATACAGAGCCTCTGGCAGCCGGTCTCGGGGCAGTCACACGCAGTGGAGACTGGCCGCGCCTCGGCTGATACAGAGCTGGACGCTCCTTCGGAGCGCCCAGCTCTGTATCAGCCGCGGCGCGGGCAGTCTCTACTGCGTGTGACTGCCGCACGCGCAGCAGTGTCTACTGCGCATGTCCGGCGTTACACACAACACAAACTTCATTTGTCTGGTCTCTTAACCCCTTAATGACCCTTGACGGTCATAGTACGTCATGGGTAGATCTGAGTTAACGACCCATGACGTACTATGACCGTCATGGAATTCCGGACTCCCCCCATGGCTGCATGCCGTTCTGGGAGTCCAGAACAGGAAACATAAAAAAAAATGCTCTGTGGTCCTTAAGTGACCGCAACATGCTGCGTGGCTGATCATTAAGGGGTTAAAATAACCACAGTCTTCCAGCGTAAGCTGCCACACAGTACAAACTCCAGCTCTGGTTCGAAGTGCTGTTTTATTTTATTGAATATCTCAGCAAACAAAAATAAAGAACAAAATAAATCATTGCTCTTGCTTGAGCACTTACTAGACATGAAATAGCTGTCTACAGTTGGGTGGCTTTCCTACTTACCAATATTTCAAACCTCTAACAAAACAAGCTTGGTGGGGAAACACTCAGGGCTCGATCCAAATGTTGGCGTTAAAACCAACGTGAAGAAAAAAACTGCCTTCGCTCCTTAAGCAAGACCAGGTAACGTGAGATTCAAATCTTCCTTACCCAGAAAGCCTAAGGAGCGATAACCAACAAAATACACGTTAACCTTAAACCTGCGTCGCATAGAAAATCTTACCTAAAAACACACGATAAAAATGTTACCTAGCACCACAGCCAATCACAGCACTGCAAACTATCAAGTTCAGTCAGAAAATCCAAAACCCACGTCTCCATTTCTGAATAGCTTTCTCTGTGCTTCCCTACCCAGCCACTAGGGGAACACAGAGAAGGCTTTCAGCACCATGGACAGCTTTGAATGCCATAGGGATGTGCACTGCTCACCCCTGTGGCATTCAAAGGGTTAAAATCAATAAAACTAGTACACCAAGCACTACACAATGCCCCCTTCCACATCCCCCCCTTAGTATGTCACATATATTGCATATATGGGACATACTAACCCCATCCACATCCACCTCATGGACTTCCATGTAGTGGACAAATCTGCCTTTTATTCCACAATTAACCCTTTGAGTACCAGAGAGGTAGGAAAGCATTGCTTAGCATGTTTCCTACCCCTCTGGTACCCAAAGGGTTAATAGGCAACGTATGGACTACATACCTTGCCTATATATATATATGTGTGTGTTTGTGTGTGTTTTAACCTTTTTTTAATTAAAATAATATTATTAGACAGTTTAACTTAGATCTCATTCATTGTTAACCCCCTACCTCCTGTGTCCCATTGCTATTAGTACTTTTGCTCCACTCTTCTTCAAACTGAGAGTGGAGCAAAAGTACTAAAAGCAAAGGGACACAGTAAGTATGGCATCATCAATGGTTGAGATCTAAGTTAACCCTTTGAGTGCCAGAGTGGTTCGCAACGCATTGCAAAGCAATGCGTTGAGTACCACTCTGGCACTCAAAGGGTTAACATACAACTGAGGGAGCAGCTGGCACTGTGAATGCAGGGCTTCCCTCAGTTTTAATTATACATTCGTTATTTTTTAATACAGTATTTATTGTTCATATTTATTTTTATATTATTTATTTAATCTCTTGCTGCGGGCGGCTGTGAAGCCCGCAGCATAGTAAACCGTTGTGCAGAGAGGCATTGGCGACAGCGGGAGGAGGGGACAGAGACATTGGAGGAAGCGGGTGGTAGGCTTGTACTTGCTGCCCGCTTCCTCCAATACCTCTCCTCTAGCGGTGGCATTGTGCCAGGCTGCCTGATCGCCTTGTGCAATTCGTCCCTTTGCACAAGGCGTTGTACTACGTTGTACTACTCTGGCACTCAAAGGGTTAACTTAGATCTCAACCATTGATGATGCCATACTTACTGTGTCCCTTTGCTTTTAGTACTTTTGTTCCACTCTCAGTTTGAAGAAGAGTGGAGCAAAAGTACTAATAGCAATGGGACACAGGAGGTAGGGGGTTAACAATGAATGAGATCTAAGTTAAACTGTCTAATAATATTATTTTAATTAAAAAAAGGTTAAAACACACACAAACACACACATATATATATATAGGCAAGGTATGTAGTCCATACGTTGCCTATTAACCCTTTGGGTACCAGAGGGGTAGGAAACATGCTAAGCAATGCTTTCCTACCTCTCTGGTACTCAAAGGGTTAATTGTGGAATAAAAGGCAGATTTGTCCACTACATGGAAGTCCATGAGGTGGATGTGGATGGGGTTAGTATGTCCCATATATGCAATATATGTGACATACTAAGGGGGGGATGTGGAAGGGGGCATTGTGTAGTGCTTGGTGTACTAGTTTTATTGATTTTAACCCTTTGAATGCCACAGGGGTGAGCAGTGCACATCCCTATGGCATTCAAAGCTGTCCATGGTGCTGAAAGCCTTCTCTGTGTTCCCCTAGTGGCTGGGTAGGGAAAAGCACAGAGAATGCTGTTCAGAACTGGAGACGTTGGTTTTCTACTCTTACTTGTGGACTGTACTCCAAAAAAAATAGGCGTTAGATTTCTGGAGAGAAATGTTGCAATTTAACGCGAGTTAGCCCTAACTCCAACATTTGAATAGCTTTTGGCGTCCTTTGTACATTATCCTCTATGGGTGAGATCTTGCTGTTCTGGCGACGGGCGATGTCTGTTTCAGAACTGGTGTCGCTTGTTTCTAGTAGAACATTTGCATTGCTCAATTGACGTTAAAACCAGCGTCTCCAGTTTTTTCTGGCGACGCCAACATTTGGATCGAGCCCTCAGTTCATCAGCTTTCCTAGCTGGCTTTTGAAAAAGTGGCTTCTAACAAACACAGCAGGCTGATCCCTCCTTTTAACACAATGCCTGTTAATTGATCAGCCACAGGTGAGTTTATCACTAGTCCAAACCTGTGGAGCTCCTGGACAGAATACAGACTCTGGCCTGGATTTAAGCAGCAATTAGTGCTGTTTGGAGCATTGGCCCACCCTATTCTCCAGATGCTCCGCCCCAGGGACCCTTACCATGATTTGCAGAAAAAACAGGGTGCTGTTTACCGAAGCAGACCTGATGTATATTCCCTCAACTACTGCACCACACTTTCTGCCACATATCTTCCCCCCCAGCTCACACCGAAGGGGATGAGCGACCATGGACATCAGGGAGTGCACCCTGGAAAGCCCATCAGCATTTTGTTTTAGACCCGCCCTGTGTTCAACAGTGAAATTAAATGCTTGCAAAATCAGAAACCATCTGGTTACCCTGGAGTTTCTTTCCTTGTTCTGACACATCCATGTCAGAGGTGCATGGTCTGTTATTAACCTGAATTTCTTCCACAGCAGGTAGTACTTGACAGATTCTAAATCCCACTTAATGGCAAGACACTCTTTTTCAACAACAAAGTCATTCTTCTCTTGCTGGCTTAACTTCCTGCTCAAGAAGAAAATAGAGTGCTCCTCACCCTGGTGTCCCTGTGAAAGGACAGCCACTAAGCCCACATCAGAAGCATCTGTCTGCACTTTAAACTTTCTGCAAAAGTCAGGGGTTACCAAGACTGGCTGGCTACTGATAGCCTCCTTCAGACGTGTAAAAGCTTCCTCTGATTTCGGACACCACTTAACCATAACTGAGGCCTTTGCTTTTGTGAGGTCTGTCAGAGGCGCAGCAATGGTAGCGAACTCTGGAAGTAACCTCCAGTAACCGGTCAAGCCTAAAAATGCTTTTACCTGTTTTTTTGTAAGTGGCTGTGGCCATGTTTGTATGGCTTCCACTTTGGCTGTCTGTGGTTTAACCAATCCTCCCCTATAGAATATCTTAAGTACTTTGCCTCTTCTAAGTCAATCGTACACTTGGAAGGATTGGCAGTTAAGCCTGCCAAGTGAATAGGATCAAGCACCGCTTGAACTTTTGGGAGGTGGGGCTCCCAGTCTGTACTGTGGATGACAACATCTCAAATTTTAAGATGCCATTTAGCTTATGGTAGTCATTACAGAACCTCCACGTGTCATCAGGTTTTGGCACTAACATGATAGGGCTGCTCCAGTCACTCTGGGATTCCTCAATGACTCCAAGTTTTAACATTTTTTCTATCTCTAAGTTTATTTCTTCCCTCTGGGCCTCAAGGATTCTATATCATTTGAGATTAACCTTTCTCCCATTTTCTGTTACTATGTCATGTTTGATCACATTAGTCTTTCCTGGGACTACAGAGAAACATCCCTATTTCTTCTGATAAAACCCCTGACCTCTTGCTTTAGATGTACAGATAGTGTCTCGGGTAATTTCACTTCAGGCTCAGCCATAGGAAGTTCTGAAGGTTTTAGAGCCACCAAGACCTCCCTGTCCTTCCAAGGTTTTAACAGATTTACATGGTACAAAAATGTTCAGGCTTTCTTCTTCCAGGTTGTCTGACTTTATAATTGACATCACTCACTTTCTCGATTATTTTGTATGGTTCATGCCAAGTTACAAGGAACTTGTTCTCTACTGTAGGGACCAGTACCAAAACCCTGTCTCCGGGTTGGAATACCCTGATTCTAGCATTACGATTATAGCTGTTTTTCTGAGCCTGCTGTGTTTTCTGCATGTGTTCCCTGACAATTGGCATGATGGCAGCCAGTCTTTCCTGCATTTGAGCTATATGCTCAATTACACTCCTATAAGAAGTATTCTCCTGCTCCCAGGTCTCTTTCAGTATATCTAGCATTCCCTGGAGATATCTTCCATACATCAGTTCAAAAGGGGGAAAAACCTGTGGCACTTTCCTAATCGAAAATATTAGATATGGCAATTAAAAGTCCCAATTTTTCCCATCTGCATCAATCACCTTACGTAGCATACTTTTTAGGGTTTTATTGAACCTCTCTACTAGACCATCAGTCTGTGGGTGATATACTGAGGTCTTAAGATGTTTAACCTGCAGGAGTCTGCACAACTCTTTTGTGGTCCTAGACATGAAAGGGGTTCCCTGGTCTGTCAGGATTTACTTGGGGATACCCACCCTGCTAAACATCAGCATAAGCTCTTTTGCTATTAACTTTGCAGAGGAATTATGCAAAGGTATAGTCTCAGTGTAGAGAGTTGCATAGTCTAGGACGACTAGTATATATTGATGCCGCCTAGTGGATTTTATCAGTGATCCCACTAAGTCCATAGCGATCCTTTCAAAAGGCACATCAATTATAGGCAGTGGTACTAGTGGACTATGAAAAGCCTTGAAAGAAGCCCTGTGTTGGCACTCAATACATGTGGAGCAATAATTGGTTATTGCAGCAATGACTCCAGGCCAGTAAAACCTTCTAAGGACTCTCTCTCTGGTTTTGTCTCCCAGGTGCCCCCCTAGTATGTGGCTGTGAGCCAACTTTAGCAGTGTATTTCGGAATGTCTGAGGAACCAACAGCTGCTTAATGATATCTAATTCTTTTTTTTTTTTCACACAATAGATTAGGTAATTTAGTACTTCAAAATGAGGGAACAGCAGTGCTTCTCCTGGCTGAGTAGGAACCCGATTTACAGCTTTAATATCATTTCTAGGTGCCACTAAAGTAGGATCTTCCCACCGGGCACTTTTAAAGTTTCCAGGGCTGACTCCTTTATCTAATAAGTCATCCTCTTTGTCTGCAGTGCTAGTGGGCTCCTCACTGGCTTGAGCTAGGTTGTCCCCAACCAGTACTGGCTTAGGGTAGTAAGTTTTACCTTTCCTATTTGGTTTATCACAGTAGTCTAAATCCAAGTCAGTATTGGCAAAAGGAAACACAGTTTTGTCAGACTGACTAACGTCTAATGCGCTTTGATCTGTCTTTTCTGCAGATGCCCATCATTCTAAAAACTTGGGAAAATCTTTACCTACCACCACCTCATGGGCTAATCTAGGTACTACACCCACTTGGCACCTTCATGACCCATACTGGGTTCCAATATTCACTTCCGCAGTGGGGTATTATTTCTTATCACCATGAACACAGAAAGTTCCTATTTTCTGTACATGATCAGAGAGCTGCCTTAATGTAGGAGAAGGGGAGCGACATCACTGAGACCGTGACGGGTAAGAGGCAACCCGAAAGTTCGGGTGAATGCTCCTAAAGGACGGAGCTAGGAAGTGGAAGCACACAGAGCCTGGGGAGAACAGCAAACGGGTGAGCAAGGATGCCCTAGCAGGAGGGATAGAGAGAAAGAGCGCAATGAGCGTGAGGTAGGACACACCTCTATAGCTTGGACACACTTCCATGACCATGTATGCTCCTCAGACCTGTCTCCCATCAAGCACGTGTGGAAACGTATGCCTTGCCACCTCCACTAGAACCTTCTGCATCCTCCCAGCAGGATTTGTATGCCCAAGCCATGTGGTGTATAATCTAACATTCCACAAGAAGTGACTGAAAATCAAACTGATGATATGCCATGTATTCTATCTGCCTGTATCACCTCTAGAGCTGGGCTAACTCACTACTGAATAAGACATTTTGCTGTGCACAGTTTTGTCTCAAATCTGAATCACATGTCTCTCTTGTCAATCGTGCATATATGAGAATTCATGCAAATCCCATATCAATTTTGTGGTGTAATTTCCATGTTGAGCAGTTTACATATACACATAAAACTCATTAAATGGGATACTATATCAGCAGCTTAAAGTTTTGAACCAAATGGTACAATAATGAGAAATGTTATCATCTATGAATGAACTTATATTAGAATCTCTATGAACAGAAATGAAAGATAGTGAGATGGAAGTCTAAAAATAAAACTGTTAGACCATTAATTTTATAATAGGATTCGGCTGTTGGTTTATATAGAGCATGTATACTCTAAACAGATTTATTTCTTGATCACTCCATTCTACAGCAGTAAAATAAAATTAAACCCTATTATGACAAGAATATGTTACAGGATTTTTATATAGAGAAAAACAGGGGTATACCTGCTGCTGAGAGATGCTACTTTTAACCCTTTCAATGCCAGAGTGGCAATGCATTGCGTAACCCTCTGGCACTCAAAGGATTAAAGATGTTAAAGGGAAAACAGCATTTTTCTGACAATCTGTGATGTGCTGCTGGTTTTACTTTTTGTGTAGAGCTGTGATAGTAACTGTCCATAGACAACAATAGAAACAGTGTCACCTTGTAAGCAGACCACAAAAGAATGCAAATTTGCATTGTAATAATTTTAAATTGAGAAACTCCCAGAAGAGGGTTTGCTTCTTTGGCACTCTAAATTTTAACTCTTATGAGAAATTACACTCTCACATCACACACATACATCCCACCTACTGGTTTAGAGTGGTACATTCACTCAGATTTTGTGCAGATAAAATCAACTTAACCATTTGAGTGTCAGAGGGATGCACAACAATTTCTTTGCAATGCATTGCACGCCCCTCTGACACTCAAAGGGTTAATTTTGCATTCAATCTTTAACATGCATTGAATATACAGGTTATATTTAATGATCCATTTACTTGAAAAACATTACATTGTATCATCATGCTGTCATTGTAAGAAGAAAACTAGATAAATATATCTCATTGTTTCTGTCCCAGGTCAAGAAGAGCTAAACGTGTTAGTTGCTAAGAGCTATTGTTCTTACACCTTGAAGGACAAAGAAAAAAATGAACTGGTTGCTTGGTTAGAAGAGGTTGTATTTTATCAGTAAGCGGTTTTACCTTTTAATTCTAGAAAGTTTTAAAGGCAACTAACACATTGCAAAACAAGGGGATGACCAATAGCATTTTGACATTTTGTCAAAAAACAGTCTTTATTGGCTAGATTTAACATATTCTATAAATGCAGGGACTGTAAATCTCTAATAACGTAGGTGTCTGCAATAATCACAACAATCTGTTATGCATTGAGAATACTATGGTATATCATGAATTCTTAAAATCTGAAATCTTAAAATAATAATATGGATACCACTAGGGGATCCATTCAAATCCAACAGAGTAGAGCATGACCATCTAATCTAAAAACGCAAGTGAACCTAGACTACAAAATAGAGAGCAATCCTCCAGACATATGTTTCAATATTATAACAATCTAAAACAATGTAATATGTAACATAGTATTACCCCTCCTAGCTTTTCTTTCTTTCTTGTTCTCATAGCTTATTGTAGTTAAGACATGTGGTATGATTCTCCATAGTTTGTTAAAAGTATATACAGCTATAACAGTTCCTTTTGTACTGTTTAATTGTAAATGAGTATGATAAATCATAACATAATACAAATAAAGAAAAAGTAAAAAAGGAGTAAACATAAAAAGGAAAATAAAAATTAGATGGGTGATTCCTCAGTGATCTGTTCTTCAGTATAAACACAGTTACATAACATGACTGCTAATTGTCCATACTGTTGGAATGTGGATTTTCCTAAAGCGACATGATGAGAATCCTGAAAGCCCAGCCTGCTTTTATGTTTTGAAAGTTTCAGTAAGTCTGTCAAAAATATTATTCATGCTTTTCTTTATGCTATCCTGCTGCAATGCAACCTTTGTTTTTGAAGAGATTAAAAAAATAAAAAATGGGGGACACTGAATGTAGCAGATGTATATAGTGGTGGCATGAATAATGCATGTGTGTGTGTGTATATATATATATAATACAGGGCTTAAAATTTGAAGTCCTTTGCTACTAGCCAGACCTGAAAAGTTACTCTCCACTGCAAGCCATAACATACCCACCAGGACTGAATTTCTACTCGCTAGGGCTGAATTTTCACTCGCCATTGGCTAGTGGAGAGTGGAAAATTTGAGCCCTGATTATATATATATATATAGTGACAAAAGTGTCCTTTTTTTGTGTTAAGGGTTTATTTGTCTGGTCTCTTAACCCCTTAATGACCCTTGACGGTCATAGTACGTCATGGGTAGATCTGAGTTAACGACCCATGACGTACTATGACCGTCATGGAATTCCAGGCTCCCCCCATGGCTACATGCCGTTCTGGGAGTCCGGAACAGGAAACATAAAAAAAAAATGCTCTGTGGTCCTTAAGTGACCGCAACATGCTGCGTGGCTGATCATTAAGGGGTTAAAATAACCACAGTCTTCCAGCGTAAGCTGCCACACAGTACAAACTCCAGCTCTGGTTCGAAGTGCTGTTTTATTTTATTGAATATCTCAGCAAACAAAAATAAAGAACAAAATAAATCATTGCTCTTGCTTGAGCACTTACTAGACATGAAATAGCTGTCTACAATTGGGTGGCTTTCCTACTTACCAATATTTCAAACCTCTAACAAAACAAGCTTGGTGGAGAAACACTCAGTTCATCAACTTTCCTAGCTGGCTTTTGAAAAAGTGGCTTCTAACAAACACAGCAGGCTGATCCCTCCTTTTAACACAATGCCTGTTAATTGATCAGCCACAGGTGAGTTTATCACTAGTCCAAACCTGTGGAGCTCCTGGACAGAATACAGACTCTGGCCTGGATTTAAGCAGCAATTAGTGCTGTTTGGAGCATTGGCCCATCCTATTCTCCAGATGCTCCGCCCCAGGGACCCTTACCATGATTTGCAGAAAAAACAGGGTGCTGTTTACCGAAGCAGACCTGATGTATATTCCCTCAACTACTGCACCACACTTTCTGCCACATATCTTCCCCCCCAGCTCACACCGAAGGGGATGAGCGACCATGGACATCAGGGAGTGCACCCTGGAAAGCCCATCAGCATTTTGTTTTAGACCCACCCTGTGTTCAACAGTGAAATTAAATGCTTGCAAAATCAGAAACCATCTGGTTACCCTGGAGTTTCTTTCCTTGTTCTGACACATCCATGTCAGAGGTGCATGGTCTGTTATTAACCTGAATTTCTTCCACAGCAGGTAGTACTTGACAGATTCTAAATCCCACTTAATGGCAAGACACTCTTTTTCAACAACAAAGTCATTCTTCTCTTGCTGGCTTAACTTCCTGCTCAAGAAGAAAATAGAGTGCTCCTCACCCTGGTGTCCCTGTGAAAGGACAGCCACTAAGCCCACATCAGAAGCATCTGTCTGCACTTTAAACTTTCTGCAAAAGTCAGGGGTTACCAAGACTGGCTGGCTACTGATAGCCTCCTTCAGACGTGTAAAAGCTTCCTCTGATTTCGGACACCACTTAACCATAACTGAGGCCTTTGCTTTTGTGAGGTCTGTCAGAGGCGCAGCAATGGTAGCGAACTCTGGAAGTAACCTCCAGTAACCGGTCAAGCCTAAAAATGCTTTTACCTGTTTTTTTGTAAGTGGCTGTGGCCATGTTTGTATGGCTTCCACTTTGGCTGTCTGTGGTTTAACCAATCCTCCCCTATAGAATATCTTAAGTACTTTGCCTCTTCTAAGTCAATCGTACACTTGGAAGGATTGGCAGTTAAGCCTGCCAAGTGAATAGGATCAAGCACCGCTTGAACTTTTGGGAGGTGGGGCTCCCAGTCTGTACTGTGGATGACAACATCTCAAATTTTAAGATGCCATTTAGCTTATGGTAGTCATTACAGAACCTCCACGTGTCATCAGGTTTTGGCACTAACATGATAGGGCTGCTCCAGTCACTCTGGGATTCCTCAATGACTCCAAGTTTTAACATTTTTTCTATCTCTAAGTTTATTTCTTCCCTCCGGGCCTCAAGGATTCTATATCATTTGAGATTAACCTTTCTCCCATTTTCTGTTACTATGTCATGTTTGATCACATTAGTCTTTCCTGGGATTACAGAGAAAACATCCCTATTTCTTCTGATAAAACCCCTGACCTCTTGCTTTAGATGTACAGATAGTGTCTCGGGTAATTTCACTTCAGGCTCAGCCATAGGAAGTTCTGAAGGTTTTAGAGCCACCAAGGCCTCCCTGTCCTTCCAAGGTTTTAACAGATTTACATGGTACAAAAATGTTCAGGCTTTCTTCTTCCAGGTTGTCTGACTTTATAATTGACATCACTCACTTTCTCGATTATTTTGTATGGTTCATGCCAAGTTACAAGGAACTTGTTCTCTACTGTAGGGACCAGTACCAAAACCCTGTCTCCGGGTTGGAATACCCTGATTCTAGCATTACGATTATAGCTGTTTTTCTGAGCCTGCTGTGTTTTCTGCATGTGTTCCCTGACAATTGGCATGATGGCAGCCAGTCTTTCCTGCATTTGAGCTATATGCTCAATTACACTCCTATAAGAAGTATTCTCCTGCTCCCAGGTCTCTTCCACTATATCTAGCATTCCCTGGAGATATCTTCCATACATCAGTTCAAAAGGGGGAAAAACCTGTGGCACTTTCCTAATCGAAAATATTAGATATGGCAATTAAAAGTCCCAATTTTTACCATCTGCATCAATCACCTTACGTAGCATACTTTTTAGGGTTTTATTGAACCTCTCTACTAGATCATCAGTCTGTGGGTGATATACTGAGGTCTTAAGATGTTTAACCTGCAGGAGTCTGCACAACTCTTTTGTGGTCCTAGACATGAAAGGGGTTCCCTGGTCTGTCAGGATTTACTTGGGGATACCCACCCTGCTAAACATCAGCATAAGCTCTTTTGCTATTAACTTTGCAGAGGAATTATGCAAAGGTATAGTCTCAGTGTAGAGAGTTGCATAGTCTAGGACGACTAGTATATATTGATGCCGCCTAGTGGATTTTATCAGTGATCCCACTAAGTCCATAGCGATCCTTTCAAAAGGCACATCAATTATAGGCAGTGGTACTAGTGGACTATGAAAAGCCTTGAAAGAAGCCCTGTGTTGGCACTCAATACATGTGGAGCAATAATTGGTTATTGCAGCAATGACTCCAGGCCAGTAAAACCTTCTAAGGACTCTCTCTCTGGTTTTGTCTCCCAGGTGCCCCCCTAGTATGTGGCTGTGAGCCAACTTTAGCAGTGTATTTCGGAATGTCTGAGGAACCAACAGCTGCTTAATGATATCTAATTCTTTTTTTTTTTCCACACAATAGATTAGGTAATTTAGTACTTCAAAATGAGGGAACAGCAGTGCTTCTCCTGGCTGAGTAGGAACCCGATTTACAGCTTTAATATCATTTCTAGGTGCCACTAAAGTAGGATCTTCCCACCGGGCACTTTTAAAGTTTCCAGGGCTGACTCCTTTATCTAATAAGTCATCCTCTTTGTCTGCAGTGCTAGTGGGCTCCTCACTGGCTTGAGCTGGGTTGTCCCCAACCAGTACTGGCTTAGGGTAGTAAGTTTTACCTTTCCTATTTGGTTTATCACAGTGGTCTAAATCCAAGTCAGTACTGGCAAAAGGAAACACAGTTTTGTCAGACTGACTAACGTCTAATGCGCTTTGATCTGTCTTTTCTGCAGATGCCCATCATTCTAAAAACTTGGGAAAATCTTTACCTACCACCACCTCATGGGCTAATCTAGGTACTACACCCACTTGGCACCTTCATGACCCATACTGGGTTCCAATATTCACTTCCGCAGTGGGGTATTATTTCTTAACACCATGAACACAGAAAGTTCCTATTTTCTGTACATGATCAGGTTTTACACAAGGTATTATAGATTCTCCTACCAATGTGACGATACTTCCCAAATCAAGTAACGCTTTAGACATTCTTCCATTCACATTTGCATTGCACCAGTGAGGATTATTATCAGAGTCACTGCTAGCAGAACCAAAAACATTAAACAAAAATTAATGTGCGCCTTTTTTGTTCGCCCATGCTGCACTCCATAGGTTTGTACTTTAATGGACAGTCCTTGTCCATGTGTCCAATCTCATTTAATTTGAAACACTTGACAACATAGTCCGACCACCAATTAGTTCATATCCCAGGTTTATTATGCCTAGATGGCCCCCTGTTTCCTGGCGTATTGTCCCTGGTGTTTTGAGTATAGAGCGGCAGCTCCTCAGCGCCTCTTGAACCCAGAACAGTCTTATCAGTTCTTTCAGAATCATGGGGCTTAGGATGGCGTGGTTGCTATGAGAAGTAGGCTGTAGCAGGTCTCCTGCGGCCACATATATTTCCACCAGGGCAATCAGCTGGTCTGCTGTCTGGCGATCACTTTGGCTGACCCAATTGTGTAGTGTTGCTTGTAAACCAAGCAAAAAGTAGTCCATCACTAGGGTTTTGACAATATGGCTAGCTGAGTTGACTTCAGGTTGTAGCCATTTCTGTGCAAGATGTATGAGGTCAAACATTTGTGACCTGGCAGCTTTCTCTGAGGAAAATGACCATGAGTGGAATCTTTGGGCCCGTATGGCAGAGGTTACTCCTAGACATGCCAGAACTTCAGATTTCAGTGTGCTGTAGTCACCTGCATCTGCTGGCCCTAGGTCATAGTATGCCTTTTGTGGCTCTCCACTCAGGAACGGTACCAGTATGCTTGCCCACTCTGTAGCCGGCCATCTCTCCCTCTCTGCTATGCATTCAAATGCCACTAGGTATGCCTCAACACCATCCGATGCAGTCATCTTTTGAAGGTAGTGACTTGTCTGAATCACCTTTGGTCCTTGGTACTTTCCATCAGGGTCCGAGTTTAGCTTTACAGAAATAGCTTGGATCTCCTGCTGTAGTACTTGAGTGGCATGTTGCTGCTCCTCACAGGCTACTTTAAATCCCTCAGCTTGTGTCACCGCAATCTGGTTCACCAAGGATTCAGTGCTCTCCCTCTGTGTTTTGGCCAGGACACTCTGCCTGGGCCAGCACCAGTTGCTGCAAGGCTGCACTATTCTCTGCAGCTCTCCTGTTCACCTCCTGTTGCACAGAGGTGGACTGGATCAGAGCCTTGATAACATCCTCCATGTTGAGCTTTAAATGGCTTCTGCCCTCAGACCTATGTGGTTGCCCGCATTCTCCACCATATGTGACAAAAGTGTCCCTTTTTTGTGTTAAAGATTTATTTGTCTGGGCTCTTTAAATAACCACAGTCTTGTAGGGTAAACTGCCAGGGCTGGATTTACATCTCAGGAGACTGTAGGCACAGAAATTTGAAGCCTCCCTCCGTGGGCCATCTACACTGGACACCTCCACAATGCTCCTAATCTCCACGTTGCCCCCCCATCATCGCCACATAACCCCCCCCTTAGCTCCAGCTTGCCACTATTATCTCCATATCGCCCTCACATTGCCCCCATCAGCTCCACATTGCCCTCACAATGCCCCCCATCAGCTCCACATTGACCTCACAATGCCCTCCATCAGCTCCATATACCATATTGCCCTCACATTGCCCCCATCAGCTCCATACTGCCCCCATCAGCTCCATATACCATATTGCCTTCACATTTACCCCCATCAGCTCCACATTGCCCTCACAATGCCCCTCATCAGCTCTATATTGCCTCATCAGCTCCACATTGCCCTCACAATGCCCCCCATATTGCCCCTCCACATTGCCCTCACAATGCCCCCCATCAGCTCCATATTGCCCCCATCAGCTCCACATTGCCCTCACATTGCCCCCCATCAGCTCCACATTGCCTCCACCATCTCCATATTGCCCTCACATTGCCCCCCACCCCAATAGCTCCAACTTGCCCCCCATCAGCTCCACATTGCCCCCACCATCTCCATATTGCCCTCCATCAGTTCCAACTTGCCCCCCATTAGCTCCACATTGCCCCCACCATCTCTATGTTGCCCTCACATTGCCCACCTTCAGCTCCAACTTGCCCCCACCATCTCCATGTTGCCCTCACATTGCCCCCCCCCACTGTCTGTTTTCTATCTCCCCCTCACTGTCTGTTTATTATCTCCCTGGCAGGAGATCTGTCATCTGTGCCTCCTTTGGAACAGAGTGGTCTCCTATTCAGGAATGCAGAGCGCTGGGAGATGATGTTATCTCCCAGCGCTCTGCATACCTAAAGAGGCAACGAGGGAGCTCAGCACCTACAGTACTGTGCTAAAGGAGGCACAGACTGTCCTGCCGGGGAGGTAGGAAATAGACAACCGCGGGGGGACAATGTGAGGGCGAGCGAGGTGACTATTTTTTTTAAACAAAAAAAAGAATATTAAAAAAAAAAATCCCAATGGCAGGCACCCCACGGTGGCGTGCGCCTCTAGGCAGGTGCCTACTTTGTCTAATGGCAAATCCTGCCCTCTAAGCTGCAACACAGGACAAACTGTTTTATTTTCTTGAATATCTCAGCAAACAAAAATAAAGAACAAAATAAATCATTGCTCTTGCTTGAGTACTTACTAGACATGAAATAGCTGTCTACAATTGGGTGGTTTTCCCACTTACCAATATTTCAAAACTTCAACAAAACAAGCTTGGTGGAGAAACACTCAGTTCATCGGCTTTCCTAGCTGACTTCTAACAAACACAGCAGGCTGATCCCTGCTTTTAACGCACTGGCTGCTAAATGATCGGCCATAGGTGAGTTTATCACTAGTCCAAACCTGTGGAGCTCCTGGACAGAATACAGGCCTGGATTTAATCAGCAATTAGTGCTGTTTGGAGCATTGGCCCACCCTATTCTCCAGATGCTCTGCCCCAGAGACCCTTACCATGGTTTGCAGATTACCAACAATAATGTTTGCAAAACCAACATCTTTCCCTCAGACATTTTAACTATAGAAATTAATAGTAGACAAATTATATGCATTATCATTATTTAATCATCCATTATTGCTATATTATTCATAAACATTAATCAGTGGTCTTAGTAGTAGTCGTTGTCATGTGCACGGAGGTGGACATGACTGCTGCTTGCTGTACACGTTGACTCTAAAGTTCAATCCACATCACCTGTCTCTTTCTGCAAACATGCAAAGAATGCACCATCATCAGTGAAAAGGAACAATCATTACAAAATACCAGGTGTTCCGTACTAACTGAGGTCTGGCCCCAAACTCCAGTTGCCCTATAATATTACTTCCTAGCTATGACTTTGAGCTGGCAAGCAGCAGTCATGTCTAGGGGTGGGTGAAAGGTTCCGTCTTGTTCCCCCGAAAAAATCCACTAAAACCACATTGTTATCCACTTTTCGTGGGAAAATCCGCTTTACATACAGCCATTAAAATCTTTGCCGTTTTCACCCATTGGCAGAAGTCTTCGCCATTTTTTCAATGGCTAGAAAGCTTTTGCCCCTTTATTAAAGTGTTTTTTGCCTTTTTATTATACAAAATGTGCTGTTTTTCAGGAAGTTAAACACAATAGAAGCAGCTACAGACCAAGAAAGAAGTGCTGTGCTGTTCTGCTGTTTGTTATTAGCAAAATTGAGACAGGAGAGGCTCATGGTAACTGCTATCACTATGTGCAAGTTTACAAACAGTAAAAGAGGAGCTGGAATGACCCTTACGTGTCCACTGAGTCTGAGGAGGAGGAGGAAATGACCACTACTGACCAAATGCCGGCCATTCCCCCTAAATCACTCTTAGGCATCTTGGGGAAATTAATCTCAAGGGATGAAGAAGAGGGTAGTATTGAGAGCAGGACAGGTCAGCTGCCTGTGCCTGCTGCCAGACATGCTGTGTCTGCTGGCAGTGCTGAACCTGCTGACCTGTATGTTTTGTAATTATCAGGAGGAGGTAAGGAAAAGATGATGCCAAGTGTGACAGCAGGGAACCCTAAGTCACACTTGCCATCCCCAAACAGTCCCTCCAGTGCTAGTACTACTACTAAGAAGGTCCAGCAACTTGTTAGTATTAGGAGTGACGGAGGGGGTGATCATCATATTACTAGTGACTTTGAGGAGGAAGACTCAGGGGCTGAATTGTTGGCTAGCAGCATTAATACAACCACCACCAGAAGCACAGATCAGCTGCCTGTTCCTGCAGCTTATGCTGCCAGTCTGCCTTCTTCAGGTCAACAAGGAATGGCAAGTGTGACATTTGTGGACCCTCTGTCACATTCTTTGTTAACTCCTCTAACCAGCAGTGATATGTCTATAACAGAGTAGTAGCAGCAGCAGCACAGAGGGACTGTTGGTGGGGGTGGTGATGATTAGAAGAAGCTGGGGTCGAACAGACATTGATGACCTTGTTAGCCCAAATTGAGAAGGAATGTGAGACAGGCATGAGGATGAGTATCACCACCCCCACCAGCAGTAAGCTTTTGGAAGTTGCGGAGTTTGCCACTGCTCTAATTTCTGCTCCTGCTGAGTTGCAAGGACAGCAGGATGTGGAGGAACAGGCTAGTGTGCCACAGACCACAGTGGACACAGTGGAAATGGGGTCAACAAGTGATGTAGAACTAGGACAGGTTCAACTTGCCAGCAGCAGCAGCAAGGCTTCTGGTCCTAGTTGCAGTACTTGTTCTGAGGCAGTAGCAGCTATACCAGGGGAAAGTGGAGAAGAAGAAAGAAGCCATTCTTCTCCACCTTTTCCCTCCCCACTGAAGTCATGGGTATGGGACTATTTTTCTCTTGGGGCAGGCACAGTGCAGTCATCACCAACAACACTGTGCACAATTTGTGACAAGTCACTGTGAAGGTGAAAGGATGGAATACACCTTGGTATAACCACCCGGATAACGCACATGAAACACAGACACCATGACATTTATGTGAAACATGTTAAGGCCAAACACCCACCACAGAAATCGAGCACTGCTGTTGTTGTACCCCATGACTCTCCAGAAAGGCAACAAGAGGTGAGGCAGAGATCAAAAGAAGAGGAAGAATAGAGCAACCCAGCCAGAGGCTGAAAGTTCCATGACGAGCGAAACAACTAGCTCTCCGTCATCTTCTTGCTCTAGGGTAACTACATCTTCTGCCAATCCACCTCGTTCATTGTTACCTCCCCCCACCAAGTGATAGCCACTCTGTAGATGTCAGGATGTGGCAGTTTGTGTCCACCCATTGCACACTGTGTATGCACTGACCACACATGACAGTGTGGTGGAGGAGAATCGCAAACAGGGCATCAAGTGGTATCTGAGGAGATTCCATCCCGCAGAATATGCTAATTTGGTGGCAGGAAGGGTTCATCATTACTATTAAACTGTAAGCAAGTTGTCATGTGTCCTTAGCAGGGTGTGAACAAGGGGCTTAATGAAAGCAGCAGTACTTGGTTTCTGGTGGGAGGATTTCACATTGGGGACCGTAAGTGTCATGGTGTTTGGCTAGAGTTGTGCAAGGTGTTTCATATGAGTATAGATGTACACATTGTTCTACTTCCCAGTCTGTTCCTTATTTACACAGTGCACATTGCAGTTGATCATGTGAAAGACACAGTTCCTGCTCTCAAGGAAACATTTCTGTTCTCAACACACCCATGATTTTGGAGGAGGGTCAGGTGGAGATGTATTATTGGCCAACTTCTTCTGTTCTCCACATATACCTGAATTGGTGGGGGCTAGTTAGGGTGCTGCTACTGCCTTAGGGGATAGTAGCGGAAAGTGGAACCTTCATCCATGATCCATGTTACTGTTATTGTTGATCCCATTCTCTTTGAGCTGCCTAATCATCCTACTGCTTAAACAACTCAGCAGCTGCAGCAAGAACAGCAGTCACAAATTCTGCAATTATATCTGGGCATTTGACAATGGCCAGTGGAGGTGAAACCAAAAGAAGGACATACAGGGTGGATAGGAGTGTCTTAAGGAGACAGTAACTGCTTGTTGAACAAAGGAAAATTAACAAACCAACTGCACCATAAGACAAATACAAGCTTCACAAATTCTTGTTGATTTCAGTGGTGCTGTTAGCCACTTGAATGCTAGAGAATTCCCCAACATATTGCTTCCAAATTCACTGAAGGGCTAAATAAAGGTATATTTTTATTTGTCACCTATGGTCCAATTGGTTTGTCCCCAAATTTTTACACATGTAGGATTTTTACATTGTGGGGCAGAATGTTAGATTTCTATATTGTGGGGCAGCATGGACAACCTCACCATTGTGTATTAGCCCCACATACACTGCCTGACACCTCCCCAGCCTTGTTGCCTTGCCCAGGCAGTGCCCATTTGTTTTTATGGCTACCAGTAGGCAAGGGAACAGGGATGGGGGGTCAAACAGTGTACATGGGGTTATGTGGCTGGGGGGCAGCTGGTAGCCACAAAACCCTATGGATGCTGTCTGACCCCCAGTCTTGTTGCCTTGGAAGTGCTCAACATGTATGGAATAAATATGTTACAGTGTAGTGCTTGGTGTACTTTTTAACCCTTTGAGCACCAAAGGGGTGCACAATCACATCCCTATGGCACTCAAAGGATTATGCGAGTGATGCTGTTCTTGGAGCTGAAAGGATTCTCTCCACTCCCCTTCTGACCAAGTGGGGCAGCAGAGATACTGCTGTCAGACTTCCGGATTGTCTTACTGCTGGTGAAGTGTGAGGGAGAATATCTCTTCCACATCAACAGCAGTTCACAACCGTCCCTGCTTCTGACTGATTGAGGGCTGTTACTGCATAGGACAGCCTCAGGTAGGAGAAGTTAAGACTGCGAACTCCGACAGCAGAGGTTGCTATCGGAGTTTAGTGAATGTGGTGAAGTACCACATTAACATTCAAACATACCACCATGAATATGATAATGGCTCATTATCCTACATTTCCTTATGAGAATGGGTTATTATGCTTCATATGGAAATAGGCCATTGTCGTTGTGTTGAGTGGAAATTCGTAAACTTGGTCATGGCATGTCGGATGGATGTCGCACTAGGCGAATTTTTGTCAGACTGATGGGGATGTGATGTTGAAGACACTTCAGTGCATATTGTCAATGTGCCTTTGACACTGCTCCGACAGGACATTGACATTTTGAGTCCTCTTTGACTTTTAGTGAAATTTCCCCTTGGTGTTCCACACTAACTGAACTAAACTGATGAGGGAAGATACAGGTGATGTCAACCAAATCATCATAAAAACATCAATACTAAGAATTACAAGCTAAGCATTGATTTTTTTTAAATTAAGTTTCTAGATGGAGGTACTCTTTAGTATAAGTAGTGTTATTATGTGGTTTTACTATCACTTTTAACCGTCTGGAGACCAGAGGGTTGTGCAGTGCATTACGTTGCAATGTGTTCAGAACCCTTAAAGGGTTACAGACTATCTTTTATAGATGGTTAACTATATTATTGATTGGTCATAATTATTTACATATCTGGTTTCTCCTATGTATGCAGATAATAGGGTATGTATCTCTTAATTGTTTTACTGACTTACAAATGACAAATATTACTGTAAATGTATTGGTCATTTTTATAGTGAGTATAAAAGAAGACACATATAAAACAGTACACTCTTTAGGGACACCACACTGGCCTTTGTTGTTTCAAAACAAACCTTACATTTTAGATTCTTGATGGCTTCATCCTTTGCTGAAATAGTCTTTAGTAGGTCAGTCTGAAAGGAAAATGTTATAAGTTAAAAGCATAATACACTATAAATCTTATAACTATAATAACATCTTTTATCCAAAAATGATATTTCTCTTCAAAACGATGTGAAGTTTCATTAGCATTCTTGATTCACAACTGGGTTAACCCCTTGGATACTAAAGTGGTCTCCAACGCATTGCTTCACAATACATTAGAGACCTCTGTAACACTGAAAAGGTTAATCCCTTGAGTGCCAGAAGGATACCCCCTCTGGCACTGAAAAGGTTAAAACAACATGAAATAAACAAACTAAAGCAAACAAATAAATAAATAAAAAAAATGTAGTATGTATTGGGAGATGCCGCATTCAAAAATCATTACAGTGACTTTTAGGCACTTGCAGTTCTACTTTTTTGTGGCTATTTCATTTTATGGTGGCACTGTTGCTACTGGCTTCTATGGAGAGCAGTGGTCTCTGACCTAACAGCAATTTCAACAACACCCACAAAAAATAGTGTTTAAAGTGGAACTACCACATTAGCTAAAGTCGCCCTGCAATACTTAGGCAGGTGGCGACTAGCTTAATAATAGTTATTTTACCTCTCAAAAGTACCCCCTTGTAAAGTAATTATTAATCTTCTGAGACTGACGCCAGGTTAGTACAGTCTGCGCGCCTGCACAGTCAGTCCCTTCCAGTGCCATTCAGGCCAGTGAAATGCTTCTGAAGGGAGACCAGGACTGACAGCGCAGGCACGCAGACAAGATGTGTGCGCTGATGCCTGGCTTCCGGTCTCGGAAGCTTAAGGATTAGTTTATAAGGGGGTCATTTTGAGAGGTAAAATAAATATTATTAAGCCTAGTCGCCACCTGCCTATGTATTGCAGGGCGACTTTAGCTAAAGTGGTAGTTCCGCTTTAACCATTTTTTAAAAGACATTTTAGACATTTAGCCTTATTATCTGCAGTGTTTATGCAAATGTACAGCATGTCATGCAGAGCTAATAACTCCAATGTGAAGTTGTATAGGCTGGTTTAATAATAATAATGGGAGCAATTCTGGAACAAAACAGCTCTACCACAGAATACAAATAAAACATTTCCAAACGCCCATTGATTCAAATGGGGCTTTTAAACCCCTGACTGCTAAAGAAGTCTTCAACATTGAAAAATAATGAAGTGGAGACTGCTCAGCATTCAAGAGGTTAAAATCTATTAAATTAGTGGTCATTGTTATTTATATTCTAGGGAACTGCTGATTTCTCCAGAGTTGCTTCATTTTTAATTATTACCTCTTTGAGTGCCAAAGGTGTATTCATAGCATTGAAAATGAATGCACTGGCCACCTTTTTGGAACCTAAAGGGTTAAAAGTGCCAATAAGCATTTTATGGGTCTGTTTAACAAAAGTAGAGTTTAAAATGCAGAGCAAAAACAATAGCAATTATAACTGATTTGGTTATATTTAATGATAGAATAAGTTTAGCTCCTACCAAAAACTAGCATTTTTTATAAAAAAGTTTCATTGCTTATAGAAAAACTTGCATTGCTAATAAACTTCCCATTGCTTCTAAAAACAATAGCAATGATAATAAAAATGTGCATTGTTTCTAAGGAAAGTTAGCAATGCTAATAAAAAAAATCACATTTGTCAAAAAACAAATAGCAGTGGAAACAAAAATGTCAGTTTCTCCTAATAAAAATACTTGTGTCTAAGAAAAGCTAATACAATGTTTCAAGTATCTAAAGCATCATGCATGCCCGTGCACTTTTTTTTAGTTCATCAACAAAAATGGAGCTGATGCTAAATGCATTGATAAATTAAGTTCACGTGTTTGTCCTTCAGGAGCAGTTTTATTAAATATACCCTTTATTTATATGTTTTATTTATACTTATTTGTACTTTTAAATGAATCTATATCAAACTGAAGAATTATTAAGATGTCAGTTAAACTTTCATAAAATATTTATTTCATTATCTCTTTCATTTGAAAACTATCAGATACAGAATTAGTACATTTTGGGCATATACTTTACTATGTGAGGATTGAAGTCGAGCAGAATGATCTGTCTTCATTTGCTATATGTTGTCTAGGTCAGGGTTATACAAGTTCAGTCCTCAAGGGCCAGCAACAGGTCAGGATATAAGGATTGCCCTGAATAAGCACATGTGAGTTAATAAGTGGGTATTTCATTGTGACTGACTCACTTGTGCTTAATCAGGGAAATCCTTATATCCTGGCCTGTTGGTGACTCTTGAGGACTGAACTTGGACACCTGTGGTCTAGGCATATCTTTCCCCTACAATTATGTCAAGGCAACCATATCACCTGAAGGAACAGATATGTGGTCCTTAAAGGGATAGTAATACTTCATTTTAACTTTATTTTATTTTGTAGGCATTAAAAAAACATGAAGAATGATATAAGTCTTATCTCTGAAACCTTTATGGTTTAAGAGATATTCACAAACAAAGTATCCCCCCCTTGTTCAGCCAGATCAGAAGGGAGATGCCCAGGTAGACTGCAGAGAGGGACAATCTTCAATTAAGATAATGGAAAAAGCTGAAAAACTTCTCAAGGGGGGAAGGGCTTTCATTGTTTTCATACAAAGAAAATTGTCCCCTTCTGTTATCTGTACTGTCATACAACCAGACTCACATCTGAGAAGAGATTGCTTACACTAGGTAAAAGGGGCGGGGAGGGGAACTTTGCTTGTGAATATCTCATAAACCATAAAGGTTTGAGAGATAAGACTTATATCATTCTTCATGTTTTTTTCAATGCCTACAAAATAAAATAAAGTTAAAACGAAGTATTACTATCCCTTTAAGTCCACCAAAGAGCCAAACATGGTTAAAAATTCTAAATGAAAAATGGATTAACCATTTCAGTGTCTTTGAGAGCTAGAGTACATTAACCCCTTTGGATGCTGGATAGGTCTCCAATGCATTGCTTTACAATGTGTAGGAGATCTCTCTAGCACAGATGTAACCAACTGTTACCGACATGTTTTTGAGATATCTCTGCTTTAGCACAGGTGAATCAATCAGTGGCTTAGTCACTGTGTTCCACCTGCGCTCCACCTGCGCTGACTCCAGGTTATCCTAAAAACATATACTGTTGAGGACCAAGGTTGGCTACCCCTGCATCTAGAAATGATGGGTTGTTAAGGTAGAAAACTTCAAGTGCAAAGAGAGGTATGCTCTGGGGTAAAAACAAGATATATGCTTTTTGGGTTAAAATATGCTGTTCTATTGTAGATGGAAATTATCTCCACTTCTCACTGTACCAGAAAGCAGACTGAGGGCCACAGGAGATGCTTCTTATGGCTGCACCTGGCCCCAGGAACTCCTGTTGCCCACCCCTGATATAAACCATAGATGCTTGTAGTCTGCATATTTATTCTATGACTCATACTATTCCTTATACATTACTTCTAATGCCTCAGTTTTGTAGGCTATTAAACAGAAGAGGAAAAAATAACAGAAAAAAATAGTAAGCATTGCAGATACACTGAACAGTTAGTTCTTACTCTCACCTTTTCATTCAAAAATTTGGTACTTAGTTGCTCTGCATTGAAGCTGAACGTCTCTTCCATTTTTTTTATTTCATTGTTCTGTTTTTCCATAAGTTCCTGTAATTTAGATGCTCTGCTTCTTATAACAGACCTCTCAGCCATAACATGATGAGACTGGCGTTGCAGCATTGCAAGCTCTTGCTAAGAAACAGAAATGTTGTTTTTGGATCATACAAATTGCAAATACCATACATACAAGATACAAGGCTCTCCTTAGACCAATGTAGTTGTTATTTCTGAGGCAAAATTGTATTTCTTATTACAGTTTACTTTCATGAGCAACGAATGAACATTACTTTCAATTCCCATTTCTAGATCATTAACAAAACAATTAAAAAGTCTTGAACCCAGGACCGAACGCTTTTGCATTGCACTAATAACTTTACACCAGCATGAAAGGTTACATTTACAAGTCTCTGCAATCTTTCATTTAACCAGTTTTCTATTCATGCACAGATATAATCTCCCAAGCCAAAGCTTTTTAATTTATGAAGGCACAGCATCAACTTTTTTTGCAAAATCCAAGTGTACTACTTCAACAGCAATACCCTTGTCCAAATTATTACTTACCCCTTTTTTAAAGTTTTACAAGATCTATTCCTCCTAAAACACTGCTGACTCCCACTAGTAATGTTGTAGGTTGTCACATAGCCCTGAATACTATTGGTTAGTAATCCTTCTAATATTTTACCCTCTATTGAAGTCAAGTTCATAGGTCTATAATTTCCCAGTTTAGATATTGCCCCCCTTTTTAATAAATTGTATTGGTATTAGTTCCTTTAGTACCCTTGGGTGTATGTCATCAAACACTGGTGCTTTATTCACTATTGCTTTTTCCAGTCTCTCTTGGACATTGTCCTCAGTAAGTCATGCACATAATGCAGGAAATTCTGAGATTCTTCATTCCTGCCCATAGCCTTCCATTATTGCTTCTTTTGTATATACAGAAGAAAGGAATTTGTTCAAGATGTCAACCATTACCTTATCCTCACTAATAAATTAAACTGACCAATATCAACCTTAAAATTTTTGTCATTTATGTAGAAATGTTAAGGTTTTATGTGGGTAAAGCATTGTACACTGTTAGCCACAGAAAAAGCAGGAGACTAGTAGAGTAGAAATGTTATCTTTATTGGCTGACTGAGTAGCTCTAGTAGGATGCAAGCTTTCAAGACAACCAGGTCTCTTCTTCTGGCACTTGGAGGGTTAATCCTAAGAGTGTCAGAGAGGTATGCAAAGCACTTTACCAAGTTAAATTTTTAGTTTTCATAGTTATATGATATTTATATGTATTGGAAAGGACTTGCCTTGGGTTAACTTGGAGTAGGTATAATACATACTGTACACAGGGTTTATAATTTTGGGTAATCTGTATGGATTTGGAGAATCCTTTCATTCCTTGTTGCTTCCCATACCTTATTCACTTGGCATCATAAACCCTTAATGTCCAACAACATGCTAATGACATCCTAAAAAGGGATATTTGGAATATAAATGCACTAACTGAGCACAAAACATCATAGGGAAACCTATAAAAATGTGTTTTTTAAAATGTGTATATTATAATTAAACTACATGATGTGCTATACCCATAAACATAGCATCAAAAGAAAGCCCTACTTATACTTTAAAAAAACAGTACATAATTTGTGTGCCTGTACTAAAGGAATTAGAGGGGAATATGGTTGAACAAAAGGTCATAATTTATCTGGTCCTCTATGGTAAAAAATCTTGGTCCTCCCTGGTCCTTAAGAGGTTAATTTATTTTATATTATATATGTAGAAGTATGGGATTTTCCCGACTGAAATGGACCAAGGAGACAGACACCAGTGGTATACCTGAGAGCACCACTATAGGGACCCTGCACATATACTTTCCTATTGTTTGTTACAATAAACGAGGTTGGTAGTTTGTGCCCTCAAAGAAGTTACCAGGACTGGTCTCCTTCCTGAGTATCATAGGTTGCCTCTTTGTAATTTCAGAATAGATGACAAGCATGCATCTCAATCTTAAAGGGGGACTAACACCTCATATTTGAGGTCTTCTTCTCTCCCAGTGGTGGACTGCTGCTTCCAGATTCACTAACCAGTTTAACCTGCCAGGCTTCTGCTGGCTCATACACTCTGCCTGCTTCAGAGACATTTCAATTATAAGAAACACTGAGCCACGACGGATATCCTCACATTTTCCCTGCCCCCCATTATTGTTTACCACCATTGTGTTTGGTCAAAAGAACAGCAATGACAAATGCTGAGGTGGGAACCAGTATTGCAGTGCATAGGAAGCATCAATTGTGGCTAGACCTCAGTCAGTAAGGAACTTCAAGTGAGCCTTATAATTTAAGATTCATTTATGAAGCTGGCACAGTGCATGAACTAGCAGTAGATTGATATCTAACAGGGGCAGAGCTGCAGAGTAAATGAGTCTGGCTGGCAGCAGTCATGTTCACATCCATGGACTTGGCAGTAAGAAGTGATATAGGAAGTGATAAAAGGTGTCAGGAAATATGAAGGTAAGGGGTATTTTATAGAAGTATTAGTTGCTGTTTAAGCTTGAGACGGATGTGGGCCATCCAATCATGACCCAAGTATTGGCATCAGGATTACTACAAGGAGTGGTTCATTATATTGAGTAATTTATTTGACAGAATTACTTGTGTACATCAAGGGAAATCTAAAGACTCTCAAAAAGTACAGGTATTCTCAGGACTTATATAACCAATAACATTGTCTTTTGAGCAGATAATGAAATGACCTCTCACCATGGCAATGAACAACATTATACAGCATAAGCCCTTAAAGGGATAGTAATGTTTCAAAGTAAAAGCAGCTCCAATTAATCTTCATAGTATTTGGGCCAAGGAGAGTGTTATTTCAGTACTGTCAGAGTTGTAGCTCAAGAGTAATTGAATGGTAAAGTATCCTACTCCCGTCCCTTTTACTGATGTAACACTGCTCACCTCAGAATAGAAAGGTGGTGTCCAGATGGTTTGCAGAGTGGGACAATTTTCAATTAGCATAAGGGAAAATCCTGAAAAACTTGTTAAGGGGAGCAGGGTTTTCATTGTTCTTACAGTAAGAAGATTGTCCCTTGCTGTGAGCTGCCTGGTCCCAAGACCAGATTCCACATCTGAGGGGAGGTGGCTTACACTAGCTAAAAGGGGTGGGAGGGGGATACTTTATCATTCAATTACTCTTGAAATACAACTCTGACAGTACTGAAATAACACACTCCATGGCCCAAATACTGTGAAGATTAATTAGAGCTGTTTTATTTTGAAACATTACTGTCTCTTTAAGTCCTTTTCCTATTTTCAAGCAATACTTTTCCTGTAAGACAGGACTTATGGCCACAGGCTTAGGGTGGGTGTCAAGTCAACAGCAACTGTCATCAAAACATGGGAGCAAACACACCTGCATACAGTCACATAAACAAAAGAGGTCAGACAAGTAGACAACAAAGCATTAGTAGGAGAAAAGACAAAATGGAGTCAGTAACACAAATGTCCGGGCGCCCCTCCAGTCCTATCAATGTTCAAAAGAATATATTGCACTTCATGTTACATCTAGTAGAAGAGGACTCAGTAAGTTTGCAGATTATGCTCTAAAATATGACTTTTGCTTGACTGAGTCAAGAGGAAGAGAAGAAAAAAGAGAAATAGAAGGGAAGGAGATTAAGTTGTCCAATGACCGGGGCTCATGTGTACTGCATAGTTCCTGTTAGATGGCAATGATAAAGGCACCACTATGTTATATATAGAAAACAAAGCAGAATATAATTTTGTAAAGCTTTCATATGCATTTCAGTTATACATTTTTCTATTTTTCCACTTTTTTTATTTTATTTTATTTTAATTTTTAAGCCTTGGTACAAATGATGGCTATCAGTATATAAAAGAAGAAAGCTGATGGAGCCATATTTTCATCACTTAAGGAAAATAGAATTACATATCAGGAACAAACAGTAAGAAACGTCTTACAGTACCACTGAGCAAAGTACAGGTGTTGTATATCAGAGCTGAGAAAAAATGTTGTAAAAAGATTGTTTCATCAATGCTCAGACATATAAAGCATGTCAGTCAAATGACCACATACTGTAATTCCTGGAAAATTATGTGGTTTAAATACAAACAGGATGGAAATTTCCACTCAGTTTATACTCCAAGCTAATAAATTAAACAATCTAGCTTGATGAACTATGGAAGAGAGGTGCAGTTCTAGGACAAATTGCACCATAGTGAATAATAAACAATGAGTCACAAATTCCCACTGATTCCCACTGACCCCTAGTGAGGGTTGCAATGCATTGAGGCTGAATAATCAGTAAGGAACGGGATGCCCTTAGAAGATAAAGAGGAAGTGTTCATGAGAACAGCTATACTAGAAGTTGGATACACCACACAGATATTTTATTTAATATTTGCCATGAAATTAAGTGCCAGTATAGCTATAGAATTCTTTAATATCCCAAGCAGCATTGCTTTTGTAAAGAAATCAAAATAAAGAAAACACCTATAAAGCTTAATCATCAAACTGGGGCCCTGCATAACCCCTAAATCATGTTTCAATACTCGCAAAATCAGAGGCTAGATTAAATGCAGCAGCCCACTAAGACTAACCACCTATTAAAAATGTCTGCATTATGTATGGGGTGAGAGTTCACTGCCACTCTTCCCCTTACCAAAAGGATATCATTGTTTACAACTTATTACATCACTGTTGTTGTTTTTTTTCTTTAACTTTATCCACAAGCTTTCCCAAGGGTTTGGTGGTTATCTTCTGTTCCTTTATTCTTAAAACAGAGGTTGGTGAATGTTAGTCCGACTCTTATGATAGTGTAAGGATGCTTCTGTAATATGGATTGTTCCCTAACTGCAGAAAGGGATACTGCTTCTCCCTTTATCTCACTTGTCCTCACAGCAGGGCTCAAAATTAGAAATTCAGCCCTGGTGGGTATGTTATGGCTTGCAGTGGCGAGTAACTTTTCAGGTGTGGCTAGTAGCAAAGGACTTAAAATTATAAGCCCTGCTCACAGTATAGTAGGAATTATATCCACCTCACATGCACAATGAGGAAGGTGCATCCATTATTATCATTTACTTAATGGCTAAAATACTGTAATTACAAAAAAAAGAGAATTCACTGATGTGAGAATGAGATTCACTCAGATCCATTTATGAGCCAAATACAGGCTCTGCTGCCCACAGTTTATTGTCCTCAAGGGCTTATTTATTGACCTCTACATATTAAAATATCAGCCACTTGTATTGGGTCACTTAATCACACCTCTATTTATGTATCCATTTTGCCATTTTCTTTCTTTTCTATTTCTTATTTTGGAATTTTAAATTGAGCACTGGAGGATGCTAGTTAAGGCAGGAGTGAAGATTATGGGATTTGTATAGTCTTTTTTTCTTCATGTTATATTTATTTGATGTTTTAAATCAGTGGTTCTTAATCTTTTTCCTCAAGAACATATATTTCTCAAGAGCAATATGGAGGATAGAAATACATAACAGATAGTTATTCTTATGTCTCATGTTCAGAGTTACAAAAACTAGATATTCTTCATGAACAAGTTCAATAAATACACTTTTGAATCTCAAAATTCACATTTTTGTAAAAGGCTTTAAATAAATCACTATAAGTAGATGTCCATGTCACACCAAAGTGCCACAGCATCCTGCTTGAGAACCACTGTGTTAAAATATAATGGAACACATAGAGCTACCTTTCCACATGGGAAAGGGGGAATGAATGGTAAAAAAATATGTCTTCAGCTTATTGTAAATGTAATACTGGAAGTAATATGGAAACCATACTGGGTGTAAGGATATATTAGAAGCCATCTACCCAAGAAAATCCCCCCATCCCATGGGCTGTGGGTGGGTATTTGAACTGGAGATTAATGTGTCTATTGTCGGAATGCTTCATTTTGTATCTCTTTGTTGCATTGCCATTGTTTTCACTGTATATAAAATGTTGGAAACATAACAATTGTGTTCGCCATTACTCAGAAGATGAGAAATTTCTAGACCATCCAATGTTAAAGTTTGACAGCAGCATCATTTCTTATTAGTCTTCAATGTTTTTTTACTAGTAAGCTACAGGACATTTCCAGACACACACAAACACAGTTACGCACATACAAGAGTCTTTGAGACAGTTGTTACTCTACCTTTCATTACGGGGGTTGCTTACTAGAGGAGGACAGTTATGGGTAGGGCATGGGGCGATCTGTGGAATACTTACTTAATAATGATTACAGGAATATAGTCTTAACATAATTGTTAAGGGATATTCGGGAGGTAAGTGGAAGTATATTAAATTTAATTCTGAAAGCTGTTGGTAGTCAGTGTAGAGACAGTTACAGTTGCATAGCTGAAGCAGAGTAGCTAGAGAGGATATAGGTAGCAGATAAATTGGAAGGGAGAGTTTTTGGAAGTGAGGCAAAATTAGTATCAGGATGCAGTAATAAATGTGTGATATATGAGGAACTCAACTGGAATCTTAGTTGCGTCTTGTTTTGGAAAAGGTCATATTAGTTTAAATGTTTGTAGGTTAAAGTAGCAAGACTGAATGGATGCAGAAATAAGGGAAAAAACAGAAGTAATAGCAACCCATCGGTGAATTCCATATTGTTGGCATCTTGTGGAGCAGAAATAGGTCCAGAAGGCAAAACCATCCCCTTATAGTAGGAGGAAGACGACAGGTGTATTGGGTTGGCCTAGTCCAAGGCACCTCTTATATATAGAATATACTAGCACATTCTGGACAATAGGGAACTCGTTGTAAACTTCCTACAAACACATGACTCACACAACAAACAGATACAAATGGTGGAGAGGTTGCTGCTTACAAGAGGGAGAAGGGAAATGTAGAAGGGGACCAAGTGAAACACTAGTAAATACAAATGTGTTTCAGTTTGGTAGGCAGAAGGAAAAGATTTGAGTCAATCTCAGAGCTGGTCCCTTAGATTGGCTGAAAAGGGACAGGGCAAAGTAGTTGGTGTAGTGGCAGTTATACAGTAACATAATGCCTTAGGTATAAAGCTAATGGAGAGAAGTTCTGGGGAAAACCAGCTGCATAGGGGACAAAGAAATCCAATTAATTTAAAATGCTATTGAGGTCTCCAATGCAATGCAAATGAATGCTTAGCATTCAAAGGCTTAACCCCTATTTGTAGAATAGTTATTTGTCCCTATGGTGTGCTTGGTTTGCTCCAGTACTGTTCTACATTGCTTTACATAAGGCCCATAGGACGGAATGTAAGAAATGTCCACAAATGCTATTTATAGTGTACTTTTGATGGCAAAATGATTATCACCAAAATGTTACTGGATTGCACATGTTTTTTCTGAATTAGCAAATGTTTGTGCTTTTTTTTAGCATTTTTTGTGTTTCAAAAAGTGGCTAAAAATGTCCACCATTTTGTGAGAGGATTAGCAATTGTTCCTAATTCAGCAAAGCAATTAGCACACATTTTCATATGTATGGCTAATGTTGCCATTAATTTATGAGCCTGTCCTAAGTTAAACCCATGCCACATCACCCCTGTTGATTCAGAGGAAGGCAAAAAAAAAACTACTGATGCCATTTCAAATTAAGTACAAAGTATAGACAGAGCTCATAATTGAAACTGGGCTGCACAAGTGATTCCACAGAGCATACAACTGAAATGGAGCTACCAAATTATGCCATAGAGCTTAAAAGGATAGTAATACTTTGTTTTATCTTTATTTTGTAGGCATTAAAAAAACATGAAGAACGATATAAGTCATCTCTCAAACCTTTACGGTTTGAGAGATATTCACAGGCAAAGTTTCCCCTCCCACCACTTTTACCTAGTGTAAGCCATCTCTTCTCAGATGTGGAATGCAGTCCATAAACCAGACAGATAACAGAAGGGGACAATCTTCTTCCTATGAGAACAATGAAAGCCCTGCCCCCTTGACAAGTTTTTCAGGTTTTTCCCTTATCTTAATTGAAGATTGTCCCTCTCTGCAATCTACCTGAGCACCTCCCTTCTGCTCTGGGTGAGCAGTGTTACATCAGTAAAAGGGGCGGGAGGGGGATAATTTGTCATTGAATTACTCTTGAACTACAGCTCTGACAGAATTGAAATAACACTCTCCAAAGTCCAAATACTATGATGATTAATTGGAGCTGCTTTTATTATGAAACATTACTATCCCTTTAAAATTGAAATGGGGCTACACAAGTGATTCAACAGCTCTTCCAATTGAAATGGGAGTACACTAGTGATTCCACAGAGCTTGCAACTGAAATGGAGATACAAAAATATGCCACAGAGAATACAGTTGAAATAGGGCTACAAAAGTGATTCCACAGAGC
This sequence comes from Rhinophrynus dorsalis, assembly GCA_037306005.1. NCBI lineage: Eukaryota > Metazoa > Chordata > Amphibia > Anura > Rhinophrynidae > Rhinophrynus > Rhinophrynus dorsalis. The sequence goes on from CM074721.1 coordinate 369,308,768, forward strand.
TTACAATTGAAATGGGTCTATAATAGTGATACCACAGACCATACTGTTAAATTGGTGCTACACTAATGATAACAAACACAGAGCCTACAACTGAAATGGTGCTACATAAGTGCCCACCTACACTTGATTTCCCCCAAGCCTGGTTCCACAGGTAGTCAAAGATCCTCACATACATGGTCTGCCCCCCAGCCTGATTCCAATGGACCAGAGGAACTAGGCAGAGAGACAAATAATGTATGTGGGGGCTGTTACTAACTGTGAAACCAGACTGGGGATAGGCAAACAGTGTATGTGGGACTGTCATGAAGTGGAAAACAGACAGCACAGGTGCACTCAAATTCTCTGCTCCCTGCCATGAATGAATCTTTAGTGCCCAGGCCCCTCACATTTCACTTTTAAATGACTCGTGTAACTCTGAATACATTGCTGGCAAAATTCTTCCCTTCTCAAAACAAATCATAATTGTTGGCATCTGCAGGCCTCCAAATATACCAGCTCGGTACCTTTCAGACATAACCCTCCACCACAATGAGACTGCCACTCAAAACAAGAAAAGTGAGCTGTTGGTTCTTGGAGACTTTAATATTAATTGACTGGATTCCAGGAATGAAAGTTTCTGTTCAATGTTTAAGACATTGAATTTATCACAGCTAATCTCCTCCCCTACTTGCATAAATATTAAAACATCCAACCATACTCTGCTAGACTGGATCCTTTCATCCTGCAGAAGTAGAATCCATGATTCAGGTGTACTAGGAAATGTGTGTATCGATCACTTCATAGTCTACCCTGTTCGCAAAATAAAACCAATGAAATGTCCCAAAGTTATACTTACTAGGTGATTTAGAAAATGTAATCTTTAGTCTTTCCTAAATGATTTAAGAAATTGCCTGTGGTATAAAATATACCTTATACCTGATCTAGACTCAGCAATTTACATTTTTAACTCAGAATTCTTACAGGTCTGTAATACCCATATCACACTAAGAAGATAAGGGTAAAGGGAGCCCATCTACCCTGGGTCTTGACTGACCTGCTTGGGTTATAGAGTTTCAGAGATGTCTTATGGACAAAATATAAACAAACTGTCTCAGATTATGATCACACTGCATACAGGCAATTGTGGAATACTTGCACAAAACAAACAAAACTAGCAAAAGCTCAATATTTTACTGACAACTTGTACAGTAACATATCAAAACCGGCCAACTTTTGGAAGGTTATTAAAAACATCTACAACCCCCATAACCATTCTCACCAATAAACTATAAAAATAGGCAAAGAAACAATACAGTCAGAGGCATAACTAGAACCCAACGGGCCCTGGTGCAAGAAGTGCCGTGGGCCCCCCACTCCCCGACCACATTGCCCCCCAGGCCCTCCACAATACCCCCCCAATCTCCACAATGCCCCCATCTCCTACCTCCCAATTCCTGGTGGTCCAGTGGAGTGGCAGGAGAGACGGGTTGGCGCGTTGAGCTCCCGTGCAGTCCTCTTCTGCAATGCAGAGTGCGGGGAGATGATGTAATCTCCCAGCGCTCTGCATTACTAGAGCGCTGGAGGGAGATTGCACGCGCCTGGAATAGTTATGCCACTGAATACAGTGTCCCATAGTAATTGCTAATGAATTCAACAGCTACTTTATTGGATGTGCCACCACCTTCATTTCACAAACAAAAGTAATTCTGAACTAGAAACATGCATGGAACAGTCTCTGTCACCTACAACCTGGTCCAACAATACTAATGTATTCAATTTCCTGCCAGTAAATGATAAGAAATGATAGTGAAATGTATGACCATCTCCTCAACCCAAAAATGAAATTGCAATCTGGCCCTGACCAACTACCAGCAATGTTATTAAAGCTCAGTGCCTTGGTCACTGCCCATCCTATTGCATCCCTAATTACTGCCTCCCTATCATCCATATATATGCTCAAAGCCTGGAGTTGTGCCTATCCACAAAAGTGAGGATAAAATTATAGTGTCATATTACAGACCAATATCCCTACTCCTCACATTATCTAAAATCCTAGTGAAATGGGTCTATGTACAATATAAGTATTACCGACACCAGTTTTTCTACCCCACTTCAATCAGGCTTTTGTCCAAATCACTCAACAGTCACTGGCCTCCTAAAAGTATGCAATGATATCCAGACTGGCATGGAAAATGGTGAATTCATTGGAGCTATTTTCCTAGATTTTGCAAAGGCCTTTGGTACAATATTCTCATAAGCAAACTCCAAAGTTCACTAAACTGGTTCCAATCCTATTTATCAGACAGAACACAATATGTATCTGTTGCTGACAATATTACCCTTCTGCTCAAAGTATCAAGTGAAGCTCTCCAAGTCTCCATTCTTGACCCGCTTCTGTTTATAAATGATCTACGCACAGGTTGCAAAGCATCTTCTGTGCACATTTATGCAAAATCTATGCTAAAACTTCAAACGTATCTCAACTAGAAGCCGTATGTGTGTGTGTATCTATAACGTTTATCTATTTGTGTAAATAAGTAACTCTTTACTGTAAACTCTCCAGGACATACTTGAAAATGAGGTAAATCTCAATGTATTCCTCCTTGTAAAACATTTTCTAAATACATACACTTGCCCTAGGCACTTTCCTAGGTTCTCTAATGGATGATCTGGCTCTGGAGTATCTCCCTGGACCAACATCCTATCTCCATTCAAACCAACTATCTAGAGAAAGGGTGCTCATTCGAATATGTCCTTAACCACTTAACAACCCTGGACATGGCAGGATAGTAAATCTCAATGTATTCCTTCTTGTAAAACATTTTCTAAATACATACACTTGCCCTAGGCACTTTCCTAGGTTCTCTAATGGATGATATGGCTCTGGACCAACATCCTATCTGCATTCAAACCAACTATCTAGAGAAAGGGTGCTCATTCGAATATGTCCTTAACCCCTTAACAACCCTGGACATGGCAGGATGTGCCAGAATCGTCATGTCAGTTCCGGTACTTAAGCACTGGTGACAGTCCTGGCACATCATGCAATTCCAGGTTCTGCCTCGGGGACCATGGAATCCATGAAAAAAAAAATGATCCATGGTCCTTAACTGCTGGCTGCATGTGTTGCGTCAGCTGTTCGTTAAGGGGTTAAGCTCCACAACAGTGCATGTTCTCAGGAGCTCCTCAATTAAACACAAGTTAATCTAATTTAAGTAGATCCCTCAGAATGAGAGAACCACTGATTAATTCACCTGTGTTCTTGTGAGCTGATACTGAAAACCAGCACCATTGGTGGGGACTGAGGATAGCTTTATACTCCCCTGATCTAGAGGGGGACATAAATGAAGTTCAAGGCAGACAAGGGTTGAAATGAGTTAATGCAAACAGTACATGGAACGTAATGCAATTTAGAGTGCTTAGGATTCAGAATCAGGATTAGATGAGGATTATGGAAATGATTCCAAATTAGAGGAAATACCACAATAGGAGAAGCAGCAAGAGCTAGAGCGGCTGATGTACAAAGAAAATGCGAACAATTCCAGAGCGCTCCAATGGCACCACAGGTAGTAAATAAACATTTCCAAAATGCCCATTGATTAAATTGGGACTTTTTCCCCCTTAAATGTTATAGAGGTGTCCAGTGTATTGATGCAATATGTTACATTCCCATTTAAATCAAGGGGGATTTCTGTTTATCCTCCATTGTGCACTTGGTTTGCCCTAGAAATTAGCAATTTCTGCTTAGTTTATCAGCACCACAGAGTAGTAACTGAGACTATGGAATTTTGTTAGAGAGTAATAGCATCAAAAGCAGTAAATGGATCAAACAATAGACCTTACTGTTCATTTTGTATTGGGGAATATCTTACCTGCAGTTGAATTCTTTGAGATGTTTCACTCAGGTAACTTAATCCCAATATTACCACACTGGTTACCAGTAGGATTAGAAGTAAATGCACAGACTTTAACGGTGAATCAGCTCCAATAAGACCCATATTATATGTTATTCCTGTGGATAGAGACAAGAGTCATATAGATGGACACTTATAAAGTAACTTAAATCATAAAAAGACAGGCATTCACCTTCTCTGTAAATCTCTCTCTCTCTCTCTCTCTATATATATATATATATATATATATATATGTATATATATATGGGGATAGTTACTTCAACATTATTACTAGCAGTTATTGATTAATATTGACTCATTATGCAGAATTGTCCTTACACATTCTAGTTCTCATACGCAGTCCGTACTGTGAAATGCGCAGGTCACCCTGGGTTCTGGGGGGAGGTTGACAGCTTCGGACTTCATGCTACACTTGAGACCTTTGACTGATCATTAGTAACATTTATGTGGTAGTTTGAGATCTTTATACCTAGTTCCACAGTCATTAACTGTTGGATCACGATTATGATATGTTTAACATGATGCTGGTTTCATGGGGAGACAATTATCTCTCATCGTTAAGTTCATGTGATATTTTGATTTATTCACATATAGAATATACCCCATGGGTATGATGTAATTTTGGCACCATTGGGTGCACTGTGTTTGCTATAAATATGTGGATAGCCGGTGGTTTATTCTATAAGCATCTTGATAAAAGCCCACAGCGTGGCCAAAATGTTGATGGAATAAAAAAGAACAATTTAGCACTTCAACAAGTGCAGCGAATCACAACTGGGCCATGATTTTGCCTTGGGTGGGAACTCCTGGCAAATTCACTGTGAGGAGATTCACAGGGATGAGGATTTTCACGCTTCCCACTCCTGTGAAAATCTGTGCAGAGAGAGTCACATGGGGGTTCAATTTTCACAGGAGGGGTCAGGGGGAACAAGACTCTCTGCTTGCACCTGTGAAAATCGCTGAAGCAAGGCTCACTGCCATCAGTGTCTAGCCCTGCTGTGGGTCCCCAATGTGCATGGATGTAGGGAGCTCCCAATCAAATGGATAATACTGCGTAGCACTCGCTAATATGTATTGTGTGTATATATATATATATATATATATATATATATATATATGTATATAAATCTCCTTAACCTGTAACATGCAAACACTAAAAAGAACTTAATCATGTGGATGATAGAGATGTCTCTACTGCAATGTTAGAAGGCTATCTAGCATCCGAGGGGAAAAATTTGCTACCAAGGGGCATGTAAACTGTCCAGATTACATTACTATAAAATATATCGGTTTGCAACCTTTGATGTTTGTAAACATTAGATCCACTGATGGTGTCCAGGTAAGTGGACGGGACAAAAAGGGGCAGGACACAAGGGGTGTAACCAAGGGGGTGGGAAAATGAGGTTTTGCCTAGGGTGGCAAATATCCTTGCACCAGCCCTACTGTAGATGAGGTCTAACTAGAGATCTGTAGAGTGGCATGACCACATCCCTTTTTCTGCTAGTAATGCTCCTAGCTACACCACCCAGCACCCTGCTTGTATTCATCACTGCTTTATTACATTACCTGCCTACCTTTAAGTCATTAGAAATAATTACTCCCAAATCCCTGTCCTCTAGGATGTGCATCTCTCTCAGATGTGCATCTCTCTCTTGGTGGATGAATCTTCCTCTTGGCACCTTATCCTTACCCCACAATAGTCAGATTTGTTATTCTTAATTTCCTCTCTGCTGTTTCTGGGCACAATGGGGATATGGAGAAGGCTAAGAACCCCAAGGATTTAGGGTTTTTTTCTGTAACCCTTTGTTCATCCTATCAGGCTAGTCTCCCCAGGGATCATGCATTTGCATTATGTTCCTCTTATTCTGTGGCCCCTACATGGCTTGAAGGTTTATCCCACCTCAGTTGATAAGAGGGCATCTGCATTTATTTCACAATACATAGACTCTCTTGTGATGGATCAGTGGATTTTAAGAGGGATTTCAGGAAGTTATTGAATAGATTTCAAATCCTCTCCTCATCATTTCTTCATGTCCAGGTTTTGGGACCCGATGCATGCCATTTTGGACCTAGAGGAAGTTTCCTCCCCAGTGGATATAAAGGTCCTTATTCCAGTGTCTCCACTGGAGAGTTTCATGGAATTTTATTCCAACTTTTTCATAGTTTCCAGAAAAGATGATGGCTGTCATCCTTTCCTGGGTCTGAAGCATCCCATTTGGGCAGGCATCTGCTTCTAGGTTTTTATAAAGGTAAGGTTTGCATTGTTTGCCCACATTCATTTACTTAGGATCTCCGTACCCCCTTATGGCTTAATCTCAGGACTTACTTGTCCATAATGGAGCAGCATGACTGGGGAATCAATTTTAAGAAACCCTTTCTGGTTCTGTCCCAGGTTGTACTCTTTCTTGGCATGAGATTAACCCTCTTTACAGAAGGATATTTCTGCCTAAAGACAAGGTTCAGATGTTGTCACTATAGTTGTCTCAGCCCTTAGCTCACCTGTAAGTGATAGTGCTGGAATACGTGAGAGTTTAGGGGGTATCTAGTCTCTGCACAGGAGGTAGTCCCATTTGCCCAATTTCACATTCAGAAACTGCAGCTGGATTTTTTCAGGAATTTTCTCAGAAAAATCCACTTTAAAAAAAGTGATTAAAATCTTTGCCATTTTCACCCATTAACATAAATTTTTCGCTATTTTTTTCAATGGCTACGAACTTTTTGCCACTTTATATACATGTTTTTTTCCCTTTTCGCTATAAAAACATGACGTTTTCTAGGAAGTGAAACACAATACAAACAGATACAATGAGAGAGAGAGAGGTGCAAGGCTGTTGAGGCAGGAGAGGCTCATACTGACTGCTATCACTGAGCAATACTAATAAAAGGAGGACCTAGAAGGACCATTACGTGTCCAGTGAGTCTTAGGAGGAAGAAGTGACCATTACAACATGAAAGGGTCTGGATGCCCAATGATGGGCGGTACCCCTACATCACCCCTTGGACTTTGAGGAAATTTGGGTCTTGGGTAGGGGAAGAAGAGGGAAGTAGTGTGAGCAAGACAGCTCAGCTGCCTGTTCCTGCTGCCAGTGCTGCGCCTGCTGCCAGTGCTGTGTCTGATGCCAGTGCTTCGCCTGCCAAGGTATCTTGTGATTCTTAGGAGGGGGGAGATGATGGCAAATGTGACAGCAAGGGACCCTAAGTCACACTTGCCATCCCCAAGCAGTCCCACCACTACTACTACTAAGAGGGTCCAGCAGCTTGTACAAAGGGCTAGGTGTTAGGGAGGAGGTGATCATACTACTAGTGGGGAGGAAGACTCAGGGACTGAAATTGATGTGGTTGGTGTTCATAGTAATAGTGATGTTGAAGCAGGTGGCAGGACTAGCGTTACCACAGTAGATCCTCCTGCTGAGCTGGTAGGGGAAGTAATGCAGTCAAGGGAGCCCACAACATTCCCCTGACTCTGGGAGTCCCCTTTACCCCACAGCATTGTCCACATGGAACATGATACTGAAGAGGGAAGAACTGATGTCTAGCAGCAATAATGCCACCACCACCATGCGCATAGATCAGTTGCCTGTGCCTGCTGCAAATGGTGGTAGTCTGCCTTTTTCATGTAATCAAATGATGGCAAGTGTCAGGTAGGGGACCTTTTGTCACATTTCTCATCACCTTCGCTAACCAGTGAGGTGTCTGTAATAGAGCAGCAGCAGCAGCAGGAAGGGACTGGTGGTGGCGAAGATGACGATGGAGAAGATGGGGTGGAAGAGACATTAATGGCCAAACTGAAAAGGAATGAGAGAATCAAATAGGGATCACCACCACTTTGAGCTTTGGCATTTGCGAAGTACTTCCTCTTCTTTGATTTCTAACTCACCTCTTGCTGCCTTTGGGGAGAGTAAGGGGGTACAGCAACAACGGTGCCCGATTCCTTTGCTGGGTGTTTGGCTTTAACATGCTTCATATAAAGATCATATTGTCTGTGTTTCATGTTTGTTATTAGGGCGATTGTGCCAAGGTTTTCCACTTTTCACAGACTTTTCACAAATTGTGCACAGTGCAGTTGCTGATGACAGCACTGTGCCTGCTCCAAGAGAAATATAGTCCCATACCAATGACTTTAGGGGGGAGGGGAAAGGTGGAGAAGAATGGCCTCTTTCTTCTTCTCCTCCACATTCCCCTTCACTGGCTGGGGCAGATGATGATGTGGCTGCTGTTGTTGCTACTGCCTAAGAATCAGCACTATAACTAGGACCAGGAGTATTTCTGCTGGCAAGTGGAACCTGTCCTATCCCCGCATTATTGGACCCCATTCCCACTGTGTCCACGGTAGTCTGTGGCATTTTAAAATGCTCCTCATAATCCTGCTGCCCTTACAACTCAGCAGCAGCAGGAATTGCATTAGAAGCAAACTCCTCAAATTCATCAGTGTCACTGCTGGTGGTGTTGGTGATGCCCATCCCCATATCTGTCTCTCATTCCTTCTATGTTTGGGCTAAAAAAGCAATTAATGTCTGTTCCACCCCACCCCAGCTTCTCCGCCATCATCATTCCCACAACCAATCCCTCCTTACTGCTCTATAATAGATATTTTGCTAGTTGGAGGTGATGAGAAATGTGTCAGAGGGTCCTCTAATGTCACACTTGCCATTTCTTGTTGACCTGAAGAAGACAGACTGACAACACTAGCAACAGGCACAGGCAGCTGATCTGTGCTCCTGGTGGTGGTATTATTGCTGCTAGGCAACAATTCTGCCATCATCAGGATCATGTTCCACCTGGAAAATGACATGGGAGGTGTGGGCTCCCTTGACTGCTCATTTGGACAATCTGCATTGCTTCCCCTACCACTCCCCTAACGCTAGTCCCACCAGCTGCTTCACCATCACTGTTACTACTACTAACACCAACAATATCAATTTCAGTCCTTGAGTCTTCCTCCTCACTACTAATATGATGATCACCCTGTCCCTCACACCTAACACTCTGTACAAACTGCTACACCTTATTGGTAGTAGTACTAGTGGGGGGACTGCTTGGGGATGGCAAGTATAACTTAGGGTCCCCTGCTGTCACACTTGGCATCATCTTCTCCTTCCCCCCTCCTGAGAATTACAAGACACACTGGCAGCAGGTTCAGCACTGGCAGCAGGCATAGCACTGGTGGCAGCAGGGGCAGCACTGGTGGTAGCAGGGGCAGCACTGGCAGCAGGCGCAGCACTGACAGCAGGCACAGGCAGCTGACCTGTCCCGCTCACACTACTACCCTCTTCTTCCTCCCATGAGATTAATTTCACCAAGATCCCTAGGGGTGATTTAGGGGCACTGGCCAGCATTGCGACTGGGGAATCAGGGCATACAGACACTTCAGTGCTGGTAATGGTCACTTCTTCCACCTCCTCAGACTCACTGGACACATAAGGTTCCTTCCAGCACCTCCTTTTATTGTTAGTAGACCTGCTCATACTGTTAGCAGTCACTATGAGCCTCTCCTGCCTCAAATTTGCTATAAATATCACAGCACAACAGCCTAGCACCTCTCTCTCTCGCTCTGTAGCTTCTTGTATTGTATTTCACTTCCTGGAAATTGGTATGTTTATATATCTAAAAGGCGAAAAACACATTAATAAAGGGGCAAAAACTTTGCAACCATTGAAAAAATAGCAACAAATTTTTGCCAATGGGCCAAAATGGCAAAGATTTTAATCACTTTATATAAATCAGATTTTTCTGTGAAAAAGCGGACAACCATGTGGTTTTCATGGATTTTTTCATGGGAACGCTACTGGACCTTTTGCCCACCTCTAGTTGAAAAACATAATATAATATATTGGGTTTTATTATACATTCTGGAGCAATTCTGGGGCAAAACAAATTCACCATTCTAGACAAATAAAAATCCTTACATATCCATTGATATAACCTTTTAAAGGGATAGTAATGCTTCAAAATAAAAGCAGCTGCAATTAATCTTCATAGTATTTGGGCAATACTGTCAGAGTTGTAGTTTAAGAGTAATTGAATGATAAAGTATTCCCTATCCTTTTAAGGTCTTAAATGGTTAAATTGGTATTTTTTTTCCCTGTGCATGTATAAAAGGTTTCCAGTATATTGCTTTGCAAATTTTGGAGATTACTCTAGCATTTAAGAGGTTAAAAGCCCGGTTTAAATCAATTTATTTTTGTATTTGACTCTTGACTCCTATGGTGAAGTTGGCTTGCTGCATAATTCCTTTTTTCTTACTTAGAAAAGTGGAGAACTATTTATCAAAAAATTATCAAGTACTAATGCATCAAAATTCTACTACTGATACCAATTTACTTTAAACCCTTTGCGTGCCAGAGAGGTATCCAATGCTTTAGCACCTTCTGGATAGGTGATCCATGTTAGGGGGGATATTAGGAGGGGTAATGATGCCCCATTCGTGGTCTGAAATGAAGGTATATTAGTAAAAGCACATATATGTGCTTTTATTAAAAAAGCTGGCAATTGTCACCCCATGGATCGCCTATCCTACTGGATAAGTGATCCATGCTAGGGGGATGTCAGCGGGGGTCCTGATGCCCCCCTTGAGGTCTGAACTATATAATTTAAATAATTGTAACAATAATTTTAATAAGAAAGCCCATATAACATATGTTACACATATGTTATATGGGCTTTAGTAAAAATGCAGGCAATTGTCACCCACATTGTTCACCTATCCTACTGGATAGGTGATGAATGCTAGGGGGGTGTCAGAAGGGGTCCTGATGTCCCCCTTGAAGTCTGAACTTTTTTTTTAAATAAAATGCAACACATAACATTTATTACACATATACAGGCAAGGTATGCAGCCGCCTATTAACCCTTTGAGTACCAGAGGGGTAGCAAACTCATTGCAAAGCATTGCTACCTCTCTGGAATTCAAAGGGTTACTCATGCAATACATATACAACAGGGCATGTTGAATAAAAATAGAGAATAAATAATTTTGAATTTGAGCATATAAGCTGAAGGGGGGAACTCTATGATGGATTTATATAATGTGGGGAACACATCTAATGCCTAACTTGAGCTATCTGTCATCAAATGTTCTCCTATTTCCTTAGACTTTTGCTCGTTTTTTAGGTGGTAGTTAAATAGAAGCAGACAGCACCTTTTTTGTTATTATGTACTGTTTATACATGTTTATACATGTTTTGTTTTACCATGGTTCTACAATAGAATACAGGTAAAACACGTTTGCAAAATACAAGTTGTTTATTTTTACTGTAACACCGGCATGGGTAATAGTATCAAGCTCCTGGTCAAGACAAAGTCTGTACTGTACTGTGCAAGACAGTACAGGAAGTAAGGAGTGCAATAGAAAATAGTTTCCTCCACTATCTGAAAAACACCACATGAAATATCATGTAAATTATCATTAGCTATGATAACTTATGCTATGTCTGTATGTGTGTGTGCTTCAATAGACTCTTTCATATATGAGCAACTTGTATTTTACAATTCATTTAACCCCTTTAATTCTAGAGAATTGAAATGGTTAAATTAATCATTACTCTCTAAAGATGTCAGTTCCTTTTGTTTTTATAATGGCCTGTGCATGTGTTCTAGCTATTTTTATTCATATTGGATTACAGGTCCTATGTTCACTAAGCAGTATTATAAATTATTATTTACCTTTTTTTGGCTTTTAAAGATACAATCCTAATATACAGAGAATATAAAATATCCCAGTAATATAGTAACAAAGTTGATGAGGCTAAAAAAAAGCCGTGCATGTGCTCCACATTTGTACATCGCGATTGTGGATATATCTTATACTTCTTTTGCTTATGTCATATCGATCTACATATACTTTATTGTTCAGCAAATAGACATCCCCTTTAATAAACATAAAAAGTGCAAGCGTTTACTTTGTAAAGAACGCATTGCACATCAATATCATTTCCTTCCTCTAATCGAGTCTGGAGATGGATTTGCTGTTTTGAGGTCTCGATGGACTTATCAGTATAGTGTGCCGGTCTATCATTCTATGAGAAATTTGTCTTTAATTTAATAAGCGGTGATCCATTTGATTTAAGAGCTGAATCTTGATTGGTGCCAGAATAATATAAAACCTCAACCGTTATTCGACCATTTTCCCCTGATGAAGCCTGAATAGGTGATACGCATTGGGAGGTCGGACTTGAGAGGGTCTTTGCAGGATAGTTGTTTCTTTTTCCACTGATGGCTACTAGTACTCACTTTGATATGTATTTAAGAGTTTTTTGTTTCTACTTTAGCACAAATATTGTTATATGTTTAGAACAAAATGGTGCTTTAAGTGGATAATACTGTTTTATATTTGGCATTTATTGCACTTTTGATCACTGTATAGTCTCTTTATATACATCAGTGTCATCTGTCTCTAATTTTTGTCCACGATAACATTTTTATTTTGTTTTTATATTTGTTTATCTGAGATGAGTGCCACATTTACTTGACTTCCTTTTAAGGGTTCTGTTTTCCCTTAGTTTGTAATATATGATGTGCTTAGTCTTGGAGTCTTAAGAGATTATCTCGATATATATTTTTTCCAGTGCCTGACCATTCTTTGAGTATGCTAAAAAATGTGTCCATCATGTTCAGCCCATGCCATATCACCCCTCTTGATCCAGTCCTATTGTATCTGCAAGACTTTCATAATAAAGGTGCATAACAGACCATACATTTTTGAATAATAAAGTCAAATTAGTTTTTGTACAAGTGCTGTATAATTACATTGATGTCATCATTTTATCAATGTAATTAAAATTATAGGCACCTGATAGTCATGCTACATAAATTTAGAACAGCACAGTAATTAGGGAGGAGTGACATTATTAAGCACTCATGTATAATACATTTATGGATACGCCTTAGACTTGTGCTTTTGTTTTGTCAATGAATGTGACTTGGGAAGGTGCATTCTTGAGATTCTAGTTGCCAAGCATCCTCATAAAAGACCTTCATGTGGTGGAGCATAAAGGAAAGCCTTAGTCCCTTAAAGGTATAGTAATGTTTTACAAGAAAAACAGCTCCAATTAAACTTCATAGTGTTTGGGCCATGGAGAGTGTTATTTCAATACTATCCAAGCTGTAGTTCAAGAGAAATTGACTGATCACCTCAGAGCAGCAAGACTGTCTGGATGGATCGAAGCAAGGGACAATCTTCAGTGAGCATAAGGGAAAAACCTGTCAAGGGGGCTAGGGTTTTCCTTCTGCTAACAGTAAGAAGATTGTCCCTTACCTGTCCGGTCAAGAGTTCAGATTCCACATGTGAGGTGAACAGTGTTACATCAGTAAAAGGGGCAGGAGGGAGATGTTTTATCATTCAATTCCTCTTGAACTACAACTCTGAAAGTATTGAAATAACACTCTCCATGGCCCAAATACTATGACGATTAATCGGAGCTGCCTTTTTGTGAAACATTACTATCCATTTAATTACCTGAGAGGTTCCAAAAGCACTGTGAAGCAATGGGTTAGAGACATATTTAAAATTTAAGGGATTACAAAGCAATACACTTAGTTTTATGGAAAGAAAGTTAAAATGCATTTCCAGGTCACTAAAACAAAGGTGCCCCCACTGCTGAGAAAGGTTTAAAGGGATAGTAATGTTTCATAATAAAAGCAGCTCTAATTAATCATCATAGTATTTGGACTATGGAGAGTGTTATTTCAATTCTGTCAGAGTTGTAGTTCCAGAGTAATTCAATGACAAAGTGTCCCCCTCCCGCCCCTTTTACTGATGTCACACTCTTCAGCCTGAGAAGAAGGGAGATGCCCAGGTAGACTGCAGAGAGGGACAATCTTCAATTAAGATAAGGGAAAAACCTGAAAAGCTTGTCAAGGGGGGCAGGGATTTCATTGTTTTCATAGGAATAAGAGTGTCCCCTTCTGTTATCTGTCCAGTCTATAGACTGCATTCCACATCTGAGAAGAGATGGCTTACACTAGGTAAAAGGGGCGGGAGGGGGAAACTTTGCTTGTGAATATCTCATAAACCATAAAGGTTTGAGAGATAAGACTTATATCATTCTTCATGTTTTTTTAATGCCTACAAAATAAAATAAAGTTAAAACGAAGTATTACTATCCCTTTAACCATAATTTGCTATTGTGATCACCAGGTGTGCTGTCCCTATCACTTACTAAGGAAAAGTATACTCTCTACTCCACTTTTGGACACTAGTTGGCACTTTTGCTAACCCTTTAATATAACAAGTCTGAGACATAATTTTTGAATGAAAAATCTTCCAGCAGTAGGAGTACCCTTTTTTTACTTAAAGAATATATTTTTCATTAAAAAATGTACTCATCCTTTAACCCCTTAATGAAGGTTTACTTTTAAAACACGCTCTTCAAATGACCCAGTTTCCATGTTGCCTGGATAAAAATATCGAGATGAGAATCTCGCACTGCATGACATCACGAGATTCTCATGTCGTGTATTGAAAGATCACCTGAGTTAGCCTTTAATTTTTTCTGTATGTGTATACATAATCTCTGCATACAGAATAATAATTATTTGGAAATTAATTAATGAATTAATTAATTTGGAAATTTTTGTCTGTTAGATTTATATAACGATAATGTGAACATTTGGGTGAATGTCCCAATCTATAACGGTTCATTTAAGCTTTGTGTTGCTTTAGGAATCTCTCGTTGCAACTTTAAGGAATACCCAGGCATTGAAATGATCTTTGACATTGCATCTCCCCTCCGTATATGCTAATGTTGATCGACAGCCGGAAATGGGAGGGAAGCTACAATGTTGCACCAATCATGTTGGTTGCTTCTTTTTAAATGTTGATGTTTGAATCACTAGTTTAGTCTATGAGTAAGAACTACACACGCTTGAAACACGTCAGACTTGTGTACAGCTGACTCCCATGTCATGTTGCCATGTTTCTGTGTCTTTTTACAAGTATTTGAATAAAGGAACATATTCTTAGCAGTTTGCAAATTTATCTGTGGCTGTTAGTTTGTAACCACTCTACCCGGGTGTGCTCCCGGTCCACATTATGGACTGTTTGTTTGGAATCACGTTGAAGGATTCAAGCGGAAGACCACCCTGATGCGATGGCGGGTGAGTCTCTTTTACATATATGAACGAGTGATTCATGTGTTTTGCATCTATTGCGTGTGGTATTAGTTTTTTTTAGTTAAAAAACGGTAATGTTAAAAATAACACGCAGTAAATGATTTTCCAGATCATATCTACACAAGCAGCTAAAGTTCAATTCCCTTTGATTTCCCATGGTTTGTACATGGGCAAAGGTGTATAGGAATCTTAAAATTGGCAGTTCCTTAGAAAGTCAAATTTAAACTGGTGCATCCCATATACTTCGCTCCTGATGCTCTAAAATCTTATAGTATACTGTTCATTTATGCAAAATACTCCATTGATAAAAGAGAATGGGTTCAGATACTCACCAAACTTGTTTTCAGCATATGCTGTTTATTCAACTAATTACATACCAGGTACATAGCAAAAGCTAGTGACAGAGTATTGGAGACAATATCAAGCTTTTCCTCTGATAGCTGTTTCATGTGCCCTATCACATTTTGTCAAGGATCAAATGAAGACCACAGCTGGTTTTTAATTTATATACTATATTAATTTAGTTAGTGTATGTGCCTAATACAAGTGTATCTATCTGTTTTACTGCATTTTATCCTCATAGTATACAGTGTCTCTAGGTCACATCAGCTCACAAACAATGGGCTTCAATAGACTTGAATGATTCACTAAAAGCCACATTATCAGATTTCACCCTGAAACAAATAGCAGTGAAGTTCAAGAAAGATCAAAAGAAAAGAAAATTACGTACAGAGATACCAGAGTACTGTTTGTAGTACACTTTCCTAGGTAAGTTCTGAAATTCATATACACTTATTCTTAGGGGAGAATTCCCCATTATAGACAGTGACTCTGAAGCAAAAAGAAGAGGGTGTATGCATTGTGGCGTGAAAATATTGAGTGTGATGTGGTAAAGGAAAATTCCTCTTTCCACTGTATCAGGAAGCAGGCTGAGGGCTATAGGAGAAGCCTCTGAGGGCCATCTGTTGCCCACCACTGTCTAATTGCATATTCATCCCTCCACCACTACCACCATGTGTTGTATGATCGGATCTTCTGCCTGTTGGGTAAACTATTTTATCTATGTTTTACTTGATCTGCAACCAGTAATGATACAGAGAATTGCAAATATGTGCTGTGACAAGAGTAGGAAGAAATGAAATATTTGTAACTTGTTAACTCCTTGGGGCCTACCAGGGTGTGTAGAGCTTTGATTCACAATACATTACACAACCCTCAGGTCCTTAAGGGTTTATTGAAAACACAACAACAAAAAGATATTATTTGCTGTTACAATCACACTGTACCATAGACCAAGTAGGGACTAAGCAGCTCAGGTAGAACTATTGATCCAGCTTTCTAAGCTAAATCAATATATGGCATCCCTTTCATATACTACTATTATGTATTTTTAAAGCACCAACAGATTCTATAGTGCTGTACAATAGGTTGACAAGACAAAAGAGCATTATTCAGATGGGGTCCAATATAACTTGAATGAATATGTTTATTTATATAGCGCCACAAGTGTACGCAGAGCTTTACAATTTAAGAGTTTAAACAATACAGGGTTACAGGTGCTTTGTAGAATGAAACATTGGGTGTGAGGTCCCTGCCCGAAAACTTACAGTCTAAAGTGGTAATAGGAGACAAACAGAGTACATAAAGGTCAAGTGCTGAATACAGTGCTAGTTCTGATGATGAAAAAGGACATCAGTAAAGTTAATTATTTATAATAGCGTTCATTGTACAACATCAGTGCCTTCTAGCATGTTGAGATTTTATCCATGAGGTGCATTTTTAAGTGAGATTTGAAGGTTACCAGAGAGGTGCAGTGGCACAGGTTGGATGGTAGAGCATTCCATAGATATGGAGCAATGTGAGAAAAAGGTTTGATACGTGACAGGGCTGTAGACACCAAGGACTGGATTCTATTACAGGTGCTAATTTTATCACTGCTTTTATCTCCAGTTTTCCTCATAGACTTCAATAGGAAAATGTGTGATAAAACAGGTGTTCACACTTAACACCTCCAATAGAATCTAGCCCAAAAGGAGTTGAGAGAAGACAATCATTGGACGAACGTAAGTGGCGCAATGGGGTATAGCGGGAGATCAGAGTGGAAATGTAAGAAGGAGTAGAGGAGAGAAGTGTCTTGAAAGAAAGAAGTAAGATTTTGTAAGATATCTGGAGTTTGATAGGCAGCCATTGGAGGATTTTGAGGAGGAGTGGGACAGGGACAATCCTAGGTGACATAAGAGTAATTTGTGCTGCAGCATTCTGTATAGATTGAAGTGGATGGAGATGGGAAGCAGGAATGCCAGACAGAAGAATGTTGTAACATCACATTCTACAACATACCCTTTCACAGGAGAGCAACCTGTTTTTAACTGTTTTAGTGCCAGAGAGGTTTCAGTGCAATGAGTTGGACACCTCTCTGGCACTCAAAAGGGTTAAACATTACTTCTGCTTTAATTTCTAGGTCATCAGCCTACACTTGCCTGTAAGTAATGCAGATCATATTTTCCTGCCGTAACACTTTGATAATAGGTATGGTCATGTTTAGTCCTCAGGTACCACAATCAGGTCAAATTCCTAAAATGTCCTTGAAAGGAGTACAATAGTGTACATGAAAGACCCTTTTAACCATATTATGACAAACTATTAAGTATAACAATTTGATTTCTTTAACTTCTTACACAACAGAGAGTCCTTCAATGTGTTGTAGTTGTCTCTAATGTCAAAGGGGTTAATCAGTAGGAATAAGTGACTTAATTTGTTTAACAAATTAACTGACATGGGGCCAGATTCTATTGCAGGTGATAAATGTTAACACCGGTTTTATCAAACAGTTTCCTATTGAAGTCTATGGGAAAAACTGGAGAAAAAAGCAGAGATAAAATTAGCACATGCAATAGAATCTAGCCCCTTGGTAGGTATCCTTCATACAACAGTCAACTACATCTAAATACTGTTTTTTAATGACTCTTGTAATCCACTGCAAATGTTTTAAAAACTGATAAAATATTGTTCCCTCTAATATGTTCAGGTCTACTGAAGCCCAGTCTTCACTTTGAGGAGATATGATCTAGCGGAAGATTGCATATAATCTAGTCATGATCATTCATACTGTCAAACACAGAAGATCCAGCATCACACTAAGGGGCCAATTCTGTTTGGCAGGCTACAGCAGGGAATGGACAGAGTATAATATTAGCAAATCATTGAGGAAAAACTGTTTGAATCAGGCAAGACTAAGACTGGGGAGGAAGATCACATCTCACCAGGACAATGACAAGAAGCACAAAACCAAAGCCACTCTGGAGTGGTTGAACAAGAAGATAATTAGTGCTATATACACAAAAGAAAAATGGAGCAATTCTGGAGCAATGCAACTTCATCTCAGGGGGACAAATACAATTCATAAAATTCCCATTCATTTAAAGTTAACACCTTGAATTCCAATGACTTGGATATCTCTCTGATGCTCAGAGGGTTAATCCCTTGGATAGTTGAGGTCTCCAGTGTATTGTGAAGCAATTTGTTAGACATCTCTTTGCATTAGGTGTTCAAAAGTCACAAAGAAGGAGTGTTCCCTAATAATAAGTACTTATAAATGTGTTTTTCAGAAGGACTTACCTTGTTTGCATGTCATCTGCCTTTTAGTCTAGTGCTAATTGTTTCAGTTTCAGTCTATTTCCATCTGAAAACTTTGTCCTATACAAGTCATGCAGGTTATTGTGAGGAGGTGTGACTGAATGCAGTCTTCAATAGAGAACAATAAATCTTGGAAACTGCAGTTACACAGCAAAAAGAAAAAGAGTTGTTAAAGTGGACCTTTCCCCTTGATTTTTTTTTTTTTACATTTGTTTTACATATTCAAAATGTTCATTCAAAATGGACTATGTGTTATGTTAACTAAAAGCCAAGCAGATGTTTGGGAAATATTCGTACTCTGATTTCTGGGAAAAGTGAGTGTCTAGGTTCAGCACATGGCTTCGTTAGCATATGAAACCTACCTCCCAACATTTCAAATGACCAGAGAGGGATACTTGTATTTTAGGGGGTATTTCTAGGGAAGGTGCCTGGTGGGTGGTTCTTTACCAAGAATTTTTAGGTAATTTCATGACCTATTGACACTTCATTGTGTAATGGAATAAATAACTTAGAGCAAAATCAAAGCATTTATTTACACAGACTAATGTATAAACTCAAATGCTGAAGTTTAAACAAACCTTGATGTGAGTTTTACTGCTATAAAGCAATGTAATGCACTTATACACACACCACACAGTCTAATCTCCTTAAAAGAGGGACACCGGGGTTGAAAAGAGGGACAGAGGGATTTGGGTTCTAAAGAGGGACACTTGGGAGTTACGTATGAAACATTACTGAAAAACTTAATTAGCATATGAAACATTACTGAAAATGTTATTAGCATATGAAATGGCACTGGTACTGCAAAGGTACTGCAATTGACTTACATTAGTATATGGTACGACATATGGATATCTCCTTATATTTGCTGTTCTTTTGGCTAACGTGACACATAGGTAATTTTTAATGAAGTTATCAAATATGCAAACTTGAATTAAGGTGACAGGACCACTTTAAAAAAAAAAAAAAAAAGTAATATATATTTTTTTTTTTACGATTGATGTGTAGTACAAGAAAAGGCAATGGCATCCCAACTAGAAATTCCACACATTTCCAAAGATTTAAATTAACCTTTGACTCCCCTGAAAGCTAGAAAGGTCTCCAATGCATTGCTTTGAAGGAGTTAACGCCCCAATTAACCATTTGAGTGACAGAGGGGTAAGCCAAGCATTGCCAAACAATTAGTTGGCTACCACTCTGGTAATCAAAGGGTTAAATCGATGGGGTTATGTGTTCCATTTGGTAGGAATTATTCTGGTTTTCTTAGTGCATCTGCCTTACTGTGGCTCATTTAATAGAAGGGAAGAATACAATTCTGGGGGAAAATAATTTACCACTATTTTAACCCTTTGATTGTGGTCAAATTGAACTTTTAACACCTTGACTGCTAGAAAGGTCTCCAGAGCATTGCAAAGAAATATACTGGAAACCTCTCTTGCTTCCATGGATTACAAACCCAATTTAAATCAATAAGAATTTGGGTAATTCTTATTTATCCCCCAATGGTATAGTGGGTTTACTCCAGAACTGCTCACATTCCTGTTAGTACATCAGCCTCACTATATAGCAAATCCAATCTGCATGTATTAGCATCTTACTTCATTACTCTGCATTCATTTCATCATTTAGTGTTCTGAAATATCTACATATTGAGATAGCTTAATGATCTATTACAAGAATTAGAATAAGCCATTTCCTTTATTTTTAACCTTTACCAGAAGGCTTTACAATCCATTGATTTGCAATCTGTCCATAGAGGGACAATATTTACGAATAAAATGAAGGACACATGATCAGCTCATGTTGCTTACCTGTTCTCCTCTTTCTTCATCTGACAATCTGACAGCTTGCTGTTGGTAGAAAACACGTCTAGTGTAAAGGCTGACTGAACCAGTTTATCAGGTAGGTAAATAATACACTAAAAATGGCAATAGCAGGTTGTTTGAATTAGACTGTGGATTATTACATGGAAATTTCAACAATAGCTTGATTGCATAGGGGCAACACTGTCTGTCAATTTGGTAGCCATATCTAAAAATATTAAAAATTTATAAACCCCTTGTGTGCTAGAGATCTCTAATGGATTGCTTCATAATGTGTTGTAGACCTTCTTACATTCAAGGAATTAATAGGGGAACTGTTCCCTAGGTGTGACTCCTAAACAGGAATGTCATCAGAAATCTTGGGGCCTAGTACTAAGATAAAGCCAGGCCCTTCCCCATGCATTTTCACATTCCACAGCAGATGTATATATAAAGAAGATTCCAGTCCAGGTTTTGGTAAACACACCAAAAGGAAAAAAAAAAAAAATAGCTAAAAGCAAATACACAAATTATTCGTGCACATCCATAGTTTCATTATTATTAACTCTTTACTCTACAGCATATTTCCTGCATATCACCGCTATATTAATGATGAGGCTTTTAGTCACATGATATGGCCATAGTATACTAAGACTGCTGCCAAGGCAAAGTATCCCATTATAGGCTAGTCCTAAACACAATATGCTTTGTTAAGTGAACTGAATCTCTTCTCTTATGCTTGTTTACTAACCTTAAAGGAACAATAAACTTTTTTTATGAAAACCCATATTTTATAGATCTTTTCTTGATGAATAAAACAAGGGCACTCCCACTGCTGTCAGATGTTCTATTCAAAATTTATAACAGTTCAAATAATCATGAAGTGAATTTACTGTGTTTACTTCCTGAGGGAAGTAACAGGCAGTTTCTATCACATTCTATCGACAACTGCCTATCACTGACTTTTTGACTTTCCTCTCCATTAGAATGTAATAGGAAAAACTAATTAGAATTTGACCACTAGAGGGCACTGCCAATGTAAAAAAAACATGGGTTTAAACTGTAATAACTCTGGAAATATGAATCTCTTGGCAGTGGGAGTACCCTTATTTTACTCAGTAGGAAAATCCTTACAATATATATTGTTTCATAAAAATGTTTACCGCTCCTTTAATTTACTAAATTCGTACAGCTGGATATTTGCCAACTTTACTCATTAATGGAGAAAGAGACTCTGGCAGGTATTGTATGGTGATCTAAAGACAATAAAAATCTCATCTGGTCAGATGGTCAGCATAGAACTGCCCCATCATACAGTATGATAAGAAGTAGAGGACAGAAAGGCAGTAGTACACTCCAGGTCCCTGCTACTCTACCTCCATGATATATTTATAATTTGAACTCACCAGAATATAATACAGAATCCACATGGGCCAGTCTAGCCATCTGGGGACTCTGCTTCTAAAGGGCATGAGATGATGATGAGGGAGAGCACATGTCCAGTACAGAGTGCACCATAGTCATCCAAGCCACAAAGGATGGTGGTCTTCATTTTGGCTGTCACCAAATCATTTCCTCATCTACTGCAGGTATGGGGTGATGGAATGAAGAGTCGGTTAGACTGGTGGACTTGTTAGACTTCCTTTGCTTGAAGGGTAGAAAACAGAGTGGGATATATTCTGTTATTACAGATGCCATGTTAATCCATTGTAACGGATGGCTAACCTGTTGTTTTCCATCTGCTGTTGATTATTCACAACTGGTGTAGCCTGTCACTGGGAATAATACGACTGATGGAAAGTGAGGAGTTGCATTATAGGAGACAAATAATCTCCAAAGCCCCATGCATTGAAATGCATATTTTAACCCAATGAATTTGCATTGGGGACCTTTCTAGCAATTAAGACGTTAAAAGTCCTATTTAACCATTTGGATGCCAGAGAGGTATCCAACACATTGCAATGCAGAATCAACGAACTACAACAGAAAAGCAAAAGTTTTGGTCTGAAGATGAATACAAACAAAACACGCGTCATGTTTACAAATTTACCCTACCAAGATAAATCATAGTAGAAGGACAAGAATCAGAAGAAATGGATGAGTATTTGTACCTTGTATAGGAAATGTGAACAGATGGAAACATCAGGAGGGTAATTTAGTGATGAATAAAACTTGGATGGCAAACATTTAGAAAACTTGTTTTTAAGACAAATTTCCCACTCTGCCTCAAGCAAAAAGTTTTGGGCCAATGTGTCCTCCCACTTCTTACATATTTGAAAAGACAAGGGAGAAAACAAGTGGTGCTCCTTGTGTTGAGTCCAATAAAAATGGTAGCGAATGAATACTCATAACATCTGTGGCTGCAACCTTTTTATGTAGGAGACAGCTCAAATGCTTACTGACAATAAAGGCTGTCCCCCTGGAACACTGACACAGATTAGATCAGGATAGGCAGCTCCTCCACAACTCATCCTCCCAAATGATATCAACATGTGGAGGGAACAAGCTCCTTTAAGTGCAACAAGTGTAACAATCATTCAATCACTTGGGTGCAGTGCTATCAAGTAGAAATATGTGTATAAAAGTATGCACTCACAGGCTTGATAACAAAATCTCAAAGTTGTATTAAAATAGCACTATTAAAGAAAGTCCTCAAATCGGAACCTTTGTCAAGCCAAAAGTGCAGACAATAACATTTATATAGAGAATATCTACTCACCGTAAACATCAAACCCCCGGGAAATCCAACGTCTGTAACTGATAGAGACACTGAACGTGTATTTGTTATTTAAATGCTGGCAGCAGATGATGTTGCTGCTGTTTCTGCTACTGCCTCAGAATCAGCACTGCAACTAGGACCAGGAGTATTGCTACTGCTGGCAAGTGGAACCTGTCTTAGTTCCCAATGTGTCCACAGTGGTCTGTGGCACAGTAGCTTGCTCCTCAGCATCCTGCTGCCCTTGCAACTCAGCAGCAGAAGGAATGAGAGCAGTTGCAAATTCCGCAAATTCCAAAAGCTCATTGTTAGTTGTGGTGATGATGCCCATCCTCATCTCTTCTTTGCTAAAAATGTCATTAATGTCTCTTCCACACCAGCATCATCATCATCACCACCACCACTAGTCCCACTCCCTACATTCTGCTGCTGCTCTATTACAGACATGTTACTGCTGCTTGGAGGAGGTGACAAGCAATGTGACAGAGGGTCCCCTAATGTCACACTTGGCATTTCTTTTTGACCTGAAAAAGGCAGAGTGGCAGCAGTAGCAGTAGGCTCCGGCAGCTCATCTGTACTCCTGCTGGTGGTGGTGGTATTAATTCTGCACCTGCTCTCCCCCAGCACCAGTTCTGGCCTCTTCAGGATCATGTTCTACTTGGACACTGTAGTGAAGGGAAGGGGAGGACTCCCAGAGCCAGAGGAATGGTGTGGGCTCCCTTGACCGCTAGTCTGGAGTCTCTGAAATTCTTCCCCTTCTACTCCCCTAACAATAGTCCCACCAGCTGCTTCACCATTATTGATACTACTACTAACACAAACCACATCAAGTTCAGCCGAAGAATCTTCCTCCTCACAGTCACTAGTAATATGAGGATACTGATTACCTTCACTCCTAACACTAACAAGCTGCTGGACCTTCTTAGTACTAGCATTGACGGGACTGCTTGGGGATGGCAAGTGTGACTTAGGCATGGGTGTCCGGAGGGGGGGGCAAGGGGGGCACTTGCCCCCCCCTACAATTATCCTCCTCCATATAAATAAAGGGGCTAGGTGGGCTGGCCTGGGGGTCATATTATGGCTTTGCCCCCCCCCTGGAAAAATGTCTATGGACACCACTGGACTTAGGGTCCTCTGCCGTCACACTTGGCATCATCTTCTCCTATTATAAGACACACTAGCAGCAACAGCACTGGTGGCAGCAGGTTCAGCACTACCAGCAGGTGCAGCACTAGTTACAGCATGGCAGCACATCTGACAGCAGGCACAGTATTGGTGGCAGCAGGTTCAGCATTGGCAGCAGGCACAGCACTGGTGGCACTGGCAACAGGGGCAGCACATCTGGCATCAGGCACAGTATTGCTGGCAGCAGGTTCAGCACTGGCAGCAGGCACAGCACTGGTGGCACTGACAAAAGGGGTAGCATGTCTGACAACAGGCACAGTATTGCTAGCAGCAGGTTCAGCACTGGCAGCAAGCAAAGCACTGGTTGCAACAGGGACAGCATGTCTGACAGCAGGCACAGCACTAGTGGCAGCAGGGGAAGCACGTCTAGCAGAAGGCGAAGGCAGCTGACCTGTCCTGCTCTCACTAGTACTACCCAGTTCTCCCTCCCTTCCCATTAAATTCTTTAGATCCCTAGGGATGATTTAGGGGGACTGGCATTGGTTCAGTAGTGCTCTCTTCCTCCTCCTCCTCAGACATAGTGGACACATAACGGTCCTTCCAGTTCCTCCTTTTAATATTTTTAAACCTGCTCCTAGTGATAGCAGTCACTATGAGCCTCTCCTGCCTCAATTTTTAAAAAAGATCACAGCAGAATAGCACAGCACATCTACCTCACTCTGTAGCTGCTTTTATTGTGTTTGACTTCGGCAAATACATCACGTTTTTATAACGAAAAGGCGTAAGCCACGTATATCAATGGGCGGAAACTTTCTAGCCATTGAAAAAATGGAGGACAATTTTGGCCAATGGGCGAAAAATGCGAAAATTTTAATCCCTAGTTTTAACCCTTTGAGTGCCAGAGGGGTACACAACACATTGCAAAGCAATGTGTTGCGTACCCCACTTGCACTCAAAGGGTTAAAGAGGATTTTCCCGCAATAAAGCAGACAACAACATGATTTTGGTGGAATTGCTTGCGGGAACATGGAGAGAGACTTTGCCCACCCCTATATATACTGTGTGTTTGTGTGTGTATATATATATATATATATATATATATATATATATATATATATAAATTGTAGAAATGAGGGGCAGCACCCGTGGGACTTCTTAATGGCAAAATAGATGTATTAAACAAAAACAAACTGGTCAATGTTTCGGTCCTCACAGGGACTTTTTTCAAGACACGCATCTATCTAAATATATATATATATATAAATAGGAAGCATCATGTGACCGACAAGCTTGTCCGAAGCCTAACACACCCACGGGCGGCAGTAAGGAGGAGTTATACATTCCTCCTCTCTACTGCCATTCCCATTGGTGTAAGCATGGGGTGTGATTTTCACAGTAGTGAGCAGGGGGCATAGCTTCCCACTTCATCTCACTGCTCTTCCTTTCAGCTATCCTTACTATGTCCCATCCACCCCAAAAAAAAACAAAAATAAAACATTGCCAACTCATGCAGCTCCATCAGTCACACATCATCTTATAATAATGCAGATGTAAAAATTTTCTCTCATTCCTCACATTCAGTCTTTCTCCCCATCTCTTCCTTATACACTATTGTCCCTCCTATTGTGTCCCCCTTCTCTGCTCCATTGCTTTTGCAACTGATTACTCCTAACACATTTTTACCATAATCATGACTATGAGGATGAGGGGAACTTTAGTCCAGCTACAGCTGCACGCCAATGAAGTTCCACCTGTCAGCACTCAGCAAGCTTTGCCTCCAACCAATTAGCAGACTGCTGGGGAGCAAGTTAGTCACTTACTAGCAATCAGACACCTGGGGAACTTGAACAGTTTCTATTCTACACAACTTGCATTAAAATCATTGCATTACCTGTGCATAGAGGCCGGTCCTGTTGTATCTACTCTTCTTTTTGCTCCCACCTTTCCAGTTGTCTTTGCTCCATCACACACACACCCTCAGACACTCCTTCTACCTTCCACCCACTCCATGCTGCAGTAAGAGGTAGATAAATAGAGCGAGTGTGTGTCTGTATGTATGCATGTATGACTGTGTCTCTGTCTCTTTCCTGCCTTCTCATAACTTTTAGCTCCAATGATCCACTGTACCACCCTATTCACTACTCTCTTATGTGTGTGTGTTTCAGAAACACAGACGTATCAAATGATTACATACCTCTTTACCACTGAAAGGGTTAAACCATGGGTTATTTCTTTAACCCTTCCAGTGGTAGAGACACATCAAAAGCATTGCAATATATTATACCTCTTTGCCTGAATGATTGCCTCTAACTCCCCTTCTCCTAATCACCTAACCCTGCACTTTGCCTCCTTGTCTCCCCTCCTATCAGACTTATTGCATTGCAGTGCGTTGGATACCTTTCTCACTCTCAGGTGGGGTTTACAGTTCCTAATAATACAGCTTCCACTATGTAGAACACAAAATCACACCTGCTCACATGTATACCATCAACCACTGAATGGACAGTAAAAAAAGTAGACACGTTACATCACACCTCTTCGGATGTTCAGGACTTTACTGACCTGCACCTCTAATCAGCACAACCCTCCACCCACTCCGAAGGCACAGTGCGCCATGCTTGAATTTCCACCTGCTTCTTCCGCTGAGGTGTGTCAGTACAGAACATCTTCCACTCAACATACATTCCTACTGTGTGAGACCTTCAGCTCCTTACAGGCCACTACAGTACTTTCAATGCTCATAGGTGTGGACATTTAAAGTATCTTACTGCCCTGGGAGGACTTCAAGCTCCTCATACACCAGGAATGTATGTTCGTTTGAAGACATCCTGCAAAGGACGCACACACAGCAGCAAAGAAAGCAGCTGCCAATTCAAGCATGCCACACTATGTCTCCAGAGGGAGGGAGAGCCATGCTCATTATAGCTATAGGTCAATGAAGTGCTCCACATCTGAAGAAGTGTGATCTAATTTTGTAAGGTACATTCATTCATTCATTTGTGTAATGCATGTGAGCAGCTCTGTTTTTTCATTTTCTACATAGTAGGACCTGTAGGATTACCAACTTAACCCTTTGAGGTATCCAACACATTGCAAACAATGTGTTACATACTCCGGTGTCAGTTAAATGGTTAACACAGGGCAGCGCCGTGCCAACACTGCACCAATATAATATGTGTTATATATGCACTCCTGTGTCACTGAGGCTCACATTAAGTCTTTGAGTGCCAGAGGGGAATGCAATGCATTGCAATTCCTTGTGCATCCCTCTGAAACGGTTAACCATTGCTTAAAAACACAAAGAACAGACAGGTAACGCCATCCCATATTGCTAATATCTATATATATACTGTGTGTTGATATGCTGTGTGTGAGTATACATACTGCATGTGTGTATACTATATGTGTCCGTGTGTGAATATAGTGTGTATATACTGTGTGTGTATATATAATATATACACTGTGTGTGTGTATATGTGTGTGTGTAAATTACTTGTGTGATATAGATATATCTATATATATAACATATATACAAATACACAAAGAAGAGCGCTTGGGCCAAAATAAATAACTTAAATCCCCTCATTGGAATGGTCTAAAACGTGTGCCTGAACACCAGGTATTAACTGGGAGAAGAACAGACAAAGGAGAAGGCTGCATTTTATCACAAAGTTTGGCAGGCCATTGTGTCAGGGTGAGCGATGCGAAAATTGTGCACATGTGCTAAAGGCATTTTTTCTGAACAAATAGATATTGTACGCATTCTAATCCAGGAAGTCATATACTGAATGCTTCTTACATTGCGCATAAAAATCTGCTTTTATGACAACACTCTACAGACGTATAAAATTGTCCACAATTGAAATTCTAGCATTAAGTGCATTCGCTATTCCACTCAGACAGATTTGTTAATCCTGACCACACCCACATGATTATTGCCACAAAAAAATATGTACAGCTGTTTGTTAATTTTGATTTTTCTATGTGCAATTCAACAACATAATGCTCTTATTTGCTAGTGATTTTCACACTGGAAATAGAAATTGTGCACGTTTCTCGCATTCTGCCCTTAATCCCTCCCATTATTTTTACTCTTCCTCAGATGTGTTGCATGTATATCCTGAAGGGAAGATCTATGTTTGGTACCTGACAATTCCAAGTGCACACAGTGACCTTATTATAGAGATATTTTGAGCAAAGGTGTCCTGGTTTGGCTGTGTTCTAACACTGGGGATGTTGTGCTTGGAGGAGCTTTCTCTCTTTCTCTCTCTCTCTCTCAGGTGTGGCTGTTAACTTCCCTGAATCATTTGCATGCAAGATTAGTAATAAGGTATGTAGACAATGAGACACATCAGAACGTATTTCATATTTTGTTATTGTAGGACTGTGTTCAAGATTTAGTTATGGTGATTCTATTCTCAACAAAGTGATTGACACTGTATTTATTAATGTTATCTAAAGAAATGTTACACAGTGTTAAAAAGACAATAGCCACGAGCATTGCTAGGTAATGTCTGAAGGCCTCCAGTCCAAGGTATCATGGTTAAAGGAGCACCTATCACCAAAAACGCTGGTGATTTTGAAAGACCTTTCAATATCACCTATAAGTTGTATAAGATATTTTTTTACAACTAATCGATGTTTCCTCAGGGTTTGTACCTCTAATAAGTCTAAGTCCTACAAATCAATGTTTCCCTGGGCTTGAGCCTCTAACAACAAGTCTAAGTCCTAAAAATTATCCTCTACAAAATACTCCATCCCATCAAGTATCAGTCTGCCCTAGTTGAAGCTTACGTCAGGGGGTCCCTGTCTCTGTGAAGTTACATACCAATTTCATATTTTATTTTATTTATTAACTTTCCCCCAAAACCAGTCAATAACCCCTCAAAAAGACAAATTTCCAGTTCAACTGATTCTTTCCTCAGACTCCACCCACCAGCAAAGGCACCCATCTCAGACCCCTTTTATACCAAGTCTTATGGGATTTAAATAATTGTATTTATTTTTTATTAACTCCCCCTCCCAATCCCAGTCAACAAACCCCCGCCAAAAAAAATCCATGTTCAACTGATTGTTTCCCCACACTCTTACAACACAGGCACCCTCACATCCCTTTTATACTATGCCTTTGGGAAATAAAATAACATTTGCTATGTATTGTGTGTAAATTCAATGTTCCCATTGATTTCAGTGGAATGAGCTATACGAAAAAAGCAGAAAAATGGCACTTTGTGTGTGAAATTATTCACCAAGCAGGAATTGTCATTATTTTCCAATTTTGGTTTGAGGTTAAAAATTTCACCCATCCATAGTCGCCATGTTCTGCTGGGTAAGATATTCAAGGGCTATTGTGTTAACATAAATGGGATGTTATGACTCTTTGATTTGAGAGTTTTTCTGATACTTTCCATCCAAATGAGTGTAACAATCAAGATGTGATGAATATTGAAATCATTCAAAAATGGCCACAGTCAGTTCCTTCCAATGCATTTCTAAGTCAACCTGACTTCTTCCTCAGGGAAAACTATACAATCAGAATATGAAATCTTTGACATATAGGGTTGTAATTGGTTTTATATTTGTATATGTTGACTATGAGCATGGACTTATAAATCACAGGTTGATTGTTCTCATTCTCTTTATATATTCCTTTTATACATGACATTGAATAAATCCTGTGGCAGTCCAAGGGTTAACCATTTGAGTAGCATAGACGTCCAACATCCCACTCTCCCTTGTACATTATTTCCCTGCAAGTTAAGAGTGTACAAGGGTTTAAACCTATTGACACCTCTTTGTGTAACTGAATAAATTATTTGCAGCAAGAGTCAAATATTTTATTTACACAGACTAATTTAGAAACCCATACATTGAAGATTAACTACACATTTATGTGACTTTTATTGCTGTGGAGCAATGTGATACACAATATTTATTGTGATGTCCAGAAAAAGACGGACAAAATGGTAGAAAAGAGGGACAGAGGAATTTAGATCTCAAAAAGGGAGTGACCCTCCTAAAGAGGGACACTTGGGCGGTATGCAATGTTATTTTTTTATTTCTCCTTTACTTTGGGGCACAATTGCAGTACTGTGCCTGTGTGTGTGTGTTTGGGTTGTGCAAATGGAAAGCAGAAAAGGAGCATTATACCACCATGTTAACCCTTTATGTTGTGCACCCATTTGGCACGCAAAGGGTTAAGGTATAGGTAGGCATGCAGTATACAGTGGTGTGTCATGTCAGAGTTAAATAGCAGTGGGAAATGTATTCATACCTGGGAACTTTGTATTGTGGAGTCCCTGGAGGGGTGCTGGTTGGGAGAGATCAATGAAGTAATCTAGGTTAAAAGGGGCGGGTCTTAATCATGAGTAGGGGTGGGGCTTAACATACATGTGAAAAGGGGGTTAAGTGTATACCTAATGGCTGCCTGTCCTCTGTCTTGCATGGCAAAAGATTACACCCATGAAGTAATTGAGCAATGAGTTCCTACCTTAACCCTTTGAGTGCCATTTTGTTGCTCTGGTGCTGCAGCTTCCCTTCAGTGGCTGTACTGCAGGTCCTGCTGAGGCCACTGGGAGTCAGACTGAGTGAATGTGTGTGTGTGTGTCAGCCATATTTCTTTCTGGTTGAGCAGGAAGTTGAGGCAGGGCAAACCCTGCCCACTGCTGTATCTCCAGCAATGGCAATAGGGAGGAGATTTCTATATCCCCTCCTTACTACCACCCCTGGGTGTGTGTGTGTCTCCTGAGGAGACATAAATTATGCATTGAGGCATTCTCGTTTGTATATTATATACATTTTCTTTCCACTGAGCTTTGTTTGCTGGTGTTACTTTATGGTTGAGCACCAAGTCTGGTTTTCTATTTTGGCATAGAGTTGTAGTTTTTTTTTAATTGGGCAGCTAACTAGATGGATATTTTCTAATATTCCACATACAGGTGCCTCTCATTGTTACTAATATTTATCTACCAATAGAGAGAGAAAGCATGTGTAACTCATACCGTGTGCATAAAAAGTGTATAGGTAAGGATAGTAAAATGTATACAGTATATTTTAGGGCTATCATCCTGAGTAAAACAAGAGTACACCTACTCATAAGAGGTGTTTTTTCAAAAACCTTTTAGATCCAACCTGAATATTTTAGTATATTTTTTCAGTATAGTATATCAACAGCCTGAGATTTTACAGTAGTGCTGTTCCTGCACCATAGGATGATACAACAACATGTAAAATTTCAGGCCATTGAGAAACTGAACCTAAAATATTCAAGTTATGAGTTAAACAGCCTTCAGCAGTGGGAGTCCCCTTGTTTTACTACAATATGATTTTTGCATATTAAATGTTGTTTGAAGCTCTGTACTTCTGTCAGATAAATTCAGTGTCACTTATTTCTACAGGTTTACTTACCTTTTAAGTCAACTTTTTTTTTATAGATCTGTGTGCTTCATAGTTTTTTGAAGGCTTGCGAGTGCGTTTGTTATGGATTTTGGAATGATGTACTATATCATACAGGCTCTGAAACAAATGTATTTTTTGTTTTTTAACTCCATAACCCCCCCATGATTTGCTTTCAACAATTAATTTTTATGTTTCTATATTACATAACCAATAATATACAGGGGGTCATAGAACGTTAACTCATGTGGTGTACAGTGGGTGTACCTTTGTCTTACCCTTGTTTGCTGTAAAGCCAGCTTTAACTGTTTATTTGTTCATTTTTTTTGCCTTATTTATAAACAAACCGTATATGTGTATTGGACATAGATATCTTAACAGGACAAGGCAAATACAGTAGACAAAGATATTGAGGTACTGAAACTGGAAAAGACAGAATAACAGTGAGAGATAATTTAGACTGCCAGTGTATGTGTTGTCTCTTTATAGGGCTGGACGAAAACTGTCTCCTCAAAAGAGAAAAGTGATAAAAACTGCACCTTCAGTTTGTAATTCGCATGAAAAGTACCTTTTTTCTACAGCATAGCTACTGACCCCCCCCCCCCAGCTTTGTCCCGCTGCGCTGGTGGCAATACAACCACATATACTGACTCCAGCATTGTCCCATGGTAGCCAAAGAAGGACACTTTTGGGACCCACAAGCCTTGTACCACTGCACCTTGTAGCCAGAGAACCACACATACTGATCCCCAGCCTTTTCCCATGTCACACATACTTTTTACTGATCCCCCACACACATAGTGACCTCCCAGCATTTTTGCATAGTATCCATAAAACCACACATACTGACCTCCTGACCTTATCTCCCTGCACTGGTAGCAATAGGGATGGGCAACCACCACCAGCCACTGCATTGATAGCCATAGTACTACACATACTGAGTCTGAACATGATGCTTCTGGCATGGTTCACTTTCAAAACGCTGCATTCTAAACATCGTGCGGCTACACTCCGCATTCAGCATGTCGCTGTAATGAAAAAGACAACATGAGAATCTCGCCCTGTATAAAAGTTCTAAAATGTTCATAATTTGTTTAGCAAATATGGTAGAGATTAAAGTCTAACATGAAGCTGACAACTTTTGTTAAGCCTTTGAGTGCCAGAGGGGTACACAGCACATTGCTTTGCCTCTGCCACTCAAAGGGTTAACAAAAGTTGCCAGTTTTATGTTAGACTGTAATGTCTACCATATTTGCTAAACAAATTAGGGAAAATTTTAGAGTTCTAATAATTTTATTATTCTTCTAAGAATCCGATGCTTAAAACACAAAGTTATAACATACAAATAATCCTGAGGCTGTGGGGTGGGTTAAAGCGCTGTTTAAAGGGATAGTATTACTTCAAAATTACTATCCCTCATATTATAGCCCTTAATAAACTGAGTTAAATGACACCAGCGGCATCTCTCAAGCCTTTATGGTTTAAGAGATAGCCGCTTTCAAAGTTTCCTCTCCCCTGCTGTCAGAGATCTGCTGCCAGCAGGAGAATCTGGTCTCTGAATCAAGAGGAGGCTCTTCAGCAGAGCCGATATCTCGTTATGGAAGGAAACATGATTAACTGAAACAGTCTTCTACGTGTGCTTAGTAACCAAGCACACGTAGAAGACTGTTTCAATGAATCATTTTTCCTTCCATAACGAGATATCGGCTCTGTTTAAGAGCCTCCGCCTGTCCCGGGACCGGATTCTCCTGCTGGCAGCAAAACGCTGACATCAGGGGAGAGGAAACTTTGAAAGTGGCTATCTCTTAAATCTTAAAGGTTTGAGAGATGCCGCTGATGTCATTTAACTCAGTTTATTAAGGGCTACAATATGAGGGATAGTAATTTTGAAGTAATACTATCCCTTTAAGGAGGCAACATGAGAATCTTTCTCTTTTATGCAGGGCAAGATTCTCATGTCGAGTATATCTTTATATTTGCTGCTGTAGCTCTTGACAGCATAGATATTACACTGCATGTATACTAAAGCGAAGTGGGTTATGATACCTACTGTTTGCTGCAAATATTGGGGTACAATATGTCATTTCAGTGCATGATTACTAAGAAGGTGCTGAAACAGGGCTAGTTTAAAATAAGGACTACATCTATAAAATAAAGAGTACATCTATTGAGAGGCAATTTGCTCTACTCTTCTTAAAATATATAAAAATATTTTTAAATTTCTTTTAACAAATAGCAACAATAAAGATTGAGTGTTTTTAAATAAAGAACTATATACCTTTGTCCGGGTCCATTTGTTACAACACTGAATTAGTCCCCTATATGTATCTGGGTCCTTGGTATGGCAGTATGATATTTAAATTGACATAGAATAAATTGTACCATTTCTTCTTTCCTGTCTTCTTCTCTTTTCTTTTATGATTTTGTATTTACAATTTACAACAGGCATTGTGTAATTGTGTAATACACACTAAAACTGAGTATAAATGAAAAACTAGTTTGGCTGCAGCTAACATGCTCATATAAAACTACCCGATCTAAGGCAAGTATGGTAATTTGAGGCTTTCTGTTGTTGGCAGGCTACAGGTGATGGAACTTGTAGACCAATAAATTCTAAAGGGCTGTAGGTTACCCACCCTGATCTAAGAAGGGAGTAACTAAGGGAAGTGAAGATGATACAGTAGTATGCAAGCCCACCATCCAAGGTTGCCCATCAATTCATCATTATCCTGACACCCTTTAAAATCAGGAAAGTTTCCTATCTTGTCTACTGTCTGCTGATATAATCACATATGGATGTTGCTGGCCATCGAGATAAGTATAGCTCTGGTGAGCTCTTCCCTTTTGTATCAACCCTTTGAGTATCAGAAAGGTGACTAATGCCATGCAAAGGTCTGTGTTGGCAAGTATTTGTGTGTGTGGGTGTGTGTATGTGCGTGAATACATGCTTGTAGTTTGACCTCATAACCCAGAAGGTTACACATTCTATAGCCGCTGATAGAGATGACTTTTTCTGGAACAAAGCAACTGCACCACCGAGAACAAATAAATACTTTAACAAATGTTTCATTGGTTTAACCCTTTGAGTACCCCTCTGGCAACTCAAATAACTCAAATAGTTAAATGGATAGTAATAGATCATTTTTACAAATGTGCATCTTGTAGCTATTAAAAAAAGAAATCAAATGACCCCAGTCCCATCTCTCAAACCTTTATGGCTTGAGAGATAACCATAGTTAAAGATCCCCTCCCTCCCCTTTCCCTGATGTCAGCTCTCTAGCTGACTGCAGGGGAATCTGGTCCCGGGACAGGTGGAGGCTCTTTATCGGAGCCAATATCACGTTATTGAAAAAGAAATCCTTCACTGGAACGGTCTACAAAGTGTGCTTGGAAGAGATAGAACAATTGTTCACTGTATTAGGGGAGTATGGGGGCACTCTGGAGGAGAAGAAGGGAGAAAGGAGGTTGACCCTAAATACACCAAAAATTCAGTAAGACTGACTGCAACACACAAGCAGCTGTGATCCTAGCTCCTTCCTGATCTGGATGCTATTATCTATGTGCAGGGGGAGTCTGAGGGTGTGAGAAGGGAGCAAAGGCGCTTGTCTGACTGATTTGATAGACACATGCAGCTGCAGTCCGAGCAATTTCCTTGATGATCTTGCTGTTATTATCTCTGTGTTGGACAAGTCTTCAGGTATGATAAGGGAGCAAAGGAGTTTAATTCCAAATACTCCAACATTCTGCTGCATCTGAGGCTGAGACAAACAAGCACCAATACACCTGTCCTCAAAGTAGTAATGAACTTTGTGAAAGTAACAGTAAAAGGAAACCTTTGACACCCCTTAAAGCTTAGAGGAATATAAGGGTACTGAGTAGGAATGAGCATAACCTTTCGCCTCAAACCAAAATCTGCGAAAAATGCCACTTCCCACTTGGCGAATAATTTCCCATGAAAAGTGCTGTTTTTCTGCTTTTTTTTCTCCTAGCTCATTGCATTTAAATCAGTGGGAAGACATTTTTTCCCCACCACAAGAAAGTTTTCTCTACTTTTCTACAGCCATATAAAAGGGGGTCAGACTCTCACACCAGCCATTCTGTGTTTGTGAGAGGAGTAAGCAGCATGTTTTGAGCTAGAGAAGACAGGGGAATATAGGGGAATTGAAGCTTATACATTAGTTCTCTGTATAAGGGGACTCTGGGGGCAATGTGGGGGAGAAGAATGGAGGAAGGAGGTTGACCCCAAATACCCCAAAATTCAGTGTGACTGACTGGCAAGACACAGGCAGCTGGAGTCCAATTTGCTTTCTGATTTTGCTGTTATTGTCTCTGTAGTGGGGAAAGAAATTGTTGATTTTGTTTTTTAGTTATCTTTTTTTGGACTGACTGTGATAAGATAGGGTGAACAACTTAAAAAAAATAAATAAATGATAAAAATAAAAAAAAATTAAAAAAATTATACAGAAATAATTAAATATATTAGGTTACAGACATGGCCACAAAGTTAGCTGAAAGGCAAAAGCTCAGTCTTCCACCATTGAAAAGGAGCACTGTGCCGGTCAATAAACTATTTGAGAAAACAATAGGAAGGACTAACCCTGGACAAGCAAAGATGCTTAAAAATACACAGTCATCCTGTCTGTCATTATCAGCATCATCAACACTTCCAAGCCCCACTCAGTCACACACACTTGTATTGAGTAACCAGCAGTAACAACAGCAACACAGGTTATTAACATCCACAACCTTTGTTATGATGAGTGTATCTGCTGCTGCTGGAAGTGCTGCACCTTTGACACCTAGTAGTAATATCAGTAGAATTGCATCAATATCTAGACCCAGTAGTAGTAGTATCAGCCCCTCAAGACTGGAACCCCACAGTCCATGAAGTCCACAGTATGGAGATACTTCACTCAGGATCCAAAAGCCAAGCATGTTGCTATCTGTTGTCTGTGCAAAAAGCAACATGAGCAGGAGGAAAGCAGGCTCACACCTAGACATCTCCTCAATTAGATCCTACCTGAAGCACAACCCCAGGTCTGGCTAGGACACACACCATGAACATTTCACAGGTGCCACAACTACAAGCAACAGAAGAACCCCAAAATGTTCCCAGGGCTCTGGGACAGATGAGACAAAATAGTGATATTATTGATGGGTCAGAAACTGTTCCACTGCCAACAGTTAGTTCATTCCAAATAAAAGCTATGGTTCCTGCTGCAGAGGAGAATGAAGACTCTGGTTTTGCTGTAGGAGATGACAAGAGTCATAGTGTGCCTACACTTAAAGCCGCCACACCCACCACCTCCACAAGCGATGGCGTTAAAGCAAGAAAGTTACACAATTCTTCTACAATGCACTGCCATCCCACACTTACTACGTTTTTAGAAATTAGACAAAACCTGCACAAACATAATGCAAAAGTACACCAATGGAATAGTAAACTTGTCAGAATGTTGGCGGTTGACATGCTGCCCTTTTCTTTTGTAGAAAACAGAAGCCTTAAGAACTGAGGTCATGTGTTGCACTATGCTGGAATATGCAAAGCCATAGTTATATTTTTAGGATGGTTGTGCCAATATTATATAAGCAGGAAGTGTTGTGCACAAAGGATAAAGGCACTCAGCCTGCTAGCAACCTTTTCAAGGGATCTGTTTTTGTAGGACTCACAATTTGTACTATTTGTCCACATCCCTAAAATGAAGTAATAATGTGGTGGGAAATGTTGCAGTCATAGGAAATATAGGTGAAAAATTATTGGTAGTGGAGAAAAAGGAGAAAACATTTGCAGTTACGAGAAGGAGAAAACTTTTGTGAAAAAAGCAGAAAATGAATGGTTTTTCAACAAAAGTCATGCCAGACATTTTTCTGACTTTTCGCCCACCCCTAGACACAAAGAGTGCTTCACATGCCAAGGTATTGACAGGGGTCGAGCACTCAGGACGCTGGGGAGCTAGGACTGATGCTGCAAAATAAAGAGGACTAGCCAGCTTTCCCCCAGAGGTCACAAAAGGAGAGTGGATGTGTTGCAGGACATGCTCCAGAATATGTTGGAGGCAAGGTCAAGAAGTTTGGCAGTATTCCATAAACTGTTACATCTGTCCCACTCATGTTCCTTTTAACTGGATTAGAGACTGCCTAAATGTCCACTTTTGATAGTGGTGTAGCTCCCTCACTGGCTATGTCATTGGCTGTAATAGCCTCCATAGAATCACCTGCCCCTGTTAAGGACTTTATTATTGTACCTGTTGTGGCATCTGTCCAAGCCTCTGCCTTGGTCTCTCTCCCATCTCACCCTATCCTCTGCCCTATCCCTTGCCAAAAACCTTTCCCCGTTCCCTGTTACATCTCTCATGCTCTGTCCCATCCTTTGTCTTAATCATACCACTGTTTTTTCTGATAATATTGAAAAAGTTGCAAATGTAAATAGTTAGTGATGTTGAGGGGTGTGTAATTATTCCTCTTGTCCCTCCTATGCCATCCATCTTTGGTGCGTGAGAAACAGGGGTTCCCAAAATAGCCAGAAATGGGCAACCTGCGATTATGAGCCCCATCAGAAGAAGGAATATAGTAAGACTTCTAAGATATATTGCTAAGACACTTGTCTCTGAGAGGAGGCCACGAGGGCCCCTTTTATTCTTGAATCAGTATTTCTAATAAAACAGTGCTATCTTATTTTGTTCACATGTGGAGAAAGTACTGTATAAGTGCTGTGGGGCCCTCTGACCAAGTGGGGGCCCTAAGCAGCTGCTTATTCTGCTTATACTGTAGCGCAACCATTGTTGAAGGTAGGGTTGGTCAATCTAGTTTCTAGGAGGGTGCCACCAAAGTATAGGATAGGGATATTGTTTGGCTCCTTTTCCATGAGAAACTATACGTTAAGACAAATCTCAGGTGTAGGAAATCCTCTGGCTGTGATTATCCTAGGGAAGAATGTTCCAGGAAAGAGGAATCTATTGATCATTTCTGCCTGGGAGAGACCTTGCTGATGCAATATAACTATTTTGTGTCTTGTTGCTGTGCTCAGTTTTGCCATGGTGTATGACTTTTGACATTAAACTGTCTTCAGCAGCCCTACCTTGTTTGCTGAGTTTGGCTGTGCGTCAACTAGTTGTCACGGTTTGTTAAGACTCTCAGACGCAAGGTTAGGTAAAAACACAACTTTATTGAAAAGATTAAGATAATCCCATAGGATTTTAAACACATACGTGCAATACATAGAATAACATGTATAAGGACAATAGTAATACAGACTCTACCGGTCTTGCCAATATACCGGCAAGACAGCCTGAGCAAACAAGGAATAAGAGGCTCTACCAACCTTGCCAATATACCGGGCAAGGCAGCCTAACGGAAAACCCAAGTAGTAGGCTCTACCGGCCTTGCCAATATACCGGGCAAGGAAGCCTAACGGAAACCCAAAGTATAGGCTCTACCGGCCTTGCCAATACTGGGTAAGGCAACCTCAGGATGGAATATGTAAGGTTCTACCGGCCTTACCAATATACCAGGCAAGGCAGCCCAAAGAATACCAATAGGCTCTACCGGCCCTGCCAATACCGGGTAAGGCAACCTCAAGATGGAATATGTAAGGTTCTACCAGCCTTACCAATATACCGTGCAAGGCAGCCCAAAGGCACAGGTGTCAAACAGAGAACTTAATAACTGTCAGATGACAATGACAGTCTAGTAGTAAATGATAGCCTTCATGATCCAGTGGTATCACCTAGTAGTCTGTATACTGCAGTACCCGTGTACAGCAGGAATACTAGCTGTCCAGGACTGGACAGCGCACAGTGAAAAATCAGACTACCTGCGTAAAGAGACAAGGAAGTAAACCAGCGCCCTCACGTTGGGAACAAACAAGCAGGACATAGCTTAACCCACAGGTCATGGAACGAACCAACGTCCGCGCGTTGGTATCCTACAAGCTATAGTGATAGCTTAGAGAGGTGGAGCGAACCAGTGCCCGCACGCTGGGAGCCAACAGACTGAAGAGTGTAGCAGCAAGGCTAGTGGAGCGAACCAGCGTCCGCATGCTGGGAGCCAACAGACAGTATAGTAAAGCCGCAAGGCTTGTGGAGCAAATCAGCGTCCGCACGCTGAGACCAGCAGACAGTATAGTGAAGCCGCAAGGCTTGGGGAGCAAACCAGCGTCCGCACGCTGGGGCCGACAGACTGTAAAGTATAGCCGCAAGGCTTTAGGAGCGAACCAGCGTCCGCACGCTGGGACCAACAGACAGAAGGTATAGCCGCAAGGCTTGTGGAGCGAACCAGCATCCACACGCTGGGACCAACAGACAATATAGGATAGCCGCAAGGCTTGTGGAGCGCACCAGCATCCGCACGCTGGGACCAACAGACAGAGTATAGCTGCAAGGCTTGTGGAGCGAACCAGCGTCCGCACGCTGGGACCAACAGACAATATAGGATAGCTGCAAGGCTTGTGGAGCGCACCAGCGTTCGCACGCTGGGACCAACAGACAGAGTAGTATAGCCGCAAGGCTTGTGTAGTAAACCAGCATCCCCGCGCTGGGACCAGCAGACTGAATAGCCGCAAGGCTTGTGGAGTGAACCAGCGTCCGCACGCTGGGACCAACAGACAGAATGTCGCCAAAGCGAACGAAGCAGAAAGTCGCCACTGACGCAGGAACTGGGTCCAGGAAGAGAACAGGAACCAGCAAGAACGATAAACCGGATCAGGAACGGCAACGCAGATTGGCAGCAGGAACTGCAACCTCTGGAGACTCAACCAGAACAGGCACTGGAACCAGCACTGCAGACAGGAGACTCAGGAACAGGATGAAGTCAGGAACTCAGGAAAACAACAGCAAGGCCCAATAAGCTTCTGTAGCATGGTGGAAGTGGATGCAATCAGAGACACCACGAAGGGGCAACCAAAGGGTGCCCAGACACAGTTTAAATAGGCAATGTGAGGCGGGCTAAAGGCAGACAACCAATGGTAGCCCCCTACTGGTAATAGACATAGAAATGCAGCAATCACTGGCACCGTGATACTAGTTTTATTCCTCCTACGCAGCTGTTTCTGTTTCAGTTAATGATTGTGTTTCAACCCACATATTAAATTGATGATCATTAGCACCAGTTTGGTATAATTGTTTAATCATACACCTGACTATATGCCTACAAAATCCCTTACTTTGTGTAAGTGTACCTAGAAGAACTGATGCTGTTTCCAAGGCAAAGGATGGTCACTCCAAATACTGATTTGATTTAGCGTTTTCTTCTGTTCACTCACTATGCATTTTGTTAAATGATAAAAATAAACTGTTAACATGTCTATTTTTGAAAGCATTCTTACTTTACAGCACCTGCCTAAGACTTTTGCACAGTACTGTATATATCCTCTGTCTATCCAATGTATCACAGATGTCCAAACTATTTGTGGTCCTCAGTCATCTACTTTCTGGTCACACAAATTCTATGAAATTATAAAAATGTGACCTGCTGAAAAGCACAATAACTACCTCATATTTAACAATCAGGTTGGCATTAGTGTATACATTTCTGTTGCAAAGTGT
Source organism: Rhinophrynus dorsalis (assembly GCA_037306005.1). NCBI lineage: Eukaryota > Metazoa > Chordata > Amphibia > Anura > Rhinophrynidae > Rhinophrynus > Rhinophrynus dorsalis. The sequence goes on from CM074721.1 coordinate 369,349,986, forward strand.
GCTACAAATTAGGAATATATATATATATATATATATATATATATATATATATATATATATATATTTGAAAAATATGTTGTAGGGTTTATCCCCCTGAGTAAAACAAGGTACTCCCGCTGCTCAAAGGTGTTTTATTCAAAAGTTATTACAGCTCAAATTTGAATTTTTTTAGGTTCAATATCACAGTGGCCTGAAATTGTACAGTGGCACTGTTGCTACACCATCCTATGGAGATTTATGGTCTACGGACCAGAGCTGTCCATTGAATGGTGTAGCAACAGAGCTACTGTACAGTTTCAGGCCACTGTGATACAACATTTTATTTTTTTACATTTTAAGTATTACTATCCCTTTAATGCTGTTATATTATTACTAGTGTCTGGCTATTGGGCCTTATGTATAAAAGTATATTAGTGCAATTCTGGGGCAAACCAAATGCCCTGTTGTGGACAGATAAATAATCCTCAAATTCTCATTGATTTAAATGGGATTTAAAACCCTTGATAGGTTGCAGACCTCGTTAGCGTAGTGCCCTGTGATTTGAGGAAAGCTGATGTAGTTCCAGTGTTCAAAAAGGGGTAAAGATCCAAACCAGGAAATTATAGACCTGAGAGCATGACTACCATAGTGGGTAAGATATTAGAATGGTTACTAACTGACAGTAATCTGAACTATGCGAAGACAAACAATGTTATTAGTCAGAGTCAACATGGTTTTATGAAGAATAGATCATGTCAGACTAACTTACATGCATTTTCCAAAAGGGTAAGTAGTAAGGGAATTGCTGTTGATGTAATATACTTGGAATTTGCAAAAACCTTTGATACAGTGCATCACAACATACTTCATTAATTAAAATTCTTTGGTTTGGGTGGTGATATCTGTACATGGATTGAGAACTGCTTAAATGATAGATAGCAGAGAGTTGTTGTAAATGGAACCTTTTGAAGTTTGTCTAAAGTTGTAAGTGCGCTGCCACAGGTTTCAGTCCGAGGCCCAATGCTTTTTAAATTGTTTATTAATGATCTAGAAGTTGAAATTGAAAGTAGAGTCTCAATCTTTTCTGAGTGAATGGCAGGAAAGTGGCAGATGGCATTTAATGTAAGTTAGGCATTTGGGCTGTAGAAACAAGACATTCTATATATACTTTAAATAGGAAACTATTTGGAGAATCCTCATTAGTGAAAGATATGGAGTACTGATAGACGATAGACTTCACAGCAGTGTGCAGAGTCACTCAGGTGCTGTAAGAGCAAACAGGCTACTAGCCTGCATAAAAAGCGGTGTGTATGCACGGGATGCTAATATTATTCTACCTCTATATAAATCATTGGAGAATATGGAGTACAGTTTTGGGCACCTTTTCTTTAAAAACACATTATTGAACTGGAAAAAGTACCGAAACTTGTAACAAAACTAATAAAGAGGTTGTTGGATCTGAGTTATAAAGAGAGACTAGTCAAATTGAGTTTGTTTAGATTAGTGATATGATTATGATTTACAAATATATTCACGGTCAATACAAAGAACTATCCATTTAATTATTTACATAATGAGCTGAGCTAAGACCAAGAAGTCATACATTAAGGCTAGAGGAAAGGAGCTTTCTACTACAACAAAAGGAGGGTTTTTTTACAGTAAGGGAGGTAAAGCTATGGAATTCTTTGCCTCGAGATGTTGGACTTGCATATAGTAACTGCTTTCAAAAAAGCAATGGATACCTATCTAGCTCAGAACAATACTTAGGATTATGACAGGTGGCTTCAATGCAGATAGATTCTTGATTCAGGGAATTATATGACTGCCATTTGGAGTCAGGAAGGATTTTTTTTACCCCCTTGGGGCTTAATTGGAAATTACTTCAGTGGGTTTTTTTTTTGTTTTTTTTTTGCCTTCCTCTGGATCAACAGGGGTGTTTAGGCATGGGCTGGACTTGATGGACACATGTCTTTTTTCAGCCTCGTCAACTATGTTACTATGTTAGCAAACAAGGGGTTAAAGGCCCATTTAAATATATTGATATTGCATTTGTTCCTTGTGGCATAGCTGGTTTACTCCAGAATTTCTCTATTTTATACCTAAGGCTTATTAATGATTTTCACTCTAGTCCTTGAGGTAAAACATTTGAACAGACAGACACACACACGAAAAAAAATCGTAAAAACAGAACAAACTAGCCTTATGAATGTATTTAGTTATAAGTACAAATAAATAAGGAACAAACATGTTTTACCTCTGATATTTTTCAGAAAATGGAATTGTCAGCATCAGTGTCTTGTCAGACTGCAAAAGAACACAGAAAGACTGCACAGTACTACTGTGAAACATAATCTTTTTGAAATAAGGAAGTTGATTTTGAATTTCAACTGCTTCCAAAAGGAGGTAATACAACATAATAAGGATGTACCTTTGTTACCAGGAAATGGGCCATGGGTGCTCCATGTTAAATGAGTAACCAGTCCTATAAAACAGTTTACTGCAAAAGGAGACAATAACTAGTTTGTGGACCGTAGAAATAAAGTTGCACTTTGCATACAATGCATTAATTCAAATAATACATAGATAGTTCTTATTTTATTAAAATAAATAAATTTAATTTTCCAAAATAAGAGTTTGAGGAGCTTGCCCCGTGAATATGTTGACATTTTATAATCTTATCTGTTTCTGTGGTGGATTTAGTGCATAGGCTCCATAGAATAACATAGGAACAGGAGAAGTGATATCACTGGAGAAGACATCTTGGGGGAGATGCCCTCAGGGTCAATGCTGTGCAAGTGTGTGTCTGGCAATTTGTGGGGAGCACATCACCATGGAGATGTAGACACACATCACATATGCACTAAGAGTATATGCAATAGTAGGGGAGGAGAAGTTCCCCATAGCATATGGGGCTGTCAAACTGCAAGATGCAGTTTGCTTGCTCCACTTTATTTAATGGAATGATTCTGTTGTTGGTGCTGAGAGGATCCTCTCCACACCTCCAACTGAGCAAGTGGGGAAGCAGAGAGGATATTCTCAAACTTCAGGGTTGTCTACTATTGGCGGTATGCTAGGGAGGTCACACTTCATAGCATACAGTATGACAACCCTCCAAGCTTATGATTGATTGAGGGGTGTTACTGCATGGGAAGCTACAGGGAGAACCCAACATCGCAGACAATGAGGCCTTCTACTTTTGTACCCCCTTCTAAATAATTATAATAGTAGTATAGCTGCCATGTTTGTGTTAACTAATGTGTCTGAGGGATCTACAATTGTTGAACCCTTTGAATGATGGATGAATGGATGTCTTATGCATTACAAAGCAATGTGCTGGCCTTTTCTCTGGCAATCGAAAGATTATAGTATCCTCGGTTAAAAGAAGGGATAGGTCAGAAGTAAAAAAAAATGCTTACACGGGAATTTTCCTGGGAATAATCCCATCTAAACAAAATATATAAAATGTCAGCTTTTTTTTGTCAATGTCAAAAAAGTTCCCACAAGAACAGCATTTTTTGCCTATAGTTTCTATGGCTGCAATATTTCCTGCCTCAGTGCTACTGCTGCTGAGGGCTAAAGTGCACAAATCGACAACTGAAAGTAAATGTTGCTGGTGCTACAGCAATATATGTCTAGAAAAAATGTAAGCAAACTGATTTAATTATTTTTTACAGGATTTGACTTCTTTCTAGGAACTTAGGAAGTGTGGCATGGCATCTCTGACCTGTTGATGGTGTATCTCCCAGTCAGACCTGTGTTTGTGCTTTGGGGTGAGAACTCATTGAGGAGGTGCCTAGGTGTGAACCTGCTTTCTGTCTACTCACATTCTTCTTACACAGATAACAGATAGCAACATACTTAGCTTTTGGATCCTGAATGAAGTATTTCCATTCTGTGGACTTCATAGAGAGCGGTTCCCAAGGGGCTGCTATTACTAGAACTGGGGCTAGATGTTGCTAAAATTGTATTACTACAAGGTGTTACAGGTGCTGCACTTCCAAGAACAGAAGAGAAACTCATGAAAGCAAAGGCTGTGGATGCTGATAACCTGTGTTGTTGCTGGTTACTCAAATCTATAAGTGTGTGTGTGTGTGGCTGAGTGGGACTTGGAAGCAATGATGATGCTGAAGATGACTGAAAGAATGACTGTGTATTTTTTGTCATCTTTGCTTGTCTGGGGTCAGACTTTCCAATTGTTTTCTCAAACAGTTTATAGACAGGCACAGTGCTCCTTTTCAGTGGTGGAAGATTGAACCTTTGCCTTTCAGTTAACTTTGTGGCCAAGTCATTATCTCTCTCTCAACTTCATCTGTATCTGAAGAAGAGACGGATGCTGTAGGGATATATTCTAGATCTACGTCATTGTCATCAGTCATCATTAGGTCATCCTCAGCATAGCCCACCTCTTCTTGCACACTAATTTTTTATATTTCTAGGCTTTTAGATTTCTCAAACTATTTCTTTTTACTTTTCCCCTTTGAGGGATTTTCACAATGTTTGCTACTATTTTCAGGACAGGTGTTTTTGTGCTTGTTTGTCTCTCTGTCAGATGCATCAGTTGGTTAAGCTGCTACACCTTTTTGCACTATGCAAGTAGCAATAGCATGCAACTTTTTGAATTATTAATAGTGTTGGTGGAACACTTGGTGGGACTTTGACAAACTTTCTCAGGAGGAGAATGATCACCATAATTTATTGCACACGCTGTAGCAACCAAGGCTGCAGTCAATTTTTGGACTACCACTCACACGTCCTTGTACTGCTCCTAATCCTTTCACCCTACTTCTTGTGTGGTCGGTGGACATTATGCAAATACTGTCAACATAAAACAAAAATAACACACTTCCTGTTCAACAGCTTCTTTGCCGAGACTCCCCTAGGATAACAGCCATATCAGGAAGAAACTTGGATCACAGTTTCCCGTATCTTCTCCTTTGCTCCCTTATTACACACTGAACTCCACTAGCACAACCAGATCTAGAAAGAACTTGGATTAAGGCTGCTGTTTACTTGGTCACACAAAACGTTCGGGTAACCCTCCCTTCTCACACCCTCGGAATCCCTGAGTAAAAATATAACAGCCAGAGCAGGAAGAAACTTCGATCACCTCTACGCTTGTGCTCCCAGTCAGTCACACCAAATTTTGGGGTATTTGTTTTAATTCTTCTTTGCTCCTTTCCCACTCCTCAGACTCCCCTGACACAGAGATAACAGCCAGGTCAAAAAGGAATTTGTGTATACTTGGTCACACAAATATTTGATGGTATTTAGGCTTTAACATCTCTTCTTCTTTCTCACACCCCAGGCTCCCCTAGCACAGAAATAACTGCCAGATCAGGAAGAAACTTGGAACACTGCTGCCTGTGTCTTCCCAGTCAGTCACAGTGAATTTTGGGGTATTTGAGGCAAAACTCATTTCTCCATACCTGTCCTCAGTGTCCCCCAGACTCTACTAAAAAACTGTACATCATCATAAAGGTCCCTTTTGTCCTAAAGGCAAAATGTATGCCAAATGGGCACATAGGTCAAACTCATAGCATACACCATGCTCACAATACATGTAAGGTGCAATTCAATAAGCTAAATAATGAACCTCTTGTATGCTAAATAGCTCTCCAATACATTGTGAAACAATGCATTGGTGACTTCACTAAAATTCAACTAAACTAATTTAAATTTGGAAATTTCCATTTCACTCTTGTGGTGCAGCTGGTTTGCTCTTGCACTGCTCCTTTTAGCTTATTGAATACAGCTAGTACTATTTACATAATACAACATGTTTCATAAGTTATTGAAAGTTATTTGCAGGGACAGGTAAAATAGTGTCACGGTAATCAGGCAAAGAAGGACAGACACAAAGATAAATTATAACCACCTTTATTTGAAATATACAGCAATAAGGTATTAGCCCACACAAACCCAGACCCAGGATGATTGGACCCAGGCGTCTCTCTGGAGCTGCACCCTGTGCTGTGCACTGCACTACTGAGAGCTATCTAGACTAGGAAAGAGGCTCGAGTGGAACGCCAGTATGAAGCGGCTAATAGGCGGAAGTACCACTTCGGTCACGCGACAGGAGGCAGCAGGGAGCGAGAGCAGGCCAGAGCCACGAAACTCAGAGACTACCAGTCAGGCAAGCTAGGAGTGCTCGGAGCGAGTAGGCAACCAGAGCCACAGGTCAGACAAGCCGGGAACTACATGGAGCTAGTTAAGAGCCAGAGCCAGAGGTCAGAACCAGTGTAGGTAGTCAGACAATCCAGGGTCATACAAGGAGCGAGTTAGTCAGCCAGAGCCACAGGTCAGAACCGGTGTGGGTAGTCAGACAAGCCGGGGTCATACATGGAGCAAGTTAGTCAGCCAGAGCCACAGGTCAGAACCAGTGTGGGTAGGCAGACAATCCGGGGTCATACACGGAGCAGATTTTCAGATAGGCATGGGTTACAATGGAGCGCAAGAAGAACTAGCAGAAACACCACGTAAGGGCAATGACTCCTAGTCCTAAGGAGGTTAATAAAGTAGCAGAAGAAGGAGGGACCCAATTAGGAAAAACAGAAAAGGCCCATAAACAGGTGTCCGTGCCAGTGCCTGTTTCATTACATCAGTAATGCGGAAGTAACCGCAATCATGCAGGCCGACACACCACAGAGGAAGGAAGCACAGGATAATTAAGTCCTCCTTAGGGAGACTGTGATAGTAACCCCCCTTAACAACCTCTACCCCATGGAATTGCGGGAGTGAAATTCACGGAGCAGGGCAGGTGCATGTAGATCTCTCTTAGCGACCCAGGAACGCTCCTCAGGTCCATACACTTTCCTATGAACTAGATATTGTACCTGGCCTTTGACCCTGCAAGAGTCCAAAATACTTTTGCACCCCATACTCTTCATGACCCCCTACTTGGACAGGTCTGGGATGGACAGGAGCAGTAGTATAATGATCACAAACCAATGGTTTCAGTAACAACACATGGAACACATTGGAAATGTTAGTGGGGAGGTCGAGGGCATAGGTCACAGGGTTAATCTTACGGAGAACCTGAAAGGGACCCACAAATCTGGGATCCAGATTTTTACAAGGCAGCTGGAGATGGAGATTGCTTGAGGACAACCATACTCTCTCTCCTACCTGGAACACTGGAGCCGATAGATGCCTACGGTCTGCTTGTCTTTTATAGCGCAATGTGGAACTCTGCAGGGATCTCTTAACCAGTACCCATGTGGAGCAAAGTGCCCTCAAGTGCTCCTCCAAAGCAGTAATATTTTAAGCCTCAAAGGACTCAGGCAGGAGAGAAGGTTGGAACCCACAGTTAATCAGAAAGGGAAAGTTCTGAGAGAAGGAATTGAGAGCACTATTTCTGGCCAGCTCTGGCCACGGTAACAGGTTTGCCCAATTATCATGATGGTTGGAGACAAAACAACGGAGAAACTGTTCCAGCGCCTGATTAGACCTCTCTGAAGCACTGTTAGACTGTGGATGGTAAGCTGAGGAGAATGAGAGCTGGATACCCATCTGTCCGCAAAATGCTCTCCAAAAACGAGACACAAACTGGCTCCCATGATCGGACACCACTGAGGATACCATGGAGATGGACCACCTCCTTGGCAAAAATTTCAGCCAACTCCTTGGAGTAGGGGAGGCCCTTCAGTGGCACAAAATGGGCCATCTTGGATAATCTATCCACAATCATGAGGATGACTGTCTAACCCTCTAAAGCAGGCAACTCCACATAAAGTCAATAGATAGGTGCGACTATGGTCATTACCCACTAGGAATGGGTTGCAGAAGGCCAACCGGAAGATGTATGGGAGTCTTAGTCCGCACACAAGTGGAACATGCTGCAACAAATGCAATCTGATCTCAGGCTGGGCCACCAAAAGAGTCTCGTTATAGACCATATTAGTTGGTCTCTCTCAACGTGCCCTGCGGCCTTCGAGGAATAGTACGTCTCCAGCAGTCTGGTACGGAGGGATTCAGGCACAACACACTTCCCATTAGGCTTATCCACCAGGGCAGAAGGTTGCGCAGCCAAAATTTCCTCGTATAATGGAGATGTAATGCTGGTACGTATCATAGCCAAGATGCGGTTAGGAGGCATAATAGGAACCGGAGAAGACTGTTCCTGCGACTCAGTCCCAAATTGTCAAGAAAGAGCATCTGCTCTAATATTTTTTGTACCAGGGAGGTAGGAATCCACAAAATTAAACCTTGAGAGGAATAGCACCCATCTGGCCTGATGTGTAGACAACCTCAGACAAGTATGTGAGGTTCTTGTGATCAGTCAGTATCAGGGTAGGAACAGTGGTGCCCTCCAACAGATAACACCATTCCTTCAAAGCAAGGATGATGACGAGTAATTCACGATTGCCCACATCATTTAAACTCTCAGCCTTAGACAATTTTTTAGAGAAAAACCTGCAAAGAAGCAATGGTTTCCCAGTGCCTGCGTGCTTGGACAGCAAAGCGCCTACTTCAGATTCTGAGACGTCAACCTCCAGGGTGAACAGTAGGGTGGGATTCGGGTGGGACAATATTGGGGCTTTTGCAAAAGCTGACTTTAGGTCCTCAAATGCTTGTACGGCCTCTGGGGCCCAGACTGAAGGATTAGCACCCTACTGAGTCATGTCTTTGAGAGGTTTGACTACTGTGGAGAAGTTTCATATGAACTTCCTGTAGTAATTCATGAAGCCCAGAAACCTCTGTATGTACCTTAGCCCCACTGGAAGTGGCCACTGTAAGATGGCAGACAGTTTTTGCGGGTCCATGGCTAAGCCAGAGGATGAAATAACGTAACCTAAGAAAGTCACCTGAGATTTGTGGAATTCACATTTTTCTAGCTTGCAGAACAACTTGTTCTGCCTTAGCAGTTGTAGGACCCAGGCTACATCTGCTCTATGTGCCTCCAAAGTAGGAGAATGAATGAGTATATCGTCCAAATATACTACAACACAACTCTGTAGTAGGTCTCTTAAAACATCATTAATGAATTCCTGGAAGACAACGGGAGCATTGCACAATCCGAAAGGCATCACCAGATATTCATAGTGCCTGATCCGGGTGTTAAACGCTGTCTTCCACTCATGACCTTCTTTTATTTGTACCAAATTGTACGCGGCACTTAAGTCGAGTTTCGTGAAAATGGTAGAGCATTTCATACGATCAAATAGCTCCGTGATGAGTGGAATCAGATAAGCGTTCTTTACCATTAGTTTATTCAGACCCCTGAAATCAATGCATAGTCTGAGCTCCCCATCCTTTTTTTTAACAAAAAAGAAACCAGGGCCCGCAGGAGAGGAAGGCTTTCAGATAATACCCTTGACAAAGTGTCAGACACATAGTCCCCCATGGCCTTGTTCTCCTCCACAGACAAGGGATATACTCTGCCTCTAGGAGGTCTGACCCCTGGTACCAGATCAACAGTACAATCGTAAGGCCTGTGTGGCGGTAATGTCCTGTCCTCTACCTTATTAAATACCTCTTTGTAGGACTGGTACTCAGCAGGTAACGAGGTAGAGGTACACAATATTCTGGTAGGCTGCTGAAGCCAAGACCTCAGACACTGCGAAGACCATGACAGAATATCGCAAGTCTGCCAATTAATTCTTGGGTTGTGAGTCTGTAACCAGGGAAAATCCAGAATGATGGCATGATGGGGTGAATGTATGACTTGGAACTGTTGTGTCTCCACATGGAGTACCCCTATCCTTAGAGACAAGGGGTGAGTCTCATGAGTAACGTGTGCCGGCTCTACGGGTCTGCCGTCAACGGCTTCGATCACCAACAGAGCAGAGCGAGGCAGCAAAGAGCTAGCGTGTTTGGCCGCAAAGTCTCCATTTTGTGCTTCTCCTTGTAGAGTAAGATTTTTTGCAAAAGAACAGTGGGTTGGGCCAGGGATTTATTCATGCAAGTAGTGGGTATGGGGCTATGCGTAGCATAGGGGCATCTAGGATTTGTTTCCCAGGAGTCTCCTGAGTTGTAAATCCAGCATTCAAAGTGGTATCTGTTAACAGTAACACATATTTGTTAATGTACACAAAACTTTTTTATGGAAAAAAAAAAACAAAACTAAACATATTTTGGGGCTTTTCCAGATAATTTAAATGAGGATACATCTATTCAGATGTCATAAACGTTTAAACATTTGGATCTTCACAATAATAGTGCCATCTGATAGCTAGACAGTTTACCTACAATTCCCCTGGTGCTCAGACATACTGTGTTACTATCACTTTCAATAGAATGTGACAGTAACAACTCCATCACTAAAGCAACTGTTAGCAGTGAGAGAACCCTTATTGAACTCGGCAGAAACAGCCTTATAGCATATTTGTTCACTAAAAAAGTTTACTCCTTTCATTTAAGAAAGCACAAAAATTTTGAGAATGAGGGCTTCATCTGTATTATAGTACATTATAATAAAAATAAAAATATTTGGTATGCTAAATGATGTGCTGTCCATTCAAGGTGCACAATATTGTATTTGTTCTTTGGACTATTTTATATATTTGATGTCTAAAGTTGAATGTTTTGTATTATATAATAGGCTAAACAACTTTTAGGTTTCTTGTATTCAAGAATATCAATTGTTATGTTCAACACTTGTAATGTAGACTATGTTTATCATTTGACAATGATCATCCAATTAAGGTTGTATATGTGAATTCCCACTTTCATAATTATGTTATGATGATGATGTTAATGTTTCCATTGCACACTCTGATTCAGTCTTTGTGATATTTAATTTAATAAGTCTCTAAGTGGCAAATTATGATATATTTGCAAACAGAAACATTATTGTCCCTAGAGAGATGCCTTGGGACATTTGCGTGCATGTGTCAACCTGAGTTTATATAATACTAGTTGAGGCAAATCAGAGAATCTCTCCATGGATTCATTACTGTAGCTTTCATAGACAAACAGTAGATTGCCACCATTATCTTTTTAAATCACTCTGTTCTGCTACCTTCTTATTTACTAGTCTGAAAATTATACTTTGGTATGAGAAAGAACAAAATGGAGGCATCTTATGGACTCATAAGCTGCTTCAATTTTTGTAAACAGTCATGTGTATAAGACATCAAGGGCCACATGCAGTAAGAAAAGATGAAAACTAAATGCACTACAGAGAAAAATAAACAATATCAAAATAGCCACTGACCTACATGGGGCTTTAACCCTTTGAGTGCCAGAGGGGTACGCAATGCATTCTGTACTTCTCTGGCACTCAAAGGGTTAATCCCTTAAACAACAGAGAGGTCTTCAATGCATTGCTTGCTACCAATTTAAATACAAATAGTATAAATGTGAACAATAAAGAACAAGCTGAGGAATAGATGGGTGGATCGTGCAGTATGCTTTCCTATAATAAGCAGCTGCTATGACTATGAGACTCTCATTGTTATGATACAAAGGGAATGATGGATGTTGAAAGCATAGTAACTCATTAACCTAATTCCAGTCACATTTCAAATACTGTTTGAAGACACTGAATATAAAGTTGACTTATAAGGGACTATTTAATCATTCCCTGGACTTAAAGAAACATTAACATCTAAAAATAATCTGAGGCATTACACAATTAAATAACTTGTACTCGCTACTAGCTTCTAAAATCTTTATTTGCTTCCTGTGGACTAGAATATAGCCTTATAAAGGCTATTTGGGGGATCTAGGGCTCACATTACAATAACAATCTTCATACAGTGTCTTAGAAGTGATTGCTCTGCATTGTCTTTAAATGGACTGAGAGAAAGTAACAACCTTTAAATTCCAGTGGCAGTAAATATTCTTATCAGTATCATCTATATAATTCATTCCCTAGTCTCCAGTAGAGCCACTTTGTAACTGGCTAAGTGACACAAACATAATTTATCACTGTAGCATCGAAAATGTAATAAATCTTGTTTACTTAGACACTTACAAGGAAACTCTGCTGGAGCCTAAGTTAAAGGGCTATCACACCATCCTGTGAACGTGGCATATTTACAGTGATCCCACTCATACAGATATTCAGCATCATGTTTCCACTGCAATACCTGCAAAGGCATCAGAGGAAAGGGCATGCAAAGGGGAAGGGAGCCCCATGATCTCTTAAACACTTGTGGCCTTTTGCCAACTGTTGGAAGCTCGGATGCTCAGTTTGTTGAATCACCCAGAATGCCATCTACAGGTGGAAGAGCAGGCAAGGTAGCAGCTCCTGAGTTGCCCGAACCAGATATCCCCCAGCCACAGGTGCCAGAGGGACCTGTGGGGCAGCCCAGGGAGCCAAAATGGCTACCAAGATATAAGATTTACCATACAAGGGTCACGTTTTTAGGAATTGTGGAGGCTGAAGTCAGAGACCATTAGATATTGGCATCCAGGACCATCATTGACATCTATGAGGTGATCAAAGTTCACCTTGACACCATAGCCAACACCAATCATGCCCTATCCAGCAGACCTGTGGTTGTGCTTCATGTAGGATCTCAGTTAGGAGGTGCCTAAGTGTGATTCTGCTTTTCCCCCTGCTCACATGGTTCTTACATAGACAACAGATGGCAACATGTTTAGCTCTTGGTTTGTGAGTGAAGTGTCTCCAGACCGTGGACTTCATAGATTGTGGGGTTCCCGAGAGGCTGCTACTACTACTGGGGCCAGATGTTGCTGAAATTGTAATACTACTAGGTCTCACAGGTGCTGCACTTCCAAGAGCATCAGAGACACCCATCAAAGCTAAGGTTGTGGATGCTGATAACCTGTGTTGTTGCTGGTTCCTAGACACTATTAGTGTGTGTGGTTGAGTGAGATTTGGACATGGAAGTGGTGATTATGACTGACATGATGACTGTGTATTTTTTGGCGTCTGTAGAAAAAAAGGAGGATGGAGGGATATATTATACATCTACGTCATCATCATCAATAAGTCATCATTAGGTAATCCTCATCATCACCCTCTGCTTCTTGCCCACTACCTTTATATTCCTGTAAGCTTTACACCATCATCATATCAGTCATTATTTGGTCAGCCTCAGCATCCACCACCGCTTCTTGCCCTCTACCCTTATTTTCCTCTAAGCTTTTATAGGTCTCAAACAACTTATTTTTACTTTTACTTTCACAAAGTTCTCTACTATTTTGTGGACAGGTGTTTTGGTGCTTGTTTGTCTCACTGTCAGATGCAGTAGTTGTTAGAGGTGCTACACCTTCTTCCATTATGCTATCATTAACATTCTAAAGGGTCTCATCATCCTCAGTGTTCTTACATGATTTTTTTATAGCACTGGCATTCTCATCATCATTTACTGTACATGCAGCAGCAACAATGGCTTCAGTAAGTTTTTGAACTACCACCTTACTCCTACTTCCCTGCACTGCTCCATCTTTCCCCCCTCCCCCAACCCCTTGTATGTTTGCTGGACATTACTCAACTACTGTGTGTGTTTTTACTCTAAAGTACACAACAGAACTAATGGAGTATGATGTCTTGCCTTGGCCTTCAAAAAAATTCTCAATCTCTCTGGTATCAATCAAGTCTGTCTCCTTCACACAGCTCACGTCTATCCTATCACTGAAAAAAAAAAAAAAAAAGAAACCCACACAAAACCTGTTCAACAACTTCTTTGCCCAGACTTCCCCAGCAAACAGATAATAACTAGGGATGGGCAAAAAATGTTAATCTCAAACAAAAATTGCTGAATAATGGCACTTCCCACTTGGCAAAAAATGTCCTGCTAAAAGTGCAGTTTATCCTCTTTTTCCCCTAGTTCATTGCATTGAAATCAATGGCAGCATTGAATTTACACACAACCCATAGCAAATGCTATATTATTTGCCAAAGGCATAGTATAAAAGGGGTATGAGGGTGCTTGTATTGGTGGAGTGTGGTCAAAGTATCAGCTGAACATGGAATTTTCTGAGGGGGATTTTGTTGACTGGGATTGGGTGCCTCCCCCCCAATCCCAGTCAACAAAATCCCCTGTAAATAAATACATAAATAAAGAAATACAATAAAAAATACACAAGACATTGTATAAGAAGGGTCTGGGGAGGGTGCCTGTGCTGGTGGGTGGAGTCTGGGGAAGAATCAGTTGAACAAGGAATTTTTTTGGGGGGGGCAGGTTTGTTGACTGGTATTTGGGGGACAATAAAAAATAAATAAATTAAAAATGAAATAAAATAAGAAATTTATATGTAACGTGACAGAGACAGGGACCCCCTGACTTAAGCTGCGACTGGGCCAGACTCATACTTGACAGGCTAGAGTATTTTGTGAGGATGATTTGTAGTTAGAGGTCCAAGCCCCTAGGAAACATTGATTTGTAAGACTTAGACATGTTAGAGGCACAAGCCGTATGGAAACACTGATTTGTAAGACCTAGACTTTTTTGGCACAAACCCCAAGGAAACATTGATTTGTTGTAGGACTTAAACTTGTGTTAGACCCAATCCCAGAGGATCTGGCACAAGCCATGAAGAATCAGTGATTTGTAGGACTTAAGCTTGTTAGAAACAAGCCCCCCCCCATTTCTTGTAGGCCACTGTTATTGTTTTTTTTGTTTTTTGTTTTTTTAATTACAAGCCCTGAGGGAAAAAAAACCCTAGTGGCCTATTGCCAACAGGCCATGTTGTGGTGGCTAGTGGCCACTGGCCATTGTCAAATGCCCAGGTGTAATTGCTGAATTTGCGACAGCTATTCTTGCTGCTGCTGCTGAGTTGTTTAAGCAGCAGGATGATTAGGCAGCTCAAAGGGAATGGGATCAATAACAGCAGTAACATGACTGAAGAATGATCATGTTTCCACTTGCTGCTACTACTAGCTTCAGTGATTCTCCTGAGGCAGTCGTAGCACTAGAACTAGCTCCCACCACTTCAGATACATGTGGATAAAATAAAAGGTCATCCAATAATGCTTCTCCACCTGTCCCTCCTTCAAAATCATGGGTGTGTTGTTACTATAATATAATTTTTAAGCTTGAGAGCAGGAACTCTGCCTCTTATCAGCAATTGCAATATGCACAGTGTGTGTGTTAAATAAGGGATGGACTTAGAACAATAGGTGCATCTGCACTCACATCAAACACCTGGCACAACTCTATCCACACACCATGACACTTAGAGTCCTCAATGTGAAATTCCCCCAGAAGAAACCAAGTACTGCTACTGTCACTGTGCACCTTGTCCACTTCCCTCTAAGGACAGGTGACAACTTGCAGACAGTTTAATAAAAATGATGAACCCCCCTGCCACCAGCTTAACATATTCTGTGGGATAGAATCTCCTCAGATGCCACCTGATGCCCTGCTTACAGCTATCCTTTACCACACTACCATGTGTGGTCAGCACACCACACAGTGTGTAATGGGTGGATACGAACTGCCACATCCTGACATCTACTGAATGGCTATCAGGTGGTGGGGTAGATAAAATTGAACAAGGTGGATCACCAGAAGATGTAGTTACATGATCTTCTCATACCCAGATCCTAGAGTAAGAAGGTGATGTGGAGCCAGGTGTTTCAAATTCCATCGAACTTTCAGCCTCTGCCTGGGCTTCTCTGTTCTTCCTCCTCTTTGATTTCTGCCTCACCTCTTGTTGCCTTTGGGGAGAGCCAGGGGTAGAGCAACAGCAGTGTCCAATTTCTTTGGTAGGTGTTTGGCTTTAACATGTTTCTGTAATGGTTTTATTGATGCACAGAAACAGTAGGTGAGATAAAACACAGTTTTATTGAACAGGCACTGAAAAGATTACCCTCACAGGTCCAGCAGTAAAGGTAAACACAATACAGTACTGACACAGGACAAGTTATAACAAGATATATACCTACACGTGTCCAGTATATGTACAATACAGAATTTACAATATACTGACACAGGTCAGGCAACGTTCGTGTGAAACTCAAACCGAGGCAGCAAGGAATGGGTTACTATTAGGCCAGGAATGCTGACAGGTCCTAATAGTGCGAGGCCCTTAAGACGCCCACTCTGCAGGGAGTGCTTAAATAGCGAGAAACGCCCAGTAGACAACGGAGGCCCAGGATCAACTTTAGGACTGCCTTAGCAGTAATGGAGGACCGAGACAGTATGCCCGGGAGGGCACCCAATGGAGAATAAACAGTGATATAGTGACACCTTCCCCGAAGGGGTTAACGAACGCTGAGACCAGTAACGACTGCCTGATATAAGCACAGCCTGAGGCACCCAAAGTAACACAACCTTAGCTATGGGCAGGAAGGAGGGTCAAGAGTACTGTGGTGCACTGAAGGGATAGACACCGAAATGTCGTCCATGAGACAATGACAGAACCGAGACTAGACTGCAGGAGTGGCACTGAAGCCCAATGGAATTGTCCGGAGACAAAAGCCTGGATGAGGACCCCAAACTGAGGACTGGAATGGGACCGCAGGCAGCAGCGATATACATGAGTAATAGCCCTACCGGGCCGGTACACTGAGCAGGAACGTCAGCCAATCCGAGTCGGTACACAGTGCAGGAACATCAGCCGGGCCGATACACAGAGCAGGAACATCAGCCAATCCGAGTCGGAACACAGAGCAGGAACTTCAGCCGGGCCAGTTCTGTACACAGAGCAGGAACGTCAGCCAATCCGAGTCGGTACACAGAACAGGAACGTCAGCAGTAGCAGGAATTACAGCAGTTGCAAACTCCACAAATTCCAAACTCTTACAGCTGGTGTTATGGTGATGCCCATCCCAATCCCTGTCTCCCATTCCTCCTTGGTATGGGCAAAAAATGGCACTTTCATCTTGGCAAAAATTTCCCATGAAAAGTGCCATTTTCCCCCTTTTTTGCCTAGCTCATTGCATTGAAATCAAAGGGAAGAAAAATGTTTCCTCACCACATGAAAGTTTTCTCTGCTTTTTGACAGCCATATACAAGGGGGTCAGGCTCTCACAGCATGCCATTCTGTGTTTGTGAGGGGAGAAAGCAGCATGTTTTTGAGCTAGAGAAGATAGGCAAAAAAGGGGAATTGAAGCTGAGTGTAGGGTGTCTTTTAGTTAGGACATTTGTTCTCTGTATTAGGGGAGTCTGGGAGCACTCTTGGGGAGAAGAAGGGAGGAAGGAGGTTGACCCCAAATACCCCAAATTTGGTGTGACTGACAGGCAAGACACAGGCAGCTGGGGTGCAATTTACTTGCTGATTTTGCTTTTATTGTCTCTGTGTTGGGGAAGTCTGGGGAAAGAAGTTGTTGATTTTGTTTTTTAGTTATATATATATCTTTTGGCCTGACTGTGATAAGATAGGGTGGACAACGTTAAAAAAATGACTATATAAATAATTAAACAAATACATATTTTAGGTGACAGACAGCTGACTGGGAGCCTGATGTGAGCTCTGTGACTGAGGCAGACTTGATAGACAGTAGATGACGTTGAGAATTTTGTTGAGGGCCAAGGCAAGACATTACAAACGATCAGTTGTGTACTGTAGAAAGTAAAACACACACAGTAGTTGAGTAATGTCCACCAAATGCACAAGCGGGAGGGGGAAAGATAGAGCAGTGTAGGGATGTGGGAGAAAAGTGGTAGTTTAAAAACTGACTGCAGCAATGGTTGCTGCAGCATGTGCAATAAATGATGATGATCCCTCTCCTCCCAGAGTGGATGCAATTTGTCTAGGTTCCACCAATGACACTACACCAGTCCCAGGTCCAAAAGATCTGTATATATTTTTTTGGATTTAACATATATTATAATAATTGTATAGAGATATCATGTTGACTCTGGGATATGTTATCAATCTTGTCTGTTTTTAATTGTTTTTAATTGATTTGTCTTTTATACCAATAAAGCATTTATATCTTTGTATACTAAAGAGTCAGTTGTTTGAGTGCCTCCATGAAAGGATTTCTTTAGTGGTGTTCTGGGGAGGGCTTTCTTTCTTTGCTTCCCCCCCAGTATTCTATGGATTTTTGATGTATAACCACACCAGTCCCCACCACCACTACCATACACATCTGCCACATTATACATTATAGATTGTACTTTTTTTTTTATCACCTGACATAATAGTGAATATGTGCCAGTGTGACTTAAGCAGGAAGTTACTGTCGTGGGCAAAGGACAAATGAACTCTGCATGCTAACACATTTTTAACCCTTAGAGTTCCAGAGGGATATGCAATGCATTGCAAAGCAATGCACTCAAATGCACTCAATGCAATGCAATGCATTGCAAAGCAATGCACTCAATGCACTCTGGCACTCAAAGGGTTAAAGGTATATGTTGCTGTAGGACTCACAACTTTGACTTCCAGCTACTTATTTCTCCACTACAGCTCTCAGAAGAAGTAATATTGTGCTGGGAAATGTTGCACTGTAGGAAACATAGGCGAAAAATGTGTTAAAATTGGAGAAAAATGTGTTGGAATAGGCAAAAAGGGAGGAAAAATTTGTATTGGAGAAAAGGAAAAAACTTTCACAGAAAGAGAAAAATTGTCAGTTTTTCCATGAAAAGTCATTCGGGAAATTTTTCTCCACTTTTCCCCACCCCTAGTAGAACCCCTTAGTTGCCCTCCAGCAAATATTGAATCTTAACAGGTTTTCAGTGCAGCTGATTACATTGTAAATGACTGTAGGCGCCACTATCAATCAGCAATGTTGGGAGACTAACATTCTTAAAAATGAACTAGCATCTCATGCCATCTGAGTATCAGGTTGCAGAAATCACATATGACAGAGAAAGCCAGGCAAAATGTATTAACAGCAGCACAGAGGAGGAGGAGGGATGTGAAGAAGGGTTGCTACCATCCACTACATTTCGTACCACTTCTATGGCAGAGAAGTAATGTATATCAATAATCTGAGAAGAAGGATAGTTTACATTTCACACATGATAATGGTAAAAACTGCTGTAGGAATATATATGTACCCAAATCATACCACGCCAGTCCACCACCACTACTACCTTATACATCTGTCACATTGTAGGTTGTACTGTCTTTTGTTTTTAATCTCTTGACATCATTGTTTTTTTTGAAAACAGAGGCTTTAATTAACTGATGTTATGTGTTGCACCCTGCTGGAATATGTGCCAGTGTCACTTAAAGGGATAGTAACACTTCGTTTTAACTTTATTTTATTTTGTAGGCATTAAAAAAACATGAAGAATGATATAAGTCTTATCGCTCAAACCTTTATGGTTTATGAGATATTCACAAGCAAAGTTCCCCTCCCCGCCCCTTTTACCTAGTATAAACAATCTCTTCTCAGATGTGAGTCTGGTTGTATGACAGTACAGATAACAGAAGGGGACAATTTTCTTTGTATGAAAACAATGAAAGCCCTTCCCCCCTTGATAAGTTTTTCAGCTTTTTCCATTATCTTAATTGAAGATTGTCCCTCTCTGCAGTCTACCTGGGCATCTCCCTTCTGATTTGGTTGAACAGGGGGGGGATACTTTGTTTGTGAATATCTCTTAAACCATAAAGGTTTCAGAGATAAGACTTATATCATTCTTCATGTTTTTTTAATGCCTACAAAATAAAATAAAGTTAAAATGAAGTATTACTATCCCTTTAAGCAGGAAGTTAGTGTTGTGGGCAAAGGACAAAGACACTCTGCATGCTAACACATTTTTCAAGACATATGTTGCTGTAGGACTCACAAAATTCAGCTACTAATTTCTCCACTGCAGCCCTCAGAAGAAGCAAAATTGTGGTGGAAAATCTTGCAGTCATTTGAAACACAGATGAAAAATTTGTTGGCAGTTATGAAAAGGAGAAAATGTTCACAAAACTTTTTTTGCAAAAGTTATGAGGGAAATTGTTCTAACTTGTCGCCCACTCCTATCCATTGTATCTACCATTTCCACATCCTTGGTCAAAGAATTTCACAGTTCCACAGACCTTACTATAAAAAAATGCTTCCTCTGCTGAAGTTGAAACCTCCTTTCCTCTATCTAAAAAGGTGGGACCTAGTTATTTGATATGGCCTTCGAATTAAACTCTCACCAGGGATATCCTTTAATTGACCCCGCATATACTTATATAGTGTAACAACAACTCCTTTTAGTCATCTTTTCTCTAGAGTAATAAACCAATTTTGTATAGACATTCCTCCTATTTCAAGTCCTCCAGTCCCTTAAAGGGACAGTAATACTTCGTTTTAACTTTATTTTATTTTGTAGGCATTAAAAAAACACGAAGAATGATATAAGTCTTATCTCTCAAACCTTTATGATTTAAGAGATATTCACAAGCAAAGTTTCCCCCTCCCGCCCCTTTTTCCTAGTGTAAGCCATCTCTTCTCAGATGTGAATCTGGTTGTAAGACTAGACAGATAACAGAAGGGGACACTCTTCTTTGTATGAAAACAATGAAAGCCCTTCCCCCCTTGACAAGTTTTTCAGCTTTTTCCCTTATCTTAATTGAAGATTGTCCCTCTCTGCAGTCTATCTGGGCACTTCCCTTCTGATCTGACTGAACGGGGGGGGGATACTTTGCTTGTGAAATCTCTTAAACCATAAAGGTTTGAAAAAGAAGACTTATATCGTTCTTCATGTTTTTTTAATGCCTACAAAATAAAATAAAGATAAAACAAAGTATTACTATCCCTTTAATTAATTATGTTGCTCTTTCCTGTGCTCTCACCAGTTGTGGAATATCTTTTTTTAGAACTAGTGTACAAAACTGCACTGCATATTCAAGGTGAGGGCTTACCAATGATTTGTATAGTGACAAACTGATGTTATCCACTCCCGCTTCAATACCTCTTTTTATGAAAATAAGACTTTGTTTGCTTTTGCTACTGCTGTTTGACACTGGTCACTGCTTCGGAGTTTGTAGTTTACAAGTATTCCTAAGTCTTTCTCTGGCAACCAGTCTCTTAAAAGGATTCCATTAAGTATCACCGGGATTTTTTTTCTTCCGAAAAACATAAGTTTTCATTCCTAAAATGTTAATAAAAATAAAAGTAAAAAAAATGTAACTATTTATATTTTAAGATATGTATATATTTTTGCTATTAAGACTAGGGCTTTTGTACCCTTTTTGTTATCATCAAGATTAAATATTAAGATATTAATTGTATTTACAATTATGGTTTAATAAAACGTAATTATTGAAATATTTTGCAGAAATGACTAGGCATTGTATAAGATATCATTGTCTAACTGAATTATTCTTGATCATTTTATATTATTAAACATCATCCTCAAGTCAATACCATTGTAATTTAATAATGCCATCTAATGGTCATTCCTGGAACTACTAGAAATTTAAATATTATTAGATTAAAGGGCAAATGTCATGTTTTCCTTAGTTTGCACCTCTCGGAGTAAAAAACCCAGGATGTAATGTGTTCAATCAGACTTGTGTAACATGTTTAGTCATGCATTTTTAAATCAGTATTGCTTGATTCAATCAATCACATTTCATGCACTTAAAAATTGTAAAACATAAATTTGTCTAGTGATTGATCAATCGTGGTATGCACACTTATCAGTTTTTGTTAGGGAGAAAACAATTCAATTCCAATCTATCAAAATTGAAAATTAAAAATTGCTCCTAATGAAATTATTTTGTCGAAATTGGCTGAACTGTGCCTGGTTAAAAACCTAATTAAAAGCTTAGTCAAAACACCCAAACCACCACTCAAAGATATCTAGTATGTTCTGATAATAGTGGTTTGCTTTCAAACAGGAAAGATTTGAAGTAGGTAAGGACCAAAAGAGACTGAACATTACACCAGCCTCTACCATCACTACAAACCACATGATACCTGTATTCATAATTAAAGGGACAACCAAGTAAGCAAGCTAACACACATAAGGCCATATACTATGCTTTTAAAAGCACCCCTTTAAGAAACTAAATATCTTTACATTTCAAGTGCATTTTCATTAAATATCATCTAAAACAGTGAAATACTAGTTCGATATGGTGGAATAAACAGCTAGAACAGTGATTCTCAACCAGGGTGCCGTGGCAGATTGGTGTGCCATGGACATCAGGTTAGGGTGCCCCATATTTTCTATGAAGACTTACAAAAATAGACTTTTAAATAAAGATTTATAGAAATTGTTATGCACAATATGTTTAGTTTTGTTATTAAGATTATAAGACCTAATAATATCTGTATATTTATGTATTATACCCTCCTTATGTCCTTGATAAAGTACATTAAATATGTTAGGGGTGCCCCGAATGTTCTAGATTACATGCTAGGGGTGCCCCGAACAAAAAAAGATTGAGAACCACTGAGCTAGAATAAGAAGGAGGAGAATATGTATACAAAGAAAAGAAAACACACAGCTCTAACACACCTAAAAAATATACATATATGATATAGATAAAATGAAGATCTGGAGTGAATAAAGTATGCAGAGCAGCAAGGAATGATGGGATTCTCCAAGACCCCAAACTAGAAAAAGACCCAAAGCAAAAAACAAAAACAATCCTGTGCTAATCCATACAGATTACCCACATTTATGAACCCTGTATAAATTATATCATTAAACCTATGTGTTAACATTTTTAAAACAAATCAGGGTTTTGTTGCATAATGTGGCCAAAGTATGTTTAAACTCACTTAGCCTGCCAAGGTACCTTCTAATTCAATTGCTGAGGGCTATGTTTGTTTAAAGGGATAGTATAGTCCTAAATCATAGCTGCAGTAAAAAAACATTCAATGTGCTTACTCCTTTATGGTTTGAGAGAAATAAGAAAATAAAGTCCTCCATTCCCTCCTTTCTGCCTGACGAGCTGTAAAGCTGTCAGAGGCAGAATCCAGTCACCCGACTGTAGGCGTCTCATCAGGAGCACTGTCATTTAGATATCTAGGTATAATTCCTTCATCGGTATGGTCTACAAAGTGTGCCTGACTTGCAAGTATACGTTGTGGACCATTCCGATGAAGTAATTATACTTAGATATCCCGATAACTGCGCTCCTGAAGAGCCCCCGTCTGGTCCCGGAAGCAGGATCTCATGACGTCCACTGTGCAGCAGACGCATGAGAAGGGGGAGGGAGCAGAGGTCTTTATTTTCTTATTTCTCTCATGCCATAACAGCTTGAGAGAAAGGAGTAAGCACATTGAATTTTTTTTTTACTGCAGCTACGATTTAGGACATACTTTTTATGGGACTATACTATCCCTTTAATGTTTTTAACTGCTTCATAGATTTATCAAGATTGCTGTATTCTCTTGATCAGTTGAAGGTAAACGTTATACGGTACAGAACTATGTGAACCAAAGTCAGGTCTGAGAATGCTCATGAATCCTGATTTTTACATATAAAAATTTACTGTGCCATAACAAAGCCATAGGATTTAAACTAAATTTCTCAGGAAAGATGGTTTTTTTAAATGCGGAAAATGAAAGTGAAGAGTCCTTCATAAAATCTGTCTCTGTGTGAAATTTGGTTTATATTAGTAGATTTGGCTGTAGCCCTGACAAAGTTTTTATGAGGTATGAAAAGTTAAAATGATGAAAGAATTCTTTTTTTGCAGACCCTCTCATTTTTTTTATACCAGATCAAATATGCAGGGTTTGTAGAGACTGGCAATGATTGGAACTGCCAAATTCTAGCTTTTTAATTGTATAAAAAATATCAAATGTTTGTAAATCAACATTTCTCAAAGTGGTATCTGAATTGTTATGTGCTTAATCATAGATCAAACATGAAGTGCCCACCAAGTGGCCATTATGAAGGAAAGAATGCCGCTTCAGGTAACAGACTATCAAATCACTCTAAAAGATTAGATTATTCCTAGTAATACATTGTAACACCCCTTATGGGGGTCAGAGTCAGACCCAAGGAGATGCATTTTCTCATACCCTGTGCTTTCTCCTTCTCTGTTTTGAAGGTATCTACAAGAGAGCTGCTGATTCGAAATCTATCTGCGTGGAGGGTAATGTAATATCCCCCACATGTCCATTCAGCCACAGCCTATTTTGATGTGACCATGAATACATGTGAGTGCATCTAATTATTGCATCTATTATTGTGAGACCTGTGAGCTTATTAACCCTATGAGAACCCTCCCTCTGTGTTCTTTTTTCATTTTTTCATAGAGTCATACCCCTCTGTGTTTTGTATTTGCAGAACAGAAGCTAGAGCCATATATGTTACTGCAGATGAAGAAAATCTTTACCCACTCTTTGCCACATCTACAGAAGTAATATTATGTGCCCCATAGCCCAGTGGAAGTTTGATATGTTGATGGTGGTTGTATTTCAGATGTAATATCAATGAGGATGTTCCTAGATGGAACCCTGATTTCCCCCGCTCGCATGTTTTGTTATACAAACAACAGATAGCAACATTTTCAGCTTTTGTATTATATATAGGAATCGGTGAAAGTTTTCACCTCAAAAGCGAAACAGGAGAAAAATGGCCCTTTCCACCGAGCTGCAACTTTTTCACAAAAAGTGCTGTTTTCTCACTTTTCTCCTAGTTCATTGAAATCAGTGGAAAGACTGAAATGCCACCATGTGGCAAGTTTCTCTTTTTTTCCGCAGGTATAGTATAAAAGGGGTGTCACGTTCCCACAGCATTCCATTCTGTGTTTATGAGAGGAAGAGACAGCAGAGAAGACAGCCTTATAAAGTGAAGTTGAAGCTTAGTTTAAGCAATCTTGTAGGCAGGACTTTTGTTCTCTTTATTAGGGTAGTCTGGGAGACGTAGGGGAGAAAGAATGTTTACCCAAATACCACAAAATTATGTGTGACTGATTGGAAATATACAGGCAGGTGTGCTTCAAGTTCCTTCCTGATCTTGCTATTACCTCTGTGTTAGAGGAGTCAGGAGGCGTGAGAAGGGAGTAAAAGAGATTTACTCCAAATACCCCAACTACTCCAAATACTTGAAAAAATTGATAGATGACAGTTGACAGAAACCCTGATGTGAGCAGTGTAACTGAGGTAGACTGATACCAGATGAGACTGAGTATTTTGTTCAGGGCCAAGGTAAGACATCACACTCCATCAGTTCTGTTGTGTACATTTCAGTAAACAAAAATACACACAGTAGTTAAGTAATGTCTAGCAAATGTGCAAGGATCAGGGGGAGGGGGAAAGGAGTAAGAACAGTGCAGGTATATGTG
Organism: Rhinophrynus dorsalis; assembly: GCA_037306005.1. Lineage (NCBI taxonomy): Eukaryota > Metazoa > Chordata > Amphibia > Anura > Rhinophrynidae > Rhinophrynus > Rhinophrynus dorsalis. Next base: position 369,375,006 of record CM074721.1, read on the forward strand.
AGTAAAGTGGTTGTCCAAAAATTGACTTCAGCCATTGTTGCTGCAGAGTGTAAAATAAATGATTGTGATGCCTCTGCTCCCAAGGACGGTGCAGTTTGTCAAGGTCCTACATAAAGTTCCACCACCACCAGCCCAAGTGCTATAAAAAATGTAAGAATACCTGTTGAACTTTGTGAATGTAAAAGTAAAAATAAATTGTTTGAGACAACTGAAAACTTAGAGGAATATAAAGGTAGTGGGCAAGAAGTGGCAGGCAATGCTGAGGATGATCTAATGATGACTGATGATAATGATGATGATGTAGATCTAAAATATATCCCTCCCACTTCCTCCTCTTCTTCAGATGAAGTTGAGAGTAAGAGACATGGTGACATGGCAAGAAAGTTAGCTGAAAGGCAAAGACACAATATTTCACCACTGAAAATGAACACTTTTCCTGTTTATAAACTGTTTAACCTCGCCATGGGTCCTTAATGGTTAAGAAAACCTGGACAAGCAAAGATGCCCAAAAATACACAGTTATTCTGTCAGTCATCATCAGTGTTGTCACCGCTTCCAAGTCCAAGCCCCACTCAACCACACACACTACTAGTATTGAGTGACCAGCAGCAACAACAACACAGGATATTAACATCCACAGCCTTAGTGTAACAGTTTGTTCGACACACAGACATAATGGTTTAGCATAAAAACACAGTTTTATTGAAATCACAATAAAATAAGAACCCTCAACTTGTCTTGTAGTATACAGGCAGTATAATACAGACACATGACAGGTTAATAATATAAATGCCCACACAGGTCCTGTACAAATCTATGGTACAAGCAGTCTATACTGACACAGGTCAGGCAAAAAGGAGTAGGCTTCCCAGGACTCAGGTACTGCAAGAGTTAAAGTTCATCAAGGAGAGTAAACAGTCCCATGTATGAAAGCACTGTGATAGCACTTCCCAGACAGAGAGCTTCTGGATGCCAAATGCCAGCAGAACAAACGTGAACTGCCAGAGTACAACAGGAATAGCGTAGAGAGCACTGCCAGAGCAGTAACAGGGGCAGACACTTGCAACCGGCAGGAGAAGTTAATGGAGGACAAGCCAGTGGCGCCCTACCGGAGCAATAACGGAGACAGACACTTTGCAACCGGTATGAGCAGTAACGGACGACTAGGCCAAAGGCACACTGCTGGAGCAGCAACGGAGGCAGACACTAGCAACCTGCAGGAGCAGTAAGGGAGGATAAGCCAATGGCGCACTACCGGAGCAATAACGGAGGAAGACACTTTGCAACCGGTATGAGCAGTAACGGAGGACTAGGCCAAAGGCACACTGCCGGAACAGCAACGGAGGTAGACACTAGCAACCTGCAGGAGCAGTAATGTAAACTGACTCTCGCGCTCAGTAAAGCAAGTGGAACCGGATCGCCTGGAGAGTGAGAATGTCGCCAAGGAGACAATAAGCTGTAGAAGCAGGAACGTCAATCAAGCCGGGTATGATTGTGGAGCAGGAACGTCAGCCAAGCCGGGTCGGTACACAGGAACGGGGACGTCAGTCAAGCCGGGTCGGTACACAGGAGCAGGAACGTCAGCCAGGCCGGGTTGGTACACAGGAGCAGGAGCTTCAGCCAAGCCGGTTCTGTACACAGGAGCAGGCACTGAAGAGTAGTCATGCAATCCGGGTCGGTACACAGGAGCAGGAGAACTGATGCGGAGTAGTCAGGCAGGCCAAGTCGGTACACTGGGAAACACTGAGCAGAAAACTAGCACTGGTACAAGAACACCACGAAAGGGCACCATGTGGGTGCTGGAGCCCAGTATATAAAGGCCATACTGGGCGGGATCAATACAGGACAGCCAATAGGAGCACACACAGGATAAACTGACAGGAAAACAACAACAAGGGAGCATGGGCACCGTGATAGTACCCCCCTCTCAAAGACCCCCTCTCCTGGAAGAGGGACCTGGTTCTGAGGATATTTAGAGTAAAAAATGCACAGTAATCTAGGAGCATGAAGGTCATTCTGATCAACCCAGGAACGTTCCTCAGCACCATAGCCTTTCCAATGGACCAAATACTGCAATTTTCCTCTAAATCTGCATGAATCAATAATTCTTTGAACTTCATACTCTTCCTAACCCTGAACCTCCACCGGACCGGGAACCACAGGAGTGGTAGTGTAGCGGTTGCATACCAAAGGTTTCAGTAGAGACACATGGAACACATTATGAATGCACATAGACGCAGGGAGATCAAAGGCATACGAGACAGGGTTAATTTTACGGATCACCCTGAATGGACCAATAAACCGGGGAGCCAACTTATTAGACAGAACTTGCAACTTGAGTTTTCTGGAGGAGAGCCATACCCTGTCCCCAACCTGAAAGGAGACCGCTGGCAGCCGTCTACGGTTAGCGTGGCGCTGATGACGCTAGAACGACTGACTGAGGGCCCTCTGAACCTGTGCCCAAGTGGAGCGGAGTTGCTCGATGTGCTTGTCCAGAGCTGGGATCTGTTGAGACTGGAATGAGTCCGGGAGCAAACATGGCTGGAACCCGTAGTTGATGAGAAACGGGGAGCTCCCGGACGATGAATTGACCGCACAATTCCTGGCGAACTCTTCCCATGGCAACAGGTCTGCCCAATTATCATGATGATCGGTGACAAAACAGCACAGGAACTGCTCTAATCCCTGATTGGCACGCTCAGCAGCCCCATTGGTCTGGGGATGGTAGGCAGAAGAAAAGGACAGTTGAATGCCCATCTGATCACAGAATGCTCTCCAAAATCTGGATGCGAATTGGCTCCCGCGGTCGGACACCAGAACTCTAGGTACCCCATGCAACCAGAACACTTCCTTAGCGAAAACAACAGCCAACTCCTGGGCAGAGGGAAGGCCAGGAAGGGGCACAAAATGAGCCATTTTAGAGAATCTGTCAACCACCATCAGGATGGAGGAAATCAATGGATACGTGGGACCAGGGACGTTCACCAATAGGCACTGGCTGGAGTAGGCCCACTGGGAGGTGTCTAGGGGTCTTGGCACGGGCACAGGTGGCACAGGCTGCGGTAAATGCGGAACAGTCAGCCCGTAGGGAGGGCCACCAGAAAACTTGTGAGAGAAACCATATTAATTGATCCCTCCTAATATGCCCAGCAGCCTTAGACGAGTGATATGTCTCAAGTAAACGGGTATGGAAAGGCTCATCCACAAAGCACTTGCCCACTGGGGTTTCTGGGGGAGCTGTAGCCTGAGTAGCCAGAATCTCTTCCCCCAGTGGCGAAGTTATACTTGTACATAGGGTAGCCAGGATGCGGTCAGGCTGAATGATGGGTACAGGGACCTCATCCCTCTCTGTTTCAGGCCCAAATTGTCTAGACCGGGCATCAGCCCTAACATTCTTGGAACCCGGCAAGTAAGATACTATGAAGTTGAAGCGGGATAGAAACAGAGCCCATCTAGCCTGATGAGAGGACAATCTCTTAGCCTCTGAGAGAGAGGTCAGGTTTTTGTGGTCAGTTAGAATTAGCACAGGAGTTCTGGTACTCTCCAGTAGGTGATGCCATTCCTTCAAGTCCTGAATGATAGCCAGAAGTTCTCTGTCGCCAATTTCGTAATGACTCTGAGCACTAGACAGCTTTTTTGAGAAAAACCCACATGGTCTGAGAGTGCCCCCTGCCACCTGGTGCTGTGATAGTACTGCCCCTACCCCAATCTCAGAGGCATCGACCTCCAATGTGAATGGAAGGGACGGGTTGGGGTGGGACAGTACAGGAGCAGATGCGAAGGCCGATTTCAGTATCTCAAAGGCATGATCAGCTGCCTCAGACCATTGGGAAGGATTAGCACCCTTGTGCTATTGTGAAGTCAGACAGAGGCTTCACAATAGTGGAAAAATGTTGGATGAACTTTCTGTAATAATTGGCAAACCCCAAAAAGCGCTGAATCGCCTTTAACCCTTTTGGCCGTGGCCACTGTAATACTGCTGCGAGTTTCTCCTGGTCCATAGCAATACCATCCTTAGAGATCACGAAACCCAAAAAAGGCACTTTGGACCTGTGAAACTCGCACTTTTCCATTTTACAGAATAGCTTATTTTTGCGTAAACAAAGCAACACCTCGGACACATCCTTGATGTGTTGGGACAAATTAGCAGAGTGTATGAGTATATCATCAAGGTAGTCTACTACACAGGATTGTAGCATATCACGGAGGATATCATTAATAAATTCTTGAAACACCGCAGGTGCGTTACATAGACTAAATGGCATAACTAGATATTCATAATGCCCGGATCTGGTATTAAATGCCGTTTTCCACTCATCTCCAGCTTTTATCCTGATCAGGTTATAGGCAGCACGTAGATCTAATTTCGTAAAGATGGAAGAACCTTTTAACCTGTCAAATAGTTTGGTGATGAGTGGTATGGGGTAGGCATTCTTGGACATCAATTTATTTAATCCACGTTAATCGATACATGGCCTTAACTTGCCACTCTTCTTTTTAACAAAGAAGAACCCAGCACCAGCAGGCGAGGTTGACGTTCTAATAATCCCTCTTTTTAGGGCATCCTCAATGTATTCCTCTATAGCTCGATTTTCCTCACATGAAAGTGGGTACATGCGCCCCATAGGGGGCACAACCCCGGGGGCAAATCAATGGCACAATCGTATGCCCTGTGCTGGGACAAAGTGCTAGCCTCTCCCTTACTAAAAACGTCACTGAATTGGTGGTGTTTGGCTGGCACGGAGGGAGAGATACACAGGATCTTAACTGGCTGAGTCACACAATATTTCATACAATACTGGGACCAGGAAGAAATCTCACAACTCTGCCAGTCAAACTGGGGATTATGCAGATGTAACCAAGGGAACCCCAGAATGACCTCATGGTGAGGGGAATGAATTATCTGCAATTGCTGTTCCTCCATGTGGAGTGCCCCAATAGTCATAGACAGTGGAATAGTTTCCATAGTAATCTGAGCTGGTTCTAATGGTCTGCCATCAGTGGCTTCAATGGCTAAGGGAGATTCCCTTCTAACCAGCGGAATTTTATGTAACGCAGAAAAGGCCGCACCGGAGTCAGTCAGGGCCAGAACTTCCACAGAGTGTTCTGCCCAAGAAAATACCACCTGAATCATGGGTTTATGCATAATCGGGTCTAGGGACTGCTGAACACCACCTAGGGCCTGTCCCTCAAGGTACCCTAGGTGCATTTGTTTCCCGGACGTACAGGACAGGTACGTAACATATGCCCGGCTTTACCACAGTTCAAACATAACCCCTGCCTCCTGCGTTGTGCCCGTTCCTCCTTGGTTAGTCTGGTGAATCCTAGTTGCATAGGTTTGCAGGATTCCTGTTTATGATCAAGAGGCTTGGGAGGCAAGGGAGGCGTGGGTGGGATCAAAAAACTGTTATGCCCACTGCTTCTAGGCCGTAGCCTACGGTCTTTAGCCACAATTCTCTCACGGATGCGAGAATCGATCAGAATAGCGTAATCAATATATTCATCCAAATCATTAGACAATTCTCTAGCTGCAGTCTCACCTTTAATATGGTCAGCCAGACCTTGAGCAAATTCTGCCACCAATGCTTTATTGTTCCACCCTACCTCCACCCCACCCTACCAATCAGCTTCATAGGCCAGGGTAGGTGAAGCAGCATCACTGGAGCTAGGACCAGGATTATTTGTGCCAAATGAAGCAGGCCCTGGTCCCATATCGCTGCTTGAAGAAGCCTGTCCCATGTTGGCCATGGTGCTAAGACTGTGGCACACAAACCCTCTCATCACCATCTCGCTGCTTAGACAGATAAATCAAGTTTGCCACACCTACATCACAAGGGAGGGATGATTCTGGGGGCTTTGCTTCATTGGGTCTGGGGAATGTGTACTCCCAGTTCATTCAGCACTGCTGGTACCACTGCTAGTGTTAGTAACACATAACCTTAGAGATGGAGTCACTAGCATCAGGATCCATCCAGCTTCTCTTTTTCAAAAACACTGGTGGTGGTCTGAGCAATGTGGGCTCCCAGTCCCTTTAGTACTAGTGTTATTGACATTTTCTTCTCAGTGAGTCAAAAGTCTCAGTGGTGGTGGTCATTGTATCAGCCAGTACTATGAACCACTACATAACCACCTTATTTTTAATATTTGATTTCAATTTATCTGTCTATCTCTCTCACTCATTCTGTATCCTTCCACTCGGCTCTTCTCCTAAAATACACCACACTGGAGTGCAGGTAATTATGTATGTGGGCAGGACGTTTTGCCTCATTGAGTATCATAGGAGAGAAATGGAAGAATTAAAAAAAAATAGTTCTGTGTTCCTAGTGAAAAGGTGGTAAATCTATATGGGAGAAACTTCCCTCAGGAAGTGCAATAATCTTCCACAATTTCAGAATTCACCAAACCATCACCGATATTTAGAATTATACAAACGTATAGGCTAGAGGACATGTATGTGGTCACCAGTGGAACCTACTTGGGGAATATTTATGCTGTTTCCCTTTGGACAGATAGATCCGTCTGCTCCTCTTCATAAAACACTTCACTGGGCAAAACATATAGAAAAGTATAAAATAATCTCCCCTGCCCATGCTTTTGGGAGCTAGTATAATCTGACATCTCAACTACTGATACATGTGAGTGATATCTATATTGAGTATTACTTATTTTAATTATGGAAAAGCACCACTGGCAAACCTTCTGTTTTTACCACTTTGCTAACATGTCCCTGCACTGCTCCTACTCCTTTCCCACTACCCCCTGCCTCTGCTGGATATTATCATAAGATTGTGGATTTTAACAGTAAAGTATACAACAGCAATGTCTGAATGTGTCTTCTCGTCAAAATACTACATTATGTACATTTCTGTCTCTAGTATTTGTCACTTTTGGCCTCAATCACAGCTTGTGTCAAGGTCTCCACCTCTCTCAGTCAGTCAAAAATTTTTGTTTTGTTTTGCTGTTTTGTTTGCTTTTTCAAGCTTCAGAATCAGAAGTTCTCAATAAGAGGTAAATTGTGCCATGCAGCAGGTGCTGCACCACCACACCTTAGTCAGTATGTTGCTCCCTCTTCTTCTAGTGCTTGTAGGAGTCAGTATCAGTTGTACTTATCTCATCTCATGGATCTGACTAATTAATAATGATAATATCGATTTAGAATATATTCCTCCCCTTACCCTCCCCCATCCCTTCTTCTTCAGATACAGATAAAAAAGAGGGTGAGAGCCAGAGCTCAAAATTGGAAATTGAAGCGCCTATTGAAAGCAGCCACCGGCCGCTGCACTGTCTCTGTGAGGCACCACAGTGTATACTGTGCAGACAGGCCCATGATCCCTTCTCATCCATTATGCGGTAAAAATCATCCTCATCCACACGCTTGCTGCCAGAGTCCAGAGACAGACTTAGTCATTACTGGCAGCAAGCACTTCTCTCCCTGTGCCTCTTCCCTTTCTCTGCGCATGTCTACGCAGCACAGAGAAGACGTGGGACGTCACATGACCACCTAGCCAGCCTAGGATCAGAGTGTATATTCTTGAGCTGAGCCTCCTGAGGGCTGAGGATAAGTACAAAACTGGGCTTCAGATTGAATATACAGAGTTTTGCATAGACGGGGAGCCATGGGATGCCGGCGCATTTTAGCGCGTGGCACCCATAGTGTAGCTTGTGCATATTGTGCCACCATTGCCATTGGGGATCGTATTCTGGTTGGAATTTGAAGGGTGAAGGTTGCCCATAGTACACATATGACTTCAGGAGGTGTAAGCCATATGTGTAGCTGTTCCGATACTCTAGCTCATTGCAACGCTTGCATGAGCAGGACAGGCACACACTGACAATCCTCATCATCAAGTACAATTAGCAGATATAGGGATAATATGCAAGCAGTTGTATGAAACGTTGGGGTTCAGTCATACCTAAAGGGATATCTATCCCAGGCAAGCACGCCTAAGGGAATAAGCTAAACACAGTATTACGTTGCACAATCATAATGCGTAGTAGAAATTTAAAAACATATGAATGCAGTATCCCAACTATAGTAGCACGAGACATGCCAAACTGAGCTGAACCGTGTGAGAGGGCAACCTGGAACAACAGCATAGAGCAGTGCTGAGCCCTTGCTGATCTAATGTAACTGTGTCTGCTTACAGATGGCAGCAGGAAAGCTATGTGTGGCATATACATAATGAGTGTTCTAGGGATAAATAGTCCTGTATATAAGGGAGTGCGATGGTCGCCACACATAGCTTTCCTGCTGCTGTCTGTAAGCACACAGAGTAGTTGTTGCACTGCACTCCATTATATTTGTTGTGAAGCTGCTGGCAAAAGTGAGGCAGGATCCAACAGTGTTACCCCAGTGTTTGGTGCACTGTTCTGCAGTATGTGAGATGTTAAATTAAGGCGCTTGTAAAAGCTATGCATAATCCAACAGTGCAGGGTAGGCTGATGTGTGAAGAGATGGCGGGTGTAAAGAAACGTTGTGTACGATTTGAAAAGCAAGGCAGATCTCCCAGGTTAGTGTGTCAGATCTCCCCAGTTTGTCTGTCTCTCAGATATATGTGTGTGTGTGTGTGTTTGTGTCATGTCCCCAGTCTCTGTCTGTCTGTCACCTCTCCCCAGTGTAAGGCTCCCCCAGAGACACGCACACCCCTTCCATTTGGATCTCCTCATCGGGACATATAACATATACAGTGTAAAAGTCCTTATGTATGAATGAGTTGATCCAAACTGAACGGGAGTGCGGATCTCCTTAACGTGGCAAAGCATTGCAATATGCACAATAAAGAGCTGGTCGAAGGGAATTTAGACACACTGTGAAGTTTTCAACTATAATCGGACAGCCTGCCCCCTTATCCTGAATATATGACTCTCTGTCACTCAGATGCATGACATTGACATAATTTATGTCAGAGGGCAGCAAGAAAGACCTAGTACTATGGTTAACAGTGAAGTCAGCCAGCTGTGTGTTATTTTCTTGTTTAATTTATTGTAATGAGGCTTTTGTTCTGCTTTAATGGGAGTGACTAGTTAATATTAGTTTTAACCCTTTGAGTGCCAGAGGGATACAAAACGCATTGGTTTGCATACCCCTCTGGCATTCAAAGGGATGAGGCTGCATGTACAAAGAAATGATCAGTTGTGGAGTAAGCAAATTGCAGCATAGGGTCCAAATAAATTGACCCAAATGTCCACTATTTTAAATGGGATTTTTTAACCCCTTTAATGTTAGAGAGGTCACCAACACATTGCTTCACAATGTCTTGGAGCCTCTCTAGCATTGAGAATTTTCATTTGTTCCCTATGTTGCCATATGTCCGAAATGTACCTCTTTAGGCTATATTAGGGTCCATGTCTCCCATGTGTCCCTCTTTAGGAGATATTAGGGGTCCATACCACCCAAGTGTCCTTCTTTAGGAGATATTAGGGCTCCATACCTCCCAAGTGTCCCTCTTTAGGAGATATTAGGGGTCTGTACCTTTAGGAGATATTAGGGGTCTGTACCTCCCAAGTGTCCCTCTTTAGGAGGGGTCCATACTTGAGATGGGTGGGGTTAAAGGCAGGGATATGGGTGGGGCTAGGTGTGGAAACTTGTGGCGAGTAACTTTTCAGGCCTGGCTAGTAGCTCAGGGCTTGAAATTTTGAGCCCTGGTGAGAGCAATGATGATTTGGCTCAAAACTTATCTGGAAAGAAAAGGCTTCCACCATGGGTGAGGAGAAATATGCCTGTTTTTAAACTCTTTGAGATATCTTACTCAAAGTCTGGACAAATGAACTTGCCTAAATACACAATCATTTTGTTATTCATCAGTATCACCACTTCTGAGTCTAACCCTCACACAGTTACATTCGATATAGTAATAGTAACATAGTTGATGAGGCTGAAAAAGGCATGTGTCCATCAAGATCAGCCTATGCTAATCTTCTATTGAAGCTATTTCCAATTAAGTTCCAAGTGGGTAGAATATTCCTTCCTGACTCCAAAACCGACTCCAATCCTATCTGTTTTGAAACTAACTGATATACTTTTCAGTAATGTACTGCCTTTACTTGAAAAAAATCCATCCTATTTTTAGTTGAAATTGCCTTTCCTCTAGTCTAAATGGATGACCTCTTCTTTTTGCTTAGCTTTTTCAATAAATAGTTCCTTAAAGGAACGTCCGTGCTTCCTGCTCCTGTCACCATCGGTAAAACGCCGATATCTGCAGAACCGGGTAATATTTCTGGTGACTAGCGCTACAAAGCAGCTAGTCGCCAGATGAGCAATCAGTCAAGCTTAAGTTATTGCAGGGTGGTAGTTCCCCTTTAAAGAGTTCTTTATATTGACCTATATATTTTTAAATGGTAATAATATCTCCTCTTAGACACCTCTTCTCTAATGTAAACAAACACAGTTTGGTTGTCTGTCTTTATAAATGTGGTCTTCTCATCCACTTATCAGTTTTGTTGCACACCTCTGCAATTTTTCCAGTTCAATAATATCTTTTTTAACCCCTTAAGGACCCATGACAGTCATAGTACGTCATGGGTCGATCTGAGTTAATGACCCATGACTTACTATGACCGTCATGGAATTCCGGGCTCCTCCTGCGGCTGCACGCCGTTCGGGGAGTCTGGAACAGGAAACTGAAAAAAAAATGCTCCGTGGTCCTTAACTGACTGCTCCGTGCTGATCGGCCATTCATTAAGGGGTTAAAAAATAGTTGTCAAAAGTATACTCATAATTCTAGATGAGGCCTTACCAATCAATTATATAGAGGTAGAAATATATTGCCATCCCATTCATCTGTAGTTCTTTTTATACATAATAATACTGTTTTGGCTCTTGCAGCACTGACACTGTACACTGCTGTGAAGTCTATTGTATATTAGAACTTTCTCTAATGAGGATTCATCAAGTAGTTTCCCATTTAGCACTGCCTGTCTACCTACACTAGTTAGCACCAAATCGCAGCTGTTTTCTTTCTCCCAAAAGCAGGCTGACAACATGCAAGACACTGGCACCCTTTTTATTATTGGCATGGCAGGAATACATGTGGAGAACTCTCCACATTTGTGTCGGGGGAATACATTCTTATAATTTATTTCAATATAATGTAAAAGGAGAAAAAGTTTTGACCATCCCTAGTTACATACTAATTACATGGAATAAATATAATGTGTGGATATGTATAAAAGATACATTTTTTTAAACGCTTTAATACAAAAACAGATATATTGAAAACACAAAAAAATTAGCAATATGTAGTTACTCCACCCCCAGCCAGACTGCAGTATGAAGTAAATGGGGCTTTGATAAAATGGTTTTCATCATGATTTGAAGGGAAACTATACATTAAATGGGTAATAATAGTATGTATACCCCAGGGCATACCTGGAAACACAAGACAATCTCAATGTATTCTTCCTGGTAAAATACTTTGATATTATTTTATATTTATCTAATTGTCCAATAATGTATGAATAATTAATACTTGAATTATCTTGGTTTTAAAACTTAAATTTTCCAATTTTTTCTGAAAACCTCTCATTCAAACTCACATCTGTAGGGGCTTACAAATGTAAACAAAAGTAATTTTGCTTTCAGCATTGCTACTTCTAATTTGCCTCCTCTGTGTCTACACTCATTGAATGCATAAGCCATCACATTGGGCACTAATTACAGATGGGAGTGAGAGGGAAATAGATTAGCTAATGAGCTGTGTCCATGTTGGTGCCAGATGATAATATAAATCGGCACATCAAGCATGACCACAACAGAAGTCGGCAAAGGACACCAATGCCAAGAAGAGAAACTCACTAGGATGGGCCCAAATGGTGGGGATTCAGAATAGGGCCAAGGCAATCTTCTAACTACAAACTGGATCACTGTTCAATTATGCATATTAAGGAGCTTCATCTCCCCTCTTTACATGTTCTCTAGTGTAATTCACATTATCTCATAATGATATAGACCAAGAGAAAATGTGTTTTCATTTCCAGTCCTGGAATGGGGGTGGGTGTGAAATTAGACACAAGAAAAAATGTAACTATGATTATATGATTTTAATCTGCAACTTCTATCAACCTCAGCTACCCAGCAGAGAAGAATGGTGGTAAATGTAGATAACAAAAACACTTAGTGATGTGTGGAAACATTTTATTAAACTAAAAAAATACATATATAAGATTCCAGTAGTAAGCTCTGGATTGGCTTCCGTTTGACTGTATGTCTCCAGAAGTAATTGAATGATAAAGTATCCCTCTCCTGCCTCTTTTACCTAGTGTAAGCCACTTCCCCTCAGAATAATGAAATCCCTGACCCCTTAACAGGTTTTTCAGGTTTTTCCCTTATGCTAATTGAACATTGTCCCTCTCTGCAAGCAATCTGGACACCACCTTTCTGTTCTGAGGTGAGAAGTGTTACATCAGTAAAAGGGGCGGGATGGGGATACTTTATTATTCAACTACTCTTGAACTACAGTTCTGACAGTACTGATAACACTCTTCATGGCCCAAATACTATGAAGATTAATTGGAGCTGCTTTTATTTTGAAACATTACTATCCCTTTAAGACAAACTTGTATAGGGGTAATAGATCCCCTTTAAGGACAGCCTTGATTAAGCAAAATGTATTTTTGTTAATGGATTTTTTACAAAACTACCAAAATGATCTAAAATGGTACTACTGATTTCAGCAGAAAACATTATGACTTGATATTAGCATTTCTCAATGAGTCTGGTGTATTAAGAAGAAATACAGTAATTCTGGAGCAAACCAACTGCAGCACAGGGAATAAATTCAAATTCATAGTTATTTAAATTAGGATTTTTTGACTCATTAAATGCCAGAGAGGTATCCAGTGCTTTGCTTGACAATGAATTGGAGACCTCTCTAGCATTTAGGGGATAGAAGCAAGGTCCCATTTAAGTAAACTGCCATTTTTATTTCTCCCCTGTAGTGCAGTTGGCTTGTTTTAGAATGACTCCAATGTTTTTCAGTACATCATCCTCAATATAGTCACAATAAGAACAGTCATGACACCTTAGGACATGGGTGTCCAAGTTCTGTCCTCAAGGGCCATCAACAGGAAAGATGTAAGGATTTCCCTGATTAAGCACAGGTGAGTTAATTAGTGGTTCATTCATTTTGATTGCCCCATCTAAGCTCAAACAGGGAAATTCTTAAAGGGATAGTAATTCTTAAAATGTAAAAGAAAATTTGTTGTAGAGATTATCCCCCTGAGCAAAACAAGATATTCTCACTGCTGAAAGGGGTTTTATACAAAAGTTATTTAAGTTCAAGTTTGAATTTTTTAGGTGCAGTATCACAGTGGCCTGAAATTGTACAGTGGTGCTGTTGCTATACCATCCTATGGACAGATCTGGTCAGTTGACCATAAATCTCTATAGGATGGTGTAGCAACAGTGCCACTGTATAAATTCAGGCCACTGTTATACTGCACCTAAACAATTTGAGTTTGAGGTGTAATAACTTTTGAATAAAACATCTTTCATCAGTGGGAGTTTTACTCAGAGGGATAATCCCTACAATATCTTTGTTTTTACATTTTAAGTATTACTATCCTTTTAAATTCTGTACTGTTGGTAGCCCTTGAGGACCAAACTTTGACACCCCTCTCCTAGAAAATGGGAGAGAATGGTGAAACCTGCCTTAATAAGTATGATTCCCCGGAATTATATGGCAGAAAACTTAAATATTGAGTAAGCAAAATTTGTAGTTAAAATAATTTCAGATATGGTCAGATGTTAATAGATATGAATTAATTAACCCCTTAAGGACCGGACATTATGGGACATTTCCGTCCCATAACGTCCGCATAGGGGCACGTTGACGGGCCGGTACACATGACCTGTCACGTGTATCGGCGCGTCACTATGGGGCTTGAAATAGATCGCTCCGATCTTGGAGCGGTCTATTTCATGCCCCATTTTTACTTACAGCGCTCCCGGTAGAGCGCTGTAAGTAAAAAGTACGTGACGTACCAGGACCGTCAAGGGTCTTTCAAGCAAGTTTACCCTTGAAGGTCCTGGTGCGTCAAGGGTCCCTAAGGGGTTAATGTGTAATCGTTTCTAAAGAAAGGAAATATTTACACAAGCTTCTGTTATTTATAAATGTATTCTTTCAAATAAGAACAACTCTTTTACAGGTGGGTCTAACACTTAATGACTGGTGATTTTGAAAGAGAATTCAAAATTATCTATATTTATGTTAGCCATTTTTTATTTCAAACTATCTTATGAGATATTTAGATGTATACATCACTTACGGCATTTCCCATACAATTGGGCATTCTGCACAGGTTGGGAACGAGCTGGATCGCTGCAGAGATTTTCACAGGAGTGGGAAGAGCGGCTTTTCCCCTCCCTCCCCCCCCCCGTGAAAATCACCACCCCTCTGAATCTCATTGCAGCAATTTTCAACGGAGTGGCAAGGGTGCTTAACCTCCTGCCTACACCAGAGAAAATCACTGCCCCTGATTCACTGCCACCAATCCCTGCTACCCTGCCCCACCCAGGACAGACAACAAATTAGGAACCCTTGTACTTTTCTATATTTAAATGCAGCCCACAGAGCTTGACAGCCATGGAGCCATTCAACTCCTTTCATTATAAATGAATCCATTGCAATCCATCTGACTACAGTAGGAACTACAATGACTGTGCAAACTGCAGGATATGTAAGCCAATATGCACACACTGTTTCTATGAATAAGCGCATCTAAAGCGCGAAACGCATGAGACAATAATGGAGCAGTTGTTTTAGCAACATTGTTACATGTCATCTCTGCAATTGTTATATGTCGCTTGAAGATTTTTTATATATGTTTTCTAATGGAGGATTAATAAAGGTTTGTTTGACTTTACAAGTGGACTATTGTTTTGGTTTGGAGTGCCGCCATCATGACGATTATTAACACACTGTATAACCCTTATAGAAAAAAACTTACAAATAATACAAAATGCAATTAATAAATATAAGAATAATTTTAGAAAAGTTATATTTATGAGTATAACGTGGCCTTTTTACTTCAAACCTCACAATCAGAAAACTACAACAGTAACCTAGATTTGCAGGCTGTTTTGCAACATGACTAAATAGTGAAATTTATAATAATTTCTCATAATTATTTATGACTCATATAAAAATAGTGAGTATGTTTACTTATAGTACCAGAAGAAAGCTTATTTTAACAGCATAACAATATACAGTTTGCTTGTAATCCTTATTTAAAGTAGAACTACCACCATCTGCATGCCTGCGCTGTCAGTCCCTTCCAGACCCAAACGGCTCCTAGCAACTCCTTCTAGAGCCGGATGGGACTGACAGGCATGCAGACGTCACTATTGAAAGATGTCTGTGCTCCGTCCTGCCTGTCAGCCCGGGAAGAATGGAGAATTCTATCGAATAAGGTAATAATTCTGGTGACTAGCACTATCGAGCGGATAATCACCAGATGGGGAATTATTAGACATCAAGTTGTTTAGCGGTGGTAGTTCTGCTTTAAAACAGGCACACACACACAAACGTATCAAGAAATGTGAAATTTTACACAATCATTAAGGTGTAAAATACTGATGGTCCTGAATACAACAAGAATACTTCCTAATAATAAACTCTCACATCGAAATCTGGGCAGTAAATCCTAGTATCCAGTATGAAAAAGTTCTGTTTGACTCAGTTTTTTAAAATTAATCTTTAAGTGGTACTGGAGACAGACATGTTTCTTTTTGTAAAGCTCCTTCACTCAACTCTTCCATTCAAGTGTTCTTATGTGTGGCTTCTAGGAGTCATTTAACCAGTATTCCCGCTAAGGTGAAAACAGGTGAGTTAAAGGGGAGTGGTTATGAAGGGCTGCATTGGAATAGCACATGCACCATGCAGCTGTCCTGTTGTATTACTCTTTTACCTTAGAGGGAACACTGTGTGCAACCGAAAATCATGACTTCCTTCATGCACATGAAATTAATTAATAATTAGAGATTAATTTTTGGGTTTTCTTCTCAGATTAAGTTGAACAAGGGTTCCTTTAGTCCCTTTAACCCCTAGAGTGGCAGAAAGGTATCCAATGCATTGTGTTGCAGTGCATTTGATACCTCTATGGCACTCAAAGGATTATGGACTAGAGAGGTGGGCATCCATTTCGGAGCAATCTGTTGCAGAGCCCGCTTGTCCTTAACCCTTTGAAGGCCAAAAGAATGTGCAACTCATTACACAGTAATATGTTGCACACTCTCTGACACTCAAAAGATTAAGGGTGAACTACACCATAGTAATTAGCTGTCTTTAACGGAATAATTTGCATAGGTAGGTGTCCTATATACAGCAGATAGGAACGTTTACAGCAAATAGTAATTTTTCGTTCTTCCTGCTAGCTGTTTTTGTTTACATTCTGATCAAGACTGATAAAAACTTGTGCCCCTTATGATCCATTCAGGTCTATTGGAGCCTGTTTTTTGTTTGTTGTGAGAGCTCAGGATCTAGAGGTGGTCTTCAATATATATATATATATATATATATATATATATATATATATATACAGTACAGGAAACTGCTGAAACTACCTAAGTAAGAGCAGGAGACTGATACAGTAAAAGTGGAATCTTTATTGGCTAACCGATTAGCTGTAGTGTGCAATCATTCAAGACAACTTAGGTCTCTTTGTCTGGTAAGTTATAGGTATATGGCTATAGCATGCCTGTTTGTCTTGAAAGCTTACACTTTAAAGCTATTCAGTTAGCCAATAAAGGTATCTCTTTTACTCTATCAGTCTCCTGCTTCTTCCATGGATAACAAAGTTCCACCTTTACCTACCTAGGTAAGTTAACCTGTTAATTAAGAGCCATTGATTACTAGGGCATAGTTCCCCTTAATGGGTTAATATGTCTTAAAATTGTACATGTGAAAGAAAAGATATACTAAAGATAATTCTTTGATTGAAGAATCGCATCAAAACTATTCTAACTTCTGTGTTCCTTAAACTATAGATGAGAGGATTCACAGCTGGAATGACTACTGTGTAGACTACAGAAGCCATCATTTCTTGTTCCATTGATGAACTGCCAGATGGATGGAGGTAATTGAAAAGGACAGTACCATAGAATAAAGTAACACATGCTAAGTGGGAAGCACATGTGGAGAAAGCTCTTCTCTTTCCTTGTGTTGATGGTATTTTTATAACAGTAGACACAATATATGCATAAGAGATAAAGATAATAAAAAGTGAGCCTCCTCCTATGATAGTTGCACACACTGAAATTATTATTCCATTTAAAAAAGTATTTGAGCATGAAAGTTCTATCAAAGGCAGTGCATCACAGAGAAAGTGACGAATAATATGTGAACCACAGAAGTTCAAGCTAAATGTGTAGCCTGTCTGAACAGCAGCTTGTATTACAGCAGTAGCATAGGATGCAGCAATAAAGTTTTTGCATGCTTGCTTAGTCATAATTGTCCTGTAATGTAGGGGAGTACAAATGGCCACATAACGGTCATACGCCATCACTCCCAAGAGGAGGCACTCAGTGGATCCAAAGGAAGAAAACAAGAAGAGTTGAGAAGCACAACCAAAACGTGAAATATATTTTACTTGTCTTAGGAAATTTGCCATTGTGTTTGGGACCACTGAAGAGGCATAGCAAAGATCAATGAAAGATAAATGGCTGAGAAAAAAGTACATGGGGGTTTGAAGGCTGGGAGAGAAATTGATGATAATAAAGATACCCACATTTCCTATCAATGTCATTAGATACATAACAAAGAATACATAAAAAAGCACAAGCTGAATATTGGAATCATTACTCAGGCCTAAAAAAATAAATAAAGATGTATTTGATTGAGTTCCGAAGGTTGCTGCTCCTTCCAATGATGACTGTTTCATCTGTAAGTAAAAATAAAGGAAAATAAAATTATTTTTGCAATTAAACTAATCAATGAAAGTTGTGTGTCCATGATAATTGTTGGGCAGCCTTCTTTTCTTTTGTCATATGCCCAGGGCCCATTCCTGTTAAGAAATAGCACTATTTGTAATGAAGCAATCAGCAGCTTTGTCAACAAAATAATATCAGTAACCAATGATCTTTATAGGCAGTATTAGGAACGTCAATCACTGTCATGTAATGGAAACACCAAGTAACAAAATAAGGCTCGAAAAACTGCACCAAAAAGAAGAAATAAAATTCCCAGTGGATTGGAAGCCTCTCTAATTTTAAAGGGTTTAAAAGCTTAATTTAAATTTGTCCACTATGCAGATAGTTTGATCCACAATTTATACAGGTCTCCTTAGTGCATCAACCTCATTGCACTCATTTTGTTGCAAAAATTCAAAATTGAGACGCAATAACTATTGAATGACGATATTCCAGCAGTAGGAGTACATTTGTTTTGTTTTATTATGAAAATCCCTATATAAATTATATATACATCATAAATTACATTTTCTTAACCTCTTCACTGCTGCAATATGAAACGCCCATGGTAAACTGCAATGTTATTAAGGAATCAGCTGATGTAGGTACCCTATGTACTGGGTATGCAAATGTGCTGAGGGGGCTGTAGTAGGTGCTGCTTTAGAGCCTCACTTACTTCTCAGCTAAAGTATATACAAAATAGTTGAAGAAGAAAATTAATAAAATAATAGGAAATTTGACTGTAAATATTAACCCTTTGGGTGCCAGAGGGGTACCCAAAGCATTGCTTTACAATGTTGCCTATTCCTCTGGTACTCAAAGGGTTAAAGTGATAATAAAGAGCTACTAACTTACTATTCCTTTTATATAACAACAAGGGCCTCATTCATCAAGGTAAAGTGGTGCACTTCTGGAGCAAACCAACTGTACCATAGATGTGAAATTAAAATTCTATGATGTCCCATTGATTAAAATTGGGCTTTTAAACCATTCAGTGCTAGATAGTGCTCCAACTCATAGTTCACAATGCACAGGAGACCTTTCTGGCATTCAAGGATTTACAAACTCCATTTAAATCAACAAGGCTTTCAATTTGTTTTGGAATTACCCTTCTTTCTTTGATTAAAAAAAAAATCCAATATCTTTCAGTATATTTGTAAACTCAATAAAGTACTAATTTGATATTGCTGTTGATTATAGTAATATCCATTATACTCTAAGGCCTAGATTACATTGCAATTGGTAAGTGTTATTATTGGTTTTATATAGCTGTCAGTCTATCTTCCTATCTATCTATAGCCTGGAATCCATTCAACATGATCATTTTATCTGCAGAATTCTCCATAGATTTCACTTAATGTGATCTGAAACCATTTGCTAACTTTTATCAAATACAGTGTAATCTATGCATGTATGTCTTGCAAGCTTTTCTGCAGCAAAAGTGTCTTATAATTGCTTTTTTTACATTTATCTACCAATACATTCATTATGTTAAGTAGTTATGTTTCTAGAATAGGCTGACCAGACCTCATCTTTAACCGGGGACACATAGGAAATAGGCATATTTCAGGAGTGCACCAAAATCAATGCAGCCCTGCAGCATGCATTTTTCATATGCGTCCCCGGTTAAAGGTGAGGTCTGGTCACCCTATTCTAGAATGCGTAAAGAGCTATTTATAAGCTAGTATTATAAAACTAGATAACAAATATACATACATGCAGATATAAATTGGCACTGAATAATTTTGAATCCTAGATTCTCATAACAATCATATGCAGTATACAGTGACTGGTCTGTTGTGATGGGAAGCATTGCTATTGTAAATCAAAACTTTTATCAAACTTCTACAGTTACATATAAATAATGAATTGAGTGGAACATTTAATATAACCATCTAACGGGCTTTATTTATAAAAGCAAACAAGAACAATTTTGGGGCAAACCATATGTATCACAGGATTAAAATAAATATTCTAAAATTCCCATTGATTTAACAGTCAATATCTTTGTAGCGTTTGTGGGGGTTATGCACTGAGGTGTGATAAAGAGATGATAAAGTGGAGATTACTTTTCTAGTGTGATAAACTCTCCAAGTCCTATGTTAATCTATGGAGCCAATACACTAAGATTTTTCCAACTTAATAGATCTTAGTGAATTGGCTCTATAGAATGACATAGGACTTGGAGGGTTTATCACACTGGGAAAAGTCATCTCCACTTTATCACCTCTTTATCACAACTTGTGCATCTCTCCCATGAATGTTACAATGTGCTGCAAAGCATTTGGCATCTTTAGCCTTCAAGGGGTTAAAAGCCCCACATAAATCAATAAAAATATTCTCATGAGTTTAAGTTCTTATTGGAGTAAATCAGTAACAGCTATAATGAGAGAATAATGGTATCTATTTACCAAGCAGAGAGAGAATTCCCCATGGAAATCTTTCCACATGTTTTAAGTTGTCAAACAAGTTAAAGGTTTCTGGATGCTGAAAATTATTGTGCTACCTTGCTTCAAAATAGAGATAAGTATGTCTACATTTCTGCAGACGGAGTGAAAATGTTTAGAAACTTGAGCTGCAATTCAGTCATCTAAAAAGGATCAATTCTGGAGCAAGGCAGCCGCACCATAGTGCAAAAAATCAATTTCAATGATTTAATTGGATTGTAACCACCCGAATGCTAGAGAGGTCTTTAAGGCATTGCTTTGCAATACATTGGCGAGCTCACTAGCTTTCAAGGGGTTAAAAGCCCCATTTAAATAATTGAGAATGTTCATGTTGGTTAACTCCAGAATTGCACCTCTTTAGATGAATGAATTGCAATTTTTAGCCATATTTATCAAACCAACTGCACCACACGGGTGAGATTAAAATTTCCAGTGTGTTGGAGACTTCTCTAGAATTCAAGGGATTAAAAGTTACATTTAAAGTATGGAAATTTGGAGAAATTTCATTTCAGCCCTGTGCAGTTGGTTTACTCCAGAATTGTACCTCTTTATCTTGATGATTAAAGCCCATGGATTTAGCCTCTGTGACGACACATTCATGGTGTCAATTGTTACTGAGAAATGGAGGGATGCATTTTTAGTACTACCTTGCTATACACTGCATTTGTCTTAATTACAATAGATTGATCTACTTGAACTGCAACTTATGCCATTTTTCTTATTATAATTCATAGTCTATGTACAATCTGACATCCCATTACTAAGTTTAACTAAAGCATCAACTGATAAAAAAATAATATTTTCTACAAATGTCACAGCAGATCAAAAACAAACTGATGAGTTACCTTTGATTGCTTGATTGTATGAACTCACATGATTGTGATTTTGTCATTTTATTTGTTCTGTAATACACCACGGACATGTTCCCTTGATAATTTACAAGATTATTGTTAAGATGATTACTGTAAGAAAATAATAGGCAATTTATTTCAGTACATATATGGGTTACCACATTCTTAAAGGGATAGTAATACTTCATTTTATCTTTATTTTATTTTGTAGTCATTAAAAAAACATGAAGAACAAAATACGTCTTATCTCTCAAACCTTTATGGTTTGAAAGATATTCACACGCAAAGTTTCCCCCTCCCGTCCCTTTTACCTAGTGTAAGCCATCTCTTCTCAGATGTTGAATGCAGTCCATAGACCGGAAAGATAACAGAAGGGGACAATCTTCTTCCTCTGAGAACAATGAAAGCCCTGCCCCCCTTGACAAGTTTTTCAGGTTTTTCCCTTATCTTAATTGAAGATTGTCCCTCTCTGCAATCTATCTGGGCACCTACCTTCTGCTCTGGCTCAGCAGTGTTACATCAGTAAAAGGGGTGGAAGGGGGATACTTTATCATTCAATTACTCTTGAACTACAACTCTGACAGAATTGAAATAACACTCTCCAAAGTCCAAATACTATGATGATTAATTAAAGCTGCTTTTATTATGAAACATTACTATCCCTTTAATGGGACAGATTTAAGGGAATTATGAGTTGCATGTAATAAGTTTGGTAGTGAACATTTACTTGCTATGCAGTACATAAGTATTAATCATTTTCAATCAAACCACATAAACTAGTAAGATTTGAGTTTTCTGAATTGAGTGGCAGAACATTTATAATTTGTGCTAAATAAAAAGTTCCACAGTTTGGATCTTGAAAGTTGGTAGATTGAAGTTTTCACATCAAGTTAACAGGCCTGTAACCAACTGACTAAAATGCTTGTAATGAAATGGAATGGCTTATGTTGGAACTTGGTTATTTGGAACATTTTCTTTAGACAATGACGTTGTTACTGTTATGAAGTCCCAATGCATAGTTACATATAGTTAAATAGTTACATAGTAAATGAGGTTGAAAAAAGTCGTCTATCAAGTTCAACCTTTTCCAGAGTATAACCAAGAAAATAAGAATTATATAAGACAAATAAATACAAATAACTGAGGCACCCCCGTAATTGATCAACCATCTGACTTGAAAGAAAGATAGATAAATCAAAATATGTACCAAAGGTAAATGTTTATTAAAAATACAAAACATAATACTGACAATCCTATATAATAATTTGGTAAATCGTGTGTAACGCCGCGACATGCGCAGTAGACACTGCTGTGCGTGCTGCAGTCATGCGCAGTAGAGACTGCCCGCGCCGCGGCTGATACAGAGCTGGGCGCTCCGAAGGAGCGTTCAGCTGTGTATCAGCAGTGGAGCAGGCAGTCTCTACTGCGTGTGACTGCCCCGCGACCGGGTGGCAGTGGCACTGTGGCCTGTGTAACGGGCTGCTCAACTAGTATAGTATAGTATACATGCTCCTATACATCGTTCCTATATATATGGTATGGATACATCACCACACAGTATTAACCCTTACCTACTTAATACTTTACAGTATCATACATTCCATATGGCTAAATCAGTAGTATTCCCCCAAGCTGACCACATATGCACACATAATTACAGAGCTATAATGCCATATAATCTGAATAATATAAAATATAACACTTTAAAATTAAGAGGGAATAAAACCTAATTGGATAAAATAAACTTATTCTGAAATACAACTGAAAAAATGAATAAAACAGAAATGAAAATGAAAATACAAAGCTTTTGCTTTGTTGATCAAATATCAATAACACCTTTATCCAGCCCAAAGGTAAAGGATATACATTTTAATTATTTGGGTGTAATATCTGTACCACCCCTTTACTTATTATTTATTAACTGTATTTAAGTAAAAATTATTTTAAACACCTTATCCTTTAATTTCTTTATTCCTAATATTATTGATATGTCTCAAACCATACGAGATCTGTGCAAAAAAGAAAATGTAATTGGTACCCACATAGAAGAGCAGCACCATTCTTTTGAGGTATTTTGTTTGGCACTTATGTGCAGTATATTTTTGTATTTTTAAATTGGTTTTCTGAGTTTTTGATCTCTTTTGTTTTAGATATGTAGGGAGGATTTTTAAGGGCTTAATACATTTTATTCCATTTTTCATAAGTGGATAATTTGGGTTTATTTATTTATTTCTTCTTTATTTGCCGTTATTTATTTTGATATAATTCACTGAGTGCACAATACAGATCACGGATATCCCAAGGTTTGGGTGTATAGTTAGATCACAGTGTACCTTGGCATCCGTGCTGCCAGTTACCCTTGTGCTTCTTCAGCTCTATCCGGCTGCTGGCCAGCAATGGCTCGGGCACTTCCACACTCCTGGTGGTCACGGGTGCAGGTTCGTGTTGCTAGTCACAGTGATGGTGTGCTTGTTTATACGAGAGGTTCAATTTGCCTAATTGATTCCTCCCTTGACGTGTGACTATTTAAACTTCCTTGGGTCTAGTTGCCCTTACGTGGTGTTCCTGTTAGCATTCCTTGTGTCTCGCTTAGTCTCGTTGTGACCATTGCTTGGCTTCTGTTACTCGTTCCATGTCTGCCCCCAGATTGTCTGACTACCCACATAGGTTCTGACATGTGGCTCTTGCTGACTACTCTCTCCGTGTATGACCCCAGCTTGTCTGACTACCCACATCGGTTCTGACCTGTGGCTCTGGCTGACTACTCATTCCGTGTATGACCCTGGTTTGTCTGACTACCCACATTGGCTCTGACCTGTGGCTCTGGCTGTCTGCTTGCTCTGTGTTGTCCTTGGCCTGTCAGATTATCCTCAGTTGCAGTATTGAGACTCAAGCTATCTCTGCTCTTGTTCACTGGCTCTGTATCCATGTGGCATGAGCGCATTACTATTTGTGGGGCTGCTACTACCTACCGGATAGAACCATAGGCTAGGTTCTCTCCCTGGTGCTATCTTGCTACGAGTAGTGCAGGCCTCGGCACAGAGTGCAGTTCTGGGTAGTGGACTGTAGTGCTGTCCGTTCTACATTATCTGGGGATTGTAGAGGTTTACCTCATTACCTGTATTATTATCAATAAAGGTTTTATCTTATTTTACCTGTGTCTGACCTTCTTTTGTGTTGCTCACTGTGACATGTGGGTATATGTCCACAGAGGAATTTGAGTTCTCTTTCTGTGAGAAAAAGAGTTGAAGTATACAGCTGTATGCTACAGGAGCAAGTAATAGTGGTAACCATACTGTTGTATGGCGAGTCCTGGCTGGCACGGTAGATTTTAGACCTCAATTCGAAGGGTCTTCTACTGAGTGGAGATATATCCATATCATATATAAAATATATATATAATATTTTATATATATGATATATAGTATATAGGAAGGGGAACATGTATAGACAGATATAAACAGAAGGATATATTCCCAGCTACAGAACTGCAACATGTGTTGTGCTCTAAACTATATTGTCACTTTTACATTTTGTATTTTTAGTAAACATTTACCTTTAGTACATACAATGATTAAATATATATTTCTTTCAAGTAAGATGGTTTATCAGTTAAAGAGTTGCCTCATTTATTTGTATATATTTTTATTGTAGAGTTTTATACCATATAGTGGTGGTATTTTTCCTGAAAGCAGGCCTTTTCGAAGTGGAGGGCACACAGAGGAAGTAATATATGCATTATTCAATAATTACATAAGCCTTACTGACTCCTGTTTACCAGGACTTCTGTTTTACCCACTAACACACATTATAAACCTGTATGTTCCCTACTGCTAGAAATGCATCTAATCTTCTATAAATGTATCCCTTGTATCTGCTATTACCACATCCTTGGGCAAGGAATTTCACAATTTAACAGACCTTACTGTGAAAAATCTATTCCTCTGCTGAAGTTGAAATCTATTTTCCTCTAATCTTAAGAGGTGGTCTCTAGTTAATTGACTGGTGGGGGTGCCTATAAGAGTGAGGGTGATGGTGGAGCAGCTGATGTGGAGGAGGGAATGAGGGCCTTTTAACTGAAATCGATAGAGAATGGGAGAAGGAGATGCCAATGAGGATGCACACAAAAAACATCAGCAAAAACCCAAGAAGGAGACTAGAAAAACTGGACCTGAGCCTGGAAGTTTGATGGTGAGCATAACATCAGTGTCATCATCAGCTTTGTGTACTAGGAACTGGGCGCAGGAAGATATACAAACTGTCCCCACCCCAGCACCCTCAGGGTTCTCTGCCACCTACTCTGGGATACCACCTTTCTTAATGTTTTCTCCACACCAGCTGATAGTGATTTTGTAGATACAGAGATCTGTCAATTTGTGTCCGCCCATTGCACATTGTGGGGTGCACTGACCACACATGGCAATGTGGTTGAGAGTAATTGAATGCAGGGTATCAGGAACATCTGCGTACATTCCATCTCGCTGAATACGCCAAGCTGGAGGCAGGGAGGATTTATTATTTTTACTAAGTCTTCTTGTTGCAGAGCAGACAAGGGCCATAGTTTCAACAGTACATAATTTCCTGGGAGTGATTTTACATTGTGGCTCAAAGAAGCAAGGTGTTTGGTTGCAGTTGTGCCAGTTCTTTCATATGAGAGCAGATATGTCAATTGTTCCCAGTCTTTCCACTATTTCACAATGTTTCCTTACACACACTGTGCACACTGCAGTTGCTGATGAAAGCCACAGTTCCTTTCTGCTCGCAAGAGACAAAAAATTTATATTCAAACACACCCATGATTTTGGAGGAGAATTATTAGCAAACTTATTTCTTTAGATACACTGGAAGTAATGGAGCTTGTTATGGTGCTGCTGCTACCTTCTTCTCCACAATCACCTTCCATGGCTAGGCCAGGTGATGCTGCTGCATCATCATTAGAGATAGGACTGGCAGTATTGGTGGCAAGTTGGACAGATCCTGGTCCCAAATCAGATGTTGAAGTCCCATGGTGGCCACAGTGGTCAATGGCAAACTATCCCACTCATCTTCATCCTGCTGCTGAGAAAGATGAACATCTGACTCTGGTGACTCAGCAGCAGGACCAATAGCAGCAGCAAACTCCACAATGTCACTGCTAGTGGTGGCAGTGATGCCAGTCCCCATTTGCATCTCTTTCTCCCATACCTTTTTCACTTTCCACCAAAAACTCCCTCATGCTCTAGATTCTGTTGGGAATAGGACTGTTTGGTTATGATGATAAGTGTGACAGAGGATCTCCTGCTGCCACACTTGCCATGTCCTCCTCAGAAGAAGATGGCACACTGGTAGCAGTAGTAACAAGCACAGGCAGATGACATAAGCTGCTGTTTATACTGCTATGTAGTTCTGCCTACTTCATCATAATTCCCCTGAGGGACAATACTGGGGGAATGAGAATCACAGGATCAGGGTTATGTGGGCTTCCTTGATCAGTGGATTTTCTGACTTCCCTTTCCACTTCAGCAGCAGCATCAAAATCCATACTGGTAATACCAGCTGCTCTACTACCACAATCACTCTCATCAAGACCCCCATTAGTCTCTAGCTCCTCTGTATTAGTGGGACTGCTTGGGGATAACATGTATGACTTAGAGTCCCCTGCTGTCACACTTACCATCTTCTCCTCCTCAGAAGATGGTCCATTGGCATCAGCAGCATCAAGCACAGGCATCTGACCTGTGCTGCTCACACTGCTACCCACTTTGGCTGTCTTTAAAATGTTCCCCCAGATCCCAAGGGATGATGTTGGGGGGACTGGGCATCATTGGGTCTGGGGAATGTGGGTTCTTATTCCCTTTAGCACTTGTGGTGCCACTGCTAATGACTTCATCCTCCTCCTCCTCCATGTCACTAGCCTCAGGGAGAATCCAGTTTTTTTTACCAGTGGTGGTGGTGGTGGTGAACGGTCATAATGTCATCTAGCTCTGTGATCCAGTAACCAATTTTTCTCTGTCTCTCTCTGTGTCCTACGATCAAAATTTCTTGTTGGAACTAAATGGGACAAAATAAGATCAGCCAAAAGGCCATAGACTTACGTTTTGCAGATTACAATGCTGCTTCAGAATCTAATGGCTGATACAAACAAAGAAGATCCAAAACCAAATCCAAATCACCCTTAGTGATCCAGAGGAAGGCAAAAAACCCATTGAATTAATTTATAATTAAGTTCCATGTGGGTAAAAAATATTCCTTCCTGACTACAAATGTCAGTCAGATATTTCCCTGGATCAACATCCTATCTGCCAACTCTCACAATACTAAATATTGTTCTGTGCTAGATAGGTATCCATTACTTTTATGAAATTAGTTACAGTATCTGTAAGCACTGCATCCAGTGGCAATGAATTGCATAACTTTACTGCCCTTACTGTAAAAAATCCCTACCTGTGTTGATGGATGACCAATTCTTCTTCGTTCAGCTCTTTGAGTGCATTGGAGAGTTCTTTCTTTTGACTTTGAATATATTTGTAAATGGTGATCATATCTCCCCTTAGACATCTCTAACGTTTGAATAAATATGTATGTATATATACATATATTCTTACATGCACATATACATAAACCTTTCTGGTTATGAGGATTCAGATGCAAAATAGTTTAATCAAAAACAGAAATTATAAGAACATCAGTCACAGTCTTAGATCACATGGCAGGTTAATAACAGCATGAACAACAAAGACTAACATCCCATTGCTAATTACAAAGATACATATAAGAAAAACATAAAACATTAACACATTTTTATACACAAGTGCACTGTGTATTTAGCATAATTTCTTAGGACAGATACTCCTCCTGCTCATACTTCTGTTACTGCTCTCCTCCACTGAAAACAACAAGTCACATTCTAGTGTCGATGACATAGCGGAAGAAGGTGTAGCAGCTCAACCAACTGCTGCATCTGAGAGTGAGACCAACAAGTACAAAACACCTGTCCTTATAGTAGCAGCGAACATTTTGAAAATCCCTCAAATAATAATAGTAAAAAGAATTGTTTGAGACCTCTAAAGCCTAGGGAAATGTAAAATTAGTGGGGAAGAAGTGGTGGGCAATGCTGATGATGACCTAATTACTGATGATGATGATGATGATGATTATGTAGATCTTGAATGGTATCCTCCTCTTTTTCAGATATAGATGAGGTTGAGAGTGAGTTGACATAACCAGAAGGTTAGCTGAAAGGCAAAGGCTCAGTCTTCCACCACCACCATTTATAAAATGTTTCAGAAAACAATTGGAAAGCTTGACCCAGGACAAGCAAAGATGCCAAAAAATACACAGGAATCCTGTCAGGCATCCTGTTAGTCATCATCAGCATCATCACCGCTTCTAAGTCCAAGCCCCACTCAGCCACACACACTAGTGCTGAGTATGCAGCAGCAACAACACAGCTTATTAGTAGTAGTACAATTGCAGAAACATCTATCCCCATTAGTAGCAACCCTTCAGGAACCACGCAGCCTAGGAAGTCCACAGTATGGAGATATTTCACTCAACAGCCAAAACTAAGCATGTTGTTATCTGTTGTCTGTGTAAAAATCATGTGAGTAGGAGGGAAGCAGGCACCGAATGTTAACTAAAGTGCTTACACTTACATGTCATCCACTGCCTGTCTCCATTCTTTCTTCTCTTCTATCTTTTTGCTGTAAAAAAAAAAATAACAGACAAGTATTAATATCCAGCACACTAATACATAGTTTAACCCCTTGAGTGCCGGAGGGGTACACAACGCATTGCAATGTGTTGCGTACCGCTCTGGGGCTCAAAAGGGTCAAAGTATGAAGCATTGTGACTGGTCTGTAATACACAAAATGCCCTCATGCATAGTAAATATGTCCAAGGTAATCCAAGTACATCGTATTGCCAGAATAAAAGGGATAAAAATAGCCATAGCTTGTAGACCGCTGCTCCGCCGCTGAGTCAACAGCAGAGACAGAATCATGTGCCACAGTCCCCCCTCCTCATTTGCACGGGCTGATGCCCGTTCCGCTCAGAGGTAATTGGAATTGAGACTGCCCTTATATATGGGCAGTCTTACTTCCAATTCTCTCACAGCCATTGGCTGGGATATGCTTATGCACCTCCCAGCCAATCATCTTTGAGCGGCTGTTCTTTAAACTGATTGGCTGGGAGATGCGTAAGCATATCCCAGCCAATGGCTGTGAGAGAATTGAAAGTAAGATTGTCTATATATAAGGGCAGTCTCATTTCCAGATCCCTCTGAGCAGAGCAGGCATTGGCCCCTGCACATGAGGAGGGGGAAACTGTGGCACATGATTCTGTTCCTGCCACCGCCTCAGCGGCCACACACACCAGCGGACACAGCAGTCTACAAGCTATGGATATTTTTATCCCTTTTATTCTGGCAATACGATGTCCTTGGATTACCTTGGACACATTTACTATGCATGGGGGCAGTTTGTGTATTATAGACCCGTCACACTGCTACATACTTTAAACCTTTTGAGCAAGAAAACAGAAGAGAAAAAGAAGAGAAGACTGAAATGAAGGACAGAAGAGGAACGAGAAGCTGAAGACTCTGCTGGACATCAGTATTAATGGTAAGTGTTATTTGTAATGTGATGTTGTTTTAACTTAGTTGGGTTAAGCCTATGAATGCCGGCGGGGTAATTATACCCCACTGGCACACATAGGGTTAATTCTACTAACTTTTGACACATTTTTCATACTTTGGATTTATTGATATGGGGCTTAGGTCTCCTTATCAATACATCCACTGAGGACTTTGGTTTTTATTTTAATTCAAGTGTCTGTGTCGGCTGTTTAAACAGCCGATAAGGGACTCAAGTTAAAAAAAAATAGGTGTTAACTTTCCTGCAATAACTTGAGTTCCTTATCGGGTTTTCATTGCTAAAGCAGACATCTGATTTGCAATTTACGCTGTATTCATCATTTTGTATGACTGAAAACACCTCTTAACTTTAACTCCCGACGGCTCTTTTTTGCCGGTATTTTTTCACAGCACAGGCATTTGAATAGCTTACTGTGCTGGAAAAAATGCTGTCGGCAAAAAAAAACAGCCGTCTCCAACATTTGGATTGAGGCCTTTATCCCATATAAGAGTATAACAACCTGCCACATCACCAGCTGAAAATGGAGGTCCCTACCAGGTGGAATTCAATTTCTATGAGCAGAACAAGGCTATTAGAGAGTACGCAATTCCAAACTGGAAGGCTTTGGAGGGAGTCTCTTTATCCCCTGGGCAATGGCAACTAATTTGCAATGTATGTGAGCTACTGAAACCTATTGAGGAAGCAACCCTGCTGGTTAGTTGTGAAGAGGCAGGAATTAGCAAATTCTTTCACTGATATATTTATTTCAGGAATAAAATGAGGAGCATGGTTGAGGAATCTTACCATGATGCCAACACATTAAAAAAAGCAATGAGGAATATAATCTTGGAACATTGTTGGACCCCTGCTTTAAACACAAATTGTCTGAATTTCTGCCAGAACGTGATAAGTTTGTCACTAGGAGTCATGATCAGCAACATTTGTCCGAGGAATTGGATTCTGCCAAAGAATATAAAGATATGCTTATAAATCGAGTTGAGGGTTGCATTCTGGATCAGAAAGCAGAAGTGGACAAAACCACACATGACAGGGAAAGCCACTCCATATTTTTTATTAACAGCAGCACAAAGCATGAGGAGGATGAGTAAGAGGGATTTGAAGGGTTGCTACCATCTACCATTGTTGGGACCACTGGTATGACCATTGATTAATGTGTGTCAATAATCTGAGAATAATGCAAGCTTACGTTAGACTAAAAGATGATAATTCTAATGTTTGCTGTAGGAGTCATGAATATATATATATCATCATTAGCAGCAGCCGTTGTTGATATACATCAATCACACCCGTCCACCACCACCATACACATCAACATTCATTATAGGTTGTAACCTTTTTCATTTTTGTTTTGTTTTGTTTTTAATCTCTTTTAAAATAATGGTTAGCCAGAATAGCAGCAGGCTTACATAGAGAAAAGCCTGATACATATTTGTGTGTGTAGGACTCAAGCTAGCCAAACAAAAGCCCTGAGAAAATATTTTTTGCAGGACTCAGGCTTGCCAAAAAGAAGTCCTGAGTAATTGTTTTGCAGGAGACAGGCTTGCAAAAACAAGCCCTGAGAAAATAATTTTTTGCATGACTCAGTCTTCCCAAAACCTGCTCTGAGGAAAAAAAAAGCCTTAGTAACTTAGTGCCATCTGTGCATGATGTTGTTCCTGATAAATGCCACTTGTGACATTCTGCCATCTGCCACTCCAGTAACTGCTGATGCTCCTGAGTCATCTAAGCAGCCGGAGGTTTAGTTTGCCCCAAGGGTCTGGGATCATTCAGCAGCACTGAAATAAGACAGGCAGTGGTACAATGATGCTCCTACTTGCCACGTTGCCATTACAAGAAGACTTAATAAAAATAATACATTCTCCCTACCATCAGCTTTACATATTCAGTGGGTTAGCATGTCATCAGATCCTCCCTGATACCCTAAATCCAATCGCATTTCCATATGTGGTCAGTGCACCACACAATGTGCAATGGCTGTACACAAACTGCCAGATCCTCAAAATCTACAGACTCGCTATTAACTGGTGGGGAGGTAACACTGGCAAAGGTGGGTTGCTAGAAGAGCAGGTAGAGGATCCTAAGGGTGCTGGGGCAGGGATAGTTGGTAAGTCATCCCCCTCCGGGACCCGAGCACAAGAAGATGAAGGTGTTATGCTCATCATCAAACTTATACACTCGGGCTGTGTTTCTTTAGTCTGGGATTTTCCCCACATTCTTTGTGCCCTTGAGGCCACAGTGACAGTGGCTTGTCTTGATTTCCTTTTTGGGGAGTTGCCTTTCACATGCTTAAAATAATTGTCTGGGTATTTATGTTGAATGTGCTTAAGGAGGGTAATTGTGCCAAGATGTGTTGACTCCTTTCCCCTTGTCACAAACTGCACAGTGCAGTCCCCAATGACTGTACTGTGCCTGCCCAAGGGGAAAATATTCCCACACAAATGAATTAAGTGAAGGGAGAGGTGGAGACAAATGGCCTTCTTCTTCTCCACAATCACCTTCACTGGCTGGGGCAGGAGATACTGCTGCAAGTGGAGCAGGCCCTGTTCCCATATCATCTGTTGGAGAAGCCAGTGCCACGGTGGCCACTGTGGTCTGTGGTACACTAGCCCTCTCACCACCTTCTTCCTGCTGAGAAAGATGGACGTGTACCTGATGACTTAGAAGCAGGAATTACAGCAATAGCAAACTGTACAATGTCACTGTTGGTGGTGGTGGTGATGCCAATATCTGTTGCATTTATTTCTTCAATTTCTGTTAATTTCCACCAAAAATGCCCTCATGCTGTTCTTCACACCAGCTGCTCCACCACCACCCTCACTCTCATCAAGACCACCACCTGTCTCTATCTACTCTATGGTCAACCCCAAATGTGGCTGAGGGTCAACTGCTGTCACTCTTGCCATCTCCTCCTCCTCAGAATAAGAAGGCCCACTGGTAGCAGCAGCAGAAGGCATAGGCAGCCGACCTGTGCTGCTTACACAGCTATCCAGTTCTGATTTCTTCAAAATGTGACCCAGATCCCAAGGGGTGAAATTGGAGGACTCAGAATGTGGGCTCCCAGTCCATGTAGCACTGGTGCTGCCACTGCTAGTGCTAATGATTTCCTCCTCCTCAGAGTAACTAGCCTCAGGGTCTATCTAGCTTCTTTCTTTTTTTCTTTAGTGTCAGCACTATTAACCACGAAGTAACCACTTTATTTTTTTCTATATTTGATTTAAATTAATTTTATCTCTATTTCTCGCTCACCCACACAACCAAGCACACTCTGTCTCTTTCCACTCTGCCTTTCTCCTAAAATACACCACACTAAATTTTGGGTTTTCGATAGTATATGGGCAGGAAGTGTCACCCAATTGCAGGAATCCTGCAAGAGAGGGAGTGCTGGGGAGCGTCGCTAGGGTGCGTGGCTGGTCGAGCGTGGACTGCCTATTGTCAGGCTTTGCTGGGGCTACGGCCGGTTACAGATGCCAGCCGCAAGGCTGGATGACTCACCTCAGAGGAGCCAGAAGTAAGCCCAGGATAGCCTGGCAATAAACAGCACTATCTCTCCTGCAGGGGAGAGTGCAGGCTGGAGAACGCAGAGTAGGGTTCGTCGCTGGGGAGCGTAGGCCACAAGAGTGGCTGAAGCTCTCCAGAAAAGAAAAGCGGGCTGAAAAGACTAGGTGGGTGGTCTAGGACAGGTAGGGACATGCACTGCCAGGCCAGAAGTGGGCTTTAAACAGCAGGCAGTAGAATAGTCGAGGGCTAGCAGGGTCATACACAGTCAGGCTAGGAGAATACACAAATCAGCAGGCAAAGAGTGGTCCAGGACTAGCAGGGTCATACACATCAGGGCAAGAAGTGGTCACAATCAGCAGGCAAAGAGTGGTCCAGGACTAGCAGGGTCATACACAGCAGGGCAAGAAGTGGTCACAATCAGCAGGCAAGAGTGGTCCAGGACTAGCAGGGTCATACACAGCAGGGCAAGAAGTGGTCACAATCAGCAGGCAAAGAGTGGTCCTGGACTAGCAGGGTCATACACAGAAGGCAAGGAGGAATCAAGGCTAGGCAAGAATTAAGAGAGAATTGGCAAACTCTTAAGGGAGAACTGGCAACTCTACTGGCAGCTAACACAGGTCTAGCAGGCTTCAGAAACACTATAACAGTGCACTGAAGCCAGGGACCGGCAAGCCGATATAGGTGTTGCATGCTACGTCATCCGCACATGACGCAGAATGCAGGAAATACTAAAAGAACCCAACAGAAGCCCGCGTGTGTGTACAAGGTGGCGGCCACCGCAGGAGTGCACGGGCGAAAGAAACCGGCCAGCGGGACAAGAGCCGACTGGACCTGTGCAAGGACTGGGGTAGAAGCGGTGAAGCCAGGAGGAACTCAGTGGAAGGGTGACAGGAAGTTTTGATCCATTGAACATAGCCATGAAATGGAAATAAAACAGGACTTTTCACCCATCCCTAATCTAGATTTGAAGAAATATAGATTAAGAGGGAATATGAAAAGCTTATATCCAATAATACCAGAGATTCTCAAACAATAATAATGAACAATTTATTTTTACTTTCAAACAGACATGGGCAATGATGTTGGCTCAGTTGATGAAGACAAATGGCAAAAATCCCAAGAAAACATATACCTGATCTCTCCCTCATTCAAGCATAATCTTATGTAAATTTATATATTATTTAGAGATTTTATATGCTGTATTATAAACTCTATAATTGATAGTTAAGGATTTGTGAAAAGTCATATAAATTTCCCTCAGAACTTTTCACGAAAAAAATGATTTCCCACTTTTTTCTGACACTTCCCACCCATAGACAATACATAACATTTTCTTCTTTTCGCCACTGCCAATAAATTTGCTGCAAGAACTTTGCCATAATTTTCCTATGTTTTCTATAACTGCAGCAATATTACTTCTTATGAGGGCTGAAGTGGAGAAATAATAGTTAGGCATATGCCTTGAAAAAATTGTTAGCACAAGGATGACTGCCTTTGTCCTTTGCCCACAACACTAACTTTCTGCTTAAGTAACATTGATACAACTATCCTTGAAAAATAACTGTGGCTTGGGATATTCCAGCAGAGTACAACATGTGACATTAGTTCTTTAAAACCTCTGTTTTCAATAAAAGAAAAGGGCAGCATGTCAGCCGCAAACATTTTGGCAAG
Source organism: Rhinophrynus dorsalis (assembly GCA_037306005.1). Taxonomy (NCBI): domain Eukaryota; kingdom Metazoa; phylum Chordata; class Amphibia; order Anura; family Rhinophrynidae; genus Rhinophrynus; species Rhinophrynus dorsalis. The sequence goes on from CM074721.1 coordinate 369,410,011, forward strand.
TTTACTATTCCATAAGCATACTTTTGGAATTTTTTTTTTTAGGTTATTTCTAAAAACTTAGTACGTGTGGAATGGCAGTACATGGTAGAAGAACTGTGTACCTATATTGCTTTAATGACTTGATTTGTGGAAGCAGTGTGGGGGTGGTGGTATGTGTAGGCACTCTTTTCATCTCCAAAAACAAAGTCAGAGTCATACTCCTTTGCAGTAGAAGCAGGGAATCTTGACACATCAACAGCACTTTTATCATGTACCCTAAAGCCCCCCAGGAACATTTAGGAGTACTTCTGCTGCTGCTAATTGTGGAACTTCTGACCTATTGATGGTGTGTGTGTGTGTGTGTGTGTGTGTGTGTCCCAGTCAGACCTGTGGTTGTGCTTCAGGTGGGAACCTATTGAGGAAGTACCTAGGTGTAAGTCTGCTTTCCTCCTGCTCACATGTTTCTTACACAGGCAACAGATAGCAGCTTTTTCCATCATGAGTGAAGTATCTCCTTACTGTGAAGTTCATAGACTGTGGGGTTTCCTGAGAGGCTGCTACTACTACTACTGGGGCTAGATGTTCCTGAAATTGTACTTATATTAGGTGTCACAAGTGCTGCACTTCCAAGAGATATTGTAGATCAACGTCATCATTAATCATTTGGTTATTGCCCTCTACTTCTTCCCTATTACTTCCTCTAGACTTTTAGAGGTGTCAGACAATTTCTTTTTACTTTTCCCTTTTGAGGTTTTCACAATGTTCACTCCTACTTTGAGGACAGGTGTTTTTTTACTTGCTTGTATCACTGTCTGATGCAGCAGTTGGTTCTTGCACTATGCCATCAACCCTGGAATGTGACTTATGTCATTTTCAGGGTTTTTAGATGGTATATTAGTAGTATTGTGCTGGTGGTGTTGGAACTTTTGGTGGGACAAATTGCTTCTTTTCCCAGACTCCCCTAGAACACAGATACAAGCCAGATGAGGAAGAAATTGGATCATGGTTGACTGTGTCTTCCCAGTCAGTCACACAGAAATTTGAGTTATTTGGGTTAATTCCCCTTTGCTCCCTTCTCATGCCCCTATACTCTCCATTACAAGGTGTAACGGTTTGTTCAACACACAGACAGAGTGGTTTAGGATAAAACACAGTTTTATTGAAATCACAATAAAATAAGAACCCTCACAGGTCCTGTAGTATACAGGCAGTATACTACAGACACACGACAGGTTAACAATATATATGCCTACACAGGTCCAGTACAACCCTAAGGTACATAGCAGTCTATACTGACACAGGTCAGGCAGAATATGTTGGATTCCCAGGACAAAGGTACTGCATGGGTTAAAGGTCTTCAAGGAGTGTAAACAGTCCCATGTGTTGAGAGTTCTGTGATAGAGCTCTTTCCATATAGAGAGCTTCAGGATGCCCAGGAACAGGCTGGCAGAACAAACGTGAACTGCCAGAGTACTAACAGGAGTAGAGTAATGTAGAACACTGCTGTAGCAGTAACGGAGACTGACACTTGCACTCTGCAGGAGACTAGACCAATGACTCACTGCCGTAGCAGTAACAGAGGCAATCACTTGCACTCTGCAGGAGCAGTAACGGAGGACACTGCCGTAGCAGTAATGGAGGCGGACACTTGCGCTCTGCAGGAGCAATAACGGAGACAAGGTATAACGGTACACTGTCGGAGCAGTAATGGAGGCAGACACTTGCACTCTGCAGGAGCAGAGCACTGGTACAGGAACACCACGAAAGGGCACCTTATGGGTGCTGAAGCACAGTATATAAAGGCCATACTGGGCGGGACCAACACAGGACAGCCAATGGGAGCACACACAGTGTAGACTGACAGGAAAACAATAACAAGGGGAGCACGGGCACCGTGACAGAGACTAGGCCAATGGCACACTGCCGGAGCAGTAACGGAGGCAGACATTTGCACCTTGCAGGAGCAGTAACGGAGACTAGGCCAAAGACCCACTGCCGTAGCAGTAACGGAAACTGACTCTCGCACTCTGCTGAACAAAACGGGAACTGGATAGCCTGGAGAATAAGAATGTTTCCAAGGCGACAATAGGCTGTCAGAACAGGAACACCAACCAAACCGGGTCGAATCATGGAGCAGGAACATCAGCCAAGCTGGGTCGAATCATGGAGCAGGAACATCAGCCAAGCCCGGTCGGTACACAGGAGCAGGAATGTCAGCCAAGCCGGGTCGGTACACAGGAGCAGGAATGTCAGCCAGGCTGGGTCGGTACACAGAAGCAGGCACTGAAGAATAGTCAGTCAATCCGGGTCGGTACACAGGAGCAGGAGAACAGATGCAGAGTAGTCAGGCAGGCCAAGTTGGTACACTGGGAATCACTGAGCAGAAACTAGCACTGGTACAGGAACACCACGAAAGGGTACCGTATGGGTGCTGGAGCAAAGTATATAAAGGCCATACTGGGCAGGACCAAGACAGGACAGCCAATGGGAGTACACACAGTGTAGACTGACAGGAAAACAATAACAAGGGGAGCACGGGCACCGTGACAGTGGGATAACAGCCAGATCAGAAAGGAACTTGGATCACAGCTGCCTGTGTTTACTTGGTTACACAAAATTTTGCTTTATTTGGGGTAAACCTCCTTTGCTTCCTTCTCACACCCCCAGATTCCTCTAGGACATTAATGACAGCCAGATCAGGAAGAAACTTGGATCACCTCTGCCTGTGTGTTCCCAGTCCTACGGAAGTTTAACCTCAAAAGTTAAACAGGAGGAAAATTGTACTTTCCGCCTGGGGCAAATTTTCACTGAAAAATTATGTTTTTCAGCTTTTTACGCCTAACTCATGGCAATGTAATCTATAAGAAAACCGAATTTCTCCCCACCACGTGGCAAGTAGAGAGCAAAGTAGATTTACCACAAATACTCCCAAATTCTGTGAGACTCCGTGGGAAGACACAGACTGCAGTGATCCAAGTTCCTTCATGATCTGCTTGTTAATATCTCTGTATTTAGGAGAGTCAGGAGGGTGTTATAAGGGACCAAACTACCCAAATTTTGGCGTGGCTGAGTAGATACAGCTGTGGGCCAAGTTCCTTCCTGATCTGGCTGTTTTCTCTATGCTAGGGGAGTCTGGGGAAAGAAGCAGTTGAACAGGGAGTGTTTTTTGTTCATTTTTGTTGAGTGTAATAGGGATTGGGGGGCAGTTAATTTAAGGTAAATAAATAAATAATAAAGTGAAATATAAAAATTTGATAAGTGACTGAGAGTGGGACACTGATGTGAGTTGTGACTAAGGCAGACTGATACTAATCTAAACAGAGTATTTTGAAATGGGTCTGGCAAGACATCCCACACAACCTATTCTATTGTGTACAGTACAGTAAAAAAACCACACAGTACTTGAGTAATGTCCAGCAAATACATATGGGGTAGGGGGAGAATGAAAGGATTAGGAGCAATGCAGGGATGTGTGAGTAAAGTGGTAGTCTAAAAACTGACTGCAGCCAAGGTTGCTTCAGCATGTGCAACAAATGATGGGGAGCCTCTCTTCCCGAGAAGGATGCAGTTTGACAAAGTCCTACCACCAGCACAATACTATTAGCTATCTAAAAATACTGAAGACTACAAGTCACATTCTAGTATTGATGACATAGTGCCAGAATGTGTAGCAGCTCAACCAACTGCTGCATATGACAATGAGACAAACAAGCCCTAATTAACTCACCTGAGCTATGGCAAGGAAGTCCTCAAATCCTGACCTGTTAGTGGGCCATGAGGGAACTGGTTGGGGATCACTGGTCTTGGGTAATATAAAAGTAGTGGGGAAGAAGCAGTGGTCGATGATAAGGAGAATGACCTAATGACTGGTGATGATGATGTAGATCTAGAATACATCTCTCCAGCATCCTCTTCTTCTTCAGACACAGATGAAGTTGAGAATATTAGAGAGATGATGACATGACCAGAAAATTAGATGAAAAGCAAAGGCCCAATCTTCCACCGCTGTAAAGAAGCAATGTGCCTGTTTATAATCTGTTTGAGGAAAACAATTGAAAAGCCTGACCCTGGACCAGCAAAGATGTCCAAAAATACAAAGTCATCCTGTCAGTCATCATCAGCATCTTCACCACTTCTAAGTCCAAGTCCCACTCAGCCACCCACACTACTAGTGTTGAGTAACCATCAGCAGCAACACAGGTTATCAACATCCACGCCCCTATCTATGATTAGTGCCTCTGCTGCTGTTGGAAGAGCAACACCTTAGTAATAGTAGAAGTGTAGCAACACTTAGCAGCCCTAATAGTAGTTGCAGCACCTCCTCAAGAATAGGGGTGGGCTAAAGGACCCATACTTTTCTGGCAAAAAAAGCAGTGAAAACCACATTGTCCTCCTAAATTACCCCTAGGGATCTTGGGGAAACTAATATCAAAGGAGGAAGAAGAGGGTAGTAGGGAGAGCAGGACAGGTCAGCTGCCTGTGGCTGCTGACAGATGTGCGGCCTCTTCTGTCACCATCGCTGTGTCTGTTACCAGATGTTCTGACCAAGCTGCCTCCAGTGGTGTTCCAGCTGTTAGACGTGCTGACCCTGCTGCCACCAGTACTGTTTCTGCTGTCAAACATGCTCAACCTGCTGCCACTAGTGCTGTGCTTGCTGCCAGTGCAGACCCTACTGCCACCAGTGCTGTGACTGCTGTAAGATGTTCTGCCCCTGCTGCCACCAGTGTTGTGCCTGCTGTCAGATGTGCTGTGCCTGTTGCCATCAGTGCTGTGCCTGCTGTCAGATGTGCTGCCCCTGCTGCCACCAGTACTGTGTTTGCTGCCAGTGCTGAACCTGCTGCCACCAGTGCTGAACCTGCTGCCTGTGTGTCATGTAGGGGGAAAGAGAAGACGATGCCAAGTGTTACAGCAGAGGACACTAATTACACTTGCCATCCCCAAGCAGTCCAGCCAGTACTAGTACTACTACAAAGAAGGTCCAGCAGCTTGTTAGTGTTAGGAGTGTAGGAGGGGTAATCATCATATTAATAGTGATTGTGATGAGGAAGACTCAGGGGCTTAAATTGATGTGGTTGGTGCTAGTGGTACTACTAGTAACAGTGATGGTGAAGCAGCTGGTGGGATTATTGATAGGGGAGTGGTAGGGGAAGCAATTGAAAGCATCCAGACTTGCAGTCAAGGCAGTCCACACTATTCCCCTGACCTTTGGGAGTCCTGTTCCCCCACGGCCTTGTCCAGGTGGAACAAGATCCTGGAGAAGGCAGAACTGTTACCTAGTAGCAATAATACCACCAACACCAGGAGCACAGATCAGCTTCCTGTGCCTGCCAGTCTGCCTTCTTCATGTCATGAAGAAATGACAAGTGTGATATTAGGAGACCCTCTGTCACATTGCTTGCCACCTCCTCCAACCAGCAGTGAGATGTCTGTAATAGAGCAGCAGTACAGAGGGACTAGTGGTGGTGATGTTGATGATGGAAGAGAAGCTGGGGTGGAAGAGACATTAATGGCCACTTTGGCCCAAACTGAGAAGGAATGGGAGACATGGATAGGGATGGGTATCCCCACCATCACCACCAGCAGTGAACTTTTGAAATTTGTGGAATTTGCAAATGCTCTAATGCTGCTGCTGAGTTGCAAAGCAGCAGGATGCTGAGGAACAGGCTAATGTACCACAGAGCACCATGGACACACTGGGAATGGAGTCAACAAGTGATGCAGGACTAGGACAGGTTCCACTTTCCAGCAGCATCAATACACCTGGTCCTAGTTGCAATGCCGATTCTGACATACAAGCAGCAACAGCACAAGCATCATCTTCTGCCCCGGACAATGAAGGGTAATGTGGAGGAGAAGAAGAAAGAGGCCATACGTCTCCACCTTTTCCCTCCTTCCCTGAAGTCATGGTTGTGGGACAGGAACAGTGTAGTTATCAACAACCACAGTCAGTAAGAAGGGGTAAAGGAGGGAACAAGCCTTGGCTCAAGCACCCTGATAACACATATTAAACACATACACCATGATATTTATGTGGAACATGTTAAAGTCAAACACCAACCACATAAATCGAGCACCACTGCTTCTGTACCCTCTGACTCTCCACAAAGGCAACAAGAGGAAAGGTGGAGATCAAAGAGGAGGAAGAACACAGAAACCCAGGCAGATGCTGGAAGTTTGATGACAAGCTAAACAACTAGCTCGTCATCACCTTCTTGCTCTAGGGTAATTATATATTCTGCCAATCCACCTCATTCATCGTAACCACCCTGCCAAATGATAGTCACTCTGTACATGTTAGGATGTGACCGTTCATGTCCACCCATTGCACACTGTATGGTGCACTGACCACACATGGCAGTGTGGTGGAAGAGAATTGCAAGTAGGACATTAAGCGGCATCCAGCAGAATGTGTTAAGCTGGTGTCAAGGAGAAGTCATCGTTGCTATTTTTCAGTTGTCAAATTGTGGCATGGTGTGGACAAGGGGCATAGTGACAGCAGCAGTACTTGGTTTCTGGTGTCATGGTGTTTGGATAAAGTTATGTCAGGTGTTATTTACCAAACACACTATGTACATTTCAGTTTCTAATGAGAGGACGTTCTCAAGAGAAACATTTCTATTCTACTAACAACACACCCATGAATATGTAGGAGGGGCAGGTGGAGAAGAAGCATTAGCCGCCTTCTTCTTTTTTCCACATATACCTGAAGTTGTAGGGGCTAATTATGGTGCTTCTACTGCCTCAGGCGCATCACTGGAGCTAGTCGTGGCAAGTGGAACCTTCATCATCCATCTCCCATATTACTGCTATTGTTCATCCCATTCCCTTTGAGCTGTCTAATAACCCTGCAGCTTAAGCAACTTGACCACTGGCTAACATGACATGACCTGTTGGCACTAGGCCAGTAGGGCATTTTTTTTTCTCAGGACTTATGCTTTAAAAAAAAACAATAAAACATAGACCTACACAAAAATAAACAATTTTGGGGGCTTTTTTCTAACAAGCCTAAGTCCTACAAATCATTGTTTTCTTATGATTTGTGCCAAACAAGTCTAAGTCCTACAAATCAATGTTTCCTTAGGGCTTGTGCCAAACAAGTATAAATCCTACAAAAACAATGTCTACTATGGGCTTGTGCCTCTAATAAGTCTAAGTCCTACAAAGCAATATTTCCACAGGACTTGGGCGTCCCTAACAACAAATCTTACAAATCATCCTCTACAACATACTCTATCACGTCAAGTAGCAGTCTACCCCAATGGCAGCTTACGCTCTGTCTCTAACACGTTATATACAAATTTCTTATTTTATTTATTATTTTGTTAACTATCCCCTGCATTTCTAGTCAACAAACTCCCCTAAAACAAATTCTCTTTTCAACTGATTCTTTCCCCAGACTCCACCCACCAACATAGACACCCTCCTCATACCCCTTTTCTATCATATCTCATGTTTTTTTTAATTGTATTTAATATTTATTTTTAATAACTACCCACCAATCTCAGTAAACAACCCCCCAAAAAAACATTCCCTGTTCAACTGATTGTTTACCTACATTCCACCAACACAGGCACCCTCATGCCCCTTTTATACTCTGCGTTTGGGAAATAAAATAATATTTGTTATGTGTTGTGTGGAAATGTAATGATTCCATTGATTTCAATGGAATAAGCTAGGCAAAAAAAGCAGAAAAAAAACGGCACTTTTTGTGGGAAATTTTTCACCAAGCAGAAAGTGCCATTATTTGCGGGCTGAGGTGAAAATTTACACCAATCCCTACACAGGAACCCTGCAGTCAACGAAGTCCACAGTATGGAGATACTTTACTCATGCATGAAAAGCTAAGCATGTTACTATCTGTTGTCTGCGTAAAAAAGCATGTGAGAAGGGAAAAGCACCTCCTCAATGAGATCCCACATGAAACACAACCACAGGTCTGACTGGGAGAAACACCATCAACATGTCAGAGGTGCCACGGCTAGCAGCAGCTGGGGCAGGGGTTCTGTGGCACATAATATAGTTATAGTAATGCTGTTGATGTGTCAGAGGGTGTGCCAGGAAATTGTTATCGATATAGCACCTATGGTCCTGCTGCAGACAAAGATGACACTGAGTTTTATGTAGGAGATGGCAAGAGTCATTAACTGCCCACACATATTGCTTTACCTCCACCACCTCCTTGTCACGGTTTGTTAAGACTCTCAGATGCAAAGTTAGGTAAAAACACAACTTCATACACATACTTCATACACATACATACAATACATAGAAATGACAGATAGATTGTGATAATTGCGAGTAAGGCTCTACTGGCCCTGCCAATATACCGGGCAAGGCAGTCTAGGAAAGCAATGGAAAGGTAGCTCTACCGACCCTGCCAATATACCGGGCAAGGTAGCCTATCGGGTAGCTAGGAGAACCAGGCTCTACCGACCCTGCCAATATACCGGGCAAGACAGCCTAATAGACTATCAGGAGTATACAGGCTCTACCGGCCCTGACAATATACCGGGCAAGGCAGCCTAATGGATCATCATCTGATACAGGCTGTACCGGCCCTGCCAACATAACGGGCAAGGCAGCCTAACGGAAGACCATAGATATAGGCTCTACCGGCCTTGCCAATACCGGGTAAGGCAACCTCAAAATGGAAACGATTAGAAGGTTCTACCGGCCTTGCCAATATACCGGGCAAGGCAGCCTAGAGGAGAAGGTGTCACCCACTATAGCCTCAATAACTGTCAGGTGACAATGACAGTATGAAGATGATATGTAGAGGTATGGTAGCTAGTGGTAATACCAGGGAGTCTGCACACAACAGTACCCGTGTACTGAGAGAGAAACTAGCTGTCTAGGACTGGACAGTGCACTGGGAACTATCAGATTAAGTCAATAGTAAGCCATGAGGCAGTGGAGTAATCCAGCACCCTCGCTCTGGAAACCAACAGGCTAGATGTAAAGTAGACCTTCAGGCCGTGGAGCGAACCAACGCCCGCGCGCTGGGAACCAACACTCTATTCAAGTGAGCCGTAAGGCAGTGGAGCGAACCAGCGCCCGCGCGCTGGGGACCAACAGGTACAATGACAGTTAACTGTCAGACAGTGGAGTGAACCAGCGCCCACGTGCTGGGAACCATCAGACTGAATGAATTGTAAGCCAGAAGGCAATGGAGCAAACCAGCGCCCGAGCGCTGGGAACCAACAGACTGAATGAATAGTAAGCCAGCAGGCAATGAACCGAACCATCGCCCGTGCGCTGGTAACCAACAGGCTAGATATATCGAGGCCGTATGGTAATGAAGCGAACCAGCGTCCGCACACTGGAAGTCAACAATTAAATGTATAGTAGGCCAAAAGGTAGTGGAGCGAATCAGCGTCCGCACGCTAGGAGCCAATGACTGTGGGCCGTGAAGTAGTGGAGCGAACCAGCGTCCGCACGTGAACCAACAGATAGATGTATATTGAGCCGTAAGGCAATGGAGCGAACCAGTGCCCGCGCGTTGGTTCGCAACAGACTAGTTGTCTAGTAAGCCATAAGGCAGTGGAACGAACCAGCGTCCGCATGCTGGGAACCAACAAATAAATGTACAGTAAGCCGTGAGGCAGTTCAACGAGACAGCGCCCGCACACTGGTAACCAACAGCTAGATGTATAGTAAGCAGTGAGGCAGTGGAGCAAACCAGCGCCCGCGCGCTGGGTACCAACAGGATGATAATGTCACCTGAGCGACCGAGGAACGAGATCGCCACAGATGAAGGAACTGGATACAGGAGATGAACAGGAACCAGCAGCAACGATGGTCAACCGGATCAGGAACGGCAACAACGACTGGCAGCAGGAGACAGCAACCTCAGATGACTCCATCCAGAACAGGCATTGGAACAGGTACAGCTGAGCAGGAGTCTCAGGAACTAGACGAACTCAGGAAACCAGGAACACGGCTAAAGGCCCATAAAGCTTCTGTAGCATAATGAAAGTGGAGGCTGCCAGAGACACCACGAAAGGGCAACCAAAGGGTGCCCAAACTCAGTTTAAATAGGCAAGATGAGGCGGGCTAAAGGCAGACAGCTAATGGGAGCCCCCTACAGGTGATAGACACAGAAAGGCAGCAATCATGGGCACCGTGATACTCCTATAGTCATGTTGTTAAAGCAATCAAATTACAAGGTTATTTTTCCATGTACTTTCAATCCACCCTTACTGAGTTCTTGGGAAGGAGTCAAAAACTTCACAAAAGAAATCCCAAAGTATGCATGTGCAATGGCAAGGTGTTAGCAGTGGACATGCTGCTATATACTTTTGTTGAAAACCTAGGATTTAGAGAACTGATGTCATGTGTAGCTCCGTGCTGGCATATACCAAGCCGCAGTTATTTTTCCAGAGCAGAATTGTACATGCAGGTGGTTAGTGTGATGGGAAATGGGATGTAAAAATCATTTGGCAAGAAAATCCCCCTGACATCAGATTTATGCACAGTAGGTAGAGCACATACTGTTGCTCACTGGGTTTCACTCCAACCAGCAGTGGGCAACACTTCTAATAGCATTAGATGACAACCAGTAAACTTGCCTCTGGTTCTGGCAGTATGATTAAAAGGCAGCAAAAGGATAGCCCACACCATCGGCTCTCTACTAGTGTTGAGCGAGCATGCTCGGCCGATGCTCGGATCGGCTCGAGCATCGCTCTGCTCGGCACATGGCGGTACTCGTACGAGTACCGCCATGTGCTCGCCCGGCATGTTCGGGTGGCGGGGATCTGTGCCGAAGGAGGCACAGATCTGAAGACGCTCCGCTGGACCACCAGGGACTGGAGGTAGGGGGCATTGCTGAGATGAAGGGGGCATAGCGGAGATGAAGGGGGACATTGCGGAGATGAAGGGGGCATAGCGGAGATGAAGGGGGCATAGCGGAGATGAAGGGGGACATTGCTGAGATGAAGGGGGCATAGCGGAGATGAAGGGGGCATAGCGGAGATGAAGGGGGACATTGCTGAGATGAAGGGGGCATAGCGGAGATGAAGGGGGACATTGCGGAGATGAAGGGGGCATAGCGGAGATGAAGGGGGCATAGCGGAGATGAAGGGGGACATTGCTGAGATGAAGGGGGCATAGCGGAGATGAAGGGGGCATAGCGGAGATGAAGGGGGACATTGCTGAGATGAAGGGGGCATAGCGGAGATGAAGGGGGACATTGCTGAGATGAAGGGGGCATAGCGGAGATGAAGGGGGCATAGCGGAGATGAAGGGGGACATTGCTGAGATGAAGGGGGCATAGCGGAGATGAAGGGGGACATTGCGGAGATGAAGGGGGCATAGCGGAGATGAAGGGGGCATAGCGGAGATGAAGGGGGACATTGCGGAGATGAAGGGGGACATTGTGGAAGAGGGGCATTGTGGAGATGAAGGGGGGCATTGACCAGGCACCCTCCCCTCATCAGAGCAGGGGGTGCCTGGTGTAATGCTCGTGTCGCCCCATTCAATTCAATGGGGCTCGGGTGCTCGGCCGAGCACTCGAGCCTCAGGGGGTGCTCGGTCAGAGCACCCGAGCACCCGAGCATTGGGGTGCTCGCTCAACACTACTCTCTACATTGTACATGTAGAGTTTTGAGAGACAGTCTTACAAAGGCACAGATGTATTAAGTAAACTAGAGCAGGTGTTAGAGGAATGGCTTGTACCTCACTCCTTGAAAGCTGGTTTTGTGTCTGCTGCTAATGGTTCCAACAAAATAGCTGATATGATGCATGTACCCTTCTTTGTCCATGTGCTAAATTTAGTTGTGACCAGATTCTTGACAGAAACCAAAACACTCAGAAAGATGCTGAATCAGAGACCATTATCGAGTGCACAGTGCAAACCTGGAAGCCTTTGGAGGGTGTCTCTTTGTTACCTGGACAATAACAACTAAATTGCAATGTATGTGAGAATCTGAAACCTTTTGAGGATGCAGTCATGCTGGTTAGTAGTGTAGGCGCAGGAATTAGCAAAATTCTTCCACTGATATATTTATTGCAGAAACAAATGAAGAGTGTGTCTGCGGAATCTTAAAGGGATAGTAAACCCCAAGAAAAACTGTAAGCCAAATGATAGGAATAATAAAAACATACTTAACGCCCTCATTCTCATCTCTCAAACCATTATGGTTTGAGAGATGTAAGAAAATAAAGACCTCTGCTCCCTCCCCTTCTCGTGCAATCTCATGAGATCCTGCTTCCGGGACCAGACGGCGGCTCTTCAGGAGAGCTGTCATCGAGATATCTAACTATAATTACTTCATCGGAATGGTCTACAACGTGTGCTTGTTGTAGACCATACCGATGGAGTAATTATAGTTAGATATCCCGATGACAGCACTCCTGAAGAGCCGCCTAAAGTAAGTCGACCGAATTCTGCCTCTGACAGCTATACAGCTCATCAGGCAGAAAGGGGAGAGAGCAGAGGTCTTTATTTCCTTACATCTCTCAAACCATAATGGTCTGAGAGATAGAAATGAGAGTGTTAAGTATTTTTTTATTATTCCTATCATTTGGTTTACAGTTTTTTTGGGGGGTTTACTATCCCTTTAGCATAATGACAACAAAGACATGCACCAGCTGGTCAAGGATCGTTGCATAGTGATAGTAATACTTAAAATGTAAAAAAAAAATGTTGTACGGTTTATCCCCCTGAGTAAAGTGTACTCCCACTGCTGAAAGGTGTTTCATTCAAAAGTTATTAATTTTCAAAGTTGAATTTTTTAGGTGCAATATCACAGTGGCCTGAAATTGCTATTGCTGCACCATCCTATTGAGATTTATGGTCCCGGGACCAGAGCTGTTCATAGGATCGTGTACCAACACCACCACTGTACAATTTCAGGCCACTGTGATATTGCACCTAAAAAAATTCAGCTTTGAAAATTAATAACTTTTGAATGAAACACCTTTCAGCAGTGGGAGTACTTTTGTTTTACTCAGGGGGATAAACCCTACAACATATTTTTTTTTTACATTTTAAGTATTACTATGCCTTTAAAAGCAACAAGTAATATATTCTTGAAATGTTGCTGTACCCTGCTTTAAATACAACATTTCTGAATGTATGCAAAAATGTGGTCAGTTTGTCACAACAAAGATTCATCATGATCAGCAGCATCTGTCTGAGGAATGGGATTCTGACAAGGAATATAAAGATATGCTTATTGATCAAGTTGATGGCTGGGATGAGAAGGAGAAAACTAGGGCCATAAATCTGCTAGAAAGCATAGTGAAAAGGAAGGCAGAAAAGGGTTTATACCAACAGCAGCAGGAGCACCACCATCAACCAGACAAGTCCTATTCTGAACACAGGGTAATTCATGAGTCTCATGGGAGTCAATCAAACATTTGTAGTTGTGTTGGTGACACTGGAGGTGGCACATCTCTATGAGACTTGCTCCCAGAGTATGGATTGGTAACTAATACCCAGGAACAATGAGTAGCTTCTAGGAGTGGTTCCACTGCATGTGAGATACTTTCAGCATACTTGCAGAATAGCTACGTTCTCAGAAGTAACAATGACCCCATGGACTACTGGCAACCAAAACAATGTGTGTGGCCTGGCTGGCCAGCACTGACACGTACTGCCATGGGAACCCTTAGTTGCTCACCAGCAAGAATTAAGTCTAAGCAGAGTTTCAGTGCAATGGGTTATATGGTAAATGACCATAGTGAACGGCTTTAAAGCAGCAGTGTTAGGATACTAGCATTCTTCAAAATGGACCAACATCTATTACCATCACCGATTTTGTTTTGAGGAGAAAGTTTTTGCCCATCCTTACTCAGATGACTCAGCATCAGGGAGTAAATCAATCGGCAAACACCATAATGTCACTGCTGGTGGTGGTGGTGGGGATATTCATTTCCATCTTCATCTTTCTGTCACATATTCATTGGTTTGAGTCAAGAAAGCTCTCATATTAGATTATTTTTCACCACCCTTGGGGTCATCAGCACTACCAGTATTTTCCTTCTCTCTTTTTTTGGTGTCAAGTATGACAAAGGAGTTTGTTTGTTACACTTGTCATCATCACAGACTCAGCAGAAGCAGGCTCAGGCATAGGCAGCTACACTTTGCTGCTACATCTTTATCTAATAATTTAACATGTCCATGGGGCTGTTTTGGGGGTGGCAGCACTATCTGCTGGGATGTGTTTGTTCCCATTACTACTGCTGCTGCTTGTGTATTTTTGCAAAACCAGCAATATATCTCCAACTCCTGATGTTCAACAACACTCAAACTTAAATGTCCACCGTCTCTCTCTCGCTGTCTTTCTTTCTCTCTCTCAAACACCTCTTTCTGTGTATATTACTAAACTACAACCACCCATCATGAACAGAAGCTCTCTTTTTTATTATGGCAGAAGGAACTCTAAAGGCCACTGAAAGCATAGGTGGAAAATGCCAAAGTTTTCTTAGGAACATCACTGGTATTATCAAAAAGGCAAATATTTTAAAAGAGGGAATACCCACAGAAAAAAACAAAAAAAAAAATTGAATTTTCCACAGAAATTCCCGTGGCAAAAAATTTATTTAATCCATTTCTATGTGCTACATCTGCTAGTTGTATGTGCTGTTCGACACACAGATTACTCAACTGCTAGCCTTGTGTAACATAGAAACATAGAATTTGATGAAAAACAAACATTCGACCCATCTAGTCTGCCCATTTTCCTACTGTAAAATCCTCAAACCTTATTTGGTCCTCTGTCTTTTCTTATGTTCAGGACAGCCTTATGCCTATCCCATGCATGCTTAGCTTCCGGCACTGTTTAAGGGTTAACAAATAATTTTGTTTACAGATACAGTTGAGCATTATAAATGTGCAATTACTCATGATAGATAACTAGATAGATTATTTTGAAAAAAGAATCCTTGTGGAGCAAAGCACACATAAGGTTGTATCTCAAAGGAAAATGATTGTGCACATAAAAGTACAGTGAGACAGAGGCTATCTACAGTATGTAACTCTTTATCACAGAAAACCAAGACATCCTTTAACCGTGGCTTTTTTCCTCTGTAAACTGTAAAAATATTTCAGGTAACTGCTAATATAATAACATAAGTAATTATTATAGAATTTTTAATTTATTATATATATGCAAATTTATTTGCATCATCTTCATTTTAACTATACTACAGATCTATATAATACGCTGGATCCTGTTGCACGTTAGATATTTGTCTTTTTTTTCTAACCTTCCCCATAGACTTCAATATGGATCTGTGAGATAAAGTCCAATGTTTATGTATAATGTATCAGCTACAGTGAAATCCACCCCATTCAGTTTTTGTTGTAACATCAAAGCCTAGATGGATAAAGTGGTGAGAAAACTCTCCAGTTAAATAAAGCTGTATAATACTTATGTTATTCTGTGAAACAGGGTAATGTAAATATCTGTAACTTAATAACATAAGAATTAGAAATCTTTGTCAGTGGAGAGTTATTTTTAAGTTGATAATCATTAGCTCAAACGTGTACTTCTTAAGTCCAAAAAAAAAGAAAAGAAATTCTGTGATACATTTGAAATGACAGTGTGTTAAATTCTGTGTGGTATTAGGAATAGCAGGACTTTAACCCATTGAGAGACAGAGGGGTACGCAAGTCATTGCAAAGCCATGTGTTGCGTACACCTCTGGCATTCAAAGGGTTAAATTCACTGTAGCATTAGAAGTTGAAATTAATGTGCAGTATTAGAAAAGGACAGTTCATTAGATCCTGTGCAGAACTAGACATGGAACTGCATTAAATTCTATTTAGCTCTATACATGCAAGATCATGTATATGTCAGTACTTTACATTCTGTGCAGGGCGATATATGACAGTGCATTCATTCCTAGGTAGGTCTTGATATGGTAGTGGTACCGTGTTAACCACAGAAAATGCAGGAGACTACTAGAATAAAAATTATACCTTTCTTAGCTAACTGAGTGGCCTTAGGATGTATAATTTCAAGATGGTTAGGTCTCTTCTTCAAGCTTAATAATAAAATATTTCTTATTATACCTAGTTGCATCCTAGAGTCACTTAGTTTGCCATCACATTGCATAATGTATAGTATTACACATATGATGTTCTGCTCTGACAAGACGTCAAATGCATTTCTGAATATTTCTGTCAGTAAGGCCTCCCACAGTCTCAATGCTCTAAGAGTAAAACAAATTTTACTTTTCTTTGCTTGATACCATTTCCTGTCACTCTTACTGTAGAATTTGTCTATTTTTGTACAGCTGTTCAAATACATAGTTCACAACAAAGTGTTTGTATTGACCCTGGATCGACCAATCTATCTATCTATCTATCTATCTATCTATCTATCTATCTATCTATCTATCTATCTATCTATCTCTCTACCTATCCATATCTTTCTAACTATATATATATATATATATATATATATGTGTGTGTGTGTATGTATATATCATGAATATCTCAGAATGTAAAAATATCTTTTTACTGGACTAATCTTCAAATTTAGGCTCAAGCTTTCCAGAGCTATGCTCCCTTTTTCAAGTATAAAGCATAGACTTGAAAAAGGGAGCATCACTCTCGAAAACATATCCCTAAATTTGAAGATTACTCCAAAACAAAAGTATTATTACAGCAGGGCTTAAAATTGGAAGTCCTTTGCTACTAGCCAGACCTGAAAAGTTACTCTCCACTGCAAGCCATTACATATCCACCAGGGCTGAATTTCTACTTGCCAGGGCTAAATTTTCACTCGCCATTGGCTAGTGGAGAGTGGAAATTTTGAGCCCTGATTACAGTCTAAGATACTTCTTCATTTGGCATCCACACTGGACTATGCAGAGTAGTAGAGTGCTTTTGTAGGTAGGACTGGCATCCTACCAAGGGTGCAATCTCATTTAGCTCGCAAATGCCTTACACAGAGAAAAAAGTTCCTGAAGCATATCACACTGATCCTAATTAAATGACAGACAAGTTACAAAGTGCCAGGCAGTTCCTTTTTGGATAAGAGAAGCAGTCAACCCCAGATTAAGTTTCAACCTTCTTGAGCCTTATCAGTGAAGTGCAGCTGATCCTTCTAGGCACTTGTGAAAAAACGTTCCATATTTGGATTCCCCATTACCCTTAGGGTGGCCAAGACAAAGTGTAATTAGCATGTGCAATTTCCAAATACACTCCCACTCACCATTTTCTCTCTGCAGCTTTTATTACATACTCCCATTTACGCCTACAGGACTTTTTCCTGAGTGCTAGAATTCCCTCCCCGTCCCATCAGACTTTGCCCCAGCATTCAGATCTTCAGACGCTCCCGGAAAACTCTCTTCTTTAGGGAAGCATGATAACTGCATCCATAACCGTTATATCAAGGTCAGATCAACAGCTTACTCTCATTGCCTCCTAAAATCAGTCTCCCACCTACAACCCAATCATGACCTCATTCTTCACATACCATTAAAAAGAAAAAAGAAGAAACAAAGTAGTACTATAATAAGCACTCATCCTCTATTATTGACAATGACCACCAGATAAAACATTATAATAAACAGTATTTATCAGTAGCATCGCAAAATAATTGAAATCATAGAAATACAAGAATGAGTTCATAAAACCCCACAACATCCCCTGGGTAAAATACAGGCCACACTACACACATGAAGAGGTTGATATGGATCTCTGAGAAATATATCTTGCAGTGTGAAGAAGGAATTTGGAGATGGTGCTATGAGAAGCGATTTGTGAGTTGCAGTAGGCCCCGTGGAAGGGAAAGTAAGGTACCTGGTTATGCTATAATGCTTTATGGGTATTGCATATATGACCTAAGACAAGATTATATGGAGACAGGTCTATTGCATATATACTACTTGCCAGACTCAATCGCAAATGCATCGAGGTTATCATACAACTAACTTTCATCTTGTTATTCCATTATAATATTGCTATGCTCTGAGATATATACTGGACAGAATGTGGACTCATGTATTATTTACAGAGACCATAATTTGGTGACTATTGAAACTTCTGTGCTGTCTTTCATCATCACTCATTATCATCAGCTCCATCATTCATCATCTATAATCCATTTCATCAATCCATGTTCATATCCCTCCATCATATACGTTGTTTATGGTGTTTCATCAATTCTTCACTAGCTTTACACACTGGCGCCAGTGCTTTTTTATTTTTTATTTTTAGTAGAGGGGTGCGTGGATATATAGGGTGGGTGGTGTTTGGGTGGTGTGACCTGCATTGTACCCAGGGGATGTTGTGGGGTTTTATGAACTCAATCTTGTATTTCTATGATTTCAATTATTTTGGGATGCTACTAATAAATACTGTTTATTATAATGTTTGATCTGGTGGTCATTGTCAATAATAGAGGATGAGTGCTTATTATAGTCCTACTTTGTTTATTCTTTTTTTCTTTTTAATTGTATGTTATAGGACTACAGCACCCTATGTATGATATGCATAGTTATTCCTTATATACCATTATTTGAGTAGTGCCTTTTTTTCTTTTGTATAGTCTTTTGTCTCATTCTTCACATAGTCTTGCTCTCTCAAACAGACCCATTACTTGCCTGTACTACTGCACTTCTGCCCACTTTTGGCAGTTCATGTAGCAAGTGGAACTTACACTTATACCTTCTGTGTCCCACCGACCTTCCTCTAGACTGTAAATTCTCATGAGCAGAGCCTTCTGATCTCTTTGTTTTCCATGTTCCATTTGTACTATTTACTATATCTGTATTCTTTCTAGTTTGCATATTTTGGAATAATGTGGAGCTCTGAATTGTGTAATATCATCTCTCTCTCTCATCCACACATTTTAACACTCAGGTGTGTCATAATATTATTCTTCCAGAGGTCTTTGCATAAATAATTAATGTCCTTGGACATTCCATACTGTTTATAATGTAATTTGAAACCTTTGTAACCCCTTCTGAACCCGAAGGGTACACAACACATATATAAAATATGTGTTTCTCAATCCCATGGTCCTCTAGGAGTCAAATTAAGTATATTTACCAGGTCCCTTGAGGCAGCATTCACTCTAGATTTCTCCATTCCGCTTCTAAGACAGGAATCACCTCCCCAAGATATAAATTATTTCTCCCTAGCCCCTACCAGCTGAAAGTGATAG
Source organism: Rhinophrynus dorsalis (assembly GCA_037306005.1). Classification (NCBI taxonomy): domain Eukaryota; kingdom Metazoa; phylum Chordata; class Amphibia; order Anura; family Rhinophrynidae; genus Rhinophrynus; species Rhinophrynus dorsalis. Next base: position 369,429,111 of record CM074721.1, read on the forward strand.
GCGTACATGCTCAATAAGGATGCCGGCCCGACCAAGTCATTAGGATTGCAACTTTTCTCCTTTAGTCAGGTGGGATACACTATTTAAACAGAGTCTGTCCTGGTAATACTGCTTCAATCTGTATTGAGCTACATTAGACTGGTGATTTGTTGCTGTGCCCTAATCTGTTTTTCTCTTAAGCCTCTGGTAAGTGCTACATCTGGGTATTATAAGGGAAAGTGTTTATTCTCTATTATGGCAGTTCTAAGGCTTTTCTTTTTTATATGCAGCAGACGCTTGAATATGGATCCTGAGTCTATACATAATATGCCACATTCTAAGGTTATTGGGTAAGCCAGTGTCTAAGGTAAGGGTTTTTTTGTTATTTCAAAAAGAGTGCTTAGGGCTGATGGGACATTTTCTTCATGTCTTTCCGGCCCTGGATAAGCCGACTTACCTCTACATTCCCCAGTCTCTCAAAAAACAATACAGCAACAGAAGGCAAGAAGATTTTACAAAAATTTTGGCGGGAGTTGGCTAATGAGGTCCCGTTGGTCTCATGGTTGTCTAGCTACAGGGCAGACTCAACAGCCATGCAGATTTTCTCAGCAGATCTCCACTGGAACCAGATTTCTGAGTCTTGACTTGTGAGATCTTTGGGATAATTGTTAGGAGGTGGGGTCTTCCCACAATAGACCTTATAGCATTTCCTCACAATAACAAACTGGACACCTTTTACAGCAGAAGTTTTTTCAAAGAAGCTCTGGGGACAGATGCTTTCAGTTCTCAGTGGCTGCTCAAGTTGTCTTACATCTTTCCTCCAATACCATTAATCCAGAAGCAGAGGTCATTACAATTATCCCATATTGGCCCAGGACACCATGGTTTCCACAACTCTACATGCTAGCAACTGAAGATCCATGGATCCTTCCATTCAGGGAGAACTTACTAAATTAGAGGCCATTCCTGCATCCCAATCTTTGAAGTCTATACTAAGTGGCCTGAAGACTGAATTGCAAAGCTTAGGCTCCCATGGTCTTCCTGAGTCCACTATTGCTGTCCTTATGAGTCCTAGGAAAACATCTCAGGCCTATTATAGAATCTGGAAAATCTTTGCTCATTAGGCAGAACAAAGAGATATTTTTCACACACATCCTTCAGTGGCTGACATATTAAAGGGATAGTAATGTTTCAAAATAAAAGCAGCTCTAATTAATCTTCATAGTATTTGGGCCATGGAGAGTGTTATTTCAATACTGTCAGAGTTGTAGTTCAAGAGTAATTAAATGATAAAATATCCCTCTCCTGCCCCTTTTAAATATGTACCAGTGTCACTTAAGCAGGAAGTTAGTTTTGTGGGCAAAGGACAAATGCATTCTGCATGCTAACTCATTTTTCAAGCCATATGTTGCTGTAGCACTCACAACTTTGACTTTCAGCCACTTATTTCTAAATTTCAGCCATCAGAAGAAGTAATATTACAGTGGGAAATGTAGTACCGTTGACAATGAGAGTTGTTATTTTAATACGCGTCATGTGAAACAAGAAAAATTAAAGTCTTAAGAAGGAGACTGCCATCCCACGGTGGGGAGGGGGAAAAGAAGGGAGGAGAAAAAGAGAGAGAAAAAATAAATAAATGGAGCACAGGGAGGAGGCTGTATGTGCATATTTTGTACTTGAGATGGAAACTGCAAGATAAAAGCTGTGTAAAAGTTATATGAGCTAGGGGTGAATACAGATAATGCCAATAGGCCATAGGGGAGTGATTAGACTTTTACTAATCCATGGATAGAAAGTGTATCTGTGTGAATGGGAAGATTAGACCATATGAACTGAAGGGTGACATGAGTATGCACATGCAGTATTGTAGGGTACTGAGAAAGGTTGAGAGCCAACCTTGGTAAGCCAGACATAATGAATACGTTTGAAATGTATGTCAATAAATGTAGTTAGAAATGAGGGATGAGAATGATGGAAGGATAAAAGAGCTCTTCAATGTAGATGAATACATATTGTTAAGTGACATAGCAATAAAGTAAACAATTCAAAATAGGCATCCATAAAGAGGAATTACACAACTGTATAACAAGATATAAGGAGTGAGAGAGAGGAAGAAAAACAAACAAACAATACAAGAGTGCAGAAAAACAATGAAGAGGGTAGATTCACTATAATGGTGGCAACCAAACTCTCTCATAAGAGAAATTGTGAAATATAAATATTAGCTTGTGTACATAATAAATGTGTAGTATAAACTAGCAGCAGTCAAATCCAACCAAAATGGGGTAAATAAAAAGCATTTGAACATACCAAAAAGGAACTTCAAGAGAATATAGTTGCACACCACAAATCAAATATAATTAAAGCCCCTATGATTAGCAAAGAAACATTAGCATAGGCTCTTTGTGTATAAATGAGTACAAAGTCCAATGTCATGGCATCTCACAATCAGTTGCATCAGAGTGGTTGTAAATTTGACTCTAAACAGCTAAACAAGAGGAATATCTTAAATTAAAGAATTTGCACTAAAAATGTTTTCAAAGTGTATCATTGTACAATCCTTATGGCAGAAAGGAGAGGTCCTCACTGTATGCAGTAAGGACTCAAGCATTCCGTATATGTGACACAATGCTTGTGCATATATTATAAAAAGAGGAAAATAATGTGCTTATATAAATAGGGAAAGACTTCCAAAAGTTGCATTACAAAACGAGACCTTGTTCCCTTCTCCCTTATTCAACTAGATATGGAAATATGAAACAATTAAAGAAATAGAACTTATTAAGAGTAACATGGGAAACCCTAGCTAAACTTAGCTAGACCACCAGATTGCCCAGAATATATAAACTCCTCAGAAAATTTGTGAAAAGTTCAGACCCAATCTGATGTAGATGGTTGAAGGACATCAGAATTCATGTCCAATCTACTCTACTTCTTTTTAGCCGAAGGAGATCCCAATGACCAATCCATCTTCTTCTGAGATTTTGCCAATCGAGGATTAGTCTGTGGTCCAGGATGTTCTGGCAAAACAATGCCAAGCATTGCACAAAAGGAGGGGGCCTCTTTAGGACCGTGGATAGTGGCTGAAACTCCATTGATCATGGCAGTTAAAGAAAATGGGAAGCCCCATCTATATTTAATTTGGTTGTTTCTCAAAAGTTCGGTAAGACTTTTTATTGATCTCCTTCCTTAATTGAAATGTGTGTGTGGCAAGAGGTCATAAAATATTTTAATTGTAACTCCTGCCCATTGTAGTTGGTTTTCTTTCTACATACTTTCATGATTTGATCTTTGTTCTCAAAACCATGAAAACATGTGATACGTCTCGTGGAGTGCCATTTTCTTTAGCCTTTAAAGTGTGATGAGCCATTTCAAGATGGATTTCCGAAGTTGAATTCTCACCTAACAATGATTTAAAGAAGAAGATCAGTGTCGCCTTTAAACTGTTTGGGGAGATGGATTAATGCAAATTTTGTATTCTGACATTGCACCTTCTTCCCCTATTATCTACGTTGTCTACCATCTGCGTCAATTGAGTTATAACCCTCACTGCTCCACTACTATTTGCTCCAACTGTGTATATTTAGCTGTTATAACCTTGTCTTCCTCCAAAAGAGACACTCACTGATTAAGTTGCATCATATCAGCTCGGATCAATGGCAGTTCAGCTTTCAAAGTTGATTTTAGGTCATCAATTATAGTCAAAATATCCGCCTTCGACAGAAGGTCAGCTAACATCTATAGAAGGTCTTTTTTCGAAATTGGAGAGGTCAGTGGACTTTGAAAATTGGAATCCGCTACTACAGGAAAGAGTACTTCCTCTCGGGGAGGAGTAGCCACTTCTATTGGTATATGTCAGGTGCCTTGCTCTGGTAATGCTACCAAGAGTCAGGGAACTGTGTTGTCTCTGGGGACTTCGTAGGCTGCAAGGTTAGTTGTTGCAATACTGAGGTATCCGCTCTGTCAGTATTCTTTTTTTCTGTCAGAAAGCAATTGTCTTTTAAAGTTATCATATTTTCAGCTTTTAAGAAACTTAAGAAAGCAATTGTCCTGCTCACAGGCACAGAGAGAGAGAGCACTATGCATCTGCCATTACAGGCAATCAGGCCAAAACATCCTAAAGATGGTATTTCTAATTGCCATAACTTCAGCTACACTGGTCTCAGAGATCTAGGATCTTTCAGTTCAGGAACTCTTCCTTTTTTTTTACAGGACCAGGTGACTCTACGGGCAGTTCCTGAATTTCTTGCAAAGGTGGTTTCCTTTCCACCTTTCATATGTCTCAGGATATTGTTCTAACAGCCTTTCATCCGTAAACTGAGGAAGGGGACAATACGTCTTGTTCAACTTGATCCAGTTATATAATCAAAGAACAAGCACTATCAGAAAACAAGACAGGATCTTTATTATACCATCTGGGCACAGAGAAGGAGAAGCAGCCTATAAGGCTACCATAAGCAGATGGATTGTTACATGTATCTCAAAAGTATATGAAGCACAGGGATTGACTGTACCTCAAGGTTTAAAGGCTCATTTTGCAAGGGTGGTGTCTATGTCATGGACTACAGAGGCTAGAGTTCCTCCAGATGGCATCTGTAGGGCAGCAGCTTGGTCATCAGGGAATACCTGTATCAGACACCATCAGCTGGATGTGTGAGTTCATAAGGCAGCATATTTTGGCTCTGCTTTATTTAATTAAAACTAGATTTTTTGCATGTAAATCTATCTCATTGTTTTTTCTCTTTTCCCTCACTGGTGAACTAACTACTCGGGCAATACCTCTGAGTGAATGCTACCTCAAGGGACCAGGAAAATGGGAAAATTTTTCAGCTTACCTTTATTTTCCTTTTCTGGTCACCAGGGCCGGCCCTTACATGGGTCCCAGTGGGTCCATGGACCCAGGCAGTACTTTGACAGGGGCAGCAATTTGCCACTCCACTGCATTTATTTTGTGCGCCGCCGCCAGGTCTGTCAATTTTACAGCATGTCCCATCAGCAGAGCCGACTCACCGGCAAGGCACACTAGGCACGTGCCTAGGGCTCAGCCAAGTTAAGGGGGCCCGCCCATGCCTGCTACTGTCTCATATGCCTCCTCCATGCAAAGCTGACTGGGAACTCACATTTTTCAGCTTACCGTTATTCTCCTTTCCTGGTCACAACGAGGCATTGTTCACTATCATCCCTCCCAGTCCTTTGATGGGCTATTTAACTAGACAGCTAGTAGGGGCTAGGGAGGAATAATTTATAGCTTGGGAAGGTGTTTCCTGTCTTAGAAGAGGAATTTAGTCTTAACTCTTGAGAGAATGCTGCTTTGTTGTGACCAGGAAAGGAAAATAATGGTAAACTGAAACAATTTTCCATTTTCTTTACAGGTAAAGAAAAGTGCACTAGAGACATGTCTAGCATTCAAACAGTTAAGTGCACCATTTAAATCAAGGGGGATTTGTACCACCACCACCAAGGTGCAGTTGGTTTGCACCATAATTATTCAGTTTTCTTTTGTATATACAGCCCTTAGACTAGAAAACAATAACAATATTTAACCCTTTGAATTCCAGAAGAGTATGCAACCCATTGCAAAAGGTTAACATTCTTATGTCTTTAATATTATCATTTAACTAGTAACTTTTTTTTGGATGAACTTTCTTGCTATTTTGTCAGACCTATGTATGTACATTCTCTTAGAAATATTCATGAGTTATATTAGCTCCACCCATAACTTTATAGTATTTACTGGGTTAATACAATTTCCCAACTCTTTTAGTTATAATTTGAGGCTGATGTATTAAACTGAACTGGAGACATTGTGTGGCAAACCAAGTGTTCCAAAAGGTGCTAAGATAAAATTCAAACATTCTCTTCATATAAATGGGTCTTTTACCCACTTAAATGCTAGAGAGGTCTCCAAAGCTTTGTAAAACAATGAGTTGGAGACCTTGCTAGAATTCAAAGGGTAAAAGCAGTATTTACCTTAACTGAAGTTTTATTCAGTCTGTTTAGTGGTTGGTATTCCTCACAATTGCTTCACGTTCTTGTTGCATTATGCTGTCATGTTTTTTTCCCCATTTTGACAGGTAATGCAGACTGAAGATTTGAAGAGGTGCAACAAAACCCATTTAACTGAATTTGTTCTCTCTGGCCTCTCTACTGACCCAAATCTACAGATACCTCTATTTATGCTCTGCTTATCAATATATATTGTAACATTATTAGGAAACCTCACTATCTTTACATTAATTAAAATCACCCCAGGCCTGCAAACACCAATGTATTTTTTCCTCATGAATTTGTCCTTTGTAGATATACTTTATTCATCAACAATTACACCCAATATTTTGGCAAACTTCCTCTCGGTGAAGAAGACTATCTCCATCACTGCTTGTGCAGTCCAGATGTTTTTCTTCATTGATTTGGGCAGTTCAGAGGGTATGTTACTGGCAGTGATGGCCTATGATCGATATGTAGCAATATATAAACCACTGTATTATCCAGTACTTATGAACAAAAAAACATGTTTTCAACTGATCTGCTTAGTATACACTGTAGGGTCTATTAATTCATTCATACATACATATTTTGCATTCAGGCTACCATTTTGTTGTTCAAATCATGTTAATCATTTCTATTGTGATATCAATCCTATCTTAAAATTGTCATGCAAAGACACATATCTTAATGAAATTTTCTTATTTGTCTTTGCTGGTTCTATTGAAGTGGGTTCATTCTTATTTATAGTGATTTCTTATATTTACATACTATTTGCCATATTTAGAATTAGTTCTACAGGGGGCAGACGGAAGTCCCTCTCTACCTGTGTCTCTCATTTTACATGTGTAGCTTTATTCTATTGTCCTATTCTCTTTATGTACTTAAGGCCCACTTCCTCATACTCAGTCAATCAGGACTGGATTGTGTCTGTGTTCTATACAGTGATCATTCCGATGTTGAATCCTATAATCTACAGCTTGCGAAATAAAGATGTAAAAGAAGCATTGCAAAAAGCAAAGATTTCAATTAGGTTCTGAAATCAGCCCATCCATAATTTTGCAATTTTAAAAATGATGAAAGTATCTTACTAGCATTTCTCGATTCAATCCACAAGTAAGATTTTTTACATGTGTGAAAGATATTTGAGGAAGAAGAATGATTATATTTTAACCATTTGTGTGTCAGTGGGGTATGCAACCAATTACTTTGCAACGTGTTGTGTACCCCTCTGGCATTCAAAGAGTTAAGAAAATTTTGTGATGCCATACATTATATTGATGTATATATACATATATATATATATATATACATACTGTATATGTGTGCAAAGCAACAATAACACAACTTTGCCCATGGGGTGTGACCCTTTGAGTGCCAATGCATTGGATACATGTGTGGCACTGTAACTGTTAAAAGTAAATTGCCAATACATCTGATACACTTTTGGCACTGATAATTGTAACCCTTTTGTGTGCCAAAAAGGTATGGCAAGTGGAGGTTTGCATAAACATAAGCTGTAATTAGGTAAATTGCCTCCCATGATCTATTTGTAGGCTGCCTTTACTGTGAGCTCATTCATTGATCTGTAGACAGCTTAAGATGTGTAGTACACCTGCTGTGCTGCCCCTCCTACATGAACCCAGGCTATGGGGAATGGGCAGTAAGTGTTAAAATTAGAAGTTAGGGCTCTGAGCATGTAGTAAATGTTGGAGACCCCTACAAGATAAAAGAATGAGCTCTCCATAACTGCAGCCAGAAATCGCTGAATTACAGCTCTTGCTTGTAAACACTACATGAAGGAGATAAGTTTTAATTTACAGCAAGTGCCATGAAGTCTGGAGTGTTGATCTTAACTGTTTGAGTGCTTGCTGGATGTCTAAAGTACTACAAAGCAATGCTTTGGACATGCCTGTAATACTCAGAGGGTGAATTTGCAGATTGCAGATGCCCAGATTTGCCTTGTAGTAAAGGTCAGATGACACACACTCAAATCAGTGTCTCAGACAGAGACACAGACAGACAGATATGTTGTTTAGCAGACTGTGTTTTGTGTAAACTAGTCAGATAAAAATAACTGGCTGGGAAGGAGGACTGTCTGGGGCAAACATCTGTCCACAGTAGTAAGTTATATCCTCTCATGGTGGGGCCGGCTCAGAGCCAAAGTGCTCAGATCCTTCCGCTTTCTCTCAGCAGATTGAGTCAGAGAACTGGCTATGTGACTGTGGGATTGGTAAGAAGAGAATAGAGTTTCATATTAATTTGGCAGTGTGAAGACTCTGGCTATAAATTGTAGATTATGAAGGTATGTGACCACAAGTGCTGCTAAATAGTGTTTGCCTTTAGATGTGTGGAGCAGTGAGACAGTATGATGGGGCGAGGAACAGCACAAGGGAGATTGGGAGGGAGCGTCAGGGGAAGTGGCAAAAAACGAAGGGGTTGATAAGAAGAGGTGAAGCAGCGATGTCATTGCAGGATTGTGAAGAGAAATACATGGTTGCCAATGAAAACTGCAGTATGAGGGAGTTGATTGTGGAGTATGAAGGTGAGTGAGAAAGAAGAGGAAACACTTGTAGTCCCTGCATTTTACCAAGAGGAGGATGCAGTTGTATTGCTAGTGGGAGTGACTGTAAGAAAAGGTGGTAAAGAAGATAACAGTTGTGCAGGCTATGATGAATTGTTGGTTATAAGCATGCAAGACAGTGTGCATCATATCACAGTCAAATGTTTTTTTTTGTTTCACAAAAGAGGAAGTTAATGGCTAAGTAGTTGTTGGTTGAGGAAGCAGTGGGTGTGGCCTCTGCGTTGCATGCCATGAACCAGAAGAACTTAGATTTCTAAATATATAGATATCACTCCCATGCATAATGCCTTGTCATGGCAGGAGTGTTTGCATGTGTCAGTGAAGTAGTGACCGAGAACTATGACATCAGAAGCATATACTCCTGGCAGGGTCACCCTAGGAGAACATATCAAGGCTAAGACACCAGACTAATTCAATCCATAGTCTGCCATCCCGCACTGGACCAGAGTGGCAGATTATGGTCCATTCTCTTAATGTGGCTCCACAACAAAAAAAATGGCCCTCTTTCCCCAATGTCTTGCAAGCTGCTTCCTGTGGCAGTGTGAAGACCAGCTCAATGGAAGAGGGTGCTAAGATTCACTGTCAGGCTGCCTTTGTTCTTTAGACATTGGAACACTTAACATTCAATCTGAAAGTACTAGTACAAGAACTGAATAATATTATTTGGGACTAGAGGTGGACAAAAGGTCCCATTGTGTTCCCACAAAAAAATCAGTTAAAACCACACTGTTGTCTGCTTTATCATGGGAAAATCTGCTTTGAAAGCAGGCATTAAAATCTTAGCATTTTTCACCCACTGGCAAAAATGATTTGTCATTTTTTTCAATAGCTAGAAAGTTTCCACCCATTGATTTACGTGATTTTTTCATATTCCCTATAAAAATGTGATGTATTCTAGGAAGTGAAACACAGTAGAAGCAGCTACAGAGCGAGGTAGAAGTTCTGTGCTGTTCTGCTGTGATCCTTCTGCAATATTGAAGCAGGAGAGGCCCATAGTGACTGCTATCACCATGAGAGAGTTTAAAACAAATAAAAGGAGGAACTAGAAGGACACTTATGTGTCCACTGAGTCTGAGGAGGAGGAAGTAAACACTACAGAACCAATGTTGGCCAGTCCCCGTAAATCACACCTAGGGATCATGAGAAAATTAATGTCAAGTGAGGAAGAAGAGGGTAGTAGTGAGAGCAGGATAGGTCAGCTGACTGTGCCTGCTGCCAGATGTGCTGCCCATGCTACTGCTACCACCATTGCTGTACCTGCTGTCAGACATGCTGCCCCTGCTACTACTACTAGCACCATTGCTGTGCCTGCTGCCAGACATGCTACCTCTGCTGCCATCAGTACTGTGCCTGATGTCAGACATGCTGCCCCTGCTGCCACCAGTGCTGAACCTGCTGCCAGTGTGTCTTGTAATATTCAGGAGGGGGTTAGGAGGATATGATGCCAAATGTGATAGCAGGGGACCTTAAGTCACACTTGCCATCCCCAAGCAGTCTTGATAGTGCTAGTACTACTACTAAGAAGGTCCAGCAGCTTGTTAGTGTAAGGAGTGAAGAAGGGAATAATCATGATATTACTAGTGACTGTGAGGAGAAAGACTCAGGGGCTGAAATTGATGTGGTTGGTGTTAGTAGTTGTAACAGTAATGGTGAAGCATCTGGTGGGAATAACTTTAAAGGAGTTTTAGGGGAAGGAATTGAGAGCGTCCAGACTAGCAGTCAAGGGAGCCCATGCTATTCCCCTGACCTTGGGATTCCCCTTCACCCCACAGCATTGTCCAGGTGGAACATGATCTTTAAGAAGCCAGAATTGTTGCCTAGCAGCAATAATACCACCACCACCACCAGGTGCACAGATCAGCTGCCTATGCCTGCTGCTAGTACTGCCAGTCTGCCTTCTTCAAATCACCAAAAATGGCAAGTGAGACATTAGGAGACCCTCTGTCACATTTTTCATCACCTTCTCCAAACAGCAGTGAAATGTCTGTAATAGACAGCAGCACGAAGGGACTAGGGGTGGTGGTGATGATGATGGTGGAGAAGCTGGGGTGCAAGAGAAATCAATGGCCTTTTTAGTCCAAACAGAAGGAATGGGAGATAGGGATGAGAATCTGCATCACCACCACCACCATCAGCAGTGAGCTTTTGGAATTTGCGGAATTTACAACTGCACTAATTCCTGCTGCTGCTGAGTTGCAAAGGCAGCAGGATGCTGAGGAGCAAACTAGTGTGCCACAGACCACCATGGACACAGTGGGAATGGGGTTAATGAGTAATGCAGGACTAGGACAGGTTCCACTTGCAAGCAGTAGCAATACTCCTGGTTCTATTTGCACTGCTGATTCTGAGGCAGTAGCAACAACAGCAGCATCATCTTCTGCCACAGACAGTGAAGGGGAATACGGAGGACAAGAAGATAGAGGCCATACTTCATCACCTTTTCCCTCCCTCCTGAAGTAATGGGTGTGGGAGTATTTTTCTCCTGGGGCAGGCACAGTGCAGTCATCACCAATGGCAATGCGCACAGTTTGTGTCAGTGAGAAGTGGAAATGAGGGGACACATCTTGGTACAACCGCCTTGATAACACACTTGAAACACAGACACCATGAAATTTGTGTCAAACATGTTAAAGCCACACACCCACCACAGAAATTGAGCACTACTGACTCTCCAGAAAGGCAACAAGAGGCGGGTTGGAGATCAAAGAGGATGAATAATAGATAAACCCAGACAGAGGCTGGAAGTTCAATGAAGACCTAAACAACTAACTCACCATCATCTTCTTCCTCTAGGGTAAGTAAACTTCTGTCAATCCACCTGATTTACTGTTACCTCCCTACCAAATTATAGCCACTCTGTAGATTTTAGGATGTGTCAGTTTGTGTCCACTCATTGCACACTGTGTGGTGCAATGACCACACATGGCAGTGTGGTAAAGGAGAATCACAAGCAGGGCATCAAGCAGCATCTGAGGAGATTTCATCCTGAAGAATATGCTAAGATGGTTAAGCTGTCAGCAAGTTGTCATGTGTCCTTAGTGGAGTGTGGACAAGGGGCATAGTGGCAGCAGCAGTATTTGATTTCTGGTGCCATGGTGTTTGGATAGAGTTGTGCCAGGTGTTATTTACCACACACACACACATACACACACACATATACACATACACACACACACACACACACACGTACACACACACACACACACTGTGCACATTGCAGTTGCTGATGAGAGGCATAGTTCCTACTCTCAAGGGAAAAGTTTCTATTCTAGTAACAACACACCCATGATTTTGGAGGACAGGCAGGTGAAGAAGAATTATTGGCCAACGTCTTCTTTTCTCCACATATACTGGGGTCTACTTATGGTGCAGCTACTGCCTTGGGCGCATCAGTGGAGCTAGTCATGGCAAATTAAACCCTCATCATCCATCCCTCATGTTACTGCTGTTGTTGATCCCATTCCCTTTGAGCTGCCTAATCATCCTCTGCTTAAACAACTTAGCAGCAGCAGCATCAAGAACAGCAGTCACAAAACTACATCAGGGAATCTGACAATGGCCAGTGGCCACTGGCCAAAATGACACGGCCTGCTGACATTAGACCAGTAGGGCATTTTTTTTGTTTCTCAGGGCTTGTGCTTTAAAAAACAAAAATAGGCCTAAATAAAATAAAAACTTTGTGGGCCTCTAACAACAAATCTTACAAATCATCCTCTACAAAATACATCGTGTCAATCTACCCCAGTGGCAGCTTATGTCAGGGGCTCCATGTCTCTATAAGGTTACATACAATTGTCAATTTTTATTTTATATATTTATTTTTGTATGAACTTCCCCCCAATACCAGTGAACAACCCTGCAAAACAAATTCCCTGTTCAACTGATTCATTCCCAAGACTCCACTAACCAACACAGGCACCCTCCTCAGACCCCTTTTTTACCATGTCTTATTGAGTATTTTTAATTGTATTCAGGATTTATTTTTTATTAACTGTCCCACAATTCCCCAAAAAAATCCCTGTTCAACTGATTCTTTTCCCACACTTCACCAACACAGGCACCCTCTTGCCCCTTTTATACTATGCCTTATTGAAATAAAAAAATGTTTGCTAAGTGTTGTGTGTAAATTAAATCTTCCCATTGATTTAAATGGAACGCGTTAGGAGAAAAATGCAGAGAAACAGCACTTTTTGCATTAAATTATTCACCAAGTGGGAAGTGCCATTATTTGCTGATTTCACTTTGAGACAAAAATGTCCTCCCACCCCTAATTGGGACATTATTGGCTTACGCGAGACTTGTAAAAAATAGAAAGATTTAGTCAAATTATAATATGGACACTGGCTATACTATAAAGGAACCAATGATGGGTGATGTGGAGGAATCAGATTTTTTATTAACAAAAGACTGACAAAGTTGTAAAATTAGAACGTAATTCTGAAAGAAATGCTCTCTGTGCTACCAAAATAATTAGTCACTATGTCCTGAAAATCATTCAAGTTTAAGCAGCTACAAGTAGCCATAGTCATTATGAAGCTGAAGAATTTGATGGCGATTTATTACGTTTCTAAAAACAGGACAATTACCAATACAAATTTATAATGGGAGATTTCAATGCAAGAATTGGTAAGATCCAAAATGGTGACAAATCGATTGGACCACATGGAACCACATGCAACCAACTGATCAAATTTTCAGAAGAACAAAATTTACATATCACAAATTCTACAGGTAAAAGTCCCAAAAAAATGGACATGGAAATCCCTAATGGTAATACAAGTGAAATTGACTTCATTCTTGCAAATAATGAAACGATATTCACTGACTGCTCAGTCTTAAATCGTTTTAACGTCAAAAGTGGCCATCATCTAGTGAGCAAAGTGCCTTAAAATGGAAAACTGTAGAAGTCATTCTAATGCACAAAAAAGGTGATAAGGCAGATCTAAAAAACTACCGACCAATAAGCCTATTGCCAACCACCTGCAAGGTTTTCACAATGTTATATCAATAAGAATGCACACAGTACTTAATGCTGCACAACTTAAAGAACAAGCAGGCATCAGAAGCAGTTGCAGTACATTGGGACATATCCAGTGCAGTAAATTATAGGGCGGCATAATGAATACAACCTTCCATTATGCATAGCCTTCAATGACTATGAAAAGGGCTTTGAGTCAGTGAAAAAGCAAGCAAAAATCAATGCCCTGATTAATCAAGGAACAGATAGAGCTTACATCAATATCCTCCAATCAATATATGAAAATACAACTGCATCAAAATAGGTCAACAATTATAAAATTCAGACAATACTGTACTCTTTGCCAATAGTCCTAAAGAACTGCAAGAATGCATTGAAGAGCTAAAAAAAGGACAGCAAACATTTTGCTTCTGAGGAAGAACAAACAGCACAATGTTCTGTTCTATAGCTAGTCACCACTGAGAAGCATCACATTTTACCTGTCTAGTGCCGTTACAGAGAATACATTTCCACATACATATTAGACTAATCCTGCCCAAAAAGAGGGTGGTCCAATTCCAAAATGACAGGCCTCGGGGCGGGAACACCAGCTAACCTCAGAAGTATGTTTCAGACATGCTTGGCCTCATCATTGATTCCCAAAGTATTATACACAACTCAATGTGTATGATACCTCTCTGGCACTCAAAGGGTTAAGTGTATAGTTATCTTGTTCAATACAGTCCTTTTTATGGGCAAACTGAGAGGAAGTTCCGGGCGCGAGGAGGTGACCTTAATCCTGTGGAGGTAAGAGTTCCTATAAGCAGAGGAACACAGAGCAATTGAGGAACACCAACACTGAAATGTCACCCCCTATTTGACGACCATTGCAGGAGACATTCTGATGTTGCCATTTTGATGCAGGCAACATTATGATGTTGCCCTTTTGATGGTCACCAAACAGAGTCCGACTTTCCAATAGAATACCCACAAGCAGAGGAAGAACGTGGTAGCAGTGTGAGCAGGACAGGTCAGCTACCTGTGCCTGCTGCTAGTGCTGCCACTTTACCTTGTGATTCTCAGTAGGGAGGGAGTAGTAGATGATGGCAAGTGTGACAGCAGGGACCCTTAGGTTGCACTTCCCATCACCAAACAGTCGCACTACTACTATCACTCAGCTGCTAGAGACTCAGAGTGTTGGGAATGAGGGAGGGAGTGATACTAGTGAATAAGACTCCGAGACTGAAATGGATGTGGTTGCTGTTAGTGATAGTGAAGCAGCTGGTCGGACTAGCCTGACCACAGTAGGTCCTCCTCCTGATGTTGAGGTGGAAGGGGAAGTGATGCAGAGTGTCCAGACTAGTGGTCAAGGTAGCCCACAACATCCCCTGACCCTGTGAATCGTGTTCCCCCGGTACTGTCCCTCTGGACATGATAATTCTGTTGTAATTTCTGCTGCTGATGAGTTTCAAGGGCACCAGTTTGAGGAGCAGGCTGGTGTGCTACAGACCACTGCTGTCACAGTGGGAATGGGGTCCAGCAGTAATGATATGGGGCTAGGACAGGTTCCACTTGACAGCAGCAATAATCCTCCTTGTCCTAGTTGTAGTGCTGATTCTGAGGCAGTAGCAGAAACAGTAGCAACATCATCCTCTGCCCCAGCCAGTGAAGGGGAACGTGGAGGGGAACAAGAACTAGGCCATTCTTCTGCACCTTTCCCCTTCCCCCTGAGGTCCTGGATATGGGATTACTTTCCTCTTGTGGAAGCACGCTGCATTTAAAACAAAGGCACTGTGCACAATTTGTGACAAATCTGTGAGAAGGGGAAAGGAGGGAATGCACCTTGGCATAACAATTGAAAAGTCTGACCCTGGACCAGCAAAGATGCCCAAAAATACAGTGTCATCCTGTCAGTCATCATCAGCATATTCACCACTTCCAAGTCCAGATCCCACTCAGCCACCCACATTACTAGTGTTGAGTAACCAGCAGCAGCAAGATAGGTTATCAGCATTCACATCCCTAGCTATAATGAGTGCCTCTGATGCTATTGGAAGAGCAGCACCTTAGTAGTACTACAAGTGCAGCAACACTTAGCAGCCCCAATAGTAGTAGTAGTAGTAGCACCTCCTCAGGAATAGAGGTGGGCGAAAGGACCCCTTGTGTTCCGGCAAAAAAAATCAGTGAAAACCACATTGTTGTCTGTTTTTTCACAGGAAAACTGCACTTTAAAAACAGCCATTAAAACCTTCAAATTTTTCACCCATTGGCAATTTTTCAATGGCTAGAAAGATTTTGCCCATTGATTAAAGTGTTTTCCGCTTTTTAGCATTAAAAAAGTGACGTTTTCCAAGAAGTGAAACACAATAGAAGCAGCTACAGAGCGTGGTAGACATGCTGTGCTGTTCTACTGTGATCTTGAAGATAAATTGAGGCAGGAGAGGCTCATAGTGACTGCTATCACTATGAGCAAGTTTAAAAATAATAAAAGAAGGAACTGGAAGGACCCTTATGTGTCCACTGAGTCTTAGGAGGAGGAAGTGACGTCTACAGAACCAGTGCTGGCCAGTCTCCCTAAATCACCCCTAGGGATCTTGGGGAAATTAATATCAAGGGAGGAAGAAGAGGGTAGTAGTGAGAGCAGAACAGGTCAGCTGCTGCCACCATGGCTGTGTCTGCGACCAGATGTTCTGACCATGCTGCCCCCAATGCTGTGCCTGCTGTTAGACTTGCTGCCCCTGCTGCCGCCAGTGCTGACATAGCTACCTCCAGTACTGTGTCTGCTGTCAGACGTGCTGCCACTGCTGCCACCACTGCTGTGCCTGCTGCCAATGCTGACCCTACTGCTACCAGTGCCATGCCTGCTGTAAGATGTGCAGCCCCTGCTGCCACCAGTGCTATGCCTGCTGTCAGATGTGCTGTGCCTGCTGCCACCAGTGCTGTGCTTGCTGTCAGATGTGTTGCCTCTGCTGCCACCAGTACTGTGCCTGCTGCCAGTGCTGAACCTGCTGCCAGTGTGTCTTGTAATACTCATTAGGGAGGGAAGGAGAAGATGATGCCAAGTGTGATAGCAGAGGACCCGAAGTCACACTTGCCATCCCTAAGCAGTCCCACCAGTGCTAGTATTACTACAAAGAAGGTCCAGCAGCTTGTTAGTGTTAGGATTGAAGGAGGGGTAATCATCATATTAATAGTAACTTCGATGAGGAAGACTCAGGGACTGAAACTGATGTGATTGGTGTTAGTGGTTGTACTAGTAACAGTGACGGTGAAGCAGCTGGTGGTTGTAATTTTAGGGGAATGGTAGGGGAAGCAATTAAGAGTGTTCAGACTAGCAGTCAAATGAGTCCACACCATTCCCCTGACCTTGGGAGTCCTGTTCCCCCCATGTCATTGTCCATGGGGAACATGATCCTGAAGAATGCAGAATTGTTACCTAGCAGCAATAATACCTAAAACACCAGAAGCACAGATCAGTTGCCTGTGCCTGATGTTACTGCTGCCAGTCTGCCTTCTTCACGTCATAAATAAATGGTAAGTGTGGCATTAGGAGACCCTCTGTCACATTTCTAGTCACCTCCTCCAACCAGCAGTGAGATGTCTGTAATAGAGCAGCAGCACAGAGGGACTAATGGTCTTGATGATGGTGGAGAAGCTGGGGTGGAAGAAACATTGATGGCCTTTTTAGGCCAAACTGGGAAGGATTGGGAGACAGGGAGGCGGATGGGCATCCCTACCACCACCAGCAGTGAGCTTTTGGAATTTGTGGAATTTGCAAATGCTCTAATTCCTGCTGCTGATTAGTTGCAAAGGCAGCAGGATGCTGAGGAACAGGCTAGTGTACCACACACCACAGTGGACACAATGGGAATGGGGCCAACAAGTGATGCGGGACTAGGACAGATTCCACTTACCAGTAGCAGCAATATTCCTGGTCCTAGTTGCAGTTCTGATACTGACACAGTAACAGCAACAGCACAAAACATCATCCTCTGCCCCAGACAGTGAAGGGTAATGTGGAGGAGAAGAAGAAAGAAGCCATACTTCTCCACCTTTTCCCTCCCACACCCCGAAGTCATGGGTGTGGGGCTATTTTTCTCTTGGGGCAGGAACAGTGCAGTCATCAACAAGCGCACTGTGAACAATTTGTGACAAGTGAGTGAGAAGGGGAAAGGATGGAGCGAACCTTGGCTAAACCACCCTCATAACACACATTAAATACATATACCATGACATTTATGTGAAACATGTTAAAGCCAAATACCCACAAGAGAAATTGAGCACCTCTATATCTGTAGCCTCTGACTCTCCAGAAAGACAACAAGAGGCAAGGTGGAGATCAAAGAGGAAGAAGAACACAGAAACCTGGACAGAGGCTGGAAGTTGGTTGATGAGCTAATCAGCTAGCTCGTCATCGCCTTCTTGCTCTAGGGTAATTACATATTCTGCCAGTCCACCTCATTCATTATTACCTCCCCTGCCAAATGATAGTCACTCTGTAGATTTTAGGATGTGGCAGTTCGTGTCCACCCATTGCACACTGTGTTTCACATTGCACTGGCCACACATGGCAGTGTGGTGGAAGAGAATCGCAAGCAGGGCATCAAGCGGCATCAGAGGAGATTCCATCCCACAGAATATGCTAAGCTGGTGGCAGGGAGGAGTCATCATAACTATTTATCAGTTTTCATGTGTCCTTAGCATGGTGTGGACAAGGGGCATATTGACTAGACTTGTGCACAGCAAAATAAATTAGATAAAATTCGATTTCGGACTAATTTTTTTAATCAGAGGCTCCGCATTTCGTGCCGGACCTGTTCGACTCAAATTTACAATACTTTAAAATATACAATAAAAAATTTAAGTCAAATAAATAAAAATAAATGGAACCATTTCCAGGGTCTAAATGAAGACAGTGGAATAGGGTAAGGTGGAGGTTGACCGGTGTAGGACGTACTCAGGATGACAGGAACACTGTATATGTAGCCAGCAGCAAACTGCAGAACACTGGAGCATGCAGGGCTCAATGGATAGATACTGCAGACTTTTTTAGAAGAGACTACAAAACTCTGGATGACCGGTGTAGGGCGGACTCAGGATGACTGGAACACTGTATATGTAGCCAGCTGCAAACTGCAGAACACTGGAGCAGGCAGGACTCAGTAGATAGATACCAAATACTTTTTTAGAAGAGACTACAAAACTCTGGGTGACTAGTGCAGGGCGGACTCAGGATGACTGGAACACTGTATATGGAGCCAGCAGCAAACTGCAGAACACTGGAGCAGGCTGGACTCAGTATATAAATACCACAGACTTTTGTTAGAAGAGACTACAAAACTGAGGAAGACTGGTACAGGGCAGACTCAGGATGACAGCAACACTGTAGATGTAGCCTGAAGCAAACTGCAGAACACTGGAGTAGGACTCAGTAGATAGATACAGCAGACATTTAGAGATGAAAAACAATAGAGCAAGACTGAACAACCTGTATAGTGGGACAATAATGTAGTCCCCACCAAGTCAGGGGGTGTCCTCTGCCCAACCTACCATGGTTCTAGAGCTGGGTAAGCTGGAGCACTCAGAGTACTATGGTACTATGGATGATTGTATATTAAGTTCTTTTTTTTCTAATCTTCATTGAGCCTGAGAGCAGGGTAACCCAGCTTTGGCAGGTTGACTTTTAAAAAAGTCATTTGCTCCATGAGCTGGAGGGCCAATTGAGAGTATATTTCCAGTTACGGAAAATACCCACTCACTCAGGACAGTGGTTGGGTGCAAGAAAGCAATTCCTGGGCTACCGGGCATAAAGTAGGCCACACAGCCCTCTTGTTATCCTAGAAACTCAAGGGATCTGTACTTAGGGGCAAAGAAGGTTCCGCAAGGTAAGTCTTAACCTCAAACTCAGCACTTTTTCTATTTAGGGGGAGCTGTTTATTTTGTCTGAAGCATAATCTGTCCATTGCCTCAGCATAAAAAGCAGCAGCTGCTCCAGTGGTACAAGATGAAGTGCTACTGGTGCTGCTACTGATAGTTCCCTTGTTATATATTTTTTTTGGTTTGGAGTGCTGCTGCTGAGTCTAATTATCACATTGACTACTAGTACTACTGACAGTCCTCTTCTTTAGCCGCCTGCTGCTGCTAGCTCTACTTGAAAGCAACTGCACTGTGGTGGTGTTGGTGGTTGCTAGGTCATTGCAGCTGGTCTGAGGGCAAGGAACATCAGGTTGGATGCTGCCTACACAACTGTCAGACTGGCTGTGTCACTACACTGAATTATTATTTACACAAATTCCAACTATTTTTTTCAATAGGAACAAAAATGACTTGCAATGCAGAGCAAAATATGGCACCAATGCTGAATGGATGCCTTCCTGTCTGTCTACACAACTGTCAGGCTGGCTGTGTCACTAGTCTGAACTATTTTTTACACAAATTCCAACAATTTTTTTCAACAGGCACAAAAATGACTTGCAATGCAGTTCAAAATACGTCACTAATGCTGGATGGATGCCTACCTACATAACTGTCAGATTGGCTGTTTCACTAGTCTGAATCATTATTTACACAAATTCCAACTTTTTTTTTTTCAACAGGAACAAAAATGACTTGCACTGCAGTGCAAAATACGACACTAATGCTGGATGGATGCCTGTCTGCCTACACAACTGTCAGACTGCCTGTGTCACTAGTCTGAATTATTATTTACACAAATTCCTACTATTTTTTCAACAGGAACAAAAATTACTTGCACTGCAGTGCAAAATATGGCACTAATGCTGGATGAATGCCTGCCTGCCTACACAACTGTCAGACTGGTTGTGTCACTAGTCTGAATTATTATTTACACAAATTCCTATCATTTTTTTCAACAGGAGCAAAAATTACTTGCAATTGTGATAAGGCACTGATGCTGGATTTCTGCCTACACAACAACTGTCTGATTGGCTGTGTAACTTTAAAAAAAAAACAGCTCCCGACAGTGGCAATAAGGCACTAGGCTGGCACTAGATTGGCTAATAAGGCATGAGACTAGCACTAGACTGGCTATAAGGCACTAGACTGGCTAATAAATCACTTTTATGGACACTCTCTCTGAGCTCCAACAACGGACTAACAGGAAACGCAGGCTGTCTGGGTGTCTGTGTTATTAGTCCAATTTCCAAAATTTAGAATGAAATTCAGATCAGGACTGTTCAGGTTCGGGTTTTTAAAAATGAATGTCCCTTGCCTTTCAGCCAGCCCGAATGATGCCAAATGACCCTTATTCATCTGAATTCTGAATTTGACCAAACCAATTTGCAGAAGTCTAATAGTGAAAGCAGCAGTACTTGGTATCTGTTGTCATGGTGTTTGGATAAATTTGTGCCAGGTGTTATTTACCACACATAGTATGCACATTGCAGTTTCTAATGAGAGGCATAGTTCCTGCTGTCAAGACAAAAATTTATATTCTAGTAACAACACACCCATGATTTTGGAGGAGAGGCAGGTGGAGAAGAATTATTAGCCAACTTCTTTTCTCCATATATACCTGAAATGGTAGGGGCTAGTTATGGTGCTGATACTGTCTCAGGTGCATCACTGGAGCTAGTTGTGGTCTGATCTCATTTCCTTTGAGCTGTCTAATCACCCTGCTGTTTAAACAACTCAGCCACTGGCCAACACAACATGACCTGCTGCCACTAGGCCAGTAGGGCATTTTTTTTCCTCAGGGCTTGTGTTTAAAAAAAAAACAAAAAAAAAAAACAGTTTTTGGGGGCTTGTTTCTAACAAAGCTTAAGTCCTACAAATCAATCATTGTATTTTTAGGGTTTGTGCCAAACAAGTCTAAGGCCTACAAATCAATGTTTCCTTCAGGCTTGTGCCAAAGAAGTCTAAGTCCTACAAAATCAATGTCTCCTATGGGCTTGTGCCTCTAATAAATCTAAGTCCTACAAATCAATATTTCCTCAGGGCCTGGGCCTCCCTAACAACAAATCTTACAAATCCTACTCTACAACATACTCTGTCATGTCAAGTAGCAGTCTACCACAGTGGCAGCTTATGCTAGGGGTTCCCTGTCTCTATCACTTTACATACAAATTTCTTAATTTATTTTATTTATTTATGTATTTTGTTAACTGCGCCCCCCCATACTAGTCAACAAACTCCCCCAAAGCAAATTCCCTGTTCAACTCATCTTTCCCCAGACTCCACCCACCAACACAGACACCCTTCTCAGACCCCTTTTTTTTTAATTGTATTTAATATTTATTTTTATTAACTGCCCACCAATCCCAGTAAACAACACCCCCAAAAAACAGTCCCTGTTCAACTGATTCTCTCCCCATATTCTACCAACACAGGCACCCTCAACCCCTTTTATACTCTGCCTTTGGGAAATAAAATAACATTTGTTAAGTATTGTGTGTAAATTCAATGTTTCCATTGATTTCAATGGAATGAGCTAGGTGAAAAAAGCAGAAAAACTTCATTTTTCACAAACCAGAAAGTGCCATTATTCTCCATTTTTGGTTGAGGTGAAAATTTACACCAATCCCTACTCATAAACCCTGCAGTCAATGAAGGCCACAGTATGGAGATACTTTACTCATGATTCAGAAAAGCTAATCATGTTGCTATCTGTTGTCTGCGTAAAAAGCATGTGAGCAGTGGAAAAGCACCTCCTCAATGAAATCCCATCTGAAACACAACCACAGGTCTGACTGGGAGAAACACCATCAACTTGTCAGAGGTACCACAGCTAGCAGCAGCTGGGTCATGGGCTCTGTGGTATATAATATAGTTATAGTAATAATGTTGATGTGTCAGAGAGTTTGCCAAGAATTTGTTATCAAAATAGCACCTATGGCTACTTCTGCAGACAAAGATGACACTGAGTTTTCTGTGGGAGATGGCAAGAGTCATTGACTGCCCACACATACTGCCCTCACCTCCACCATCTCCTATAGCCAAGCAATCACATGGCAAGGTTATTGTTCCATGTACTGCCAACCCACACTTACTGAGTTCTTGAGAAGGAGTCAAAAATGTCACAAAAGAAATCCCAAAGTATGTATGTGGAATGGCAAGGTTGGCAAGGTGTTGGCAGTGGACATGCTGCCATATTCTTTTGTTGAAAGCCTAGGATTTAGAGAACTGATGTCATGTGTAGCTCCTCGCTGGCATACACAGTTATTTTTTCAGGATGGAATTGTACATGCCACAGTCTCCCTTAGTGGCTTAAGCTATCCTGTGCTTCCTCCCTCTGTTGTGATGTCGGCCTGTATGATTGCCAGCTACGTCCGCATTCTGATGTCACTAGAACAGGCGGGGGAACTTGCTCCTGTTTATGGGCCTAGTCTCATTTGCCTAATCAATTCCCACCTTGAGCTGCTACTTTATAACCTCCTTGGGCCTAGTAGTCATTGCCCTTACGTGGTGTTTCCATTTGCTGCTCTTGTGTATTGTTGTGACCCGTGCCTGTCTGATAACTCGCTCTGTGTATGACCCCGGCTTGTCTGACTACCCATATTGGTTCTGACCTGTAACTGGCTGACTAACTGGCTCTGTGTATGACCCCGGCTTGTCTGACTACCCACATCGTTTCTGACCTGTGGCTCTGGCTGACTAACTCTCTCCGTGTATGACCCCAGCTTGTCTGACTACCCACATCAGTTCTGACCTGTGGCTCTGGCTGACTAACTCGCTCTTTGTAGTCCCTGGCTTGTCTGACTACCCACATGGTTTCTAAACTGTGGCTCTGGCTGACTAACTCTCTCTGTGTATGACCCCCGCTTGTCTGACTACCCACATCAGTTCGACCTGTGGCTCTGGCTGACTAAATCGCTCCTAGTAATCTTCAGCTTGTCTGACTACCCACTCAGTTCTGACCTGTGGCTCTGGTTGACTAATTGCTCCCTGCATTCCCCAGTGGTTTTACCATTCGCATCTGAGCTCGCTGCCTCAGTCTTGCTTGCTCCCTGTTGCCTCCAGTTGCATTCCCTGTTTAAGACTCTAGTCCTGTCTACAGGCTCTTTGTTGTGGGACTTTGCACATTTCCATTACCCTGCTTTTAGCGCAGTAGTACACTGCTCAGCACAGTGTGCAGCTCTGGGTAGTAGACCAGATATTATAGTCTTGGGTCTGGGGTTGTGTGGGCATTGGTATGCATTATTGTTTACTTTCAATAAAGGTGGTTTTACATTACATATACTGTGTCTGTCCTTCATTTTTGCTGGGTACGGTGACAGGTGGTTAGCGTGATGAGAAATGGGCTGTAAAGCTCATATGGCAAGAAAATCCACCTGACATCAGCTATATGGACAAATGGGTAAAGCACATACTATATGACTGTGACTGCTCTCTTGATTTCACTACAACCACCAGTGGGAAACACTTCTAACAGCATTAGATGACAACCATTAATGTTGTCTCTGGTTCTGGCAGTATGATTAAAAGGCAGCAAAAGGATAGCCCACACCACCACACTCTACTTTTTGCATGTAGAGTTTTGAGAGACAATCCTACAAATCCACAGATGTATTAAGTAAACTAGAGCAGGTGATAGTGTAATTACTTGTACCTCTCTCCCTGAAGACTGGTTTTGTGTCTGCTGATAATGGTTCCAACAAAATAGCTGATACGGTGCATGTGCCCATGTGCTAAATTTTGTTGTGACTAGATTCATGGCAGTATCCAAAACATTCAGAAAGATGCTGAATAAGAGGCCATTATCGAGTGCACAATGCAAACCTGGAAGCCTTTGGAGGGTGCCTATTTGTCACCTGGACAATAACAACTAATGTGCAATGTATGTGAGAATCTGAAACCTTTTGAGGATGCAGTCATGCTGGTTAGTTGTGTAGGGGCAGGAATTAACAAAATTCTTCTACTGATATATTTATTGCAGAAACAACTGAAGAGCATGGCTGAGGAATCTTACCATGGTGACAACACAGACATGCACCAGCTGGTTAAGGATCGTCACATAGTGTCCATTAAAAGCAACAAGGAATATATTCTTGCAACTTGTCCCAGCTTTAAATACAAAATTTCTGAATTTATGCGAAAATGTGGTCAGTTTGTCACAACAAGAATTCATGATGATCAGCAGCATCTGTCTCATGAATCAGATTCTGCCAAGGAATAAAAAGATATGCTTACTGATCAAGTGGATGGTTGGGATGAGAAGGAGAAAACTAGGGCCAAAAATCTGCTAGAAAGCATAGTGAAAAGGAAGGCAGAAAAGGGTTTATACCAACAGCAGCAGGAGCACTAATATCAACCAGAAAATCCCAGTCCTATTCTGAACACAGGGCAATTCAAGAGTCTCAAGGGCATCAATCAAACATTTGTAGTTGTGGAGGTGACACTGGGGGTGGCACATCTCTATGGGACTTGCTCCTAGAGTATGGGTTGGTAACTGGTACCCAGGAACAATGAGTAGCTTCTAGGAGTGGTTCCAGTGCATGTGATATACTTTCAGCATACTTGCAGAATAGCTACGTTCTCAGAAGTAACAATGACTCCATGGACTACTGGCAACCAAAACAATGTGTGTGGCCTGGCTGGCCAGCACTGACATGTACTGCCGTGGGAACCCTTATTTGCTCACCAGCAAGAGTTGAGTCTAAGCAGGGTTTCAAAGCAGTGGGTTATATGGTAAATGACCATAGTGAACGGCTATAAAGCAGCAGTGTTAGGATACTAACATTCTTAAAAAGGAATCAACATCTATTACCATCACCTATTGTGGTTTAACCCCTTAAGGACCCATGACGGTCCTGGACCATCATGGGTTGTTATCCCCTTAAGGACCCATGACGGTCAAGGACCGTCATGGCTTAAATGATAGCAGAGTGCCTCCGTGCACACTGCTATCATTAATTCCACTCTGAGACTGAGCGCTCTAAGACCGGGGCGTTCAGTCTCAGCCCTTCTTGCTTGAGCCGGTTCATGTGATCGCCGTAGCAGCGATCACATGTACCGTCATTCTGAGAAACAGAGTCAACATGCAAAGCATGCTGACTATGAGTGTCTCCTCTACCTCTGTCTCCCTTGCTATCAAAGTAAGGGAGAGAAAAGTAGAGAGGAGACACCTAGTGGCAAAATAAAATACAGCAGCTGGGTGTATTAACCCCTTCACTGCTGGTGCAGGAGGCTGGCTAAATGCAGGTCAATTTTTGACCTGCAATGATATACTTTTTTTTTTTTTTTTTTTTTTTAAACACAACACACTTTTTTTTTTACAAAAAAAAATGTTATTAAAAAAAAAAACATATTATTAAACAATATTGGAAATGTGATTGTTGTGGAGCCATGTGATACACTTATACACACCACCATATGTCAGGGATAAAAAGTGTCAAAATAGGGTGGGAAAAAGGGACATGGGGATTTTCGCCCAGGGGTGACAGTGGCCACTCTAAACTGCGCATTTTGTAGGTATGACTGACCGGTCATACTTTTCATGCAGTCTCCATAAAAATGTAACCCTTTGTGCCCAATTGATCCTAAGAGAAAAAACAAAAATTGGGTTTTTTTAACTTTTTTTTTACAATTTTTTTTTACATTTTCATAAAGTAAATGGTGGGTTATCCATATATGTGGGGTATCAAAAGAAAGCCCTATTTGTGCTTAAAAAAACAGTGTATAATTTATGGGGGTGGAATAAAAGACTTAGAGGGAAAACACTGTTGAACAAAGACATAGTCAAAAAGGTTAGAATTGCTCCGGTCCTTAAGGGAAAACTACCTCAGATTTTCCCGGATCCTTAAGGGGTTAAGGCGAAAGTTTTTGCCCATCCGTACTCAGATGACTCAGCAGCAAGGGATAAATCTGTAAACATCATAATGTCACTGCTGGTAGTGGTGGGGATATTCATTCCCATCTTCATCTTTCTATCATTTGAGTCAAGAAAGCTCTCATATTAAATTATTTTTCCCCACCCGTCTTTTCCACCTCTCTTTTTGGTGACAAGTGTGACAAAGGGGATTGTTGTGTTACACAGACTCAGCAGCAGCAGAAAGCTCAGGCATAGGCAGCTGCATTTTGCTGCTACTGCATACGGTTTCATCTAATAAATTAACATGTCCGTGGGTCTGTTTTGGGCATGGCAGCACTATCTGCTGGGATGTGTTTGTTCCCAATACTACTGCTGCTGCTTGTAGATTTTGCCAAATCAGCAGCACATCTCCAACTCCTGATGTTCAACCATACTCAAACTTAAATGTTCACCCTTTCTGTCTAGCTCTCATTCTTTATCTCTTTCTCTCTTTCTCAAACACCTCTGTCTGTGTATATTACTAAACTACAACCACCCAGCATGAACGAAAGCTCTCTTTTTTATTATGGCAGAAGGAATTCTAAAGGCCATTGAAAACATAGGTAGAAAACACCAAAGTTTTCTTAGGAACATCATCTGCTAGTTGTATGTGCTGATTCACACACAGATTACACAACTGCTAGCCTTGTGCAACACAGAAATATAGAATTTGATGAAAAACAAACATTCGACTCATCTAATCTGCCCATTTTCCTACTGTAAAATCCTCAAACCTTATTTGGTCATCGGTCTTTTCTTATGTTCAGGACAGCCTTATGCCTATCCCATGGATGTTTAGCTTCGGGCACTGTTTAAGGGTTAACAAATAATTTTGTTTACAGATACAGTTGAGAAGCATTATAAATGTGTAATTACCCATGATAGATAACTAGATAGATTATTTTGAAAAAAGAATCCTTGAGGAGCAAAGCACACATAAGGTTATATCTCAAAGGAAAATGATTGTGCACATAAAAGTACAGTGAGACAGAGGCTATCTACAGTATGTAACTCTTTATCACAGAAAACCAAGACATCCTTTAACCGTGGCTTTTTTCCTCTGTAAACTGTAAAAATATTTCAGGTAACTGCTAATATGATAACTTATAAGTAATTATTATAGAATTTGAAATGTTTTATATATATATATATATATATATATATATATATATATATATACATATATATATATATATATATATATATATACAAATTTACTTGCATCATCTTCATTTTAACTGTACTACAGATCTATATAATACGCTGGATCCTGTTGCACGTTATATATTTGTCTTTTTTTTCTAACCTTCCCCATAGACTTCAATATGGATCTGTGAGATAAAGTCCCATGTTTATGTATAATGTATCAGCTACAGTGAAATCCACCCCATTCAATTTTTGTTGTCACATCAAAGTCTAGATGGATAAAGTGGTGAGAAAACTCTCCTGTTATATAAAGCTGTATAATACTTATGTTATTCTGTGAAACAGGGTAATGTAACTGTGCAAAAAATATCTGTAACTTAATAACATAAGAATTAGAAAACTTTCTGTCAGTGGAGAGTTATTTTTAAGTTGATAATCATTAGCTCAAACATGTAAAAAAAAGAAAAGAAATTCTGTGATACATTTGAAATGACAGTGTGTTAAATTCTGTGTGGAATTAGGAATAGCAGGACTTTAACCCTTTGAGAGACAGAGGGGTACGCAAGTCATTGCAAAGCCATGTGTTGCGTAGACGTCTGGCACTCAAAGGGTTAAATTCACTGTAGCAATAGAAGTGGAAATTAATGTGCAGTATTAGAAAAGGACAGTTCATTAGATCCTGTGCAGAACTAGACATGTAACTGCATTAAATTCTATTTAGCTCTATACATGCAAGAACATTAAATTCTGTGCAGTATGTATATGTCAGTACTTTACATTCTGTGCAGGACTATATATGACAGTGCATTCATTCCTAGGTAGGTCTTGATATGGTAGTGGTAATGTGTTAACCACAGAAAATGCAGGAGACTAGTAAATAAAAATTATACCTTTCTTGGCTAACTGAGTGGCTCTAGGATGTATGATTTCAAGATGGTTAGGTCTCTTCTTTGGACTTAATAATAAAATATTTCTTATTATACCTAAAGAAAATACTAGTTGCATCCTAGAGTCACTTAGTTTGCCATCACATTGCATAATGTATAGTATTACACATATGATGTTCTGCTCTGACAAGACGTGAAATGCATTTCTGAATATTTCTGTCTGCAAGGCCTCCCACATTTTCACTGCTCTACAAGTAAAACAAATTTTACTTTTCTTTGCTTGAAACCATTTCCTGTCACTCTTACTGTAGAATTTGTCTATTTTTGTACAGCTGTTCAAAAACATAGTTCACAACAAAGTGTTTGTATTGACCCTGGATCGATCGATCGATCTATCTATCCATATCTTTCTAACTATATATATATATATATATATATATATATATATATATCATGAGTATCTCAGAATGTAAAAATATCTTTTTACTGGACTAATCTTCAAATTTAGGGTCAAGCTTTCGAGAGCTATGCTCCCTTTTCAACTATATTGCATAAACTTGAAAAAGGGAGCATCACTCTCAAAAGCATATCCCTAAATTTGAAGGTTACTCCAATAAAAAAGTATTATTACAGTCTGCGATACTCCTGCATTTGGCATCTACACTGGACTATGCAGAGTAGTAGAGTACTTTTGTAGGTAGGACTGGCATCCTACCCAATTTTCAATCTCGTTTAGCTCACAAATGCCTTGCACAGAGAAAAAAGTTCCTGAAGCATATCACACTGACCCTGATTAAATGACAGTCAAGTTACAAAGTGCCAGGCAGTTCCTTTTTGGATAAGAGAAGCAGTCAGTCCCAGATTAAATTTCATCCTTCTTGAGCCTTATAAGTGAAGTGCAGCTGATCTTTCTAGGCACTTGTGAAAAAACGGTCCATATTTGGATTCCCCATTACCCTTAGGGTGGCCAAGACCAAGTGTAATTAGCATGTGCAATTTTCAAATACACTCCCACTCACCATTTTCTCTCTGCAGCTCTTATTACATACTCCCATTTACATCTACAGGACTTTTTCCTGAGTGCTAGAATTCGCTCCCCTGTACCATCAGACTTTGCCCCAGCATTCAGATCTTCAGACGTTCCTTGAAAACTCACTTCTTTAGGGAAGCATGCCAACTGCCTCCATAACCGTTATAGCAAGGCCAGATCAAAAGCTTACTCTCACTGCCGCCTAAAATCAGTCTCCCACCTACAACCCAATCATGACCTCATTCTTCACATAGTCTTGCTCTCTCAAACAGACCCATTACTTGCCTGTACTACTGCACTTCTGCCCACTTTTTGGCAGTTCATGAAGCAAGTGGAACTTACACTTATACCTTCTGTGTCCCACCTACCTTCCTCTAGACTATAAATTGTCATGAGCAGGGCCTTCTGATCTCTTTGTTTTTTTCTATATTCTTTCTAGTTTACATATTTTGGAATAATGTGGAGCTCTGAATTGTGTAATATCTTCTCTCTTTCTTGTCTACATGTTTTCACACTCAGGTGTGTCATAATATTATTCTTCCAGTGGTCTCTGCCATAAATAATTAATGGCCTTGGAGTTCATAGCTCCTAAACATTTTATACTGTTTAGAATGTAATTTGACACCTTTGTAACCCCTTCTGAACCCGAAGGGTACACAACACATATATAAAATATGTGTTTCTCAATCCCATGGTCCTCTAGGAGTCAAATTAAGTGTATTTACCTGGTCCCTTGAGGCAGCATTCACTTTAGGTTTCTCCATTCCTCTTCTAAGACAGGAATCACCTCCCGAAGATATAAATTATTTCTCCCTAGCCCCTACCAGCTGAAAGTGATAGGCGTGCATGGTCAACAAGGATGCCGGTCCAAACAAGTCATTAGGATTGCAACTTTTCTCCTTTAGTCAGGTGGAATCCACTATTTAAACAGAGTCTGTCCTGGTAATACTGCTTCAATCTGAATTGAGCTACATTAGACTGGTGATTTGTTGCTGTGCCCTAATCTGTTTTTCTCTTAAGCCTCTGGTAAGTGCTACATCTGGGCATTTGAGGGAAAGTGTTTATTCTCTGTTATGGCAAATTTTAGCTTGGGGATCTAAGGCTTTTATTTTTTATATGCAGCAGATGCTTGAATATGAATCCTGAGCCTATACATAATATGCCGCATTCTAAGGTTATTGGGTAAGCCAGTGTCTAAGGTAAGGGGCTTTTTGCTATTTCAAAAAGAGTGCTTAGGGCTGATGGGACATTTCATTCATGTCTTTCCAGCCCTAGATGAGCCGACTTACCTCTACATTCCCAAGTCTCTCAAATAAAAGGATTTGCCTGTGACAATACAGCAATAGAAGGCAAGAAGATTTGCCAAAAATGTTGGAGGCACTTGGCTAATGAGGTCTCTTTGGTCTCATGGTGGTCTATCTATAGGGCAGACTCAACAGCCACGCAGATTTTCTCAGCAGATCTCCACTGGAACCAGATTTCTGAACCTTGAATTTGGAGATCTTTGGGATAATTGTTAGGAGGTGGGGTCTTCCCACAATAGACCTTATAGCATTTCCCCACAATAACAAACTGGACACCTTTTACAGCAGAAGTTTTTTCAAAGAAGCTCTGGGGACAGATGCTTTCAGTTCTCCATGGCTTCTCAAGTTGTCTTACATCTTTTCTCCAATACCATTAATCCAGAAGCAGAGGTCATCACAATTATCCCATATTGGCCCAGGACACCATGGCTTCCCCAACTCTACATCCTAGCAACTCAAGGTCCATGGATCCTGCCATGCAGGGAGAACTTACTAAATTAGAGGCCATTCCTGCATCCCAATCTTTGAAGTCTACACTTAGTGGCCTGAAGACTGAATTGCAAAGCTTAGGCTCCCATGGTTTTGCTGAATCCACTATTGCTGTCCTTATGAGTCCTAGGAAAATATCCACATCTTAGGCCTATTATAGAATCTGGAAAATCTTTGCTCATTGGGCAGAACAAAGAGATATTTTCCACACACATTATTTAGTGGCTGACATCTTAAAGGGATAGTAATGTTTCAAAATAAAACAGCTCCAATTAATCTTGATAGTATTTGGGCCATGGAGAGTGTTATTTCAATACTGTCAGAGTTGTAGTTAAAGAGTAATTGAATGATAAAATATCCCTCTCCTGCCCCTTTTACCTAGTGTAATTTAGTTTTTGTATTCTGGGATCTTTAGCTTGAGTAAAATTACATCTGAAAATGTAGGACCACTGGTTGTGTTGTAGGCAGATATTTAATTCTCTTTCCCAAATTCTGGTAAAGTATGGTTTTAGCAAGGAAGCTGACTTATTCAATAGGGAATAACAGAAAGAGAACGATCCAAGATTTAGTGGGGGATTAATTAAAGAAATTTCAAATTTTGTTAAAGGGCAAAAAGAGGGACCTGTTTTAGTTTCCTCAGAAAGCCAGTGTTGGATTTACAAATGCAAGAGCTAATGAGATTTTTTTTAAATTCAGGAGTAAGGTAGGATAAGTTAATGCGTGAGGACAAAAATGACTGCATAAGGGAGTGAAGTATGTCCGTCTGATGATGTTGCCAATTATGTAGATATGGATTATGAGCATATTGAGGAAAGTCAGGGCTACCTATAAAGGATTCAGGTGGAGTAGGATATGGAACTAAATGATAAGTATGATTAGTAGAAGTCCAAATTCAGAGAAGATGTCCTAGTATTTAGTACACTGTGGAACAACTAAAAGCGAAGAAGAGCAAAGAAGTTGTAATGGATTGAAAGAACCAAGAGTGTCAGATAGCATATCTACCCATTGTATAGACTTATTAGAAGTAAAATCAAAAAATTTGGCTAAGGCAGCCACTTTACAATATAGTTGAAGGTCAGGCAATGGCAGTCCTCCATGCTTAATCGAGGCATATAGAATAGACCAGTTAATATGCATTTTTTATATGTCCAGATAAAGGTAGAGGTGAGTAGGGATGGGCGAAAATTTTTGGCTCAAACTGAAATTGGTGAATAATGGCACTTTCCGCTTGGTGAATAATTTTCTGCAAAAACTGCAGTTTTTCTGCTTTTTCCTGCATTTTTTGCCCATTGAAATCAATGGGAAGAAAAATATTTCTCCACTACACGAAAGTTTTCTACAGCCATATAAAAGGCTGTCTGACTCTCACAGCATGCCATTTTCTGTTTGTGAGAGGAGAGAGCAGTATGTTTTTTGAGCTAGAGAAGACAGGGGATTGAAGTCTAATTTAGGGAATCTTTTGGGTAGGACATTTGTTCTGTTAGGAGAGTCAGTTCGGCACTCTGGGGAGAAGGAGGGAGGAAGGAGGTTGACCCCAAATTCTCCAAAATTCCATGTGACTGACTGGCAAGACACAGGCAGCTAGGGACCCATTTGCTTGCTGATCGTGCTGTCATTGTCTCTGTGCTGGGTGGGGAAGACTTTGCTGATTTTATTTTTCAGTTATAAGTTTTTTTGGACAGACTGTGATAAGACAACAGGGTGGACAACTTAAAAAGAAAATAAGTAATAAATAAATAAATAAATAAAAATAAAAAGAATAAAGAACTAAATATATTAGGTGACAGTGACAGATGGCTGACTGGACTTAGTAAAAAAAAACACAGAGTAATTGCGTAATGTCCAGCAAAGGCACAAGGGGAAGGGGGAGGAATGGAGCAGTGCAGGGACTTGAGAGTAAAGTAGTAGTTCAAAAACTGACTGCAGCAATGGTTGCTGCAATGTAGGCAATCAATGATGATGATCCCTCTACTCCAAGGGAGGATGCAGTTTGTCAAGCACCCAGAAAAACTAGTTCTAGCAGCACCAGTGCCAGCAGAACTAAATAATAAGAACCATAAAAGAAGAACACTGAAGACAACAACAAGTCACATTCAAGTGTTGATAATGCTGGCAATAGCATAATAGTTGGTTTTATTTCTACATATTTTCATGATTTGATCTTTGTTCTCAAAACCATGAAAACATGTGTCTCATGGAGTGCCATTTTCTTAAGCCTTGAAAGTGCGATGAGCCATTTCAAGATGGATTTCCGAAGTTAAATTCTCGCCTAACAATGATTTAAAGAAGGATATCAGTGTCGCCTTTAAACTGTTTGGGGAGATGGATTAAGGCAAATTTTGTATTCTGACATTGCACCGTCTTCCCCTATTATCTAAATTGTCTACTCTCTGCGTCAATTGAGTAATAACCCTCACTGCTCCACTACTATTTGCTCCAACTGTGTAGTATATTCAGCTGTTATAGCCTTGTCTTCCTCCAAAAGAGACACTCGATGAATAAGTTGCATTATATCAGCTCGGATCAATGTCAGCTCAGCTTTCAAAGCTGATTTTAGGTCATCCATTATAGACAAAATATCCACCTTTGATGGAAGGTCAGCTAACATCTATAGTAGTTCTTTTTTCGAAATTGGAGAGGTCAGTGGACTTTGAAAATTGGAATCCGCTACTACAGGAAAGAGTACTTCCTCTCGGGGAGGAGTAGCCACTTCTATTGGTGTATGTGAGGTGCCTTGCTCTGGTAATTCTACCAAGACTGAGTCAGGGAACTGTGTTGTCTCCGGGGACTTCGTAGGCTGCAAGGTTAGTTGTTTTAATACTGAGGTATCCGCTCTGTCAGTATTCTTTTTTTTCTCTCAGAAGGCAATTGTCTTCTAAAGTTATCATATTTTCAGCACTTAAGAAACTTAAGAAAGCAATTGTCCTGCTCACAGGCACACAGAGAGTGAGAGCACTATGCATCTGCCATTACAGGCAATCAGGTCAAAACTTCCTAAAGATGGTATTTCTAATTGCCATAACTTCAGCTAGACTGGTCTCAGAGATCTAGGCTCTTTCAGTTCAGGAACTCTTCCTTTTTTTTTTTACAGGACCAGGTGACTCAGTTCCGGAATTTCTTGCAAAGATGGTTTCCTTTCCACCTTTCATATGTCTCAGGATATTGTTCTAACAACCTTGCATCTGTAAACTGAGGAAGGGGACAATCCATTTTGTTCAAATTGATCCAGTTAGGAACTTGTGAATATATAATCAAAGAACAAGCACTATCAGAAAACAAGACAGGATCTTTATTATACCATCTGGGCACAGAGAAGGTGAAGCAGTCTACAAGGCTACAATCAGCAGATGGATTGTTACATGTATTTCAAAAATATATGAAGCACAGTGATTGATTGTACCTCAAGGTTTAAAGGCTCATTTTGCAAGGGTGTTGTCTGTCATGGACTACAGAAGCCAGAGTTCCTCCAGATGGCATCTGTAGGGCAGCAACTTGGTCATCAGGGAATACCTGTATCAGACACTGTCAGCTGGATGTGTGGGTTCACAAGGCAACATATTTTGGAAAAGGAATGTTACACTCTGGTTTATTTAATTAAAACTAGATTATTTGCATGTATATCTATCTCATTGTTTTTTCTCTTTTCCCTCACTGGTGAACTAACTACTTGGGCTTTAACCTTGAGTGAATGCTTATCACGGTGCCCGTGATTGCTGCAGTTCCCTGTCTGTCACCAGTAGGGGGCTTCTATTGGCTGTCTGCAGTTAGCCCGCCTCTTGTTGCCTATTTAAACCTGGATTGGGCACCCTTTGAGTGCCCTTTCGTGTTGTTTCTGACCTTCTTGCTATCACTATGCTAGTGATAGCTGGGCCTCTGTTCCAGTGTTCCTGATCTCCTGTGTTCCTGGGTTCCTGATCTCTACTGTTCCAGTGTTTCCTGGATGCTGAGTTACTCCAGTCCTGGTTCCGGCCTAGTCTCTGGTGTTGCAGTTACTGCTGAACTTCTTCTATGCTGTTTCCTGACCTGACTGATGGTTGCTGGTTCCTGTCATCTCATCACCTGTCTTCAGTATCCTGGCGACCTTCTGCCTGGTCGCGTTGGTGACATTGCTACAATTCTGTGTCGGTCCCAGCGTGCGGACGCTGGTTTGCTCCTTAGCCTTGCGGTTATACAAACTCACTTGTTACACCAGTGTGCGGTCACTGGTTTGCTCCAAAGCCTATCAGCTCTACAT
This sequence comes from Rhinophrynus dorsalis, assembly GCA_037306005.1. Lineage (NCBI taxonomy): Eukaryota > Metazoa > Chordata > Amphibia > Anura > Rhinophrynidae > Rhinophrynus > Rhinophrynus dorsalis. The sequence goes on from CM074721.1 coordinate 369,464,514, forward strand.
AGCTGTGTTGGTCCCAGCGTGCGGACGCTGGTTTGCTCCTAAGCCTTGCGGCCATACAAACTCACTTGTTACACCAGTGTGCGGTCACTGGTTTGCTCCAAAGCCTATCAGCTATACAAATCTGTGTTGGTCCCAGCATGCGGACGCTGGTTTGCTCCTAAGCCTTGCGGCCATACAAACTAACTTGTTACACCAGTGTGCGGTCACTGGTTTGCTCCAAAGCCTATCAGCTATACAAATCTGTGTTGGTCCCAGCGTGCGGACGCTGGTTTGCTCCTAAGCCTTGCGGCCATACAAACTAACTTGTTACACCAGTGTGCGGTCACTGGTTTGCTCCAAAGCCTATCAGCTATACAAATCTGTGTTGGTCCCAGCGTGCGGACGCTGGTTTGCTCCTAAGCCTTGCGGCTATACAAGCTCGCTTGTTACACCAGTGTGCGGTCACTGGTTTGCTCCAAAGCCTATCAGCTATACAAATCTGTGTTGGTCCCAGCGTGCGGATGCTGGTTTGCTCCTAAGCCTTGCGGCTATACTACTCACTTGTTACTCCAGTGTGCGGTCACTGGTTTGCTCGCAAAGCCTTACGGCTATACTATTCAGTGTTGTTCCCAGCGTGCGGACGCTGGTTTGCTCCAAAGCCTTGCTGCTTAACGATTCTGCTAATTTGCCAGTTTCATCTGACTGCTGCTACTATCTCTGGGCTGCCCTGCCCGGTATTGGTAAGGCCGGTAGAACCTTTTGCCACATTCCATCTGAGGTTGCCTTACCCGGTATTGGCAGGGCCGGTAGAGCCGACATTGTGTATCTATTGAGGCTGCCTTGCCCGGTAATTTGATAAGGCCGGTAGAACCGTTATGCTATTCCATCTGCAGGTTGCCTTACCCGGTAATGGCAAGGCCGGTAGAGCCTATAGACTGTCCTGTCCGGTATATTGACAGGACCGGTAGAGTCTGCCTTCTGTCTGTGCTATATCCTGTATATATATATGTATGTTATTGCCATCCTAAGTTATCAATTTATTATTTCAATAAAATTGATTTTTTTTACCTAAAACTTGTGTCTGAGAGTCATAATAAACCGTGACAGTACGAAAGGGCCATGACCTCAGACAGCAAGGGTGAAGGTAACGCACAGAATATCCATTGGAGGATGGATGTGCTCGAGCAACGTTTGGATCAGTTGGCAGTTGCAATCCAAACGATCCTTGAACGCACGGTACTCGCTGACAAATCGAGTTCTAGCCCGGTGGTCTCGCCAAGTCAGACACCGGAAAGTGATACCAGGCCCCTAGAGGGTACTGTTAAAGGTTTAACGGCTTCTGCACCCTTGCCGCTAAGATATGATGGTGACCCTAGTCTCTGCAGAGGGTTCATCAACCAACTTGAAATCTTTATGGAATTGACGGCACACGCATTTCCCAATGATCGTAGTAAAGTGGGGTTCACGATATCACTGCTCACTGGCAGAGCATTGGCCTGGGCTAACCCCTTGTGGGAGAATGCTAAACCTTGTACTAAGAACTTCAGAGAATTTGTGCAATCCTTTCGAAGAGTGTTTGAGCCTCCTGGTAGAACCAACTCTGCTGCCAAACGCCTTATGGAGATACAACAGGGCAGGCGTACAGTGGGCGACTATGCCATCGAATTCCGCACATTGGCAGCAGAGGTAGGTTGGAATAACGAGGCATTATTGGCAGCTTTTTCTCAAGGCCTGAATGACCACATTAAAGACGAAATTGCTGCTAAAGATCTACCTATTGATCTAGATGATTACTTTGAGTATGTTATGATAATTGACTCCAGAATACGTGAGAGATCAATTGCCAGAGATCGTAAAATACGATCAAAAGATAATGAGCCTAGTAGCATATTTTGCCCACCCATCCCTCCCTTGGCATTGAAGTCTAGTGAACCTGTACGGGAAACAAGCGAACCTATGCAAATAGGCTTCACTAGACTAACCAAGGCAGAGAGACTTTATCGCAAGAAGCAAGGGTTGTGTTTATACTGCGGTAAAAAAGGGCACTTGCTAAATTCCTGTCCGGTACGTCCGGGAAACGCACACACCTAGGGTACCTTGGGGGACAGGCCCTAGGTGGTGTACAATCGTCCCCAGTGTCGGGCATAACGAAACCCACCATTCAGGTGGTATTGTCTTGGGCACAACGATCTGTGGAGGTTTTGGCCTTGGTTGACTCTGGTGCAGCAGGGTATTTTATGGATAATACCTTTGCTGACTTGCACGGAGTTCCACGCATTGAAAGAGAAAACCCCTTGACTATCGAAGCGATTGATGGTAGACCTTTAGAACCGCCTCAGGTTTTATTTGAATCTATGCCACTGTCTATGACTATTGGGGCACTTCACAGAGAAGAGCAGCAGTTTCAACTGATTAATTCTCCGCACCACGCGGTAATATTGGGATTTCCGTGGTTACAGTTACATAACCCACAATTTGATTGGAAAAAGTGTGAAATTGCTGCTTGGTCCCAGTTTTGTATGGACAAGTGCGTCATCCAGCCTATTAAGGTCCTATGCACCTCCTCTGCTATACCGGATGTGTACCAACAGTTTGGCGATGTTTTTAGCAAAGGAGAGGCTAGTATGCTACCCCAGCATAGACCTTATGATTGTTGCATTGAATTGCAGCCTGGAGTAGTACCTCCTAAAGGACGCACTTATCCATTATCTTGTGAAGAAAATAAGGCTATGGAGGACTACATTTCTGATGCCCTTGCTAGAGGGATCATATGAAAATCTACCTCTCCAGCTGGGGCTGGGTTCTTTTTCGTAAAAAAGAAAAATGGCGAATTAAGACCATGCATTGACTACCGGGGCCTGAATAAACTAATGGCAAAAAACGCATACCCAATACCACTCATCACCGAGCTTTTTGACAGGCTTAAGGGCGCTTCGATTTTTACCAAATTGGACCTACGGGCCGCTTACAATCTGGTTCGCATTCGAGCAGGTGATGAGTGGAAAACTGCCTTTAATACTCGAGCTGGGCACTACGAGTATCTAGTAATGCCATTTGGGCTGTGTAATGCACCCGCAGTTTTCCAGGAACTGATAAACGATGTTCTGAGAGATATGTTACAGACATGTGTTGTGGTTTACCTTGATGATATACTGATTTACTCCCAAGACATGGCACAGCACATCAAGGATGTATCTGCAGTATTGCTACGACTCCGTGAGAACAAATTATTTTGTAAATTGGAAAAATGTGAGTTTCATAGAACCAGTGTGCCATTCTTGGGGTTCATAATTGGCAATGATGGCATTGCCATGGACAAAGATAAGTTGTCAGCTGTCCTACAATGGCCAAAACCCAAGGGCCTTAAAGCCATACAGCGTTTCCTGGGTTTCGCTAACTATTATAGGAGGTTTATTAAGAACTTTTCTTCCATTGTCAAACCTCTGTCCGATCTTACGCACAAGGGTGCTAATCCTTCTTGTTGGCCGGTATCTGCTGAGAAAGCCTTTGAAAATTTGAAGCTGGCATTTGCTGCGGCTCCTGTGTTATCCCACCCCAATCCTCTACTTCCATTTACGTTAGAGGTTGATGCCTCAGATATTGGGGTCGGGGCAGTACTTTCGCAACGACACGATAAAGGTGGAACTCTCAGACCTTGTGGATTTTTCTCTAAAAAGTTGACTGTCACTCAAAGCCACTATGAGATAGGTGACAGAGAATTATTGGCCATTATCCTCGCTCTTAAGGAATGGCGTCATTTGCTTGAAGGTACTAAGAATCCTGTCTTAATCCTAACGGATCATAAAAATCTGACGTATCTCTCGGAGGCCAAGAGATTGTCCTCCCGTCAGGCCAGGTGGGCACTGTTCCTGTCTCGATTTAATTTCATTGTATCATATTTACCGGGGTCAAAGAATATCAGGGCTGATGCACTGTCAAGACAATTTGAGGCCGACAGTGACAGAGTGGAAACACCAGCACCTATCATCCAACCTGATAGAATACTGGCTACTATACGCACGAGTATCACTTCTCCCTTAGGGGAGGAGATCCTGGCCTCTCAGGGGTCCGCTCCCCATGAAACCCCAGTGGGCAAATGTTTTGTCGCTGAACCATTTCGTACTAGGCTGCTCGAAACCTACCATTCCTCTAAGGCTGCGGGACATATTGGTAGAGACCAATTGTTATGGTCCCTTTCTCAGTTATTTTGGTGGCCTTCCATGAGAAACGATTGTGCCGAATTTACGAATGCCTGTGCCACCTGCGCCCGCGCTAAGACCCCGAGACATCTCCCAGTGGGCTTGCTTCAACCGGTGCCTAATGGCGAACGCCCCTGGTCTCATGTTTCCATTGATTTTATGGGAGAATTGCCTATGTCTAAGGGGTACTCTTTTATATTCATGGTGGTGGACAGGTTTTCTAAAATGGCCCATTTCGTGCCCCTCCGTGGCCTTCCTTCAGCTAAGGAATTGGCAATGGTATTCGCCAGAGAAGTATTCCGGTTGCATGGAGTGCCTAGGGTACTGGTGTCTGACAGGGGGAGCCAGTTTGTGTCTAGATTTTGGAGGGCATTTTGCCAACAGATGGGCATACAGCTGTCCTTCTCTTCTGCCTACCATCCCCAGACCAATGGAGCCGCTGAACGAGCTAATCAGGGATTGGAACAATTTCTCCGTTGTTTCGTGACTGACCATCATGATAATTGGTCCGACTTGTTGCCTTGGGCAGAGTTCGCCAGGAACTGTGCGGTCAATTCTTCATCTGGGAGCTCTCCGTTTCTGATTAATTATGGGTTCCAGCCCTGTTTGCTTCCAGATTCTTTTCAGACGCAACAGATTCCAGCTCTGGATGAGCATATCGAGCAACTCCGTTCCACATGGGCACAAGTTCAGAGGGCACTTGGTCAGTCATTTCAGCGTCATCAGCGCCATGCTAATCGCAGAAGGCTTCCAGCGGTTTCCTTTCAGGTTGGGGATAGAGTATGGCTTTCCTCCAGAAATCTCAAGCTGCAGGTTCCGTCTAATAAGTTGGCTCCCCGGTTTATTGGTCCATACAGAGTTATTCGCAAAATTAACCCTGTTTCCTATGCACTAGACCTACCTGCATCCATGCGTATCCATAATGTGTTCCATGTGTCTCTTCTTAAGCCTCTGGTTTGCAATCGCTATACTACCACACCTGTGGTGCCAGGACCTGTGGAGGTCGAGGGCCAGGAGGAGTACGAGGTTCAGAGCATTACTGATTCCCGTAGGCTTAGAGGAGGGGTACAGTACCTGGTACATTGGAAAGGGTACGGTCCTGAGGATCGTTCATGGGTGGATAGTAAGGACCTTCATGCACCTAGGCTAACTAGGATCTTTCATGCCAAGTACCCACAGAAACCTAAACCCTATTCTAGGAGAGGGGGTCTTTGAGAGGGGGGTACTATCACGGTGCCCGTGATTGCTGCAGTTCCCTGTCTGTCACCAGTAGGGGGCTTCTATTGGCTGTCTGCAGTTAGCCCGCCTCTTGTTGCCTATTTAAACCTGGATTGGGCACCCTTTGAGTGCCCTTTCGTGTTGTTTCTGACCTTCTTGCTATCACTATGCTAGTGATAGCTGGGCCTCTGTTCCAGTGTTCCTGATCTCCTGTGTTCCTGGGTTCCTGATCTCTACTGTTCCAGTGTTTCCTGGATGCTGAGTTACTCCAGTCCTGGTTCCGGCCTAGTCTCTGGTGTTGCAGTTACTGCTGAACTTCTTCTATGCTGTTTCCTGACCTGACTGATGGTTGCTGGTTCCTGTCATCTCATCACCTGTCTTCAGTATCCTGGCGACCTTCTGCCTGGTCGCGTTGGTGACATTGCTACAATTCTGTGTCGGTCCCAGCGTGCGGACGCTGGTTTGCTCCTTAGCCTTGCGGTTATACAAACTCACTTGTTACACCAGTGTGCGGTCACTGGTTTGCTCCAAAGCCTATCAGCTCTACATAGCTGTGTTGGTCCCAGCGTGCGGACGCTGGTTTGCTCCTAAGCCTTGCGGCCATACAAACTCACTTGTTACACCAGTGTGCGGTCACTGGTTTGCTCCAAAGCCTATCAGCTATACAAATCTGTGTTGGTCCCAGCATGCGGACGCTGGTTTGCTCCTAAGCCTTGCGGCCATACAAACTAACTTGTTACACCAGTGTGCGGTCACTGGTTTGCTCCAAAGCCTATCAGCTATACAAATCTGTGTTGGTCCCAGCGTGCGGACGCTGGTTTGCTCCTAAGCCTTGCGGCCATACAAACTAACTTGTTACACCAGTGTGCGGTCACTGGTTTGCTCCAAAGCCTATCAGCTATACAAATCTGTGTTGGTCCCAGCGTGCGGACGCTGGTTTGCTCCTAAGCCTTGCGGCTATACAAGCTCGCTTGTTACACCAGTGTGCGGTCACTGGTTTGCTCCAAAGCCTATCAGCTATACAAATCTGTGTTGGTCCCAGCGTGCGGATGCTGGTTTGCTCCTAAGCCTTGCGGCTATACTACTCACTTGTTACTCCAGTGTGCGGTCACTGGTTTGCTCGCAAAGCCTTACGGCTATACTATTCAGTGTTGTTCCCAGCGTGCGGACGCTGGTTTGCTCCAAAGCCTTGCTGCTTAACGATTCTGCTAATTTGCCAGTTTCATCTGACTGCTGCTACTATCTCTGGGCTGCCCTGCCCGGTATTGGTAAGGCCGGTAGAACCTTTTGCCACATTCCATCTGAGGTTGCCTTACCCGGTATTGGCAGGGCCGGTAGAGCCGACATTGTGTATCTATTGAGGCTGCCTTGCCCGGTAATTTGATAAGGCCGGTAGAACCGTTATGCTATTCCATCTGCAGGTTGCCTTACCCGGTAATGGCAAGGCCGGTAGAGCCTATAGACTGTCCTGTCCGGTATATTGACAGGACCGGTAGAGTCTGCCTTCTGTCTGTGCTATATCCTGTATATATATATGTATGTTATTGCCATCCTAAGTTATCAATTTATTATTTCAATAAAATTGATTTTTTTTACCTAAAACTTGTGTCTGAGAGTCATAATAAACCGTGACAATGCTGCCTCAAGGGACCAGGAAAATGGGAACATTTTTCAGCTTGCCTTTATTTTCCTTTCCTGGTCACCAGGGCCGGCCCTTACATGGGTCCCTGTGGGTCCATGAACCCAGGTGGCACTTTGACAGGGTTGGCAATTTGCCACTCCACTGCATTTATTTTGTGCTCCGCCACCAGGTCTGACAGTTTTACAGTGTGTCCCATCAGCAGAACTGGCTCGCTGGCAAGGCGCACTAGGCGCATGCCTAGGGCCCATCCAAGTTAAGGGGACCCGCCCATGCCTTCTAGGTTCTAATACGCCTCCTCCATGCAAAGCTGACCAGGAACTCACATTTTTCAGCTTACTGTTATTTTCCTTTCCTGGTCACAACGAGGCATTGTTCACTATCATCCCTCCCAGTCCTTTGATGAGCTATTTAACTAGACAGCTAGTAGGGGCTAGGGAGGAATAATTTATAGCTTGGGAAGGTGTTTCCTGTCTTAGAAGAGGAATTTAGTCTTAACTCTTGAGAGAATGCTGCTTTGTTGTGACCAGGAAAGGAAAATAATGGTAAACTGAAACAATTTTCCATTTTCTTTACAGGTAAAGAAAAGTGCACTAGAGACATGTCTAACATTCCAACAGTCAAGTGCACCATTTAAATCAATGGGGATTTATACTCTCTACCATGGTGCAGTTTGTTTGCACCATAATTATTCAGTTTTCTTTTGTATATACAGCCCTTAGACTAGAAAACAATAACAATATTTAACACTTTGAATTACCAAAGAGTATGCAACGCATTGCAAAAGGTTAACATTCTTATATCTTTAATATTATCACTTAACTGGTAACTTTTTTTCTTAGAGGGACTGTCTTGATATTTTGTCAGACCTATGTATGTACATTCTCTTAGAAATATTCATGAGTTATATTAGCTTCAACCATAACCTTCTAGTATTTACTGGGTTAATACAATTTCCCAACGCTTTTAGTTATAATTTGAGGCTGATGTATTAAGCTGAACTGGAGACATTGTGTGGCAAACCAAGTGTTCCAAAAGGTGCTGAGATAAAATTCAAACATTCTCTTCATATAAATGGGTCTTTTACCCACTTAAATGCTAGAGAGGTCTCCAAAGATTTGTGAAACAATGAGTTGGAGACCTTGCTAGAATTCAAAGGGTAAAAGCAGTGTTTACCATAACTGAAGTTTTATTCAGTCTGTTTAGTGGTTGGTATTCCTCAAAATTGTTTCACGTTCTTGTTGCATTATGCTGTCATGTTTTTTTCCCCATTTTGACAGGTAATGCAGACTGAAGATTTGAAGAGGTGCAATAAAACCCATCTAACTGAATTTGTTCTCTCTGGCCTCTCTACTGACCCAAATCTACAGATACCTCTCTTTATACTCTGCTTATCAATATATATTGTAACATTACTCGGAAACCTCACTATCATTACATTAATTAAGATCACCCCAGGCCTGCAAACACCAATGTATTTTTTCCTCATTAATTTGTCCTTTGTAGATTTACTTTATTCATCAACAATTACACCCAATATTTTGGCAAACTTCCTCTCGGTGAAGAAGACTATCTCCATCACTGCTTGTGCAGTCCAGATGTTTTTCTTCATTGATTTGGGCAGTTCAGAGGGTATGTTACTGGCAGTGATGGCCTATGATCGATATGTAGCAATATATAAACCACTGTATTATCCAGTACTTATGAACAAAAAAACATGTTTTCAACTGATCTGCTTAGTATACACTGCTGGGTCTATTAATTCATTCATACATACATATTTTGCATTCAGGCTACCATTTTGTTGTTCAAATCATGTTAATCATTTCTATTGTGATATCAATCCTATCTTAAAATTGTCATGCAAAGATACATCTCTTAATGAAATTTTGGTATTTGTCTTTGCTGGTTCTATTGAAGTGGGTTCATTCTTATTTATAGTGATTTCTTATATTTACATACTATTTGCCATATTTAGAATTAGTTCTACAGGGGGCAGAAGGAAGTCCCTCTCCACATGTGCCTCTCATTTTACATGTGTAGCTTTATTCTATTGTCCTGTTCTCTTTATGTACTTAAGACCCACTTCCTCATACTCAGTCAATCAGGACTGGATTGTGTCTGTGTTCTATACAGTGATCATTCCGATGCTGAATCCTATAATCTACAGCTTGCGAAATAAAGATGTAAAAGAAGCATTACAAAAAGCAAAGATTTCAATTAGGTTCTGAAATCAGCCCATCCATAATGATTTCATTGGCATTTTCCACTTTTGCAAAGATTTTAAAAATGATGAAACTATCTTACTTGCATTTCTCAATTCAATCCACAAGCAAGATTTTTTTATGTGTGAAAGATATTTGAGGATGAAGAATGGTTATATTTTAACCATTTGTGTGTCAGTGGGGTATGCAATTACTTTGCAACTTGTTGTGTACCCCTCTGGCATTCAAAGAGTTAAGAGAATTTTGTGATGCCATGCATTATATTGATGTGTGTATGTATGTATATATCTATATATCTATATCTATATATATCTATATCTATATATATATATATATATATATATATATCGTATCTGTGTGCATAGCAACAATAGCAACAATATCACAACCTTGCCCATGGGTTATAAACCTTTGAGTGCCAATGCATTGGATACATGTGTGGTACTGTAACTGTTAAAAGTAAATTGCCAATACATCTGATACACTTTTGGCACTGATAATTGTAACCCTTTTGTGTGCCAAAAAGGTATGGCAAGTGGAGGTTTGCATAAACATAAGCTGTAATTAGGTAATTTGCCTCCCATGATCTATTTGTAGGCTGCCTTTACTGTGAGCTCATTCATTGATCTGTAGGCAGCTTCTGATGTGTAGTACACCTGCTGTGCTGTCCCTTCTACATGAACCCAGACTATGGGGAAGGGACAGTAAGTGTTAAAATTAGAAGTTAGGGCTCTAAGCATGTAGTAAATGTTGGAGACCACTACGAGATAAAAGAATGAGCTCTCCATAACTGCAGCCAGAAATCGCTGCATTACAGCTCATGATTGTAAACACTACATGAAGGAGATAAGTTTTAATTTACAGCAAGTGCCATGAAGTCTGGAGTGTTGACCTTAACTGTTTGAGTGCCTGCTGGATGTCTAAAGTACAGCAAAGCAATGCTTTGACATGCCTGTAGTACTCAGAGGAAAAATTTTCAGGTTGCAGATGCCCAGATTTGCCTTGTAGTAAAGGTCAGATGACAGACACTCAAGTCAGTGTCTCAGACAGAAACACAGACAGACAGATATACTGTTTAGTAGAATGTGTTTTGTGTAAACTAACAGGATAAAAATAACTGGCTGGGAATGAGGACTGTCTGGGGCAAACTTCTGTCCACAGTAATAAGTTACGTCCTCTGATGGTGAGGCCTGCTCAGAGCCGAAGTGAGAAGAGGGTGGGACAACTAATGTGCTTGCCCCTTCCGCTTTCTCTCAGGATATTGAGTCAGAGAACTGGCTATGTTACTGTGGGATTGGTAAAAAGAGATTAGCGTTTCATATGAATTTGGCAGTGTGAAGACTTTGGATATGAATTTCAGAATATGAAGGTATGTGACTACAAGTGCTGCTAAATAGTGTTTGCCTTTAGACGTGTGGAGCCGTGAGACAATATGATGGAGCGAGGAACAGCAAAAGGGAGATTGGGAGGGAGTGTTAGGGATGTGGCAAAAAAGGAAGGGGTTGGTAAGAAGAGGACTCAGAGAACTGGCTATGTGACTGTGGGATTATAGAGAATAGCATTTCATATTAATTTGGCAGTGTGAAGACTTTGACTATGAATTGTAGATTATGAAGGTATGTGACTAGAAGTACTGCTAAATAGACGTGTGGAGCAGTGAGACAGTATGATGGGGTGAGGAACAGCATGAGGGAGATTGGGAGGGAGCGTCAGGGGAAGTGGCAAAAAAGGAAGGGGTTGGTAAGAAGAGGTGAAGCAGCGATGTCATTGCAGGATTGTGAAGAGAAATATGTGGTTGCCAATGAAAACTGCGGTATGAGGGAGTTGATTGTGGAGTATGAAGGTGAGTGAGAAAGAAGAGGAAACACTTGTAGTCCCTGCATTTTACAAAGAAGAGGATGCAGTTGTATTGCTAGTGGGAGTGACTGTAAGAAAAGGTGGTAAAGAAGATAACAGTTGTGCAGGCTATGATGAATTGTTGGGTATAAGCATGTAAGGCAGTGTGTACCGTACCACAGTCAAATGTTTGTTTTTTTTGTTTCACGAAAGAAGACGTTAATGGCTAAGTAGTTGTTGGTTGAGGAAGCAGTGGGTGTGGCCTCTGCATTGCATGCCATGAACCAGAAGAACTTAGATTTCTAAATATATAGATATCACTCCCATGCATAATGCCTTGTCATGACAGGAGTGTTTGCATGTGTCAGTGAAGTAGTGACCGAGAACTATGACATCAGAAGCATATACTCCTGGCAGGGTCACCCTAGGAGAACATATCAAGGCTAAGACACCAGACTAATTCGATCCATAGTCTGCCATCCCGCACTGGACCAGAGTGGTAGATTATGATCCATTCTCTTAATGTGGCTCCACATAAAAAAAATGACCCTCTTTCCCCAATGGCTTGCGAGCTGCTTCCTGTGGCAGTGTGAAGACCAGCTCAATGGAAGAGGGTGCTAAGATTCACTGTCAGGCTGCCTTTGTTCTTTAGACATTGGAACACTTAACATTCAATCTGAAAGTACTAGTACAAGAACTGAATAATATTATGTGGGACTAGGGGTGGACAAAAGGTCCCATTGTGTTCCCACAAAAAAATCAGTTAAAACCACACTGTTGTCTGCTTTATCATGGGAAAATCTGCTTTAAAAGCAGTGATTAAAATCTTAGCATTTTTCACCCACTGGCAAAAATTATTTGTCATTTTTCAATGGCTAGAAAGTTTCCACCCATTGATTTACGTGTTTTTTCCTATTCCATATAAAAATGTGATGTATTCTAGGAAGTGAAACACAATAGAAGCAGCTACAGAGCGAGAGTTTAAACAAATAAAAAGAGGAACTAGAAGGACCCTTATGTGTCCACTGAGTCTGAGGAGGAGGAAGTAAACACTACAGAACCAATGCTGGCCAGTCCCCGTAAATCACACCTAGGGATCATGGGAAAATTAATGTCAAGGGAGGAAGAAGAGGGTAGTAGTGAGAGCAGGACAGGTCAGCTGACTGTGCCTGCTGCCAGATGTGCTGCCCATGCTACTGCTACCACCATTTCTGTACCTGCTGTCAGACATGCTGCCCCTGCTACTACTAGCACCATTGCTATGCCTGCTGCCAGACATACTATCCCTTCTGCCCCCAGTACTGTGCCTGATGTCAGACATGCTGCCCCTGCTGCCACCAGTGCTGTGCCTGCTGCCATTGCTGAATCTGCTGCCACCAGTGCTGAACCTGCTGCCAGTGTGTCTTGTAATACTCAGGAGGGGGTTAGGAGGATATGATGCCAAATGTGATAGCAGGGGACCTTAAGTCACACTTGCCATCCCCAAGCAGTCTTGATAGTGCTAGTACTACTACTAAGAAGATCCAGCAGCTTGTTAGTGTAAGGAGTGAAGAAGGGAATAATCATGATATTACTAGTGACTGAGAGGAGGAAGACTCAGGGGCTGAAATTGATGTGGTTGGTGTTAGTAGTTGTAACAGTAATGGTGAAGCATCTGGTGGGAATAGCTTTAAAGGAGTTGTAGGGGAAGGAATTGAGAGCGTCCAGACTAACAGTCAAGGGAGCCCATGCCATTCCCCTGAACTTGGGAGTCCCCTTCACCCCACAGCATTGTCCAGATGGAACATGATCCTTAAGAAGCCAGAATTGTTGCCTAGCAGCAATAATACCACCACCATCAGGTGCACAGATCAGCTGCATATGCCTGCTGCTAGTACTGCCAGTCTGCCTTCTTCAGGTCACCAAGAAATGGCAAGTGTGACATTAGGAGACCCTCTGTCACATTTTTCACCACCTTCTCCAAACAGTAGTGAAATGTCTGTAATAAACAGCAGAACGACCCCGGTGGTGATGATGGTGGAGAAGCTGGGGTGCAAGAGAAATCAATGGCCTTTTTAGTTCAAACAGAAGGAATGGCAGATAGGGATGAGAATCGGCATCACCACCACCACCACCAGCAGTGAGCTTTTTGAATTTGCGGAATGTGCAACTGCTCTAATTCCTGCTGCTGCTGAATTGCAAGGGCAGCAGGATGCTGAGGAGCAAGCTAGTGTGTAACAGACCACCGTGGACACAGTGGGAATGGGGTCAACTAGTAATGCAGGACTAAGACAGGTTCCGCTTGCCAGCAATAGCAATACTATCACGGTGCCCGTGATTGACGCAGTTCCATGTCTGTCACCAGTAGGGGGCTGCTATTGGCTGTCTGCAGATAGCCCGCCTCTTATTTCCTATTTAAACCTGGATTGGGCACCCTTTGAGTGCCCTTTCGTGTTGTTTCTGACCTTCTCGCTATCACTATGCCAGTGATAGCTGGGCCTCTGTTCCAGTGTTCCTGAGTTCCTGTTCTCATGTGTTCCTGAGTTCCTGATCGCTACTGTTCCAGTGTTTCCTGCATGCTGAGTAATTCCAGTCCTGGTTCCGGCCTAGTTTCTGGTTTTGCAGTCCCTGCTGAACTTCTTCTCTGCGGTTTCCTGACCTGACTGATCGTTGCTGGTTCCTGTCATCACATCGCCTGTCTCCTGTATCCTGGCGACCTCCTGCCTGGTCGCATCGGCGACATCGCTTGTTACACCAGTGTGCAGTCACTGGTTTGCTCCACTCCTGTGTTGGTCCCAGCATGTGGACGCTGGTTTGCTCCTAAGCCTTGCAGTTACTCAAACTCGCTTGTTACACCAGTGTGCGGTCACTGGTTTGCTCCACTCCTGTGTTGGTCCCAGCGTGCGGACGCTGGTTTGCTCCTAAGCCTTGCAGTTACTCAAACTCGCTTGTTACACCAATGTGCGGTCACTGGTTTGCTCCACTCCTGTGTTGGTCCCAGCGTGCGGATGCTGGTTTGCTCCAAAGCCTTGCAGTTATTCAAACTCGCTTGTTACACCAGTGTGCAGTCACTGGTTTGCTCCACTCCTGTGTTGGTCCCAGCGTGCGGACGCTGGTTTGCTCCTAAGCCTTGCAGTTACTCAAACTTGCTTGTTACACCAGTGTGCGGTCACTGGTTTGCTCCAAAGCCTATCGGCTATACACTCCTGTGTTGGTCCCAGCGTGCGGACGCTGGTTTGCTCCAAAGCCTTGCGGCTAGACAAAACTCGCTTGTTACACCACTGTGCGGTCACTGGTTTGCTCCAAAGCCTATCGGCTATACACTCCTGTGTTGGTCCCAGCGTGCGGACGCTGGTTTGCTCCAAAGCCTTGCGGCTAGACAAAACTCGCTTGTTACACCAGTGTGCGGTCACTGGTTTGCTCCAAAGCCTGCCGGCTATACGAGTCAGTGTTGGTCCCAGCGTGCGGACGCTGGTTTGCTCCTAAGCCTTGCGGCTTTACGATTCCCCTGTTGGTCTCAGTGTGTGTACACTGGGTTGCTTACGATCCTGTCAATTTGCATTACCATCTGACTGCTGCTACTATCTTTGGGCTGTCCTGCCCGGTATTGGTAAGGCCGGTAGAACCTTTTGCCACATTCCATCTGAGGTTGCCTTACCCGGGATTGGCAGGACCGGTAGAGCCTACATTGAATCTTTTGAGGCTGCCTTGCCCGGTAATTTGGTAAGGCCGGTAGAACCGTTATGCTATTCCATCTGCAGGTTGCCTTACCCGGTATTGGCAAGGCCGGTAGAGACTAACATTCTGCTACTTCAGACTGTCCTGTCCGGTATATTGACAGGACCGGTAGAGTCTGCCTTCTCTCTTGTTATATTCTGTATATATCTGTATGAATGTGTATGCCATCCTACGTTATCATTTTATTATTTCAATAAAATTGATTTTTACCTAAAACTTGTGTCTGAGAGTCATAATAAACCGTGACAAATACTTCTGGTCCTATTTGCACTGCTGATTCTGAGGCAGTAGCAGCAACAGAAGCATCATCCTCTGCCACACACAGGGAAGAGGAATATGGAGGACAAGAAGAAAAAGGCCATACTTCTCCACCTTTTCCCTCCCTCCTGAAGTAATGAGTGTGGGAGTATTTTTCTCCTGGGGCAGGCACAGTGCAGTCATCACCAACGGCAATGCGCACAATTTGTGTCAGTGAGAAGTGTAAATGAGGGCACAAACTTTCACGGTCCCCGTGTTTTCCTGTCAATCTTGGCTGAATTACCTGTGCATTGGAGGAAGCTGATTGGCCCGCCCAGGATGTTCCTTTATATGCTGGAGTTTGGGCACTTGTCAGTTGCCCTTTTATGGTGTTCCTGTTCCTGAGACTCGTTGCTGAGTTTCAGTGTCTCCTGTGTACCGACCCGGCTTGTCTGACTCCTCTCCTGATCCTGCTCCGTGATTGAGCCGGTTCTGGCTGACGACCCTGCTCCGTGATTGACCCGGTTCTGGCTGACGACCCTGCTCCATGATTGACCCGGTTCTGGCTGACGACCCTGCTCCGTGATTGACCCTGTTCTTCGGCTGTTGTTCTGCTGCAGTATTGATCCGGTTCCGGTTGCCGCTCCGGTCCTGTCTGCTGTTCCGGTGTTCCAGTATTGATCCGGTCGCTCCAGCGACATTCTGAACTGTTTAAGTGACACGCTGTTCCTCTCACTATCGTCTAGCTGTAGCCTGAGGTTGCTTTGCCATCCGCTGTTTGCTAAGCTGTTCTCTCCTGTACAGAACCACTTAACCCATGCAGTGCCTGTAGTCTCCAGTTTCGTGCCTCCATTATCGCTTGCCAAGCATAAGGTTACCCTTTTGAGCCGTTACTCTGAGTACCTCTATTACTGCCTATTATCTCCCGCAGAGCACTGTCTGTCCAGTGTTCGGTGTGCACCGTAACCGCGCCGTCTGGCGCTGGTAGTCTGTTCGCTCTTGCTGTGAGAATTGAGAATGGCACCGGAAGGGTGTCCTGGCTCCGGCCTACATACGCTCAGAGGGTACACTATCCATTGCACTTCCCAGTGCTTCGGCTCTTTGTAGCTTGTGCAGTAACCGTCAGTATTGGCACCCAAGGGGTGTCAGGGCACAATGCATTTGGCACACGCAGGGTTACTACTATTTTCAGTTAAGGGCGATTCTGGTTCTGGTTACTTCAGCTCTGGCATTAGCATTCCTCTTAAGCCCACGGAGGTGGTATTGGCTCAGCTGTGGGCACTGGTGTGCATTCCTATTCCAACTTGAGAGTGAATTCAGTGAAGACACTTTACTCCTTTTCCGCTACTCAGAGACTGTGTTCCAGAGACTGCTATATATCCTGGGCGTTGGCCAATCTAAGACTGAGTCTCTCCTATTGCACCTGTTAACCCTTTGGGGTTATTCCCCATCTGTACATAGCACATATTCCTATCACTGTGTTGCATTCACTTTGTCTGTCATTGCCATTACTGTTATTCCTGTGCTGGCCCTTAGGGGCATTGTTTTACATTCCTGATTCAATAAAACTGTGTTTTTACTTCATACCCTGGTCTGAGTGTCAGAAAACCGTTACACAATCACCCTGATTACACACTTGAAACACAACACCATGACATTTGTGTCAAACATGTTAAAGCCAAACACCCACCACAGAAATCGAGCACTACTAACTCTCCAGAAAGGCAACAAGAGGCGGGGTAGAGATCAAAGAAGAGGAAGAATAGATAAACCCAGGCAGAGGCTAGATGTTGAATGACGAACTAAACAACAAACTCATCATCATCTTCTTCCTCTAGGGTAAGTACATCTTCTGCCAATCCACCTCATTTATCATTACCTCTCCACCAAATTATAGCCACTCTGTAGATGTTAGGATGTGTCAGTTTGTGTCCACTCATTGCACACTGTGTGGTGCAATAACCACACATGGCAGTGTGGTGAAGGAGAATCACAAGCAGGGCATCAAGCGTCATCTGAGGAGATTTCATCCTGAAGAATATGCTAAGATGGTTAAGCTGTCAGCAAGTTGTCATGTGTCCTTAGTGGAGTGTGGACAAGGGGCATAGTGGCAGCAGCAGTATTTGATTTCTGGTGCCATGGTGTTTGGATAGAGTGCCAGGTGTTATTTACCACACACACACATACACACACACATATACACATACACACACACGTACACACACACACACTGTGCACATTGCAGTTGCTAATGAGAGGCATAGTTCCTACTCTCAAGGGAAAAGTTTCTATTCTACTAACAACACATCCATGATTTTGGAGGACGGGCAGGTGAAGAAGAATTATTGGCCAACGTCTTCTTTTCTCCAAATATACTGGGGGATACTTATGGTGCAGCTACTGCCATGGGCTCATCAGTGGAGCTAGTCGTGGCAAATGAAACCCTCGTCATCTATCCCTCATGTTACTGCTGTTGTTAATCCCATTCCCTTTGAGCTGCCTAATCATGCTCTGCTTAAACAACTTAGCAGCAGCAGCGTCAAGAACAGCAGTCACAAAACTACATCAGGGAATCTGACAATGGCCAGTGGCCACTGGCCAAAATGACACGGCCTGCTGACACTAGACCAGTAGGGCATTTTTTTTGTTTCTCAGGGCTTGTGCTTTAAAAAACAAAAATAGGCCTAAATAAAATAAAAACTTTGTGGGCCTCTAACAACAAATCTTACAAATCATCCTCTACAAAATACATCGTGTCAATCTACCCCAGTGGCAGCTTATGTCAGGGGCTCTATGTCTCTATAAGGGTACATACAATTGGCTAATTTTATTTTATATATTTATTGTTGAATGAACTGCCCCCCAATACCAGTGAACAAACCCTGCAAAACAAATTCCCTGTTCAACTGATTCATTCCCCAGACTCCACTAACTAACACAGTCACCCTCCTCAGACCCCTTTTTTACAATGTCTTATTGAGTATTTTTAATTGTATTTAGGATTTATTTTTATTAACTGTCCCCCAATTCCCCAAAAAATTCCCTGCTCAAAACTGATTATTTTCCCACACTCCACCAACACAGGCACACTCTTGCCCCTTTTATACTATGCCTTTGTAAAATAAAAAAGTTTGCTGAGTGTTGTGTGTAAATTAAATGTTCCATTGATTTAAATGGAATGCGTTAGTAGAAAAAAATGCAGAAAAACAGCACTTTTCGCAGGAAATTATTCACCAAGTGGGAAGTGCTATTATTTGCCAATTTCAGTTTGAGACAAAAATTTCCTCCCACTCCTAACTGGGACATTGTAATTGTAAAAAAGAGAAAGATTTAGTCAAATTTTAATATGAACACTGGCTATACTATAAAGGAACCAATGATGGGTGATGTGGAGGAATCAGATTCTTGATTAACAAAAGACTGACAGACACATTTGTAAAATTAGAAAGTAATTCTGAAAGAAATGCTCTCTGTGCTACCAAAATAATTAGTCACTATGTTGAAAATCAGTCAAGTTTATGCCACTACAAGTAGCCACAGTCATTATGAAGCTGAAGAATTTGATGGTGATTTATTACGTCTCTAAAAACAGGACAATTACCAATAAAAATTTATAATGGGAGATTTCAATGCAAGAATGGATAAGATCCAAAATGGTGACACATCGATTGGACCACATGGAACTGGAAAAAAAGATGATAGAGGCAACCAACTGATCAAATTTTCAGAAGAACAAAATTTACATATCATAAATTCTACAGGTAAAAGGCCCAGAGAAAACTGACATGGAAATCTCTAATGGTAATACAAGTGAAATTGACTTAATTCTTGCAAATAATGAAATGATATTCACTGACTGCTCAGTCTTAAATCATTTTAACATCAAAAGTGGCCATCATCTAGTGAGAAAAGTGCCTGAAAATGGAAAACTGTAGAAGTCATTCTAAGGCACAAAAAAGGTGATAAGACAGATCTAAAAAACTACCGACCAGTTAATCCTATTGCCAACCATCTGCAAGGTTTTCACAAAGGTATATCAATAAGAATGCACACAGTACTTAATGCTGCGCAACCTAAAGAACAAGCAGGCATTAGAAGCAGTTTCAGTACATTGGGACATATCCAGTGCAGTAAATTATAGGGCGGCATAATGAATACATCCTTCCATTATGCATAGCCTTCAATTACTTTGAAAAGGCTTTTGAGTCAGTGAAAAAGCAAGCAAAAGTCAATGCCTAAGTCCTACAAATAAATCATTGTATTCTTAGAGTTTGTGCCAAACAAGTCTAAGTCCTACAAAATCAATGTCTCCTATGGGCTTGTGCTGCTAATAAGTCTAAGTCCTACAAATCAATATTTCCTCAGGGCTTGGGCCTCCCTAACAACAAATCTTACAAATCATACTCTACAACATACTCTGTCATGTCAAGTAGCAGTCTACCACAGTGGCAGCTTATGCTGGGGGTTCCCTGTCTCTATCACTTTACATACAAATTTCTTATTTTGTTTTATTTATTCATGTATTTTGTTAACTGTCCCCCCTGCATACTAGTCAACAAACTCCCCCAAAACAAATTCCCTGTTCAACTCTACTCACCAACATGGACACCCTTCTCAGACCCCTTTTATACCATGTCTTCTGGGTTTTTTTAATTGTATTTAATATTTACTTTTATTAACTGCCCACCAATCCCAGTAAACAACACCCCCAAATAACAGTCCCTGTTCAACTGATTCTCTCCCCATATTCTACCAACACAGGCACCCTCATGCCCCTTTTATACTCTGCCTTTGGGAAATAAAATAACATTTATTATGTATTGTGTGTAAATTCAATGTTTCCATTGATTTCAATGGAATGAGCTAGGTGAAAAAAGCAGAAAAACTGCATTTTCACCAAGCAGAAAGTGCCATTATTCTCCATTTTTGGTTGAGGTGAAAATTTACACCAGTCCATACTCAGGAACCCTGCAGTCAATGAAGTCCACAGTACGGAGATACTTTACTCACAATCCAGAAAAGATAAGCATGTTGCTATCTGTTGTCTGCGTAAAAAGCATGTGAGCAGGGGAAAAGCACCTCCTCAATGAAATCCCACCTGAAACACAACCACAGGTCTGACTGGGAGAAACACCCTCAACTTGTCAGAGTTACCACAGCTAGCAGCAGCTATGGCAGGGGCTCTGTGGTACATAATATAGTTATAGTAATAATGTTGATGTGTCAGAGAGTTTGCCAAGAATTTGTTATCGAAATAGCACCGATGGCTCCTGCTGCAGACAAATATGACACTGAGTTAAAGCAATCAAGTTGAAAGGTTATTGTTCCATGTACTGCCAACCCACACTTACTGAGTTCTTGAGAAGGAGTCAAAAACATCACAAAAGAAATCCCAAAGTATATATGTGGAATGGCAAGGTTGGCAAGGTGTTGGCAGTGGACATGCTGCCATATTCTTTTGTTAAAACTTAGGATTTAGAGAACTGTACATGCAGGTGGTATCACAGTCTCCCTTAGTGGCCTAAGCTTCCTTCCTCTGTTGTGATGTTGGCCAGTATGATTGCCAGCTACTTCCGCATTCTGATGTCACTAGAACAGGCGCGGGACAGGCATAAAACAGCGACTGTCAATGAATAGTTAAATTCAAAGAATCGTCAGTCTCATATGTGGTGTTAGGCACGCCCAAGGTGAAAAGAGGCAGCTATAGGTGCTAGATCACACAACACCTTAAGTCCATCAATGTAGAGAGCTGCTAGATAGAGTTGAGACTGAGGCAGAAGCTGCAGGGTAGTTGGTAGATAGCCCCCACGGGCGTATAACGGAGACCAACAGTATCGAGATCGCTTGAGCCAATAGCCCCCACGGGCGTATAACAGAGACCACCTGTTGCTGCAAGTGCTTGAGCCAATTGCTCCTCCCACAGGCGGGTTAACGGAGACCTACTGCTCTGTTAGATGACAAACGAGCTGCCGACTAACCGAGTCCCACAACGCGGCCGACTCAGCAGAAGCAGTGGATAAGGTAACGGCTCAGCAAGGGTTAACAACCGCAGCAAAGGTTGAGGAGTCAGCAATACAAGTGATCGGAGGCTCAGTGAGTAGCGGAATAGCACAGCAAGTGCCAAGGAGACTCAGCTATAGGTAGTACAGTGCACAAGAGAAACGGAAGGCTCAGCTCAGGAGACACGGCTCAGCAGGAGTTAATGCAGCAATCTTGATTGACTCTGAAAAACACGCTGCAGCGATCAGAATGTCACCGGGGCGACAATAGTAGCTGTAAACAGGAACAGTAGCAAGCTGGTACAGGTCACGAAGCAGGAAGTCAGCCAGGCCGGGTCAGATCACGGAGGAGATTCGCAGAAAAGCCAGATCAGCAATGAGCAGGAACGTCAGCCAGGCCGGGTCGGATCACGGAGGAGATTCGCAGACAAGCCAGATCAGCAACAAGCAGGAACGTCAGCCGGGTCGGATCACGGAACAGGAACACAGAAACGTGGTCAATACAAGCCAATTCGGTACACAGGAGATCAGTAACTCAGGAACACAGCAACAGCAACACTGGCTCTGGAACACCACGAAAGGGCACCTGACAGGTGCCAATGGACAGAATAAAAAGGTCACCAGGGGCGGGCCAAACAAGCTCAACCAATAAGGGAGCAGCACAAGTGAGAGTGACAGAGAGATCACTGGAACCGTGATAAGACATTACTTGAGCGTACAATACACCTTGACAAACTTAACCAGAATCCGGTGGTCCCCCCAGTTTTGACACCGGATAACCATGCTATGGTTCCTACTGCACCTACCAGAGGCCTAACAGTGGCAACGCCGTTACCGTTGAAATATGATGGCGAACCTACCCTATGCAGGGGGTTTATTAATCAATTAGAGATATTTTTGGAACTGACGCCTCATGCATTTCCTAACGACCAGAGCAAGGTTGGGTTTATGATATCCTTGTTAACGGGCAAAGCTTTGGCATGGGCCAGTCCCCTATGGGAAAATGCGAAACCCTGCACTCAGAACTTCAGTGAGTTCGTAAGAAAGTTCCGCAGAGTGTTTGAGGTCCCTGGTAGAGCTGTCTCTGCTGCCAAAAGGTTGATGGAGATACAACAGGGTGACCGTACCTTGGGCAATTATGCCATTGAATTTCGGACATTGGCAGCAGAGGTGGGATGGAATAACGAAGCATTAGTGGCAGCTTTTGCTCAAGGCTTGTCTGACTCCATCAAAGATGAAATAGCTGCCAGAGATGTACCCAGTGACCTGGATGAATACATTGATTATGTCATGCTTATTGTCTCCCGCATTTGTGAGAGGCGTCTGGCTAAAAGGGCGAGATCCAGAAATTATGGGCATGGCAGTCTTTTGAACCCACCCTCGCCTCCCATTCCTCCTGAACATTCACCCGAACCTGGTGAACCAATGCAGCTTGGCTTCACCAGACTCACAGGCACACCGTAAAAGGCAGGGTCTATGTTTATATTGTGGCAAAGCTGGGCACTTATTACGCACATGTCCGGTACGGCCGGGAAACGGATGCACCTAGGGTACCTTGGGGGACAGGCCCTAAGTGGCGTACAGCAGTCCCTAGACTCAAGTACACAGAAACCCACCATCCAGGTGGTATTTTCCTGGGCTGATCAGTCTGTGGAGGTGATGGCCCTGACTCCGGTGCAGCCGGGTACTTCATGGATCACTCTTTTGCCGAGTTGCACAAAATTCCGTTGGTCAAAAGGGACACTCCCTTAGCCATTGAAGCTATTGACGGTAGACCTTTGGAACCTGCATTTATCACTATGGAAACGATTCCTATTATTATGTCTATTGGGGCTCTCCACAAGGAGGAATTACGTTTCTAAATAATTTGTTCCCCTCATCATGCAGTCATTCTGGGGTTCCCATGGCTGCTATCACATAATCCCCAGTTTGACTGGCAGAGATGTGAGGTCAGATCATGGTCTGAATACTGTACGAAAAACTGTTTGTAACATCCTGTCAAGATTTTATGTACCTCTCCCTCCGTGACAGCTGAATATTGTGAATTCAGTGACGTATTCAGTAAGGAGGAGGCTAGCGCATTGCCTCAGCACAGACCGTATGATTGTGCTATTGATCTGCCTCCGGGCGTGGTGCCTCCTAGGGGTCGCACTTACCCATTGTCCTGCGATGAGAACAAGGCTATGGAGGACTACATTGAGGACGCCCTCAAAAGAGGAATCATATGCAAGTCTACTTCCCCGGCTGGTGCCAGTTTCTTCTTTGCAAAAAAGATAAGTGGCGAACTAAGACCATATATTGATTACCGTGGGCTGAATAAGCTTATGTCTAAGAATGCCTACCCCATACCACTTATTACGGAATTATTTGACAGGTTGAAGGCCTCTTCCATTTTTACGAAACTTGATCTGTGGGCCGCTTATAACCTGATCAGAATTAAGGCTGGGGATGAGTGGAAGACGGTATTTAATACCAGGTCAGGGCATTATGAATGTCTGGTGATGCCATTTGGTCTATGTAATGCACCTGCAGTATTTCAAGAATTCATTAAAGACATCCTCCGTGACATGCTTCAGTCTTGTGTGGTCATATACCTCGATGATATATTGATCCACTCTGCTAACCTAACCCAGCATATTAAGGATGTCTCTGAGGTTTTGCTTCGCTTACGCAAAAATAAACTGTTTTGTAAATTAGAAAAATGCGAGTTTCACAGGTCCCAAGTACCCTTCCTGGGGTTCGTAATTTCTAGAGATGGCATTGCTATGGACCAGGAGAAACTAGCAGCAGTCCTACAATGGCCTCGCCCCAAGGGGTTAAAAGCTATCCAGCACTTTTTGGGCTTTGCCAATTATTATATGAAGTTTATCCAGAACTTTTCTTTTATCGTTAAACCTCTGTCTGACCTTACGCATAAGGGCGCTAATCCCTCTCAATGGTCCGAGGCAGCTGAAAATGCTTTTGAGACTCAGAAAATCCGCCTTTGCTTCTGTTCCTATACTGTCCCACCCCAATCCCACCCTACCATTCACCTTGGAGGTTGATGCCTCCGAAGTCAGGGTAGGGGCAGTACTTTCCCAGTGTCCTGTGGGAGGTGGCACCTTGAGACCTTGTGGATTCTTTTCTAAAAAGCTCTCTAGTGCCCACAGCCATTATGAAATTGGTGACAGAGAACTTCTGGCTATTATTCTTGCATTAAAAGAATGGCGTCACCTACTGGAAGGTACCATAACCCCGGTATTAATCCTAACTGACCATAAAAATTTGACGTATCTCTCTGAAGCAAAAAGGCTGTCCTCCCGACAAGCTAGGTGGGCACTTTTTTTGTCTCGGGTCAGTTTTGTAGTGTCCTATCTACCAGGCTCAAAGAACGTTAGGGCGGATGCCCTGTCCACACAGTTTGCTTCAGACATTGAGAGGGATGAAGAACCCGTACCTATTATTCAGCCAGATCGTATCCTGGCCACGGTGTGTACTAGCATCACTTCGCCACTGGGGGAGGAGATTTTGGCATCTCAGGCAAGGGCTCCCCCAGAAACCCCAGTTGGCAAGTGTTTTGTGGATGAGCCATTCCGTACCCGTTTTCTGTAGACATACCACTCTTCTAAGGCTGCTGGTCACATCGGGAGGGATCAGTTAATATGGTCTCTATCACAAGTATTTTGGTGCCCCTCCCTTAGAGCCGATTGCTCCACTTTTACTGCAGCCTGTGCCGCTTGTGCTCGTGCCAAGACCCCCAGACACCTCCCAGTGGGCCTACTCCAACCTGTGCCTAATGGCGAACATCCATGGTCCCATATATCTATTGACTTCCTGGGAGAACTGCCAGTGTCATGGGGGTACACGTTTATCCTAATGGTGGTCGACAGGTTCTCCAAGATGGCTAATTTCGTGCCCCTCTCTGGCCTTCCTTCGGCCCAGGAATTGGCTATAGTTTTTGCCAGAGAAGTGTTCCGCTTGCATGGGGTACGCAGAGTGGTGGTGTCTGACCATGGGAGCCAGTTCGTGTACAGATTCTGGAGGGCATTCTGTAGCCAGATGGGCATTCAATTGTCCTTTTCCTCGCCTACCATTCCCAGACCAATGGGGCCGCTGAGCGTGCCAATCAGAGACTGGAGCAGTTCCTGCTCTGTTTTGTGACCGATCATCATGACAATTGGACTGACCTGTTGCCATGGGAAGAGTTCGCCAGGAATTGCGCAGTTAATTCATTGTCCGGGAGCTCCCCATTCTCATCAATTACGGGTTTCAGCCGTGCCTGCTATGCGCATACATAATGTGTTCCATGTGTCTCTGTTAAAACCCTTGGTATGCAACCGCTACACTACCACTCCGGTGGTCCCTGGGCTGGTGGACGTTCAAGGCCAGGAGGAGTACAAAGTCCAGAGTATTATTTATTCTAGGAGATTTAGAGGGAAATTGCAATATTTGGTCCATTGGAAGGGCTATGGCCCTGAAGAACGTTCTTGGGTAGATCAGAAGGACCTCCATGCGCCTAGACTGTTGCGCAATTTCCACTCTAAATATCCCCAGAAACCTAGACCCTCTGCTAGGAGAGGGGGGTCTTTGAGAGGGGAGTACTATCACGGTTCCCGTGATCTGTGTCTTTCACTCTTTGCTGTGGTGCTCTCCCATTGGCTGAGCTTGTTTGGCCCATCCATTATGGTCTTTTTACACCAGGCCTTTGGCACCTGTCAGGTGCCCTTTCGTGGTGTTCCTGAGCCAGTGTTGCTGTGTAGCTGTGTTCCAGTGTTCCTGCTTCTTGTGTACCGACTTGGCCCATCTGACTACGCTCCTTAGTTCCTGCTCCGTGATTTGACCTGGCCTGACTGACGTTCCTGCTTTGTGATTTGACCCAGCTTGTCTGACAATCCTGCTCCATGATTTGACCCGGCCTGGCTGACGTTCCTGCTCCGTGACCTGACCCGGCTATGTTGCTGACCCTGCCTGTGTTCCAGCTGAGTGCTGTTGCAGTGTCGCTTGGGCGACATTCTGACTTCCACTGTACTGGTGGCAGGCCTGTCTGAGTTGTTGCCTCCTGTGTACTGGGCCTTTCCGTTTACTCTTGCTGAGCTCTGCTGCCTCCGTTACCTCCGCTTTCACTTACAGGGCACTGAGCCTTCCTTTGCACTTCAGAAAACTGTGCCCCCGTTCCCTGAGCCTCCGTTAACACTTGCAGAGCAGTTGTCTCCATTCACTGAGCCTCCGTTAACACTTGCAGAGCAGTTATCTCTGTTCTCTGAGCCTCCGTTAACACTTGCAGAGCCGTTGCTTCCGCTACCCTGAGCCTTCCGCTACACTTGCAGAGCCTTGTGTTTCCGTTACAGTGCCCGTGGTGGTGCCATTGGCTCTATACAGCTATCTCTTGCAGTGTAGTTGGTCTCCGTTACAGCGCCCGTGGGTGTGCCATTGGCTGTATTCAGCTAAGCTCTTGCAGTGTAATTAGTTTCCATTACAACGCCCATGGGGGCTATTGGCTCTATTATCCTCAGCTCTCGCAGTGTATTTGATCTCCATTAATGCACCGGTTGGGTGCTATTGGCTCTTAACTTCTCAGCTCTTGCAGTGCACTTGCTCTCCGTTCACGCACCGGTTGGGTGCTAGTGGCTCCAGCTCCTTAAGCTCTTGCAGAGTATTTTGGCTTCAGTTCCCTGCTCACCATAAGCAGTAGTCTCTTTCCTTCTTATCACTGGTGTTCTAACATCTATCACCACTTATCTCTCCTTTACCAACTTATGGGAGTGTCAAACACACCACAACAGAGACTGATTGATTTCTATGTACTTAACCCTTGAGTACCCTGTATGCTAATTTGTGCCTGTCCTGTGACAGTATATATTTAATTCTCTGTATACTGGGACTGAGAGGGCATCTGTACGTTACTGTCTATTTCAGTTATTCTGTATTGCCTTTTAATTGTCTTTTAATAAAACGGTTTTATTCTAACCTGCTGATCTGAGTGTCCTACAAAACCGTTACAATTTGTAGATGTGGTGGTGAAACTGGAGGTGGCACATCTCTATTGGACTTGCTCGCAGAGTATGGGTTGGTAACTGATACCCAGGAACAATGAGTAGCTTCTAGGAGTGGTTCCACTGTATGTGAGATACTTTCAGCATACTTGCAGAATAGCTATGTTCTCAGAAGAAACAATAACCCCATGGACTACTGACAACCAAAACAATGTGTGTGGCCTGGCTGGCCAGCACTGACATTTACTGCCATGGGAACCTTTAGCTGCTCACCCGCAAGAGTTGAGTCTAAGCAGGGTTTCAATGCATTAGGTTATATGGTAAATGACCATAGTGCACGGCTATAAAGCAGCAGTGTTAGAATACTAGCATTCTTAAAAAGGAATCATCATCTATTACTATCACTGATTATGGTTTAAAGTGATAGTGTTTGCCCATCCCTACTCAGATGACTCAG
This sequence comes from Rhinophrynus dorsalis, assembly GCA_037306005.1. Taxonomy (NCBI): domain Eukaryota; kingdom Metazoa; phylum Chordata; class Amphibia; order Anura; family Rhinophrynidae; genus Rhinophrynus; species Rhinophrynus dorsalis. The sequence goes on from CM074721.1 coordinate 369,491,992, forward strand.
CAGCTGGGGATAAATCGGTAAACATCATAATGTCACTGCTGGTTGTGGTGGGGATATTTATTCCCATCTTCATCTTTCTGTCATTTGAGTCAAGAAAGCATTCATATTAAATTATTTTTCCCCACCCTCAGGGTCATCAGAATCACAGTCTTTTCCAACTCTCTTTTTGGTGACAAGTGTGACAAAGGGGTATCATGGTGCCCGTGATTGCCTCCAGTGGGTAATTGCTGTAACAGTGACATTGTTACTTCCTGGCTGTCGCTGTTCTTATAGGTCATTGTGCTTGTGATGTCATCTCTCCGCTCACCTGCCAGGCCTTTTAAAACTCAGCATGTCCTATTACCTTTTATCGCGGTCCCCGTGATTCCTTGTCACTCTCTGTGGTGGTGCTCTTCCATTGGCAGAGCTTGATTGGCCCGCCCAGGGTGTCCCTTTATATTCTGGGCCTATGGCACCTGTCAGGTGCCCTTTCGTGGTGTTCCTGTTCCTGCGCCTTTGTTGCTGTGTTCCTGCGTTCCTGTGTACCAACTCGGCTCTTCTGACTACTCTGCTGTTCCTGCTCCGTAATTGACCCAGTTCTGGCTGACGTTCCTGCTCCGTGATTGACCCGGCTTTGGCTGACTTCCTGCTTCGTGATTGACTCGGCTCTGGCTGACGTTCCTGCTCCGTGATTGACCCGGTTCTGGCTGACGTTCCTGCTCTGTGATTGACCCGATTCTGGCTGACATCCCTGCTCTGTGATTGACCCGGCTCTGACTGACATCCGTGCTCCGTGATTGACCCGGCTCTGTCTATTTTTCCAGCTCCGTGTTGCTTCCTGGACTCCTGTGAACTTTGGGCTCTTGCCCGGCGACATTCTGAGTTTGCTCGCAGCTTGCACTGACTGATCATACCTCCTGTGGTTACTGTGGCCTCCGTTATTGAGCTGTCTGTTGCCTCCATTACCGAGCCTGTCAGAGAGTACTTGCCGAGCTGTTGCCTCTGTCGGAGAACACTTGCTGTGCTTGTTGTCTCCGTTGCCGAGCCTGTCTATATACACTTGCTGAGCTTGCTGCTTCCGATCCTGAGCCGTTTAACACTTGTTGAGCTTGTTGCCTCCATCACTGAGCCTATCCGTTTACACTGCAGAGCAATACCGCTATCTAGGTGCTCGTTCCCTCAGAGTTGTCGCACCGCGTGGTGCTATTGGGCATTCTGTTACTCTGGCAGTGTGTTGCTCCATTCCGGCACCGGTGCCTAGGCTCTGGTTTCCTATTGCTCACAGTGTTGTTCCATCAGATCGCACCTGGAAGTGCGTTTGGCTCATGGTATATTGGCTTGTGCAGTGTCTCCTCCGTTACTGCACCTAAGGGGTGCTCTTGGCTCCGGTTCCATTTGCATATGCAGTGTCTCCTCCGTTATCGCACCTAGGGGTGCTCCTGACTCTGGCTCCGTTGGCTCTGGCAGTCTCTCTCCTCCGTTATCGCACCCCAGTAGGGGTATTGGCTCCGGCTCCAGTTGGTCCTTGCTATACTCTTGGGCATTACGATACAGCTATCTGGTTGTGATTCAGTTCAGTAGCACTGCTTGAGCTTGCTTTCTTTTTTTTTTTTTTGAAATATACTTTATTATCAGATCACTCCATACACATACAAAGAAAAAGGGTACATGTAATATCTGTCAAATACAACAACAATATGCAAACATTTATAACAGATAAAAGGAACAGATGCATATTAATAGGGCGTACAGAGTCGACCTGAGGTTATTATACAAATTCAACCCAAACTCCAAACATCTAACCAAACTGAGCTAAAACTATATCCCTCGATCCCAGTTCCTCTCTCCCCCGAGCCCGCAGCACCCCCCAACCCCCACCCACCAGCCAGTGACTCCACAAAATCCCGTCATATATAGGAGTCATACACAAAGGTGTACAACAAGTACATGCCACAAGCATCCACAGGGCAAGCAGATATGAACTCAGTTGACCAGTTCCAAAAAGTTACACCTCGCCAGGAGGTACAGTAGTACTTGCTCTAGCTGTCCACCAGGTCTGCCACCGTCCCCAGATCTTATCAAACTTAGCCGGAGTACCTCGGTGTAAGTAAACCAATTTATAATGTGGAAAACACTGTGAAACCAGGTTAATCCACGCCCTACAATTGGGAGCTCTGTCTGGCATCCAGTTGAAGGCCACCACCTTTCTCGCCATCACCAAGAGCTCACGCAGAAGAGATTTGTCATTAGTAGTGTTGAGCGAGCACCCCGATGCTCGGGTGCTCGGGTGCTCTGACCGAGCACCGCCGGAGGCTCGAGTGCTCGGCCGAGCACCCGAGCCCCATTGAATCCAATGGGGCGACACGAGCATTACACCAGGCACCCCCTGCTCTGATGAGGGGAGGGTGCCTGGTCAATGCCCCCCTTCATCTCCACAATGCCCCTCTTCCACAATGTCCCCCTTCCACAATGTCCCCCTTCCACAAAGTGCCCCTTCATCTCCGCAATGCCCCCTTCATCTCCGCAATGCCCCCTTCATCTCCGCAATGTCCCCCTTCCACAATGTCCCCCTTCCACAAAGTGCCCCTTCATCTCCGCAATGCCCCCTTCATCTCCGCAATGCCCCCATCATCTCCGCAATGTCCCACTTCATCTCCGCAATGCCCCCTTCATCTCCGCAATGCCTCCTTCATCTCCGCAATGCCCCCTACCTCCAGTCCCTGGTGGTCCAGCAGAGCGTCTGCAAGATCTGTGCCTCCTCCGGCACAGATCCCTTCCACCCGAACATGGCGGGCGAGCACATGGCGGTACTCGTACGAGTACCGCCATGTGCCGAGCAGAGCGATGCTCGAGCCGATCCGAGCATCGGCCGAGCATGCTCGCTCAACACTAGTCATTAGCATTCTCAATCTCATCAGGGAAGATAGACAGTAAACAAATCTTTGGAGTCGCAGGAACAGGTCTTCCCAACACCAGGGTCACAATACCCATTATCTCCGACCAAAACCTCCCAACCTCAGGACACTCCCAAATCATATGCAAGTACATGCCTCGAACATTGTCACATCGATGGCAATGGTCAGTACCAGAATTCCCCATTTTATACAGTCTGATTGGTGTATAATAAATTCTATGTAGAATATTCAGCTGCATCATTTGATGCCTAGTCGATGTCGCCAACAGAGCTGGCACCTCCTTAGCCATGTTCCACTCCCAATCCTCCAGTGGGCCCAGATCCAATTCCCATTTATTCCGTGAGGGAAATTCCTGATATCTCATGTGAGATTCCAACCACTGGTAAATAAAAGAGAGAGGTCTCGTAGGCTCAAGGGTCATCAATCTAGTAAGAAGCGGGAATGTAGCAATCATCGGTGTTCAATCACCCCACTGGGCTCTAAGAGCATGTCTGGTACATAAATAAGAATAGAAAAGGTAGTGCGGCATATGGTATTCGTCATGTAGCTGTGCAAAGGATTTCAACTGGTTATCATGATACAATTGTCCAAGAGTATTAATCCCAAATCTAGCCCACAGAGGACCAAATTCACTACCAAGTAAAAGATGTAACCCCGTGGCGCCCCACAGGGGGCGTCCGGGTCCATGGCCACATATCCCAGCAACCTCTTCAACTCCCCCCAAGCCTCATATAGAGTTGCAGCTAATGTTTGATTAACAAACAGCACAACAGTACATCCAAAGAGCACACAGACATATCACAGTGAGTCACACATTTCAACACATTGCAGTAACCAGATGTGTATTCCCATGAACCCCCATATAACAATGATTTAAACCATGTGGAACACCGCATAAGAGGTATGAAACAAATTGGGTGATTTCCTTGTAATTGCTTTGTTTTACTTTTAGGAGATTTCCACTGTGAATAACTGCTCAACAGTGTAGGGGAACTGAAATTATTAATAGAAACCACACTTGGAATCCATCTGTTAATATATAGTGGTCTGATAGATTAGGAATTGGGCATTCATCTCCTCAAATTCATTTCCAGTTTTGGCCACATTATTTTCAGTGGTCTCATTAAGGAGATGTTCCCATGCTTGTCACTATGTATAGTGGTTTGGTGACTATAAACCTATTTACATTTAGCCACTTTATCTATAGTGGTTTGGTAACAATAAACCTGTTCAAATATAGCCACTTTATCTACAGTGGTCTATTAAAATGGGTATTTATAACCTAATGGAAAGAAATGTGATTCTGACCACTAGGTTATAAATATCTGAACACCACTATATTTTAATGGATGGGCTTTTTACATCCATATCATCATGGATTCTATCACCATTTCAGATTCAAACTGTGTGGTTGGGATCATTAGTTTAGCCCAATATCAAGTGTAAGCCCTGTGGCATCACTTGTGTAGCCCCATCTCAATTGTAAGCACTGTGGTATCACTTGTGTATCCTTATTTAATTAGTAAGCTGGTATCACTTGTTTAGCTCCATTTCAGTTGTAAGCTCTGTGTAATCACTTTTGTAGCACCATTTCAATTATAAGCTCTGTGGTAAATGTCTAATATTTTTAACTCCTTTGATGCCAGGGAGGTGCCCAGTGCTGTACTATGCAATGCTTTTGGTGATCTCTGCCATTCAAGGGGTTAAAGCATTCATTTCTGTCTTTTATTAAGTGGGTACCACAAGAACAATAGTCAAACTGAAAGGTTTGCATCAGCAGTGTGTGTGTGTGTGTGTGTGTGTGTGTGTGGAGGGCCCAATTTGGGATCCTGCCTAGGGCCCTGTGAAGTCTTAATCCGGCTCTGCCCATCAGTGTCTCTGTCAGCGGCCGGGCGGCCCTATGCTCACTCAGTGGCGATGCCTGTCGCTGGCTTCTTCATTAACATGTGAATCATGTGATAGTTGTGTCAGTCCAAACAGACACGGACGCACTCGGCTCTGGATTGTGCTGTGCCTCACAGCCAACCCACACACACTGCCATGTTGTCAGCCCGCCACCAGCCAATTAAAGAGGAGCATATTTGCTCACTCACTGTGGTCCATACTCATTGGCTGGGTGGGGTGAGTACTGTGCATGTGGTGTTGTGAGACAGTGGGGAAAGTCGGCACGCACTGCACTGTGTCCAACCAAGCGTAAGAGCATAACTGATATTTAATGTAGATATCAGTTATGCTCTTATACTTGGCACACATATTGTAAATCAGTTCATATTTACAGTCCCTGGTAACTTAAGCTGTCTATGGACACAAGACCCCACCATGATTATATATACTGGCTGAAATAAAGCCCTGGTGACTTAAGCACTGTCTATGAACACAAGACCACCAACATCTTCTTTACTGGCTGAAATAATTTTAGCCAGTAAATATGTTGCTGGGGTCTTGTGTCCATAAGAAGAGCGTAAGTCACCAGGGCTGTGAATATGCACTCTGATTTACAATATGTCTGTAGACACCAGCCAAGTGTAAGAGCATAACCAATATTTAGACTAAATATGGACATGGGCATGTTTTGGTTGGCGTGGTTTGGGGGGGGGGCAGCATTTCATTTTTGGACCCAGGCAGCACAATGTCCTGGGCCGGCACTGCTGGTCACAACGTGGCATTGTTCACTATCATCCCTCCCAGTCCTTTGATGGGCTATTTAAATAGACAGCTAGTAGGGGCTAGGGAGGAATAATTCATAGCTTGGGAAGGTGTTTCCTGTCTTAGAAGATGAATGTAGTCTTAACCCTTGAGTGAATGCTGCTTTGTTGTGACCAGGAAAGGAAAATAATGGTAAACTGAAACAATTTTCCATTTTCTTTACTGGTAAAGAAAAGTGCATTAGAGACATGTCTAGCATTCAAACAGTTAAATGCCCCATTTAAATCAATGGGGATTTATACTCCCTACCATGGTGCAGTTTGTTTGCACCAGAATTATTCAGTTTTCTTTTCTATATACAGCCCTTAGACTAGTAAACAATAACAATCTTTAACCCTTTGAATTCCAGACAGGTAAGCAACGCATTGCAAAGGGTTGACATTCGGATGTCTTTAATCTTTTCACTTAACTGGTAACTTTTTTCTTGAATGAACTTTCTTGATATTTTGTCAGACCTATGTATGTACATTCTCTTAGAAATATTCATTAGTTATATTAGCTTCAACCATAACTTTCTGGTATGTACTGGGTTAATAAAATTTCCCAACGGTTTTAGTTATAATTTGAGGCTGATGTATTAAACTGAACTGGAGACATTGCAGGGCAAACCAAGTATTCCAAAAGGTGCTAAGACAAAATTCAAACATTCTCATCATATAAATGGGTCTTTTAAATGCATTTAAATGCTAGAGAGGTCTCCAAAGCTTTACGAAATGATGACTTGGAGACTTCTCTAGAATTCAAAGGGTAAAAGCAGTATTTACCTTAACTGAAGTTTTATTCAGTCCGTTTAATGGTTGGTATTCCTCACAATTGCTGCAGGTTCTCATCACATCAGCCTGTCATGTTTTTTTCCCCATTTTGACAGGTAATGCAGACTGAAGATTTGAAGAGATGCAACAAAACCCATCTAACTGAATTTGTTCTCTCTGTCCTCTCTACTGACCCAAATCTACAGATACCTCTCTTTATACTCTGCTTATCAATATATATTGTAACATTACTCGGAAACCTCACTATCATTACATTAATTAAAATCACCCCAGGCCTGCAAACACCTATGTATTTTTTCCTCATGAATTTGTCCTTTGTAGACATACTTTATTCATCAACAATTACACCCAATATTTTGGCAAACTTCCTCTCGGTGAAGAAGACTATCTCCATCACTGCTTGTGCAGTCCAGATGTTTTTCTTCATTGATTTGGGCAGTTCAGAGGGTATGTTACTGGCAGTGATGGCCTATGATCGATATGTAGCAATATATAAACCACTGTATTATCCAGTACTTATGAACAAAAAAACATGTTTTCAACTGATCTGCTTAGTATACACTGTAGGGTCTATTAATTCATTCATACATACATATTTTGCATTCAGGCTACCATTTTGTTGTTCAAATCATGTTAATTATTTTTATTGTGATTTTAATCCTATCTTAAAATTGTCATGCAAAGACACATCTCTTAATGAAATTCTCTCATTTGTCCTTGCTGGTTCTATTGAAGTGGGTTCATTCTTATTTATAGTGATTTCTTATATTTACATACTATTTGCCATATTTACAATTAGTTCTACAGAGGGCAGATGGAAGTCCCTCTCCACCTGTGTCTCTCATTTTACATGTGTAGCTTTATTCTATTGTCCTATTCTCTTTATGTACTTAAGACCCACTTCCTCATACTCAGTCAATCAGGACTGGATTGTGTCTGTGTTCTATACAGTGATCATTCCGATGTTGAATCCTATAATCTACAGCTTGCGAAATAAAGATGTAAAAGAAGCATTGCAAAAAGCAAATATTTCAATTAGGTTCTGAAATCAGCCCATGCATAATGATTTCATTGGCATTTTCCACTTTTGCAAAGATTTTAAAAACAATGAAAGTATCTTACTTGCATTTCTCGATTCAATCCACAACTGAGATTTTTTTACACGTGTGAAAGATATTTGAGGAAGAAGAATGGTTATATTTTAACCATTTGTGTGTCAGTGGGGTATGCAACCAATTACTTTGCAACGTGTTGTGTACCCCTCTGGCATTGAAAGAGTTAAGAGAATTTTGTGATGCCATACATTATATTGATGTGTATATATATATATATATATATATATATATATATATATATATATATATAGATATATAGATATAGATATACACATACATACTGTATATGTGTGCAACTTTGCCCATGGGATGTAACCCTTTGAGTGCCAATGCACTGGATACATGTGTGGCACTGTAACTTTTAAAAATAAATTGCCAATACATCTGATACACTTTTGGCACTGATAATTGTAACCCTTTTGTGTGCCAAAAAGGTATGGCAAGTGGAGGTTTGCATAAACATAAGCTGTAATGAGGTAAATTGCCTCCCATGATCTATTTGTAGGCTGCCTTTACTGTGAGCTCATTCATTGATCTGTACACAGCTTCCGATGTGTAGTACACCTGCTGTGCTGGCCCTCCTACATGAACCCATGCTATGGGGAATGGGCAGTAAGTGTTAAAATTAGAAGTTAGGGCTCTGAGCATGTAGTAAATGTTAGAGACCACAAGATAAAGGAATGACCTCTCCATAAATGCATCCAGAAATAGCTGAATTACAGCTCATGCTTGTAAACACTACATGAAGGAGATACATTTTAATTTACAGCAAGTGCCATGAAGTCTGGAGTGTTGACCTTAACTGTTTGAGTGCTTGCAGGATGTCTAAAATACAACAAAGCAATGCTTTGGACATGCCTGTAATACTCAGAGGGTGAATTTGTAGACTGCAGATGCCCAGATTTGCCTTGTAGTAAAGGTCAGATGACAGACACTCAAATCAGTGTCTCAGACAGAGACACAGACAGATACATATATTGTTTGACAGACTGTGTTTTGTGTAAACTAGTCAGATAAAAATAACTGGCTGGGAATGAGGACTGCCCCTTCCGCTTTCTCTCAGCAGATTGAGTCAGAGAACTGGCTATGTGACTGTGGGATTGGTAAGAAGAGAATAGAGTTTCATATGAATTTGGCAGTGTGAAGACTTTGACTATGAATTGTAGATTATGAAGGTATGTGACTACAAGTGCTGCTAAATAGTGTTTGCCTTTAGATGTGTGGAGCAGTGAAACAGTATGATGGGGCGAGGAACAGCACAAGGGGGATTGGGAGGGAGTGTCAGGAGAAGTGCCAAAAAGGAAGGGGATGATAAGAAGAGGTGAAGCAGCGATGTCATTGTAGGATTGTGAAGATAAGTACATGGTTGCCAATGAAAACTGCGGTTGATTGTGGAGTATGAAGATGAGTGAGAAAGAAGAGGAAACACTTGTAGTCCCTGAATTTTACCAAGAGGTGGATGCAGTTGTATTGCTAGTGAGAGTGACTGTAAGAAAAGGCAGCAAAGAAGATGACAGCTTTGCAGGATATGATGAATTGCTGGGTATGAGGATACAGGGCAGTGTGTACTGTATCAGCAGTCAAAGGTTTTTTTTTGTTTCACGAAAGAAGAGGTTAATGGCTAAGTAGTGGTTGGTTGAGAAGGCAGAGGGTGTGGCCTCAGGAATCAGTGTTGCGTGCCATGACTCCTGACAGCAATCAGAATAACTTAGATTTTTATATAGATATATCACTCCAATGCATCAAAGCCTTATCGTGGCGGGAGAGTTTGCATGTGTCAATGAAGCCGAGAGCTATAACATCAGAAGAATATACTCCTGGCAGGGTCACCCAAGGTGAACATGTCAAGGCTTAAACACCAGACTAATTTGATCCACAGTCTGCCATGCAAAACTGGAGCAGAGTGGCAGATTATAGGTCCATTCTCTCAACGTGGCTCCACAACAAAAAAAATGTCCTCTTTCCCCAATGGCTTACGAGCTACTTCCTGTGTCAGCAGGAAGACCAGCTCAATGGCAGAGGGTGCGAAGTTTCACTATCAGACTGCTTTTGGTCTTTAGACATTGGAACACATAACATTCAATCTATAAGTACTAGTACTAGTACAAGAACTGAACAATATTATTTGGGACTAGGGGTGGGCGAAAGGTCCCATTGTGTTCCTGCAAAAAAAAATCAGTTAAAACCACATGTCTGCTTTATCACAGGAAAATCTGATCTAAAAACAGTGATTAAAATCTTAGCATTTTTCACCCATTGGCAAAAATTATTCATCATTTTTTCAATGGCTAGAAAGTTTCCACCCATTGATTTACGTGTTGTTTCCCTATTCGCTATAAAAAGATAACATATTCTAGGAAGTGAAACACAATAGAAGCAGCTACAGAGCGAGGTAGATGTACTGTGCTGTTCTGCTGTGATCTTTTTGCAAAATTGAAGCAGGAGAGGCTCATAGTGACTGCTATCATTATGAGGAAGTTTAAAAATAATAAAAGGAGGAACTGTGTCCCATGAGTCTGAGGAGGAGGAGAAAGTGAACACTACTGAACCAATTCTGGCCACTCCCCGTAAATCACACCTAGGGATCATGGGGAACTTAGTGTCAAGGGAGTAAGAAGAGGGTAGTAGTGAGAGCAGGACAGGTCAGCTGACTGTGCCTGCTGCCAGACATGCTGCCCCTGCTGCCACCATTGTTGTGTCTGCTGTCAGATGTGCTGCCCCTGCTACTGCTGCCACCATTTCTGTTCCTGCTGTCAGATGTGCTACCCCTGCTACTGCTAGCACCATTGCTGTGCCTGCTGCCAGACATGCTCCCCCTGCTGCCGCCAGTACTGTGCCTGCTGTCAGAAGTGCTGACCCTGCTGCCACCAGTGCTGTGCCTGCTGCCAGTGCTGAATCTGCTGCCACCAGTGCTGAACCTGCTGCCAGTGTGTCTTGTAATACTCAGGAGGGGGGAAGGAGAAGATGATGCCAAGTGTGATAGCAGGGGACCCTAAGTCACACTTGCCATCCCCAAGCAGTCCTGCTACTAAGATGGTCCAGCAGCTTGTTAGTGTAAGGAGTGAAGGAGGGGATAATCATCATATTACTAGTGACTGTGAGGAGGAAGACTCAGGGGCTGAAACTGATGTGGTGTTAGTAGTTGTAACAGTAATGGTGAGGCACCTGGTGAGAATAGCTTTAAAGGAGTTGTAGGGGAAGCAATTGAGAGCGTCCAGACTAGCAGTCAAGGGAGCCCATGCCATTCCCCTGACCTTGGGAGTCCCCATCGCCCTACGGCATTGTCCAGGTGGAATATGATCTTTGAGAAGGTAGAATTGTTGCCTAGCAGCAATAATACCAACATCAGGAGCACATATCAGCTGCCTATGCCTGCTGCTAGTGCTGCCAGTCTGCCTTCTTCAGGTCTCCAAGAAATGGCGAGTGTGACATTAGGAGACCCTTTGTCACATTTCTCATCACCTCCTCCAACCAACAGTAAGATGTATGTAATAGAGCAGCAGCATGGAGGGACTAGTGGTGGTGGTGATGATGATGGTGGAGAAGCTGGGGTACAAGAGACATTAATTGCCTTTTTAGCCCAAACTGAGAAGGAGCGGGAGACAGGGATGAGGATGGGCATCACCACCACCAGCAGTGAGCTTTTGGAATTTGCAGAATTTACAGCTGCTCTAATTCTTGCTGTTGCTGACTTGCAAGTGCAGCAGGATGCTGAGGAGTAGGCTAGTGTGCCACAGACCACCATGGACACAGCTGTAATGGAGTCAATGAGTGATGCGGGACTAGAACAGGTTCCACCTTCTAGGAGCAGCAATACTCCTGGTCCTAGCTGCAGTGCTGATTCTGAGAAAGTAGCAGCAACATCATCCTCTGCCCCAGCCAATGAAGGGGAATGTGGAGGAGAAGAAGAAAGAGGCCATACTTCTCCACCTTTTCCCTCCCCCCCGAAGTCATGGGTGTTGGACTATTTTTCTCCTGGGGCAAACACAGTGCAGTCATCACCAACGGCACTGCGCACAATTTGTGACAAGTCAGTGAGAAGGGGAAAGGTGGGAACACACCTTGGCACAACCACCCTGATAACACACTTGAAACACAGACACCACAACACTTATGTCAAACATGATAAAGCCACCGCAGAAATCGAGCACCACTGACTCTCCAGAAAGGCAGGCAAGGTGGAGATTAAAGAGGAGGAAGAACAGATAAACCCAGGCAGAGGCTGAAGTTCAGTGATGCACTAAACAACTAACTCACCATCTCCATCTTCCTCTAGGGTAAGTACATCTTCTGCCAATCCACCTCATTCATCATGACCCTCCCCACCAAATGATAGCCACTCTGTAGATGTTTGGATGTGACAGTTAGTGTCCACTCATTGTACACTGTGTGGTGCACTCTATCCACACATGGCAGTGTTGTGAAGGAGAATCGCAAGTAGGGCATCAAGCGGCATCTGAGGAGATTTCATCCTGAAGAATATGCTAAGATGGTAGTAAGGAGGGTTCATCATTACTATTAAGCTGTCAGCAAGTTGTCATGTGTCCTTAGTGAGGTGTGGACAAGGGACATAGTGACAGCAGCAGTACTTGATTTCTGGCATCATGGTGTTTGGATAGAGTTGTGTCAGGTGTTATGTACCACACACACACACACACACACTGTGAACATTGCAATTGCTGATGAGAGGCACAGTTCCTGCTCTCAAGGGAAAAAGTACTATTCTAGTAACAACACACCCATGATTTTGGAGGAGGTGCAGGTGGAGAAGAATTACTGGCCAACTTCTTCTTTTCTCCACATGTACTGGGGCTAGTTATGTTGCTGCTGCTGCCTCAGGCGCATCACTGGAGCTAGTTGTGGCAAGTGGAACCTTCTATCACGGTGCCCGTGCTATTGCTGGCGACATTTTGACAGTGCTATTTCCTGATACCTTTTATTGGCTAACGTGGTTTTGCTCCGCCCAGAGGTAACCCTTAAATACTGAGCCTTGTCACTTCTGCAGTGCCCTTTCATGGTGTTCCCGTTGCTAAGCGCTTGTTCCGTTATTCGTGTGAATCCTAAGACCCGGACTGCCTGACTACTCTGCCTGTTTATGTTCCTGCTCTGTGTACCGATCCGGCTTGGCTGACGCTCCTGCTCTGTGTATTTACTCAGGCCCGGTTCACTACTCCATCCGGCGATCCAGTTAGGGGTTGTATTCCGGTGCTCTCTCTCTGTCTCAGACAGACCCTCTGTTTGCCTCGGTTACTGCTCTGGCAGTCTAGTTACTGTGACCTGGTCACCCTATTGTGCCTTGAGATCCCACACACCGGTGTAGAAGATTATACTGGTTGCACCACGGTACGCTTTGCCTGTTTTACTGCTTTCAAGCTGAGTTTGGTCTGTCTCTACTATCTGGCAGTCATCCTCAGGTCTGAGCGTTCGTTAACCCTTTGCAGGTTGGTGCCATTGCACTTGGCTCACAGTCTATTGCAGTATCAGTGTGACGTTACACTGCACCTCCGGTTGCAGTCATCCTCTACTGTTCCGGTAGTCAGTCACGTATCCAGGGCCTCGCTTACTCCTTTGTGGCCGCAGTCACTATTGTGTCACTCTCTGCGTAGTCAGTGTCCTGTGGGCCTTCCGCTATTAGGGCCTGTCAGCAACTCCTGGCCTAATAGCACCATTCTTCCGTTGTCTTGCTGAATCACATGAACTGTAACCTGACCTGTGTCAGTATTATATTTTACTATACATATATATTGGACCCGTGTGGGTTATTGATATTCACTGTAACCTGTCCTGTGTCAGTATTATATTTGTACTTATATGCTGGACCCGCGAGGGTTATTCTAATTCTGTGTGGTTTAAATAAAAATGTGTTTTTACCTAACCTTCCTTCTCTGAGTGTGCATAAAACCGTTACACCTTCAGCATCCATCACTCTGCTGTTGTTGATCCCATTCCCTTTGAGCTGCTTAATCAAAAACTACATCAAGGCATCTGACAATGGCCACTGGTCACTGGCCAACATGACATGACCTGCTGGCACTAGGCCAGTAGGGCAATTTTTTTTGTTTCTCAGGGCTTGTGCTTGTGCCTCTAACAACAAATCTTACAAATCATCCTCTACAAATACGGCAAGTGTCAGTCTACCCCAGTGGCAGCTTACATCATGGGGTCCCTGTCTTTATAACATTACATACGAACTTTTTATTTATTTATTTTTGTATTATCTGTCCTCCCAATACCAGTGAACAAACCCTCCAAAACAAATTCCCTGTTCAACTGATTCATTCCCCAGACTCCATCCACCAACACAGGCACACTCCTCAGACTCATTTTTTACCATGGCTTAAGGAGTATTTTAATTGTATTTAAGATTTATTTTTTATTACCAGTCCCCCAATTCCAGTAAACAAAACCTAACAAAAAATTCCTTGTTCAACTGATTCTTTTCCCACACTCTACCAACACATGCACCCTCATGCCACTTTTATACTATGCCTGTGTGAAATAAAAAAATGTTTGCTAAGTGTGTGTGGGTATCTCCTGGATCACTCACAGGTTATACCTTATTACCTAATTGTGTCCAAGAATATCCTTTCAGTGTTGTCCAGTGTATATGCTACATATTTATTCTGCATAAAGGGGTTTGTTCTGCAGATTAGGTTTCCTACTTAATACCAGTCTCCACTGTTTTGTTCCATCCTGGTCCAGGCCCCGGCGCAACTGGGGTCAGACATCTGTCTTCGCGGCCAGTACCTTTAACTGGCTTTGGCCGCAGCAAGGGAGAACTGTGGCTGGCAAAGCACCTGAGCTACGTTCCCTAGCTTTGCTCCCTAGCATCTTGACTAGACCTAATTGTACCCATGACAAAGTTACTATCAATAAGAATCCACACAACACTTAATGCAGCACAACTTGAAGAACAAGCGAGCATCAGAAGCATTTTCAGTAAATTGGACCATATCCAGATAGTGCAGTAAGTTATAGAGCGGCATAATGAATACAACCTTCCATTAAGCATAGCCTTCATTGACTTTCAAAAGGCCTTTGAGTCAGTAAAAAAGCAAGCAAGAATCAATGGCCTGATTAACCAAGGAACAGATAGAGCTTACATCAATCTCCTCCAATCAATATATGAAAATACAACTGTATCAATACAGGTCAACAATGATAAAATTCAGACAATATCATATTCATTGCCAGTAGTCCTAAATAACTGCAAGAATGCACTGAAGAGCTAAAAAAGGACAGCAACCATTCTGCATACACAAAATCTGAGAGGCTTCTAAGGAAGAACAAACAGCACAATGTCCTGTTCTACGGCTAGTCACCACTCAGAAGCATCATGTTTTAGCTCTCTAGTGCCATTACAGAGAAAACATTTCCACGTACATATTAGACTAATCCTGCCCAAAATGAGGGTGGTCTAGTTCCAAAATGACAGGCAAGTCTTCCCTGGACGGGAACATCAGCTAACCACAGACGTACTTTTCAGGCTTTCCGGGCCTCGTCATTGATTCCCAAGGTATCATACACAGCGCAATGTGTATGATTCCTCTCTGGCACCCAAAGGGTTAAGCATGTGGTTATCTAGTTCAATACAGTCCTTTAAAAAAAAAAAAAAAAAACCATAGGCCTACAAAAAAAATGAAAATGTTTTGGGGGTTTATTTCCTCAGAACTTGTGCCTCTAACAACAAATCTTTCAAATCATCCTCTACAAAATACGTCAAGTGTTTATTTATTTATTTTTGTATTAACTGTTCCCCCGGGCAAACTGAGAGGAGGTTCTAGGTGGGAGGGGGTGACTCTTAATCCTGTGGAGGAACACAGAGCAATTGAGGAACACCAACGCTGAAATGTCGCCCTCTATTTGACAACCATTGCAGGAGACATTCTGATGTCGCCATTTTGATGCAGGCAACATTATGATGTTGCCCTTTTGATGGTCACCAAATAGAGTCTGACTTTCCAATAGAATACCCACAAGCAGAGGAAGAACATGGTAGCAGTGTGAGCAGGACAGGTCAGCTACCTGTGCCTGCTGCTAGTGCTGCCACTGCACCTTGTGATTCTCAGTAGTGGGGGAGGAGTAGATGATGGCAAGTGTGACATCAGGGGCCCTTAGGTTGCACTTGCCATAATCAAGCAGTCACACTACTACTATCACTCAGCTGCTAAAGAGTGTTGGGAATGAGGGAGGGAGTGATACTAGTGATGAAGACTCAGAGACTAAACCGGATGTGGTTGCTGTTATTGATAGTGAAGCAGCTGGTTGGACTAGCCTGACCACAGTAGGTCCTCCTCCTGATGCTGAGGTGGAAAAGGAAGTGATGCAGAGTGGCCAGACTAGTGGTCAAGGTAGCCCACAACATCCCCCGACCCTGTGAATCGTGTTCCCTCAGTATTGTCCCTCTGGACATGATACTTCTGTTGTAATTTCTGCTGCTGCTGAGTTTCAAGGGCACCAGTTTGATGAGGAGCAGGCTGGTGTGCTACAGACCACCGCTGCCACAGTGGGAATGGGGTCCAGCAGTAATGATATGGGACTAGGACAGGTTCCACTTGCCAGCAGCAATACTCCTAGTTGTAGTGCTGATTCTGAGGCAGTAGCAGCAACAGCAGCAACACCATCCTCTGTCCCAGCCAGTGAAGGGGAATGTGGAGGGGAAGAAGAACTAGGCCATTCTTCTGAACTTTTCCCCTTCCCCCTGAGGTCCTGGGTGTGAGATTACTTTTCTCTTGTGGAAGCACAGTGCATTTATAAGCAATGACACTGTGCACAATTTGTGACAAATCTGTGAGAAGGGGAAAGGAAGGAACACACCTTGGCATAACTGCCCTCATCACATAAATGAAACACAGACACCATTACATTTATGTGAAGCATATTAAAGCCAAACCCCCCTCCAAAGAAATTAGACACCACTGTTGCTATACACCCCAAAAGCAACAAGAGGTGTAGTGTAAATCAAAGAGGAGGAAGAATAGAGAAACCCTGCCTGAGCTGGGCGAGCAAAACACCTGGTTAGCCATCGCCTCCTTGGCCTAGGGTCTGGCCTCGGAAAGACTTAGCTACATCTTCTGGCAATCCACCTTGTTCATCGTTACCTCCCCTGCCAGCTGGTAATCATTGTGTAGATGTCAGGATGTGGCAGTTTGTGTCCACCCACTGCACACTGTGTGATGGGCAGACCACACATGGCAATGTGATGGAGGAAATCATAACCAGGGCATCCAGTGGCATCTAAGGAGATTTCATTCTGCAGAATACGTTAAGCTGGTGGCAGGGAGGGTTCATCATTATTATTAAAACTGCATTTGGTCACATGTCTTTAGCATGGAGCTGATAAGGGTCATAGTGACAGAAGCAGTACATGATTTCTGTGGGATGATTTCTCATTAGGGACCCTAAGCGTCATGGTATTTGGTTAGATTTAGGCCAGGTGTTTGATGTGAGTGCAGATGTGCCCATTATTCCCAGTCCTTCCCTTATTTACTACATACACTGTGCACAGTTAATTTGTTGATGAGAGACACAGTTCCTTCTCTCAAAGTAAAAATTTATATTTTAACAACACACTCATGATTTTTGATGAGGGGCAGAAGGAGAAGCATTATTGGCCAACTTCTTTTCTCCACATATACCTGAAGCGGCGGGTGCTAGTTGTGGTGCTACTACTGCCTCAGACACATCACTGGAGCTAGTAGTGGCATGATCATCATCACCTACTCACTGATGTTGTTGATCCCATTCCCTTGGGGCTTCCCAAGCATCCTGCTGGTTAAACAACTCAGCATCCGCAAGAATAACAGTTGCAAATGCCACAATGGAACATTTGCAATTTGCCAACTGCCAGTGGACACTGGCCACCATAACATGATCTACTGGCACTAGGCCAGTATGACTCCTGGCTCTGGCTGACTACCCACTCTGGTTTGACCCCTGGCTTTGGCCAACTACCTGCTCCATACTGACCCGGCTCCGGCTGACTTCGATCCTCTATACCCGTGGCCTACTGTCTCCGCTTGCGCTCCTTCATTCAAGCAATGCTCAGTCTCTGACAGTCCATGCTACTGGAATTCTTGCTATCTCTGTTCTGTGCCATTGGGTTCCCTAGAGTGCTAGGGCCTCACAGTCACCTCTGCCTGTTCGGCTACCCTAGCATTCTAGGGAGTCTCAGTCACCACTGCCTGTTCAGTTACCCTAGCATTCTAGGGAATCTCAGTCTCCACTGCTTGTTCGGTTACCCTAGCGTTCTAGGGAGCCTCAGTCACCACTGCCTGTTTGGTTACCCTAGAGTTCTAGGGATTCCTATTCACCGCTGCCTGCTGGTTTAACCTAGTGTTCTAGGGAGTTCTGTCTCTGAGCTCAACCACCCTAACATATTTGGGGAATTTCCCAGGGGCTTTACAGCTGCTCCTGTACTAGTAGCTACGACCATCACTGCTACTAGTATATGCATTCAGTTAGAGTGGTATTTACCTCCTTTCAGTTGGGTGATCCTGTGCTTGATCCTTACCTGCCTAGTGAGGGCTGGGGAAGTGCCCAGACACTGTCCTTACACCTGGTCCAGTGAGGGTTGAGGAAGTACTATCTATTTCATTCTGTTCTATTTCTCAACAAAGATATTAATTTTTACTGTATCTATACTTGTCAGTGTTGTTATTCCAAAGTCACCCCGTGACAGTATGAAAGGGCCATGAACTCTGAAAGTACAGATACTGGTAGCTGACAGTTGCCTAATATCCTTTCCAGAATGGATATTCAGGAACAAGGTATTGACCAGTTGTTTATGGTGATGCAGATGCTTCTTAACCGTACAGCACATCTTGACAAACCTGCCCAACTACCGATGACCTCCTCGGTTTCGGCATCGGTAGTAACCACTCAGGTGGAAAACACGATGTATAGAGGGCTGTCTGGAGCAGCTCCACTCCCTCTAAGATATGATGGGGAGCCCATGTTGTGCCATGGATTAATAAATCAGCTCAGAATTTTTTTGGAACTTGTGCCTAATGCTTTTCTGAATGAAAGAAGCAAAGTGGGCTTTATGATTTCCTTGCTGACAGTTAGAGCTTTGGCATGGGTCAACCTGTTATGGGAAACAGCTAAACCCATAACGTTGAACTTTACTGAATTTGTGGATGCCTTCCGTAAAGTATTTGACGTTCCAGGCCGAGCAATCTCTGCCGCAAAAAAAATTAATGGCTATTCACCAGGGAGCCCGTACAGTAGCAGAATACACTATTGAATTTCGTACACTAGCAGCAGAGGTAGGCTAGAACAATGAGGCTCTGGTGGCGGCCCTCTCCCAAGGGCTTAATATTATCATTAAAGATGAGACAGCAGCCCGTGAGCTGCCAGAGGATATGGATCAGTTTATCTCCTTTGCTATACTGTTTGATACCCGCATTAGAGAAAGATCCTATCACAGTGCCCAATCTTTTTCCTGTCAGTCTCTGTGTGTTGTGCTCCCATTGGCTGAGCTTAGTTTGGCTCTCCCAGTATGGCCTTTTTATACTGGGCCTCTGGCACCTGTCGGGTGCCCTTTCATGGTGTTCCTGTACCAGTGCTACTGAGTTACTGTGTTGCTTTGTTCCTGCGTTCCTGTGTACCGACTTTGCCCGTCTGACTACTCCGCTTCTGGTTCCTGCTCCGTGATTTGACCCAGCCTGGCTGACGTTCCTGCTCCGTGATTCAACCCGGCCTGGCTGACGTTTCTGCTCCGTGACCTGACCCGGCTTGCCTGATGTTCCTGCACTGAGATCCGGCTCAGCTATCCTGTTCCTGTTCACCGTGTTGTCTAGGCGACATTCTGACTCCCGCTTAGTCTGGCCAAGCCAGACTGAGAATCACTGTGGCCTCCATTACTGCTGAACCTCCCGTTAACTCTTGCAGAGCACTGTTGCCTCCGTTACCACTGAGCCTTCCGTTAACTCTTGCAGAGCATTGCTGCCTCTGTTACCACTGAGCCTTCCGTTAACTCTTGCAGAGCACTGTTGCCTCCGTTACCACTGAGCCTTCCATTATTTCCTGAAGAGCTATTGTTGCCTCCGATTACTGCTCCGGCAGTGAGCCCGTGGTTGCGTTCTGTTCAGCTCTCGCAGTATACGGTTACCTACGCTACAGCACCGGCAGGGTGCCATTGGCTCATTTCTTATTGCTCTTGCAGAATAATGTTATCTCCGTAACGGCACCGGTCGGGTGCCATTGGCTCAATATTACCAACTCTTGCAGAGTACCGTGCCTCCGTCACTGCACAGGTCAGGTGCCATTGGCTCAAGTTTACCAGCTCTTGCAGAGTACTGTGCCTCCATTACTGCACCGGTCGGGTGCCCGTGGCTCAAGTCCGTTCAGCTCTAGCAGAGTATTGTGGCCACTGTTACTGCTATGGCAGAGGGCATAAGTCTCAGCCCTGCTTTGCAGATCTAGGTGCTTGTCTACATCTCACACCACAGTCTCCTGATAGCCATTTGCCATCATACTGGGCGTTGCCAAACACACCACATCAGAGACTGATTATTATCATTGGACTTTAACCCATGCTGTGCTGAAGTTGCCTTGTTATGCCTGACCTGTGACAGTATCTTACCATCCTACTCATTGTATACTGGGCCTGTGTGGGCATATGTCTATGACCTATATTTTCCTGTCTATTCCACTGTGATACGCTATCGCCCGCTGTGGGTATTTTCATTGTGTCTTTTAATAAACCTGTGTTTTATTCTAACCTACTGTGTCTGAGTGTCGTACAAACCGTTACAGATCTTCATTCAAGAACCACAAGCCAAGGCTTGAGTCTCAACTGGTGACTAACTGGGAGTTCCCACCCATGCCTCCCACATCTCCTAAGCCACCTAGTGCGGAGGTCAGTAGGGTCGAGCCTACGTAAGTCGGTTTCAAGCATTTTTTTGGGGGGACGAGCGGTCCTTCCATTGTAAAGAAGGTCTATGTCTGTACTGAGGTAAGGCTGGACATATGTTACGGGCCTGTCCGATACATCCAGGAAATGCACGCACCTAGGATCCCTGAGGGGACAGATCCTAGGTGGCGTAAGTCAGTCCCCACACCCAGAGCAAAACAAGCCCATCTTACAGGTGGCAATATCTTGTGCAACCTCCTCTGTGGTGACACCAGTCCTGATCGACTCAGGAGCTTCAGGCTATTTTATTGATGGCGAATTCACTAAACAGCATAATATTCCCTTGTTGCCTCAAGTCTCTCCATTAGCTGTGGAAGCCATCGATGGTAGACCGCTAGTACCATCCCATGTCAGACATGAGACCTGTCCACTGTCTCTCAGAGTGGGAGCTCTCCATGTGAAGACCCTACAATTTCAAGTCACTCAGTCTCCACGTTACGCAGTCATTCTGGGATTTCCTTGGCTTCAGACATACAACCCCAGAATGGACTGGAAAACCTATGACATTCTATCTTGGTCAGATTATTATCAGAAGTCTTGTCTACAGCAGCCCACTAAGATTTTGTGTACCTCTCCCTCTATACCCTCAGAGAACCAGTCGTTCAATAAGGTATTCAGTAAGGGGGAGGCTAGCACATTGCCGAAGCATAGGTCATACGCCTGTACTTTTAATTTGATGCTAGGCACTATACCTCCTAAAGGCCGCACATACCTTTTATCGGTAGAGGAGAACCAAGCTATGGAGGAGTACATTTCAGATACCTTGGCCGGGGCATTATACGGAAATCTTCCTCACCCGCGAGGGCAGGATTTTTATTTGTAAAGAAAAAAGATGGCGAGCTTAAACCCTGTATCGATTATAGAGGTCTGAACAAGCTTATGGTGAAAAATGCTTACCCTATTCCATTGATAACCGAGTTGTTTGACCGCCTGAAAGGCTCCTCTGTATTCACGAAACTCGACCTATGGGCAGCCTATAACCTAATTCGGATCAAAGAGGGCAATGAGTGGAAATCTGCTTTTAATACTCGTAGTGGCCATTATGAGTATCTGGTCATGCCCTTCCGGCTGTGCAATGCACCAGCGGTATTCCAAGAATTTATAAGCAATGTTCTAGGAGATTTACTACAGTCCTGCATAGTAGTTTATTTGGATTATATCCTGATACATTCTCCTAACCTTGAGACACGTCAGAGAGATGTTGCTACTGTGTTGTAAAGACTGAGAGAAAACAAGCTATATTGTAAACTTGAAAAATGTGAATTCCATAAAGATTGAGTGCCATTTCTGAGGTATGTAATCTCTGTTGATAGTATTGCAATAGATACAGAGAATCTCTTGGCAGTACTACAATGGCCACATCCAGTAGGCATGAAGGCCATACAGAGATTCTTAGGATTCGCAAACTATTACAGAAAATGTATACGAAATTTTTCTACGATAGTCAAAACTTGACTGATTTGACTCTTAAAGGGGCTAATCCCTCAGATTGGTCCCCTGAGGCCAACAGTGCTTTTGAAGCTTTGAAGTCTGCTTTCTCTGTGGCTCCAGTATTGTCGCATGCAAAACCTGCCTTGCCCTTCACCTTGGAGGTGGATGCATCAGAAACAGTAGTAGGTGCAGTGTTGTCCCAAAGACCCGAACCTGGTAAGACCATCATGCCATGTGGGTTCTTTTCTAAAAAGATGACTAAAGCCCAGAGTCTATATGACATAGGTGATCGCGAGTTTCTAGCTATAATCCTTGCTCTCTGTGAATGTCGTCACCTCCTGGAGGGGACGAAGGCTCCGATCCAGATCTTGACTGATCATAAAAATTCGACTTATCTATCAGAGGCAAAAAGGCTGTCACCACAGCAGGCCAGATGGGCACTATTCTTGTCCAGATTTAATTTTGTGGTCCCATATCTCCCAGGGCCCAAGAATGTTCGAGCTGACGCTCTTTCCAGGCAATTTGGGCCGGAACATGAGACTGACAGTGCACCAGTGCCTATTATTCCTCCAGATCGCATTTTGGCCACCATACGCAGGAGTATCACATCTCCTCTGGGCGAGGAGATATTGGCATCCCAAGGCAATGTTCCAGAAACGAAACCTAGTGGCAAATGTTTCATAGCCGAACCTCTCTGTACCAAACTACTGGAGACATACCACTCCTCGAGGGCAGCTGGACATATTGATCATGACCAACTGATCTGGTCAATCTCTCAGCTCTTTTGGTGGCCCAGTCTAAAAGCAGATTGTACGGCTTTTGTGGAGGCCTGTTCCGTTTGTGCCTGTGCCAGGATACAAAGACACCTTCCGCTGGGATTGCTCCAGACAGTTCCGAATGGTGAGAGCCCATGGTCACACATATCCATAGATTTTATGGTACAGTTGCCTGTGTCCAAGGGGTGTACGGTCAGACTAATGATAGTGGACCACTTTTCCAAAATGGCTCATTTTGCCCCTCTCCAGGGACTACCTTCCTCCAAGGAATTTGCTAGAGAGGTGGCCCAACTCCATGGAGTACCCAAGTTTTTGGTCTCTGGACGTGGGAGTCAGTTTGTATCAAGGTTCTGGAGGGAATTCTGTGATCAGATGGGCATTAAACTGTCATTTTCTTCGGCCTATCATCCCCAGACGAATGGTGATGCTGAAAGAGCCAACCAGGGGTTGGAACAATTCTTGCACTGTTTTATCTCTAACCATCATGATAATTAGGCTGACCTGTTGCTGTGGGCTGAGTTTGCCAGGAATTGTGCCATAAACTCCATGCTCCCGGACTCCTTTCATGCTCAAGATATTCCAGCTCTGGATGAGCATATTAGGCAACTCCGCTCCACATGGGCACAGGTTCAGAATACCTTACAAAGGTCCTCTGAGCGCTACCAGAAGCATACAGACAGCAGGAGGTGTCCTACTCCTGTTTTCCAAGTGGTGGATAGAGTGTGGCTTTCCTACAGAAACCTGCACCTGCAATTACCCTGTAATAAGCTGGCTCCACGTTTTGTAGGTTCTTTCCGGGTACTTTGGAGAGTTAACCCTGTCTCTTATGCCTTAGACCTTTCTGGAAGTATGCGTATTCACAACGTTTTCCATGTATCCCCATTGAAGCCTTTGGTATGTAACCACTACACTTCTACTCCAGTGGTGCCAGGACCTGTGCTAATCCAAGACCATGAGGAGTATGAAATTCAAAACATTCTGGACTCCCATAGAGTCCATGGGCGCATTCAATATTTTGTACATTGTAAGGGCTATGGCCCTGAAGAGCGTTCCTGGGTGAATCAGTCTGATATTCATGTTCCTGTTCTGCTATGCAGATTCCATGCTAAATTTCCTAATAAAGTTGGATCGTTGAGGGGGGGTACTTTCACAGTGCCCGTGATTGCCTCCAGCGACTGTGCATACAGGCGACATTGCATTACTTCCTGGTTGTCATGATGAAGCACTATTCTTATTGGCCGCTGTTAATTGCCAGAGTGAGTCTCCGCCTACATGCTAGGCCTTAAAGACCTCAGCCTGCCTTTACTCCTTGCCTTTCGTGGTGTACCTGTGTGCTATAGCTCTTGTGATTCTGATGCTCGATTTCTGTGTATGACTCCTGTCTCTTTTTGACTTCTGCTCCATTTGATCCCTGACTGCTTACCCACTCGGTTTGACTCCTGGCTCTGGCTGACTACCCACTCTCAGTTTGAATCCTGGCTCTGGCTGACTACCCGCTCTTGGTTCGACTCCTTGCTCTGGCTGACTACCCTCTCCAGTTTGACCCCTGGCTTTGGCTGACTACCCGCTTCGTACTGACCCGGATCCAGTTGATCTCGATCCTCTGTACCCTTGGCCTACTTCTCCGCTTGCTCTCCTTCATTCGAGCGGTGCTCAGTCTGTGTCAGTCCGTGCTACTGGCAATCTTGCTATCTCCGTTCTGCGCCACTGGGTACCTTAACGTACTAGGGCTTCATAGTTACCGATGCCTGTCCCTAGAGTTCTACGGAATCTCAGTCTCCACTGCTTGTTCGGTTACCCTAGCATTCTAGGGAGTCTCAGTCACCACTGCCTGTTCAGTTACCCTAGTGTTCTAGGGAATCTCAGTCACCAGTGCCTGTTTCGGTTACACTACCATTCTAGGGAGCCTCAGTCACCACTGCCTGTTTGGTTACCCTAGAGTTCTAGGGATTCCTATTCACCACTGCCTGCTGATTTAACCTACAGTTCTAGGGAGTTCTGTCTCTGAGCTCAACCACCCTAACATATTTGGGGAATTTCCCTCTGTTCCCAAAGGCTTTACAGCTGCTTCTGTACTAGTAGCTACTATCATCACTGCTACTAGTATATGCATTCAGTTAGAGTGGTATTTACCTCCTTTCAGTCGGGTGATCCTGTGCTTGATCTTTACCTGCCTAGTGAGGGTTTGGGGAAGTGCCCAGACACTGTCCTTACACCTGGTTCAGTGAGGGTTATGGAAGTACTATCTATTTCATGCCGTTCTATTTCTCAATAATGATATTCAGTTTTACTGTATCTGTACTTGTCAGTGTTGTTTTTCCAAAGTCAACCTGTGACAACATAGTATTTGGGCCATGGAGAGTGTTCTTTTCGATACTGTCAGTGTTGTAGTTCAAGAGTAATTGAATGATAAAGTATCCCCCTCCGGACCCCTTTACCTAGTGTAAGCCACCTCCCCTCATATGTGGAATCTGGTCCGCAGACCAGACAGCTCACAGCAAGGGACAATCTTCTTACTGTGAGAACAATGAAAACCCTGCCCCTCTTGACAGGTTTTTCAGGCTTTTCCATTGCTAATTGAAGATTGTCCCTCTCTGCAAGCCATCTGGACACCACCTTTCTGTTCTGAGGTGAGCAGTGTTACATCAGTAAAAGAGGCAGGATGGGGATACTTTATCATTCAATTACACTTGAACTACAGCTCTGACAGTATTGAAATAACACTCTACATGGCCCAAATACTATGAAGATTAATTGGAGCTGCTTTTATTTTGAAACATTATTATCCCTTTAAGCCTCCCACTGATGATCAAAGCCAGGGAAGAAAATTTGAGAGCAGCATGAGTTCAGAGAACAGAGTGGGATATTGGTAGCTCAAATCATCAGCGAATAAGAAAATTGATAATATAATCTGTCTCTGTTAACAAAGTAAAACAAGAATCCAGATTATTGACTATATAGCTCCACACCCTGGAGGAGGGGAGAGATATAGGAGATTGGCCCAGAGAGAAACATACTGGATTTTTAAGCTACAGACTCAAATTTCAACAGGTCTAAATGAAGAAATCGATCTGTGGTGCGTCTGAAGATATCATATCCCATACAAGGCTCCTCATTCAAGACAGAAGACACATACTGAAAATAAGTTAGATTCTGATTATAATGACAGGATCCAGCACCGGTACTCCCAACAGACGCGGCTAACCTGCAAGGACGCCGAGCCCGACCGCCCCCTGGGTCTGGCAGCCGGCTCCAAGGTAAGCGAACTCTTACAGTAACATTGTTTACTTTCAACAGAAATCCTGTGAGTGCCGTAGCTCTTTGGACTGTATGTTTCATCTTTTTTCTTTGATGAGCACCCAGGTCTGTATATGCCATCTCCAGCGTGTGCATCCTAACTTGGAAGGATCATGCGCATCAGAGGTTTGATAATGAAAATCCGATAATTTATTTATTGTGCCAATGCAGTGTATAGGATCCAGATATCTGGGAGTGCAATTCACACAAATTAGGACTGCTTCAACAGTATTTATCTGTTACCAGTTTCTCTCTAGATCAATATAAATACTACCCTTTTTTAATAATAATCCCAGATGATATTGATTGTATAAGTTGTAAAAAAAACAAAAGAACACCAGTTCCATATATAAATATATATATTAAAAAAGGAACTCTGGAGTAAATATCCCAAAATAAGGGCGATCAGCAAGATAATGGGATGGTTAACATTCTTTTACACACTTTGATACTTCCCCGCAGTATCCGAATCCCATGAGTGCTCAAAACACACACGGCACAATGGATATAAAATGTGTCAGTTATACAAATAAGAAACATTATCCGGGTTAATTGGATTATTACATAAAGGAACATTTATAGAATACAAGTAGTAAGGTATAAATCTATATATGGTTGTGATTGTCAAGTCCACAAATTCAATGTTTATCACAATAAAATTAAGTTTAAAAAGACCAAAGAAATCAGAAAATCACATTGGTTAAGTCAAAACTGATGTAAATAAAGGGGTAAAAGAAAGAAATGAAGAAATTTCAAAACATGTATAAGTATTGATGTGGTTGAAATATATATAAGATGTTGTTATAACATACTTTTGTACAAAGGGTTGCCATTCCTCTTATATACATGTATTGGAGGAGGACAATTAAACTGGACTATAATTACTGTTCTATGCAAAAAACTCAAATCACCCCACTTAGCTGTAGGGTCCGTATACTATGTTATAACATATAAATCAAGGGGGAAAAATAGTTTTAATGGTAAAATAAAACACCGCCAGTATCAAATATTACGGGATAACTTTTTTCCTGCCAAATGAACCCTCAATAACTACGTACAAGAGGAAGGGAAACAGAAAAATGGAAGTTACATTTTTACAATAAGATTCACATTTTAGTGAAATGGGATCAAGCAATTAAAGTTTGAATCTATTAGATGTAATATATCCCACTTTCATTGATTGATAAGTAAGATAATACAAATAGAGGAAGTAGGGGACAGGAGCCCTCTATACAGAAGTTTTATTTTCCTGAGGAAGAGGCCATTTGAGCTTTGAAACATGTAGAAATTGTTTGCACGAGGAAAAAGCCCACCAGAGAGATCCAGTGGAATCAGACCAAATGTCAAGATAAAGACAACAAACACCACAAAGTAGCTCTGCAGGAGGCACCTTGAGAAATGAGCTGATATGCTACATATCAAGAAATCGGACAGTAAATACACACCCAGAAGGGGACTTCAACTATAGTATTTGTTGCAAATGTGGTTTTACTATTCATTACCAGGACTTAATATTACCATCATCCAGTAATTAGAATATTAAGCATCATATGTATGAATTTTCACAACACCTACACTATTCCCCATACTGTACCAATTATATGTGTTCTATATTCTCCTAGTATGTACAATATGGTACTGAATAATGTTTTTTAATTATTTTAATTGGTGTCACTATCCACTACACCAGTACCTGGCACTTAGCGGTATCTACTTATTATTTTTATCCATTATTTTTACACTCTATATCCGGTATTGTATATTGTCATTTTTGTATGTGCCTTCTTAATAAATTGATTACACCTGACACTTTGATTAACTATTTTTTTTTGTATTCTCATTTTGTATTGAGAATACTACACTTAAATAGTTTCTATTTTTTGTTTTTATTCTTTTCTTCTGAGCTCTTTTTAGTCAATTCCTGATTGTACCTTTACTACACCTGGGGATTCTGGTGTTTCTGCTTAAAGAAACAGATACAGACTATAAATGTGTCACGGTTTTATTGAACACTCAGACAATTTGGTAGGATAAAATAGACAAGCTTTATTAGGCAAGATAAAGTGAAACAAGGCCCTACACGGGTCCAAACTCACAAGAATACAGTAAGATAGTTTGACACAGGTCAGGGCTTATACAGATGGCAATAATAATAATAATAATAATAATAAGGCTCTACCGGCCTTACTGAATACCAGGTAAGGCAGCCTAGTAACTAGTGCAACAAGAAATAGCAAAGGCTCTACCGGCCTTACCGAATACTGGGTAAGGCGGCCTGGTCACTGGTGCAACAAGGAATAGCAAAGGCTCTACCGGCCTTACCGAATACTGGGTAAGGAGGCCTGGTCACTGGTGCAACAAGGAATAGCAAAGGCTCTACCGGCCTTACCGAATACTGGGTAAGGCAGCCTGGTAACTGGTGCTACAAGGAATAGCAAAGGCTCTACTGGCCTTACCGAATACTGGGTAAGGCAGCCTGGTAACTGGTGCAATTAGGAATAGCAAAGGCTCTACCGGCCTTACCGAATACCGGGTAAGGCAGCCTGGGAACTGGTGCAGCAATGGAAGGGACTGACAGGTAGTAACACCGCTAGTGACCGGCATGCTCGGGTAGTAGCACGACCGGAGGCCCCACTGGATCACAGGCTGAGAGTAGCGCAAACGGAGGCAACTGTAAGGAATAGACTGACAATGGTAACACCGCTAGTGACCGGAGGGCACAGACTGGGCAGCACTTAACGGAGGCCACACGGAACCACAAGCTGAGAGTAGGGCAACAGGAGGCAACAGTAGGGAATGGGCTGACAACTGTAACACCACTAGTGACCGGAGAGCACAGACTGGGTATAACGTAACGGAGGCCACACTGAATCACAGGCTGAGAGTAGCGCAACCGGAGGCAATGGATTGAGTGAACTGGCAAGTAGTAACACCGCTAGTGACTGGAGAACACAGGTTGGGTAGCGTATAACGGAGGCCCCACTGAATCACAGGCAGAGAGTAGCGCAACCGGAGGCAACAATAATGGATAGACTGACAACAAATATCAAGGGCAGCACAGAGAGCGTTAGTCAGCCAAAGCCTGGATCGGTACACAGAGAGCGGTAGTCAGCCAGAGCCTGGATCGGTACACAGAGAGCGGTAGTCAGCCAAAGCCTGGGTCAGTACACAGAGAGCGGTAGTCAGCCAAAGCCTGGGTCGGTACACAGAGAGCGGTGGTCAGCCAAGCCTGGATCGGCACACAGAGAGCGGAACAGGAACAACATCAAACGAAACCGGATCATACATGGAACAGGAGCACAGAATAAACGTAAGGTCAGGAACACCACGAAAGGGCACTGGCCTAGTGACAGGAGGGTGTATATAAAGGCAAGCCCTGGAAGGAGCTAGCCAGCTACAGCCAATAAGAGGCAGCCAAGAGAAACCCGGAAGTAGGAATGTCGCAAGTGAATCATGGGCACCGTTATAAAATGAGACTGGACAAGTATCATTCATCACTCATCATCATATTCATTTGACGTCATTAACTCATATCATTGACTTATACTAACTTCTCTTCAAGGACTATTCAGACCGCAGTGAGCTACACTGAACTTTTTTACATTTGTTGCAAATGGTGAAGCCTTTGCATTTATGGGTACTTCATTATATTTTGATTCTATGATCCATGGTCAAGTACATTACCAATATGATATATATAGATATATTTTGTTTTTGGGAGTATTTTTCTTGTTTGTCATTTGCGAGCATCTGTAAATATTATTGGACACTAATATATGCTGTTTAAAGCAAGGGTTATGAATATTCAGTTTATCCCAGCTACATATGAGCATGTAAATATTGTTGTTGCTAAATTTTCACTCACATAGGATTCTACTTAAAGGTTACCTGATAAAAAGGTCAAAATAAGTACTCAACTAATCATTTTATGCTAAGTTTTAACAAGGTTTACAAAACCCATATTTTAGCCTTCTTTCAGACTTATCATTGTCTATCAATGTATCTGCCAAAATACTCAAATGTCTTTACAAAGTAGTATATTTGAAAATGGCAAGAGAGAGAGTATGATGGCGTCATGCCTCCCTGTCAGTCTTTCTTTCTAGAGTCCACCCTTCTCTCTCATTGAATGGGCAGTACATCTTTAGAGCACTGAGCCAGCAAGTCCTTGCCCGATTATTATTTTTGACTTTAGAGTTGTTGTATCATTACCTGTTGCCTGATCTTGCTTGTTTGCAAGCTCCTTTTGTACCACGCTTTGGTTACTGTGTCACATCCCTGCCTTCCTTCTCTTTTGTGTCTCCAACCCTGAATCCTCTGATTGTCTGGTTCACATTTATCTACCTGTCTTCCATGCAGGTAGAGACACTTTTTCAAGCTGCTTCCGGTTTGCTGTCTGTTTTTGATATCGTTCCAGAGTTTGTAACCTTGGTCCATCTCAGACCTTCATCTTGACCATCTGTCTAGCTACTGCGTCTCTCCAGTACTCGATCTTGGTTAACCTCTGACCATCCAGTTACTGCAAATACCATACCTCAGCCTTGCTTTGACTATCCAGTTACTACGAATACTTGGGACCAGTCTTCGGCCTTGCTCTCTATCCGGCTTCTATGATTTCCCAGTACTCCAACCTCAGTTTGCTAACAACTATTCTTCTTCTTCGGCCCTCCGGTACCCTACCTCAGCTTGTGCTATGACTAACCCTATTGTCTGACACTCTGGTAACCGACCTCGTCCTGTCTTTGACTAACCCTGTCTCTTTGACCTCCCAGTTACCGACATCAGCTTGACTGGAACAAACCCTGTATTCTGACTCACTGGGAACTGTCCTCAGCCTGTCTACAACTATGACTCTTCTCATCCAACTGCAGCTCCCATCTGCACCAGAACCTGTTTTTGGCTTACAGCCTGTTATAGACTTGTACGTCTTGCAGACCCTGTATAACTGCTCCTTCAGGGCCTCCATTGGCTATTCATACTGCTGTTTATTGAGTTGTTTGCCACCAGTGGTGATTGTGTTAAACCATCCAGCTATCAGGCTTTGGGGCCTGCACTGCCACAGCAAAGGTTTATACAGCACACCACTGTTCCCAAGCCACTCTCCCTAACCAGCGCACCCCAGCTACTGGTAGACCACTCAGTACTTAGTCCAGTTTCTTCCTGGTCGAGTCTTACAGGAAGAAAGCATCATACATACATTTATATGGATTCAGCTGAGCTAATGCGAGTCCTCAATCAACAAGAGCACCAAGAACAGCTGCTTTCTTCACACGTTTCTCATTTACAGAACTTAGACCACAAACTTCCTCTCTTGCGTCTGCAACCTCCCTGACTACTCCTAGTGCTCCTGCTCCAAGTGGTTTGATTCCCACACCAAACTCGATAAACCACCAAAAATGCCTCTCCCAGAGAGATATTCTGGATATCCATCTGAATGCAGAGGCTTTATAACCAGTGCTTGCTTTTTTTAGAACCTCAGTCCTTTACCATTTACACTGTCAGAGTGGCCTTTATGATTTCACTCTTAAAAGAGGAGGCATTGGCATGGGCATCTCCACTGGTTGAGAAAAGATCACCTCTACTGGAGGATTCAGACGCCTTCATTTCAGCATTTAGGGCAGTATTTGATGTACCTGGTCATAGTTCATCTGATGAAGCAGCACTGATGGAGATCCACCAGGGGAATCGCAGTGTAGCACAACACACAGCAGAGTTCAAAAGCAACTCCTATGAGATGGAATGGAACATGGAGGCCCTCAAGGCAGCCTTCAGTAATGGCCTGAATGAATTTATTAAAGAGTTGTTGACCTATTGTGAAAGACCCAATGACTTAGAGGCATTTATATCTCTCTGTTTTGAGTTAGACCACAGAATGCTTGAGCATAAGCAGGAAAGAGACAGATATTGCCAACATAAGGGAGGTTCCTCCTCAGCAACATCACCTTTTCCAGAATTCCTGTCCACTAGAGCTGAACCTAGGGAAATAGGAGCTGTCACTCACCTATCTGATGAAGAGAAGTCCAGATGCCAGCATTTGGGACTTTGCATTTACTGTGGCCTAAAAGGTAATCTTTTCTGGCAATGCCCAACTCATCTGGGGAACTCGAAGTACTGAGTAAATCTGGAGATGCTCCCTCAAGCCCACAGAGAGCCCTCCAAAGTAAATTCAGTAGACTACAAATTCCTGCTACTGTATCTTTGGCGGAAAAATCAGTATCCAACTTGGCGTTTTTGATTCAAGAGCCACAGGGTTGTTTATGGGCTCTTCTTTTGCCCACTTACACTGCATTCGTACTAAGAATAAAGCTGAACCTCTCTATCTAACAGCTGTTGACAGGCAACCCCTGGGCAAGGGACTTGTGTATCAAGAATCTTCTTTGCTGATTCTTCATAGATGTGTTCTTCATAAGGAAGAGATCCAGTTTAACATCATTGAATCCCCTACTGCTTCACTTATTCTGGAACTACCTTGGCTCCAAAAACACAATCCCAGTTGTTATGGACACAAATAAATTGCAGCAAA
Source organism: Rhinophrynus dorsalis (assembly GCA_037306005.1). Taxonomy (NCBI): domain Eukaryota; kingdom Metazoa; phylum Chordata; class Amphibia; order Anura; family Rhinophrynidae; genus Rhinophrynus; species Rhinophrynus dorsalis. The sequence continues at coordinate 369,524,420 of CM074721.1, forward strand.
TTGCAGCAACACTGTATCCATTGCATGGTTATGTTCTCATGTCATTCATCCCACTTTTGGCTCTCCACCATTTTCCTTTGTTCTGTTTGGGCGGGAAAATGACAAAGACCAGATCCTCTTTTGTTTCTCTTCCTTCTAGGAGAAGGGGAGGAGGGGTGTGTCAATCAGGTAAAGTGGACTGGAGATAGGCGGGGCTTGCCAACAATAAGAGAGGTGTGCAGAGAGTCAAAGGGGAGTCTTGGCAGGTCTTTTGGGGGAAGAAGGGTCTTGGAGCAGGAGAGCTATGGAGAAGGAGATGTGACCAGCAGCAAGGGGGCCATGCCTTGCCTAGGCCCCAAGAACTGTTCCAGGATCCTGGCCTGTTTTTCCCCTGCAGCACCATCCTCATTGTTCCAGATAGATGAGTATAGAAACTAAGTATCTTTCTATTATTTTCATACTATCTATAATATTTCTAGGAAAAATACCTTGGTAACCAACGTATAGTGTTTTCTACTATAATTGTTGTATCATGTGTTTTATTTGCACTGCAGTAAGTAATTGTCTAGTTAATATTATTAGATGTTTTAGCTAGAATATATTTGATAATATACAGTGTATTATTAATATTATTGTTTGTTATTAAATATTATTGCTTATTGCTAGTACTGGGGTGTTATTGTGTTAATTGTGGTATTGGTCATTAGGACAAATTTCTCTGGATATATCCTTTAATTAAAGGGTTGGCTTTTTGGGTGTGGGCAAATTCATATTGCTTCTAATAGCTGTGTTGGGGTTTGTGTGGTGTGAGCAAGTTGTAGGCCCTGGCCTTGCTCATAGATTTTATCTCAGAGCAAACACATGGTCTGACTCCATCTTGCTAGGCCCCAGCCTGTCTCCACATGGTTGAGGACGCCATTTTGTAAAAAGCACATGGTGTGAGTTTGCAGTTTCTTCACAACTACATTGATTTTAACACAGCTGCTATTGTGCAACCTTTTGCGCCAAATTAATTCACCCAAAGCCACGAACTTAAAACAAATGGCGTAGTTGAGCAGGGTATTCGCAGAAATTATTAATATTAATGATTAATAACCATTATTGACATATTTCCTAGAAATTAATATTTTGTTAAAAAATACATTTTTTAATAATTTTTTAATTAATATTTTTTCCTGGGAAATTTAGACAGTAAGCCTCCCAAGTTATTTTTGTGTGCCAGTACCACACTGCGACAAGAGTGGTGGGTTTTAGTATTGTCACATTGCAAGGGGCTTATTCACTAAAATAGGATTTGTGCGTTGGAATACTCTTGAATTGTAATAAGTGTACTTTTCATGCTTTGATTATAGACTTGTGGGGCCCTCATAGAGGAGTTTCAAACTTCGAAGTGTATAGATAAGTGCTCATATTACAGTTACCTGTATTGTCTGTATTACATATATGCATACGTGTGTGTATACATGCCTGGGTATGGGTATAGATATATACAGAGGCAAGAGGGAACGTTTACAGTTACACTGCTTCAATTAACCCTTGTGTGCTCTCATTAGAGGAGTGCTAACTTTGAGGCATTTTAATTGTAACCGTTCAGGTCAAGGTTCTGCAATTGCCGGACGTGATATTTCTAGTGTGGCTAGATTTATTACGCATATGCATATCTCTGTACTGTCAAGATTTCCTATTAAAGGGACTTTAATTAACTCTTGTGCGCTCTCTGTAGAGTGTAACTAACTCTGAAGTCCTACTTCAGTTAAATCCTTGTGTGCCTCTGCAGAGAAGTGGCTAACTTTAAAGTCACGCTTCAATTATAGACTTGTGTGCTTTCCATAGAGGGTAACTACATTGGACAATTGACTAGTCACTAGCACTTGTACCTAGACAGGTGGCTTGAACGCCTGAGGCAGGTGACTAACTAGCATTTGTACCATTTGCCTTTGTGGAGATGTCACTAACTTTGAAGTAGTGCTTCAATTATAAAACTTGTGTGCCCTTTCATTGGGAGAACTAACTTTGAAGCCTAATAGGAAGTCACCTGACGTGCAGGTGTGTGTATATGAGTTTGTTTGTTTTCTTCAACGGCATAAAAACATTCAACAGTTTGTGTGTTCTGTAACTTTCATAGTGGTTTGCGTGTTTTCTCCCTGTGTGAAAGTAAAAACATACGTGTGCCTGCTAACCTGTGTTCAGGTACTTGGTTAAACACGCATATCTGCTCTGCTGTTAAATTGCTTTAATTAGAAACACTTGTGTATTGTTTACAATACTAACTTTAAAGTATATTTAACGGAGAGCATGAATTTCCTGAGAGCATGAATTACTGAGTGCTTTGATGGGGGATTAATTCTACACTGCCCAAAGTAATATGTCTGGATAAACTGGATTATTACCTACATAACATCGTACTGTATCAGGTGACTTTGAGCGCTTGTTCCCTAGGCAGGTGACTAACTAGCATTGTACCATTGCAGTGGACAATTGACTAGTCACTAGCACTTGTACCTAGACAGGTGACTTCAAATACTTGTACTAAAATTCCCAAGACTGATGTATGTGTTATGTATGAGTTTGTTTGTTTTCTAGAAGGGCAGGAAAAAAACATTCAACAGTTTGTGTGTTCTGTGACTTTCACTGTTAGTTTGAGTGTTTTCTTATGAGTGAAAATAAAAACACATAAGTGCGGCCTGAGTGTGTATTTGTTAGTGGTACAACACATACTAGTTAGGCTCACTACAAACACGTGATTGTCCTACCGTCTGATTGCGCTTGAGATTCTGACTGAGAGAATGGGTTTCTTTAAGAAGAAGTTGAGTGCATTGATTGGGGGCAAAAGACCCAAATTTGGGGCTGTACCACATTGGGCTACTGCTATGGGTAGATGGAATGCCATAGCAGATGAGCTAGTACGTCACAGTGCTCCAGTGTACCCAGAGGTTGGGGAAGAGATAGGAGGTATGGCACTTAAGCTTGATTTAGGGGTCTATTCTAAACATGAGAGCAGAGCTGCGGCAGAAGTGGGGTGGATTATTTTACATGCCTTAAAAAATGAGGTAGTAAAGAGACAAGCCCTAGAAAGAGATTTAGCTGATGTAAAACAAAAATTGTTAATATCAAATGAATGTTTGGAAAATAACAATGCCCGTAAGACTGAATTACAGGAGACTAATACTCGGCTAATCAATAAACTTGACCGTAGTCGCTCTCACAGGGGTAAAGTGCCATACACCACCAGAAAGGTGAGAACACTGACTACAGGGCCCTGCAGGGACCCAGAGTCACTCTCCTCATCCTCCTCTGAAGAAAAGGAGTACTCAAAATACTCATATGTTTCCTCCTCTGATGATGACGAAAAGGTGGACAGCTTCAAAGCTCGCCCACTCATCACCCAGCAGAGAAAACAAAGGGTACACAGGGACTGTGATAGACATGAGTCTGTAAATGCTAAAAGAGGGTCCCCTTTGTCAATGATAAATGGTACAGCAGAAAATTGTCAGATTTTTGTGAGTACAAAAAGGTTAGCAGAATTGGGGAAATACAAAACAGAGGAAAAGGTTAATCAGAAAAGGGGTGTCTCCATGGCTAGCAAGCCAGAAAGGAAGGATGAAGGGATACCACCTATTGATAAACCTAAGAGGAATAATAAACAGGATGCTTCCACACACACAAAGGTGTCAAGGAAAGAAATTATGGTAGATCTTGTTAAAGCTGGTGTCAATGTAGATGAGCTAAAAAAAAGGTCAAATCATGTCTTGTTCAAAAGGTGGAAAGCTTTTAAGAGAAAGGTACATATTAATGTACCTATTTCTAAAACTCTCACTAATGAAGCAAATCTGATATACACACCATCTGAATGTAATATTCCTGTTGCTAATTCCTGTCCTCCTGTTCCCCATCCTAGGAAAACAAAATCCCTGTACCCATTATGTGCCATAGCGGACAATGACGGAATGGACCCATGGGACGGTCAATCCCCAGCAAAAAGTTACCCATCAAGGCTGGGGATCGACAGCCCCATGTTCCTTTGACTGTAGGGTGGGGAAAGGAAACCAACCACACCTAGGTTTTAGCCTTAGTATACACTGGGGCCGAGGTAACAGTGTTACAGGCAACCCTTCCAAACTTGTAGGCCCCATCATTTCACAGAGAGGGCCTAGGGGAAAGAGTAACTAAGGCTATACAAACCACAGTCACATATTCCATAAACAAATGGCCCCTGGGTTTATGGATAATATTTTGAGTTTCCAATTTCCTGACAATATCTTGGGGGTAGATATATTGTCAGGACACATAATAGAGATGCAGTTGAGAGGTGTTCAGATTTTGGCTTTCCTCACAAACCCTCTTATGTTCATGCGGCATGGGAGGTGGTGAGAGGAAATACAAACAGGACACCTGTTGTCATTCTCTCTCCCTGTAGTCCAACAAGGGCTACCAGGAGGGTTGAAAGAAATCAGATTAGTCAGTTTTAGTTCATCCTGCAATTTTGCTCTTTAAACACTCCTGTGATTCCTGTTAAGAAGTCAGACGGTTTCTTGGTGTGGAACGATAGATTATTGGGGACTCAATAGAGTGGCACCGCCATTGAGCGCTGCAGTCCCCAGTATCGTCCCTGTCATTTATGACAGCCAAACAGACACAGGGGTGGCATGCAGCGATTGATATAGTGGATACTTACTTTTCCAATTCTCATTGCACCTGAGTCACAGAATTCCATTTGCATTCACTTGGGAAGGAAGCTAATATACCTTTGATGCCCCAACACTATCTACACTCCCCCGCCACATGCCATGATCCGGTTGCCAGAGAATCAAGCCAACTTCCAATACCTTTTAGAGACTGTGACATTAAAGGCCCCAACCACTTGGGGTGAAGAGGCCTACCTATCCATGCAGAGGTGGGCCAGGAGTCCAACTCTTATGAAGTGGAAAATGGTATGCACAAGAGCAAGGTGGATTAACAATGCTTCAATGGTCTCGCGACATATGAATTCTTGCCACATCCAAATACTTGGAAGATACTTGCATTACAGCTTTCTCCAATCAAGTCAACTTTGCCATATGAGGAATTATACCCTGCAAAGAACAAAAGACGCTGGACTGTTGTAACATGCAATCCGTATGGAGAGGTGGTGATACAAGAGCAAGATACAGGTGATTCAAATTACCAGAAGTATGCCGATATAAAGAGGCTACCTTTGGCTTATTACATGGAACATTAGTGTGGGGAGGTACAGAACTTTGGGAGAAGATTTGGGCAGCCGCCTGAACAAGACTAATGCCAAGAGTTGTGGGGGAAATGAACCTCAATAAAACTACGGAAGAATTGACTCAAATAAGGAACCTGAAGACCAAAATGAAGAGGTCCCATAGATCCAGTTTTCAAAACGGACACCGGTACTCGCTTTGCTGGTCAGTCCAATGGGCGCAGGCTATCCCATATCACCCCAAGCCTCGGGGTTGATTAAAAGGTGCAATGGGCTTTTGAAAGGACAGATTCATACACTATCCCCAAGTATGTCATAGAAGGGGTGGGAGAGAACTTTACACAGGCCTTTAGGATTTTACATGACTGACCAACAGAACTTATCTCTATATGCCCGGCTTACATGTAATGACAATCCATTTGTTAGTTTGCGGGTTGACATGTACTGGTAGCCACTAGTGTTGAGCGAGCATGCTCGGCCGATGCTCGGATCGGCTCGAGCATCGCTCTGCTCGGCACATGGCGGTACTCGTACGAGTACCGCATGTGCTCGCCCGCCATGTTCGGGTCTCCTCCCCGCACGTTTTGCGGCTGCTGCGCAGCCAATAAACGTGCAGGGAGGCTCTGACATCAGTGTAATGCCAGCAGCCATGTTGGCTGCTGGCATTACACTGATTGGCTGGCCAGAACCCGTGGTCGGGTGCTGTATAGCACCTGACCATCGAGTTCGGCTCAGTCTGAGCCAGGGAGAGCTGAGGATAGGAAGGGAAAGGCAGTGTAGGGAGGAAAAAAAAAAAATTGTGAAAAAAAAGAACCAAAAGTCCTTTTTAGGACTACTGTGTGTGGGGGCAGCAGGTTATTTTGTGTGGGGGGAAAAAAACAAAAAAAAAAAAAAAAAAAAAAATATTCTGTTAAGTGTGAAAAGTTGCAGATTAGAGCACATTCTGTTTAGTGTGCACAGTTGCAGATTAGAGCACATTCTGTTTAGTGTGCAAAGTTGCAGATTAGAGCACATTCTGTTTAGTGTGCAAAGTTGCAGATTAGAGCACATTCTGTTTAGTGTGCAAAGTTGCAGATTAGAGCACATTCTGTTAAGTCTTCAAACTAAAATATCAAAGTCACATATTCCATTCAATGTGCGTCGCCGCAGTTTAGCAGCACATTCTGTGTACTGTGCAGAGTTGCAGAATAGGAAGAAATACTGTTAAGTCTTCAAACTAAAATATCAAAGTCACATATTCCATTCAGTGTGCGTCGCCGCAGTTTAGCAGCACATTCTGTGTACTGTGCAGAGTTGCAGAATAGGAAGAAATACTGTTAAGTCTTCAAACTAAAATATCAAAGTCACATATTCCATTCAGTGTGCTTCGCCGCAGTTTAGCAGCCTATTCTGTGTACTGTGCACAGTTGCAGAATAGGAAGAAATACTGTTAAGTTTTCAAACTAAAATATCAAAGTCACATATTCCATTCAGTGTGTTTCACCGCCGTTTAGCAGCCTATTCTGTGTACTGTGCAGAGTTGCAGAATAATAAGAAATACTGTTAAGTTTTCAAACTAAAATATCAAAGTCACATATTCCATTCAGTGTGTTTCACCGCCGTTTAGCAGCCTATTCTGTGTACTGTGCAGAGTTGCAGAATAATAAGAAATACTGTTAAGTTTTCAAACTCAAATATTAAAGTCACATATTCCATTCAGTGTGTTTCACCGCCGTTTAGCAGCCTATTCTGTGTACTCTGTACAGTTGCAGAATAATAAGAAATACTGTTAAGTTTTCAAACTCAAATATTAAAGTCACATATTCGATTCAGTGTGTTTCACCGCCGTTTAGCAGCCTATTCTGTGTACTCTGTACAGTTGCAGAATAATAAGAAATACTGTTAAGTTTTCAAACTCAAATATTAAAGTCACATATTCCATTCAGTGTGTTTCACCGCCGTTTAGCAGCCTATTCTGTGTACTGTGCAGAGTTGCAGAATAATAAGAAATACTGTTAAGTTTTCAAACTAAAATATCAAAGTCACATATTCCATTCAGTGTGTTTCACCGCCGTTTAGCAGCCTATTCTGTGTACTGTGCAGAGTTGCAGAATAATAAGAAATACTGTTAAGTTTTCAAACTAAAATATCAAAGTCACATATTCCATTCAGTGTGTTTCACCGCCGTTTAGCAGCCTATTCTGTGTACTGTGCAGAGTTGCAGAATAATAAGAAATACTGTTAAGTTTTCAAACTCAAATATTAAAGTCACATATTCCATTCAGTGTGTTTCACCGCCGTTTAGCAGCCTATTCTGTGTACTGTGCAGAGTTGCAGAATAATAAGAAATACTGTTAAGTTTTCAAACTCAAATATTAAAGTCACATATTCCATTCAGTGTGTTTCACCGCCGTTTAGCAGCCTATTCTGTGTACTCTGTACAGTTGCAGAATAATAAGAAATACTGTTAAGTTTTCAAACTAAAATATCAAAGTCACATATTCCATTCAGTGTGTTTCACCGCCGTTTAGCAGCCTATTCTGTGTACTGTGCAGAGTTGCAGAATAATAAGAAATACTGTTAAGTTTTCAAACTCAAATATTAAAGTCACATATTCCATTCAGTGTGTTTCACCGCCGTTTAGCAGCCTATTCTGTGTACTCTGTACAGTTGCAGAATAATAAGAAATACTGTTAAGTTTTCAAACTCAAATATTAAAGTCACATATTCCATTCAGTGTGTTTCACCGCCGTTTAGCAGCCTATTCTGTGTACTCTGTACAGTTGCAGAATAATAAGAAATACTGTTAAGTTTTCAAACTCAAATATTAAAGTCACATATTCCATTCAGTGTGTTTCACCGCCGTTTAGCAGCCTATTCTGTGTACTCTGCAGAGTTGCAGAATAATAAGAAATACTGTTAAGTTTTCAAACTCAAATATTAAAGTCACATATTCTGTGTAAGATGAAGAAGGCGGGTAAAAAGGGACGGGGAAGTGGACGTGATCCTGAAAGTTCAGGGCGCGGGTCAGGACGCGGAGAAACTGTGCCTGGTGCCAGAGCACAAGAAAGAAAGACATCCACCATACCTAGCTTCATGTGTAATTTTACAGGGCGTCGCAGGACATCACTCTCGAGGTCCGACCACTGCGAACAGGTGGTCGGTTGGATGTCAGCTGATACTGCTTCCAGTCGGTTAAGCACCACCCTGTCTTCCACCAAGTCCACTCTCAGTAGCCAAGAGTCTGGTCAACATAATCCTCACCCTGATCATCCTTCCTCCCACCATACACGGTCTGGTCAAAGAAGTGATCCCACACTGGGATATAGTGAGGAGCTCGTCTCATCACCAATCCTTCATTTGACCCTCTCTCCAAGCACGCTTGCAGAGGAACATGACATTTTGTGCCCTGATTCACAACCTCTAGAGGCTACCCAATCACAAGAAGATGACAGATGTGAACGGCATTTAAGGTCAAAGGAAGTAGTGGATGATGATGATGATGATGAGACACAGTTGCCATTAAATCAACCACTATTTCCGTCTCAAGACCTTGTTGAGGAGAATGTTATACAGTTGTCAATGACTGAGTATGTGGTGGGATCAAGACTTGAGGAGGATGATCAGAGTGAGGAAGTGGAGGAGGACTTGGTGGACGATGAGGTGACTGACCCCACCTGGGAAGGTGTAGAGCCGAGCGATGACAGCAGTCCTGAGGGTGAGCCATCTGCAGCACCGCAACAGGCTGGAAGAGGCAGTGGTGTGGCTACAGAAAGAAGGCGGACCGCACCAAACCGGCCCGCAAATGTTCCACGGAGCACCCCCTTGCGTAAATCTACCTTGCCAAGGGGTAGGTGTTCCGCGGTATGGCGTTTTTTTAAGGAAAGTGCGGACGACAAAAGAATTGTAGTTTGCAACCTGTGCCACACCAGAATGAGCCGAGGCATGAACACTAGAAACCTCACCACCACCAGCATGATCCGACACATGGCATCCAAGCTCCGTAGTAAGTGGGAGGAACGCCTGGATCGCCCATCTGTGTCTGCAGGCCACACCACTGCCTCCTCTTCCCCTGTTTTCGGTGCCGGCCAATCGCCTGTCGAAGGCGCAGGCCCGCATACCTCCCGCCCTGCACCTGTAGCATCTGAAGCACCATCAGCGACCACATCCACTTCCCTGTCCCAGCACAGCGTCCAAATGTCGTTACCCCAGGCATTTGAGCGCAAGAGAAAGTACCCAGCCACCCACCCACAGGCCATAGCACTAACCTCACACCTTTCCAAATTACTGGCCATCGAAATGCTGCCATTTAGGCTTGTGGACACTGAGTCCTTCCGCAGCCTGATGGCAGCAGCTGTCCCTCGGTACGCGGTCCCCAGCCGCCACTACTTTTCCCGGTGTGCCATCCCCGCATTACACCACCATGTGTCCCGTAACATCACCCGTGCCCTGACCAACGCAGTTACTGGGAAGGTCCACTTAACGACTGACACATGGACAAGTGCTTGTGGCCAAGGACGCTACATTTCCCTGACGGCACACTGGGTGAATGTCGTGGAGGCTGGGAGCGACTCGGACCCTGGGATGGCACGGGTGCTACCCACGCCGAGGATTGCGGGCCCTACCTCCATCAGGGTTTCCACCAGCACCTACGTTATTGGCTCCTCCTCCTCCGTTTCCACCTCCGAATTCTCTACACACAGCGCCACTCCCCCATCAGCCAGTAGCTGGAAGCAGTGTAGCACTGCAGTGGGGAAGCGTCAACAGGCCGTGCTGAAGCTGATCTGCCTTGGGGACAAACAGCACACGGCCTCAGAGCTGTTGCAGGGGATTAGTCACCAGACCGAGCAGTGGCTCTCGCCACTCAACCTGCAAGCAGGCATGGTTGTGTGTGATAATGGGCGTAACTTGGTGGCGGCTTTGGAGTTCGGCAAGCTCACACACGTACCATGCCTAGCGCATGTATTTAATTTAGTGGTGCAGCGATTTCTAAAAACCTACCCCAATGTGCATGATCTCTTGACCAAGGTGCGCCGCGTGTGTGCACATTTCCGTAAGTCATCAACAGCTTCAGCCGGCCTGTTGAAGCTGCAGCAGCGCTTACAATTGCCAGCTCACCGGCTGCTGTGTGACGTGAGCACGCGCTGGAACTCCACCTTCCACATGTTGGCCCGGCTTTGTGAGCAGCAGAGGGCAGTAGTGGAGTACCAGCTGTTACACGGTCGTCGCCTCTCCGTTCAACTTCCTGTAATCAGAAGTGAGGAGTGGGAATGGATGTCAGACCTCTGCGAGGTTTTACGCAATTTTGAGGAATCGACACAGATGGTGAGCGGCGATAACGCTATTATCAGTGTAACCATCCCACTTCTGTGTCTACTGAAACGCTCGCTGCTCACAATTAAAACCGACGCTTTGCATGTGGAAGAGGTGGAAATGGGGGAGGAAGAGCTTACACAAGGTGATAGCCAGAGCACCCTCACTTCGTCTTCTCAGCGACAATTGGAGGAGGCGGAGGAGGAGGAGGAGGAGGAGGAGGAAGACACGGTTGCCTCCGCTACAGAGGGTAGCCATGGAACTTTAGTTCCATCTCTTCAGCGTGGGTGGGCAGAAGAGGAGGAAGAGGATGAGGATATTGAGAGTCATCCTCCTGGTGAGGACAGCGAAATCTTGACTGTTGGTACTCTGGCACACATGGCTGACTTTATGTTAGGCTGCCTTTCCCGTGACCCACGCGTTGTACGCATTTTAGACAACACGGATTACTGGGTGTTCACCCTTCTGGACCCCCGCTACAAAGAGAATTTCTCATCTCTCATTCCTCCGGTGGAGAGGACAAGCAAAATGTTGCAATACCAGAAGGTTCTTGTCGAAAAATTGCTCCAAAATTTTCCATCTGACAACGCTGGCGGCAGAGTACGTGCTACCTTGGCCAACCGAGAAGGGGAGAAAAGGGGAGCACACAGCAGTTCCGAGAAAGGCAGGGCAACACTCTCCAAGGCGTGGGACACCTTCATGACACCCCGCCAGCACCCTCACCCTGATGCGCAGCCTAGTGTCACAAGGAGGGAAAAGTTTTGGAAGATGGTGAAGGAGTACGTAGCAGACCGTGTCAGCGTCCTCAATGATCCCTCTGTGCCTTACAACTACTGGGTGTCCAAGCTGGACACGTGGTATGAACTGGCACTCTACGCCTTGGAGGTGCTGGCCTGCCCTGCCGCCAGCGTTCTGTCTGAGCGGGTATTTAGTGCTGCTGGTGGCATCATAACAGATAAGCGTATCCGCCTTTCCACCGACAATGCTGATAGGTTGACACTTATAAAAATGAACAAGGCCTGGATTTCCCCTGACTTCTCCACTCCACTGGAGGAAAGCCCCGGGGGAACATAAACTCACTTTATATATGTTATTTACAATGATGGGAATACTCTGTATTCCCATTCACCCCTTCCACCCAAAAAACGGGTATATGGTTGACTCTTAATCTTCTCATCCTCCTCCTCCTCTTCCATATGCCCTGGGATATAATTTTTATATAGGGCCAGCTCACCAGCGGGCCCTGTGATATAATTTTTATATAGGGTCAGCTCACCAGCGGGCCCTGTTTGACAATTTTTATATAGGTCAGCTCACCAGCGGGCCTTCTCATATAATGTTTTATTGGGTCAGCTCTCTAGCGGGCCCTCTCATATAATGTTTTATAGCGTCAGCTCACTAGCGGGCCTTCGCATATAATGTTTAGGATGGTCAGCTCTGCAGCAGACCCTCACCCATAATGTTTTAGATGGTCAGCTCAGCGCACGTTTCCATCTTAATCATGGCCTCAGTTCTGAAAATCAAGGAAATTTTTGGGAGAATTTGCCTCTGCGCACGTTTCCCTCTTAATCATGGCCTCAGTTCTGAAAATCAAGGAAATTTTTGGGAGAATTTGCCTCTGCGCACGTTTCCCTCTTATTCATGGCCTCAGTTCTGAAAATCAAGGAAATTTTTGGGAGAATTTGCCTCTGCGCACGTTTCCCTCTTAATCATGGCCTCAGTTCTGAAAATCAAGGACATTTTTGGGAGAATTTGCAGATGATATACAAGTAAATATACAGCAAATATTGTTTGGTAACAATTTTTCGCCTAAAGTCGTTTTTATTTTCCTTTTTGTGTGTTTTATGGTCAGTCTGTAAAAATGGCGTACTACGGGCGAAAGATCGTTCCCAGCAGCGATGTTGGAGTCCAAGGTGCATCCAGACATCCTCCCTATGCTGTCCCTGAACCATTTCTGTAGTGTTTCCATCTTTTTCTGCCCTTTTCCTATGGACCAGGCACCCTCCCCTCATCAGAGCAGGGGGTGCCTGGTGTAATGCTCGAGTCCTCCCATTGACTTCAATGGGGCTCGGGTGCTCGGCCGAGCACTCGAGCCTCAGGGGGTGCTCGGTCAGAGCACCCGAACACCCGAGCATTGGGGTGCTCGCTCATCACTAGTAGCCACCCCATATTTCAATTTAAACTAACATTTTATTTTTTTTTTCTCTTGGTAGTGGGAGAGGTTAACAGAAGTTAGTCTTTCCCATAGGAGGCAATATGCCTCCAGGAACAAGAGGTAACCTTAGTGCTCACTAAAAAACTGACCAAAGAGGGTTGGAGCACAACAGGGAGTGTGAGTGTGGATGGATGAATGCATAGCTGTCTAGGAATGACCCAAGTAGGTTAATTGCTGGTACAATCCTAGGAGAGGTGGCAGCCTGGGTACCCCATAAAATCTTGTTATCCTGGGATGAGGATAAACAAGTGCTCATGGGGTCCAAAGTGTGGGTGTTACCGCGATCCACTGATCAGCACAGGCAGAAAGGAGAGGTTATTTCAGATGGTCCTGGTAATACTAAAGTTGTATTATGAAATGGTGATTCTGTACCTATCTTCTTTCCCTCAAATAGATTGGTGGCCGGCTAGCTCCTCTGAACCCTTGATTGTCCAACACATTCATGAACCCCTTGGCCAGCTATGCAAGAGTGGACAACTCCTCTGACTGTTGCAGCACCATCCCCGTCAGTGAGGAAGGAGGGTACCCGTTCCTTGGAGTCCCGTGGGCCCAGCGAGAAATGAGACAACTCTCTGGACACAACACTGGACTCTACTACCAAACTGTCTTATGAGCAGCTACAAATCAGGGCGGTAGCTCTCCAAAATCGCCTAGCCCTGGACTGTTCTTACTGCCAAAGTAGGAGTTTGCTGGCTGGTAGGAAAATAATGCTGCAGTTATATTGTGAACTATGAAGGCGAATTTAATTATGATCCATCGAAACTGACAGCTATAATTGACAAACTCCAGGAAACATCAGACGTTGGACTATTTGGGTGATTTGGGAAGTCAGTGACCTACCTATCCAGTGAGCGACTTTAGTGTGGTTTATGACATGGGACCAAGAGGTGGAATGTTATGGACACAAATAAATTGCAGCAAATTGCAGCAACACTGTATCCATTACATGGTTATGTTCTCATGTCATTCATCCCACTTTTGGCTCTCCACCATTTTCCTTTGTTCTGTTTGGGCGGGAAAATGACAAAGACCAGATCCTCTTTTGTTTCTCTTCCTTCTAGGAGAAGGGGAGGAGGGGTGTGTCAATCAGGTAAAGTGGACTGGAGATAGGCGGGGCTTGCCAACAATAAGAGAGGTGTGCAGAGAGTCAAAGGGGAGTCTTGGCAGGTCTTTTGGGGGAAGAAGGGTCTTGGAGCAGGAGAGCTATGGAGAAGGAGATGTGACCAGCAGCAAGGGGGCCATGCCTTGCCTAGGCCCCAAGAACTGTTCCAGGATCCTGGCCTGTTTTTCCCCTGCAGCACCATCCTCATTGTTCCAGATAGATGAGTATAGAAACTAAGTATCTTTCTATTATTTTCATACTATCTATAATATTTCTAGGAAAAATACCTTGGTAACCAACGTATAGTGTTTTCTACTATAATTGTTGTATCATGTGTTTTATTTGCACTGCAGTAAGTAATTGTCTAGTTAATATTATTAGATGTTTTAGCTAGAATATATTTGATAATATACAGTGTATTATTAATATTATTGTTTGTTATTAAATATTATTGCTTATTGCTAGTACTGGGGTGTTATTGTGTTAATTGTGGTATTGGTCATTAGGACAAATTTCTCTGGATATATCCTTTAATTAAAGGGTTGGCTTTTTGGGTGTGGGCAAATTCATATTGCTTCTAATAGCTGTGTTGGGGTTTGTGTGGTGTGAGCAAGTTGTAGGCCCTGGCCTTGCTCATAGATTTTATCTCAGAGCAAACACATGGTCTGACTCCATCTTGCTAGGCCCCAGCCTGTCTCCACATGGTTGAGGACGCCATTTTGTAAAAAGCACATGGTGTGAGTTTGCAGTTTCTTCACAACTACATTGATTTTAACACAGCTGCTATTGTGCAACCTTTTGCGCCAAATTAATTCACCCAAAGCCACGAACTTAAAACACCAGTATTGACTGGCTGTCAGGCAAAATCACCTCCTGGAGTACTACCTGTTGCCATAATTGTATCTCTTGTAGCCTTTCGACAGTAGCCACGACTGAGTATATCACTTAAACCTTTGTTCCAGAGGAGTACTGGATATACTTGGATGTGTTCTCCAAGGGCAAAGCGGAACTTTTACCTCCTCACAGGGAATACTACTGCTCAATAGATCTCCTTCCTTGAATGATGTACCCATGGGGTGAGACTTATCTGTTATCTCAGTGTGAAAACCAAGCCCTACTCAAATACATAGAGGAGAATTTGAACAAAGGTTTTCATTTGTGCTTCTACATCACCAGCAGGGGCAGGTTTCTTTTTTGTGGGCAAAAAGGAAGGAGGTCTCTGGCCCTGTATTGAATACCGTGGTCTGAATTGGATTACCATAAAGAATAGATATCCACTAACCCTGATCTCTGAAATGTTTGAATCCCTGTGCAGCACCACAGTTTTCACTAAACTCGAATTGCGGGGCTCATATAACCTACTTTGGATCTGTCAAGGAGATGAGTCCAATACAGCCTTTAACACTAGGTATGGGCATTAAGAATATCTAGTAATGCCCTTTGGACTTTGTAATGTCCCTGCTGTCTTCCAAGCCTTCATTAATGATATCTTTAGAGACCTGCTGTCTTCCTCTCAAAACAGTTCTCCAAAGATTATGAGAGAGTTTCTTGTTTGTCAGGACTGAAAACTATGAATTTGAACAGCAAAAACTCACCTTGCTTGGGTACAAGATCTCTTCTTCTGGACTGCAGATGGATCCTAAAAAGGCTGTTACCTCAGGGCCTCAGCCCAACACTCTTTGTGGAGTTCAAGGTTTCTTTGCATTCTCCAACTATTACCGGAGATTCATCCAGGTGTTTTCTAAGATTGTGGCTTCCACCACTGCCTTAACTCACAAGGGAGCAAACCCCAAGGTGTGGTCACATGACACACTGTCAGTCTTTGCACAGTTGAAGTCCGCTTTCACTTCTGCACCACACCTCCACTTTCCTGATCCTAGTAAGCCCTTCTGGGTGGAAGTGGATGCATCAGAAGTTGGAGATGGGGACATCCTGTCCCAAAGAGATGAAGGGTCCTCTTTTCTCCGTCCCTGTTCCTACTTTAATAAGAAGTTCTCAGCTGAAGAAATGAGCTATGATGTAGGAAACAGAGAGCTGCTGGTCATCAAACTGGCTTTGGAGGAGTGGAGACATCTCCTTGAATGTACTACAGCTCCTTTTACCATACTCACAGATCATAAAAATCTGCAATTGCTAGAGACAGCCAAATGCAAGATGGGCCTTGTTCATTACCAGATTCAATTTTATTATTTTAATATTATTTTATTATTACCTATAAACCTGGTCCAAAGATTGTCAATGTAGATGGCTTTTCACCGAGACAATGCTTCATTCATCCGGTGCCAGAGATAAAGCATCGCATTCCAAACCACCTGGTTTATTGTAACCACTTCCCATCACACAACAACCTTGGACGCATTTGGCCTTACACTTTATAGTGGAGCTTCCTAAGTCCAGAACTATTCTACCATTCTAGTTGTGGTGGATCGGTTTTCTTGCCAAGCACACTTCATCAACATCTGAAATGGCAGACATCTTTGTGAAAGAGATATTTTGGCTTCATGGGATACTATCACGGTGCCCGTGATTCGTGCTGCTCTGTATCTGTCACTTGCTGAGTATTCGTGATTGGCTGTCTGTCATTAGCCCTCCTCACACAGCCTTTTTAAACCCAGGTTGAGCACTTCCAGGTTGCCCTTTCGTGGTGTTTCTGACTCCACTCTGCCTGACCTGCTTGTCAGATCTCTGGGCCTGTTTCCAGTGTTCCTGTATGCTACGTTCCGGTGTTCCAGTGTTCCAGTGTTCCTGTACGTTAATGTTCCGGTGCTCCAGTGTTCCAGTGTTCCTGTATGCTAACGTTCCGGTGGTCCAGTGTTCCAGCGTTCCTGTGTGCCTGTATTCCGGGGTTCCTGTGCTCCAGCACCATGCGGGTTAACCTGTACGAGTTCCTGAGTCTCTCGCTCCAGCTGTCGCTTCGGCGACATTGTTCTCCTCGCTATTGCATACACATTGTTGGTTCCAGCGTGCGGACGCTGGTTTACTCCACTAAACCTGGTTGTAATATACGCTGTAGGTTCCGGCGTGCGGACGCTGGTTTACTCCACTAAACCTGGTTGCAATACACATTGATGGTTCCAGAGTGCGGACGCTGGTTTACTCCACTAAACCTGGTTGCAATATACATTGTAGGTTCCGGCGTGCGGACGCTGGTTTACTCCACTAAACCTGGTTGCAAGATACATTGTTGGTTCCAGCGCGCGGACGCTGGTTTACTCCACTAAACCTGGTTGCAAGATACATTGTTGGTTCCAGCGTGCGGACGCTGGTTTACTCCACTAAACCTGGTTGCGATACACATTGTAGGTTCCGGCGTGCAGACGCTGGTTTACTCCACTAACTGGTTGCAAGATACATTGTTGGTTCCAGCATGCGGATGCTGGTTTACTCCACTAAACCTGGTTGTGGTATACATTGTTGGTTCCAGCGTGCGGACGCTGGTTTACTCCACTAAACCTGGTTGCGATATATTTTGTTGGTCCCAGCGTGCGGACGCTGGTTTACTCCACTAAACTGGTTGCAAGATACTTGTTTGGCTCCAGCGTGCGGATGCTGGTTTGCTCCATTAAACCTGGTTGCGATATACATTGGTGGTCCCAGCGTGCGGACGCTGGTTTACTCCACTAGACTGGTTGCGAGATACTTTGTTGGCTCCAGCGTGCGGACACTGGTTTGCTCCACTAAACCTGGTTGCTATATACATTGTTGGTTCCAGCGTACGGTCGCTGGTTTGCTCCATTAAACCTGTCGGCGCTTTTACCATTAGTCCCAACGTGCGGACGTTGCTTTGCTCCTAAACATTCAGTACTGTGGTCAGTCGCTGTCCACTTCCTTGCAGTTGTCTGATTATCCCTGGCAATAGATTTCTGCTGATTTAGACCTCTATACTTATGCTCTCTGCTGTCTTAGTCACCTGACAGCTTGTCTACTTGTTCAGGCTGCCCTGCCCGGTATTGGTGAGGCCGGTAGAACTTTGACGATACCATCCTGTAGGTTGCCTCACCCGGTATTGGCAGGGCTGGTAGAGCCTACTACAGTACTCCTTTGGGCTGCCCTGCCCGGCATTGGTAAGGCCGGTAGAACCTTGTAATTCACCATCTTTAAGGTTGCCTTACCCGGTATTGGCAGGGCCGGTAGACCCTACTTTCAGCATTCCACTGGGCTGCCTTGCCCGGTATTGGTAAGGCCGGTAGAACCGGTATACAACATCTCACGGTTGCCTTACCCGGTATAGGCAAGGCCGGTAGAGCCTGTCATTAAAACTGTCACTTGGGTTGCCTTGCCCGGTATTTAGGCAAGGCCGGTAAAACCTATTGTATGTACTATAACTGTTGTATTGTTATGTATATTTACCCTACGGGGACTGCCTTTAACTATTAATACAGTTAAGTTATTTTACCAAACCTTAAGTCTGAGAGTCTTCAAAAACCGTGAGAGATACCTCTTCAATTGGTACTCAATTCATCTCTCAGTTTTTGAAGGTATTCTGCCGTTGACTGGGAATAGAGTTGTGTCTATGTCTGCATGTCATCCCCAGAGTAATGGTCAGATGGAGAGAACGAAAATTCCATCCACTCCAACTTGGTTGATCTCCTTACACTGGCAGAGTTCAATTTTAATAACTCTTTTCATAACACCCTGCACATTACCCCATTCTTTGCAGCTCTTGGGTATCATCCTTGGACCCTATCACCATTTGACGACCTTGGGATACCACTAACTCCTGATTTCAAGAATTTCTGAAACATTGGTCGGAGATACATCATATTCAACGCTCCGTACCTTCCTACAAACAGACTGCTGATACTTCCTGGTATGGCTTTCTTCTTGGAACCTGAGAATCCGACAGCCATCCAAGAAACTGGGGCCCAAATTTGGCAGCCTGTTTTACATCTGGCCCAAGTTACTCCAGTCACGTACTCTCTTGACTTCCCTTCTACCATGAAAATCTCTGACACATTGTCACGGTTTTATTGAACACTCAGACAATTGGGTAGGTTAAAAAGCTTTATTAGACAATATAAAGCGCAACAAGGCCCCTCACGGGTCCAAACTTTATTACAACAGTAAGCAAGTTTGAGACAGGACAGGGCATACAAATAGCAGTACAATACTGGAGGCTTTACTGGCCTTACCGAATACCGGGTAAGGCACGCTGAGGGCAAATGCAATAAGGTCTTAGGAGGCTCTACCGGCCTTACCAAATACCGGGTAAAGCAGCCTGTACCTGGTGCAACAAGGAACTGAGGAGGCTCTACCGGCCTTACCGAATACCGGGTAAGGCAGCCTGTATCTGGTGCAACAAGGAACTGAGGAGGCTCTACTGACCTTACCGAATACCGGGTAAGGCAGCCTGTATCTGGTGCAACAAGGAACTGAGGAGGCTCTACCGGCCTTACCAAATACTGGGTAAGGCAGCCTGTAATCTGGTGCAAGAAGGACCTGAGCAGCTATACCGTGATGCTAGTAAATAGGAGGTAATAGGCAGGCAACGTAACTGCTAGTGACTGGATAGCACTGACCGGTGTACGTAACGGAGACCACAGAGAATCACAGGCTGGCGTGTATGGATAGGTAAAGTTAACCGCTTAGTGACTGGATAGCACTGACTGGTGTACTTATCGGAGGCCACAGAGAAGCACAGGCTGAGCGTATATGGATAGGAAACGTTAAACGCTTAGTGACTGGGTAGCACTGACTGGTGTATGTATCGAAGGCCACAGAGAAGCACAGGCTGGGCGTATGGATAGGCAATGTTAACCGCTTAGTGACTGGATAGCACTGACTGGTGTACACATCGGAGGCAACAGAGAAGCACAGGCTGGGCGTGTGGATAGGCAACGTTAACCGCTAGTGACTGGACAGTACAGACCGAATGTACTGATACACAGGCGTAAAGTAATCGGAGCAACCAATCTGACAATAGCGGGAGCGGCACAAAGAGCGTAAGTCAGACAATGCCTTGACCAGTATCAGAGAGTGGTTGTCAGCCCAAGCCTGAATCGGTACACAAGAGCGGTAGTCAGCCAAAGCCTGGTTCGGTACACAAGAGCGGTAGTCAGCCAAAGCCAGAATCGGTACACAAGAGCGGTAGTCAGCCAAAGCCTGGGTCGGTACACAAGATCGCTAGTCAGCCAAAGCCTGGATCGGTACACCGGAGCGGTAGTCAGCCAAAGCCTGGATCAGTACACAGGAGTAGCACAGGAAAGAGGTCAGATGAAAACCGGATCAAACACGGAACAGGAGTGCAGGAAACGTAAGGTCAGAGACACCACGAAAGGGCACCGGCCCAATGACAGGAAGGCGTATATAAAGGCTAGCCCTGGGAGGTGCTAGCCAGCTAGCACCAATAAGAGGCAACCAGGCACAAACCCGGAAGTAAGAATGTCGACATAGAATCACGGGCACCGTGATACACATTCCATGTCTCTCTGTTAAAGCCTGTGGTCCAAAACCGATTTTCCTCTCCAGTCAGACATCCACATCCAGTAGTGGAGGGAGACCATCAAGAGTATGAGGTTCAGAAAATATTGGACTCTCAATGTTTTTGTGGGAGGTTTCAGTACTTAATCAACTGGAAGGGGTATGTACTTTTCATTAATCCAGATCCAACTATCTGGAGTCTGGTCATTGAGAGGGCACTGTCACATCCATGCCTTGCTTCTCTTTTGTGTGTCCACCCCTGAATACTCTAACTGGCTGGTTCTCATTTATCTACCTGGCTTCCATGCAGGTAGATGCGCATTCTTCAAGCTACTTCTGTTTTGCTGTCTGTTCCTGATATCGTTCCAGAGTATTTGACCTTGGCCCATCTCCGACCTTGCTTTATCTAGACACTCTGTCTAGCTACTATGTCTCTCTGGTATCTGACCTTGGTTGACCTCCGACCGTCCAGTTACTATGAATTCACAGCACCAGACCTCGGCCTGCTTACTACTATTTTTCTTCTTTGACCCTCCTGTACCCAACTGTCACGGTAGCTCAGACAAATAATGACTCAGACAGGTACAGTAAGATCAACACGACTTTATTAATAAAATATATACAGATAAGCACTTCCCCAACCTTTCCCGGGGTCAGGCATGAGGATAGTGCTACAGTCCACTACCCAGGAGCTAAACACTGAACCTAGCCTACATTACTGGAACCAGGTACTGCAGAATGGGAGAGAACCTACCCTACGGTTCTTGCAGCCTACCCAAGATGGAGAGAGGGTGGCTAGGAAGCAGTAACACTACCCTAGGACGCTAGGTCCACAGCAGATAAGTTATAACCTAGAATGCTAGGGTCCCAAGCAGATAAGTGTTCCCCTAGACTGCTAAGGTCCAAGGCAAATACCCACGGTCTAAAGGCTGCATATAAGGCCAACAGAAAAGGCAGGACATCAATCAGCCAATTAGAGCTGAAGGTACAAAATAGCGATCGCGACATCAATGATGCACACCCTCAACAGAGAGGCCAGCAGTCAGAAAGTGACCAGCCATGCCGCCGCTCATCCATCAGTGGGGATAAGACAGGTAAAGCAACGGGAGGAAAAATCACTGGCACCGTGATAGTACCCACCCCTCAATGACCTCTCCCCGTCGGAAGAGGACCAGGCTTAGAAGAAAACCGAGAACGGAACCTGCAGAGCAAGGCAGGAGCATGAATATTGCCATTGGACACCCAGGAACATTCTTATGGACCATAACCTTTCAGTGTACAAGATATTGTAGGTGTCCTCTGACTTTGTCTAAAATGTTTTGCACCTCATACTCCTCATGATTCTCGTCCTGTATTCGGCTAGGCTGGATATAGCAATTACAAATCAATGGCTTGAGTAAAGATACATGGAATACGTTGTTAATGCGCATACCAGCAGGAAGGTCCAGGGCATATGTGACAGGGCTGGCTCTCCAAAGAACCCAGTATGGACCATAAAGTCGATGGACAAGTGTGACCAAGGGAGCTTACCATTAGGAACTGGTTGGAGTAGGTCCACCGGAAGATGTCTGTGGGTCTTGGTACGAGCACAAATGGAAAACACTGCTACGAATTCTGAGCAGTCTGTCCTCAGACTAGGCCATCAAAAAAGCTGGGAAACAGACCAAATCAATTGGTAATGAACAATATGTCCAGAGGCTTTCGAGGAGTGATACGTCTCCAGTAATCTGTTGTGAAGGGACTCTGGCACAAAACATTTACCGCTGGGCTTATCCACAGGAGCCGAAGCTTGAGAGGCCAAACTATCCTCTCCCAGGGGGGTGGGGTAGTAATACTAGTCTGTATAGTAGCCAAAATACGGTCAGACAGGATGATAGGAACCGAAGTATTCTCAGACTCAGGATCAGACCCAAACTGTCTGGAAAGAGCATCCGCTCTAACATTCTTAATGCCAGGAAGATACAAAACCACATAATTGAATCTGGACAGAGACAGCACCTCTTTGCTTCAGACAGATATGTCAGATTTTTATGATCTGTGAGAATCAGGATTGGGGAACTTTTCCCTTCCAGTAGGTAAAGCCATTCTCGAAGCACGAGGATGATGGCCAGGAGCTCACGATCCCCAATGTCGTACAGACTCTGAGTTTAGACAATTTTATCAGGAGCCGAGCGCTGGGACAGGAGGGCACCTACTCCCGACTCAGATGCATCAACCTCCAAAGAAAAGGGTAGGGCGGGATTGGGATGGGACAAGATAGGAACCTTGGCAAAGGCAGACTTCAAATCGTCAAAAGCCTGAAGTGCGCTGGGGGAACATTCACACGGTTTCGCCCCCTCGTGTGTCATGTCAGTGAGTGGTTTAACCACAGTGGAAAAGTTTCTTATAAACTTCCTATAATAGTTAGTGAAACCCAAAAATCTCTGTATGGCTTTTAACCCCACTGGACGGGGCCACTGCAGAACTGCTGAAAGTTTTTGTGGGTCCATCGCCAGTCCGGATGAGGAAATCACATAACTCAAGAACGTCACCTGGGATTTGTGGAATTCGCATTTTTCCAATTTACAGAACAGCTTGTTCTCCCTCAAAAGTTGCAAGACGGATGCAACATCTGCCTGATGTGCTTCTAGGGTCGGTGAATGGATGAAGATATCATCCAAATAGACCACTACACATCTTAGTAGTAGGTCTTTCAGTACATCATTAATGAATTCTTGGAAGACAGCCGGAGCATTGAATAAACCGAATGGTATAACACAAATATTCTTTATGTCCCCTGCGAGTATTAAATGCCAATTTCCACTCATCTGCTTCCTTGATTCTTACAAGGATGTAAGCATCTTTCAGGTCAAGCTTGGTGAACACCGTAGAACCCTTAATTCGGTCAAACAATTCTATAATAAAAGGCACTGGGTAAGCATCTTTGACCATAAGTTTATTCAGCCCTCTGTAGTCAATAAAAGGTCTTAGCTCCCCATCCTTTTTCTTTACAAAAAAGAATCTTGCACCAGCAGGGGAGGAGGATTTACGAATAATCCCTCTGGCTAGGGCATGGGTTACATAATCCTCCATCTCCTGATTCTCCTCCACCGACAGAGGATACGTACGCCCTTTTTGAGGTATGGCACCTGGTATCAAATTAATAGTACAGTCGTATGGCCTGTGTGCCAGCAACGTACTAGCCTTTACCTTATTGAATACCGTAGTTGTGCCCTACGTTTAAGGAGAGTTTGCATAGGCAATGATAGCTGATCAATACGTTGATCCTGTACATCCATTCTGTCCAGAATGTTAGGAACCTATGGGTTACCTGTACCTTCAGTACTTATGGCCCTTTAGTGCTGTCATGGTAGCTCAGACAAATAATGACTCAGACAGGTACAGTAAGATCAACACGACTTTATTAATAAAATATATGCAGATAAGCACTTCTCCAACCCTTCCTGGGGTCACGCGTGAGGACAGTGCTACAGTCCACTACCCAGGGGCTGAACACTGAACCTAGCCTGTACTAGTGGACCAAGTACTGTAGAATGGGAGAGAACCTAGCCTACGGTTCTCTCAGCTTACCAGAGATGGAGAGAGGGTGGCTAGGAGGCAGTAACGCTACCCTAGGACACTAGGTCCACAGCAGATAAGCAATACCCTAGAACTCTAGAATCGCCAAGCAGATAAGTGTTCCCCTAGATTGCTAGGGTCCAAGGCAAATACCCATGGTAAAACCTAGAGCCGTTGCAAGGCCTAAAAGGCAGTGGACTAACCAGAGGCAACACAGGGAGGTAGAGACCAGGCCCAAGTACCTGCACGGAGAGAGTCAGTCAGGTCCAAGGTACATACACAAGCGGAGTCAGAGAAGGCCAAGGTCATACACGGATGGGGTAGTCAGACAGGCCAAGGTTTAAGCATGGATCGAGTAGTCAGACAAGGCCAAGGTTCATGCATGGATTGAGTAGTCAGACAAAGCCAAGGGTCATACACGGAGCGGAATCAGCAGCCAAGCAAGGGTCACAACAGAGAGCGGAATACTATAAGCAACGCATTGGTACACAACAAAAGGGCACTGAATCTTAGTCTAAAGGACGCATATAAGGCCAACAGAGAAAGCGGGACATCAATCAGACAATTAGTGCCAAAGGTACAAAATAGCGAGAGCGACATCAGTGATGCGCACCCTCAATAGAGAGGCCAGAGGTCAGGAAGCGACCAGCCATGCCGCCGCTTATCCATCAGTGGGGACAAGACAGGTTATGCAATGGAAGGAAAAATCACTAGGACAGTGATACCGACCTCAGCTTGAGACAAATTCTGTTGTCTGACAGTCAGGTAACTGACCTAGGCCTGTCATCGACTAACCCTGTCTCTTTGACCTCCCAGTTACTGACATTAGCTGAACTATGAAAAACCCTGTATTCCAACTCACTGGCATCCGACCTTGGCCTTTCTATGACTAGGACTCTTCTCATCTGACCGCAGCTCCCATCTCAGCCAGAACCCTGTTTTAGCTTCTAGCCTATTATATACTTTGTTGTACAACTCACAGACCCTAGGCCTCCAGGGCCTCAGATGGCTACTCCTGTATACTGAGTGGTTTGCCTCCAGTGGTGACTGTGTTAACCCATCCAGCTATCAGGGTTTGCGGCCTGCACCTTTAACCCTGGCTCTGCCACAGCAAGGGTTAATACAGCACTACCACTGCTCCCAAATCATACTGCCCTCCAAGCGCACCCCAGCTACTGGGAGACCACTCAGTACCTACTCCAGTTTCTTCCTGGTCAAGTCTTACAGTCAGTCAAGGGATGCAAATCGTGTTCACGAGGCAGCCAAATATGCAAAGAAGAAGTGGGAAGAGTGAACGGAGGAGTGAGAAGGGGAGAAAGAAAGAGGACAAAAAGTGGAGTCATGTCCTTGCAGCTTCAAAATAAGAGGATTCACAACTGTTGGATGCTGCCTAAGGTGGAAGACTTCCACCAAGATCGGAAGGATGTAAGAGTGGAGGGGTCTTTGCCGCTTTTTAGTCTGGTGAGTCTGTTGAGTAAGAGTTGGTTGCCTACTATCTCATGCCACTCCAATAGGTTTAGTGGGTTATGGTCTTTCCAGTGGGCAGGTACTAGTGCTTTGGAAGTATTTAACATTGTGGTTAAGAGGTTATGTTGGAAGGAGGGGAGGAATGATAAGTTGAAAGAGAACAGGATAGGAAGTAGATCTCTAGGAACTGGAATGTGTAGAGAAGCTTCAAAATGAGCATTGTGACCACCATATATGTAAATAAGTACCCAAATGCTGCAGACATCTCCTACAAATACTATGTAGTCTGAATGGGGTGTAGTACACAAGCATAGATTTGAATAGGTGGTCCAGTGAGGAAAGGAGGCCAACTGGAGAGTGAAAGTATAGTCCTCAAGTAAAAAATTCCAGAGAGAGAAGGGAGGGATAGTAGCCACTTCTTGGTAATCCATCAGTTCCATGTATTTAGAACAGGTGATATTGTAGGCTGATATTTCAGTGCAGAATATCAAAAGCCTCAGCAAGAGTGTTACAGTTTAGGATCATGGAGCTTTCTATTGTGACCCACAATAAGGACTGAGAGTTGTTACACCAATCCAGTATTGAGTATAGAAGGGCCGAACAGTAATAAAGTTTAAGATAGGGAACCCCCAGGCCTCTCAGCAATCTTGGTCTATGCATAGTGTTACAATCAATCCGTGACTGCTTAAAGTGCCATATAAAGATGTGAATAACATGCATTAGGTTAGCAAAATAAGTGGAAGAAAGGTGTATGGGAAGGGTTTGGAAGAGATAGAGAACATGAGGAAGGACGTTCATCTTTATAACACTGATGCATTCAATCCAGGAGATGTAAAAGATCTTTATGCAGGTTGTGTGAGGAAAATGCCCTGATATTTTATTGATCCATTTAAATGGAAAGGATTTCAAAGCTTAAAGAATGTCACTCTGACGGTCAAAGCCTCAGATTAGTAAAACTGATTTTAATATCCAAGAGAGAAGAAAAAGTTTGTAATTCTGTGTTGGTTAGAGATTATCGAAAATTTTTGTCTCAAACTGAAATTGGAGAATAATGGCACTTCCCGCTTGGCAAACAATTTCCAGCGAAAAGTGCCATTTTTCTGTGTTTTTCACCTAGCTCATTCCACTGAAATCAGTGGGAACCTTGAATTTACACAACACACATAGCAAATATTATTTTATTTCCCAAAGGCATAGTGTAAAAGGGGCACGAGGGTGCCTGTGTTGGTGGAGTGTGGGGAAAGAATCAGTTGAACAGCAAATTTTTTTTGGGGGGGGTTGTTTACTGGGATTGTAGGGGGAAGTTAATAAAAAATAAATACAATTAAAAATACCCCATAAGATATGGTATAAAAGGGGTCTGAGGAGGGTGTCTGTGCTGGCGGGTGGAGTCTGGGAAAAGAACCAGTTGAACAGGGAATTTGTTTTGGGGGCTTTGCTGACTGGTATTGGGGACAGTTAATAAAAAAAATAAATAAAATAATACATTTGCATGTAACGTGCTAGACACAGGGACCCCCTGACGTAAGCTGCCACTGGGGTAGACTGATACTTGACGTGATAGAGTATTTTTTAGAGGATGATTTGTATGATTTGTTGTTAGAGGCCCAGGCCCTGAGGAAAGATTGATTTGTAGTACTTAGACTTGTTTGGCACAAGCCCTAAGAAAACATTGATTTGTTGGACTCAGGCTTGTTAGAAACAACCCCCAAAAAATAAGTTCAAGCCCTGAGGGAAAAAAATCCCTACTGGCCTAGTGCCAGCAGATCATGTTGTGTTGGTCAGTGGTCACTGCCCATTGTCAAATGCCCTGATGTAGATGCGGAATTTTCAACTTCTGTTCTTGCTGCTGCTGAGTTGTTTAAGCAGCAGTATGATTAGGCAGCTCAAAGGGAATGGGATCAACAACAGCAGTAACATGGGTGGTGGATGATGAAGATTCCACTTGCCACGACTAGCTACAGTGATGCACCTAGGGCAGTAGCAGCACCATAACAATCCCTCACCACTTTAGGAATATGTTGAGAAAAGAAGAAGTTGGCCAGTAATTCTTTTCCACTTGCCCCTCCTCCAAAATCATGGTTATGTTGTTACTAGAATGAAAAAATTTCCCTTGAGAGCAGGAACTGTGCCTCTCATCAGCAACTGTGCACAGTGTGTGTGGTAAATAATATCTGGCACAACTCTATCCACACACCGTGACACCAGAAACCCAAGTACTGCTGCTGTCACTATTCCCCTTGTCCACACCCCACTATGGACACATGACAACTTTCTGCCAGTTTAATAGTAATGATGAACCCTCCCTACCACCATCTTAGCAAATACTACAGGGTGGAATCTCCTCAGATGCTCCTTTATGCCCTGCTTGTGATTCTCCTCCACTACACTGCCATGTGTGGTCAGTGCAACTGGTGGACACGAACTGCCACATCCTAATATCTACAGAGTGGCTATCATTTGGTGGGGGAGGTAACAATGAATGAGGTGGATTGGCAGAAGATGTAGTTACTCTAGAGCAAGAAGGTGATGGTGAGCTAGTTTCGCTCGTCATCAAACTTCCAGCCTCTGTCTGGGTTTCTCTGTTCTTCCTCCTCTGTGGCTGGTGTTTGGCTTTAACATGTTTGACATAAATTTCATGGTGTTTGTGTTTCATGTGTGTTATCAGGGTGCTTGTGCCAAGGCGCATTCCCTCCTTTCCCCTTCTCACTGAATTTTCACAAATTGTGCACAGTGCCATTGTTGATGACTGCACAGTTCCAGCCCCAAGATAAAAATAGCCCCACACCAATGACTTCAGGGGGGAGGGAAAGGTGTAGAATAATGGCCTCTTTCTTCTCCTCCACATTCCCCCTCTGTAATGGTTTTTAAAACACTCAGACCAGCTGGTAGAATAAAACACAGTTTTAGTGAAAAAAAATAAAGATCGCCCTCTACAGGCAACACACAATAATAATTGAAATAATGACAGTATGCCTTCACAGGCCCAATATACAGAAGCATAAGTATCACATATACTGTCTCAGGACAGGCACACAGTAGCGAGGATACTCAATTGTTAAATACTATAATCAGTCAGTCTCTATTGTGGTATTTGGCAAGCCCAGGGTGGTGATCAGGAAGCTATTGGTGTAGATGATACAACACCTAAAGTTCTTAAGGCTAGCAAGCTGCAGGCAGTACTGGAAAAGTGGTAGATTCTGCAGAGAAGTTGCAGTGAATAGCCCCCACGGGCGTAGCAACGGACACAACTTAATCTGAAAGTGCTTGAGTCGATAGCCCCCACGGGCGTAACAACGGAGATAGCTACAATGCAAGAGCTTGCCAATAGCCCCCACAGGCATAATAACAGAGACCAACTGCACAGGATTAGCTTGAGCCAATAGCCCCCACAGGCGTATACCGGAGACAGCCTGTAGGGGCTTAAGGCAGCCTGATGCAAGTGCTTGAGTCTATAGCCCCCACGGGCGTATGCTGGAGAGAACCCATCTAGAGCAAGAGCCAATAGCGCCTCCCACTGGCGCAGTAACATAAACCGACTACTCTGCTGGTGACAATATGAGCCGCCATCTAGACCAGGCTTACAACGCGGCCGGCTCTGCAGATGTAGCGAATCAACAGTTTAGGCTCTGCCAGTGTAAGTGAAGGCTCAGCTAAGGAGTCAGCAGCACTGCAAGGGTTAATAGCATCTCAAGGATCGGTGGCTCAGCAATATTGGGTATCGCTCTGCAAGTGTCAAGGAAGGCTCAGCAACGGAAGCACAGCTCTGCAAGTGATAACGGAGACTCAGCAATGGAGACTCGGCTCTGCAAGTGTAAGTGGCAACACGACCAGCCCGGTAAACGAGCCCAGCGGAAGTCAGAATGTCGCCACGGTGACACCAGTAGCAGGAAGCAGGAACTAAGCAGGTCTCTTTAACAAGCTGGTTCAGGTCACGGAGGTGGTTCTCAGACAAGCCAGATCAGTCATGAGCAGGAACGTCAGCCAAGCCAGGTCAGATGACGGAGGTGGTTCTCAGGCAAGCCAGATCAGTCACCAGCAGGAAAATCAGCCAAGCCGGGTCAGATCATGGAGCAGGAACACAGGAGCGTAGTCAAAAACAGGCCAAATCGGTACACAGGAATCAGGAATGCAGGAACACAGCAACAGCAACACTGGCTCTGGAACACCACGAAAGGGCACCTGACAGGTGTCAATGGCCTGGCATAAAAAGGTCACCAGGGGTGGGCCAAACAGACTCAGCCAATCAGAGCTCACCACAAGCGAGAGTGACAGAGAGGGATCACGGGCACCGTGATAGTACCCCCCTCTCAAAGACCCCCTCTCCCTGCAGGAGGTCTGGGTTTCTGGGGATATTTAGAGTGGAAGTTGCACAATAGTCTAGGCGCATGGAGGTCCTTCTGATCAACCCAGGAACGTTCCTCAGGGCCATAGCCCTTCCAATGGACCAAATATTGCAACTTCCCTCTAAACCTCCTAGAATCAATGATACTCTGGACCTCGTACTCCTCCTGGCCCTGAACGTCCACCAGCCCAGGAATCACTGGAGTGGTAGTGTAGCGGTTGCAAACCAAGGGTTTCAAGAGAGATACATGGAACACATTATGTATACGCATAGAGGCAGGGAGTTCCAATGCGTATGAGACAGGATTGACCTTGTGGATAACTTTGAACGGACCAATGAACCGGGGAGCCAACTTATTGGAGGGTACCTGCAAATTGAGGTTTCTGGAGGAGAGCCATATCCTGTCCCCAACCTGGAATGAGACCGCTGGCAGCCGTCTACGATTGGCATGCCGCTGATGTCGCTGAAATGACTGACTGAGGATCCTCTGAACCTGTACCCAAGTGGAGCGAAGTTGCGCCATATGCTCATCCAGGGCAGGAATCTGTTGCGACTGAAATGAGTCCGGGAGCAGGCACGGCTGGAACCCGTAGTTAATAAAAATTGGGACCTCCCGGACGATGAATTGACTGCACAATTCCTGGCAAACTCTGCCCATGGCAACAGGTCGGCCCAATTGTCATGATGATGAGTTACAAAGCAACGCAGGAACTGCTCCAGTCCATGATTGCCATGCTCAGCGGCCCCATTGGTCTGGGGATGGTAGGCGGAGGAAAAGGACAATTGGATGCCCATCTGGCCACAAAATGCCCTCCAAAACCTGGACACGAACTGGCTCCCCCGATCAGGGACCACCACTCTGGGCACCCCGTGCAAGCGAAACACTTCTTTGGCAAACACTAGCCAATTCCTGAGCTGACAGAAGACCAGAGAGAGGCACGAAATGAGCCATCTTAGAGAACCTATCAACCACCATGAGGATAAACGTGTACCCCCTAGATGCTGGCAGCTCTCCCAGAAAGTCGATAGAAATGTGGGACCATGGACGTTCGCCGTTAGGCACAGGTTGGAGTAGGCCCACTGGGAGATGTCTAGGGGTCTTGGCACAAGCACAGGTGGCACAAGCTGCAGTAAAAGCGGAGCAATCGGCTCTAAGGGAGGGCCACCAGAATAACTGTGATAGAGACCATATTAGCTGATCCCTCCTGTTATGCCCAGCCGCTTTAGATGAATGGTATGTCTCCAATAGACGGGTACGGAATGACTCATCCACAAAACACTTGCCAGCTGGGGTTTCTGGGGGAGCCCTTGCTTGGGAGGCCAAAATTTCTTCCCCCAGTGGCGAAGTGATGCTAGTACGTATAGTAGCCAGGATACGGTCTGGCTGAATAATAGGTACTGGTTCTTCCTCCCTCTCAAGGTCTGACGCAAACTGTCTGGACAGAGCATCTGCCCTAACATTCTTAGAGCCCGGAAGGTAGGACACTACAAAACTGAACCGGGACAAAAAGAGTGCCCATCTAGCTTGTCGTGAGGACAGTCTCTTTGCTTCAGAGAGATATGTCAAATTCTTGTGATCAGTAAGGATTAATACTGGGGTCCTGGTACCTTCCAATAGGTGACGCCATTCTTTAAGTGCCAGAATAATAGCCAGGAGCTCTCTTTCGCCAATCTCATAGTGGCTTTGTGCACTGGAGAGTTTCTTAGAAAAGAACCCACAAGGTCTCAAGGCGCCACCTCCCACAGGACGTTGGGAGAGCACAGCCCCAACCCCAACCTCCGTACATAGGCTGATGAGATTAAGGAAGGTAATAGATTAATTGCCAGTACAAGTATAATGAGTTATTTATAGTATCCCGATTCACGTCATATAGGCTGGTGATATCCAGCAAGACAATATACTTAACGTTTGCACTAATACAATTAGTTAATCGAGAAACCGTCCCAGTATATATAGGCTAGTGTGGTTCAGGAGGGTTACAAAAGAGTTTCTCATTATATTACTGTTTTTTTCTCTTTAGCTGAGCTAACTGGAACTGATATACTGTGTAAAGCATCTACCAGCCACGGATATTTACTATCCTATGATTATACTCAGTTATTTTAATAAATTTAACTCTATACTAATAACTCTGATATTACTGAATGAAATGTCTGCAGTGATTAAATACAACTGAAAAACAAAAGTATTACATGTGGATGTTAGCAACACTAGATGCTGTATAATTATTTAATGAATTAAAAAATACAAGTTGCTAGATTTAATTCATAAGCGATTTCAGAATTTATTTTAAATTCACCTTTCATACTTTAATTATATGCGTGTAATAAAAGTTACATTTTAATTTTGATTTTAATATACTTTACATCTATCTAATTTACATCACCACACTTAGCCAACATGAATCTTGTTTAGGAACGTGGGTCTGGTGTTGTTAATGGTCTCTTTCTGTCTTCTTTTTGTTTCAATTCACTAGAGTAAAATGACTCCTACTTGAAAGGCATGTTTTATACAGAGTATCAAGTAAGATATTAAGCTGTTTAGTTACTAGGTACATAGCATAAATACAAGATATATAAAGCTAAGTAGGTGATGACAAAGTCTCATCCCCAGCTCCCAGCCCAATCCACACTGAAATATAGAGCAAAACACTCCCATATGTCTTTGGGTGTGCAGTCATCAGCGCAGGATAGGGTCCCAAAATGATGAGGGGAGGTTCTATCTTCCCAACAAGGAACCCACCCACAAACCTGGCAAGGTGTCAACTGTCACATCTACAGAAATTAGGTTACAACTAGGACGGTACAAGTAGCGTATCATCCCTCTTCCATATTGCTACAGAGGGGGCTGGTAAATTTGTAAAGCACAATCAGGAAGCCGAGAAAATTCAACTGCCTTCTAAAGGCTGCCCTTTAAGAAGACATAGGGAGACTAGTACATTAAAACTAGGACCCCTGAGACAAAACACCAGAGAAATCACCTTGAGAGACATACATAAAGAAAATAGAGCAGAAGCCCTAAAATATTTGCGATGGTGACACAATATTACATAAATAAGGCAAGATGCAGTCAAGACCAATCCCAGAGACAATTAACAAAAAGAGCCTCAGACAACCCTGGTTCCCATTTGTCTAGGGCAAGGCCCTCCTAAGTGGGAGAGTATCTTGACTTTGACCCTGTGAACTTGGGGTCTGAAAAAAAAAAAAAACCTTTGACCAAAATCAACAAAGATCTTAATAATATGCACTAAAGTGGATGAAGAACTGTCTATCAGGATTTGTCTTGGTTAAAGGTCGGCTAGGGCCACTTCAACTTAGTAACAGTAATCCCATAGTGAGCATTCACTTTCAGCCATGTCCTGGAGGACAAGAAGGTATAGAACCTACACCTTCTACAAGTGATGTCTGAGTCCATCTCTTCCTTGGTACTGGATGACAATTTTCTCAAGCTTTGGGGGTAGGAGACCACTATATCTCTGATAGAGTAGTGGCATTGTCTACCAGGTGATCCATCAAAGGAACATGCATTGCGTCCGCAAACTTCTTGATGCTGTCAGTATATTGTAGGACATGGGTAATACCATCTGGGGGAACCAGTAGCTTAATTAGGAAACCCCATCAGTACCTAATGTTATGGGTATGCAGGGTCATTGTGAGAGGCCAGATCTCCCTTCGCCACTGCATAGTGAGAAGGGAGAGATCCCCAAAATCAAGATGTTAGCTCCTTCAAACTGCAGTGGTCTAATATCCCTCATTGCTGCGTGCATAGCTACTTTGTCTGGATAAGTGTGGAAGCTAACAATGACAGAGGTTTTTGTCTTTGTCAATATGAATTGAAGCAGTATCTTCATGACCTAGCAGGTTTTGAAAAAGAAATGAAGATAGTTTGGTAGAAGATCTGAGGCAGCTGTGCCAGGGATACCTTGAAATCTAAGATTACATCACCAGTTCCTATTTTCTATATCATCCAGCTTCAGCTGTAGTTCCATGTTCTGGTGAGATAGTCCATCTTTTTAATGGTAGTGGTCTTGAAGGACTGCCAGTTCTCAATGTCTTCTTCTGTTATGGCCACTCTATGACTTTAGTAGGTTATTTCATACTTCACCTAATGTAGTTCCTCTCGGAGGAAGGACTTCAAGTCCATTAGCAGTGTTTGGATGTCCTGCTATGTTGAGGGGACATCTAGGCTCTCTTCACCATCTCGTGTAGCCTCAGTGTGAGTGATCTCATGATTCAGAGGATCTTCAGGATTGAAATGGAGATGCGTGCCCTAAGTTGCCATTTTGTCAGTTAGTGAGCTAATCAGCTTGCTAGGCCTCTTTGGAAAATTGCGCTGGAGGTTAGGATCTTTCTTGTAGTGTTTGTGTTTGTGTTTTGCCATCAATTAGGGTCTAGGGACATGCACCCTTATAGTTTACACCTTGTATAATAAATTTAAGGAGATTTCACTGAATAACAGGAATCAATACTATATCTCATGAATGAGTGTCAAAACTAAGCAGCCATCTTCTCAGATGTCCAGGCCACGCCCCCCTAGTGTATGAATTTTTATATGACCGACTGGTTATTCTTTCAGGACCCTTTCCCCTTCTTTAAATTACCAAACATCTCTGGAGAATGTGTTCATACATTTGAGGGTTTACTACTGAAATGTTGCCCTCTATATATAACTGACAAAATATCATGATAGCCCCCAAAATCATTGCTTTAAAGGTAGGTCTCAATAATAAACACTGGAAACATTTAATCTTATTGCTTGTGAAAGGAGTGCTCATTTTGCATTATGGAAAAAAAAGAGTAAAACAAGGTTACACACACTGCCCAGAGCTTCTGCATTCAATACATATTACAATTCAAACAGTCCAAATAAGAAGCAACTGGAGGTTCAAGCTCTCCAACACATAGGAACAGTTGATAATGCCAAGGATACCCTGGAGCAGCAAAAGATAAGATAGGGACAGCGAGATTTAGACAAAAGCATGTTCCCCTGGCCACTCCTGACAACTGGGCAACTGGACACCTTTGATCCTCTGGATCAACAGAGGTGTTGTGGCATGGGTTGGACTTGATGCATGTCTTTCCCATAAAATTACTTTTTCTGTGTTTTGAAATAACACTTCTTTAGGTTCTTGGCTTCAATGGAGCATGCAAACACTCCTGCCACATTAAGGCATCGACTCAATGAGAGCATATACTCCTGGCAGGGTCACCCAAGGTGGACCTTCCACACACACAGGCATTTCAACCCAAAATGAAAAAGTTTATGAGACTATTGTAGACACTGCCCATGCTCTTGCACCTACTGTAAGACAAGAAAAAACAACTTGAATATCAAAAGAAACAGATGAAAAAGTGATGCGAAATGAAGCAAAACGTTAATATTAGAAACAGGGTAGAATATGTAGAAATATACAAGACCATAAGGAAGAACATTAAAGAAGAAACATGCAAGCTCAATATTGAGCTCATCAAAAGGACAATAAAAAAAAATATTGGATGTATCACATTTAGTTTTTTGAGAAACATAGTAAAATAAGATCATTTATTGTTATATTTCCTTTACAATCTTTTAATTATGGTGTATGGGAATATATAAGTTCAATAATGTTAGCAACAACAAATTATAACCAATAATCACATTTTACCGAGCACTATGAATATTCTTGAAAACATCAGTCATGATTATTAATTTTTCTGCTCATAGCAGAATAAATGTATTCACCTCCTGAATACTAGAGAAATCCCCAGCATATTCCTTTGTAATAAAACTATTCAAACAAAACTGAAATCCTAGGGCTCAGGCACTTGACAGAAGACCCACATACAATCTCAGATCTACAGTATGTGGAAGAATATAAAACAAACATTAAAGTCATGCATTAAAGACTTGCTTATAGGAAAATAAGCAATGAAGCCAGATATATAAATAAATCAATATAAAAAAAAAATCATACAAACTTTTTTAACAGATAACCGAACCAATATAAGATGCACATAATAAACATGGGCTTCATAAGAGATAAATACTCTGAGAAATCTTGCTAAATATCAACAAAAATGTAAAGACCAATTACCAAAATAGACAAAAATGGATACTTCAACAATTCTCCCAAGGTAGAGGAAAATGTTACAGGATATGTTGTTTACAACGCAAGTGCAAGAAAATCTTGATTTTTGCAAAATTTCTCTCCTGAAGGTTAGTCTCAAATGTATAGTAAACTCTGGTATAGTGGACCCAACTAATCTATTAATAAAGTGATTATTACAACTCAAAATCAGGGTCACTTCTAAAAACACTAAAATAGCGTGGTACACTCTAAGCCTTGAAGATAACTTTAATAAACACAATCAGACACAAAACATACACCACAAGGGGGGATGCTTCATGCAGTCTGCACAGAAAGGCTAATCAGTGAAGCACTCAATATGGAAGACACAAATATAAAAATATAAATATAGCTTTATTGGTACACACATATCTAAACAAAACCCTATGTTTAAAAAAACCCACATAAAAACATACAACAAGGAAGCACATGGGATGCCATAATATCAAAATAATTGCCTGCAAAATAAATTCTCCCAAATAAAGATTAATACATTATATATATATATATATATAAATAACCTTGTTAATCAGAATATTCCACACTACCGACTGGCCTTTGCTCATCAAGGAGCACCATACAAATTCCTTTTGAAATTTGGGGAGCATGGTTATAATACTTTGAATTCTCCTCATCCCTTTGAGGGGTGAAGTCTATCCTGACTGCATAGTGGCATGGGCGGGCGCTGGAGGAGGTGAGAGGGTGGTGGAAGTCCCTCTGGGGGGGAGGCAGGAGAGAGTGGTTTATTTCTTTATTTGTTTTGCACTTTTTTTTTTCTTTGTTTGAGTGGGTGTTTTCCCTAGTTTGGGTTGTAAAAATAAAAAATATCTAACAAGGGTTGTCTAGGGTTGCCTATTACCTGCTTACCTGCTCTGCTGTATCAGATGATGCCTACATCTGATGTAATGTACCCAGTTGTCGATTTGCTCTTTGCATGTACCCTGAGTTGGCCTTTGTTAATAAAAATGTAAAAAAAAAATCAATGAACCTAGGACTGAACCTTTCGGCACCCCATTTACAGCTTTAGACCAACTTGAAAAGGTTACATTTACAAAAACTCTGCCATGTATCTAATTAGTTATCTATTCACGCACAGATTCACCTCCCAATATGCAAAAAATGCACAATTTGCTTTCCATTGTGAAACCCAAAGATTTTCTGCCTTTTCACTAACACCACAGATTGTCCAGAAAGAACGGTTCTGTTTTCCATCTATATTTTCTATGGTTGGGATAATTCTGATCTCACATGGTGTGCACATTGTATTTGATGACACTTGAACAATCCCTCGCAGTGGTGCCAAGTGGGGTAGATGGTGGCAACACTTCTTCACATCCCTCCTCTTCATCTGTGCTGCTGTTAATATATTTGTCCTGGCTTTCTGTCATGTGTGGTTCCTGCTACCTGATACTCAGATGGTATGAGATGTTTGTTAATTTTGGTTCATTTTTAAGAATATTAGTCTCCCAACATTGGTGCTTGATAGCCGCGTCCTGTCGTCATTGACAATGTAACCAGCCGCACTGAAAACCCTTTCAGACTCAGTGCTTGCTGGAGGAAAACTAAGGGTTTCCACTGTAGTACAGGTCAATGCTGGCTACACACACTGCTTTGTTTGCCAGTAGTCCATGGGGTCGTTGTTTCTGCCTAGAACATAGCTATCCTGAAAGTATGCAGAAACCACCTCACATGCAGTGGGACCACTTCTAGGAGCTACACTGTGTTCCTATGTGTCAGTTACAAAACCATACTCAGGGAGCAAGCCCCAAAGAGATGTGCTGTCACCACCACCATCACCACCACCAATGTTGGGTTTTTGCCTCCCCTGCGGAGACCCATGAATTGCCTTGTGTTCAGAATGACATATTCTGGATGATGATGTAGCTGCTTCTGCTAGTTGAAATACTTTGCTGCCCTCCTTTTCACTATACTGTCTAGATGTTACTGCTGATCGTCATGACTGCTTGTAGTGGCAAACTGCTGATGGCCCTTTGGCAGAAATTCAGAAATGTTGTATTTGAAGTGGGGGGTCCAGCAAAGTGGCAAGAATGTATTCCTCATTGCTTTTAATGGACACTATGTGAGGATTTTGTTCAAAGCACGCTAACATGTCCTTTACCAACTGGTACATGTCTGTGTTGTCATTCTAGTAAGAATCCTCAGCCATGCTCCTCCTTTTTTTTTTGCAATAAAAATATCAGTGGTAGAATTTCACTAATTCCTGCCCCAATGCGACTCACCAGCATGGTTGCCTCCTCAAAGAGTTTCAGCAGCTCACATACATCGCACATAGTTGCCATTGGCCAGGTGACAAAAAGGCTCCCTCCAAAGCCTTCCATTTCTGCATGGTGTACTTGCTAATGGCCTTATTCTACTCGTACAAATGCTCTAGCATGTACATCGTGGAATTCCACCTGGTAGGGACCTCCATTTTAAGCTGATGATGGGGCAGGTTGTTAAACTCTTATATGGAATATAGTGTGTTGCGTGCACTATAGGAGTGACTAAAATGGGCACATATTTTGCGGGCAATAGTGAGTATCTCTCTGAGGGTTTCGGATTCTGCCAGGAATCTGGTCACAACTAAATTTAGCATAAGGGCAAAGCAGTACACATGCACGATGTCACCTATTCTCAAAGCAGCGATTAGGTTGGAGCAGTTATCAGCAGACACAAAACTAGTGTTTAAGGAACAGGGTACAAGCCATTCCTTTATCACTTGCTCTAGCTTACTTAAAACATCTACAGCTTTGTGGGACAGTCTCTCAAATCTACATGCACAAGGTGGCGTGACAATGGTATGGGCTATCCTGCTGCTGATGCTGCCGCCTTTTAATCACACTGCCATAACTAGAAGCATGATTACTGGATGTCACCTGATGCTGTAAGCTAGTGTTATCCACTTTTGGTGCTGGGAGGGAAACTCAGTGAGCGGCCAGTCATATAGTCTGTGCTCTGCCCACTTGTCCACATATCTGTTGTCAGGTGGGTTTCCTTGCCATATGCACTTTTCAGCCCTTTACCCACCACATTAACCACTTGTTTGTACAATTCAGGCATAGACGTACCTGGAAAAACAACTTCGGCTTGGTATATTCAAGTGTGGAGCTACACATGACATCTGTTCTCTGAAACCTCGGTTTTCTACAAAAGAATACAGCAGCATGCCCACTGCCAACATCTTGGCAACCTTGCCATTCCAAAGGCGTACTTTGGGATTGTTTTTATGAAATTTTTGACTCCTTCCCAGGAGCTCAGCAGTATGGGTTGGCAGAACAAGGAAAAACCCTGAAACTTTATTGCATTAACAACATGATTAGAGGAAGTGGTGACGGTACAGGCAGCATGCGTTGGCAGTCTATGACTCTTGCCATCTCGTACAGCAAAGCTAGAGTCATCATACTCCTCTGTAGGGGTGGGTGAAATCTCTCGCCGTGTTCCTGTGGGAAATTCCATGAAAACAACGGTGTTGTCTGCTTTTTCGTAGGAAAATCCGCTTTAAAACTAAAATGTTCACATTTTTCACCCATTGGCCAAAATTTTTCTCCATTTTTTCGATGGCTAAAAAGTTCCTGCCCACTGATTTACTTGTTTTTCACCTTTTCGCTTTAAAAACGTGACGTATTTGCGGAAGTAAAACACAATAGAAGCAGATACAGAACAAGGTAAACATGCTGTCCTGTTCTGCTGTGAATTTGAGGCAAAATTGAGGCAGGAGAGGCTCATAGTGACTGCTATCGCAGGTTTAAAAATAATAAAAGGAGGAACTGGAAGGACTATTATGTGTCCACTGAGTCTGAGTCTGAGGAGGAAGTGAGTACTACAGAACTAATGGTGTCCAGTCCCCCTAAATCACCACTAGGGTTTTTGGGGAAATTCCTGTCAAGGGAGGAACAAAAAGGTAGTAGTAGTAGTAGTAGTAGTGAGAGCAGGACAGGTCTGCCTGCTGCAAGATGTGCTACATGCTGTATGATGTGCTGTGCCTGCTGCCAGTGCCACCACAAGTGCTGTGCCTGCTGCCAGTTCTAAAGCTGTTGCCACCAGTGCTGAAGCTGCTGCTAGTGTTTCTTGTTATGCTCAGGAGGGGGGGGACCGTAAGTCACACTTGCCATCCCCAAGCAGTACCACCAGTGCTAGTACTACTACTACCAGCAGCTTGTTAGCATTAGGAGTGAAGGAGAGGGTAATCAATATCCTCCTATCAGTAGTGCCTATGAGGAGGAAGACTCAGGGGCTGAAATTGATGAGGTTGGTGTTAGTAGTAGTAGTGGTAGTAGTGGTGACAGTGATGGTGAAGCAGCCGGTGGGACTAGTGTTAGGAGAGTGGTAAGGGAAGCATCCAGACTAGCAGTCAAGGGAGCCCACACCATTTCCCTGACCCAGGGAGTCCCCTTCCCCCCATGGCATTGTTGATGTGGAACACGATCCCGAAGAAGGCAGAATTCTCATCACCGCAATAATACCACCACCAGCAGATCAGCTGCCTGCTCCTGCTGCTACTGCTGCCAGTCTGCCTTCTTCACATCACCAAGAAATGGCAAGTTTGACATTAGGGGACCCTCTTTCACATTGCTCATTGTAATGGAAGCTGGAAGGCACAGCGTCGCCCTTAGCCGTCGTTCCGGGTTTCTCCTTCTCTACTCCGGATAGGCACCGTCAAATGCACTGGTTGGAGGATGGACGGACTGGTCGTCGACTCAGAGAGTCGGCAAATCATGATGTAGTCGACTCCACGTCAAACAAGGCGAGTCAGGGAAGGTCGGCGAATCTCCTCATGCAGCATTGACTCGCAGTGAGGCCTCTACTCCCGGTCAAAAGGTAGCTGGAGAATGTCGCAGGGAACACAAGGATGTCAAACAGAGTCCATGTCGCCACCTGACAGCATACGAAAGCCTGAATTCCCAACTCAGAATCGGATCCGCAGATAGCTGGCAGCAGACGGTAGACGATACAGGATACTCAGCTGAGATGGGTATCAGAGAGGACACTTTAAACCACAAAAGCATAAAGACACCAGGACTGCTTGTTCACTTCAGAATAACTGACTCTTAATTGAAACAACCACAGCATATTTATACAGTTTTAACCACACTGACATTACATGGGCAGACATGACACAATGGGCTAGTTACAGAGATAATCCAATCATAATACAGAAGACGAAGAACCCACAACAACTGGTTCAGGGAAACATAATGGGGCAGACATGATTGAATTAACACACAGCAGGGGTCTTAATACAGTTCACAAACATACAATGACTGGAGTGGCTAGAATACACAAAAAGCTTGGGTTAGGGTGAACAATGAAACAAAAGGCTTGAGGGACTGCAATATACATTTGAAGCAGCCTCGACCAGACTCAAATACTTAACCCTTAACTGCCCAGTCCCTTGAAAGCAAGCCAGCAGGCTACGATTTTTAGTCTTTTTGGGCATAGCTGTTTGCCAATATAACGTCCCAAAGTTCTACATAGCCTGCGACACTGGGCTGGCAATCTGTACGCCTAGAGAGGAGGTGTTTTAGGCATTACAGAAATGTCCACAGTTCCTTGTTTAAGGGGCTGATAAGTCTGATACCCAGACAGGGCTTCCAGTAATGGAGTAGGATATGTTACCCTCGTCACCTCCTCCAACCAGCAGCAGTCTCAGAGGTGTCAATCTCAAACATGAAGAGAGCATGGGGATCCTAATACTTCAGAATGAGAGCTTTTAAGAAGGCCTTCTTCAAGGAGGAGAATGCCTGGAGAGCTTCAGTAGACCAATGTTGGGCGTCAGCCCTGTTACGGGTCATGGAGGTGATGGGAGAGAGGGGTGCAGAGAACTTATTGATAAAGCTACAGTAGTAGTTAGCAAAGCCAATTAAACGCTAAATGGACTTCAGGCCAAGATGAAGAGACCAATCCGTGACTTTGGAAATTTTCCTGGTGTGGAAGACACAATATAACTCAAGAAGGGCAAAGGGGCAAAGAAGGTATCTCAAATTCACATTGCCCATTCTGCCCATTGATTTATGTGTTTTTCACCTTTTCGCTATAAAAATGTGAAGTATTTCAGAAAGTGAAACACAATAGAAGCAGCTACAGAGTGAGGTAGACATGATGTGCTGTTTTGCACTGATCATTTTAGCAAAATTGAGGCAGGAGAGGCTCATAGTGACTGCTATCACTATGAGAAAGTTTAAATCTAATAAAAGGAGTAACTGGAAGGATCCTTATGTGTCTTCTGAGTCTGAGTCTGAGGAGGACGTGAGCACTACAGGACCAATGCTAAATCACCCCTAGGGATCTGGGGGAAATTAATATCAAGGGAGGAAGAAGATGGTAGTAGTGAGAGCAGGACAGCTCAGCTGCCTGTACCTACAGCCAGATGTGCTGCCCCTGCTGCCCACCTTTGCTGTGCCTGCTGCCAGACATGCTGCCCCTGCTGCCACCATTGATGTGTCTGCTGTAAGATATGCTGCCCCTGCTACTGCTACCACTATTCCTGTGCCTGCTGCCACCAGACATGCTGCCCCTGCTACCACCAGTACTGTGCCTGCTGTCAGACAAGCTCTCCCTACTGCCACCAGTGCTGTGCTTTCGGCTAGTGCTGAACCTGCTGCCACCAGTACTGTGCCTGCTGTTAGACATGCTGCCCATGCTACCACCAGTGCTGTGCCTGCTGCCTGTGCTGAACCTGCTGCCACCAGTGCTGAACCTGCTGCCAGTGTATCTTGTAATACTCAGGAGAGGGGGGAAGGAGAAAATGATGCAACAGGGGGCCCTAAGTCACACTTGCAATCCCCAAGTAGTCCCACCAGTGCTAGTACTACTACTAAGAAGGTCCAGAAGCGTGTTAGTGTTAGGAGTGAAAGGGGTAGTAATACTTATTATGTAAAAGAATATATATTGTAGTGTTTATCCCCCTGAGTAAAAAAAGGGTACTCCCACTGCTGAAAGGTATTTTATTCAAAAATTATTACAGCTCAAAGTTGATTTTTTTAGGTGCAAAATCACAGTGGTTTGAAATTGTACAGTGGTGCTGTTGTTATACCATCCTATGTACAGCTCTGGTCCATAGACCATATCTCTCCATAGGATTGTGTAGCAACAGCGCCACTGTAAAATTTCAGGCCACTGTGATAATGCACCTAAAACATTCAACTTTGAGCTGTAATAACTTTTGAATAAAGCACCTTTCAGCAGTGGGAGTACTCTTGTTTTACTCAGGGTGATAAACCCTACAACATATTTTTTTACATTTTATGTATTACTATCCCTTGAAGGAGGGGGTAATCATCATATTACTAGTGACTGTGAGGAGGAAGACTCAGGGGCTGAAACTGATTTGGTTGGTGTTAGTAACAATAATGGTAGTAACAGTGATGGTGAAGCAGCTGGTGGGAAAAGCATTAGGGGAGTGGTAGGAGAAGAAATGTAGAGCATCCAGATTAGTATTCAAGGGAGCCCACACTATTCCTCTGACCCTTGGATTCCCCACCACCACCATGGCATTGTCCAGGTGGAACAAGATCCTGAAGAAGGCAGAATTGTTGCCTAGCAGCAATAATACCACCATCACCAGGAGCACAGATCAGCTGCCTGTGCCTTCTGCTAGTGCTGCCAGTCTGCCTTCTTCAGGTCACCAAGAAATGGCAAGTGTGACATTAGGGGAAACTCTGTCACATTTCTCGTCACCTCCTCCAACCAGCAGTGAGATGTCTGTAATAGAGCAGCAGCACGGAGAGACTAACGGTGGTGATGATGATGGTGGAGAATCTGGGATGGATGAGACATTGATGGCCTTTTCAGCCCAGACTGAGAAGGAATGGGAGACAGGGGTGGGGATGAGCATCACCCACCACCACCACCAGCAGTGAGCTTTTGGAATTTGCAGAATTTGCAACTGCTCTTATTCCTGCTGCTGCTGAGTTGCAAGGGCAACAGGATGCTGAGGAGCATGCTAGTGTGCCACAGACCACCGTGGTCACAGTGGAAATGGGGTCAACAAGTGATGATGGACTAGGACAGGTTCCACTTGACAGCAGCAGCAGTACTCCTGGTCCTAGTTGCAGTGCTGATTCTGAGGCACTAGCAGCAACAGCAGCAACATCATCTTCTGCCACAGACAGTGGGAAATGTAGAGGAGAAGAAAAAGAGGGCATTCTTCTCCACCTTTTCCCTCCCCCTGAAGTCATGGGTGTGGGACTATTTTTCTCTTGGGGCAGGAACAGTGCAGTCATCAACAACGGCACTGTGCACAATTTGTGACAAGTCAGTGAGAAGAGGAAAGGAGGGAATGCTCCTTGGCACAAGCGCCCTGATAACACACATAAAACACAAACACCATGATATTTATGTCA
The DNA here is from genome assembly GCA_037306005.1 of Rhinophrynus dorsalis. NCBI lineage: Eukaryota > Metazoa > Chordata > Amphibia > Anura > Rhinophrynidae > Rhinophrynus > Rhinophrynus dorsalis. Next base: position 369,568,450 of record CM074721.1, read on the forward strand.
AACAAGTTAAAGCCAAACACCCACCACAGAAATCTAGCACCACTATTGCTGTACCCCCTGACTCTCCCAAAAGGCAATAATGTGTTCGAAGACATTAACCCGTTCCCTCCAGGCAAATAATCATAAATGATGAATAAATATGTACAGAGCCCAAGAGTCACATACGATGTAATTTCATGGACAATATAACTTGATTCGTTGCTGAAGTCCCAAATATTTAAAGAAAACAATGCAATGACAATTTGTCATTGAGCCCTTTAGGGGCCACCGTGTCCAAGAACTGTATCCACTTTGCTTCTTTTTGTAATAACAGTTTTCCCCTGTCTCCCCCTCTAGACAAAGGGGGCACATGATCAATAGCCATATAGTGTAACAAAGGTAATGAATGATTGCATTGGGCAAAATGTGTTGCTACCTGCTGATCTTTTTTTTTAAATAGATTTTATTATCAGATTGCTCCATACACATCTCAAATACAGAAAAGTACACGTATAATCGTTCAAGTACAGCAAAAGTATGTAGACATTCGTAACAATGAAAAGAGCATATCAGTAGGTCACATAGAGTCAACCTAAGGTTTTTATTATTATTTTAACCTCCAATAACCAAAACTCCTAAAATCTAAACTAACTTAAATTTCACTTTACCCCCGGCCCCCGATTCCTCTCTCCCCCGAACCCCCAGCTCCCCCCAGCCAGCAGTCTCACAAGATCTCGGCATGTATAGGCATCATACACAATGTCTTTCATCAAATATACATCGCAGCCATCCAGGCAACAAGTAGGTGTGACCTCAATCAAGCATCACCAGTAAGTTGCACATCAACAGGTGCCTCAGTATTATCTGCTCTATTAGTTCACCAGTTCTGCCATTTACCCCAGATCTTTTCAAACTTATTTGGGTTACCCCGGTGTAGGTAAACCAGTTTATAGTGTGGAATACATTGTAAAACTAGCTTTATCCACGCCTGACAATTAGGGACTCTATTTGACATCCAGTTCAAGGCCACCACCTTTCTCGCCATCACCAAGAGCTCACTCAATAGGGACCTGTCAGTTGCATCCTCAATCTCATTGGGAAAAACAGACAATAAACAAATCTTTGGAGTCACAGGAATAGACCTTCCCAACACCAGGGCCACAATATGCATTACTTCTTTCCAGAACCTCCTGACTCCAAAACATTCCCAGATCATATGTAAGTATGTGCCCTGAGCATTATCACACCGAAGACAACAGTCGGTATTAGAATTTCCTATTCTATACAGTCTGACCGGCGTATAATAAATTCTATGTAGGATATTCAACTGTATCATCTGGTGTCTAGTCGACGTCGCCACCAGTGCTGGTCCCGCCTTAGCCAAGTCCCATTCCCAATTCTCCAATGGACCCACATCCATTTCCCATTTGCTCCATGAAGGAAACTCCTGAAACCCCATGTGAGAGTCCAGCCACTGGTAAATAAAAGAAAGAGGTCTCGATAGCTCAAGAATCATCAATCTAGTAAGAAGCGGAAACGTAGAAATCGGCAGGGCTCGATCTCCCCACTGACCTCGGAGAGCATGCCTAATACATAAATATGAGTAGAAGAGATTATGCGGTATATGGTATTCGTCATGTAATTGTGCGAAGGATTTCAACTGATTATCCTGGTAAAGCTGTCCAAGGTCAGCAATCCCAAATCTAGCCCACAAGGGACCAAAGTCGTTGCCGAGTAGATGGTGTAGCCCCCACAAGGGGGTATCCGGGTCCATGGCAATGTACCCATTAGCTTTTTCAACTCCACCCACACCTCATGTAAGGTTGTTATCAATGGAGTCTGAATTTTAAAAACCCCGGGACCTCCATGCAAAAACTGGGGCAGCGTATAAACAGGCTGTAACAATAACATATCAATTTGAGTGGTCTGGTAACGAGGCTGGGAAGAGACAAAATCTAACACATATCGGCATTGTGCTGCTAAATAGTACCTATAGATTAGGCAAGGCAATTCCTCCCTCAGGTCTGGGTCTCATGAGAGTAGTTAGCTTGAGTCTAGCCCGACCCCCTCGCCATATGAAATGCGAAATAATTTTGTCTATTTGTCGGAAGTATTTTTTAGGAATAGGGACCGGCGCGTTTTGAAAAACGTATAAAAATTTAGGCAGAAAAATCATTTTAATAAGATTCAATCTGCCGATAACATTTAAGGGCAGATGAAGCCATGCAGTTGTTTTTTTCATGAAAGTATTGAATATTAGGTATCAAATTCATCTCCAAAAAGGAATCCATCGTTGCTGCCACCCTAATCCTCAAATATGTACACTCAGCCACATACAAAAGCGGGCTGTCAGTTGGATAGGATTCCCGTAGCCTACTATCAATCGGAATCAAAGAGAACTTAGTCCAGTTACCCGCTGATCTTTAATCTTAGATACCTGTTTTTTTTGTGGGGTTGCATACAGCTTCTAAGGCTGCTTTAATTGCTGCCCTGTGATTGTTCATCCTCTCCTTGAAAGTGTTTGTTGTTTTCCCCACATAAAGCAGTCTGCAGGGGCATAGAATGATGTTAACAAGATACTGACTGGTACAGTTCAAATTGTGTTTAATATAAATTTTAAATCCCTTATGTGGGTGTTTGAAATAAGCTCCTGCCAGCATGTAGTTACAGGTAACACAGCATACACATTTGAAGCAACCTTTTTTCACTGATGTTCTCTCTCTCTATAGTAACTCTCAGGGTCAGTCTTGACTAGCAGATCTTTCAAAATTTTGCCCCTACTATAGCACATCATAAGGAGTCCTTGAGGTATCTGTTTCAGTGAGGGATCAATAGTAATTAGAGGCCAATGACTTTTAATGGATGTATTTAAATGTCTGGAATTGGTGTTAAATGTTGTAACAAAGGTCATTCTAGCTTCCTTTTGAGTTTTAGTTTTTAGGAAGCTTTCAGGCCTTGTGAGTTGAGAAGTTGATTGTATACAATCATCTATCAATTTTTTGTCAAATTCTCTTTCAAGGAACTTGTCACCCATTTTATTGAGTTCTAAATGTAGAGAATCTTCTTTGCTAATGATTCTTCTTAATCTAAGTACTTGTGATCTGGGTAAGCTATTCTTAAGATGTGGTGGATAATGACTGGTGGCTTGTAAGAGATTGTTTCTATCAGTAGGTTTATTATATAATAAACCTAAAATTACAGGCCTCTCTCATCTTTTTATGTGGGAGAACTTGCACAATTGGTGGCTGACTAAATACTTTTTTGCCCCACTGTATGTCAGTGTCAATTTAATATGCTGGTGGTTACTATTAAGGTCAGCCACTAACTGTTGAATCTCACTGCCAGTTCCTTTCCACAAGATGAACATATCATCAATATAGCGTGTGTAGGTCACAGTATGTTTTTAAAACAGTTCATGTTTCTGAAGAACATCTATTTCATATTTATGCTTGTACGTGTTAGCATATGTGGGGGCCATACAAGCCTGGAGGGAAGCCTGGAGGGAACGGGTTAATGTCTTCGAACACATTATGATTGAAATTATACCTCTTCAGGCAGATTGAAGTTAGGGCTGATTGTTGAGATGAATTTGGATTGTTGGGGGTGACCAGTATTGGAGATAAGGCAGGGATTGTGTGACATGTTAATTCTTTTTTCATGTCCTGAATTGCCGGTACTGTCTCATACAACTGGTTCTAACACTGATACGACTCACAGTCCAGCTGTTGATCTGCCACTGATGTATTATTCTTTTCATTTTATCAAGATTGATGTGTTTCCTTTTCGTTGACGACCTGTTTGCCAATATTGCCTCATAACGTGTCAATTATTATCTAAGGACATCCGTGTATGCACTTTGCGCATTATACGTATCTTGCATTCATGTTTGATGCCGTGATGTCTGCGAGTGGTGTGAGACCAGGGGGCGCTGTTTGGATGTGAGCTATTCTGCAGATGGTATATGGCTCTTATATGTTTTTTTATGCACTTAGATAATGCACTATATGTTAATAACCCAGAGGGATTCTCATCGTTTATTTTGTTTTAAATGTATGTCTACAAAGTATGATCTTACAGTGACCTGTTTATCCGTGTATATAATGTCCAGTAATGAGACTGTTGATTGGTTTCTCTCCGTCATATGCATGTACATTTTAACCCTATTATAGGACTCCATGATGTCTGTCAAAGGCAGCACATGTTGAGCCAGGTGCTGTACTTAATAGAACTATCTTCACGCACTGGACTCTCGAATCGGACTCCGTGATGTCTGCTATAAAGCAGCATACGTAAAGCCAGAGAGTCATTATGTGATCTGCTAAGGATCTGATCATTATCTGTATCGCTATTGGATTATCATGGCACTATTAGGATTCAGTAAAATGAAGAATACCATCTCTCACGGGTGGCGGACACATGCCTCCGATGACATACATTCATAAGTGGTGCCTTCACAAATACGAGTACATCGAATGTCGTTGTCCATTGGAATTTACTGGCTGTAACTCGATAAGGATATTGATACTTCTAATGCATGTAAATTCAATGCTGTTACTGATGAAATCAATAATTTGTCACGTGAGATTCATTATGAGCCCTCAATCATATTCTGGATTACTAGTGTTGAGCGAGCGTGCTCGGCCGATGCTCGGATCGGCTCGAGCATCGCTCTGCTCGGCACATGGCGGTACTCGTCGAGTACCGCCATGTGCTCGCCCGCCATGTTCAGGTGGCGGGGATCTGTGCAGGAGGAGGCACAGATCAGAAGACGCTCCGCTGGACCACCAGGGACTGGAGGTACGGGGGCATTGCGGAGATGAAGGGGGCATTGCGGAGATGAAGGGGGACATTGTGGAAGAGGGGCATAGCGGAGATGAAGGGGGACATTGTGGAAGAGGGGCATAGACTCTATGCCCCTCTTCCACAATGTCCCCCTTCATCTCCGCTATGCCCCTCTTCCACAATGTCCCCCTTCATCTCCGCTATGCCCCTCTTCCACAATGTCCCCCTTCATCTCCTCTATGCCCCTCTTCCACAATGTCCCCCTTCATCTCCGCTATGCCCCTCTTCCACAATGTCCCCCTTCATCTCCTCTATGCCATAGAGGAGATGAAGGGGGACATTGTGGAAGAGGGGCATAGCGGAGATGAAGGGGGACATTGTGGAAGAGGGGCATAGAGGAGATGAAGGGGGACATTGCGGAGATGAAGGGGGACATTGCGGAGATGAAGGGGGGCATTGACCAGGCACCCTCCCCTCATCAGAGCAGGGGGTGCCTGGTGTAATGCTCGTGTCGCTCCATTGTATTCAATGGGGCTCGGGTGCTCGGCCGAGCACTCGAGCCTCAGGGGGTGCTCGGTCAGAGCACCCGAGCACCCGAGCATCGGGGTGCTCGCTCAACACTATGGATTACCTTTTGCATTTATTTATGTTCTTTTTTTGCTATTGATGCCTTTTATGGGCATTAATATGTTCACTTATTAGTCTTGTTGGGGTTTTAAGCTCCTTTCAGGCGTGGTTTGGTTTCTATCACTCGGTAGTCATACTATGTAATGTTATTTGTTTTGTGTGTTACTTTATCTCAATGTTGTGGCTTTGTTCAGTAAGGTCCACTCTGTTCAAAACATCGAGATTGATTCTGTGTTATCAGACACTATTGTTTCTGCTGGAGCCTGCAGAGTGGTACCAAAGAGGTTAATTCTCATTGTGGTCCACGGATGTGTTCCAGCGCTAATGGTGACACTGTCACATTTTGCCTAGTGGTTTTGGGTGCGAGTGGACATCTGTATTAAAGGTCAGTCTTGTGTTCTCTTTTTTGTCTTGAGGAAGGCCCCGGGTGGGTCAAAACGTTGATTTGCATTAATAAATGCATTGTTATTTTGAAGACACTAGTGTGCGCTTGGTGTTTGATGCAATTTTATCACATCTGCAAACCCCATATTTAATAGTTGTCAGGCAGCACCGGGCAGTTACTGAGTTAAATATTTGTAGTTTTGGAGTGCCCACTTTTTCCCTTGTAATATATATATATAAATATATATATAAAAGCACTCTCAGGACTTAATGAAGTGTGAAGAAAATTGCAAAAAATGTATTTCACAGATCAAGTTTTTGGTAACACAGTAACCTTCATCAGCAGCAGGCTCCGGCTTAATTGCACTGTGCTGCTACTGCATACAGCCACATATAATATTCCACTTCTAAAAATGTTAACCCATGTATCTGGGGATGTTGGGGTGACAGCACTATCTACTGGGATAAGTGAGCTCCCACTGCTACTACTGCTTGTGGATTTCTCAACATCAGCAGCATCTTTCCAACTCTTGATGCTCATTTTCCAGAAAGGAACATTAATGTAACTCCCCACCCTGCATCTCATCTGCCTGTTTCTAATACCAATCTACAACCACCCTCCATGAACAGAACTGTGTTCATATTATGGAAACAGGAAGTCTGATGGCAATAGAAAGCATACATGGAAAATGACAAAGTTTTCAAAGAAACTCATTGGTGTTAGCAAAAAAAAGATGAACATTTTAAGTATTTTGTTAAAGTAGTAATTCATAGTAACATAGTTGATGAGGCTGAAAAAAAGACATGCGTCCATCAAGTCCAGCCCAAGAACACCCCTGTTGATCCAGAGGAAGGCAAAAAAAAGCCCTCTGAAGCCATTTCCAAATGGCAGTCAGATAGTTCACTGGATCAACATCCTATCTGCACTGAAGCCATCTGTCATAATTTTCAATATTGTTCTGTGCTAGATAGGCATCCATTGCTTTTTTGAAAGCAGTTACATTATCTGCAAGTACAACATCCAGAAGCAAAGAATTCCATAGCTTTGCAGTCCTTACTGTAAAGAATCCCTGCCTTTGTTTTTGTCAAAAGCACCTTTCCTCTAGTCTTAATGGATGACCTCTTGCTCTTACAGAATAAAGCAGTAGATTGTGAATTTCCCATGGAAATTCCCAAGAAAAAAAGTGGGATGTTTCACCTATTTCTACCTGTTACTTATGTTTTAGTTTTATGTTTTCCTTCACGCGCAGATTACACAATGACTAACCTTGTGTAAGGGTTAACAAATCATTTTGTTTACTGATTTTACTGATACACCAGAGAAGCATTATAAATGTGCAAATTAACCGACAGATTATTATTTAGTAAAAAGTCCTTGAGGAGCAAAGCCCACATAAGGTTATATCTCAAAGGAAAATAAGTGCACACATTAAAGTACAGTAATCCAGAGACTGTCTACAGTATGTAACCATCAGGACAAAATAAGGCATCTTTTTACCTTGGCTTTTACCTCTGTAAACAGCAAAAAAATTCAGGTACCTATTAATATAACTTTTAAGTTATTATAGAAATTGTTATTTATTGTATTTGAACATGCATTGTATCATTATTTAATTGTAACTACATTTATAGATTTGCATACTACACTGAATTGAATTGTAAGTTATGCTTACTTTCTCCATAGACTTGAAGATGAATGTGAGATCAAGTCCATTGATTATAGATAATGTATTAGCTGCAGTGAAAATCAATCCCATTTTATTTTTTACTAACACCAATGGATAAAGTGGTGAGAAAACTTTCCAGTTATATAAAGTTCACTTATGTTATTCCATGAAACGGGGTTATTTAACTGTGCAAATATGTATTTACATAAGAATTCGAAAACTTTATATCATTGGAGAGTAATTTGTTAAGTTGACAGTCGGTAGTCCAAATACACTTCTTAAGTCCAAAAAAATAATTACATTCTGTGATTTCAAATGACAGTGTGTTAAATTATGTGTAGCATTAGACATGGCAGAACATTAAATTCACTGTAGCACTAGAAGTGGAAGTGCATTTAATTGTGTGCAGCACTAGACAAGGACAGTTCGTTAGATTACGTGCAGAACTAGCATTAGATTCTATTTAGATCTATACATGCAAGAGCAGTACATTCTGTGCAGCACTGTATATGTATTACTTTTCATTCTGTTCAGGGCTATACAGGACTGTGCATTAATCTCTAGATTGCTCTTTACATGGTAGTGTATTAGATTCTATGTAGTAATGGGGTCTTGTAAAGGACATGGCAGGGCATCAGATTCTTTGTTATACTAGTCAATCCAGTGCATTAGTTTCAATGTTACATTAGACAGGTGAGTGTATTAGATTATGTGTAGTGCTAGGATGGCAGCAGGATATATAATTCTGTGCAGCAAAAGACAGAGCAGAGCATTGTATTATGTGTAGCAATATTTGTGGCAAATTATTATTTTCGGTGTAGCACAAGGCTTGAAAGTGCATTACATTTGATGTTACACTAGACAGGACAGGATATTGGATCCAGTGTATCATTAGACAGGACAGCGCATTAGATGCAGCAGCAGGTATAGAACAGAGCATACAATTATATGCAGCATGTAATAGGGTAGGGCAATAGATTATGTGTTGTACTTGGTATGGCATCCAGTTCTGAGCTCACTGGAACGGGCAATGCATTAGCTTCTGTGTGATAGTAGACATGACAATGCATTAGTCTCTTCATATCATTCTGTCAACAAGACCTCCCAATTCTCTTTGCTCTACAAGTAAAAATTATTTTGCTTTTCTATAGTTGCTTGTAACCTCATTTGCTTGTTTTGCTTTTCTATAGTTGCTTGTAACCTCATTTGCTTGTTTTGCTTTTCTATAGTTGCTTGTAACCTCATTTGCTTGTTTTGCTTTTCTATAGTTGCTTGTAACCTCATTTGCTTGTTTTGCTTTTCTATAGTTGCTTGCAACCTCATTTGCTTGTTTTGCTTTTCTATAGTTGCTTGCAACCTCATTTGCTTGTTTTGCTTTTCTATCGTTGCTTGCAACCTCGTTTGCTTGTTTTGCTTTTCTATCGTTGCTTGCAACCTCATTTGCTTGTTTTGCTTTTCTATAGTTGCTTGTAACCTCATTTGCTTGTTTTGCTTTTCTATAGTTGCTTGCAACCTCGTTTGCTTGTTTTGCTTTTCTATAGTTGCTTGCAACCTCGTTTGCTTGTTTTGCTTTTCTATAGTTGCTTGCAACCTCATTTGCTTGTTTTGCTTTTCTATAGTTGCTTGTAACCTCATTTGCTTGTTTTGCTTTTCTATAGTTGCTTGTAACCTCATTTGCTTGTTTTGCTTTTCTATAGTTGCTTGCAACCTCATTTGCTTGTTTTGCTTTTCTATAGTTGCTTGCAACCTCATTTGCTTGTTTTGCTTTTCTATAGTTGCTTGCAACCTCATTTGCTTGTTTTGCTTTTCTATAGTTGCTTGTAACCTCATTTGCTTGTTTTGCTTTTCTATAGTTGCTTGCAACCTCATTTTCTGTCACCTTTACTGTAGAATGTGTCTATGTTTGTGCAGCCATTCAAATACATAGTTCCCCACAAAGTGTTTGCACTGCCCTTGGGGAAAAAAATATTCAGTTTCTGACACCACAAAGAGTAGGGATGGGTGAAAAGTCGGCAAAAATGTGGCACTTTCTGCTCAGAGAAATATTTCCTACAAAAAGTGCAGTTTTCCAGCTTTTTTCACCTAGCTAATTGCGTTGAAATCAGTGGGAAGACTGAATTTTTCCCCACCTCATGGCAGTTTGCTGTCCTTTTCTTGCCGGCATATAAACGGGTTTCAGGGTCTCACAGCAGCCATTCTGTGTTTGTGAGAGGAGAGAGCAGCATGTTTTTGAGCTACAGAAGATAGGCAAATAAAGGGGAATTGGAGCTTAGTTTGAGCAGTCTTTTAAGTAGGACATTTGTTCTCTATGTTAGGGGAGTCTGGGGGCACTTGGGACAAAAAAGGGAGGAAGGAGATTGACCCCAAATGACCTAAAATTCGGTGTGACTGACTGGCAAGGCATAGGCAGCTGGGGTCAAATTTGTTTGCTGATCTTGCCGTTATTATTATATCTGTGTTGGACATGTCTGTGGGTGTGAGAAGGGAAAAAAGGAGCTTTACCCCAACATTCTGTCTGACTGATTTGATTTGAAAGACACAGACAGCCACAGTCCAAGCAATTTCCTTATTAATCTTTCTGTTATTGGTTCTGTGTTGGATGTGTATGAGGAAACAAGTTGTTGATTTTGTACTGATTTTACTGTTATTGTCTCTGTGTTTGATGGTCTGGGGGTGAGAGAAGGGAACAAAGGAGGTTAGTCACAAATACCCCAACATTCTGTCTAACTGATTTTATTTGAAAGACACAGGCAGCTGCAGTCCTTACTAAACCTGCTGTTATTGTCTCAGTGTTGGATGTGTCTGGGTAAAGAAGGTGTTTATTTTTTAGTTATAATTTATTTTTTGGACAGTGATAAAGTAGGGTGGACAACTATTTAAAAAAGATAAATATATAAATAGAAAATTAAGAAAATATATATTATCTATCGGTCTATATGTACATATATATTAGGTGACAGACAACTGACTGGGAGCCTGACGAGAGCTATGTCCAGCAAACACACAAGGGGCAGGGAGAGGGGGAAAGGTGGAGCAGTGCAGGGACATGGGAGTAAGGTGGTATTTCAAAAACTAACTGCAGAATGGTTGCTGCAGCATGTGCAATAAATTATGATGATCCATCTCCTCCCTGGGAGGATGCAGTTTGTCAAGGTACCACCACAAGTTCCATCACCACCACCATCGGCGCCAGTAGTATAAAAAAAAAATATATAAGAAGAACACTGAAGACGACAAAAAGTCACATTCTAGTGTTAATGATGGCATTATGGAGGAAGGTGTAGCAGTAGAACCAACTGCTGAATCTGACAGTGAGACAGACAAGCACCAAACACCTGTCCTCAAAGTAGTAAAGTAAAAAGAAATTGTTTGTAGACTTGTGCACGGGCAAAATTTTCGGTAAAATTCGAATTCGGACGAATTTTTTTTTTCTAATTCGGATGATCTTAATTTCGGACCGGGCCTATTCGATTCGGACGAAATTCTGATCCATTCCGAATTATTTGGCCGAATTTAACATGGGTTAAATTATAGCAGTGCGCCTCCGTGCACACTGCTATCATTATTTGCAGACAGGGTGTGCATTTAGAAAAAGATCCATCCCAAAAACGGACATTGTCGTACATTGAAAGTCTGTGCATGTCACCTCTACTCTAGCATGGGATGCCAGTCACAATGCAAACGTCGAACATCGAAACCCCATGCCTGTCATTCAATTTAGCATGTTCGAACATCGAAACCCCATGCCTGTCATTCAATTTAGCATGTTCGAACATCGAAACCCCATGCCTGTCCTTCAATCTAGCATATGTTTGAACATCGAAACCTCATGCCTGTCATTCAATTTAGCATATGTTCGACATCGAAAACCCATGCCTGTCACATCCTACTCAACATAAGTGGTCGACTCGAACATGGACAAACTACATGTCACATTCTATGTTAGTACATGGGTAAAGATTAAGGTTTCATTTTCTGGTACCAGCCTCCTACCCTACTGTCCCTCTTTAGTGCCCAAATTCCTCTCTCTCGTTTTCCTATCCTGATTTCCCCTCATATCAGATAACTCTATGTGTATATACTTTGTAGAGTTTCATACTACATCAAGAATAAACATCAATGATTGTAATGTGATAGATGTAATGTGTTAACCCTTTGAGTGCCAGAGTGGTACGCAATGCATTGCAAAGCAATGCGTTGCATACCACTCTGGCATTCAAAGGGTTAAAAAGAAAAATTGAGACATTCTGTTGTCAACAAACTGCAACACAAGAGAGAAATAAAAAAAAAATGCTTGACATCTATACTGAAGAGGGGTCCACAGCATTGTCTTAGTATAGCAATATCACCGTTTTCCGTGAGTGTGCAATACAGGGCTCTACGATAATTGCTGGGCATTTCCCAACGTCATAATCAGGGGATGATGGGAGTTGTATTCTAACTACTGTTAGGAAACACATAAGTGATGTACATTCATCTCCCACCTAGAAATTATTTACACACGAGGCAACTCCCCCAAGTAATACCTAGCCCCTTTCCAAGTGAAAGGACTTCCAGAAAGGCTTCAGATCTCTTAGTGACTCACCTGTTATTGCCAGTCAGCGGGACCCGGAGAGTAGGAGGGGGTGATGCTATGGCTGCACGGCACGGTGCTCTTAGTTGGTCACTTGTCGCAATGTTGAAGCCAGCACCTTCTGGGTGGAGACACCTCACAGCAATCCTGTTCAGGACACATCATGCACTGTTGTGCACTCATACTAGGGATCCCAAATGTTTAGACTCATTTCGTACAGGGGGCACCCTCCTGTATTTGTAAAACCTCTCTAGCAAATCTGGGACGGTAGACCTATTTACTCAAGTCTTGACTTTAGGTGGGCGATAAACAATATAAAATAGGCATAATGTTTCACTATCACATAATTCACGTCACTGAAGCAGCCAGCAGGCATCGCCACTGAGTGAGCATAGGGCTGCCCGGCTGCTGACAGTCACACTGATGGGATGGGACACCCTGCAACACAGAAATGGCGGAAGAGCACAAAATAAACATGCTATGGGACGGTAAATTGCCGCCCCTGTCAAAGTGCCGCCTGGGTCCATGGACCCACTGGGACCCATGTAAGGGCCGGCCCTGTATTCGAACAAATACCTAATATTTTTTTATATTTTGCACAGGAACAAATATTACTTGCTCTTGCAGTGGCAATAACTGGAACTAATGCTGGCTGCCTACCTATGCCTAGCCTAATGCTACCTGTCTGCCTACACAACAACTGTACACTCTCTAATCTCTTCTCTCTCTGAGCTCCAACAACCCAATGAGGAAATGCAGGCTGTCTGTCTGTGTGACTGTGTCATTAGTCCAACCCCCATCATGAAACGAAGAAGGCTATTCGAATACAGACAAAAGAGGGAAGTAGTGAATGAAACGGAGAATGGAATTGGACTAGAGACATGGAGGGAAAATTATGGAGGGAAAGTAATTGAGCGCGCACAGGAAGTACAAAAAAGTCCTGGTCAAAAGTAGTCAAAACTTTTGGAAATGTGTCGATTGCCGAAACTTCCGAAAGTTTCGACGAATTTCGGACCTGGGCTGTTCGGAGTAGGATCATTTTTTCCGAATGACCCTTGAGTTTCGGATTGGCCGAATGTCTCCGAATGACCCCATTTTCGATGAAATCTGAATGTCTCCGAATGAATTCGCACATGTCTAATTGTTTGACACTTCTGAAAGCTTAGAGGAATATAAGGGTAGTGGGCAAGAAGTCGCAGGTGGTGCTGATGCTGAGGATGACCTAATGATGACTGATGATAATGATAATGATGCATAGCTAGACTATATCCCTCCAGCATCCTACTCTTCAGATACAGATAAAGTTGAGAGTGAGAGAGATGATGACATGGCCAAATTAGCAGAATGCTCAATCTTCCACCACTGAAAAGGAGCACTGTGCCTGTCTATGAACTGTTTAAGAGCACCATTGGAAACTCTGATCCTGGACAAGCAAAGAAGGCAAAAAGTACACAGTCATCCTGTCAGTTATCATCAGCATCATCACCGCTTCCATGTCTCACTCAGCCAAACACTCTTATGTTGAGTAACCAGCAGCAAAAACAGCAGCAACACAGGTTATTACAACCTAGCCTCAACCTATTACACCCTAGCCACAATCGTAGCTATGACGAGTGCCTCTGCTGCTGCTGGAAGTGCTGCAAATTTGATACCTAGTAGGAGTAGCAATAGAACTGAATCAACATTTAGCCCCAGTAGTAGTAGCAGCACCTCAGGTAGCCCTCAGTCCATGAATTCCACAGCATGGAGATACTTCGCTCAGGATCCAAAAGCTAAGCATGTTGCACATGAGCAGGGGTAAAGTAGGCTTACACCTAGGCACCACCTCTATGAGATCCCACCTGAAACACAACCACAGGTCTGACTGGGAAACACACTATCAGCAGGTCAGTGGTGCCAGAACTAGCAGCAGCAGAAGCACTCCAAAAAGCTCCCAGGGCTCTTGAGCAGATAAGAGAAATAGTACTACTGCTATCAACCTCTTTTTTCGGCCTCATCAACTGTGTTACTATGTTACTATGTTAGTTTGTTCATTCCAAATAACACCTATAGCTCCTGCTGCAGAGGAGTATGATGACTCTGGGTTTGCTGTAGGAGATGGCAAGAGTCATAGATTGTGCTTACATGCTGCCTCTACCTCCACCGCCTCCTCTAGTCGTGTCATTAAAGCAATAAAGTTACAGGGTTCTACTGCCATGTCCTTCAGCCCACACTGACTGAGTTACACAAAAACAATCCCAAAGTATGCTTGTGGAATGGCAATGTTTCCAAGATATTAGCAGTGAACATGGTGCCATATTATTTTGTAGAAAACCGAGGTATCAGAGAACTGATGCCATGTGTAGCTCCATGCTGGTAAATCCCAAGCCGCAGTTATTTTTACAGGATGCAGATGGCTAGTGTGGTGGGAAAAGGGCTTAAAGGGATAGTAATACTTTGTTTTATCTTTATTTTGTTTTGTAGGCATTAAAAAACATTAAGAACGATATAAGTCTTATCTTTCAAACCTTTATGGTTTAAGAGATATTCACAAGCAAAGTTTCCCCTCCCGCCCCTTTTACCTATTGTAAGCCATCTCTTCTCAGATGTGCAATGCAGTCCATAGACCAGACAGATAACAGATGGGACAATCTTCTTCCTATTAGAACAATGAAAGCCCTGCCCCCCTTGACAAGTTTTTCAGGTTTTTCCCTTATCTTAATTGAAGATTGTCCCTCTCTGCAGTCTACCTGGGCACCTCCCTTCTGCTCTGGCTGAGCAGTGTTACATTAGTAAAAGGGGCGGGACGGGGTTACTTTATCATTGAATTACCCCTAAACTACAACTCTGACAGAATTGAAATAACACTCTCCATGGCCCAAATACTATGAAGATTAATTAGAGCTGCTTTTATTATGAAACATTATTATCACTTTAAAAGTGCTTATGGCAATAAAATCCACCTGGCAAAAGATATGTCGACAAGTGGGCAGAGCATAGACTATATGACTGTGACAGCTCACTGGGCTTCCCTCCCACCGCCAACAGTGGATAACAATAGCTTACAGCATCAGGTTACAGCCAGTATCTATGCCTATGGTGCTGGCAGTGTGATTAAAAGGTAGAAGCAGCAGGATAGCCCATACTATCAGCACACCACTTTATGCATACGGAGTTTTGAGAAACAGTCCAACAAAGTCATAGATGTTTTAACCCTTTGAGTGCCAGAGGGGTGCAGAACGCATTGCTTTGCACGCAGTCCATACAAGAGCGTAACAACCTGCCCCATCACAGCTGAAAATGGAGGTCCCTACCAGGTGGAATTCCACACTGTACATTCTAGATCATTTGTACGAGCAGAATAAGACCACTAACAAGTACACCATGCAAAACTGGAAGGCTTTGGAGGGAGCCTCTTTGTCACCTGGCCAATGGCATCTAATGTGAAATATATATGTGAGCTGCTGAAACCCTTTGAGGAGGGAACCATACCATTGAGTCGCATGGGACAGGAAATAGTGAAATTCTACCACTTTTTTTTTATTGCAGAAAAGTACATGTTATCATACTTTGAACAAGATCCTTGCATAGAGTCTATTAAAAGTAATGAGGAATACATTTTGCCAGTTTGCTGGACCCATGTTTTGAACACAAAATTTCAGCGTTTCTGTCAAAGGGCCATCAGCAGTTTGTCACAACAAGGGATCATGATGATCAGCAGCATCTCTCTGAGGAATTGGATTCTGTCAAGGAAAATCAAGCTATTCTTATTGATCGAGTGGAGGGTTGCATTGTGGAGGATGAGAGGGAGAAAATGAGGACACAAAAAACTTCTAGACAGCATAGGGAAAAGGAGGTAGTGAAGCATTTCAATCAGCAGCAGCAGGATCACCTACATAATCAACCAGAACATCCCATTCTGTACATAGGGCAAGTCATTTGTCTCAGCAGGGGTGGCAAAAATCCAACATTGGTGGTGTGGTGGTGGCGGCACATCTCTTTGGGACTTGTTTCCTGTGTATGAGTTGCTGTCACACAGGAACACTGTGTAGCTCCTAGAAGTGGTGCCACTGCATGTGAGATGGTTTCTGCATATTTGCAGGAAAGCTACATTCTAGGCAGAAACAATGACCCCATGGACTACTGCCAAACAAAGAAATGTGTGTGGCCAGCATTGACACGTACTGCAGTAGAAACCCTTAGTTGCCCTCCTGCAAGCGTGGAGTCTGAGCAGGTTTTCAGTGCAGCTGGTTACATTGTCAATGACCATAGGACACGAGTATCAAGCAGCTATGTTGGGAGACTAACATTCTTAAAATTAAGCCACATGACAGAGAAAGCCAGGCAGTGGCATACTAAGGGGGATGGGTAGGAGGGTTGGTCCGCCCCAGGTACCACTCATTAGAGGGGTGCAGGATTTTGATTTTGCGTTAGTTCCAAATCAGCAGCAGCACCGCCTGGCAGCTGCTGCCTGGAAGGAAGAAGATGGAAGTCAGTGCTGCCTTGTGTGCGCTGGTGCGCATGGTGATTGGAGGCAAAAATGCCTCATTCCCTCATAGTGCCTGGTCACTGGTCTGTCACAAGGAGAGGGAGCAGCACTGAGCAGTGATGCAGCCACTTAGGGTGCAGGCAGTGGCTGTGGAGGTGGAGAGCGCTGTTGTGCGCGAACAGACTGTGGACACTGTAGCCTCACAAGCAAAGAGGACGTGTCATGGAGTGAGAGGCTTTGGCCCTGCTGAGAGTGAGAGAGCAGAGAAAGAGTCAGACAGACAGTGTGTCACCACACTCCGGCGGCCCTCCACCACCCTGCCAGGCATCACCAGACTGCCCTGTTGACTGAGCCCTACCCTTGCCCTCACTCAGCTCAGCAGCACCCATGTGACCCGAGCACTGTGTGTGTCAGCACAGGCAGAAGCAGCACTCCGTGGTCACTGCATCATCACACCGCTATGTCACTGATTGTTGTTTGCAACACATTTCCCCCTGTCGAGCATTCAAGAACTTCTGACAAGAAGTTAATTAAAGCTAAAAGCCCCATTTAAATCAATGGGAATGTGGTGGGAGTCATATTGCCTAGCTCTAGGCAATATGACTCCCAGTCCCAACACATTCCCATTGACTAAAATGGGGCTTTAACCAAATTAACTTCTTCTTAAATACTACACAGAGGGTAATGTGTTGTGAAGGTCTCTTCAAATCATTACTTTGCATTGCAATACACTGGATAACTTTTTAGTATTCAATGGGTATGGCTGGGTTAAAAAGGACAAGCAGGGGGCTTATTATATATTATATATACACCAAATAATCATATCACAACCCTTTCTAGAAGGATATAGATACTCTAGAGAAAATTCAGAGAAGGGCTACTAAAATGGTGACTGGTTTACAGGAAAATATATATCGGATAGACTAAAGGATCTAAACATGTATAGCTTGGAGGAGAGAAGAGAGAGAGGGGATATGATAGAAACATTCAAATACAAGAAGGGATTCAACAAAGTGCTGTCACAGTTTTATTGAACACTCAGACAATTGCGTAGGATAAAATAGAAAAGCTTTATTAGGCAGAATAAAGCGCACAAGGCCCCTCACGGGTCCAAACTCTACAAACAGCAGTAATAAAGTTTGACACAGGACAGGGCATACAAAATAGCAATACAATAGTGAGGTTCTACTGGCCTTACTGAATACTGGGTAAGGCAGCCTAATTACTAATGCAACAAGGAACAGAGGAGGCCCTACTGGCCTTACCAAATACCTGGTAAGGCAGCCTGATATCTGGTGCAACAAGGAACTGAGGAGGCTCTACCGGCCTTACCGAATACCGGGTAAGGCAGCCTGATATCTGGTGCAACAAGGAACTGAGGAGGCTCTACCGGCCTTACCGAATACCGGGTAAGGCAGCCTGATATCTGGTGCAACAAGGAACTGAGGAGGCTCTACCAGGCACAGGCTGAGCATATAGTGGGAAGGCAACAGTAACCGCTTAGTGACCGGATACCACTGACTGTCTGTGCTTAACGGAGGCCACAGATAGCCACAGGCTGAGCGTATAGTGGGAAGGCAACAGTAACCACTGGTAGACCAGATATCACTGACTGGGTGTGCTTAACGGAGGCCACAGATAGCCACAGATAGCCACAGGATGAGCGTATAGTGGAAAGGCAACAGTAACCGCTTAGTGACCGGATAGCACTGACTGGGAGTGCTTAACGGAGGCCACAGATAGTCACAGGCTGAGTGTATAGTGGGAAGGCAACAGTAACCGCTTAGTGACCGGATAGCACTGACTGGGTGTGCTTAACGGAGGCCACAGATAGTCACAGGCTGAGCGTATAGTGGGAAGGCAACAGTAACCGCTGGTAGACCGGCTAGCACTGACTGGGTGTGCTTAACGGAGGCCACAGATAGCCACAGATAGCCA
This sequence comes from Rhinophrynus dorsalis, assembly GCA_037306005.1. Lineage (NCBI taxonomy): Eukaryota > Metazoa > Chordata > Amphibia > Anura > Rhinophrynidae > Rhinophrynus > Rhinophrynus dorsalis. The sequence continues at coordinate 369,586,868 of CM074721.1, forward strand.
CAGGCTGAGCGTATAGTGGGAAGGCAACAGTAACCGCTTAGTGACCGGATAGCACTGACTGGGAGTGCTTAACGGAGGCCACAGATAGTCACAGGTTGAGCGTATAGTGGGAAGGCAACAGTAACCGCTTAGTGACTGGATGGCACTGACTGGGTGTGCTTAACGGAGGCCACAGATAGTCACAGGCTGAGCATATAGTGGGAAGGCAACAGTAACCGCTTAGTGATTGGATAGCACTGACAATAATAGTGAGGGCAACAAGATAGCGTAAGTCAGTAAATGCCTGGATCAGTACATGGAGAGCAGAAGTCAGCCAGAGCCTGCATCGGTACACAGAGAGCGGTTTTTAGCCAAAGCCTGGATCGGTACACAGAGAGCGGTAGTCAGCCACAGACTGGGTCGGTACACAGAGAGCAGTAGTCAGCCAAAGCCTGGGTCAGTACACAGAGAGCGGTAGTCAGCCACAGCCTGGGTCAGTACACAGAGAGCGGTAGTCAGCCAAAGCCTGGATCAGTACACAGGAGCAGAACAGGAGCAAGGTCAGACGGAAACCAGATCAACACGGAAAAGGAGCACTAAATAACGTAAGGTCAGGAACACCACGAAAGGGCACCGGCCTAGTGACAGGAGGGCATATATAAAGGCTAGCCCTGGAAGGGGCTAGCCAGCTAGCACCAACAAAAGACAGCAAAGCACAAACCCGGAAGTCAGAATGTCACACAAGAATCACGGGCACCGTGATAAGTGCAGAATGGAAGTAGATTTCAAAGGAGTAAAAATGTTAGGACAAGAGACCATAGTCTAAAACTAGAGGGACACAAGTTTAGATGTAATGTAAGAAAGTTTTACTTCACTGAGAGGGTAGTAGATAAGTGGAATAGCATACCAGCAGAAGTGGCAGAAGTTAATACAGTGACAGAATTTAAGCATGCATGGCACAGGCATAAGGCTGTCCTTAACGTAAGAAAAGTATGTACATTCTCTTAGCAATATTCATTAGTTATATAAGCACCACCCATTACTATGGGTTATATAACTTTCTAGTATCTAACTGTACAATTTCCCGATGCTTTTAGTGATAATGTGAGGCTGATGTAGTAAGCTGAACTGGAGAATTCTGGGGGCAAACCAAGTTCTACAAATGGACTAAGACAACATTCTTATTCATGTAAATTGTTCTATTAAGCCTTTGAGTGGAAATGAAGTCTCTGACATATTATGAAATAAAGCTTTGGAGAATGGAGACCTTTCTACCATTCAAAGGGTAACAGCAGCATTTAGCTTATCTGACGTTTTATTCAATCCCTATGGTGCAGTTGGTTTTCCCAACAATTGCTTCACGTTCTTGTTTCATTATGCTGTCATATTTTTCCCCATTTTGACAGGTAATGCAGACTGAAGATTTGAAGAGGTGCAACAAAACCCATCTAACTGAATTTGTTCTCTCTGGCCTCTCTACTGACCCAAATCTACAGATACCTCTCTTTATACTCTGCTTATCAATATATATTGTAACATTACTCGGAAACCTCACTATCATTACATTAATTAAAATCACCCCAGGCCTGCAAACACCTATGTATTTTTTCCTCATGAATTTGTCCTTTGTAGATATACTTTATTCATCAACAATTACACCCAATATTTTGGCAAATGTCCTCTCGGTGAAGAAGACTATCTCCATCACTGCTTGTGCAGTCCAGATGTTTTTCTTCATTTATTTGGCCAGTTCAGAGTCTATGTTACTGGCAGTGATGGCCTATGATCGATATGCAGCAATATATAAACCACTATATTATCCGGTACTTATAAACAAAAAAACAAGTTTGGAACTGATCTGCATAGTTTACACAGCAGGATCTATTAATGCATTCATTCATACATATTTTGCATTCAGGCTACCATTTTGTTGTTCAAATCATGTTAATCATTTCTATTGTGATATCAATCCTATCTTAAAATTGTCATGCAAAGACACATATCTTAATGATTTTTTCTTATTTGTCTTTGCTGGTTCTATTGCAGTGGGGTCATTATTATCGATAGTGATTTCTTATGTTTACATACTATTTGCTTTATTTAGAATTAGTTCTACAGAGGGCAGACGGAAGTCCATCTCCACCTGTGTCTCTCATTTTACATGTGTAGCTTTATTCTATTGTCCTGCTATCTTCATGTACTTAAGACCTACTTCCTCATACTCAGTCAATCAGGACTGGATTGTGTCTGTGTTCTATACAGTGATCATTCCGATGTTGAATCCTATAATCTACAGCCTGCGAAATAAAGATGTAAAAGAAGCATTACAAAAAGCAAAACTTCTATGCTGTTTTGAAATCAATTCATGCATAATGATTTCCTTTGCTTGATCATGTTTTTAAAGATCTTATAAATAATGAAATTATCTTGTGTGCATTTCTCAACTCACACAAGTGAGATTTCTAACACATATGAAAGAAATATGAGGAGCATCTTAAAAGGACAGAAGAAAAATATGTCTGTGCAAAGCTACATTTTAACAGATTTCTGTGCATAGTTCCTAGTATAATAGTCTTAATGTCTACCATGGATAATCTGGGCAAAAAATAGCATACTGAGTCATATGCCATGACTTGATTAGAGAGGTAATGTTATCAAAGCTGTTATAATATTGGTTTAGACAAATGACTGATAGAGAGGGACAAAAGGCGATGGAAACCTTATTCCAAAGTGTGATCCTTGGAACCCCAGGGTTCCTTAAAGAAGTCTGTGGGTGTGAGAAGGGAGCAAAGGAGGTTTAACCCAAATGTCCCCAAATTTTGTGCAACTGAGTAGGCACAGGCAGCTGTGATCCAAGTTCCTTCCTGATATGGCTGTTATCTCTGTGTCAGGGGAGTCTGGGGGTGTGAGAAGGGAGCAAAGGAGAATTACCCAAATACTTAAAAAGTATTGTGATTCACCAAGAACACACAGGCAGAGGTGATTCAAGTTTCTTCCTGATGTGGTGGTTATTTCTGTTCTAGGGGAGTCTGCAAGTGTGAGAAAGGAGCAAATGAGGTTTACTCCAAAAACCCCAAACATTTGTGTGACCAAGTAAACACAAGCGGCTATGATCCAAGTTCCTTCCTGATCTGGCTGTAATCTGTATGCTAGTCAAGTCTAGTGGTGAGGGAAGGGAGCAAAGAAGAATTACCCTAAATACCCCAAAATTCTGTGTGGCTGACTAGGAAGACCGTCAACCATGATCCAAGTTTTTCTTCCTGACTTGTCTCTTACCTCTGTCATAGGGGAGCCTTGAGAAAGAAGCAGCTGAACAGGGAATGTGTTTTTTTTTGTTGGCAGTGATAGGGATAGGGGGACAATTAATTAAAAATAAATGAATTGAATTGATAGGTGACAGAGACAGGGTCTCTGATGTGAGCTATGAATGAGACAGACTGATACTGGACGAGATAGAATGTTTTGCAGTCATCCAAGTCAAGACATCACACACAATCAGTTTTATTATGTACTTTACAGTAAAAACACACAGTAGTTGAGTAGTGTCTAGCAAACACACAAGTGATAGGGAAAGGGTGGCTGGATTAGGAGTAGTGCAGTGATGTGTGAGTAAAGTGGTAGAGCCATGGCTGCTGTAGTGTGTGTGCAAAGAATGATGTGATCCCGCTCCTCCCAAGGAAGATGTCGTTTGTTAAAGTCCCATCAAAAGATCCACCACCACCACCAGCAGTAGTACTATTAGTAAACCATCTAAATGCACTGAAGATGACAATGAGTCGCATTCCAGTGTTGATGGCATAGTGCAAGAAATTGTAGCAACTAAACCAACTGCTGCATCTGACAGTAAGACAAACAAGCACAAAAACACCTGTCCTGAAAGTAATAGCAAACATTTTGAAAAAATCCATCAAAGGGGAAATGTAAAAAGAAATTGTTTGAGGCCTTTAAAAGTCTAGAAGAATATAATAGTGGTGGGGAAGAGGCAGCGGGATATGCTGAGGATGACCTAATGACTGATGATGATGATGATGATTTAGATTTATAATATATCCCACCACCATCCTCCTCTTCTTCAGATACAGATGGATTTGAGAGTGAGATAGATGATGATATAGCCAGAAAGTTAGCCAAAAGCCAAAGGCTCAGTCTTCCACAACTGAAAAGGAGCACTGTGTCTGTCTATAAACTGTTTGAGAAAAAAATTGGAAAGTCTGACCCTGGACAAGCTGTTACAGCTTACCTTGCTTTCAGCATCATCTACAGGCGCAAGGCTTCAAGCATGCAGCAGGCCTCTGTTTTATGTGTTTGCTTCCTGTAGTCTCCTCCTACCTACTTCCTCCCTCTGAGCTACTCCTTGCGTTGTTGTTCATAGCAGTTCTGTTACCTTGGGCTCCGTGTACTATACATTGGTACTGTTGGTTTCCAGCGTGCGGACGCTGGTTCTCTCCACTGCCTTATGGCCTACTACACATTGATACTGTTGGTTCCCAGCGCGCGGGCGCTGGTTTGCTCCACTGCCTTACGGCTTACTACACATTGATACTGTTGGTTCCCAGTGCGCGGGTGCTGGTTCGCTCTATTACCTGACGGCTTACTACACATTGAGACTGTTGGTTCCCAGCGCAAGGGCGCTGGTTTGCGCCACTGCCTTACGGCTTACTATACATTGATTCTGTTGGTTCCCAGCGCGCAGGCGCTGGTTCGCTCCACTGCCTCACGGCTGACATTATGTGATACTGTTGGTTACTGGTGCGCAGGCACTGGTTCACTTCTCACTGGTTGCTGTCAAGTTCTAGACAGCACGTTGATTGCCCAGTACGCGGGTACTGCCGTTTCCAGTAAACTGGTAGTACCACTAGCTTATTTAGCTTCCATATATCATCGCTATACTGTCATTGTCATCTGACAGTCATTGAGGCCATAGTGGTTGCTATCATCTCCTTTAGGCTGCCTTGCCCGGTATATTGGTAAGGCCGGTAGAACCTTCCTGTCATTTTCATTTTGGATTGCCTTACCCGGTATTGGCAAGCCCGGTAGAGCCTGTATCTCCTTTTATTCAGATTGGCTGCCTTGCCCGGTATATTGGCAGGGCCGGTAGAGCCTGTATTCCCCTGGTAGTCTGATAGGCTGCCTTGCCCGGTATATTGGCAGGGCCGGTAGAGCCACCTTTCCTTGTTGCATGCCAGGCTGCCTTGCCCGGTATATTGGCAGGGCTGATAGAGCCTGTATTCTCCTTGTATTCCGATTGGCTACCCTGCCCAGTATATTGGCAGGGTCGGTAGAGCCACCTATTTCCCATTGCTTGCCTGGGCTGCCTTGCCCGGTATATTGGCAGGGCCGGTAGAGCCTTATTTGCTATTATTACCACTTTCCTGTCATCCCTAGGTATGTGTATGTATATGTATGAGATCCTATGGGATTATCTTAAACTTTTCAATAAAGTTGTGTTTACCTAACTTTGCGTCTGAGAGTCTTAACAAACCGTGACAGTACGCCTGTTATGTCAGATCAAGATCCTGAGTTCCGGTTCGTGCTCCTGCTCCTGGTTCCTGTTGAGACTACCAGTGGCTAAGGCCTAGTCTCCAGCAGTGTGGTCTAGCTTTGCAGCCTATTATTCCTGATAATAGTGCTTGCTGGCTGGTAACCCTCTGCTTGTTCCTGTGTGTGTGTATGTATATATATATATATATATATATATATATATATATATATATATATATATTGTTTTTTCTATCATTTGGTTAATAAATTGCATTAACTGTACCGTACTGACTCCTGTACTTCTCATCATCCTGACAGTCATCATCTGCATGATCACCACTACCAAGTTCAAGTAACACATTCAGCCAGACACACTAATAGTATTGAGTAACCAGCAACAACAGATTATAAGCATACACAGCTTTAGCTTTGATGAGTGCCTTTGCTGCTCTTGGAAGTGCAGCACCTGTGCCACCTAGTAGCAGTACAATTTCATAAACATCTAGCCCCAGCAGTAGTAGTAGTAGCAGCCTCTCATGAACTCCACAATCTATGAAGCCCACAGTATGAAGATATTTCATTCAGGATCCAAAAGATAAGCATATAGCTATCTGTTGTCTGTGTAAGATGCATGTGAGCAGGTGGAGATCAGGCTCACACCTAGGCACCTCCAAAATGAGTTCCCACTTGATGCACAGCCACAGGTCTGACTGGGAGACAAACCATTAACAGGTCACAGGTGTCACAACTAGCAGCCGCAGAAGTATTTCTAAATGTCCCTGGGGTTTTGGGGTAAATAATAGAAGTGCTTTTGATGTGTCAGAGAGTGTGCAGAGATTTTCTACACCTGCTGCAGATGAGTTTGACTCTGAGTTTGTTTTTGGAGATGAAAAGTGTCATAAGGTGCCTACACACACTGCCACCACCTCCATTGCCTCCACAAGTCATGTCATTAAAGCAATTAACTTACACAGTTATTCTACTTTGTACTGCCATTCCGCACTTGCTAAGTTCCTATAAAGAAGTCAAAACATGTACAAAATAATGCAAAAGTATGCATGTGGAATAGTAAAACTGCCAAAATGTTGGTGTTTGACCCTTTTCTTTTATTGAAAACATAGTCTGTTAAGAACTGATGTCATGTGTTACACTGTGCTGGAATATTCTAACCCCCACTTATTTTTCAAGAATGGTTGTTCCAATGTTACTTAATCAGGATGCTAGTGTTGTGGGACAAAAGGCAATCAGCATGCTAACAATTTTTTCAACGCATATGTTGCTGTAGGACTCACACCATTTACTTTATTATTTGTCCACTTCAGCCCTCAGAAGAAGTAATATTGTGGTGGACAATCTTGTAGTCATAGAAAACATTGGAGAAATTATGTCAAAGTTGTCATGGGAAATGTATAGGCAGTAGCCAAAAGGAGAACATTTTATGTATTGTCTGTGGGTGGGAAGTGTCACGAGCAACGCAAGTAATTGTTTTTTCAAGATGGACATCTGATACTGGAAATAACTGGTGTACACCTTTGCTATAACACTATGTATCGTGTTTGCTCTTTGACTTGTGGGATAAGATAAGGAGTGACTCCTTTGTCTAAGGCAGAAGGGACTTGCTGTCATTCTTATGACACTTTGACAGCAGCCTGAGTGGGCATTTTTGGTTCCCTCTTCCCTTAGTTACTCCCCTACTTCCCCTCTCCTCTACGTTCTTCTTTCTTTTTTCTTCTTTATTGTGTATCTTTTTTTCTTGTATTGTATACTGTAAAACTGAAATAAAAATCCAATAATCAGATTAAAAAAACTTTTTAAGTGAATATAGTGAGGATGTAGTGATTACAAAAAGAAAATCACAGATAACATTGATTTTTCACTCATTAAAATGATCCTTATTTATTTTAATTTTGAAGACATTGCTTACTTAATCCCTTCAATGCTAGAGTGGTGTCCAATGCATTGAAGACCTGTGGAATGGTTGGCTGAAAAGTCCTGTTTTTTTCCAGAGGGAATAGTAACATAGTAACATAATAGATGAGGCCAAAAAGCAACATGCGTCCATCACATTCATGCCATGCTATATCACCCTTTATTGATCCAAAGTAAGTGCAAAAACCCTCCTGAAGCCATTTCAAATTAACGCCTAAGTGGGTAAAATATCCTTCCTGACTAAATCAACATCCTATCTGCTTTAAAAAACAACTGTCATAGTTATCAATATTGTTCTCACGTAGAAAGGTATCCATTACTTTTTGAAAGCAACTACACATTTGCAAATACAGCATACCGAGGAAAAGAATTCCATAACTTCGCTGCCCTTCCTGTAAAAACCCATACCTTTGTTTTAATAAAAAGTGCCTTTCATCTAATCTTAATGGTAGACTTCTTGTTTTTCACTCAGCTCTTTGAGGAAATAGTTACTTACATATTTATTTGCATTAACCTCAATTGGTAATCATATCACCCCTCAGAGATCTCTTCTCTAATGCAAACAATAGGGATGGGCGAAACGTTCCTTTTTTCTGTGGGAATTCCCGCCCATAGAGAAACCCACAGATTTTCTGCCACTTAGCTAAAAACAGACTTACCCATGTGAATAGTTCTATTTTCCATCTATGTTTTCAGTGCTGGCAAAACTTCCTGCCCAACATCATAATACCCATAATTTCCTGCCATGCAGAATGTTGTAGACTAAGCAGGAGAGAAACAGAGAAGAAAAGGTATTGAGAAAATTGTTAAAAAAATATGTTTTTTGGAGTGCTAGCTAGCACAATGAGCAGCAGAAGAAGTTGGAGGGACACTGATGCTGCCACTGGCTTCCTCCACCTCTGATTCAGCAGAAACAGCAGTGAAGGGACCCACTGCTCACTGTGACCATCAGGAGAGGAAGGATAAGAGGTCACACATGCAATTTTCACCCATCACACTGTCAAGATTATGGCCTTAAAATGTGAAGCAACTGGAGGACCATTTCAACAAGTTCTACACATGAATATTGTTATTCCTAATAATATCTGCCAAATGCATGTGCTTCTGCAGCTTCCTGCTGGGTTCACATGGAACCCTGGCACAAGGTTCCTGCTCTTCTTACTATTGTCACCTATGTAATCCAGCATAAAGATAGGACAATATTGAAACTGGAGGTATATGAAAGGTTTCATACAGAGGCTGTTCCATGTCCAAAATGGATTAACACATGCATGTTCATGAAACAACGGGTTAACATGCAGTTTCAGCAAAAAAAGGGGTTTAAACATACACAAAACGTACAAGGAACTACCATATCAAGAAGGGATTTGGGGTGTGAATAGGGAGAGCAGAGAGAGAGAGAGAGAATTTTAGGAAGGATCATAATTTTTATAAGGTTGACTCTGCCATGAGATCTGTAGTCTGCTACAGGAGTTCAGGTCTCTGGATATGAATTGCGAAAGTGAAGTAATAATGATGTCTGGCAGAGAGGGGAAGTGAATTGAGAGTAGTATGCCTAGTTGTTGAATGTGAGAATCTCAATGTAATAGCATGATATCATTTTTGGAGGACCCCAATATTAAGGATTTCTGATTTAGAATAGTTAACTTTAGCCTGAGAGAGAAAGCAATATTCTTCAAAGGCTGCTATCGGTGATGGAATGGAAGAGATTGGGCAAGATAAAAAGAATAGAACAGTTTGGCTAGTCTCTCTTTATAACTCAGATCATCCAATCCCTTTATCAGTTTTGTTGCATGTCTCTGCACCTTTTCCAGTTCAACATTGTCTTTTTTTAAAGAACCGGCACCCAACATTGTAGTCCATATTCTAAATGAGACCTAACCAAGGATTTATATAGAGGTAGGATAATATTAGCATCCCTTACATCTATGCCTCTTTTTATGCAGAATAGTACCCTATTTGCTCTTGCAGCAGCTGAGTGACTCTGCACACTGTTGTGAAGTCTATTGTCTATCAGTACTCCTAAAACTTTCTCAATGAGGATTACCCAAGTTGTTTCCCATTTAGAGTATAGGTAGAAAGTTTGTTTCTACAGCCCAAAAGCATAACCTTACATTTATCTACATTAAATGTCACCTGACACTTTTCTGTTCATTCACTCAGTTTATCCAAATCCTTCTGCAGAGAAAAACCATCCATCTCTGTATGTATTTCCTTACACAGCATAGTTTCATCAGCAAAGATTGAGACACTACTTTCAATTCCCACTTCTAGATCATTAATAAACAAATTAAAAAGCATTGGGTCCAGGACTGAACCCTGCAGCACCCAACTTATAACTTTAGACCAATTTGAAAAGGTTCCATTTACAACTCTTTGCCACCTCTTCCATCTCTCATTTTACCAGTTCTCAATCCATGTCCTTGTGATGTCTCCACACTCCCTGCATGCTGGCCCTCTCCCAGTTGATCCTCTCCAGGGATCACCACCACCTTCACCTCCACTGTCAGAGTAGGAGGCACAGAGCCTTCACAAGGCATACCCACCACCAGCCACACCACCATCAACTCCCTCCACGCGGGTCACACCTACTCTCACTGTGGTCATGGATGAAGAGTGTGTGACCATAAAAAAGAGGCAACTGGGGGAAGCCAAGAGATGTGTAAGTTCCCTGAGGAGGTTGGAGAGAAATCCACAGAGGACCAGTGAAAGCCTCCTAGCCATTGAGGCTCAACAGGTGGTTCTGACCATAGATCTCTGCCAGTTCCAAACTGGCATGTTGGACTTACTGGGCCAGATGCTGGTTGAAATGCGAGACTTCAATAGCCGGGAGAATCAGTGCCAGGAGATGGCCGAGGCATCTATAGAGGGGTCTACAAACACCTCCCCTTCCAGCATTGCACCACCTGAAGCCACCAGACCAACAAGGGTCGCTCACCGGAGTGTGAGGGATTCCACCTCTGCTGCCCCTTCCAAAGCCCTCCCCAAAAAAGAAAAATATATAAGCCCAATATGTTTATTTTCCCCCCAATAAATTGGCACTTATTTATAATATTCCTGTCCATGTATGTTTTGTATTCAAACAGGTTGAATGGCAGAGATATCTCTAATGCATTGCAAAGCAATGCAGTGAACACAACTCCTGCACAATTAATGGTGTATTAGAGTGTTACAGCATGGGTGAGCACACACATCACATACAGAAACTTTTTTACAAGTTCAACTCACAAGCCACATAGCAAAGCCAAACAACATGAAGGTGCTGTTCTTCCATGATGTGAACACCATACAGCTAACACACACAACACATTGCTCATCAATGCTTTGAAAACCTCTCTGGCACTCAATGGGTTTAGCCTTTTGTATTTTAAAAGGAGTAGACTATCCATTGCTTGGCAATGTGTTGTCTAGCTTTCATGAACACATGAGGTTTTGAGCAAGGGGATGTGTCACTGGGACATTGAGCACACACATCATCAGTATGCGAATCAAGACCCATAAAATAGACTCTCTGTTTTGTGGGTCTTGGTTCACATACTGATGTGTTCATGACAGCTAGACAACTCATTGCCAAGCAATGGAGTGGCATTGACACTGTACTACACACACACGAACAGATAAGCATGGTGGTTCTTACCGTGGGTTGAATAAGCTTATGTCTAAGAACACCTATCCGATACCACTCATCACTGAAATGTTTGACAGGTTGAAAGGTTCCTATTTTTTCACCAAGCTAGACCTACGGGCGGGATATAACCTGAGCAGAATATGAGTGGAAAATGGCGTTCAATACCAGATCTGGGCACTACGAATACTTAGTGATGCCTTTTGGACTATGTAACGCACCCGCAGTGTTCCAAGAATTTATTAATGACATTCTCCGTGATATGCTACAGTCTTGCGTAGTAGTTTATCTAGATGATATACTCACACACTCGTCTAGTTTGTCTCAACACATCAGGGATGTGTCTGAAGTTCTGCTCAGATTATGAAAAAATAAATTTTTCTGTAAAATCGAGAAATGCGAGTTCCATCAGTCCATGGTGCCTTTCCTAGGCTTTGTGATTTCTAAAGATGGCATTCCTATGGACAAGAAAAAGCTGGCAGCAGTGTTGCAATGGCCACAACCCAAGGGACTGAAAGCTATACAGTGCTTTCTTGGCTTTGCCAATTATTATAGAAAATTTATTCAAGGTTTTTCCGTGATCGTTAAGCCATTGTCCGACCTTACGCATAAGGGTGCCAACCCCTCCCAATGGTCTGAGGCAGCAGATCGAGCTTTCAATACACTCAAGTGCGCTTTTGCATCCACTCCACCTGGGCACAGGTTCAGAGGGCCCTCAGTAATTCGTTCCATCGTTATCAGCTTCATTCTAATCGCAGACGGTTGCCAGCGGTCTCCTTCCAGGTTGGGGATAGGGTATGGTCATGGGCGTCCGGAGCGGGGGGCAAGGGGGGCACTTGCCCCCCCCTACAATTTCCCCCTCCATATAAATAAAGGGGCTAGATGGGCTGGCCTGGGGGTCATATTATGGCTTTGCCCCCCCCTGGAAAAATGTCTACGGACACCACTGGGTATGGTTATCCTCCAGAAACCTCAATCTGCAAGTTCCGTGTAATAAGTTGGCTCCCCAGTTCATTGGTCCCTTTAAGGTGATCCGCAAAATTAACCCTGTTTCGTACGCTCTGGATCTCCCAGCATCCATGCGGATTCACAAAGTGTTCCATGTATCCCTTCTGAAACCTCTGATATGCAACCGTTACACTACCACTCCTGCGGTCCCCGGTCCTGTGTAAGTTCAGGGTCAGGAAGAGTATGAAGTCCAAAGTATTATTGATTCATGTAGATTTAGAGGAAAATTGCAATACTTGGTCCATTGGAAGGACTATGGCCCTGAGGAGCGTTCCTGGGTTGATCAGAGTGACCTTCATGCTCCTAGATTGTTGCGCAGTTTCCATGCCAAATACCCTCGGAAACCAGGTCCCTCTTCTAGGAGGGGGTGTCTTTGAGAGGGGGGCACTATCAAGGTGCCCGTGCTATGTGGGTGACATTCTGTCAGTTTCCTCTATTGATCTCGCACATTGGTTGAAGTGACTTATCCCCGCCCAGTATTTGTCCTTAAATACTGGGCCTTGTCACTTATCCGGCGCGCTTTCGTGGTGTTTCCATAGCAGCGCTTGTTCCTGTATTTCGTGTGATCTCTGTGTACTGACCCGGCCTGCCAGATGACTCTGCATCTTGTTCCTGCCTGTGTACAGACCCGGACTGTCTGACTATTCTGCATCTTGTTCCTGTAATGTGTACCGACTTGGATTGGCTGACGTTCCTGCTCTGTGTACCGACCCGGACCGGCTGACATTCCTGCTCTGTGTATCGACTCGAATTGGCTGACGTTCCTGCTCTGTGTACCGACCCTGCCTGGCTGACGTTCCTGCTCTGTGTACCGACTCGGATTGGCTGACGTTCCTGCTCTGTGTACCGGCCAGGCCCGGCTGGGCCCCTGTGGTTGCATCTACTAACCCTCTCTCTTCGACAGCCTGGTTACTGACATCAGCTCGACTACAACAAACCCTGTATTCCGACTGACATCCGACCTCGGTCTGTCTACGACTACAAATCTTCTCATTGGACTGCAACTCCCATTCGCGCCAGAATTTGTTTTTTGGCTTATTATAGACTTTGTTGTACTGCTCACACAACTCTTACAACTCCTTCAGGGCCTCAGCTGGCTATTCATTCTCCTGTATATTGAGTGGTTTGCCTCCAGTGGTGATTGTTTTAACCCATCCAGCTAACAGGCTTTGTGGCCTGCACCTTTAACTCCAGCTCTGCCGCAGCAAGGGTTAACACAGCACTACCACTGCTCCCAAGCCACGCTCCCTAACCAGCGCATCCCAGCTACCTGTAGACTACTCATACCTACTCCAGTTTCTTCCTGGTCGAGTCTCACAGGAAGAATGCGCCATACATAGATTTATATGTATCCAGATGAGCTAATGCAAGCCCTAACTCAACAGGAACACCAAGTGCTTTCTTCCCATGCTTCTCATTTACAGAACTTAGGCCACAAATTGAATGTGCTGTTGGAAATGTTACAAACTTCCTCTCTTTTGTCTGTGACCTCCCAGATTACTTTTAGTGCTCATGCTCCAAGTGGTTTGATTCCCACATCAGACCAGGGTAAACCATCAAAAATACCCTTCCAGAGAGATATTCTGGACATCCGTCTGAATGCACTGCTGAAGCAGCACTGATGGAGATCAGGGGAATGGCAGTGTAGCATAATATGGTGTAGAGTTCAGAACCATCTCCTGTGAAACTAAATGGAACATGGGGGCCCTCAAGGCACCTTCCATATGGGCCTGAACAAATGTATTAAAGATGCGTTGACCTGTCGTGAAACACCTGATGACTTAGAGGCCTTTATATCTCTCTGTTTGGAGTTAGACCGCAGAATGCTTGAGCGTCAGCAGGAAAGAGATACATTTTGTTGAGCTAAGGGAGGTTCCTCCTCAGGAACATCACCTTCTCCAGAATTAGTTTCCACCTATGCCGAGCCTATGGAAATAGGAGAGGTCACTCACCACTCTGATGAAGAGAAGTCTAGATGCCGGTCTTTGGGGCTTTGTATTTACTGCTGCAAAAAAAGGTAATCTTCTCTGGCAATGCCCAGCTCATCTTGGAAACTCCAAGGCTTGAGGAAATCTGGAGAAGCTCTCTCAAACCCACAGATAATCCTCCAAAGTAAATTCAGCAGACTACAAGTTTCTGTTACTGTATCTTGGGAGCAAAAATCAGTCTCCACCTTGGCATTTGTTGATTCAGGAGCCACAGGGTTGTTTATGGACTCTCCTTTTGCCCCCTTACACCATATTCCTACTAAGAAGAAAGATGAATCTCTCCATCTCTCAGCTGTTGACAGGTAACCCCTGGGCAAGGGACTTGTGTGTCAAGAAATTTCCTTGCTGATTCTTCATACAGGGGTTCTTCATAAGGAAGAGATCCAGTTTAACATCATCGAATCTCCTACTGCTTTACTTATTCTGGGACTACCTTAGCTCCAAAAACACAGTCCCAGTACTGACTGGCGGTCAGGCAAAATCATCTCCTGGAGTACTACTTGTTGCCATACGTGTATCTCTTGGGGCCTTTCGACAGTAGCCACGACTCTGACTGAGGATGTTACTAAAACCCTTGTTCCAGCAAAGTATTGGGAATACTTGGATGTGTTCTCCAAGGGCAAAGCAGAACTACCTCCACACAGGGGATACGACTGTCTAATACATCTCCTTCCTGGAACCATGCCCCCACAGGTTAAGACTTATCTGTTATCTCAGCCCAAAAACCAATCCTTACTCGAATACATCTGAACAAAGTGTTCATTTGCCCCCTGCATCACCAGTAGGGGCAGGTTTCATTTTTTGGAGCAAAAAGTTCAGAGGTCTCCAACCATGTATTGACTACTGTGGTCTGAACCGGATTATCATAAAAATAGATATCCACCACCCATGATCTGTGAACTGTTTGAAACCCTGAGAGGCACCATAGTTTTCACAAAATTCAATTTTCAGGGATCATATAACCTAATTCGGATCTGCCAAAGAGACTAGTGGAGGACGGCCTTTGACACCAGGTATGGGGATTACAAATATCTAGTAATGCCCCAGCAATCTTCTAAGCCTTCATTAATGATATCTTCAGATACCTGCTGTCTTTGTTTGAAGTGGTATATCTAGATGATAGCTTCATTTTTTCGTCCACGCTTGAACTTCATATCAGCCACGTCAAAACAGTTCTCCAAAAATTACGAGATAATTTCTTGTTTGTCAAGGCTGAAAAGTGTGAATTTGAGTTCAAAGTTTCTTGGGGTTCTCCAACTATTACCGGAGATTCATTCAGGGGTTCTCAAAGATTGCCGCTCCCGTCTCTGCATTGACTCACAAGGGAGCAAACCCCAAGGTGTGGTCACAAGATGCAGTCTCAGCCTTTGCACAGTTGAAGTTCACATTCACTTCTGCACCAGTCCTCCTCTTTCCTAATCCTAGTAAGCCCCACTGGGTGGAAGTGGATGCATCAGAAATTGGAGATGGGGCCATTCTGTCCCAAAGACATGAAGGGTGCTCTTTTCTCCATTCCAGTTCTCAGCTGAAGAAAGGAGTTATGACGTACAAAACAGAAAGTTGCTGGCCATCAGACTGGCTTTGGAGGAGTGGAGACATCTCCTTGAAGTTACTACAGTTCCTTTTACCATACTCACAGCTAATACAAATCTGCAATTGCCAAATGCTTGAATCCCTGTCATTCAAGATGGGCCTTGTTCTTTACCAGATTCAATTTTATTATCACCTATATCAGCCTGGGCCAAAGAATGTCAGGGCAGTTGCCTTATCACAGCAATATCCTGAGTTGGTTGATCTTCCAGAACCCATTTTTCCTAAACATCTAAACAATGCTAGTCTCTCTAAGGTCACTTTGCAAAAAATCAAATCAGTCCAAGGTCGATATTTTACTACCAACCTCTGTTTACGTCTCTGGTGGCCTTCCCTTCTCCGAGACACTGTTGCAATCATTCAGTTCTGCACAACCTGTGCCAGAGATAAAGCATCTCATTACAAATCACCTGGGTTATTGCAACCACTTCCCAACCCACAACAACCTTGGATACATTTGGCCTTAAACTTTATAGTGGAGTTTCCTAAGTCCAGGAATTGTTCTACTATTCTAGTTGTGGTTGATTGGTTTTCTTGCCAAGCACACTTCCTTCTTCTGCATGGACTACCATCAGCATCTGAACTGGCAGACATCTTTATGAAAGATATATTTTGGCTTCATTAGATACCTCTTCAATTGGTATCCAAGTTCAGTTTTGGAAGGTATTCTGCTGTTGACTGGGAATAGGGTTGTGTTTATGTCTGCATGTCATCCCCAGAGTACTGGTCAGACAGAGAGAACCAATTAAATTCTGGAGACATTTCTGAGGTGCTATGAAAATTCCATCCACTCCAACTGGATTGATCTCCTTTTATTGGTGGAGTTCACTTTTAATAACCCTTTTCATAATATCCTACACATTACCCCATTCTTTGCAGCTCTTTGGTATCATCCTGACAACCTTGGAGTATCACTGGCAGACTCCCAAGTTCAAGATCTTCTGAAGCATTGGTCAGTAGCTTCCTACAAACAGACAGCTGATACTTCCAAGAGTGTTTAACCCAAATACAACCCAGGAACATTGTATGGCTTTCTTCTCTGAACCTGAGAATCCACCAGCCATCCAAGAAACTGGGGCACAAATTTGTTGGGCCCATTTTGCATCAATCCCAAGTTACTCCGGTCACTTCCTCTCCTGACCTTCTACCTGGAAAATCTCTGGCACATTCAGAGTTTGCAATACCTGGCTTCCAAAGTCTGGATTCTAAAAGTCTGATGTAGAGTTAACCTGAGTTTGCCTGAGATTAGACTGAGGACACATCTGACACAGGAAGATTACAACTTCAACAGTACTACAGCTTGGAAAACCTGTCTAAGACAAAGAATTAATTCTGGAGTTTTGGGATCCCTGTCATAAATACTTCATTTCATCTGTCAGTGAATTCTGCTGATCTGCAACCCCAAGCACATGATCCAGTGGGAAGAATCAACTTACCAATCATCTACTCCAGTCATTTAACCCTTCAATGCACATCTCATCAGTGTAATCCTCACCTTTTAATCAAATCTGTTTGAAATGGAATCTATTGATCGCTTGGTCTGTTCTGGAAGCAAAAGCTGTACTACATTTCATCTAGACAGCTGAAACAATCTGCCAACAAGTCAATGGTCACTCACACCACCAACCTCTCACCCAGTTGAACTTATAGTGTCATTACATAATGCATCTATTAATTTTCTTATTGTTGTTTCTGTCACCACAACTGTGCAAAATATCAAAAACCTTCAGCCCTCCCACCTGCTTATCAATCTGTATCTCTCCATCCCTCTTACACTCTCCAATGATTTGCTCACATGAGTTGTTCTGTTACCTCAACTCTTTATGTCCATGCACAAAGAAACGGCCTACAACTCTTCACGCATATAAATTCTCCTCTCACCTGCTTTTTCTGACTGCAACTCTTCTCATGGCTGCAAGAGACATCTCTCCCAACCCTGATCCCACATACATTCCTACCTGTGTCCATCCTAGATTGATGCCTACCCACTCAATCTACTAACTGTTCCCTGCCTCCCTCCATCCCTTCCACCATTCTCTTATGCATTAGGGAATGCTCGCTCTCTACTTAACAAACTCCACACTACTCGTGACCTCTTCTTCTCAAACACTCTAAACCTATTCTCTATCACATAAACCTGGCTCTCACATTCTGACTCATCTGTTGAAGCTGCTCTCTCCTGTGGTGGCCTATCTTTCTCTCACACTCCTCGCCCTGATGGCAAGGGTGGGGGTGTGGGACTTCTCTTCTCTCAGCTCTGCTGCTCCAGGCCTCTGTCCCTTCCTCTATCAGTCTTCTTTACCTCTTCTGAAGTGCATGCAGTGCATCTCTTCTCCCCTGTCCCTCTCCTGGTAGCCCTGATTTACAGGCCAACAAGAAAACCTTCCTCCTTTTTCTCTGAATTTGAAACCTGGCTCTCTGTCTTCCTGTCCTCAGACACTCCCACATTACTCCTTGGTGACTTCAACCTACACATTGATGATGCATCCTTATCTAGTGCTTCCCGCTTTCTCTCTCTGACCTTGTCCTATGGCCTTCAACAGTGGACTGCTGCCAGCACTCACAGGGAAGGTCACTGTCTAGATCTAGTACTCACAAGAAACTGTTCAGTCTCTGACTTCACAATTTCCCCATTTCGTCTATCTGATCATCATCTTATCTCCTTCACATTCTCTCACACACCTTCCCCTGCCCTCCCTAAAACACCCTTCCTAACCAGGAACCTACGCTCAGTCAAACTACCGGACTTGGCATTGACTGTGCAAACTTCCCTCTCTTCTCTCTGCTCTACTACTAATAATATAGACACTCTTGTCCACAAATATAACACTTCATTAACATCTTCCATGAACCTGCATGGTCCTCTCCAATTTCGACACTCCCATCCCAGGAATCCCAGATCCTGACTAAATTCAACAATCCACATGCTACGCACCTGTTGTCAAAATGCAGAACATTTCTGTTGAAAGTTTCATTCTTTTGCCAACTTCCACCATTATAAATTCATATTATCCTTTTTTATACAGCTCTCACCCAAACTAAACAGTACTACTTCTCTAACCTTATCACTACCCACAAATCTAACCCATATGACCTCTTTAAAATATTTGATTCTCTTCTCAAACCCCTAACCTTTAACTGCTCCTCCTTCTCCAACACTCCACAGGACTTTGCTGACTTTTTCAAAAATAAAATACAATCCAGTCAACAAACCATACCCTCCACATCCTCTCCTACAATCCCCTGATTCCTACTTCACCTCAAGCAACCCTCAGCTCTTTCTCCCTTATACCAGAGGAGGAGGTTTCTCTCTTACTATCCTCCTCTCTACCCACTACCTTTCCCACAGATCCCATGCCCTCTCACCTTATTAAGACTCTTGCAACTCTTCTTGACCCATTACAGTTAGGTTTCCGCTCCAACTACTCCACTGAAACAGCCCTAATAAAAATCACTAATGACCTACACACAGCAAAGGACAAAGGACAATACAGTATACTATTCCTACTAGATCGATCTGCTTCCCTTGACACTGTTAACCATGCACTCCTACTGGACCCACTGCACAGCCTTGGCATCTGTGACACACCTCTAGAATGGATTCCCTCCTATCTCTCTAAACATACTTTTGGTGTTTTTTTGCTAACGCGTTCCTCATCTCCCCGCAACCTTTCAGTAAGTGTACCTCAGAGATCAGTCCTGGCACCCCTTCTCTTTTTCCTTTACACCCTCTCACTTGGTGACTTAATCTCATGTCTTAGCTTTAATTACCATCTGTATGCAGATGTGCAACGGTTTGTTTTGACACTCAGACCAGTAGGTAAAATAAAACAACTTTTATTGAAAGAAAATAAATACAAATGATCGCCCTCTACAGTTGACAGCAACAATTGCAAGTGAATACACAGTACACATAGATTCACTATAATGGATAGAAGGCACACACTGTTGGTACTGATAATAGGGAACTGGTCCCTAAAGGGTAAATGAGAACAATCTGTCCATCTCAGCTGTGGGGTTTGGCACGCCCGTAAGGTGTAGTGATAAACTGAGCAAATGTGCACAGCACAGAGTTCATGCAATGATGGGTAGTAGATGTTCAGTGACCAACATGAGCTTTAGCAGAACAGTGACCCAAAATAGCCCCCGCGGGCGTTCACCAGGAGGCCACTGAGACTGCAAGTGCAAGAGTATGTAGCCCCCACGGGCGTAATCGTAGACTAGCCTGAGATGCAAAGCTGGCGTTTTAGCCCCCACGGGTGTATAACCGGAGACCAACGTGAGCACAACACGAGCCAATAGCCCCCACGGGCGTTCACCTTCGGATCCTGCAAGAGCTTGGAGCCTAACCTTGCTACCTCTCAGAACCAATAGCTGCACTGGATACCTCCGGTAATAACCGTGATACCGAGAGCCTAAGACGCCCAACCGGACCAACAGGATTAGACTACTCTGCAGATGAAAATAGGAGTCGCCGTCCAAGTAGCGGCCAACTCAGCAGCAGTAGACTTACAAGGTAAAGGCTCGGTAATCAGAAAGGAGGTTCGGCAAGAGAGAAGCGGCACTGCAAGGGTTAAAAGGTATGTTTGAATCTCCCAGGCTCGGTATGGTAACTTAGCTCTGCAGCGTATAGAGGCTCGGTACAAGGAGCACAGCTTATGCAAGTCAGCAAGGAACTCTGCACTGAGAGATGGGTTACACAGGAGTGTAATGGTCACACTAGGTCAGCACAGCAACGCAGGAGTCAGAATGTCGCGGCGGCGACAACAGGCCAAAGCAGGTCGCTGGAACAGGCCGCGGTGATCACGAAGCAGGAAGTCAGCCAGCCGGGTCGTAGCACGTAGAAGTTTCTCAGACAAGCCGGGTCGTAGCACGTAGAAGGTTCTCAGACAAGCCGGGTCATACACGATCAGGAACACTGGAGCGTAGTCAGGACAGGCCAAAGTCGGTACACAGGAATCCGGATACAGGAACACAGCAACAGCAAGACTGGCTCAGAAACACCACGAAAGGGCCTCTGACAGATGTGAGAGTCAGGTATAAAAAGGTCACCAGGGGGCGGGCCAAACAAACTGAACAAATCAAAGTCTGCCACAGATGAGAGTGACAGGATAATTACAGGCACTGTGATAAGATGACACAATAATCTATCTCTCTTTCCTGGACCTCACTCCAGCTGTACAGTCTCAAGTCACTCAGCTATTTCATCATGGATGGCCCACCATCATCTTAAGCTTATTATGGCTAAGACAGAGCTGGTTGTGTTCCCTCCTAAAACACATCTACCAGCCCCTTCTCCATCACAATGGACAATCTGTCATCCACTAAGTAAACAAAACATACTGTCTTGGGGTCGTACTTGAGTCTACATTTACATTCTCCCAAGAGAACATATAGCATTTAACTGAAAAATATTGCCAAAACATGTTCCTTCCTCTGTATGTCAACTGCAAAAACTCTCTCACAGACGAATTTTAAAGAAATTGAAATGGCACTAATAATGAAGGAGGCAAAACATTATTGGGACCATGTATCATGAGGCACTAGTTGCCACTTTCAGGGCATTCCCAGTGAGCTCTGGGTCAGGTTTGCTTTTTCTATTGGCTATTCAAGGTTTATAGGCTCTGATTACGTGATTTTCCGACGCCCGATTATTCAATCTGTATTGTTCCAGCGTACCTGTGCTTCTGTGCTTCCGACCTCTTTTTCTCATCGAGTTCCATGGCTTGCCTCATCTCCATTGCTCATTCCGCTCCTGTTAACCCTTGGCTTGCTACTTGACAATCCGTTGCTCACTCCTTTTGGTACCTATGTCCCCGGTGACGTGGACTCTCTGACCACTCTTGTGTTGCGTCCATAGCAGCCGCCTCCGTTCCTTTCTCACCTGCTTGTTTCTTGACGGCCCTGGCTCTCTGAGTGTAGCCACCCACCCCTGGCTCTCTCACCACTTGTTACCTCCTGTTGGTCCACTCTCGTTGCAAGCTGGCCCCTTGCTCTGCCCTCCTGTTAGTAGTAGTGGTAGTTCGGCGACTGACAGTCTTGGTCGCCCGATCTTTCCACTCCTTTCAGAGTTTTGCTTGGGGTTTCTGACTTGCTGGCTGGTTTTCACCGGCATCTGGACCTTAGTATGTAAGCAGCAGTGGTTCTGGATCTTGTGGGTTTCTGTCCTATCCAGTGGCAAGGCTAACTAGGGTGCAGTGCTTATGCAGCTTCTTGTGGTTTTATCCCCACCGGTTTTAGTTAGCGGTCTCACTCCGCAGTTGGAATTCTAGAGAGTAGGTGGTACTGTTTGCAGTCCTAGCCCGCTATGGCCTAATGATCCCAGGGTCTATTGGGCAGCGTACTATGGGGTTCCCTGCCTCCTAGGAGGGCACCTTTTAGTCTTCCTGAGTATTGCCTCCCTCTTCTGGGTTTTTCTGGTCTATACTCAGTGTCTCAGCTCCTCGGAGGGAATTGTATATCCTTACTTCAGTGTATTCTTGTGGGTTCCTGATCTACGGATTGTCAGCTCCTTCTGACACCTGCTGTGCCTTGGATTCTGTCTTCCACACTTTGGGCTACTCCCCATTCTCTGGGATCCTCCAGATCAGTAGGATCTTAAGCAACATGGTATACCTCTATGCCTATCCTGGCCAGGGTTCCGGCTCCACTGGAATCGGGCATCGCGCTTCGCGGCTAGCAACTTTAACTCGGCTTCAGCCGCAGCAAGGGCTAGGGGTAACCGTCTCCGACCCCGAGCTACACACCCCAGCGTCGCTCTCTAGCTACAGCTTCAGAGTCCTACTAACCCCGTAACACCAAGTGATGTTTCAGAAATATGTGGACACTAATTGTGTTCCGAAAGGTCTGAGGATTGTGAAATATCCAGCATATAATTTAAAGAACCTGACTTTTTTTGAACAAATAGGATTTGATATTGCATACATGTTCTTAAGATCTGATGAAACTTATCATACAAGTAAGGAAAGATGAGGGTATCAAAACTGAAAAAGAAGTAGATGGATTGCTTAAACAAATAGAGGTATTTAAAGATCAAGAACATTATAAATATTTAGAAGAGAGAACATATCTCTCAGTGGAAAAATTGGAGAATGATATCATCAAGATGAAACAGGATAAGTGGAAGAGGGAGACCTTTTAAAAAAAAAGCCACTTAGTTGTTAAAGAGAAGTTGCAAGGAAAAGATAAAGAATGGGAGGTGGTTGAACATAAGAAAAAATCTAAGAAAAGGAAACATATACAAACGGAAGAAGAAGAAGAGGAAGAAGTAGTTGAGTTGGAGGAAGTTAATATTAGTAATAGATTCATCATCCTACAAGATTCAGAAGCAGCTTCCACATCCAAGGATGGATACAGGAAAGAAAGAAGAAATTATCTTACAAACAGGAGAAATGAGAAATAGGGAAAAGAAACAAATGGAGCAACAAACCATCAAGATGGAACAATGGAATAGAAGCAAGAGACAATTGGAGGAATATAAAAAGGGAGAATTACCAACAGAGATGGAGGGCAACACAATACAGAGGGAGGAATCCCAATCATCCTTTTATACAGAGAGATGTGCATCCATGGAAGATGGATCAGAGTCAGAACATGTAAAATGTGAGATATCCACACAGAGGATGGTAAGAAGAGCTCCTGTTCAACAGAGTAAGAAAACCATCAATAAGAGGGGTAGTAGAGGAGGGAAAAAGAGAAAAAAGAAAGACACTCTTACTAATATGAATGGGGAAGGCATCTATAATCTGAGTGGATATCAGTTGGATGCAAATGAAATAGCTATATTATGAAAAGGTTTAAAATTTGCTCCTACAAAGAAGTTTGATAAATTTAAAGCATATAATAGTGTACAGAAATCTGTAAGACAACTATGTCTCAAAAAATATTTCATTAAAAATTCCGGTGAAAGGTTAGAAGAGCCATCTAGATTTGAACATACAGATTTTAAACCAAGATCCCGATTTTTTCCAAAGCAAGAATTAAGTAATAGTATTATTGCATTTCAAAATGCGGTGGAGAAAGACATTAGGAAAATAAAGGTAATAAATAAAAATTGGAATTTAAATAAACAGGAATATATGGTTATGAAAAAGTTACAACATAATGAACAAATAGTTATTCATTCGGCAGGCAAGGGAGGGGGAGTTGTAGTTGTATCAGATGTGCAATATCATGAGGAAGCATTACAATTATTATCAAGTACAGTGACAAAAAATTAGGAAGTAATCCGACTGAACAATTTCAAGCTGAACTGAAGGAACTTTTGATGAATGGTTTGGATATAGGTATACTATCTCAGAAAGAGTTTGAGTTTATGTATATAAAAAATTCAAGGATTCCAATATTCTATTATTTACCGAAAATCCACAAGAATACAGCGACACCTCCGGGACGCCCGATAGTTTCAGGCATTGGGTACTATTGGGTAGCCATTTAAGTCAGTATATTGATTCTTTTCTACAAAAAGTAATCACCTAGATTCCTGCATATTTAAAAAATACAACACGTTATTAAATTGTTGAAAGAAATTGTAACGGTTTTCTGACACTCAGACCAGGGTAAGAAGTAAAAACACAGTTTTATTGAAAATAAAACAAGGCCCCTAGAGGCCAGCACAGAAATAGCAATAATGGCAATAATGACAAAGTGAATGCACACAATGATAATGACAGGTGCTGGGATGGATAGGGAGTGTTCCCCCAAAGGGTTAATAAATGAAATGGGTGAGATATACAAGATTGGCCAACGCCCAGGATAAATAGCAGTCTCTGGAACACAGTCTCTCAGTAGCAGGATAGTGGAGTAACTGCACTGAATACACTCTCAAGTTGATATAATAGAGCCCAATGTCGAGAGCTGAGCCGGTACCACCACCGTGGGCTACAGAGGAGTCCTATCGCCATGCTGTAATGATCAGAACCAAAATCGCCCTTAGCTAGAAAAGTTGTAACCCTGCATGTGCCACTAGGATTGTGCCCATACACCCCTTGGGTGCTGTACTGATGGTGACTGCACAAGCTGTAATAGCGCCAATGCCCTCTGGAGTGCAATGGGAATATACCTTCAATGTCTGTGGCCCTGAGCCAGAGGATGAACACGGATTGACAAGGCTCTGATGGAATAAGAGACACACAGAAGCACTCAGAGGCAAGGCTATGTCAGAAAATGTATGCTTGGCAAGATAAATCGGAGGCATCAGACCAGAGACTACAGGCACTGCAAGGGTTAACTGGTTCTGTACACAAGCGAGTACCTTGGCAGCCAACAGAAGGCAAAGCAACCTCAGGCTACAGCTACTGACAAGTGAGAGGAACAGTGAGTCGCTTAAACAGTTCAGAATGTCGCCGAGGCGACTGGAATGATGCAGGAACACTGGAACAGCAGGCAGAACCGGAACGGTAACCGGAACAGCAGACAGGCCGGAACAGCAACCAGAACAGCAGGCAGCACCGGACGGCACTGGAACAGCAGACAGGCCGGAACAGTAACTGGAACAGCAGACAGGCCGGAACAACAACCGGAACAGCAGGCAGGACCGGAACAGCACCGGAACAGCAGACAGGCTGGAATGGCAACTGGAACAGCAGGCAGAACCGTAGCAGTACTGGACAAGTAGACAGGCCGGGATCAATCACGGAGCAGGGTCGTCAGCCAGAACCGGGTCAATACACAGAGCAGGGTCGTCAGCCAGAGCCGTGTCAAATCACGGAGCAGAATCAGGAGCAGAGTCAGACTAGCCGGGTCGGTACACTGAAGACACTGGAATATGGCAACAAGGCGCAGCAAAGGAACACCACGAAAGGGCAACTGACAATTGACCAAGTTCCAGCATATAACGGCACATCCTGGGCGGGCCAATCAGTCTCCACCAATGCACAGGTACATCATGATAGATTGACAGAAAAGACACGGGGACTGTGATAGTACCCCCCTCTCAAAGACCCCCTCCCCTGCTGGGGGGTCTGGGTTTCTGTGGAAATTTGGAGCGAAAGTTGCGCAACAATCGTGGAGCATGGAGGTCCCTGTGGTCAACCCAAGAGCGCTCCTCAGGTCCATACCCCTTCCAGTGGACCAAATATTGCAACTTGCCTCTAAATTTCCTGGAGTCAATGATACTCTGAACTTTGTATTCCTCTTGGCCCTGCACTTCCACCGGCCCAGGAACCACCGGAGTGGTAGTATAGCGGTTGCAAACCAAGGGCTTTAACAATGACACATGGAACACATTGTGAATACGCATAGTGTTAGGAAGTTCCAAAGCGTATGCCACAGGATTGACTTTGCGGATAATTTTAAATGGTCCAATGAACCGGGGGGCCAGCTTGTTCGAAGGCACTTGCAAGTTGAGATTCCTAGAGGAGAGCCATACCCTGTCCCCAACCTGGAAGGAGACCGCTGGCAGTCGTCTGCGATTGGCATGCCGCTGATGTCTGTGGAAGGACTGACTGAGGGACCTTTGTACCTGTGCCCAAGTGGAGCGGAGCTGCTCCATATGCTCATCCAGAGCTGGAATCTGTTGGGACTGAAATGAGTCTGGGAGCAGACAGGGTTGGAACCCATAATTAACAAGGAACGGAGAGCTCCCAGGCGATGAATTAACCGCACAGTTCCTGGCGAACTCTGCCCACGGCAACAGGTCGGCCCAGTTATCATGATGATCAGTCACAAAGCAGCGTAAAAACTGCTCCAGTCCCTGATTGGCACACTCAGCGGCTCCGTTGGTCTGGGGATGGTAGGCGGAGGAAAAGGACAATTGAATGCCCATCTGGCCACAGAATGCCCTCCAGAATCTCGACACGAATTGACTCCCCCGGTTGGACACTCTAGGCACCCCGTGCAAGCGGAATACTTCTCTGGCAAAAATTAATGCCAACTCCTGGGCTGAGGGAAGGCCAGAAAGGGGCACGAAGTGAGCCATTTTTGAGAACCTATCCACCGCCATAAGGATGAATGTATAGCCCTTAGAATTAGGCAGTTCTCCCAAGAAATCTATAGAAATGTGGGACCAAGGACGGTCACCATTAGGCACAGGTTGGAGCAGTCCCACTGGGAGATGCCTAGGAGTTTTGGCACGGGCACAGGTGGTACAGGCAGCAGTAAATGCAGAACAGTCGGCCTTCAGTGAAGGCCACCAGAATGTTCGAGATAAGGACCATGCCAACTGATCTCTGCCAATGTGCCCAGCTGCCTTGGATGAGTGATAGGTCTCAAGTAATCTGGTACGGAAAGGCTCGTCCACAAAACACTTGCCAACTGGGATTTCCAGAGGTGCATGCCCTTGAGATGCCAAGATCTGCTCCCCCAGTGGCGAAGTGATGCTGGTACGAATGGTAGCCAGAATCCTATTGGGCTGAATTATGGGGACCGGGGCCTCATCCCTCTCAATGTCTGTGCAGAATTGTCTCGACAGGGCATCGGCCTTAATATTCTTGGAACCAGGCAGATAAGACACTATGAAATTAAATCTGGACAGAAATAGAGCCCATCGAGCCTGGCGAGATAACAGCCTTTTGGCCTCGGATAAGTAAATCAAGTTCTTATGGTCCATGAGGATTAATACTGGGGTCCTTGTGCCTTCCAGAAGATGTCGCCATTCTTTTAATGCCAAGATGATAGCCAATAACTCCCTATCACCAATTTCGTAATGGCTCTGGGCACTAGACAGTTTCTTGGAAAAGAATCCACACGGCCTCAGGTTACCCCCTTCCTTAGGGCGTTGGGAGAGAACTGCCCCTACCCCAAACTCGGAGGCATCAACCTCTAGTGTGAACGGTAGGGCTGGGTTAGGGTGGGATAATATAGGGGCAGATGCAAATGCCTTCTTGAGGGTTTCAAAGGCCATCTCAGCTGCCTCAGACCATTGAGAGGGATTCGCACCCTTATGCGTCAAGTCAGACAATGGTTTAGTAATGGTAGAAAAGTTCTGAATAAATTTTCTATAATAGTTGGCGAAGCCTAAGAACCTTTGAATCGCCTTTAACCCCTTGGGTCTTGGCCAACGTAGGACTGCAGCCAACTTCTCTTGGTCCATGGCTATGCCATCCTTAGATATGACAAAACCCAAGAAGGGTACTTGGGAACAATGAAATTCACATTTCTCTAGTTTGCAGAACAGCTTGTTTTTCCGTAATCTGAGTAAAACTTCGGACACATCCTGGATGTGTTGGGTTAAACTAGCAGAATGGATCAATATATCGTCCAGGTACACGATCACACATGACTGTAACAAGTCGCGGAGTATGTCGTTAATGAACCCTTGGAATACGGCAGGTGCATTACATAATCCGAATGGCATAACAAGATATTCGTAGTGGCCTGACCTAGTATTGAATGCCGTCTTCCACTCATCACCGGCCCTGATTCTTATTAGGTTGTAGGCGGCACGTAGATCGAGTTTTGTAAAGACAGAGGAGCCTTTCAACCTGTCAAATAACTCTGTGATGAGTGGAATGGGATAAGCATTTTTGGACATTAACTTATTGAGTCCACGGTAATCAATACACGGTCGTAACTCGCCACTCTTTTTCTTCACGAAAAAGAACCCTGCACCTGCCGGGGAGGACGATTTACGAATAATCCCTCATTTGAGGGCATCCTCAATGTACTCTTCCATGGCCTTAGTCTCCTCACAGGACAGTGGGTATGTCCTACCCCGCGGTGGCACTACTCCCGGGGGCAGATCAATAGCACAATCATATGCCCGATGCTGTGGTAATGCGCTGGCCTCACCCTTACTGAATACGTCGCAGAACTCGCTGTATTCTGCTGGCACAGAAGGAGAGGTACACAATATCCTGACAGGATGAGAAAGACAGTTATCAGAGCAATAAATGGACCATGACTTAATCTCACATGTTTGCCAGTCAAACTGGGGATTATGCAACATTAACCAAGGGAACCCCAGAGTGACTGCATGATGTGGTGAATTAATAATCTGAAAACGAACCTCCTCCTTATGGAGGGCCCCAACTGACATACAGAGTAGAGTAGTCTCCATGGTAACCAGAGCTGGTTCGAGGGGTCTGCCATCAATAGCCTCGATGGCTAGCGGAGTATCTCTTTTAGACAAAGGAATATTGTGTCTTTCCGCAAATGCTCGATCCATGAAATAGCCTGCTGCGCCAGAATCTACCAGTTTGGTCACTTAGGAGGAAACTCACTGGAATGGTGGGTTTCTTGTAGTCAGTATCTGGGGACGATTGTACACCACCTAGGGCCTGTCCCCCAAGGTACC
Source organism: Rhinophrynus dorsalis (assembly GCA_037306005.1). Taxonomy (NCBI): domain Eukaryota; kingdom Metazoa; phylum Chordata; class Amphibia; order Anura; family Rhinophrynidae; genus Rhinophrynus; species Rhinophrynus dorsalis. The sequence goes on from CM074721.1 coordinate 369,615,702, forward strand.
CTAGGTGCGTGCGTTTCCCAGACGTACCGGGCAAGTATTTAATAAGTGCCCTTTTTTGCCACAATATAGACATAACCCTTGTCTTTTGCGGTGAGCCCTCTCCTCCTTAGACAACCTGGTAAAGCCAATCTACATAGGCTCCCCTGTCTCAAACGCCCGATCAGGAGGAATGGGAGGAGAGGGTGGGTTAAAAGACCTCTCGTGCCCATAGGTCTTGGAACTAGCCCTCTTAGTTAATTGCCTCTCACGCATGCGAGGGTCAAATGAGTATTACATAGTTTATAAACTCATCCAGCTCAGCAGGTACCTCCCTGGCAGCAATCTCATCCTTAATGGAGTCGGATAGGCCCTGTGAAAAGGCTGCCAGGAGTGCCTCATTATTCCAGGCTACTTCTGCTGCTAGAATCCAAAAATTCTATAGCATACTCTGCCACAGTGCGGTCGCCCATCTGCATTACCATCAATTTTTTTGCAGCAGAGATAGCTCGCCCAGGTAACTCAAATACTCTGCGAAACTGTTTGACAAACTCGGTAAAGTTTTGAGTACAGGGTTTAGCCTGCTCCCATAAAGGATTAGCCCATGCCAGGGCTTTGCCAGTTAGTAGAGATATCATGAACCCCACCTTGCTACGGTCATTTGGGAAAGCATGGGGTGTAAGTTCTAGGAATATCTCTAGTTGATTCAGGAAACCTCTGCAGAGAGTGGGTTCGCCATCACATCTTAATGGTAACAGCGCCGCCGCCGTAAAACTTCGAGAGGGTGCCAACAATTGCCCAGTATTACTATCCGGTGTCATAACTGGGGGGACCACCGGATTTTGATTTGGTTTATCGAGGTGTACCGTACGTTCAAGCAAGGTTTGCATGGCCAGTGCCAATTGGTCTAGGCGTTGCTCGTGAACATCCATCCTCCAATGGAGGTTCTGTGTATTACTGTCACTTTTCCCATCTGAGGTCATGGCCCTTTCGTACTGTAACGGTTTTCTGACACTCAGACCAGGGTAAGAAGTAAAAACACAGTTTTATTGAAAATAAAACAAGGCCCCTAGAGGCCAGCACAGAAATAGCAATAATGGCAATAATGACAAAGTGAATGCACACAATGATAATGACAGGTGCTGGGATGGATAGGGAGTATTCCCCCAAAGGGTTAATAAATGAAATGGGTGAGATATACAAGATTGGCCAACGCCCAGGATAAATAGCAGTCTCTGGAACACAGTCTCTCAATAGCAGGATAGTGGAGTAACTGCACTGAATACACTCTCAAGTTGATATACTAGAGCCCAATGTCGAGAGCTGAGCCGGTACCACCACCGTGGGCTACAGAGGAGTCCTATCACCATGCTGTAATGATCAGAACCAAAATCGCCCTTAGCTAGAAAAGTTGTAACCCTGCATGTGCCACTAGGATTGTGCGCATACACCCCTTGGGTGCCGTACTGATGGTGACTGCACAAGCTGTAATAGCGCCAATGCCCTCTGGAGTGCAATGGGAATATACCTTCAATGTCTGTGGCCCTGAGCCAGAGGATGAACACGGACTGACAAGGCTCTGATGGAATAAGAGACACACAGAAGCACTCAGAGGCAAGGCTATGTCAGAAAATGTATGCTTGGCAAGATAAATCGGAGGCACCAGACCGGAGACTACAGGCACTGCAAGGGTTAACTGGTTCTGTACACAAGCGAGTACCTTGGCAGCCAACAGAAGGCAAAGCAACCTCAGGCTACAGCTACTGACAAGTGAGAGGAACAGTGAGTCGCTTAAACAGTTCAGAATGTCGCCGAGGCGACTGGAATGACGCAGGAACACTGGAACAGCAGGCAGAACCGGAACGGTAACCGGAACAGCAGACAGGCCGGAACAGCAACCGGAACAGCAGGCAGCACCGGACGGCACTGGAACAGCAGACAGGCCGGAATAGTAACCGGAACAGCAGGCAGAACCGGAACGGTAACTGGAACAGCAGACAGGCCGGAACAACAACCGGAACAGCAGGCAGGACCGGAACAGCACCGGAACAGCAGACAGGCCGGAATGGCAACCGAAACAGCAGGCAGAACCGTAGCAGTACTGGACCAGTAGACAGGCCGGGATCAATCACGGAGCAGGGTCGTCAGCCAGAACCGGGTCAAATCACGGAGCAGGGTCGTCAGCCAGAACCGGGTCAATACACGGAGCAGGGTCGTCAGCCAGAGCCGTGTCAAATCACGGAGCAGAATCAGGAGCAGAGTCAGACTAGCCGGGTCGGTACACTGAAGATACTGGAATATGGCAACAAGGCACAGCAACAGGAACACCACGAAAGGGCAACTGACAATTGCCCAAGTTCCAGCACATAACGGCACATCCTGGGCGGGTCAGTCAGTCTCCACCAATGCACAGGTACATCATGATAGATTGACAGAAAAGACACGGGGACCGTGATAGAAATACAGTGGGAACAAGACGATTTATTAGTAACGATGGATGTTTCATCATTATATACAATAATCGATCATGAAAAGGGATGTGCAGCAACACGCTTCTTTTTTAGAAAGGGAAACTACATTATTGGAACCACAAATAGAGTTTATGATTACATTTATGAGATTTATCCTGGAGCATCATTTTTTTTGGTACAGAGAGCACTTTTTTCTACAGGTTGTGGGATCAGAGATGGGTACCAGGTTCACACCTAGTTATGGGAACTTGTACATGGGATTTTGGGAAACACAGTTTGTCTGGAACAATAATCCCTTCGGTGCGAACCGGGCATCCTGGAAAAGGTATATCGATATTTTATTTATATGGCGAGGCTCAGAAAAGTCTTTGAAATCTTTTGAAAAATGTCTCGGAAATAATGAGTATAATCTGAAATTTACTACGGAATATAGTCCAATTTCGGTTAACTTTTTGGATGTAACAATTTATGCGGAATCAGGCATTTTCAAAACTAAAACATTTTTTAAATCAACAAATGTAAATAGTTACATCTCTTTGGAGAGTTGTCACTTTTCATTTTGGTTGAGAAATGTACCCAAAGGTGAGATGACTAGGATTAGGAAGAATTGCACAGATCTCACAGTGTTTGAAGAACAAGCCAAAATATTGAGTAATAAGATTCAAGAAAAGGATTATAGTGTTGATAAGATAGAGGAAGTTATACAAGAGATTAAGACTTACGAAAGGGAAGATGTTTTACAAGAAAAGGTAAGAGTAGGTTTTGATAAGACCAATGAGGTAGTTATCAACTGTCCATTTAATGTGGGGTTTAAACAATTTAAAAGAAGTATAGAAAAACATTGGAGCGGATTGAGAGAAGATATGCTCCTCAATAATATTTTACAATCAAAACCAAAAAATAGTGTATAGTAAGGCCCCTAATTTGGGGATAAAGATTGCACCTACCATAGGAAGAGTTAAACAGAAACCTAAGATAATCTCATTACCTGCTATCACCTCTGCGGATTGGCTCTCATGAAATGAATTCCAGAGTAAATTGGAAGGATCAAACACTAATATATTTTAAAGAGCTTTTATTATTTGGCTCTCTTCTTAATATAAAATTTACCAGTGTACAGTTACTGAAAAATATACATTAAAAAATACCTAAAAATAAAATTTAAATAGAATAACAAGTCACTCTAAGCGTTTCATGGCTCCAGGCCACTTCCTTCACAGGAGCCGATCCGCAGAGGTGATAGTGGGTAATGAGATTATCATCTTGGGGTTTATATCCTTGAGGTGTAACCACTTATATACCCCAGATACCCATAGTGATGGGAGGCCCAGGGGACCAAAGGAAAAGAACACCAATCCCAGGGTATATACTGGGAGGGCTGTTTATTGTAGAGACGGAATCAATGCTCCTATCAAACGTGAGTACCCATTTCTTGTGAACACAAGGGTGAAAAAGGTGACAGAACAAACCTGGAAATATTAATTACTACACTCAGAGGATCTTCTGTGCCATCTGTTTCTTTTTATTTCTCTCTGATTACTCACCTGACTGTTATCATCCAACCCTCTCAGGGTATTTATAGCAGCTTGGCTCACTTCCCCATTGTCCTTGTGTTTGTTTGCTTACCTGTTGTTGCTGGCTGCTGTGGATTTTCCTGCTGTCCTGTTTGCTGTGTTCCAGACCCCTTGGCTTGTTCCAGACATTGTGGACTTCTGTGCTTCTGACCCTTGGCTTGTTCCTGACTTTGCAGGCTTCTGATTTCCTGACTCCAACTCGGTTGAATACTTGTCTTTGTTCCTGACTCTGGCGTGTCTTTTGCTTTATGCTCTTGGATCATGCTTTTGTTTTTGTTGCACTAATAAAGTGTATTGCGTTTTACCTTTTTGTGTCCTGTCTGGTTCCTGGTCCCTAACAGTTTCTCTACCCCTGAATCCTCTGATTGGCTGGTTCACATTTATCTACCTGACTTCCATGCAGGTAGATGTCCGTTCTTCGAGCTACTTCCGGTTTGCTGTCTGTTCCTGATATTGTTCCAGGGTTTTTGATCTTGATCCATCTCCAACCTTGCTTCGTCTTGACCCTCTGTCTAGCTACTGCATCTCTCCAGTACCTGACCTTGGCCAGCTTCTGACCATCCAGTTACTACAAATTCCAGGCACCAGACCGTGGCCTTGTGCTGACTATCCAGTTACTACGAATTCTCAGTACCAGACCTCGGCCTTGCTCCGACTACTCAGCTTCTACCATTTCCCAGTACCCCGTCATCGGCTTGCTTATGACTGTTCTTCTTCTTTGATCCTCTGGTACTTGAACTCATCTTGCACTACGACACTCTGGTAACTGACCTAGGCCTTTCATTGACTAACCCTGTCTCTTTGACCTCCCGGTTACTAACATCAGTTCAACTACAACAAACCCTGTATTCTGACTCACTGGTATCCAGCCTCGGTCTGTCTATGACTACAACTCTTCTTATCTGACTGCAGCTCCCATCTGAGCCAGAACCTGTTTTTTTTTATAGGCTTTGTTGTACGACTCACAGACTTTGTATAACAACTCCTTCAGGGCCTCATCTGGCTATTCATACTCCAGTATACTGAGTGGTTTGCCTCCAGTGGTGACTGTGTTAACCCATCTAACTATCATGCTTTACAGCCTGTACCTTTTACTTTGGCTCTGCCACAGCAAGGGTTAATACAGCACTACCACTGCTCCCAAGGCACACTCCCCAACCAGCGCACCCCAAATACTGGTGGACTACTCAGTACCTACTCCAGTTTTTTCCTGGTCGAGTCTTACAGTTAGTCAGGGGATGCAAATTGTGTTTATGAGGCAGCCAAAAAGCTAAAGCATCTCTACTGTTTTATAGAGAAAACTTGGGAAAAGAAGTGGGAGGAGTGAACAGGGAGTGAGAAGGGGAGAAGGAAAAAGGAGAAAAAGTGGAGTCAAGAGCTCATAGCTTCAATATAAGGAAACTCTCAACTACTGGAGGCCACTAAGGTGGAGGAATTTCATCAGTATAGGAAGGATGTGAGAGTGAAATACTCTTTATCACTTTTTAGTCTGGTGAGTCTGTTGAGTAAGAGTTGGTTGCCTACTATCTCCAGTAGGGTTTGTGGGTTACAGTCTTTCCAGTGGGCAGGTACTAGTGCTTTACCAGTATTTAACATAGTGGTTAAGAGGTATGTTCGAAAGAGGGGAGGGACTGTATGTTGAAAGAGAACAGGATAGGAGTTTTGGGATGGATTAGACCTAGTCTATCCATTAGGGTTTATCGCTTTATTAGCATTCAGAATTTCTCTCTCTTAGGTGGCTCTATAGAGAGACTAGCAATACATTTACCATTTATGCCAATCAGCTCCCTTATATCTCTCAATTTATCTCTCCAATAATAGTGACTCCCACTAGATGGTTATGAGCAGGAGAGTTAGAGATTTATAAAGTGATTACTGTTTCATTATTATTCAGAATCTCTCTTAGACTATTTAATAGAGAGATAAGCAATACTTTGTCATTCACCTTCTATATATCTTTTGTTGTATTTCTCTAAAATCCAGCGACTCCCACTAGATGATCAGGAGCAGGGGAGTTAAAGAGAAGCAACACTGTTTTCCTGTATGAAGGATTTTTGACTCAGCAGTAAGCTGACTATACAGCTTTTTCTAAATACCCTCTAGATAGAATTTCCTTTTTTATTGTAGTGATTTAAACAGGGTTCAGCTGTGAGACGTCACAGCAACAGAACCTGGCATCACTCTTTTCAGTGTGTTGTTTGTGTGTCTTTTCAATTTATCATTATTGTGGCAAGCCGGAAAGGCCCCGGTTCATCTCATAATCATCTTTTAATATTTATTTAATAAAAGCTATATTTTAATTGAGTGTCTGACATTTGGATACTGAGGGATTTTTAGACTAATATAGAGTGCTGTTTCAGCAGGACTCTCTTGTTTCTCTGTTACTACATTCTTAATAATATTCCCATGTAGCACGTTGATAGTCTTAGTTCATCTTTATATAGTATCCACCACTGTCCTTTTGAGGATTTCAGTGTGCGCAGGTAATTGTGTATATATTTATTGTCATCCATGTAAGGAGATATTCATCAAGTCTCCATATGTTGGGTTTTGCTAGTGTCGAAGGGAAGTGTAGTGTGAGTGAGACTGGAGCATGATCAGACCAAGTTATGGTGCCAACAGAAGAAGACTGGATAAGATGGATCAAGGAGTGCAAGAGGAAAAAGTAATCTAACCTGGAGTAAAGATTATATGGATGGCAGAAGAAGATGTAGCCTTTGGTATCTGGGTGTTGAAGATGCTATGTGTCAATGAGGAGGAAAGAATGAAGCATGGAGTTTATTCTACGCAGCGTGGCGTGTGAGTTTGATGAAGATCCCGATAAGCAATTGAGGGAAGGGAAGATAGGGATGTTGAAATCTCCATCCAGATCTAGGAGGCCCTCACAGAAAGGGGATTTGCTCAGAGTTTGGGGCATAAATGTTCGCAAAGTTGTAGTGTTGGCGATCAAGGTGCTTTACAAATAAGAATCTACCCTCTTTACTGTGGCATGTATTTTGTAGAATAAATGATGCACATTTGTGAAATAAAATCACCACACCACACCGTTTTGAAGAAGAAGAGCTCATATAAGCATGGGCAAAATGTCTATTGGTAAGTTTCTGTTCCCCACGAGAAGTGAAATGTGTCTCCTGAAGGAAAACCACACTTTCCTTGTGTTGAATTTCAGAAAGAGCCATAGTGCATTTTTTAGGGAAACAACATGACGTTTAGGTGGTTGTTGTGATGTGCTACTCATGATTTTTATGGTGGAAGCGGCAGAGAGAGAAGTAAACCAGTACATAAGGGTATCATTGGGCTAAACCAAGAACAGTAAGTTCAACAGTATTGCTGCAAGGTACCTGACTCGGAAGTAAATAGGAAGAGGGAAAGAAAAACAGAAAGAAAACAAGGAAGAGTAGGCAAAAGAAAATGGATAATGGCAAAGAGGGGGTAGGAAAGATCATCTCTGATCAGAGTGTGGAGGAGATTCTCCTCGATATCTGATCTCTTATATACAATAGAGGAAGAGGGGTGGAGTAGATATATAGAACAGAAGGGGTCTGTGTGTGTGGGAGATCGATATTTAGGAAATAAGATCATGAATATTACATCAGATAGGACTAAAGTGAAGGGGATTAGGAACTAGGTGTGAAAAAAAAAAATATATATATATATATGACAAAATATCATGGCAGCCTCCCCAAATCATTGCATACACTGTGAACATTTAACCTTGTTGCAGCTGAAAGGAGCACTAATTTTTCATTATGGAGAAAAAAAGTAAAACAAGGTTACAAACATTGCCCAGAGCTTCTCCATTAAATACATATTACAGTCCAAACAGTCTAAATAAGAAGAAACTGGAGGTTCAAGCTCTCCAACACATATGAACAGATGATGATGTAGCTGCTGTCAAGTATGCCCAGGAGCAGCAATAGGTAAGAAGGGGACAGTGAGATTTATACAGGAGCTTGTTCCCTTGTTCACGCCTTACAGCTGGGCAACTGGACACTAGGGATGGGTGAAAATTTTCACCTCAATTTGAAATTGGTGAATAATGGGACTTTCAGCTTGGAGAATAATTTAACCCCTTAGTGACGGCCGCGTGCAGACGCGGCCGTCACTTAACGCCTGTCTAACGTTTATTTTTTTTCTGTCAAAGGAATCCGGAGTCCCCGAACGGCGTGCAGCCGCGCGGGGATCCGGATTTCCTGGACGTACATGTACGTCCTCTGTCACTAAGTGACAGCCACAGAGGACGTACATGTACGTCCTTTGTCGCGAAGGGGTTAAACATAGAAAAACAGAATATGACGGCAGATAAGAACCATTCGGTCCATCCATTCGGCCCATCTACTGTAAAATCCTCAAACCTTTTTTGGTCCTTGGCCTTTTCTTATGTTAAGGACAGCTTTATGCCTATCCCATGCATGCTTAATTTCCCGCGAAAAGTGCAGTTTTTCTGCTTTTTCTTGCCTTTTTCACCCCATTGAAATCAATGGGAAGCAACATTTTTCTCCACCACACGAAAGATTTCTACAGCCATATAAAAGGGTGTCAGGCTCTCACAGCAGCCATTATGTGTTTGTGAGAGGAGAGAGCAGCACCTTGTTTGAGCTAGGGAAGATAGGGGAATTGAAGTTTAGTTTAGGGAATCTTTAGGTAGGGCATTTGTTCCCTGTATTAGGAGAGTAGGAGAGTCAGTGGGGCACTCTGGGGAGAAGAAGGGAGGAAGGAGGTTGACTCCAAATAATACCCCAAAATTTAGATTGACTGACTGGCAAGACACAGGCATATGGGACCTATTTGCTTGCTGATCTTGTTGTTAGTGTCTCTGTGCTGGGTGGGAAAGTCTGGGGAAAGAAGTTGCTGGTTTTGTTTTTAAGTTATAATTTTTGTTGGACAGACTGTGATAGAACAGACAAAAAAATAAAATAAAAAAGAATAAAGAACTAAATATATTAGGTGACAGTGACAGACAGCTGACTGGGCTTAGGCAAGGCATCATACAGCTCCATCAGTTGTGTTGTATACCGTAGAGTAAAAAAACACAGTGTAGTTATGTCCAGCAAACGCACAAGGGGGTGGGGTCTGGAGCATTGCAGGGATGTGAGAGTACAGTAGTAGTAGTTCAAAAACTGACTGCATCAATGGTTGCTGCAGCGTGTGCAATCAATGATGATGATCCCACTACTCCAAGGGAGGATGCTGTTTGTCAAGATCCCAGCAAAACTAGTTCCAGCCAGGCAGCTCTCACAGCATTCCATTCTGTGTTTATGAGAGGAGAGAACAGCATGTTTTTTGAGCTAGAGAAGATAGGAAAATAAAGGGGAATTGAAGCTTAGTTTTAGGGAGTCATTTATGTAGGACATTGGTTCTCTGTAGTAGGGGAGTCTGGGGGCATAATGGGGAGAAGGAAGTAAGGAGGTTGACCCAAAATACCCCAAAATTTGATGTGAATGACTGGCAAGACACAAGCAGCTGGGGGACAAGTTGTTTGCTAATTTTACTTTTATTGTCTCTGTGCTGGGGAAGTCTGGGGAGGAGGTTGTTTTTTTTAGTTTTATATATATATATATATATATATATATATATATATATATATATATATATATATTTATTTATTTTTATTTTTTTTTTTTTTTGTGACTAACTGTGATAAGATATGGTGGGCAACTTAAAAAATAAATAAATACATAAATAATATAAAAAGCATAAATAAATATATTAGACAGCTGACTGGGAGCTCTGTGACTGAGGTAGACTTGATAAACAGCAGATAACATTGAGAATTTTGTTGAGGTCCAAGGCAAGACATCACACGCCATCAGTTGTGTACTGTAGAGAGTAAAAACACACACACAGTTGAGTAATGCATAGCAAATGCACAAGCAGAAGGGGGAAAGGTGGAGCAGTGCAGGGACGTGGAAGTAAAGCAGTAGTACAAAAACTGACTGTAGCAATTGTTGCTGCAGCATGTGCAATAAATAATGATGATCCCTCTCCTCCTGGGGTGGATGCAGTTTGTCAAGGTCCCACCAATCACACCACACTAGTCCCCCACCACCACTACCATACACATCTGCCACATTGTAGGTTGTACTTCATTTATTTTTTTAATCACTTGACGTCATCATGAATACGTGCCACTGTCACTTAAGCAGGAAGTAAGTGGACAAGTAAGTACACAGGCAATCTACATGCTAACACATGTTTTGTAGGACTCACAACTTCGACTTCCATCTACTTAAGTCTCCACTAAATCCCTCAGAAGAAGTAATATTGTGCTGGGAAATGTTGCAACATATTAAACATAGGAAAAAAATGTGTTTGAATAGGAAAAAATGTTTTGGAATAGGAGAAAAAAGTGTTAGAATAGGAGAAAAATGTGCTGAATAGGCGAAACATTTGCTGGAATAGGCGAAAAGGAGGAACATTTTGCACTGGAGAAAAAGAGAGCCCCCAGGGAGGAAGGCGGTCCCACTCCCTAGGGCAAGGTCAATGGGGCCCCTAGAGAGGACAGGGGTCCCACTATCTAGGGCAGGAGCATCAGAGCCCCTGGAAAGGACTGCGGTCCCACTCCCCAGGGTAAGGGTATCACTAGGGGTGGTGAGGAGCGCATTCCGACTCACCAGGCTGTGATCAGAGCCATTAGGGAGGACAGTGGTCCCTCCTCCCAGGGCTGGGGCAGCAAAATCTCCAGGGAGAACGTCTGTCCACCTCCCTAGTGCAGGGACGTCACTTGCTGAAGTGAGGAGTGAATTCCCACTCACCAGTCCAAGGGCATCATAGCCACTGGGATGGACACAGGTCCCACTTCCCAGGGCTGAGGCAACAAAATCACCAGGGAGGACGTTTGTCCCACTCCCTGGTGCAAGGACATCACTTGCTCTGGTGAGGAGCGAATTCCCACTCACCATTCCAGGGGCATCATAGCCACTGGGAAGGGCACAGGTCCCACTTCCCAGGGCTGGGGCAACAAAATCACCAGAGAGGCTTTTGTGGTTCTGGTTCTGATGATACTCGTCCACTCTTTGTAGTAGCAGAGCTGAGTACCTCTGCTAGACAGTCCATTCACTGTTGACCAGCTGCCATAACTCCTTCTTTAGTTCTGGGAGATTGCAGCGACCAAGGATACAATCTCTCTTGTCTCTGATTTCCCAGCATTGGCTGTACTCCTGTTAGCCAAACTTAACATCCTGGCACCAGGCCTCCAAGACCAGCCCTCGATCACCGTATCCCAGGAAAGGTGGCGGGCTGGTGAAGGGTGGCAGGTGAAAAAACTCCCAGTTAGCTTTGATGCACAGAGCCGAGTACCCATCTTTTACCGCCATCTTTGTTTGGATGTAACTATCCAGCTGATCCTTTCATTCTGGCAGACCAGGGCTCCCTAGCAGGGGCTTCCACAGGGTCCATAAGTTCCTATAATACTGTAGCTACAATGCTGATGAGCTCAGGGTCTCTGGGTACTCCACTGTGTCCGCCATGTCTCACCGGTTGGATCCCAGGTTGGTAGGGAGATGATAACACCACTTGCCACAAGTGCAATGGAAGCCAAGGACGCCAGGTTATCCTTAGCCGTCATTCCAGGTCTCTCCCTCTTGGATGCGGCTACAAGCTGGTAGCCTGTCCAGTGAAGCAAGATAACTGGCTGGATCTCGGGCACTGCATAATAAACTGGAAAAAGGCCGGGCTCCTGCTGTCAGCTACAAGGTGGGTAGCTGGAGGAAGCAGGCTGGTAACTGTACTCCAAAGGCCTGGATCACTGCAGCTGGCTGGTATGCTGGAATGTTGGAACACTGGAAAGCTGGAACACAAGCAGCAAAGCTGTATACATCAACCTAAAACACTGGAACATCAGCTGCCTGAATGGGGGCAAAGGGGCCCCTTTAAACCATTCAGAATGAAGACACCAGGACTCCTTCTTAGTTCCAAATGACTAACATTTTTATTAAACAAATCAGGGGTTTTTATACAGTATTTTGGGAATTTCCCACAATGGCAACATAATACACAATGGGGTTGCAACCAATGGGTACAATGGACTGTTGGTGGAGGGGCTTGCAGTACCATGGGACCCCCTGGGTTTACTGTACACACATAAACAAAGGGACAATACAAAGGCTGTGACAGGCAGTATGATTGATATAATCAACAACACAGTACAACAGAGACAGGTGTTACATGTAATCAGAACCCCAGACTAATCCTATCACAGAAGACAATAGGGGATATACAACAGAGAAGAGATTAGTATGTGAAACCCTAATCAAACTCTGGACCAGACAGTGATACAATACATCTTTGAAGTAGTATTGCACAAACACAAATATTTAACCCCTAACTGCCCAGGCAAGTTTGTACGCCCAGAATTAACACAGGACAGTGTATTACCCAGTCCCTTTAAAGCAAGCCAGGCTATGATTTTAGTCTTTTTGGCAGAGCTTTCCGTAATAATGGGCGGAAAGTCTGTATGCCGAGAAATAGCTTCCAGTAATGGACCGTGGTTCGTTACACAGGTTTATAACCCAGTAGTGCCCTTTTTACTGCCTATAACATAAGTGATTGACAGCATATATTATTGTGAGTACCCACACATGGGTGTGTTATTCTTTGGTGGAGGATCAAAACAATTTAGGTATACTACACTAGGGTGTATCCTTTTTGTCCCCATCTGTTCATCTTCTGCTCTGTATGTACTTCCTTACACAGCTCAGTGTCATCAGCAAAGATTGAGACACTTCTTTAAATAACCACTTCTAGTTCATTAATACATTATAAATCACCGAGCCCAGGACAGAACCCTTTGGCACCCCAATTACAGCTCTTTAGACCAACTTGAAAAGTTTGCATTTATAAAAACTGTGCCATCTATCTAATTAGTCCTCTATGCATGCACAGATGTCACCTCCCAATCTGCAATAAATGCGCAATTTGCTTTACTTTGTGAAAGCCACAGATTTTCTGTTGTTTTACTAACACTGCAGATTTTCTAATGAGAACAGTTCTGTTTTCTGCCTTTGTTTTCAATGACTGAGAGAATTCCTAATCCCTCCATCAAAATTCTTAAACAGTTTTCACACTGAAGTTAACAACACTTACAGAGTCCCCACCACCAATGAAACATAATCCCACACCCAATAATTCAGGGAGGAGAGAGCTGGGGAATTATTTTATTGAGTAGATGCACATGCAGTCACTTGTGGTGAAGCTGCTGTTGATTCTTCCTCATCAAGAATACTAGCAGGAGAACTAGGAACCATTTCCACCACTACCTGGGTCATATCACCATCACTGCTACTACCACCACCACCACTACTAATACCTGATGATTGTTTTGTAACATATAATGACCAGACTCAAACAACCCAGAAGCAGGAAGTATATTGTCAAACACCATAATAATGTCACTGCTGGTGGTGGTAGTGATACCCATTTCCATCTTCATATTTCTCTCTTCATTGATTAAGCCAAGAAAACTCTCATGCTCCAGTCTTTTTCATTACCCTCAGTGTCAACATCACCTCCAATCTGTGTTTATATAATATGGCAACAGGACTTCTAATGATAATAAAAACCATAGGTGGAAAACGTTTCACAGGAACATCATTGGTGTTAGCAAAAAAAACTAAAATGTTATGTATGTTGTAAGAGCAGGAGTTCTCTCAGAAAAAGAGGCAAGTTGTGAATTTTCCTTGGAAATTGCCAAGCAAAAAATGGGACATTTCCCCCATTTCTACTGATACATCTGTTTAGTTTTATATTTTCCTTCACACACAGATTACACAACGGCTAACCTTGTGCAAGGGTTAACAAATCATTTTGTTTACTGATTTTACTGATACACCAGAGAATCATTATAAAGGTGCAAATTAACCGACAGATTACTTAGTTATTATTTAGTAAAAAGCCCTTGATGAGCAAAGCCCACATAAGGTTATATCTCAAAGGAAAATAAGTGCACACATAAAAGTACAGTAATCCAGAGACTGTCTACAGTATGTAACTGTATCAGGACAAAATAAGGCATCTTTTTACCTTGGCTTTTACTGCTGTAAACAGTACTTCTGTAAACAGACAAAATATTTCAGGTACCTGCCAATATAATATAAGTAGTTATTATAGAATTTGGTATTTATTATATTAGAACATTTATTTGTATCATTATCTTTGCTGTAACTATATTAATAGATTTACATACTACACTGGATACTATTGCACATTGTATATTTGTCAATTATTCTTTTCTATCTTTCCTCATAGACTTCAATAGGAATCTGTTAGATAAAGTCCAATGTTTATGTATATGCAGGTTCTTATCACATCAGCCTGTCATGTTTTTCCCCATTTTGACAGGTAATGCAGACTGAAGATTTGAAGAGGTGCAACAAAACCCATCTAACTGAATTTGTTCTCTCTGGCCTCTCTACTGACCCAAATCTACAGATACCTCTATTTATACTCTGCTTATCAATATATATCATAACATTACTCGGAAACCTCACTATCATTACATTAATTAAAATCACCCCAGGCCTGCAAACACCTATGTATTTTTTCCTCATGAATTTGTCCTTTGTAGACATACTTTATTCATCAACAATTACGCCCAATATTTTGGCAAACTTCCTCTCGGTGAAGAAGACTATCTCCATCACTGCTTGTGCAGTCCAGATGTTTTTCTTTATTGATTTGGGCAGTTCAGAGGCTATGTTACTGGCAGTGATGGCCTATGATCGATATATAGCAATATATAAACCACTGTATTATCCAGTACTTATGAACAAAAAAACATGTTTTCAACTTATCTGCATAGCATACAGTGTAGGATTTATTAATTCATTCATACATACGTATTTTGCATTCAGGCTACCATTTTGTTGTTCAAATCATGTTAATCATTTCTATTGTGATATCAATCCTATCTTAAAATTGTCATGCAAAGATACATATCTTAATGAAACTTTCTTATTTGTCTTTGCTGGTTCTATTGAAGTGGGTTCATTATTATCTATATTGATTTCTTATGTTTACATACTATTTGCCTTATTTAGAGTTAGTTCTACAGAGGGCAGATGGAAGTCCCTCTCCACCTGTGTCTCTCATTTTACATGTGTAGCTTTATTCTATTGTCCTGTTCTCTTTATGTACTTAAGACCTACTTCCTCATACTCAGTCAATCAGGACTGGATTGTGTCTGTGTTCTATACTGTGATCATTCCGATGTTGAATCCTATAATCTACAGCCTGCGAAATAAAGATGTAAAAGAAGCATTGCAAAAAGCAAAGACTTACATGGAGTTTTGAAATCATGCCATGCGTAATGATTTCATTTGTATTTTTCACAAATATGAAAGATTTTAAAAATGATCAGTGTCTTGCTTGCATGCATTTCACAACTGAATCCACAAGTGAGATTTTTGACATGTATGAAAGAATGAAATATATTTGAGGAGCATTTTAAAAGAACAGAAATATATATATTTTTTTATGTGCAGAGCAATGTTTTAAGAGAATTTTGCGATGTCATTGATTTTATTGATATGTATATATGTATATATCTATATAAATAAAAAAAATCTAAATACAAAAATATAAAATAAATTATATATCTGTAGACGATAACAAATAAAGATGAAAAATAAAAATATAAGTGTGCTAACACAAAAATGCTCACCATTATGTGTAAGCTATTATAAAAATGTTTATATGTACCAATCAGAGTCCGCTTTAATCTATTAGCTACAGTGTGAAATGTATCTGGAATAGGATTCAGAAGAAAAACAAAATATATAGAGAACTCCTCTGTATGGTATGTAAAATAAATTATTTATTATACTCAATAGAAACATATACATTTAGACAAAATACTGGTGCCAAATACTGTGTGCAACAACAAGATAAAAGATTAATAAACCACAATGATCTCCCTTCTATTACTATATAGCAGTCTATGTGATGTAATGTATTGCAGGAAAGCTGCGCACATTTATAGGTAATAATATAATACCTCTCCCGTCCAGTATAGGCTTTAGTGGGCAGAAAGATCCGTCTTTCTCCCGTCCTTTGTAATGTTAGGAGTCCACTGTATGAAACTCCTAAGTAGGCAGAGGTAAAAGCTATGTAGCTGAGCTTGAAAATTGGTACACCTTCCTTTATGTCTCTCCCAGCTTTCTTGTGAATTGAAAGATGTATATAAGTGGGCAGAAATGACAGGATTTCATTTGTAAGCATGCTGCTAAATTTCATTCTTTGCTGACAGATCAAATATATATATACATATTTAAAGCACAAAACTACTTTTTTCAACACTTTCATGTTTTGAAATAGCACTTCTTCAGGTGCTTGGCTTCTCTGACACACGCAAACACTCCTGCCATGTTAAGGCATCGACCCATCGGAGTGTCATTGGGACCATATACTCCTGGCAGGATCACCCAATGTGGACACATCACAGCCCAGACACCAGACTAAATCGATCAAAAATCTGCCAGCCCACACTGGACCAACGTGACAGGTTATGGTGCATTCCCTCAGCATGGCTTTACAACAAAAACAATGGCCCATATTCCCTGGAGGCTTGCAAGCTACTTCCTACAGCAGTGAGAAGACCAGCTCAGTGGCAGAGGGTGATAATAATCATTGGCTTTCAGGCTGCTTTTGGTCTTTAGACATTGGAAAGCTTAACATCTGACCTATGAGTATGGTTTCACGCTTAGAGGAACTTGTACAAGAACTAAATCACATCAGCTGGGACATCACTGGCTTATGTAAGACTCGAAAAAAAAAAAAAAAGGAGAAGATTTAGTCAAATTAGAAGATGGGCACTGGCTATAATATAAAGGAACCAACAATGGAAAATGTGGAGGAATCGGATTCTTGATTAACAAAAGACTGACAGACTCAGTCATAAAAGTAGAAAGTATTTCAGAAAAAATCGCTTCCTGTGTTATCAAACTAAACAGTCGCTGTACTTCAAATCATTCAAGTTTATGCCCCTACAAGTAGCCACAGTGATGATGAAGTTGAAGAATTTTGTGATAATTTATTAAGCCTCTGGAAACTGGAAAATTACCACTACAAATTTGTAATGAGAGATTTCATTGGTAGAATTAGTACGATCCAAAATGGTGAAAAATCAATTGGAACTGGAAAAAGAGATGACAGAGGCAACCAACTGATCGAATTTGCAGAAGAACAACATTTGTACACCATGAATTAATTCTACAGGAAAAAGGCCCAGAGAAAATGAACATGGAAAAGCCCTAATAGTAATATAAGGAAAATCAACTTCATACTTGCAAATATCGATTTTCACTGACTGCTCAGTCTTAAATAGTTTTAACACTGGAAGTGACCATCATCTAATGAGAGCAAAAATCAAAATTGACTCCAAGAAAGTAAGAAAGAAAATGATCAGATCAACATAGACACTGCCCATGCTCTTGCACCTACTGTAAAACATGAAAAAAACAACAACCTGACTATCAAAAGAAACATATGCCATGATGAAAAAGCAATGCAAAATGAAGAAAAACGTTAATATTAGAAACTAGGTAGAATATGTAGAAATGTGCAAGACCATAAGGAAGCACATTAAAGAAGAAACATGCCAGCTCAATATTGAGCTCATCAAAAGGACAATGGAAGAACTTCAAGAGATAAAGAAAGCAAAACAAAAGATGACCAAACGTTTGCATTAAAGCTTGAAGATGGTACAACATCAAATAACCAACAACAAATACTACGAGTGGAAGAATTGTATTCAAATCTTTTTAAGGATAAAGGATAGCCACTGAATGCAGTGTCAGAGGCTGAAGCTTTGCCAGAAGTTTTGGTAGAAGTAGAAGCTGCAATAAAAGC
Organism: Rhinophrynus dorsalis; assembly: GCA_037306005.1. Classification (NCBI taxonomy): domain Eukaryota; kingdom Metazoa; phylum Chordata; class Amphibia; order Anura; family Rhinophrynidae; genus Rhinophrynus; species Rhinophrynus dorsalis. The sequence continues at coordinate 369,633,568 of CM074721.1, forward strand.
AATGAAAAATGGAAAGCAGCTGGATCTGATAAAGTTACTATTGAAATGTTGAAAGCCGGATGTAAACCCTTATTCAAAGCCATAGCTAAACTAGTTTCAAAATGCCTTCTATTCAGCAAAGTGCATGAAACATGAAAAATGCAGAAGTCATCCTACTGCACAAAAAAGGTTATAAGGAGGATCTAAAAAAAAACTACAGACCAATAAGCCTACTGGCAGTGGTCTGCAAGGTTGTCACAAAGGTATTATCAAGAAGAATGGACACAATACTTAACCACCTAAGGAACAAGCAGGCTTCAGGAGTGGTTTCGGTACAATGGACCACATCAAGACAGTGCAACAAGTTACTGTAATGCTCAATTTTACTCCACTTCACCTTCTGTGAAGTGGGGAGTGCATATTATACACAAGGGTTTTTTTTTGTTGTTTTTTTAAATTAGGGTTGGCAGATACCTTCCCTTCCTCCCTCGATGCAATCCGCTCTCAAAATAAGACTTCATTCAATTTAAGTCCCCACTGAAGTCCCCATCTTTTACAGAGAAGAGAAGGCAAAATACAAACTATGTAAAGCTTCCCTGAGCACGGCTGTAACGTTTTTTTAAGACACTCAGACCAGCAGGTTAGAATAAAACACAGTTTTATTTAAAAAATAAAGAAGATCGCCCTCTATAGGCAACATAGAATAATAGCGAGAATAAGGTTACATATGCCTTCACAGGCCCAGTATACAGATGCAAGGACAATACATATACTGTCACAGGACAGGCACAGAATAGTAGGGTACTCAATGGTTAAATACAAAATATCAGTCAGTCTCTGTTGAGGTGTTTGGCACACCCAAGGAGGAAATAAGGCAGCGAGTGGTGTTAGATGATACAAAACCTTGAGTTCATAAGGCTTAGCTGGCTGCAGAGGCTGAACTGAAATTGAGATCAGAGTACTACAGAATAGACCAGCCAATCGCCCCCACGGGTGTAATAACGGAGACAACTTGCACTGCTAGATCTGGAGCCAATAGCCCCCACGGGCGTATTACTGGAGACCAACTGTAAGGCAATAGCTTGAGCCAATAGCCCCCACGGGCGTATACCAGAGACAACCTGCACTACTAGAGCTTGAGCCAATAGCCCCCACGGGCGTAGTAACGAGACTTCTAGTACTGCAAGAGCTTGAGTCAATAGCCACCTCGGGCGTAGTAACGGACACAACCTTCTCTGTGAGAGCTTGAGCCAATAGCCCCACCGGGCGTGTAACGGAGTATTAACACTGAAAGAGAACGAGCCAATAGCGCCTCCCGCGGGTGCGGTAACGGAAACCGGTTACACTGCCAGTTGAAAAGATGAGCCGCCATCTGCACAAGACTCTCAATGCGGCCGGCTCAGCAGATGTAACGGATAGACAACTGTGGCTCTGCAAGTGTTAAGGAAGGCTCAGCTATGAGATACAGCAGAACTGCAAGTGTTAATGGAGGCATACGGATCGGACACCCAGCTCTGCAAGTACAAGCGGAGGCTCACAACGAGGGCACCACTCTGCAATGCTATGGAAGGCTCAGCAACGGAAGCACAGCTCTGCAAGGGTTAATGGAGGTACTCGCAATCAGCCCAGCTATCAGTACAGTGGACAATCAGAATGTCGCCTGAACGACAGCCAGCAGCAGGAAGCAGGTACGAAGGCAGGGTCAGTAACAAGCCGGTTCAGATCACGGAGCTTTAAGTCAGCCAAGCCGGGTCGGATCACGGAGCAGGGTTCTCAGACAAGCCAGATCAGGTCACAAGCAGGAACGTCAGCCAAGCCGGGTCAGATTACGGAGCAGGAACACAGGGGCATAGTCTAAAACAGGCCAAGTCGGTACACAGGAATCAGGAACACTGGAAAACAGCAACAGCAACACTGGCTCAGGAGCACCACGAAAGGGCACCTGACAGGTGCCAGAGGCCAGGCATAAAAAGGTCACCAGGGGCGGGCCAAACAAGCTCAGCCAATAGGAGCGCACCACAAGCGAGAGTGACAGAACAGGATCACGGGCACCGTGATAACGGCATGCTTCCATTTGCTGCCTGCTTCCTTCAATGGTCTTTCAGGACCTTCTACCTCCAGCCAATGGTAATGCCCTGTGAGGATCTCAAGGCCCTCACTGGGTAATACCATAGGCGGAAGGTCCTGACAGTGCATTGAAGGAAACAGGGGGCAAATGGAAGCATGCTACCCGCAGGGAACCTATATATATAGTTTGTATTTTGCTTTCTCTTCTCTAGAAAAGATGGGGACTTCAGTGGGGACAAACTGAGTGAAGTAAGTCTTATTTTGAGAGCGGATTTCGCCGGGGAAGGGAGGGAAGGTATCCGGCAGCCTTAAAAAGATTTTAGTAAGGGAGAAAGGGTGCGTATTATACATAGGCACTCTTGTTTTCCCCTAAAATCTTGGGTATAATATACACCTGCGTATTATACACAGGTGCGTATTATACCTGATATTTTACTGTATAGAGAGACATAATGAATACAGCCTTCCATTATGCATAGCCTTCATTGACTCAGTGAAAAAGAAACAATAATTGATGCCCTGATCAACCAAGGAATAGATAGAGCTTACATCAATATCCTGCAATCGATATATAAAAATATAACTGCATCAATACAGGTAAACAATGATAAAGTCCAAATCAACATAGAAAAACTGGTCCCCCAAAATATTTTTAGTTTGTTTATAAGCAATATTACGCAAACTAAATTGAGACAAAAAAGAGTCAGACCTGATTAATCATTTTCTGATCATAGCAGAATAAATATATTAACCTTTTAAATATATAAAAGCCATGGAAGTAAGGCCAAGCGACTCCACTATGCATGAAAACACAGGAAGTGGGGTGCAGAGAAATGGCAGCAGGTGCTCTAGACTCATGAGTCAAAATTTGAAACATTTGGCTATAACAGAAGGCAGTTGGGGATTTGGTCAGAATTAATGGTCTCATCAGTGCGGAGAAGTACAGGCAGATACTTATACATCATGCAGTACTATCAGTGAAGCATCTGTTTGGACCCAGATGTATTCTGCAGCATGACAATGACCCCAAACATACGGCCAAAGTCGTTAAGAACTATATTCAGTCCTGAAAGTGATGGTATCGCCCCCACAGAGCCCTGATCTCAACATCATTGAGTCTGTCTGGTTAGTTCTCCAAGATGTTTAGAAAAACCTACCTGCCGAGTTCCTTAACAAACTGTGTGCAAGAGTAACTAGAAGAATCAATGCTGTTTTGAAGGCAAGGGGTGGTTTGATTTGATTTAGATCTTTCTTCTGTTCACCCACTATCATTTTGTTACCTCATAAAAATAAACTATTAACATGTCTACTTTTGAAAGCATTCTTACTTTATAGCATTTTTTCACACTTGCCTCAGACGTTTGCACAGTACTGTATATTAGTTGTTTGAGCATTGTATCTACTCATTAGACACATGTGCATACTTCAGTACTAAGTAAAAATTGTCTCAATGACTTCTTTGGCGAATGCGTATGTGAATGGATGAAGCCTTTTAAAACTGACATTACTTATTTCTTTGTTCATTAGACAGAAAGCTCTGTTGGCATGTGCGTATATATTTATATTTCATTACAAGGATATTTTGTTCATATAGGGGTGTATGTATTTTGTCTTGCAGCCAATGAGAGTTCAATGGACTATTGAGCTGAATTATTTTCCTGGCGTTTTAGATGAAAACCTTTTTATAATCCATGCATACACATAAAAACATTCTACTTTGTATTATATCCAAATTATTAACAATACTTTGTGAATATTTACTTGCTCTACATATACAAGTGTATTGATAACAAAAAAGTTAAGGTTGATATTGGTCCTCTTAAGGCTGAGACAGGTGAATTGATTAATGAGGATAAGGCTATGGCTAACACCCTAAATAAATTTTTTTGCTTCAGAATATATACAAAGGAAGCAACAATGACAAGCTGTGGGCAAGTAGAAAAACATTGAATGTCCTCCATTATGTACATGGCTTGCTGAGGACAAAGTCCAAAAGAGACTGGAAAAGGTTATGGTGAATAAAGCACCTTGACCTGCTGGTATACACACAAGGGTACTTAAGGACTTTAGTTCAGTAATAATAAGACCATTATACTTAATACGTATTAATTTACTTTCATCAGGCATAGTGCCTTGTGATTGGAGGAAAGCTGATGTAGTCCCATTATTCAAAAAGGGGGCAAGATCCAAACTAGGAAATTATAGACCTGTGAGCTTGACTTCCATAATGGGTAAGATAATACAAGGGTTACTAACTGACAGTAGTCAAAACTATGTGAAGACAAACAATAGTATTAGTAGGACTGAGCATGGTTTTATGAAGAATAGATCATGTCAGACTAGTTTACTTGCATTTTACGAAAGAGTAAATAGTAAATTGGACAAGGGAATTGCTGTTGATGTAGTATACTTGGATTTTGCAAAAGCCTTTGATGCAGTGCCTCACAACAGGTTACTGCATAAATTAAAAGGCTTCAGTTTGGGCGGTTGTTATCTGTACATGGATTGAGAGCTGGTTAATGATAGATGGCAGAGAGTTGTTGGAAATGGAACCTTTTCAGCTTGGTCTAAAGTTATAAGTGGGGTGCCACATGTTTCAATCCTGGGCCGAATGCTTTTTAATTTGTCTATTAATGATCTAGAAGTGAGAATTGAAAGTAGTGTCTCAATCTTTGCTGATAACACTAAGCTGTGCAAGAAAATACATACAGGGCTGGATGTTTTTTCTCTGCAGAAGGATTTAGATAAACTGAGCGAATGGGCAATAAAGCAGCAAATGACATTTAATATAGATAAATGTAAGGTTATGCATTTGGGCTGTAGAAACAAACATGCTACATATACAATAATGGGAAACAACTTGGGGAATCCTAATTAGAGAAATATTTAGGAGTACTGATAGACAATAGACTTCACAGAAGTCACTCAGCTGCTGCAAGAGCAAATAGGGTACTAGACTGCAAAAAAAGAGGTGTAGATGCAAGGGATGCTAATATTATCCTACCACTATAGAAATCCTTGGTTAGTCCTCATCTGGAATATGGAGTACCATTTTTGGGCACCAGTTCTTAAAAAAGACATTGTTAAACTGGAAAAAGTACAGATACATGCAAAAAAACTGATAAAGAGATTGGGGCATCTGAGTTATAAAGAGACACTAGTCAAACTGGGTTTGTGTACGTTAGAGAAGAGACGTCTAAGGCATGATATAATTACCATTTATAAAAATACATTCAAGGTCAATACAAAGAACTATCCAATTAATTATTTACCCAAAGAGCTGAGTTAAGAACAGGAGGTCTCTTTCGACTAAAACAAAGGCAGGGTTTTTTTACAGTAAGGGCGGTAAAACTATGGAATTCTTTGCTTTCGGATGTTGTACTTGCCGATACGTAACTGCTTTCAAAAAAGCAATGGATGCCTATCTAGCATAGAACAACATCGAAAATAATGACAGATGGCTTCAATGCAGATAGGTTGTTGACCCAGGCAACTATCTGACTGCCATTTGGAATCAGGTTTTTTTTTACCCACTTAGTACTAAATTGTAAATGGCTTTGGCGTGTGGTTGCTTTCTGCTGGATCAAGAGGGATGTTTTGGCATGGGATGGACTTGGTGGCCACGTCTTTTTTCAGCCTCCTCCACTCTGTTACTATGTAAACCCTTGTGATGCTGGAAGGAGAGGACCAGAGAAGGATGAGGGAGAGTCAGGGGAAGACATTTTGATAGGGTTTATAGGCTTAATCTGGCAAGGATTCTCACAGTACCAACAGAAAATTGCACATTTCCCAAACATAATTTTAATAAACACAAAAGATATTTAATAGCATATATAGCAAATGTTCAAAAGGAAAGTGAGGGATTTCTGGGGCAAACCATTTGCACTATAGGGGAGAACTAAAAATTCCCCAAATTCTCATTGATTTAAATGGGGATTTTTAACCCCCTGAATGCTAGAGAGGTCTCCAGCATAATGCATTGGAGACCTCTCTATTTTTCATTGTGTCAAAATGCCTATTTAAATCAATGGGAATTGTTAGTGCTCCACTATAGTGCAAATGGTTTGATCCACAATTCCTCCCCTGTTCTTTGAACATGCGGCCCATAGTGATTCAGAAAAATCTTTCTACATCCTTTCAATTGTTTTAAAGCAATAGGGTTACATAAAGAAAGCATCCTCAAATATTAAAAATGTGTAGAATATCCTCCTCAGTGGGACATATATGTCTGATAGGGAAGCACACTCACTGTTATGATAATTGCCTGGGTGCCACTGCTAAATGGGAGTCCATACAGTATTGCAATACAAAGGAGAAGCCAGCACACTTAGGACTTTGTTTAATGTGTAATTTTACTTAGATGTCAACATTTCAATGTGAGTTTGACAATTTCTTCAGGACTAAGAAAGTGACCCCATCCCCTCCTATATATACATGTTGAAAATACAAAGACCCGCCAAGTCTCTTGGTTCAACATCATCAGTGACATCATCACGTGTCCCTCTTCTGCACCATAGTGGTATATAGTGGTATTTATTATATATACAGTTCATTAAAGTGAAGAATACAGTGAGAACATCAGTGGGGCATATATGAAGGTAAAACAAGAATACTGCCACCGTTGGGAGATTTTCCATTCAAATATGATTACAATTCAAACTTTTTTTTTTTTAATTAAACTTCAGGTTTCCGTTGTGGTCATCAGGCATTGCTGTCCCTGTCATTTACAATGGAGAGTTTCTGACTTAATAGTGTACTATTAAAAAAATTACTTTTGGTTATTTTAACCCTCTGAGTGCCAGAGAGGTATCCAGTGCATTGCAACACACTCAGAGGGTTAATCCCCCCAAAATGCATTTTGGACACCAGGTGGCCCTACAAACAATGTGATAAAAGAAAGTTGAGCTGTAATGCCTTCAAAATGAAAAATCTCCCAGCAGTAGGAGGGCCTTGTTTTACCCAACAGGAAGAGTGCTGCAATGTTCCTTTAAACAGGCCTTTTAATTCCTTGAACACCGAGCCCCCCCCTTCTTTCAAAGCTGAAGGCCTTGTCACTTAATTTAAAGACACAATCAATTCTACCATACAGGTTCTGTATGTCACTTTATTTTCTCTTTCCTATTTTGTAGAGTGCTGAGGATTATGTTAGTGCCTGTTAAATAAAGGAAAATAATAACAAATTCAGGACTAGATGACCTACTGCTGGCTGAAGAATAGGACAGCGTAGTGGAGGCCCCTGCAGCCACTGTGATGTGGGGAAGCACTGCCATTCTTGTGGGCACACGTACCTCAGACACACATGCATTAGACGAACACAGAAACACAGACACATGCATATGCCTCAGATGCATGCACACACATGGCTCAGATACACACGCACACGTATCAGACATGCACACATATACTTTAGGTAAACATGCACACACATCCCTCAGATTCATGCACACACGCCTCAGACAAACACTTGCACACATTCCTCAGACACACACATGCCGAGCACACATACTCAAGCAGACACAAAGACAGAGAAGGGTCTTAGAATGAACATATTATTTTTGTTTAGAGGCCCACTACATGCCCCTTGGTCTACTACACACTGCCTCTCCTTCATGTAGGCTATTATCTTTGTTCTGTGATGAATTCAATGGGAAGATTAGATGGCAACGCAAATTCATTTTGTTTCCATTTTGTTAAACAGCATTATATTACCAACTGATACTTGCCTTCATTATATTAATGCCAATGATAAAAATTAGCGTTAGTGTGAGGACTGGGACAGTGAGCTGGCATGATAATAGAAATGAGCCACTTGATTGTACTTAGCCCCCGAAGGGTCAAAAGTTGTCCCTTGCACCAAAGAGTTAGTAAAGAAAAAGTGTAATATATATATTGTATCTGGATAATCCTTTATGCTGCTATGGTGTCCATACATTTATAGTAATGGAAAAGGCCAGGGTGGGAGGGACTATGGCTGCTGCTCCCTCAGTGCATGTGTTTAAGACTGGATTTGAGGACTCAGAAAACTGAACCAGTGCTTCTGAGTTTGGCATAGAGATCAGTAATATGAAAGCCTTTGTGTGCCAGTGTGCTGAGCAATGCACTGCTGTCCTTTGCATTGCATTCCCCTCTGGCACTCAAGAGATTAAGCATATCTGGCCCCATATTCATACCCTGCTGCTGTTTGTTTTTTGTTTTTGTCTAGAGTTCTGCAAATGCCTTCATCTGTCTTGTCTGATACGCCAGTCTATTTATTGTTATGGGTGGGGAAATTTGATAGGACAGAGCTTAATTGGGGTGTGGATTAACTGAGGTGGGACATGGGGCCCATTATTAGCATTTGCCTGGGGGCCCCTGCATTTTGTTTCATGCTTCTGGATTAGGGACGAGCAAAATTTCCTTAATTCGTTTCAGGGATCAATTAGAAGGACCTGAAAAAAAAGCAGAATCCTTCTAAATGGATTCAGAATGCATTGTGTAAAGTCAGAGTGAAGGGAGATGCAGTAAGGGTGGAGCAGGGGACTGCATCAAAACGAGTGTTGGACAGCATGGATTGGAGATAGCAGGGGGTCAGCAGGTGGAAAGGAGTAAGGGGCAATGGGTAGGCCAAGAGGAGTGGGAAAAGGAGGAGTTTCAAGAACATGGAAGAGTGGAGATGGTGGGGAGTAGGATGGATGAGAAGATGGAGGTGAGAGTAGCTGATCGAAGAGTAGGAAGGGAGGGAAGCAGGCCAAGGAGAGGGAACAGGAGTTGGCCTAGGGCAGTGAAGAAAACACTACTAATTGGACAGGGATAACAGGATAGGGAGAGAAGTTCCTTACCATTTCAGGTGAATCCTCTGGACAGGACACACTATGAATGATGTCTAAGTGTAAGGAAACCTCTTTTTGTTATTTGTTAATGAACATTGCAAATTAGGACCGAAACAGCCATTTCACAATACTTGTGGGAGAAAGTGTGTTTTAGACAAAAACAAATTCAAAATAATCAGTTCACTCATCTTTACTGAGGATGACAGGAGTTCTAGTCTATGACCTCTGATTTGTCATTACTAATCTACTTGTAGTCACAGTATAATTCTTCATTTTAACACTTTGACTGCCAGAGGGAAATGCGTTGTGTACCCCTTTGGCAATCTGAGAGTAAAAACAATGTAGGGTTAAATCATCACAAAGCTGGTCAATGGCTGATGTTTAATCAAAAACTGGTATATATTAGTAGGTTTATAAAATATTTATTATTGAAAGTCATTATTAGAATATTCATTAATACTACTAAAGTAATATTTCTACATTCCTTTTTTGTGAACAATAGATTCAAGCTCTGTGCATATCTGAGCATGCCAAACCAAGATCTTAGAGACACAAAGGCACAGTTTGAAGGATCACAGCTTAATCCCTTCAGAACCAGAAATTGCACATCACATAGTGAAGCCTAGAATTGCACCCACCTCTGGTCCCAAAGGGTTTAATAAAATGTGGAGTTTAAGGCTTATATTGGTACATACTAGGGACCACATTCAAGAAGCTAAAAAGAAAAATTCTGTAGCAAACCAATTGCAATAACAGGGATAAATAAAGATTCCCATTGATTTAAATAGTGCTTGTAACATATTGGGGGAGATGCACTAAGGCGTGATAAAGAGGTGATAAAGTGGAGATGACTTCTCCAGTAGTATCACTTCCAACTTGGAAATCTTAGTGCATAGGCGCCATAGAATAACATAGAGAATGGAGAAGTGATATCACTGGAGACGTTATCTATACTATATCACCTCTTTATCACTCCTTAGTGCATAACCCCCCTTGAATGCCACAAAGAATTAAAAGCCTTATTTATAGGTTTTGTCCCCTATGGTGCATTTTAGTTTTGCTTCAGAACTGTTCCTCTTTATCATCTTGACTAAGGCCCAAAATTATTGTATCGTGTAAAATGGGGAAACACCTATTGAAGTTTAAAAAAATGGATTAGTTCTGGCGCAAACCAACTGACTATAGGGAACAAATAAAAAAGTGTCAAAATTCTCCAAGTTAAATGGAGGTTTTACCTTTGTTAATCAATGGCATTTTTTCATGCAGTTGTTCTGCTCAAGCACTTTTTACTTTGTGGATTTAATTCAAGGGGGGAGATTCACTAAGCAGTGATAAAGAGGTGATAAAGAGGAGATAAAGAGGAGATGACTTCTCCAGTTTATCACTTCTCCAGTTCCTATGTTATTCTATGGAACCTATGCTCTAAGATTTCTTCAGCTTTGGACATCTTAGTGCATAGGCTCTATAGAATATCATAGAAACTGGAGAAGTCATCTCCACTTTATCAACTTTTTATCACCACTTAGTGCATCTCCCCCAATGTGTGTAATCTGGAATGAAGAGGCAGGGCACTGTCTGATAATTGACCTATTTGTATATATTTATTTATGTAACAGAGGCCGTATCCAGAAATCACATAGAGTGAGGGAAAACATTATTTGATCACCTGCTGATTTTGTACGTTTGCCCACTAACAAAGAAATGATCTGTCTATAATTTTAATGGTAGGTTTATCTGAACAGTGAGAGACAGAATAACAACAAAAAAATCCTGAAAAACTAATTTCAAAAAAGTTATAAACTGATTTCCATTTTACTGAGTGAAATAAGTATCTGACCCCCTATCAATCAGCAAGATTTCTGGCTCCCAGGTGTCTTTTATACAGGTAACAAACTGTGATTAGGAGCATTCTCTTAAAGGGAGTACTTCTAATCTCAGCTTGTTACCTGTATAAAAGACACCTGTCCACAGAATCAATCCATCAATGAGATTCCAAACTCTCCACCATGGTCAAGACCAAAGAGCTGTCCAAGGATGTCAGGGACAAGATTGTAGGCCTAAACAAGGCTGGAATGGGCTACAAAACCATCGCCAAGCAGCTTGGTGAGAAGGTGACAACGGTTGGTGCGATTATTCGCAAATGGAAGAAACAAAAAATAACTGTCAATCTCCCTTGGTCTGGGGCTCCATGCAAGATCTCACCTCATGGAGTTTCAGTGCTCATGAGAACGGTGAGGAATCAGCCCAGAACTACAAGTTAGGATCTTGTCAGTGATCTCAAGGCTGCTGGGACCATAGTCACCAAGAAAACAATTGGTAAGAAACTACGCCATGAAGGACTGAAATCCTACAGCGCTCGCAAGTTCCCCCTGCTCAAGAAAGCACATGTACAGGCCTGTCTAAAGTTTGCCAATGAACATCTGATTGATTCAGAGGAGAACTTGGTGAAAGTGTTGTGGTCAGATGAGACCAAAATCAAGCTGGTTGCCATCAACTCAACTCGTTGTGTTTGGAGGAGGAGGAATGCTGCCTATGACCCAAAGAATACCATCCCCACCATCAAACATGGAGGTGGAAACATTATGCTTTGGGGGTGTTTTTCTGCTAAGAGGACAGGACAACTTCGCCTCATCAAAGGGACAATGGACGGGGCCATGTACTGTCATATATTTAGTGAGAACCTCCTTCCCTCAGCCAGGGCATTGAAAATGGGTCGTGGATGGGTATTCCAGCATGACAATGACCCAAAACACATGGCCAAGGCAACAAAGCAATGGCTCAAGAAGAAGCACATTAAGGTCCTGGAGTGGACTAGCCAGTCTCCAGACCTTAATCCCATAGAAAATCTGTGGAGGGACCTGAAGGTTCGAGTTGCCAGACGTCAGCCTCAAAACCTTAATGACTTGGAAAGGATCTGCAAAGAGGACTGAGACAAAATCCCTCCTGAGATGTGTGCAAACCTGGTGGCCAACTACAAGAAACATCTGACCTCTGTGATTGCCAACAAGGGTTTTGCCACCAAGTACTAAGTCCTGTTTTGCAAAGGGGTCAAATACTTATTTCACTCAGTAAAATGCAAATCAATTTATAACTTTTTTTAAATGTGTTTTTCTGGAATTTTTTTGTTGTTATTCTGTCTCTCACTGTTCAAATAAACCTACCATTAAAATTATGGACTGATCATTTCTTTGTCAGTGGGCAAACGTACAAAATCAGCAGGTGATCAAATACTTTTTTTCCTCACTGTACTTTAGGATATACTGATTCACATGCAGCCCAGCAGAATCAGCTTTTCCTAAGCATCCAGTGTGAGAGGGGAGGTCTGGTCACATTACAATAAAATAAACCATAAAACACATAGCAAACAGGTTGTCTAACTCTGATCAAGAGGCTTGATTGTATTACCAGCGCTAAAAATAAAACAGGTGTTTTTTTCTAAGTCAGTTTTTGCTATCCTATTACCGACTTCTGAAAACAAAATCAGCGGTGCTTACCGCCAATCTGAAAAAAGCCCATAGGAAACAACTAAAAACAACATGCAAGTAGTATCCTATTACCCACGCTCAGTATTACTGCCTGTTTTGTGGTTACATTTAAAACAGGAATTTTGCGCCTCAGAGGTTGAGGCATAGAAGCCATAAAGACAGTTTCAAAACCATCGTTGTTCGAACAACAGCAGTGTATAATAAGGTATACAGCATAGAAATCCGACATAAAGTGCCCACCCTCGACATATTAACCCCCCCTTTTAAAAGTCGACAAGAGTGCTTTTCTTTCACCACATTAATTTGACATATATTGTTCATAGTCAATAATTTAACCCTTCCTCTTCCAAATCTGACTTACAGTGTTTTTCTTTTACCATATTAATTCAACAAATATTGTAGTCAACATTTTACCCCTATCTAAAATTTGACTTACAGTGCTCCCATGACTTTCTTTCACCGACATTTTTCTTCTCCTATTTTTGTTCGACATGCCCTCGTATTTTGTATTGCAAGATTAACCCTATGAGTACCAGAGAGGTAGCAACGCATTGCAATGTGTTTGCCACCCCTCTGGTACTCATAGGGTTAATAGTCAAGGTATGCTGTTGCATACTTTGCCTGTATATGTGTAAAAAGTATTGTTTCTTTCTTAGTTTAGAAATTAAACATGAATAGTGGCTTATCTCTCAGTTTAGGACTCAGATATGTCTGAATCATTAGAGTTCCGTGGAGTCAACGTGTTGGAAACTGCATGCAGAGAGATATACTCACTGCATGGACTTTCTACATCTCGTTGATGTCCGTGGGTCTTCAACACGTTGCACAGCACTTTTTGATACTTTAAAATGCAGTACACTAAGTGCCAGATAAACTGGTTAGCACAATATATGCTCCAAATATATTGCCTTCTGTATATAGACCCTTCTATTTGGCATTTGCAACCTTGGGATTTGTGCTTCTAATTTCGGGTCTCCAGTGCATTGCACAGCACATTGACTCACGGAAAAGAGTATTTCAGACTTAGGGAACATAAATGTGAACATAAGTTACATATTGTACTAATAATGACATTTACCAAAAACATCAAAACATTAAATAGTATAAAGTAGCCACGCTGCATAGGCACCACCAGGACATATACGATCACTAATCTCACAGTGTAACAAATAATTCATGTATTGACCCAAACTGAGACTCAGACTAAATATCTATCTGAATCTACGTGTATGAGTCAAATGTATATCTGTATAGCTATAGTGTATACTATATAATGTATAATAAGATGCAGACAGTGATTGTGTACCTGGGGTAACCAGGATTCCCCTAGCAGATGCTTTAGATAATTAATGATGAATTGAACTGGCAACACGGAACTCTAATGATTCAGACATATCTGAGTCCTAAACTGATAAATAAGCCACTTGTCATGTTTAATTTTTAAACTAAGAAAGAGGCAATACTTTTTACACATATACAGGCAAAGTATGCAACCGCATACCTTGTCTATTAACCCTATGAGTACCAGAGGGGTAGCAAACACATTGCAATGCGTTGCTACCTCTCTGGTACTCATAGGGTTAATCTTGCAATACAAAATACGAGGGCATGTCGAACAAAAATAGGAGAAGAAAAATGTTGGTGAAAGAAAGTCATGGGAGCACTGTAAGTCGGATTTTAAAGGTGGGGGTAAAATGTCGACTACAATATTTGTCGAATTAATGTGGTGAAAGAAAAGCAATGTAAGTCAGATTTGGAAGGAGAAGGGTTAAATTGTCGACTATGAACAATATTTGCCGAATTAATGTGGTGAAAGAAAAGCACTGTAGTAGACTTATAAAAGGGGAGTTAATATGTCGAAGGCGGGCACTGTGTGTCGGATTTTTATGTGGGGAACATATCTAACACTGAACTTGATCTTTCTGTCGTCAAACGTACTCCTTTTTCCTTGGACTTGGACATTTTGCGTGTTTTTTTTAGGCGGTAGTCAAATAAAAGCAGACAGCGCCAGTTTTTTTAGTTCTCTGAAATGTGCTGTCTACGGCAGCTTTGTTTTACTGTGGTTCTGCAATAGGATACCAACGTAACACATCTGCAAAATTCCCGTTGCTTGTTTTTCTTGTAACGCTGGTTTTAGCGCTGGTAATGGAATCGAGCCCTGAGTCTGCAAAACGTCTCACTGAAGCTTTCAGTGGGTGGAGCTTTGATTACATTAGATTGAAAAAAACTTTTTTGTTTATTTTAAATAAATGCTATTTTAGATTACTTTATACTTAACCCTTTGAGTGCCAGAGGGGTACGCAACGCATTGCAAAGCACTCAAAGGGTAAATGTATATAAATGGTTAAATGTACATCACCCCATTTCATTTTATACATAAGTGTTGTTACAAGTGCAGTAGACATTTATTGTCAGGCTTCACAGGTCTCTTTGATTCTGTGAGTGCCAGATGGATGTCCAAAGTATTGTAAATTGGACACGTCTAGGTTTCAAAAGGTCAATATGATTACAATAATTACAGTTTGTTTTCCTTACAAAAGAAAAGAGCTTATATGATTAATGCTAAATTTAATCCTTTGCATGCCAAAGGGATTTCCATTGCATTTTGAAGCAATGTCTTGGACACCCCACAGGGACTCATAGGACCATATGTTCAAAGGGATAACAAGAAAACAATGTTGTATGAACGACAAATGTAATTATATGCATGAGCGACGCATTTTCTATAGAGTATACAATAAAAAACTAGTAATGTCCGTTGTGTATGACACAACTCCGGGCAAAGGGGTGGGGAAAGGGCTGTGGCTAAACTATCCTCCAGTGTCGTATAGAGGAAAAGAAAATTAGTTGTAACTAACGACAAAAAAAAATTCTTTCAAAAGACAAAATTTGTACGTTAAGGAAAAAGTGGGGGGAATGTGTTCTGAATGTGAGAATTTTTGTCTTTAGTTAAGACATTTTTGTAGTTAGGTATCACGGCGCCCGTGATCTGAGCAACATTCTGTCCATCTCTATGTTGCTGCTCTCCTATTGGCTGCGCTGTATTGCTCCTCCTAGTGACAGCCTTTTTATACCCTGGGCTGTCACTTGGCCAATGCCCTTTCATGGTGTACCTGATGCCTAGCGATAGTTCTGTGATTCTGATCCAGTGTATGACCCCGGACTGCCTGACCACGCCATTTGTCATTGCTCCTGATTCTGTGTACCGACTCGGATTGGCTGACGTTCCTGCTTCCTGTTCTGACCCGGCCTGGCTGACGTTCCTGCACCGTGTACTGACCCAGTGAGATCGACGTTCCTGCTCAGTGTACCGACCCGGCGAGATTGACGTTCCTGCTTCCTGCTCCTACTCAGCTTGGCTACGTTCCTGTGCTGGTTACTGAACCGGTTGGCGTGGGTTCCTGCTCTCAGCTTGTTCATTGGACTTTACCTGGCAGTTCCGGCTGCTTACAGTGCACGGTTCCCTCTAAGCATGTCTCACATCTCCGGTACTCCGGTACCTTGTCCGTATACCTGTTGGCTCAGAGTCTCAGTGTGCCTGTATCCTATTACACTGTGCTACATCGCTTGGTCGCCTTAGGTTCGGTTGGGCGCGTTCCGTGGTTGCCATTATCCAGACCATAGCGAATATTAACTCCTTCGGTGGCACTGCCTCGTATTCACTTGCTATAGTAGTGTGCTTGCTACCTATACCCAGGGCGTACCGTTTAGTAGATCAGTTGGGCGCTTCCGGTTGTCTGCCATTTATGTGAGCACATTAACCCTTTGGGTAATAGCAAGAGCACTGGTGTCGATCTCTCGGTTGGGCCTCCGTTTGGCATGAGCTCTGATTTGCCTTTGTAGTCCACGGTGGGTGTCCACCGCAGTGAAACCGTGCTAGTAAGCTTTGCCTCCGTTACTCAGGTCATTGTCACCACCTGTGGCGTTAGCAACATTGTACCGCAGTCATGGCTAGCCACACTGCCAGTGGCTCCACTTATATCATACTCATATATTGTATCACGATTTACCTGACCTGTGTCAGTATTGTGTTGTGCACTTTACTGGACCCGTGTGGGTAACCACTTGTAACCTGTCTTGTGTCAGTTGATGCTGCTTACTGGACCCGTGAAGGTTACATTATACCTTGGTGCGTCAATAAAGCTGTGTTTTTACCTAAACCTAACGTGTCTGTGTGTACTGAACTGTAACATTAGGTAAGACATTTTTGTCGTTAGTTAAGGCATTTTTGTCTTACATACAACAATTTCATTCAGGACAAACAACATTTTTCCAATTACAACCGACACTCTCTGAAAATATTAATGAGATCAATGACACTGTACTTTGAAAAGTCGTTACAAACGACAAAAAGCTATTTCACTACTACTTTGAACATATGGCCCTTAGAGTTAAACAAATTATGTTAAATATATAGAAACTACGCAGTAAATGGCAAAAAAACATAGAAATAAAATTCCAGCTGCTAAAGAAAAAAAACAGCTTTCCACAATCAGTAGAAAAGAAATAATGTTTTGTTCTTTGTGATGTATAAATGCGGTGAAGCATTGTTCAGTGAATCACTGTTTGGTTATCAGTAATTTAATCAATCACCTATTCATCCTATATTATAATTCACTAAGGATGTTTGTCAGAAGCCATCATGGCAGTAGAGACGGCTGCACACTGCAGTCATGTGCAGTACTGACTGCCCGCGCCGTGGCTGATACTGAGCGGGGTGCTCCGAATTCAGACCATAGTCCACTCTGTGCACCCGAATCCGGTCTGAATTCTGAGCGCCCCACTCCGTATCAGCCGTGGTGCGGGCAGTCAGTACTGCACTTGACTGCAGCCCTGCCAGTGTTGGCCCGTGTACACGGGCTTTAAAACTAGTTGCTTTATAATTGATTTTAAGATCACACAGAACTACCTGACCATTTAGATACTATGTATGCTCTAGTCTTGACACATTAAGACTCACATTTTGTATAATGCTGCTATTTAGTTTTGCTAATTATATTAATAACTGTCTTCATTTTATTTACAGATTCCATAGCTCTGGAGTTTTATATATATATTGTATTTAACAAATATTGATTGGAAGCACAGGATAATCATATAAACACTTTGCAAAATAATGCACTGGGTACCACTGATACTCTGTGGGTTAAAGAGATCCCTTTTTAGTCTTTAAGTTTCCTTTTAACCGTCTGAGTATAAGGGGGCATGCAACACATTTTAATCATTCATATACAAGAGATGGGATCTAGTTTATATTGTTCCAGAAAACAGTTTGTAACTGTATTACCATTGGATTGTTATTATATTGCTGTTTGCAGAGTAGTACCTAATGCAGCCAGTATATTGCTGGGCATTCACTCTTAAAGGAACACTAATATTTCCTAATAAACCCCCACTTATATTAACCCTTTGAGTGCCAGAATGGTATGCAACGCATTGCAAAGCAATGCATTGTGTACCACTCTGGCATTCAAAGGGTTAAAAGGACATGATCCCAAAAAATTAGAAGGGCCTTAAAATATTATATACACATAGAAAGCATTTTATTTCCTCTGTGAGAAAGCTGTAAAATCTTTAAAAAAAAAAAAAGTACTACTTTTTTCAGGCTTGTTAAAAACTAATATGCCAATAAACACAATAATGTCTGGTTTGGAGATTAAAACCCACCCAGTACAGTTAATTGAAACTCTCATATTTATTTGTTTACCTCAGTCATGCCATACATTACCCTTGCCACTTTATTAAAAGGGTGTGAACCCTATTCACTTTTAGGATGAGTAAAGTTATAAATAGAGAGATAGAGATAGATTACATATATATTAGGGGGGGTTTCCTGCTGGGTAAGACAAAGGTACTCCCAATACAGAGAGATGCATTGTTCAAAAGTTATTACTGTTTACATTGCTGGGTTAGTTACATTAACCCCTTAACGACCCTTGATGGTCATAATACGTCATGGGTCGATCTGACTTAACGATCCATGACGTACTATGACCGTCATGGAATTCCAGGCTCCCCCCGCGGCTGCATGCCGTTTGGGGAGTCCGTAAGCGGAAAAAAAAATGCTCCATGGTCCTTAACTGACCGAGCCATGCCAATCAGCCAGTCGTTAAGGGATTAAAGCGGAACTACCACATTAGCTAAAGTCATCCTGCAATTTTTAGGCAGGTGGCAACTAGCTTAATAATAGTTATATTACCTCTCAAATGCACCCCCTTGTAAAGTATCCCTTAACCTCCCGAGAAAGGATGCCAGGCATCAGTGCAGACTTCTTGTCTGCATGCCTGCGCTGTCAAGCCCGGTCTCCCTTAAAGGGATAGTAATACTTGCAAATGACTAATCCCCATACTGTAGGTTTGTTAAAAAGAAACTTATTGCCCCCAAAGTCATCTCTCAAACCCTTATGGTTTGAGAGATGATAGCACTCAAAGTTCCCCCCTCCCTCCCCCTTCCCTGACTGAACGCTGACTGCAGGGATATCCAGTATTACTTGCATCGGGCGGCTCTGCAGCATTGCCAAGATCTCATTTATAAAAAATAAATCTTTCACTAAAACAGTCTTCTATGTGTGCTTGCAAACCAAGCACACGTAGCAGACCATTTCAGTGAAAGATTTCTTTTTTATAAACGCAATCTCTGCTCAGCTGCAGAGCTGCCTGATGCACATAAGACTGTCATATGACAGCTTCTCCTGCAGTCAGTGTTCAGTCAGGGAAGGGGGAGGGAGTGATAACTTTGAATGCTATCATCTCTCAAACCATAAGGGTTTGAGAGATGACATTGGGGGCAATAAGTTTCTTTTTAACAAAGCTACAATATGGGGATTAGTAATTTGCAAGTTATAAATAGAGAGATAGAGATAGATTACATATATATTAGGGGGGGTTTCCTGCTGGGTAAGACAAAGGTACTCCCAATACAGAGAGATGCATTGTTCAAAAGTTATTACTGTTTACATTGCTGGGTTAGTTACATTAACCCCTTAACGACCCTTGATGGTCATAATACGTCATGGGTCGATCTGACTTAACGATCCATGACGTACTATGACCGTCATGGAATTCCAGGCTCCCCCCGCGGCTGCATGCCGTTTGGGGAGTCCGTAAGCGGAAAAAAAAAATGCTCCATGGTCCTTAACTGACCGAGCCATGCCAATCGGCCAGTCGTTAAGGGATTAAAGCGGAACTACCACATTAGCTAAAGTCATCCTGCAATTTTTAGGCAGGTGGCAACTAGCTTAATAATAGTTATATTACCTCTCAAATGCACCCCCTTGTAAAGTATCCCTTAACCTCCCGAGAAAGGATGCCAGGCATCAGTGCAGACTTCTTGTCTGCATGCCTGCGCTGTCAAGCCCGGTCTCCCTTAAAGGGATAGTAATACTTGCAAATGACTAATCCCCATACTGTAGGTTTGTTAAAAAGAAACTTATTGCCCCCAAAGTCATCTCTCAAACCCTTATGGTTTGAGAGATGATAGCACTCAAAGTTCCCCCCTCCCTCCCCCTTCCCTGACTGAACGCTGACTGCAGGGATATCCAGTATTACTTGCATCGGGCGGCTCTGCAGCATTGCCAAGATCTCATTTATAAAAAATAAATCTTTCACTAAAACAGTCTTCTATGTGTGCTTGCAAACCAAGCACACGTAGCAGACCATTTCAGTGAAAGATTTCTTTCTTATAAACGCAATCTCTGCTCAGCTGCAGAGCTGCCTGATGCACATAAGACTGTCATATGACAGCTTCTCCTGCAGTCAGTGTTCAGTCAGGGAAGGGGGAGGGAGTGATAACTTTGAATGCTATCATCTCTCAAACCATAAGGGTTTGAGAGATGACATTGGGGGCAATAAGTTTCTTTTTAACAAAGCTACAATATGGGGATTAGTAATTTGCAAGTATTACTATCCCTTTAAGCAGCATTGCACTGGCCCGAATGGCACTGGAAGGGCAGGCGCGCAGACTGCACTAACCTGGCCATCATTCGCCACCTGCCTAAGTATTGCAGGGCGACTTTAGCTAATGTGGTAGTTCCGCATTATAGGTGCCATCTGATACCAGACCATTCACCTACATTTCCATGTGTTCTGATAGTCATTCTATTGTATTCTATAGGAAAAGTGAGTCACTGTGATGATTGTAAGAATTCACTAGCTCAGCTCCAGTGGAGGTAGCCTGTAACTCAAGTGACTGTGCTTCAGGATATGTATTACAATGGATAGCAATTTCTGCAAGCTTTAAAACTTTAATACCAGAAAGTAAGGTATGTCTAACCCATTGCATGCACAGGGAAAAGGTGTAAAATCATGCCTTGCTTAATACGTTTTTTTAAACAAGTTGCAGAGGAAAATAACACCCTGAAACACCCATAGTTAGCACCACTGTGCTTCCCTTGGCTAAAGTGGCATAAAGTAGGGAATTTTGGCATATCTGAGTAAATAGGCAGGTGAAAAATGATTCCAGCAATTGATTTAACACATAATCATTTTCATACACTTTCCCTGACTGCTTAGTAAGTAGGCAGGCGTAGGGTCTGAAAGACGAGTCCAGCAGCTGATTTAGCACATAATCATTTTCATACACTTCCCCCGACTGCTTAGTAAGTAGGCAGGTGTAGGGTCTGAAAGACGAGTCCAGCAACTGATTTAACACATAATCATTTTCATACACTTCCCCAGACTGCTTAGTAAGTAGGCAGGTGTAGGGTTTGAAAGACGAGTCAAGCAACTGATTTAACACATAATCATTTTCATACACTTCCCTAGACTGCTCAGTAAGTAGGCAGGTGTAGGGTCTGAAAGACGAGTCCAGCAACTGATTTAGCATATAATCATTTTCATACACTTCCCCCGACCGCTTAGTACGTAGGCAGGTGTAGGGTCTGAAAGACGAGTCCAGCAGCTGATTTAGCACATAATCATTTTCATACACTTCCCCCGACTGCTTAGTAAGTAGGCAGGTGTAGGGTTTGAAAGACGAGTCAAGCAACTGATTTAACACATAATCATTTTCATACACTTCCCCAAACTGCTTAGTAAGTAGGCAGGTGTAGGGTCTGAAAGATGAGTCCAGCAGCTGATTTAACACATAATCATTTTCTTACACTTCCCCTGACTGCTTAGTAAGTAGGCAGGAGTAGGGTCTGAAAAACGAGTCCAGCAGCTGATTTAACACATAATCATTTTCATACATTTACTGCCCTGACTACAGTTATTCCTAGAATGTAAACAGCTTCATGACAGCTTGAACTGTTATAACTTGTGAATAAATCAACTCCCAGTAGTAGGAGCACTCTTACTTTACACAACAGAAAAAGCCTCATAACATAGTTTTTCAATTAAATGATGTACTCATCCTCAGGAAATAGCAATGACGACCATGAGTGATTTTTGTGTGGACTGGTTCTCCAGAATGAATCTTTATTTAGCACTGGATGTCATGTCCATGAACACAGATGGGATTCATGTTGCAAGATAATAGGAACCCCAACTGCTCCTACTAAAAGTTTCCAATGAAGACTTCTGTGGGAGGAGTTTGAGGTCCTGGAAATCTGCCTAAAATCTTGTCTGCTACCGTGGAAATGATAATTATTTTTAAAGAGTCAACCCACTCAATTGATTTACAGTGGCTGTGAGGATTTTCTGCAGAGATTTAGATACGTGGAAGTTTATTATTAGTAGGTTGCAGTTTCCTTTAACCCTATGAATGCTAGGAGGGTATCCAACGCATTGCGTTGACTACGTATGTGGCACTCAAACGGTTAAGCAAATACATGAACGCTAAGATGCTGGAGGGATCGCCATGCATTAAGATGCAATGTGATGCAGATGACTCTAGCTTCCAAAAAGTTAAACATTCAAATATAAATATTTTAAATATATAAAAGGCAGCACAAATTACATTCAAAGTTTAATCATTTTAACCTTCTGAGTGCCAGAGAGGTATCCAACACAGTGTGTTGGACACCTCTCTGGCACTCAAAGGGTTAAGAAATATTTTAAGTAATCAAGCTAATTAATCAAATAAAAAATTATTTTAACCCTTTCAGTGCCAGAGGGGTAACCCATATATGCTAGAGTGATCTCTCTTGTGCAGAAGAAGACCTATCTAGCATCCAAGAGGTTAAAGTATTAAAATATTATACAAAGCAGCAAAGATCTCTGATATCTACTGGATTTTGGTTTTCAGTCATTCAGTACACAGGCCTGACTCCTGCTCATGTAGTTCTTTCTCCATACATGTTTCCAATATGTATAGGCACAATAATATTTGCCCACTTATGGATAACAGGGATAAACAGGAATATTGAGCCGATTATTGAAACCAGAAGAAATGTCCATAAAAACATTCTGTCCAGCACTTGAGCTACAAATTTCCAGTCTTCTACAACCTGAAAGAAAAAGAATATATGTATGCATCAGAAACAGTCTTACTTTTGCTAAGGTTTCACTTAAATGCTTAACCTTTTAACCTTTGGAGTGCCAGAGGGGTGCTCTGTGTTGTGTACCCCTCTGGCATTCAAAGGGTCAACCACCAACATTTTGGTAGGTTTACTATTTCCCAGGTGTATTTTTGTGCAGGTTTTGACTTCATTTCTAAGAACTCTGTAAGTGTGGGGTGGCAGTACATAGTGTAAGAATTATGTAACTTTATTTCTTAACAACATGACACATGGTAGTAGAGGTGGGGGGGGGGGGGTGGCAGCGTCTGGTGTGGGCACTCTCCTACAAACAAACTCAGTCATAGTCCTCTATGTTTTGCATTTACATAACAGTAGCAGGAGCCACAAGTGTTAGTGTAAATGAATGAAATCTTGGTACACTCCCTGTCACATCTATTATGTGCCCCAGAGCTCTGAGAACATTCATGAGTGATACTGCTGTTACTAGTTGTGGCACCTCTGACACATTGATGGCGTGTCTCCCTGTGGTTGTGCTTCAGGTGGGATCTCAAGTGAGGATGTGCCTAGGTGTGATTCTGTTTTTCTCCTGCTTACTTGCTTCTTACACAAACAACAGATAGCAAAAAATATTTCGCTTTTTGATCATGAGCAAATTATCTCCATATTGTAGACTTCATAAACTGACAGATTCCTGAGGGGCTGCTACTACTACTATTGGGGCTAGTTGCCATTTTACTACTTGTAAGTATCAAAGATGCTGCACCTCCAACAGCACAGAAGCACTCATCATAGACGTTGATGACCTTTGTAGTTGATTACTCAGTAATAGTGTGTGTGTGTGTGTGGCTGGGTGGTGGCTAGACTTGTAAGTGTTGATGATGCTGATTATGACAGACAGGGTAATTTTGTATTTTAGGTATATTTAATTGTCCAGAGTCAGACTTTGCAATTGATTTCTCTAGAAGTTTATAAACAGGCACAGTGCTCCTTTTCAGTGGGGGAAGATTGAGTTTTTTCCTTTCAGCTAATTTTATGGCAATGTCATCATGTCTCTCATTCTCATCTGTATCTGAAGAGGAGGAGGATGTTGGAAGGATATAGTCTAGATCAACATCATCGTCAATAATTAGGTCATTGTCAGCACTGACCACTGCTTCTTTCAGGAGATCCTTGACCTGAGCTAAGACTGACTGAGACATATATTAGAGACAGATACAAACATGATACATTTTTCCAGATTAACATCCAGAATACATCACTCCATGTTAATAGCTTTGCCATGCACCTTACTTTAAAAATCAATAATGCTATCATTACATCTACCCAATATACTAGGGACAAAGGTAATTGGAAAGGAATGGGAGTACATGAATGTGTTAGTGGTAGTAAATTTGTACTGCGCAAACCTACTGCCGGCCATGATTGCTGCAGGTTTTGCAATAAATTATACTGATGTTCTGTTTTCTGAGGCGGCAGGTAATATGAAAAGATCAATTTTGGCACAGCTGTCCTTGATAAATAACTGAGGCTCGAGATATGCCAGCATGGCACAACATTTGGCATGAGATCTTTAAAACCTGTTTGCTATAAAAGAATAAGTCAGCAAGTCAGCTGCCACCATCTTGGTAACTTTGCCATTCCTCAGGCTTACATTAGGATTACTTTTGTGAAGTTTGTAACTCCTTCCCAATAACTCGATAAGTGTGCTTTGGCAGTAAATGACAGAAGAACTGTGTAACTTTATTGCTTTATCTGCATTTGGAGGGGTTACAGCAGCTGCATGTCTCCTTCAACATGCTCAGAGTCCTTCACCACTGCAGCAGGAGCCATAGGTGTTCAATTTCAAATTAATTAAATTTCGGCACACTCTCTAACACATCATCAATTCTTTAATGTGCCCCGGGATCCTTTAGGAGTGCTTCTACTAGTTTTGAATATCTGACACGTTGAGGGTGTGTCTCCCAACCAGACCTGTGGTTGTGCTTCAGGTGAGATCTCAATGAGGAGGTGCCAGACTATGAGCCTGATTTCCACCTGCTTGCATACTTCTTACACAGACAACAAATAACAAGATGTTTAGCTTTTGGATCATGAGTGAAATATCTCCATACTATGCACTTTATAGACTGAGGGATTCTAAGGGTCTGCTACTACTTCTACTACTGGGGCTAGATGTTGCTGCAATTGTACTAGAAGTAAGTGTCAGTGGTGCTGTACTTCCAACAGTAGCAGAAGCACTCATCATGGCTACGGTTGGATCATATGTAGATGACATGTGTAGCTGATGATTACTCAGCAGTAGTGTGTGTGTATGGGTGGGGGTTGGACTTGGAAGTGGTCACTATGCTGTTGATAACTGACGGGATAATTGTGTATTTTTTGGCATTTTTCCTTGTCCAGGGTCAGACTTTCCAATTGTTTTCTCAAACATTGTATAAAGAGGCAGTGCTTAATTTAAGTGGTGGAAGATTGAGCCTTTGCCTTTCAGCTAATTTTCTGTCCATATCATCATCTCTCTCTCTCTCATCTTCCTCTGTATCAGAAAAAGAGCAGGATGCTGGGGGGGATATAGCCTAAATGAGGGCCGGGGCAGGGCTCATCAAAATGAATGAGCCACTGATTAACTCACCTGTGCTTAATCAGGGAAATACTTAAATCCTGGCCTCTTGATGGCCCTGGAGGACAGAACTTGGACAGCCCTGGTCTGGATCAACATCATCATCTGTAATTAGGTCATCCTCAACATCTCCTGCTACTTCTACAGCACAACTTTTACATTCCTGTAAGCCTTTTAAAGTCTCAAATAATGTATTTTTACTTTTCCCCTTAGAGGGATGTTCTCAACTTTAGCTGCTATTTTCAGTAGAGGTGTGGTACTTTGTGTCACTGTCAATTGCAGCAGTTGGTTGAGCTGCTATATCTTTTTCCATTATGCCATCAACACTTTGTCACCTTCAGTGCTTTTACATGGTTTATTAATATTACTACTACTGCAGCTGGTGGAACGTTTTATGGGACTTTGACTAACAATCTCCTCAGTCAGGAGGAGAAAGATCATCATCAACATTTGTTGCAAACACTGCAGCAACCATGACTGCAGTCAGTTTTTGGACTACCACTTTACTAATATGTCCTTGTACTGCTCCTGCTCCTTTCTCCCTCCCCCGTGTCCAGAACGTTTGATGGACTATTAAACTAGTGTGTGTATATCACCTTCAGATTCATAGCACTTTTGTTAGTGTGTATCAGTAACACTATTTTTAACTTTTTTTTACTTTTTATGTTTTACACTTAATTTATTAACTCTCCCTATATCACAGTGCCCGTGCTCCCCATGCTACTTTCTGACAGTCTACACTGTGTTTTGCTCCCATTGCCTATTCTTTGTTTGTCCCACCCAGTATGGCCTTTATATACACTGGGCTCTGGTGCCCTTTCGTGGTGTTCCTGAACCAGTGCTTGTTTCTGCTCAGTGTTTCCCAGTGTTCCGACTTGGCCTGCCTGACTACTCTGCATCTCATCTCCTGCCTGTGTACTAACCCGGATTGCCTGACCATTCCTCTGCGCCTGCTCCTGTGTACCGACCCGGCTTGGCTGACGTTCCTGCTCCTGTGTACCAACCCGGCTTGGCTGACGTTCCTGCTTCTGTGTACCGACCCGGCTTAGCTGACGTTCCTGCTCCGTGATTCGACCCGGCTTGGTTGATGTGCCTGCTCTGGCTGCCTCTGTGTCGCCTTGGCGGCATTCCTATCCATCACGCATTTTGTTACACTTCCAGTTAGTTACAACCTCAGGGCGAGTTTCTCGGTTGCCCAGCCAGTCCGGTCAGAGCAGTGTTCAGTTGTTGTCAACGTACTGCTCCTGCAGAGTGCAAGTGGCCTAGTCTCCGTTACTGCAAAGGCAGTGTGCCATTGGCCTTGTCTCCTTTACTGCTCCTGCAGAGCGCAAGTGGCCTAGTCTCTGTTAGTGTTACGCCAGTGTGCTATTGGCCTTGTCTCCGTTACCGGTCCTGCAGAGTGCAAGTTGCCTAGTCTCCATTACTGCTACAGCAGTGTGCCATTGCGCTTGTCTCCGTTAGTGCTACGGCAGTGTGCCATTGGCTTCGTCTCCATTACTGCTCCTGCAGAGCGCAAGTGGCCTAGTCTCCGTTACTGCTACGGCAGTGTGCCATTGGCCTTGTCTCCATTACTGCTCCTGCAGAGTGCAAGTGTCTGTCTCCGTTACTGCTACAGCAGTGTACCATTGGCCTTGTCTCCATTACTGCTCCTGCAGAGTGCAAGTGACCTAGTCTCTGTTACTGCTACGGCAGTGTGCCATTGGCCTTGTATCCATTACTGCTCCTGCAGAGTGCAAGTGTCTGTCTCCGTTACTGCTACTGCAGTGTGCCATTGGCCTTGTCTCCGTTACTGCTCCTGCAGAGTGCAAGTGGCCTGTCTCCGTTACTGCTACGGCAGTGTGCCATTGGTCTTGTCTCCGTTACTTCTCTGGCAGAGTGCAAGTGGCCTGGTCTCTGTTACTGCTACGGCAGTGTCATATGTAGCTCAATTCCTGATATTACTCTGGCAGTTCACGTTTGTTCTGCTAACCTATTTCTGGGTGTTACGTATCCTTAAGTTCTCTATATGGAGTGAGCTCCATCACAGACCTCTCTTTACATGGGACTGTTTACACTCATTGAAGACCATTAACCCATTCAGTACTTCTCTCCTGGGAATTCATCGTATTCTGCCTGACCTGTGTCAGTATACTCTGTTATGGACTCTACGGTTATACTGTACCTGTGTAGACATATGTATATGTAACCTGACGTGTGTCTGTATTATTCTGCTTAAATACTACAGGACCTGTGAGGGTTATTATATTACTGTGATTTCAATAAAACTGTATTTTATCCTAAACTACTGTGTCTGTGTGTCAAACAAACAGTTACAACCTATCTCAGTCGTCATAAAACCAACAAAAAAACACTCTCTGTGCAATAGCTTCTTTTCCCAGCCTCCCCTAACACAGAGATAACAGCCAGATCAGGAAGAAACTTGGATCACAGCTGCCTGTGTCTTCCCTCAGCCATACAAAATGTTGAGGTATTTGGGGAAAGTCTCCTTTGATTCCTTCTCACACACACAGAATCCCCTAACACAGAGATAACAGCCAAATCAGGAAATACTTTGGATCACAGGTGGCTATTTCAGTCAACCAAGAATTTGACATATTTTGGTTTACTCTCCTTTCACATTACCCCAGATTCCCCCTGACTCCTCTAACACAGAGAACAAATTGCCTCTCCACAAGACTTCCTAAAGTATATTCCAGCTTTGGTGTTTGTTTTTCACCTGTCGTGTCTAACTCAAAAATGTGCTTCTTTCTCAATCTCTCACAAATACAGAATGACATGCTGCAGGAATATGACACCTATTTTATCATTATCCTGTTGGGAAAAAAGGGAAACTTGCCATGTGGTGGGGTAAATTCAGGCTTATAATAGATTTCAATGCAATGACCTACTTGGGAAAACAATTGTCATTTTTTGGTGAAAAATGTCCTGCTCTACAGCAAGTGCCATGTTTCAACTGTTTTGCTTTTGAGAGGAAATGTTACAGTGCGCCTTGTGTCACACTCAAAGCAGCATGTTTAGTGTTGGCCTGAAACAGCTGCAACTATTGCTCTCCACCTGAGGAAAAAACAAACAATGTTTCCCTTTTCAAAATCAAACCCCAGGGCCCTAGGGGATTCCATATCAGCAGTCCTCCTACTCTTCTTTCTAATTTTTGGACAGAGTGCCTCAGTATACAGTAAGGCAGGCAACTGCAGCAACACAGAATACAACTACTGCAAACTATTTATTTTTTAAATACAGACTCTCTCTCTGCTTTCCAGTTTCTACCTAATAAATGACACTCCACAGCATAGTGGACCGTTCTGTGTTTTTATAGTACTGTGGTGGGAATTCTCGGGCCTTTGAAAGCAAAGTTCTTGTGTGGAATCGTGGATATGTTTGTGTTTTCTACGTGCGAGAATTTCAGCAGCAAAGCCAAAATGGAACATTTCACCCATCCCTAAATAAAAGTGGCATCACTTTACTCACCAGGAAGAGCCCTACATGAATATGGGAACATTCCAGTTATGGTCTGAAATCTATTGCAACTTATATATTTATTTGAATACTTTATCTGCAAATTTCTCCAAATATTTTAGTGGAAATCCATTACTGTTAACAATTAACTGAAATGTAATCTAGGCCAATGAGAGCAAAATAAATGAAATCCAAAAATATTTCCTATTATAGTCAGCCTGTCAATGACCAGTTCTCGATAACCAGTTGAGGATAGATGGGTGTTTTGGAACAACAGCTATTAAGCAACATGCTGTCTATACCTTGCACAACAGGTTAACCAAATGATCCTCAGCTTCAGCCCTCAAGATCTACAATCTATATTTTCAACTGAAAACACAAAAAAAGTGGAATTGTTAGCTAGTTAATTAAGAGTAACTAAAAAATGTGTCCTGAGGGAAGATCTGAAGTATGGACCTTAAGAACCCCCACTGGTGAGTTAATGTTAAACCTTTTAGCATTACAGGCCTGTCTTTACTAATAATATTTAAAGGGATAGTAATACTTTGATTAAAGTTTAGCTCTGAATCTTTCTTATATTTTTTTAACATGTAACTTTATATTTAATTGCTTACAGTGTTGTATTTCAAACACTATTCAATCTGAAATAATCCCCCCCACCCCTTTACCTGCATCAGCCAGCCTCTCTGTCTGGTCCAGATGAAGCACAGCGAGGGACAATATTCAGTAAGAAAAAGGAAAACCCTGCCTCCTTGATGAAGGAGGTCAGGGTTTTCCTTATACTTATTGACTGAAGATTGTCCCTAGCTGCATCCATCCTGTCCCACGACCGGATTCCAGATCTTATGGGAGGCAGCCAGAAAGAGCAGGAGGGAATCCTTTCAGCTTGAATAGTGTTTGAAATACAGTACTGTAAGTAATTAAATATGCACTACAGGAGCTAAACTTTAATGAAAGTACTACTATCCATTTAAAGGAACACTAACACTTAAACATGCATTTACATATAGGGTCTGTAAAAATGTTGTTTTCATAGGCCTAAAATCTAGTCTTGCATGTGCTCCATTTGGACTCCCATTCTTACCTTTCTCATGGTTCTATGACTTCCATTAACATGGCATTATTTATAGGTATGTGAGAAGTGAGTGGTGTATTGTCGTTAAATTGTATGAGGTAAGGTAACAGCTTTTTTTTTAAATACAAGAGTTGTGGATACTAATCTCAATAAATGAACTAACTTAACCTTATCTCTTATTCCAAATAGAATAGAAAAGTCTACATTTAAAATAAAAGTTTTGAATGATATTTTAGGGCTTTAAAGGTATAACAACTCATTTCAGTTTCGCCGTTTGAACAATTCCTAAATGTTCGTGTTGCCCTTTAAAGCAACACTTCCATTGTAAGCAGGACTTTTACAAGTTTAAGTCCTGTTAAATATACTGAGTATCATTTAATGTATTTAACAGAACTTGCACTATAAAGCAGTTATTCTTCATTATATCTTTTTCCCTATAGTACCTGTAGTTGCCTATATTTAAATAGATCCATTAGAGATATAGTAATACTTAATTTTACGTTTATTTATTATTGTAGGCAAGAAAAAAATATTAATAACGATGTAAGTCTTATCTCTCAAACCTTTATGGTGTGAGAGATATGCCTCGCTAAAGTTACCTTTTCTTGGTTGTTTGAATGAAGTCAGTGCTCTAGTTGACAGTTGCAGAATCCGGTCATTTGACCTGATGGAGGCTCTTCAGCAGAGCCGAAAACACAATCTAAACATTAATACTTTATTGGAACAGTCTACAAAGTGTGCCTGGTTTGTAAGCACACTTTGTAGACCTCGTTCCAATGAAGTATTAATGTTTAGGTTGCGCGTTTTTGGCTCTGCTGAAGAGCCTCCATCCGGTCAAATGAACGGATTCTGCAGCTGTCAACTAGAGTGCTGACTTCATTCAAACAACCCAGAAAGGTTTGAGAGAAAAGCTTAGATCGTTTTTCATATTTTTTTATGCCTATAATATTAAATAAACGTAAAATTAAGTATTACTATCCCTTTAAAGTCTACATTTAGTTCATCTATTCTCATAACAGCAAAATGTCATCTGACTGAGAAACCACAAAAATGCACTACCCATGATTTTTCGGACCTCTGTAGGAGGTCCTGATTGTGAACCGAAAGTGATTAGCAAAGGCTAGAAGCGTGTATAAGTTAATAACCACTTATTCCTTAGGTATAGCTTCCTTTTAAAACACATAGGAAAATGTAAAAAAAAAATTATCTTTAGAGAACTTTTGCCATTCTTAGATTATTGCACCTTCAACAAGATATTATGCTTCACTACCTGATCTAGCAATGTATAAATATACAGATATCATATTCAATGCTGGTTTCTTTCTGGTACTACTATACTATATACATACCTCCCGTACTTCATGTTCCTTTACTACATGCCGTGTAATATAACGGATAGAATCCAAAGCTGCTTCCAAGGTATTCCTCGATGACTCTGGTCCATTTCCCATTCCCGTTTCTTCATTTCTAGTGAAGTATCTATCAACATGACTTCTCATACACAGTAATTTAGGAAGTTTGTGAAGAAATATCTTGCGTACCCAAGGTGCCATAGCATTATGTGTTGAAGAGGAACGGTTATGAATATTTATGGCAAAAACTGTGATGACAATTGATAAAGTAACAAAAATCATGGTGAACACCAAGTATTCTCCAATAAGAGGTATGACCTTAGAAGAAGAAGGTATAATTTCTTCAATAACAAGGAGAAAAACAGTTAAAGATACAAGTACGGATGTACAAAGGGAAATTTTTTCACCTTCATTTGAAGGAAGGTAAAAGACAAGTATTGTCAGGAAAGAAAGCCCTATGCAAGGTATAATTAGAAAAAGTGTGTAAAAAAGAGGTAAGCGTCTTATGATAAAAGAGTAGGTAATATAAGGATACCAGCAGCACCCGTCTGTCCGATTTCCTTTGTTTCCAGTTGCAGTTACTATTTCCCATTCTCCATTATCAAAGAAATCTCTTTTGTCAACATGAAAATCTTCAAGAATGACATCAACTTGCGATCCATCGTAAGTCCAAGAGCCAAACTTCATGGAACAATTTTGTAGGTCAAAAGGGAAAAAAGTCACATCTATGGTACAAGAACTCTTATAATTTGCTGGTGGTGTCCAGTTAATGGTGCCATCAAATTTTACCACAGCTTTTGTAACAGATCCTTCAAAACGACCGTCAGCACTATTAATAAAAAAATAATAAAAAAAGCAATACATGTATATGATTACTTATTTATGCAGAAAAATACTTTTACATGATTAATAAGCAATTACACTAATATATAAGCCAGACAGTACCTAAACACACACCACTTTTAGTCTCTGTGATTGATTATTAAGTTAACAATTAACTCTTTACAGGACAATGCTGACTGCAATGTATTGTGAAGCAATGAGCTAAACACCCCCTAGTACTTAAAAGGTTAAGCAGGCATTTATCTCACTCATACAAAAACTGGCTCAACAGAACCTCAAATTCATATGTAGAAAGTGTTATTTTTTAATTTTATTTAGATAATGAATACAAGTTACATTTTCTACAGGCATACATTTTAAGATCAGTGTACACCCACACACCACTATCTTTTCTATCCACTTTCATTATAAAGCACTGAGTGAAGGATTGCACAGGGTATTATTTAGTTATGGGATTTCAAACATCCATATAAACCTTTCCTCACTAATCCATTTACAATAATTTGGGTTATTGTGCAGTCTGTACAACCATCTCTCTTACTCTTGTGGAGTTCTGTTTCCTTCTTTATTGAGCTTCACAAAGATATTCTGAGAAGACCTATACCTTTATCTACCTTCCTGGTCTGTTGGTATGCACCAGAGTATTATGCTTGTCAACTTCATCAATAGTTGGATAATTTTTGACTCAGTAAAGAACCACTGTCCTATCCAGTCTGCCCATTTCCATATCTAATAAAATATCTAGTCTTGAATACTTCTAAGAAAAGTATTTTGTCTACCCCAGGCATTTTTGAATTCCCTAACAGTATTTGTCCCTACCACCTTTGTTTGGGATGCTCCTTATATTAATTCATTTAATATATTTAAATGTTTCTATCATAGCACCTCCTCTCCCTCCTTTCTACCAAGCTGTACATATTTTGTTCTTTGACTCTGTTCTGGAACCCAGTGTCATAAAATCCTTGCACCATGTTGGTGGCTCTTTAAACTGCCTCCAATTTATTAATGTCCTTCTGGAGATGTGGTCTCAAGAACTGTACACAGCACTCCAGGTAAGGTCTTACCAGTGATGTGTAGAGTTTCATTAGTACATTTCTATTCTTGCTGCTAACCAAGTACCCGGTGTGCTTTTTCTCACTTCTGCATTGTTTGCCTACCTTCAAGTCATATCAAATAATAACACCCCAGTCCCTTTCCACTGATGTTTTTGGCAGCACAATGCCATTATGTTTATGTCCTACCTCTGGGTTTCTGTGTCCTAAAATCATTATCTTGCAATTTCAGCAATCAGTTTTAGATCCCACACCTTTTTCCATTCCTCCAGTTTTGCTAAATTCTAAGGTATTTGGATTATCCATCATGGAGAGTCAACCCTTTTGCACATTAATGTATCATCTGCAAAAAAGACACACCTTACCTTGAATACCACCAGTAATGTTCCTAATGATGATAATGAAGAAAGCAAGTCCTAACACTCAGCATTGTAGTAGTATTCCATGAGTACTCCATCCTTCCTCTGCTAGTGCTGCTAGTGTGCTGTGCTTGGGGCAGGTGCTTTTCTGATCTTAGAATGTTATTTTCTCTATGCATCTCTAAATCTATCCAGCTATATTTGCTGCTTCACATAGTTACTTGCAATGAGCTGCATATAATTAACAGGAGGAATTTTTTTTTTTTATATAATTATTGCTATTGGAGGACTTGGGGCCTTGTATCCGGAATGTGAATGTGTTATTTCGATATCCTTTTGAAATGTTGCCCTCTAGTTGGCGACCATCAAAACGGAGAGGTCAGAATGTCTCCTGCACCACGTGGGGGACATCAGAATGTCGGCCACATGAAAAGAGTAACACTCTGATGTTGCACAAGAAAATAGGGGGTGTGTTGTGTTGGTGTGGGGATTAGGAAGCGAGATGGGAGAGATCCTACACTCATCCACTTCAACAGAGGGGAACACAGTGGTGGGAAACAACTGTACCACAGCAGAGAATTCATTCAAATTTATGTAAATGTATTTTTTAACTCCTTGAATGCGGGAGAGGTCTCCAACACAACCTTTTTCACATTAAAGGGGTGAAACACCCATTTAAATCAACATTTAAGAAATGATTTGTTTCTCGTGATGCAGGTTTTTTTTCCCCAGTCTTACTGCCGACTGCATCAGACGATCAGCATCATTGTAGAATTAGTTTTATGTAGTTCAAAGTTTTTTTAACCATTTGAGTGCCACAGAGGAGTGCTGATCATGCACAGATAAGGGAAGGAAACACCATATCAGAATGTAGCCCACATCACAGTAATCACAGTCACGCTTAAGTGTTGCAAATAAAAGGGTTAAGGCACGGATGGTATGTGACTGTGATTACTGTGATGCGGGTGATATTCTGATTGGGGCTTGTGAGAGGAAGAGGGCATCTTAACCCTCTGAGTGTAAGGCACAGATGGCTATATTTATTGGGGGGGGGAGATAAGTTGGGAAGCTGTTGTGCATGCTACTTTCTTGTGTGACATCAGAATGTCACCATTTTCATGTGACCAACATTGTGATGTCGCCCACATGGTGCAGGCGACATTCAGATCTCGCCATTTTGATGGTCACCAACTAGAGGGTGACATTTTAATAGTAAACCATTATTTCTATGTGCTTATCATACTAAAACTTAACATCAGTACCAATCTGTGGGCTCAACCCTTGTGGATGTGTGGCACCTATAGGCCGAAAAACCCTACTCTAAATAAGTACATCTTTCAGACTTCATTGTCTAAGACCTACCAGCGTTGCAGAGCTCTCCAACACTCAATTTTTAAAAGCTCTGTTTAAATCAATGGGAATTTTCTGAATTTTATTTGTTCTCTGTAGTACAGTTAGTTTGCCCCAGATTTCTCCACTTTCTTAGTATATAAGCCTCACTCTTCCTCACTCAGATCAATGTTCACATTTCTAGACATCCCTAAAGCTTAATTACACCTTGATTTTATTTGATTTTTAAGATTTTAAAAATCAAAATAGCATAAGAATTTAAGATTTATTGTGTATGTGATTGTGAATCAGGACCACCCTATTGTAATTGTAATAAATAGGTAGTTATTTTATATAGCAGTTATTTTTCATTGCTAGATATTCTTGGGTAGTTTATTTACATGAAAATAAAGTTACTGCAGTTAAAACCCTGGAGTGACAAGAGGATGACCTCACAGTTTAAAACATTCCATATAAATATGCATACAAACTGAACATACTTGTCATACAGAACAATGTCAGGTATCCAGATGGAATCCGATGGAACACGTATTGATGTTATTCCAGCAAATTCATTAGGGTCCCATCTTAACTTTACATCAACCCATTCCTAGAAATGAAAGACCCTAAATTAATGTGTTTAAACTAGCAATTTAAACATTGAACATCAATAAATGCATTAAATTGCAATATTTACAAAATGCTGTACAAATCTGCTCAACTACAAGTTACATCTTAGTCAGTTATACTGGATTAAATGCATACAATATATTAAAATTAAGCTTTTTTTAAAGGGATAGTAATACTTAAACTGTAAAAAAAAATATGTTGTAGGGTTTATCCCCCTGAATAAAACAAGAGTACTCCCACTGCTGAAAGGTGTTTCATTCAAAAGTTATTATTTTTCTAAGTTGAATTTTTTAGGTGCGATATCACAGTGGCCTGAAATTGTACAGTGGCGCTGTTGCTACACGATCCTATGGACAGCTCTGGTCCTGGGACCATAAATCTCCATAGCATGGTGTAGCAACAGTGCCACTGTACAATTTCAGGCCACTGTGATATTGCACCTAAAAAATTCAACTTTGAAAATTAATAACTATTGAATGAAACACTTTTCAGCAGTGGTAGTACTCTTGTTTTACTCAGGGGGATAAACCCTACAACATATTTTTTTTTACATTATAAGTATTACTATCCCTTTAAGGGACAGTAGAGTGTTACATCAGCCATATCTGTTTAAAACTACTTAACAGTTATGTAGTTACATAGTTTAGGCTCAAGTTCAACCTTTACCACAGTAAACGAAGAAGAGGAGAATTTCAAAATCTTTCCCAACTCCAAGAAGAAGACTGAGTACCTTTAGAGTGCAAGCTTTCAAAACGACTTAAGTTTCTTCTTTATGAATGATTTAGAGACCTAAGTGGTCTTGTAAGCTTGCACTCTAAAGCTATTTAGTTAACCAATAAAGTTATAATTTTTACTCTACTCGTCTCCTATTTAATTGGCTAATATATACTATAACCCTTTTATTGTTCCCTTCTGCTAGAAATGTAACTAATCTTTCCTTAAATGCATCTATTGTAGCTGCCATTACCACATGCCTGGGGAAAGACTTTCTCAATTTAACAGACCTTACTGTAAACATCTTACTCTGCTAAAGATGATATCACCTTTCCTCTGATCTTAAAGGGTGGCTCTTAGAGAGAGAGAGACTTTATGTGTGTGTGGCACGTCGAGAAACTTGTGGAGGGATGAAGAGGTGACAGACATGGGTGGAGGATCAGAAAGAGAACTATGATTAGACAAGGCTGTGGTAGGAGATTGTGTGTGTGTATATATATATATATATATATATTTTTATATATATATATATATATATATATATATATATATATATATATTTATTTATACTTGCCAGTGGGGAAGCACTCACGTTCAAGTTAGATGTTCTGCCTGGGTGCTAGTGTATCGGCAAAGTGATGTACAGATCCAGAATTAACAGAAGCACTCTCAGGACTTGCAAATTTCCACAGAAGTTAAATCTTTATTTTTGGTCAACATTTCGGATGTCTACAATGCACCTGATGAAGGGTGCCATGTAGAGATCCGAAACGTTGACCAAAATAAAGATTTAACTTCTGTGGAAATTTCCAAGTCCTGAGAGTGCTTCTGTTAATTCTGGATCTGTATATATATATATATATATATATATATATATATATATATATATATATATATATAATATAACATATATTATATTACCGTTACTACCAGAGGGACAAGGCTGATGAAGCAGACAATATTTGGGTGCTTCTGTGGATACCAGTGGATGGAGGAGCAGGCTAGTGTGCCAAAGACCACCATGGACACAGTGGGAATGGAGTCCAGTGATGCAGGATTAGGACAGGTTCCACTTGAATGCAGTGGGGAGTGGAGAAGGGGCATAGTGACAGCAGCAGTACTTGGTTTCTGGTGGGATGATTTCACATTGGGGACCCTAAGAGTCATAGTGCTTGGTTAGAGTTGTGCCAGGTGTTTGATGTGAGTGCAGATTTGCAGATGGTTCTTGTCCTTCCATTATTTACCACACACACTATGCACATTGCAGTTGCTGAAAAAAAATGTCTATTCTAGTAACAACACATCCATGGTTTTGGAGGAGGGGTAGGTGGAGAAGCATTATTGGCTAATATCTTTTCTCTACATATATCTGATGTGGTGAGAGCTAGTTATGGTGCTGCTACTGCCTCAGGCATATCACTGGAGCTAGTAGTGTCAAATAGAACCATGATCATCCATCACTCATATTACTGCTTTTGTTGAATCCATTCCATTTGAGCTGATAAATAATCCTGCTACTGCTTAAAGGGATAGTAATACTTAATTTTAACTTTATTTTGTAGGCATTACAAAAACATGAAGAATGATATAAGTCTTATCTCTCAAACCTTTATGGTTTAAGAGATATTCACAAGCAAAGTTTCCCCTCCCGCCCCTTTTACCTAGTGTAAGTCACCTCTTCTCAGATGTGGAATGCAGTCCATAGACCAGACAGATAACAGAAGGGGACACTCTTATTCCTATGAAAACAATGAAATCCCTGCCCCCCTTGACAAGCTTTTCAGGTTTTTCCCTTATCTTAATTGAAGATTGTCCCTCTCTGCAATCTACCTCGGCACCTCCCTTCTGCTTTGACTGAGCAGTGTTACATCAGTAAAAGGGGCGGGAGGGGGACACTTTGTCATTGAATTACTCTTGAACTACAACTCTGACAGAATTGAAATAACACTCTCCAAAGTCCAAATACTATGATTAATTAGAGCTGCTTCTATTATGAAACATTACTATCCCTTTAAACAACTCATCAACAGCAGCAGCAGCAGCAAGAACAGCAGTTGCAAATTTCACAATGATACAGGGGATTTTGACAATGGCCAGAGGCAACAACATGACATGCTGGTACTAGGCCAGTAGGGCATTTTTTTCCTCAGAGCTTGTTCTTTAACCCTTTGAGTGCCAGAGGGGTATGGAAAGCATTGCTTTGCAATGCGTTCCATACCCCTCTGGCACTCAAAGGGTTAAAAAAACAAACAAAACAAAGGCCTGCAAAAAAGTCGTACAACAAATCAATGTTTCCTTAGGGCTTGTGCCAAACAAGTCTAAGACCTACAAATCAATGTTTCCTCATGGCTTGGGCCTAACACAAGTCTAAGTCCTACAACAAATCAATATTTCCACAGGGCTTGTGGCTCTAAAAAGTCTAAGTCCTACAAATGAATGCTTCCTCTGGGCTTCAGTCCAACAAGTCCAACAAATCATCCTCCACAAAATAATCTATCCAGTCAAGTGTAAGTCTGCCCCAGTCGCAGCTTACACCCGGTGGCACCTGTCTCTGTCATGTTAATTGCCAATTCCTTATTTTATTTAATATTTAATCTATTTTATATTAACTGTCCCACAAATACCAACCAACAACCCCCCCAAAAAAATTCCCTGTTCGACTGATTCTTTCCCCAGACCATACCCACCAACACAGGCACTCTCCTCAGACCCCTTTTATACCATGTCTATTTTTTATTTTTTTATATTAACTGTTCCCCCAATCCCAGTCAACAACCCCCCACCAAAAAAAAATCCTCTGTTCAACTGATTGTTTCCCCCACACTCCACCAACACAGGCACCCTCATACCCCTTTTATACTATGCCTTTGTGAAATAAAATATAATTTGCCATTTGTTGTGTGTAATGTGTTGTATGTAAATTCAATGTTCTCATTGATTTCAATGCAATGACCTAGGTGAAAAAAGAGGAAAAACTGCACTTTTAGCTGGTAATTATTTGTCAAGTGGGAAGTGCCATTATTCTCCGATTTTGGTTTGAGGCGATTTCCTTATTTACATCTGCATTTATTCAAAACTGTTTGTGGAGTTTTAGGCTATATACTATTAAATATATTTCTTCAAGCTAAATTTTAACTCTTTTTGTTTTTAACACTCTGAATAAATTACATCTTGTAACCCTTGACTGTCACAGGGTTTCATTACAAAGGGATGGTAAATTTTATTTTGACCGGTGTAAGGAGGAGGCATTTACTAGATGGGTATTTGTGCTTTGATGTGAAATCTTTCAACCATCCTTTGGATCTCTACAAAATATTCAATCTCATGTAGTATCAGTCTTCCTCAGTCACAGCTCACTACAGGGTCCCTTTCTCTGTCACCTATCATTTTATTCTTGATAATTGTATTTATTTTAATTATTAACTGTCCCACCCTATCCCTAACACTGTCAACTAAAAAAAAAAAACACAATCCGGGTAAAGAAGATACACTTCCCATGTGTTGGGGAGAAACTCTGCCTTTCTATTTATTTCAATGCAATTAACTAGGCGAAAAAGTGAAAAAACCTGCACTTTTCGCAAAATATTTACAGTTTGGCAAAAAGTGCCATTTTTCTCCTGTTTCACTTTTGAGGAGAAATATTTTGCCTATCCCTAGTTAAGAACCACAGTGTTGCGCATAAGAAAAGGGTTTTTCACTTCACACACCTGGGCAACATATTATATTTATCAATCAATATTTTCATGTATGATGGATTAAAACACCCAAATTTATGTCAATGTCTTACTCCTGCTTGTGGGTCTATATTAATATTTTTAATGGATCTTTTTTTTTTATTAATCAAGCATCAGCAATTGGATTACTTCTTTACAGTTTAAATGAAAGTGTGTACTCTGTATACAGGCAGTACAATTTTAACATAATTAGGATGGTTTTAATATGAGTTCACTAAACGTTAAGTATTAACTATAATACTAATCTGTGACACTCCTTCATAGCACCGAACTGGTTACTTTGTTGCAGCTTACACAACTGGAGTCATAATACCCCATCTAGTGGAGAGTTGCAACATTGTTTTTGTTTTGTGATTTATGCAATTTGTTGATAGCTTGCAGCACACAATATTTGGCCACCAACTTTTTGTATTATTTTAAATGATGAAAAAACTGCAGGCACATCCAGAGTTAGCCCTTTGAATGCACAATGCATTGCGTACCTCTCTCGCACTCAAAGGGTTAACATGATTAACTGCTATTTTTTCTGTACCATCATACTCTGTAGTGTCCACAGTTGAGGGGCCTGTGGTATCCGCCTGAACTCTGCAACCTCAGTGCCTGTGCATCTCTGAGCAGAGTGAGGTAGCAGCCAGCATCACAGGCACAACACAGATTTGTTTTACATATGTGCATCATTAATGCTCAAAGAAGGTTGGCTCTATGTGTCAGAGTGGCAAGCAGCAGCTGCGGCTTCATTCCGGGACCATTAATTGTCCCGGTGGGGGGTGGACCGGGAAGCAGGACAGAGTCATAAATTAAGGGGCTGTCCCGGGCATTCCAGGACATGTGGTCACCCTAGTGCCATATACATTGCCTAGTAAAGTGGACAGACATCCATGACAAGTGTCAGGGTTTTCACTGTGGGTGGTTCTAGCCCCATGATTCCCTGCTCAGTTAAGCTAGATAAGGTAGTAGTGATCATACTCACTAGTGCAGTGGATCTAATTTTTTTTGTTCAAATCACCCCTAACACATAGTCAAGAATTTTTGAAACACCCCTAACATTTTTATGTCTTTGTCAGCATGTAACACAGGGTGTAAAACAAGAATATAGTTATCTTTAGGCCTCAATCAGAATAACAAATTACCATAAACATACATATTAAATTCAGCATTCACATTTTTCATAAAGTCTTTATAGAAAAGACCAATTGGTCATGGTATCTAATCCTCAGTGTACGGCACAATCTCTATTCTGAGTTCTAATCTAATCAAAGTATTTAGTTATCCTGTAAGCGCTGCATGTTAGGGAGTGGAACTTGTGTTATCACCAGAGGAGACGGGAAGAATAATATCAATATGGAAACAAAAAAATCATAGGGGAAAGTGGAGGCAAGGACTATTATGGGTCTAAGAACAGCTGGCACACATCTCATGGCTATAAAGATGAACTTGTTATGAACCTGGCCTAACCAAATGTCCTTTAACCTTTTGAGTGCCAGAGATGCAATGCGTTTCAATGCACTGGATACCTCCTTGGCACTTAAATAGTTAAATGCATTACTTATGTTTTTTTATCTAAAATTCTACTTTTAGATACTTGTCTCCTGTACTTCCTACTAGAGATAAATGTTCAACTTTGCATGGAGAGCACTGGTGCCAATGAAGCAAACATAATCAATAAATGAAGAATTCTTAATCCATCCATCTCATCCCCTTATGCCATCTATGTTTATTATTAGAACCTTGCTTATATTCATCATGCTTTGCAGGCATTATTAATGGGAAATTTACTTTAGAGACTTTACACAGGATATACACCTATTTATTTTGTAAATATAGCCAACTGTTTCCCATGATGTAATGATGGCAACACCCTTATTGTATGATTAAACCTCCAACTCTGAATTCTCATTGTTCTTGAAAAAAGAAGAGGGTGTGACTGGTGAGCTGATTGAAATACATATCAGCTCTCTCTAGCAGAGTGTCTGCCTATAATATATTTTTTAATGTAGCTGGATGGAGTAGATTCACAGCACACACCAGAAGAGAGGATGGAGAAGTGGCGCTGAAGGTTGTGATCCTCAGTTATGCCAGGCACATTGATATAGTGACAGACTGTATCCTCTCCCTGTCTTACAAGAGCAGGATGGTAGTTTGGTGGGATAGAATGTAATGTTCCATTGCCCCAAACATATACTCTTTTCTCCTTTATTTTTCCCTTTCTTTGTCCTCACACTCTGTCGCCCTATTTCTCTTTTCTTCCTCCACACCTACTCACTATCTACCTCTAATTATTTCATTATCTACCTCTAATTTGTATTCCACTTCATAAATTGTAAACTCAGTAATGTGAATTTACAATGCACAGAAACAGCAACGAAAATGCACCAGAGTAATAAAGCTTCTAGCTCATAACAGCACAGGGCATGGTAATAAATAGAAATGCAGGTATATTTCTATATTTATGGTACTATTGGGACACTGAAGTCATTAAATGTACCACTATGCCCCCAATACCACAAG
Organism: Rhinophrynus dorsalis; assembly: GCA_037306005.1. Classification (NCBI taxonomy): domain Eukaryota; kingdom Metazoa; phylum Chordata; class Amphibia; order Anura; family Rhinophrynidae; genus Rhinophrynus; species Rhinophrynus dorsalis. The sequence goes on from CM074721.1 coordinate 369,675,976, forward strand.
TAGTCACCCACACAAGGCCCCTAAACCCATCTGATGCTTTTCAGCCTGTCATGAGAAAATTAAAGTGATAGTCATCCTTTATTAATTTGCATAGTTCACATGGGTGACTATCATCATGTGGCAGACCAGCTGAGCATGCTGCAACGTTCTTGTTTATTTATGTTTTACCAAGAAGAATACATTTAGATTTCTCTCATTTTCAAGTATGTCCTAGAGATGTTATACTGTAATAAGTTACATATTTACACAAAATAGAGAAATAATAACAATATAAACACATATACAAAAAATTATGCATAGTTACGTATTGTTTTTAGATACAAAGAAGCAGTTATTTTTAAGGATAATAGACTGGGAAAAGAGAATCTGATTTTTTTAGGTAGGTATTCCAGACTTTCAGAGCTCTGAGGGCGAAGGCAGGGCAACTTCTTTCTTGAGTTGCGGGATACTCAGTGAGTTATTAGCAGTGGAGAAGAGATTATAGTTAATATGGAATGCTGGGTGGACCATACTCCTCAGCTAGTCTGGTAGTAGGGATGGGGGAAAGTTTTCGTCTCAACATAGAAATAGAAGAAAAATTTCACTTTTCGTCTAGTGCAGTTTTTCCATTGTTTTCACCTAACTTGTTGCATTGGAATCAATTGGAAGACTACATTTACACCCAAAACACACAGCAAATGTACTTTATTTCCCACAGAAATAGTATAAAAGGGGTCTCTGGGCCCCTGTGTTGGTGGAGTCTGGGGAAAGATTCAGTTGAAAAGGGAATTTTTGTTTTGTTTTTTGTTGACTGAGATAGGGGGGCAGTTATTTAATAATAAATAAATTAAAAAAAATTGGTACATAACTTGACAGAGAAATTGACCCCACTGGCATAAGCTGTGACTGGGGCAGACTGATACTTGATGGGATAGAGCATTTTGTAGAGGACCAAGGGAAGACATCATACACAATCAGTTCTATGGTGTACTTTACTGTAAAAACACACAATGTAGTTGAGTAATGTCCAGCAAACACAAGGGATAGGAGGAGGGTGAAAGGATAAGGAGCAGTGCAGGGATATGTGAGTAAAGTGGTAGTCCAAAAAATGACTGTAGCCATGGTTGCTGCAGAGCATGCAATAAATGATGCTGATCCCTCTCCTCTGCCAAACCCTTTTTAAAATTATTTCTTTATTTCTCTTTATAAACAATGGCTAGAAGGCAGCATATTAGCAGTTTTAAAAAAACGCTGAAAGATATGTGTGTGTGCTGTGCATTGTGCAGGTTACCCAAACATAATCCCTAAAAACAAATTGATTTATAGGACTTTGGCTTGTTAGAGGCAGAAGCCCTAAGGAAACAGTGATTTGTTGGACTCGAGTGTGTTAGAGGCACATGCACTGAGGAAGCCGTGATTTGTTGGACTCAGACTGGTTAGAGGTACAAGCCCTGAGGAACCAGTAATTTGTTGAACTCGGGCTTGTTAGAGGCACAAGCCCTGAGGAAACAATGACTTATTGTACTCAGGTTTCTTAAAGGTACATCCCCTAAGGAAACAGTGATTTGTTGAACTCAGGTTTCTTAGAGGTACATACCCTGAGGAAACAGTGATTTGTTGGACTTAGGTTTGTTGGAGGCACAAGTCCTGAGGAAATGGTGATTTGTTAGAAACAAGCCCCCAAAAATTAATTTGTAGGACTTATACTTCTTAGGCTCAAGCCTTGAGGAAACATTTATTTGTTGGACATCGGCTTGTTAGAGTCACAAGCCCTGAGGAACCAGTGAATTGTTGGGCTTTGGCTTGTTAGAGGCACAAGCCCTGAGGAACCAGTCGTTTGTTGGACTCAGGCTTGTTAGATGCACAAACCCTGAGAAAACAGTGATTTGTTGAACTCAAGTTTGCTAGAGGCACAAGCCCTGAGGAACCAGTGAATTGTTGGGTTTTGGCTTGTTAGAGGCACAAGCCATGAGGAACCAGTCATTTGTTGGACTCAGGTTTGTTAGAGGTACAAGCCCTGATGAAACAGTGATTTGTTGGGCTTAGGTTTGTTAGAGGAACACTCACTGAGGAAGCTGTGATTTGTTGGACTTTGGCTTGTTAAAGGCACAAGCCCTGAGGAACCAGTAATTTGTTGGACTCAGGCTTGCTAGAGGCACAGGCCCTGAGGAAACACATCATCTCCACCTCCTGAGTATCACAAGGCACACTGGCAGCAGTAGCAGCAGGCACAGGCAGCTGATCTGTCCTGCTCACACTAATTTGATACCACATTTTTATCCCCACTTTTGTGGACAGGCACAACTCTAGCCACTTTCCAGGCTTTAGGCATATACCCATATGAATAGGAGGAATTTGTTATTGATGCAATGGGATGGGTAGTGACTGAAGCTCTGAGCTTTTAAAATTGCTAGCAGTTTGTCAGGGCCAGATAGAAATTTCATTTTTGGGTTGAGAGGGGGTCATATATTGCACTGTAGTTTACTGGCATAAAATTGAATCAGCAGTGCTGTTGGACCGGGGGGGGGGGAGATGACAGAGACTGTTCAAAGCACGTTTCTGCCTCCATATTACTTTTGTTTTGTGTAATCAGGGAGATGGCACATCCAACGAAATAGTTTTTGAAAGCATTATTTATTGATATGAGACATTTTATTGTTCTATTGCCCATTTTTATAGTTGGCGACGGAAGAACAATTTTGCCAGCAATGTATTCATATATGGTATAGGTACAAGAATAATTTAAAAGAGTAAAGTTTGTAGTCTCTTCTGTGTATATGATTATGCATCCTCCTTGCTTTGCATCCTAAAGCATGAGGATACTTGAATGGCAATGGCAGTATCAGGACTCAGTAAGAATAAGGATTTTTGGTTTATATGTATAACAACATCCTTTTAATTCATCAGTTTTGGGCAGTATATTGCATATGTTGCAACTGACAAATTAAAGTCCTTTTTAAAGGAGAAGATGACTTTTGTTGTTGTTTGAAAGCCAGGGTTTGTTTCTATGTAATTTGCCTGGGGAAGTAATACAATGCATAACAATGAAGGAACTTGTGTGAGGTAAGCATATAGCATAAGATTGTCTTGGTTGCTTTGATTAATGGGGATGGGTGAGCTTGTTTTTAGCACTCTCCACCAGCACTCAGAGGGTAGTCCACATGTGTGCAGAAGTCTGTGATTATGGTGCAAGTGAGAAGTATGATTGCGGGGATAAAGGGAAAACTGTATTAAAAGTAGAAAAATTAAAACAGATAGTGCTAAGTACAAATTTTGGTATGCATGTCACAAGGATTGGAGGGGGGTGAAAAAGGAACTCAGAAAACAGTAGAAATATCCCAGCTAATTGAGACTGTTTTGAAGGACAAATGCATCTATTTGTAACACTTATTTTATCCCTTCCCTCCTATTTTCACTCCCTCCCACCCTGTTTACTTGTCTGTTGACTTTAAGTGGTTGTACTGCAACTGCCATTACTTCCTGTCTACCTGTCTTGTCCAGCTCTCAGATACTTAGAAAAATGGTGTACTTTGATAAAAGGTGCCAGCTACAAATACCCCCAGCTAAAGCAAACACCAGCTAAAGATCCTAGTGTCTAAACTAGGAATCCCTTCTAGAACTGATTGACTGGGAGAGTCCAATTACAAATGATTTTGCATAGGAAATGCCCTTAGTGCAATCAGGTGTGAAACCATAAAACATCTGATATTAAACAGACATAGGGAGGCACATGTGATAAGTAGGGGAGGCAGTGAGCACATACCAGGAGAGGTTAGCACACACAATATGGAGACTGGAACAGGATTTTAGAAGCTGCAATGAGTACATATCAGAGAGTTAAAGGGATAGTAATGTTTCATATGACATGTAGTTCAGAACATTGAGCATATAAAATTATACTGCTGTGTGATGTTCTTACACTTCAAAACTTGCTAGTTACAGTGTAATATATGTTGAAGTTGATCCCTCCCACCCCTTTCCCAGACAGCAAGCCACCTCCCCATAGATACGAAGTCGGGTCACTTGACCGGACAGATCACAACGAGGGACAATCTTCCCTTATTCAGTATAAGTAAAACCCTGCCCTCCTTGACAAAGGGTGGGTTTTTCTTAATACTCCGTGAAGATTGTCCCTCGTTGTGATCTGCTGTCGGATCTGGGAAAAATATGCTTACGTCAGGGATAGGGACAGGCGGGATCTTCTTTAACATATTATTACACTATAACTAGCAAGTTTTGAAGCCCATGAACATCGCACAGCGGTAATATTACATATGCTCAACATTCTGAGCTACATGTCATATTGAACATTACTATCCCTTTAACATACATAATATGGAAACAGAAGCAGGGTTTTTGAAGCAGCAATGAACACAAATCAGAAAGAGTTAACACACACACACACACACACAATATGGACTGTGTGACTGGAGATGATCATCAGGAAGTTGCATTATGGAAAGTCTATAATCCAGCCTATTCACATTGCAACATCCAGTCACTGTACAGCAAATATGGGCATCAGTCAATCAAATTTAATATCCCTCCCCCAAAGTGATTTCTGTGTTAGAGAGTTTGGATGCAGCAGCTGTGTGATTACATTCCAATCTGCTGAATGAACAAAGCAGGATATAATCTAATAACAAAGTGATTATATGTTTTTGGCTAGAGCAACTTTTAATGCAAATATAGAGGAGTCTAAACATACCTGTTTTAACCAGACATTTGTAGTCATTAGTTGATTTTTCTCATCCTAGAAGAAACAATGTAAAATAGTTATATAGATAAATATATGTTTCAAGACAAATATAAAGCTTTGTGCAGAGCATTCCATAATGCTGTGCAATAAGGATCACATTTAATAATTATAACTCGAAAAGAAATGAGGTCCCTGCTTGCTGTGGAAGCTTACAGTATAGGGGAATCGGGTTTTTTTTAAACCAGCAGTTTCAAGCCCATTGATGTGAGATATAGTTTAGTTTAACAGCAAAGCCTTTCCCATCACGGAATAAATAGCATGCATACTCAGAAAGGAGTAGAGGATACAGTATGGTCCAACTGCACAGGTCATACAAGGAATGAAGATGAAAAGGGTCTGGGGCTGTTAAATTAACCAGTTTGTTATGTAGGAGGAGAATGTGAATGTTATATTGCCTCAATCAGGATAATAAAAGGTGTATTATATTAAAACAAGGACTGGAAGTAAAACTGATGCTGGTTCTGATTGGAAAAGGATTTAAGTCTCTGACAGGTTCACCTGAGTTATAGTCTAGTCTAACGTATCCCTATACTTAATTTATCCACAGCAATTTGTTAAACATCCAATACTTTTATTTTGGCGTATTTTGACATGCTGAACATTGGACTCACTGGGGGGAGGTTGCAGCCTACTGTGTATATATCTCAATCCAACCCCTAAAAGTGTTTAAGGGGATCTGTCAGCCCCCCACCCTACAGCAAGTGAGTTGATTATGTGCATAGCTACAACTATTTCATGTAGGAAGAATTGGGTGATGTGCTAAAAACCAAAATGTCATTTAGTATGGTTGTGTATAACATACTCTTTTATCTTTAGAGTCAAGAGGGACATGCACCAACCCCTTGCTCAGTGGAAAGCAAGTGAAGTGTATAATACCACCTACTCCTGCGGCAAATGTGAAGACAGAATATATATACATGCACCCTATCACACACAGACACCCTACAATTTCAGACTCATTGCATATCTCACTCTAAGTTTCTCTATCACCATCTCTCTCACTTTCTCACAAACTGTTACTGTCTGTATCTGTTTTTTTTTTCTTCTAACACTCTCTGTGCTCTTGTTGTAGCTATGTTCCATTCCCTCTCTTTCTGTATCCATCTCCCTTGGTCCCTGCGTCTCTTGCATGATCTTTCATGAACACTCTTTTGCTCTCTTATATTCTCTATTGAGATTTGTTTGTGACTCGCTGCCCATATCTCTGAGTGTTTCTATCTTTCTGTCTCTCTCACTTTTTCCCTCTATTACTCTTTCTGTCTCTAAATTTCACTTTGTTTACTCTGTCTGCTTCTCTCTGTCTCCCTTTTGTCTGTGTCTGTCTATGTCTGTGCCTGTCTGTTTGTCTCTGTGTCAGTCTCTCTGTCTATCTAGTGATAATGGATGTTAAAATTTCATCAAATGCTGGGGAACCTCAAGTACCCAGACCTGAATTAGCCTGTGCTTATTATAGCAGCACGTGTTATGCTGACAGTCTGGGAAATCTGCCAAGATGAATGATCTGATACATTATACAGATAAAATTATTGAAACAAAATAACTCATCCCTACTGCCAGTGACAAGATACTGTATTGTCTCAGAGCTGCAACAAACCTGATTAGTCTGCTGTTCTAAAGCAAGCTATTGAAGCCTGTTTATCTTCATTCTTATAGTTATTAATATTGTACAACACTAATGAATATGTTAGTGTTTATATAATCATTATGCATAAATTCATACATTAGCAAAGAAGAATACAACTGATAATTCAGTACTTACTACATCCACAAGCTGTGTAATTGCAAGACCAAACTTCACCTTCACAGTATCATTCAAATGTTCCACTGGGCGGACCCATTTTTGGTATTCTTGTTGTTGAAACAAATATTTGAATAACCGATCTTCACTTTTTGCAATAAATGATGGTTCAGATATTCCTATTAAGAAGGAAAAATGCTATATTAACACACTGCAGACTGTTTTAATAATTTTTTTATAAGCTAAAGGGCACAGTTATAATTTGCTCCTTTTCAGTTACACACACACATATATATATATATATATATATATATATATATATATATATATATATATATATATATATATATATCCTTGTCCTCTCATCTAAGTATGCTTTCCTCTATCCTTCTTTGTCATTTGCATTATGGCAAGTAATTTCCTAAGATTTTGACCTTGCTTTAGTGCCAAAATAGTCAATTATTGAACCTTCACCTGTTCGGGTCTACAGCCCCATCAGGTAGCTCCAAGAGAATGACTTCAAACTCTAAGCTTTACACTAAAAAATAAATATGTTGCAGCTCCTTTTTGACCGTAAGTAGAATTCAGTTCTCCATAAAGTTTTTAGAACACTGTACAGAGGCCATTTTATTGTAGCCCAGCACAGGCATCACTTTCTGCCACAGTGGTCAACAGCAAGTTATCGCTCTAATGCATTCTGGAGTCTTCATTCAAGAACTTTAGTTTGTCCACATATTTAAAATATGGGTCTCCCTTGGTAATCCAGGACACTTGACCAGTATAACCCCTGGTCTTTAGCAACATTATATTGCTGTTCCTGTTAATATTAAATAATATTATATTGACTTGCTCCCCAAACAGAAGCATTACTCAATGGGAAGTAATCATTCCCTGTATGTCACTGAGAAATGCATTGCAACTCAGTGATAATTAAGTCTGCAGCTGGACTCAAATTCTTAGACTAACTCATCTCCCAGTTGGACTGCAGGTTCCATTATTTCCTTTTGAATGCATCTTGGCACTGAATACATACAGCACTGGTGTCAAAAAAGACCTTTGTAATACCTGCACATTGATGCTAATTGATGCAAATTATGTTTGAGTGTAGGGCCCTCTTCAGCAAATTAAACTGGGGCAATTCTGGGGAAAGCAATTGGGACCATAATGTACAAATAAAACATGACATTGGTTTAAATGGGGTTTTTAAATACTTGAATTCTAGAGAGGTCTCCCACTCATTGTGAAGTGATGTGTTGAAGATATCCCTATCATTCATGGGTTAAAAGCCCAATTAAAATAAATAGGAATAAGAATGTTTATTTCTCCCCTGCAGAATAGTTCCATATATATATATATATATATATATATATATATATATATATATATATATATATATATATATATATATATATATATATATATATATATATATCAGAATAAGACCCATAACTTTCCACCATCTCTCTTCATATTCGGGAATTAATATTATACACATTTCATAATGCTGTCATTTAAACACACTACATGCAATGCAACAATCCCTATTAGGCAATGTTAGATATTGTTGCTTAGAAACAAAAAAGTATATTTAACCTTTTGAGTGCCAGAGAGGTATCCAACACATTGAGCTGCAATGCATTGGATACCTCTCTGGGAATCAAAAGGTGAAGTCTATGAGGATTAGTGGGATGTACAATACACAGTGTTAACATTTTGAGAGTCAAAAGGGAGCCATGCATTGTATTCTACTATGGCACTCAAAGGGTTAAATAATGTAATTGTCTGTTCTAGTTTGCAAAACATTTTATGATCTTCACCACTGTATTCTACATAACAAATGTATAAAGGCTTTAACTTACTACATGTATACAATAGTGTGGCTGGGTCTACCAGGGAGAATACATTTTGATGTGGCTACATTTGGAAATTGTGATGTAGAAGGTGTTTTATGATTGGCTAAGAAGTGGAAGAATTAAAACTATATATTGTATTATAGACATGTAACTGTAATTTACCTAAGGAAGGGCCTAGAGGGGTCTGAAATGCTTTGGGAGTTGCAGCATTGATGCTAATGCTATGGATGCAAACAAAACCCCAATATGAGGCTCTGTTAAAAATCTTCAAGTAGAAGAGATTAACAAAAATCTATTCACACACCGAAACATAAAAGACAGTGTGGAGAAGTGGCAAATCATGGGAGATGAAGGAGGAGATAAGCTGTACGACACTGTGCAAAGCCAATAGCAGGACTGGAGGAAGCTGGAGAGATGCTGGAGGAAGCAACCCACCAAATTTGTATGAAAACTAAAGAAGCAGGTGAGAGACGCTACCTGGAGAGCGTCTATGTATATATAGGTGAGAGACGCCATCCAGAACCAAAGTCAATCGGAAAAGCATAGAAGGGTAAGGAGGGTGAGAGACGCTAAGAGAAACGCTGAATCTGAGGTAAGACCTATGGTGAATACATAAAGCCACTTTTCCTTACTTATACTGGAGTAGGCATAAGTGAAGTTAAGAGTATCAGTTTGGCCATTGAAGGGATGTAAGTTTTTCCAGTTCATAAGTCAATTTCATCATTCATTCATAAAAACTCTCATCAATTTATTTTCATTTTTCCATCACCATTTTCCATCAATCATCAGTAACTTTTTCAGTTTCATCAAATTACTGGGGACTGTTGGGATTTAAGATAAATTAGTATTATGTAAATTAGATATAGGCCCCCATTTTGATTATAGTCTAAATAAAGTATGTGATTTTTTGACATTGAAGTTGGTTGATACTAAATGTGGGTGGGCTTAGCAACAACTAAGTCTGACAAGAACAGTATGAATAATTTGCTGCCCAAATATATATATATATGTTATCTTGATTTATTGCAGTTGTGATATTTAATGTCAGCTCCCGTTTAGTATTCATATGTACATTTTAGATCACAATAAAGCTGTTTTAGAATCTGCAAAAAGACCTGTGAGTGCCGGTTCTTTGAAATTTATATGTACATTTTAGATATAGTGCTTTTTTTTTTTTTTTTAGACACTAGATATAGGCACAGAGTGTCAAAGATGTCCAATCTGTTGCCCGTGTCAATCTGCTGCCCTAGGTCTATCTGGCCTCATTTGCTTTACGGTGCTTAATGTGACGAAAATCACTGCTGTAAACAGCAGCACTGGAGGCAATTTGGTTCAGTATGTCATGTTGCACTGAGTCTACAGTGTGAAAAGGGACCAACACTTAATGTGATACAAAAGGCTACATGATGGAGAAAATGCATCAAGTGTGGAGCAATATTTTGTATCATTTGATGAATCCTGCTACATCTAACATAAGATATGAACACTACTGGAGCAGAGATGTGCATTGCACGTGTCAGAAGTGACTTTTTACCTTGATTTATTGCTGCATTTTGTTACCTTTGTTGACCACCATGTATATGAATATTCAAGTACCAGTGATTTATAGAAATGAACTTTAGTGAATATCCTAATTGAATGAAACTTGTTACTATTTTTGTCCTATACTTGGCACCAAAATTAACCCTTTGAATTCTAAAGACATGTCTAGTCCTTCCCAATGCATTGGAAAAGTCTCAAGCATCCAAGGTTTTAAGAAATTAAATTAATTAATTAGAGAAGTGGCAGTTATATTTTAGTCAGAATATACCATTGAACATTACTGTTAACCCATTGTTATGGGGGACTCATTATGGTCAGTATGAAATGATGGAAGTATGGAAATGTTGGAACATGGGAACCATATCCCCAGAACTTTTTTATTTAATGGATAAAATGGACATTAAAAAACAGGTTACTCACAACATTTTTGGAGTCTTATGACATTGTTAGCATCCAAGGGGTTATGTGTTGTCTTTGCTCAGTGAAATAGGCTATTGTCATCCATCAAACACTGCAGTTACAAGACTATAGGCTATATTCTGAAAGACGAAGATGAGCAGTCCCAGAGGAAACCATATCCCTGCTGCAGCACAAGTGGCCCAATTAAAGTTACAGAGCTACTAATAATTAAACCTGTAGTTCAGCTGGGATATCCTGAAAACATGCCCCGTTGGTACCTCCAGGGTTGGCTACCACTGCTCTAGATAATGTTCTAAACTTGTACATACACACAACACTTAAATGTGCATATTTTATAACTACTAAAACACACATTCTCTGCATATACAGATCTTTACGTGTCATATTGCCCTGTCCTAATAATTAATTAAGAGTAAACTTTTTTATGAAAAAATATATATTGTATGGCGTTTCATGTTGAGTACAATAAGGGTACTCCCACTGTAAAGAGGTGCATATTTCAAGAGTTATTACTGTCTAAACCTGTCTTTTTTTACATTAGCAGTGCCTTCTAATGGTCAATTTCTAATTAGTTATTCTATTGCATTCTAATGGAGAAGAAAGCCATTGACTTACAGTTCTCCATAGAATGTGATAGAAACTTCTGAGTCATTTCCTGTCAGAACAATCAGGAAGTAAACACAGTAAATTCACTTCCTAGTTAACTGAACTGTAATAATGTTTGAATAAAACAACTGACAGGGGTGGGAGTGACCTTGTTTCACTCAGCAGGAAAAGTCCTATAACATAGGTTTTCATAAAAAAGTTTACTCCTTTAAATCAAATTATTGTATAAGTCAGTGATTACTCCTGTGACTTATTTTCTATTATTGTAGAATTAACACAGAAGAGTTCACCATCATCCTGTGCTGAAAAAACGTACAAAATGCTTAGGCTGTATTATAAGGTACAAATGCACAAAAAAGCACTGCACCTGCTAAAAAGACACAGATGGCATAGAGCAATTTGTTCTGTCTCAGTATTATGATTATTGCTGGCAAAGCTTATCACTTTAGTGGGGATACCTTCTCTTTGTGTTCTATGTGGAATGTAGAACCACATTCTGAAACAAGCAGCCACAGCCCAAGACTTTATGCTATTGTGAGACCCTTGGTCTGAAATACATCTGGGGCCTTAACCATTTAATGCTATAATCCCTCTCTAATACCCAAGGGATTAATACAGCATCAATATTATATATTGGAATGCAAGTTGGTAGCTTGGCAAAATTATGATGATAAATGTTCTCAGGGAATCGTATCAATTATTTGTTTTTGTAAATGAATTAAAGTGTTTGTTACAAGATACATCTTAAAGTAAACCACATTTTACTGTTTGAAAGGTGTCAATCTTCCATTAGAAGTGACAGAAATATAAGTACACTCTGATATTGTTTCTCTGTCTCTCCATTAGGTCTAGTTAACACGGGGGGGAAAGCTATGCACCAAAGAGGGACAACTAGGTGAAAAAGTAGAGATGACTTCTCTAGTGATATCACTTTTCCAGTTCCTATTTTATTCTTTGGCACATATGCACTAAGATGTATCCACCTTTGATGATCTTACTGCATAGGCTATATAAAATAACACAGGAATTTGATAAGTGATATTACTAGAGAAGTTATCTCAGTGTTATCATCTCTTTATCACTCTTTAATGCCTAATCTGGGTGTTTTGGACTTCAGTAAACACACCAAATTGTACCCAACGGTGTGGACTGGGCTGCTCACAATGGCAGCTTCATTTCACATCTCACATCCAAATGTAACTTGGGGAAGTTTTTCTGGATTAATTGCAGGAAAGTTTTAGCAGTGCTTATCCTCATGGCAAACTAAGGTGCCACAGTGCAGGTCGCTCACACAGACCATTGGATTGCTGTGTTGCTTATAGCAATGATTTAATCAGTGGTTGGCTCCCACGTAAATGTCAGCCAACAGACATTGCTCACAGCAATAATTAAGTAAATGGCTGGCCAGTAGCATTTGGCTTTAGCCTCCATGGACCAAGTATTGCCTTCCCCCTCTGCAATGCCCTCCATGATGATATCTCAGGGGTATGAAGGGATGTCACTGTTAAGTTTGACTTGGGAGGATTATTTTATTTCCAAAAGTTGGCGCTATAGGAATTAATACATTTTTTTTTTACATTTCCACCGCTTCAAAGACACTAAAACCTTTGAAAACCATAACATTTCCTACTATAGTCAGTACCTAATACCAACATGAGAAAAATGTTACCCCATTTGTGTGGGATAACATGCCATATGTGGGTGGTAGGAACACTTGACACTTTTGTTATTGAAATTATCTGTCTGCACCAAAAGTGTCATAACCATTATAGATATGCAGGAAAGGTAGAGAAACCATACCATTTTGTAAAGAGGATAACTTGCCGCATCTAATGAGGGGTAACTTGCCTTCTTACCCCAATACTGGTGTGCATAAATGTTTCCAGAAGGAGGAGATATAGGAAAAAAATTGCATTTTTTTTACATTTCTGCCCCTTCAAATGTATGGAGCTCTGTGAAAACCATGGCATTTTCAACTGCATTCGTTAGCTAGTGCTCTTAGGAGTCAAATGACACCCCATTGGTATGAGCTGACCTACCTTAGGGGGTGCTAGAAGTAGAAAACTACACCTACTACAAGATCTGATGTTTCTAACATTTTCTCAAACCTGACTTGCCTGTACGCAAATGGCTATAACACATTCAGAAGTGATGAAAAGGTAAATAAACCATACCATTTTGGAAAGAAGACAACCTGCCGCATCTAATGAGGGGTCATTTGCCTTCTTACCCCAAGCCTGTTGTGCCCAAATGCTTCCAGAAGGTGGCACTATAGGAAAAAAATGCATTTTTTACATTTCTGCCCCTTCAAATGTATGGAGCTCTGTGAAAACCATGCAATTTTCAACTGCATTCATTAGCTAGTGCTCTTAGGAGTCAAATGACACCCCATTGGTATGAGTTGACTTACCGTAGGGGGTGCTAGAAGTGCAAAACGAGACCTACCACAACCTCTGATTTTTCTAATATTTTCTCAAATAATACTTGCCTGTACAAAAATGGTTATATCAACTACAGAAGTGAAGAAAGGGTACAGAAACTATGACATTTTGGAAAGAAGAAGTGTAAGTGAGGACTTGTGTCTGCCAGAGAAACCAGGTCGAAGAAGGGACGAGGGGTCAGGCTATGTAAGTGGATATATCTACCAGTGGGCAGTGAGCAAGTGTGGCGGTGGTGATAGTGGGGAGGTAAGTGCATATGGGGGATTTGTGGTTACCAGTGCGCACTGTAAGTCCCCTCATACACTGTTTGATTCCCAGCCTGAATCCAGTGCGTACTGGCACTTGGGTCTACCAGTAGGCAGTGGAATCAGGCTGGGGGGTCAGACTGGGGGAATGGGTCTGCCAGTAGGCTGTGGAACTAGGCTGTAGGTAGGGTATGTGGTGGGGGGATTGGAGGCATTTTGTGTGCATGCCATGGGGGTGTCCAATGCACTGAAAAGCAATGCACTGGACACCCTGTTGCACACAAAGAGTTAATTTTTCTTTTAGCTATTATATTTTTATTCATACCACTTCTCATGCCCCCAACGATGTCTGAATAAAAAATAATGGGAAAAAAATGTGTGTGCCACAGGGGGTCCAGCGCATTCCAAACCACTTGTGTTGGACCCACCTGTAACACATGCAGGTTTTTTGGTGTTTTTTCCCAAAAAAAAATATATATATGTGTAGACCTCATTGGAGGGATTAGAACTGATGCCCCACAATGAGATCTGAATAAAAAATAATGAGGGGAAAAAAAGAAAAATCCTTTGTCCGCCACAGGGGTGTACAATGCATTCCAAAGCAATGCATTGGACCCCCTGTGGCACGCAGAGGGTTAATTTTTTTTTCTTTTATTATTTGTTATTCATACCTTGTTGGGGGATCAGGTCTACTTCTGATGACCCCCCAACAAGGGCAGAATAAAAAATAAATAAATGTGTGTGCCAGAGGGTGGTCCAACGCATTGCAAAGCACTGCGTTGGACCCCCTGTGGGGCATGCATTGTTTTCCTATTTTTGATGTCCTCCAATGAGGTCTAAATAATGTAAAAATGAAGAAAAAAAAAACACTTTGTCTTCCACAGGGGTGTCCAATGCATTGCAAAGCAGTGCATTGGACCCCCTGTGGCACACAGGTGGTTAATTTTTTTTTCAACTACTTTTTATTCATAGCTTGTTGGGGGACATCACAGCCCCCCAACAAGCTTTGAAAAAAAGAAACTCAAACCAAAGTCCTGTGTGTGCCACAGGAGAGGGGTCTGCATTGGCACACACAGGGTTAATTTTTCTATTTTTTTTTTTTTTTTTTTTTTTTTAGAGACCTCATTGGGGGTCATCAGGACCTCTCCTGCCGCCCCCCCCCCCATGAGGTCTCAGTTAAAAAAAAATGACCTACAGCACAATTGACCCTGTGAGTGCCAAAGGGGTCTCCAGCGCATTGCAAAGCAATGAGCTGAACGTCCCCGTGGCACTCATAGGGTTAGTTTTTTTAAATTATTTATTCAATTGCAGACCACGTGGGGGGACATCAGGACACCCCCAGTTATTGATCTCCCAGCCTATTGTGCTGGGAGATCAATCTGGCGACCGCAGGAGAGCAAGAGCCTTTCACTCCTACCTTTCACTCCTACCACCGGGTAGGAATCGGGTAAGGGAAACTTCCCTAACGTCATCGTGATCATGTCACCAATGACGTTAGGAGGCTTCCCCCGGTCCCGCCCACTCCTACCCTGAAGTTTGGGTAGGAGAGAGGAGGAGGGAGAAACTCTGCTTCTCCCTTGGCGATATTGATCTCCCATCGCTATGGGCTGGGAGATCAATACCTGGGAGGACATAAGGAGTAATCCTCATGTCCTCCCAAGAGTGCCAGGCTGCATTTCAGCTGAAATGCGGCCACTGCAAGCCGGTTATACCGGCTTATGCAGTGACCGTATTTTAGCTGTACATTGTACGAGCTTGGCATAGCAGGTACAGCTGTCCAATCTCGTACAATGTACCCACCTGGCACTCTAGGGGTTAATGCACAAAAATACACCCTCACCATGCTTTCGCCATGCCTTCACCAGTTTTACGATTTTGCAGTAACAGCTTCGATAATGGCTCATGCATCTTAGTGAGTCATTATCATATTTCTGTGGGTGTGTTTATATGTAAATGTGCCACTACACCACATGCCCTAAGCTCCATAGCTGTCTCTGCTGTAGAGTTCACAGTCCCTACTTCACCAACCTGATGCTAGCAACTTTGCTTTCTATGCAGACACAGCCATGGTGATGTTCAACCCTATGGCACTCAAAGGATTATGGTGTTTCCTTCCTGTTTTTATCTAAGCAGTCAAGTGGCTGCTCACAAACACTACAAATCCAATTGATTAATACCGTGAGTGCCATTGCTCTGCAATACATTGCACACCCTTGCAGCATTCAAAAAGTTAAAAGATACATAGTAAGTTTACTGGTGATGTTTCTACCAGCTGTTACAGTACACACAGAAGCTGGATGATACACAGCTGACTGATATAAAGAGCCACACAGATATACCTCTCAAATCAAACGGACTAGAAATGCTGTCTACACCAAGTGTGTCTGATTGTCTGTTTACATAAATCAGCTGTGCAGCAACCTGATTCTGTGTATATTGTAACAGCTGATAGGAATATTGAGCAGAGACCCACTGTGTATCTTATAATCCTTTGAATAGTAGAGGGCTGTACAATGATTACAGAGCACTGCATATCACTGTGGCACTCAAGGGGTTAATCAATGGGATTTGTATCATTTTGAGAAGCCATTTGGCTACTTAGTTCAAATCAGGCAGGAAGCACCTTAAAGGGATAGTAATACTTAAAATGTAAAAAAAAAATGTTGTAGGGTTTATCCCCCTGAGTAAAACAAGGGTACGCCCACTGCTGAAAGGTGTTTTATTCAAAAGTTATTACAGCTCAAAGTTGAATTTTTTAGGTGCAATATCATGACCAGAGCTGTCCATAGGATGGTGTAGCAACAGCGCCACTGTACAATTTCAGGCCACTGTGATTTTGCACCTAAAAATTTCAACTGATCTGTAATAACTTTTGAATAAAACAACTTTCAGCAGTGGGAGTACCCTTGTTTTACTCAGGGGGATAAACCCTACAACATATTTTTTTTTTTACATTTTAAGTATTTCTATCCCTTTAATGTAAATGCAATGAACAATCACACACTACTATAAAGTCCACAAGTAAAACATCACACATGCTATGAGTATGAATAAAAATACCTCCAAACTCTTCTGCCCAAAAGGTGATCAAGTTCAGACAGTCAGATGTGGTTCAGTGTCACAGACAGTCAGATGTGGTTCAGCGTCACAGACAGTTGGATGTGGTTCAGTGCCACAGACAATCAGATGTGGTTCAGTGCCACAGACAGTCAGATGTGATTCAGTGTCACAGACAGTCAGATGTGGTTCAGTGCCACAGACAGTCAGATGTGGTTCAGTGCCACAGACAATCAGATGTGGTTCAGTGCCACAGACAGTCAGATGTGGTTCAGTGCCACAGACAATCAGATGAGGTTCAGTGCCACAGACAATCAGATGTGGTTCAGTGCCACAGACAGTCAGATTTGGTTCAGTGCCACAGACAGTCAGATGTGGTTCAGTGTCACAGACATTCAGATGTGGTTCAGTGCCACAGACAGTCAGATGTGGTTCAGTGTCACAGACATTCAGATGTGGTTCAGTGCCACAGACAGTCAGATGTGGTTCAGTGCCACAGACAGTCAGATGTGGTTCAGTGTCACAGGCAATCAGATGTGGTTCAGTGATACAGACAGTCAGATGTGGTTCAGTGCTACAGATAGTCAGATTTGGTTCAGTGATACAGACAGTCAGATGTGATTCAGTGTCACAGACAGTCAGATGTGGTTCAGTGCCACAGACAATCAGATGTGGTTCAGTGCCACAGACAGTCAGATGTGGTTCAGTGCCACAGACAATCAGATGAGGTTCAGTGCCACAGACAATCAGATGTGGTTCAGTGCCACAGACAGTCAGATTTGGTTCAGTGCCACAGACAGTCAGATGTGGTTCAGTGTCACAGACATTCAGATGTGGTTCAGTGCCACAGACAGTCAGATGTGGTTCAGTGCCACAGACAGTCAGATGTGGTTCAGTGTCACAGACATTCAGATGTGGTTCAGTGCCACAGACAGTCAGATGTGGTTCAGTGCTACAGACAGTGAGATTTGGTTCAGTGATACAGACAGTCAGATGTGATTCAGTGTCACAGACAGTCAGATGTGGTTTAGTGCTACAGACAATCAGATGTGGTTCAGTGATACAGACAGTCAGATGTGGTTCAGTGTCACAGACAGTCAGATGTGATTCAGTGCTACAGACAGTCAGATGTGGTTCAGTGCCACAGACAGTCAGATGTGATTCAGTGTCACAGACAGTCAGATGAGGTTCAGTGCCATGGACAATCAGATGTGGTTCAGTGCCACAGACAGTCAGATGTGGTTCAGTGTCACAGACTGTCAGATGTGGTTCAGTGCTACAGACAGTCAGATCTGGTTCAGTGCCACAGACAATCAGATGTGGTTCAGTGCCATAGACAATCAGATGTGGTTCAGTGATACAGACAGTCAGATGTGGTTCAGTGTCACAGACAGTCAGATGTGGTTCAGTGTCACAGACAATCCGATGTGGTTCAGTGCTACAGATGTGGTTCAGTGCCACAGACAATCAGATGTGGTTCAGTGCCACAGACAATCAGATGTGGTTCAGTGCCACAGACAGTCAGATGTGGTTCAGTGCCACAGACAATCAGATGTGGTTCAGTGCCACAGACAGTCAGATGTGGTTCAGTGCCACAGACAATCAGATGAGGTTCAGTGCCACAGACAATCAGATGTGGTTCAGTGCCACAGACAGTCAGATTTGGTTCAGTGCCACAGACAGTCAGATGTGGTTCAGTGTCACAGACATTCAGATGTGGTTCAGTGCCACAGACAGTCAGATGTGGTTCAGTGTCACAGGCAATCAGATGTGGTTCAGTGATACAGACAGTCAGATGTGGTTCAGTGCTACAGACAGTGAGATTTGGTTCAGTGATACAGACAGTCAGATGTGATTCAGTGTCACAGACAGTCAGATGTGGTTTAGTGCTACAGACAATCAGATGTGGTTCAGTGATACAGACAGTCAGATGTGGTTCAGTGTCACAGATAGTCAGATGTGATTCAGTGCTACAGACAGTCAGATGTGGTTCAGTGCCACAGACAGTCAGATGTGATTCAGTGTCACAGACAGTCAGATGAGGTTCAGTGCCACGGACAGTCAGATGTGGTTCAGTGCCACAGACAGTCAGATGTGGTTCAGTGTCACAGACTGTCAGATGTGGTTCAGTGCTACAGACAGTCAGATGTGGTTCAGTGCCACAGACAATCAGATGTGGTTCAGTGATACAGACAGTCAGATGTGGTTCAGTGTCACAGACAGTCAGATGTGGTTCAGTGTCACAGACAATCCGATGTGGTTCAGTGCTACAGACAGTCAGATGTGGTTTAGTGCTACAGACAGTCAGAATTGGTTCAGTGCCACAGACAGTCAGATGTGGTTCAGTGTCACAGACAGTCAGATGAGGTTCAGTGCCACGGACAATCAGATGTGGTTCAGTGCCACAGACAGTCAGATGTGGTTCAGTGTCACAGACTGTCAGATGTGGTTCAGTGCCACAGACAATCAGATGAGGTTCAGTGCCACAGACAATCAGATGTGGTTCAGTGCCACAGACAATCAGATGAGGTTCAGTGCCACAGACAATCAGATGTGGTTCAGTGCCACAGACAGTCAGATTTGGTTCAGTGCCACAGACATTCAGATGTGGTTCAGTGCCACAGACAGTCAGATGTGGTTCAGTGTCACAGACAATCCAATGTGGTTCAGTGCTACAGACAATCCAATGTGGTTCAGTGCTACAAACAGTCAGATGTGGTTTAGTGCTACAGACAGTCAGAATTGGTTCAGTGCCACAGACAGTCAGATGTGGTTCAGTGCCACAGACAGTCGGATGTGGTTCAGTGTCACAGACAGTCGGATGTGGTTCACTGTCACAGACAGTCAGATGTGATTCAGTGCCACAGACAATCAGATGAGTTTCAGTGTCACAGACAGTCAGATGTGGTTCACTGTCACAGACAGTCAGATGTCGTTCAGTGCCACAGACAGTCGGATGTGGTTCAGTGTCACAGACAGTCGGATGTGGTTCACTGTCACAGACAGTCAGATGTGGTTCAGTGCCACAGACAATCAGATGAGGTTCAGTGCCACAGACAGTCAGATGTGGTTCAATGCCACAGACAATCAGATGAGGTTCAGTGCCACAGACAATCAGATGTGGTTCAGTGCCACAGACAGTCAGATTTGGTTCAGTGCCACAGACAGTCAGATGTGGTTCAGTGTCACAGACATTCAGATTTGGTTCAGTGCCACAGACAGTCAGATGTGGTTCAGTGTCACAGACATTCAGATGTGGTTCAGTGCCACAGACAGTCAGATGTGGTTCAGTGTCACAGGCAATCAGATGTGGTTCAGTGATACAGACAGTCAGATGTGGTTCAGTGCTACAGACAGTGAGATTTGGTTCAGTGATACAGACAGTCAGATGTGATTCAGTGTCACAGACAGTCAGATGTGGTTTAGTGCTACAGACAATCAGATGTGGTTCAGTGATACAGACAGTCAGATGTGGTTCAGTGTCACAGACAATCAGATGTGGTTCAGTGATACAGACAGTCAGATGTGGTTCAGTGTCACAGACAGTCAGATGTGGTTCAGTGCCACAGACAGTCAGATGTGATTCAGTGTCACAGACAGTCAGATGAGGTTCAGTGCCACGGACAATCAGATGTGGTTCAGTGCCACAGACAGTCAGATGTGGTTCAGTGTCACAGACTGTCAGATGTGGTTCAGTGCCACAGACAATCAGATGTGGTTCAGTGATACAGACAGTCAGATGTGGTTCAGTGTCACAGACAGTCAGATGTGGTTCAGTGTCACAGACAATCCGATGTGGTTCAGTGCTACAGATGTGGTTCAGTGCCACAGACAATCAGATGTGGTTCAGTGCCACAGACAATCAGATGTGGTTCAGTGCCACAGACAATCAGATGTGGTTCAGTGCCACAGACAGTCAGATGTGGTTCAGTGCCACAGACAATCAGATGTGGTTCAGTGCCACAGACAGTCAGATGTGGTTCAGTGCCACAGACAATCAGATGAGGTTCAGTGCCACAGACAATCAGATGTGGTTCAGTGCCACAGACAGTCAGATTTGGTTCAGTGCCACAGACAGTCAGATGTGGTTCAGTGTCACAGACATTCAGATGTGGTTCAGTGCCACAGACAGTCAGATGTGGTTCAGTGTCACAGGCAATCAGATGTGGTTCAGTGATACAGACAGTCAGATGTGGTTCAGTGCTACAGACAGTGAGATTTGGTTCAGTGATACAGACAGTCAGATGTGATTCAGTGTCACAGACAGTCAGATGTGGTTTAGTGCTACAGACAATCAGATGTGGTTCAGTGATACAGACAGTCAGATGTGGTTCAGTGTCACAGACAGTCAGATGTGATTCAGTGCTACAGACAGTCAGATGTGGTTCAGTGCCACAGACAGTCAGATGTGATTCAGTGTCACAGACAGTCAGATGAGGTTCAGTGCCACGGACAGTCAGATGTGGTTCAGTGCCACAGACAGTCAGATGTGGTTCAGTGTCACAGACTGTCAGATGTGGTTCAGTGCTACAGACAGTCAGATGTGGTTCAGTGCCACAGACAATCAGATGTGGTTCAGTGATACAGACAGTCAGATGTGGTTCAGTGTCACAGACAGTCAGATGTGGTTCAGTGTCACAGACAATCCGATGTGGTTCAGTGCTACAGACAGTCAGATGTGGTTTAGTGCTACAGACAGTCAGAATTGGTTCAGTGCCACAGACAGTCAGATGTGGTTCAGTGTCACAGACAGTCAGATGAGGTTCAGTGCCACGGACAATCAGATGTGGTTCAGTGCCACAGACAGTCAGATGTGGTTCAGTGTCACAGACTGTCAGATGTGGTTCAGTGCCACAGACAATCAGATGAGGTTCAGTGCCACAGACAATCAGATGTGGTTCAGTGCCACAGACAATCAGATGAGGTTCAGTGCCACAGACAATCAGATGTGGTTCAGTGCCACAGACAGTCAGATTTGGTTCAGTGCCACAGACATTCAGATGTGGTTCAGTGCCACAGACAGTCAGATGTGGTTCAGTGTCACAGACAATCCAATGTGGTTCAGTGCTACAGACAATCCAATGTGGTTCAGTGCTACAAACAGTCAGATGTGGTTTAGTGCTACAGACAGTCAGAATTGGTTCAGTGCCACAGACAGTCAGATGTGGTTCAGTGCCACAGACAGTCGGATGTGGTTCAGTGTCACATACAGTCGGATGTGGTTCACTGTCACAGACAGTCAGATGTGGTTCAGTGCCACAGACAATCAGATGAGGTTCAGTGCCACAGACAGTCAGATGTGGTTCAATGCCACAGACAATCAGATGAGGTTCAGTGCCACAGACAATCAGATGTGGTTCAGTGCCACAGACAGTCAGATTTGGTTCAGTGCCACAGACAGTCAGATGTGGTTCAGTGTCACAGACATTCAGATGTGGTTCAGTGCCACAGACAGTCAGATGTGGTTCAGTGCCACAGACAATCAGATGTGGTTCAGTGCCACAGACAATCAGATGAGGTTCAGTGCCACAGACAGTCAGATGTGGTTCAGTGCCACAGACAGTCAGATGTGGTTCAGTGCTACAGACAGTCAGATGTGGTTCAGTGTCACAGACAGTCAGATGTGGTTTCCCCACTTATACATTTTTGGCCAGAAGAGTTTGGAGGCATTTTATATTCATACTAATAAAATGTTTGATGTTTTTACTTGTGGACTTGTTTGGATTCACTTGTGGTAGTGCGTGATTGATTTTTGCATTCACATCATTGTATATTAGAAGTTGTTAGAGAAGGGCCTTCATTGCACCCACTATTTCATCAAGCCCTATTACTTTATCCAGAAACTATTATGTGTGTGATGAATACAACATAAGTGTACAAGGTATTAGCTTTTCTGTATGTGGTTCCAACCACTTTTTTGGAAGTAAGAACTGCTGGATCATTATGTATCCTTCAGGAAGCACCTTAACCCTTTGAATGTCACAGAGTAAGCAATGTATTGCTCCGCAATGTGTTGCCTACCCCACTGGGACTCAGAAGGTTGAGGGAGGGCTACTGCTGTTCTCGGTGCTGAAGTCTGAGAATGCATACTCTCTGCTCTCCCCCTGCCCTCTCTAAAACATGGCACCAGTATTCCAGCATCATATGCTAATGATCACAGTCTCAGCTCCTGCCCTTCCATAGCTAATTCTTAGTGCTTATAGTGAAGTGCATCATTCTCCATGGCAAAGAGATTGCCAGACTTGCTTAATATCGAACCTTAGTACATCTCCCCCCTGGAATGATTATGGGGAAAACCACTACAAGGAGCAAATAAAAATGTCTACTAACTTAAATGTGGATTTTAACCCTTTGATTGCTAGAGAAGTCTCTCTAACATTGAAGGGGTCAAAATTGTCATTTTAATCAGGACATTTGGGGAGTTTTTCTTTGGAGCAGTTGGCTTGCTCCAAAATGACTGCAGTTATTCTTATGACAACAGTCATTGTGTTTGGGTCATTGTTCCAGATGTGTGACATTTATCAGAATTAAAGTGAGCAAGCAAGTTTGTACAAGGACAGATAAATACACCTTGTTCCACTTCTTTTTCAAAATGTGACATTTAATTAGGAATTCTCCTGTTTAATTAGCAAATTTGTGATAATGTTTTTTGTCTCTAACTTTCTGTAAAAAGAAGTCATTTTCTATACTGCAAAAGTGAATATCTTAGAGAGGAACAAACATCCCTGACCTACATGTTTAGGATGTTGTAACAGTAGGATTAGTTTCTCTATGAAGTGCATCTGTAATGTTGTATCTGATACAGGGAGCTGCCAGTTGTGTTGATCATAATTATTGGCCATTTCCTGGGGTTATTGAGAATGGGAGCATTTAGGGACCTTTCATAGGGTGGACATTGTTCAGTGACAGCATTGCATAAAAAAAACACGAGTTGCGAAACATTATACCCCATGGGGCATTACCATACCTGGGAACTTTCAGTTGAGGGCTACCCGGAGGGTAGTCCTCTGTTCAGCAGGGGTAGCAAAAATGACGCTAATCGCGTCAAAAAGGGGCGGGGCTTAACTCGAGTGTTAGGGGGGATTTAACCCTTTGAGTGCCAGAGTGGTACGGAATGCATTGCAAAGCAATGCATTCCGTACCACTCTGGTACTCAGAGGGTTAAATGTGTCACACAGAAGGCTGGGGACAGAGGCACAACGGGAGAAAATTCAGATGTGGCAGAGTTTCAATAGAAACTCTCCACATCCGGAGGAATCTGCCTCTGCCCCGGAGACCCGGTAAAGCTCTGTCAGAACCGGAGTCTCCGGGGCAAATCCGGAGAGTTCCCAGGTATGGGCATTACACACAAGCAACATGTTCTATGATTGTGGCAAAGAGAAACAGCCTGCTGCAACATTTCTCCAATAGCTACAAATTTGTAGTATGGATTTAAAACAAACAGTATTGAAGTTACGCAGGTATCACAATACAGAGGAACTCTCCGGATCTGACCCGGACACTCTAGTTTTATTCTTAATTACCAGGTCTCCGAGGACAGAAGCTGATTCTCAGGGCTAAGTGAGTTCCCTTGTTATTCCACGCACTTCACTGCCAGTTCTTGTCACTCTCTTCCCTGTTCTTCCTACTCTCTGCCCAATCCCACCCACCAACATCAAGTCCTGCCCACTTTAATGCAAAGCACATTATTTAGACACTCCTACCACCAGGTCTAAGTTGACCTCCAAAGGATTGGGACAAGAAGGTTTGGAGTTATGGATATCAGAGGTAGTTCCCTTTGGTTTTGTCACTTATGCTTATATTGAGAGAATGGAATGCTGGAAAAACTATGCTGCACCGTTGCACAAAACACCCTGACATTTTCAATTGCTACAAAAAAAGTCAGGCGGCAAAAGTTGTCCTTAAACACCAACATCTCCTAATAATAAAAACCTTCTCATCTTAGTGCCGAATGGTTCTCCAGAATCTTTAATCACTTATTAGTATTGGGTATTATGTTCGTGAATAGGAACATGAGTCTTTGTTGCAGGACTCAAGGACCCCAACTTACTCCCACTGAAGAATATTTTAAAACAAGGCCAACCAATCGTCTACATTTTGTAAATGGGAGTGTACCAACTTTGTCTAATTCTAATATTGAAAACTAGTTGAAGAGCCCGTTACACGGGCCACAGTGCCACTGCCAGCTGGTTTCTGGGCAGTCATGCGCAGTAGAGAGACTGCCTGCGCCACAGATGATACAGTGCCAGCTGGTTGTGGGGCAGTCATGCGCAGCAGAGACTGCACGTGCCATGGCTGATACAGAGCAGGATGCTCCTTCAAGAAAGTTACAGCACTCTGCTTATGCAATCAGCCGTCGTGGGTGACAATCATTCAAGTAAATTGTTCTGAATAGTAAGCTAAACAATTTCTGCTGGCACCTAAGGGATTTATTTGAAGGTTATATTTAATGCATGGTAGGACACAAAATTAAAACATATTTTCTGCTCTAATGCAGCTGGAATTTAATTTGAATACCTGCCTTCCAAATCCCAGGTGTCACTCACTCTATTTATAGCATATTTTAGAAATCGTTTTTTTTTTTGGTATAGAAATATACCAAATAATAGGTTCTTACTTTTCATCTCCCCTTTGGCTTCAGAGACAGCATTAAATTGAGATTCTGTACTGATGCAGATGTTCTATTTGAATGCCTCGACAAATACTACATTCTATAGTCAAACCCTTTTTGTGTTTAACATTATTACTAATGTTTAACCCTTTAAGGACTTGATTGATGTGCAGTGCATTATTAAGCAACATGTTGCAGATTTCCTTAAAGAGGAAGTATGCCTTAGGAATAACTGGCTCTTAATTTAATACATTATATTACCTTAGTAGGTGTCCTCCTTCATACAGCAGTAAGGTATTTCTTTCTGTTTTGCATTGTAACTGCAGCTTTTATATAGAGATTTCTGTTTAAAGGGATAGTAATACTTCGTTTTAACTTTATTTTATTTTGTAGGCATTAAAAAAACATGAAGAATGATATGTCTTATCTCTCAAACCTTTATGGTTTAAAGGGATAGTAATACTTCGTTTTAACTTTATATTATTTTGTAGGCATTTAAAAAACATGAAGAATGATATAAGTCTTATTTCTCAAACCTTTATGGTTTAAGAGATATTCACAAGCAAAATGTCCCCCTTCCGCCCCTTTTACTGATGTAACACTTTTCAGCCAGGGCAGAAGGGAGCTGCCCAGGTAGACTGCAGAGAGGGACAATCTTCAGTTAAGATAATGGAAAAACCTGAAAAGCTTGTCAAGGGGGGCAGGGATTTCATTGTTTTCATAGGAATAAGAGTGTCCCCTTCTGTTATCTGTCCAGTCTATGGACTGCATTCCACATCTGAGAAGAGATTGTTTACAGTAGGTAAAAGGGGCGGGAGGGGGAAACTTTGCTTGTGAATATCTCATAAACCATAAAGGTTTGAGAGATAAGACTTATATCATTCTTCATGTTTTTTTAACGCCTACAAAATAAAATAAAGTAAAATGAAGTATTACTATCCCTTTAAGAGATATTCACAAACAAAGTATCCCCCCTGTTCAACCAGATCAGAAGGGAGGTGCCCAGGTAGACTGCAGAGAGGGACAATCTTCAATTAAGATAAGGGAAAAAGCTGAAAAACTTGTCAAGGGGGGAAGGGCTTTCATTGTTTTCATACAAAGAAAATTGTCCCCTTCTGTTATCTGTCTGGTCATACAACCTGATCCACATCTGAGAAGAGATGGCTTACACTAGGTAAAAGGGGCGGGGTGGGGAACTTTGCTTGTGAATATCTCATAAACCATAAAGGACTGAGACATAAGACTTATATCATTCTTCATGTTTTTTTAATGCCTACAAAATAAAATAAAGTTAAAACGAAGTATTACTATCCCTTTAAGCCTAGCTATAGGTCACACCTCCTCACAGCAAACAACAAGTTCCTATAGAACTGAATGACTTGTAAGGGACCCTCGTTGGTATCAGTCTGTAGCTGAATCAATTTGCAGGAGACTAAAACAATCAAATGAAAGCAAAACCAGTAACCAGATATAAATGATTACTGTTTGAAGGATGCCTACCGAGAAAATAAACAGAGTCACTTATTTATTAACTAACTACAACACAAACTGTAATTCTTAGACTATGCTTATCTCCCTTCCTTTTCATGCTTTGTATTGCCCTGCATTGTGTGGAAAGGCATATTTTTACCTACAAACTATCAACACACAATGACAATGTCTGCTCCTACCATCACCACCTATTTTGAAATAGTTAAGTCATTTCAAGCCTAGCTGCCATCTGATGTGCCTCATTTAAGTGTCTGGGTAATTGCACTATAGTTGAACTGGAGATCAGTTAAGCGGTCAGTAATTTACAAAATTCATATCAAAGACTTAGGGCTCGATTCAATAACCTCCAACGACTGAAAAAACAAGCGACAACATTTTTTTCAAGCACAGGAAGCTATTCAATTACCTTTGCTATCAAAAAATGCAGTCAAAAAAACAACTGTCAGGTGATAAAATGAGTGGTATTTCCGCCCATTCAAAGTAAAAAAAAAAAAGCCACAAGATGCAATTTAAGATCCCTTAAAATCAGATAAGGAACTCACTTTATCGTTGGAAATTTAACGATTTTGGAAACATAGAAACATAGAATTTGACGGCAGATAAAAACCATTCGGCCCATCTAGTCTGCCCATTTTCCTACTGTAAAAAAAAAAAAAAAAAAAAAAAAACAACCTCAAACCTTTTTTGGTCCTTGGTCTTTTCTTATGTTAAGGACCGCCTTATGCCTATCCCATGCATGCTTAAATTCTGTCACTGTATTAACTTCTACCACTTCTGCTGGTAGGCTATTCCATTTATCTACTACCCTCTCAGTGAAGTAAAACTTTCTTACATTACGTCTAAACCTGTGTCCTTCTAGTTTTAGACTATGGCCTCTTGTCCTAACATTTTTACTCCTTTGAAATATACTTCCATCCTGTACTTTGTAGAATCCCTTCATGTATTTGAATGTTTCTATCATATCCCCTCTCTCCTCCAAGCTATACATATTCAGATCATTTAGTCTATCCTGATATTTATTTTCCTGTAGACCAGTCATCATTTTAGTAGCCCTTCTTTGAATTTTCTCTAGAGTATCAATATCCTTCTGGCGATGGGGTCTCCAGTACTGTACACAATACTCTAGGTGAGGTCTAACTAGAGATCTGTAGAGTGGCATGACTACTTCCCTTTTTCTGCTACTAATGGAAATTTAATTTTTTGACCATAGAGTCCCTTATCATGCCTCACTACTTTTGCTCTTTCTTACCCCTTTATGGTTCTTTTTCTGTAGTCAGTCACTTCAATACCAAGAGAATTTATGCTCATACATCACATATGACCATCAAATACATTATTTTCTGGTTGCTGATGAATTTGACCCTGAGTTTGTATTTTATTCAATGCTATAAAATCTCTCCCACTCCCTTCATTCCTCATAGTGATTCTAATCCTAATATTCTTATAAACTAGCGCTAGTCGTTCATTCACTCTTCCCTTTCTGTGTGTACAACTAAATTCTGTCACTTGAAAATCCCAATTTTTCTATTATGTACCAAACTCCCTCCACCTTGATAGACTTCTTCATGCCACTTTCAATTTCAACACTTATATATGTCTTCTCCTATTTATTGCTTTATATTAACACTGACCAGTTGTTCCATTCTGATTCTGTGTGTAACTGTTATATAAAGACCACAAATCACCTCATTCAATACTTTCTTCTTAGACACTGAGGCATGGAACTCCATCTTCCTCTGTTCTGAATCTTCTGCCTTATTTGGACAATCTACATGCCATGCAGTTTCTGACAATACCTCTACCTAATGGGAATCCTAACTTTTTTTATTTGTTTATTTTTTAAACTTAAATTTTAGTGAGGGGTTTAAAGGTACAGAAATAAAGGGGACGTAGGAACAAATGCATTCAGATAATGTAGCAGACTGGTTTCAAAATATTACATACAAACAAGCTAAAAATCACATATCAGTGTGTAAGCTGCTATGGTATATACAGTCTGACAATAGATTTGGAGTTCCAGTAGGGGCAGAGACACTACAAAATATAGTAGTTCATTGTTTACCTCTGAAAGTTGCTGGTAGTTCTTTCAAACTAAGGCAGGCAGAGTGAACAAACATACTTAAAGATATAGTAATGTGTGCGTTATACTTTTTATAATGAACTATACCTTTGTAAGTGTCCATAATGTTGCATTCTTCGTGTAATTTTATTTTAAAGTTTCCCCTTCCTGCCCCTTTTCCCTATGTCTCCTGAATTCCTTCATATCTGGAAGACGGTCAATTGACCGGTTAGAGTGCAAGGAGGGGCAATCTTCCATCTATCAGTATAAGGAAAACCCTGCCCCCCCCTTGACAAAGGAGAGTAAGTTTTTCTTTATGTTGCCACAGGATTGTCCCTCGTCGGTATCCATCCAGACCAGCTTTCTGCTCTGAGGAGACTCTGCGTGACATAGGGAAAAGGGGTGGGGAGGGAAACTTTAAAATAAAATTACATGAAGAATACAAAGGTATGGACACTTGCAAAGGTACAGTTCGTTATAACAAGGACCAGAAGCTGAGCAAAGCATTATGAAGGGATTGTGTTGTGCACCCCTATGGTCCTTAAAGGGTTAAAATGACCATGTGCAATGGACAAAGTTTGTGCCCTGTGGTTTCTCCATGTCTGCTTTCATTAGCATGACACCCTGGACTGATTGAAGATGTTATTTATTGATTCAAGGTCTACATTTACAGGGGCCATTAGGATTTCCTGGCCACAGTACATTAAGTGGGGATTATTATAAGAAGGTCTTAGTTCTCCTTTAACTCTGTGTATGTTTGAAGAGTATTTAATGCATTGCAAAACAATGTGCTGGAATCATCTCTAGCAGCCAATGAGTTAATTTAAGTACATTTCTCTGTAGTTTAACCCTTTGAGTGCCAGAGGGTTACACAACATATTGCAATGCGTTGCATACCCCTCTGGCACTCAAAGCGTGAAGAAAGATGATTCAATATCATTTTTGCACATTGCATCTTATAATGTTATTTGCTTTCTATCATCAATAATGTTTATACTAATAAATTAATGTTTAGCTTAAAGCAGCTTAGTTTATTTGACAATGTAAATATCAATACAAAGTAATTGGATAGAAACATCAATAATAATAATAAATAACACAAGGCATTGCCATGTTTTTCTGAAATTGTAATGTATCACAGTAACCCTTACCTGCACTGTGTAGAGCAGATATCATTAATGTCTCTGCAGTGGGCAAGGGTCTATGTATGTAGCAGTCCTGCATATGTACTGTACTGTGCCGAAAACTAAAGGGGCAGTACAGGGTCAATACAATAACCTTTTAACCCTCTGAGTGCCAGGAAGAAATCCAACTCAGGTGCTTCTTTGGCACTCGTAGGGTTAAACCACTCCCAGTGCCCATAACTCATAAGTCACTCGTTTGCACAGGTGGGTGATATCAGTGGGTATCCTTTTGAATGATCGCCCTCAGAAGAGCATGTGACCATTCAACTCTTTCAGCAGGTCACCTGGCAAAAAAGCGCAAAGTGACAATCTCACAGTGCATGACAGAGAGAGACTGTCACGTCTCTTAGTCAATAGGAGTGTTAAGCAGCTGGAGCACCTCCGTGTGCTGCATACAGAGGCGCTCCGCATTTTACTATGTCAGCCAGTTTGCCCTTCAAGGATTCTAGCTCAGAGTCCAAATGCTCTATATAATCCCAAATGGTCACTTTGATCAGACATTGCTTCATCAATATGAGCCTCTTTGCTGTTCACTGCTCCACCGATCTGATATCCTTTTCAAAGTTGGTGATTGCTTATGCAATGTCCATTTGTAAAGTATTATTAAACTCCACAACAGGTCTCTCATTGTTGAGAGTGTATTCCAAAGTTATAATAAAAAGAAAAAGTCCCTTGTATGTATATAACAATATACTCTAAACAACAATCCTTAGTAACATGGGGAGCGCCTCCATATGCAGCACACGGAGACGATCCAGCTGCTTAATGCACCCATTGACTAGGCAACGTGATAATCTCGCGATTGTCACTTTGCGCTTTTTTGCCAGGCGACCTGCTGAAAGAGTTGAATGGTCGCACACTCTTCTGCATGCGACCATTCAAAAGTGAACCATATCAGTGCCTTACTCTGAGCCAATGGGAATTTTCACCTGTGTCTATAGATGCCCATTCATTGTGGATATGCCAACACTGGGAGACAGAAGAAACACCCACAAAGACTTAGTAAGGCACTGACATCACCTAGATATTCAGATACTAGTGATCTACACAGCAAACTGGCAAACAAGTGAGTAAGGAGCTCCTTCAGTCCTGTTCCCATAACTCAGAACACTGGCAGTGGGTCAAAAGGGTATTGTATTCACCCTGTAGTGTTCATTTAAAGTTTTCTCCTATGGGAGAAAACATTAAAAACACAGGGCTGAATTGTGCAGCCCCAAAAAGTCTTCTGTTAGGCATTGGAAGGAGGGGTGCATAGTACTGCCCCTCCCCCACTGGCAGCGGGCTGAAATGCATTATGAAAATATTTGGCGATCGGTAGCAAACTTTGTGGGTTGCACATGCAGCCTTCATAGACGCTTTGTGTCCAGCTTTCAAGCCAGACAGCCCAATGAGACTGATCTGGGAGACCTCAGCCTTGCAGTTAAGTCAGCCAGGGTGAGTTGTTCAGTCCAGACCGGTTAACCCATGCCACAGTGAACGCGGGACGCATGGCAGTACCAGCAATGGCAAAAATGGACTTGAGGGAAACCTCAAGTTTCTTGTCAGACCAGTCTTTCAGAGCAGAGGCATCAGAAACTGGCAAGGCAGTAGACTTAGATAGCCTGGAAATAGGAGCATCCACTTTGGGGGGATGAACCCACTAAGCAATCGCCGCCTCAGAAAAGGAGTAAAGCTTGTCAAATTTCTTGGAAACAGAAGGTTTCCTGTCCAGAGATTTCCACTCATCAGACACAAGGCGGTCAAGAGTGGGGTTAGGTGGAAAACAATTAAGGGGCTTTTTAGGCTCCTGAAACACATCAGAGGGATCAGAAGAAACCTCCTGAACTAAAGGAATGTTTAGGGTACTCAAGAGAGCCCTGATGAGGCCCTCAACCGAGGGCTCAGGATCACCCTCAAAGGGGTCCCCAAAAAAACTGCGAGAGGCCCACAGCAGAACATTCCTCAACATCTAAATCCACTAACAGTTCCTCCTCAGAGGAATCTGATACATCAGGTACTCCCTGTGGTTTAGGTAGGGAAGATTTGACTGAAGAAGGGGTCTGCCACGAATGGAAGACCCCCTGTAACTGGGATGGAAAGAGTTGCAATGTAGACCGAAGGTTTCTCGTAGCAGCCTTGAACTCTTGCATCCAAACTGGCTCTAATGCATGACTGGAGGTCCCAACAAGAGACTCAGGGACATCAGAACATGCTGGGCATAAATGACCTGAGAATTCTCTAGGCAACCCTGAATGACATGAGGAGCAATGCACAATAAGGGACACAGAGACCCCAGCGTCCTTAGTCTTAGGCCTGGCCCCAAGCTCCAATGGATTAGACATTTTCACAGTGTCAAAAACGTTATCGTATAAAGAATCACCTACTTACAGTGTGTAAGATCAAAGTTTCACCCCAGAAATCGTTAAAATACACTTATCTAGCAAGAGAAGGGTTAATCAGCAGAGGAGAGATGGAGAGTCCAAGCCCTACGTCGGATACTCATCTGGAAAAGACACAAAATGGTTGCCGTGGTGGGAGCCATCAAAAACGAGCACGTGAAGCAAATGCTCATGGGAAATGTAGTTTTCCCAGAAAAAGTATCCCAACAGTGCCCGAAGCCCCCTGAACCCCCCAACTCACTTGAAATGTTAACTGGATGAAAGAGCAAGGGCAGACAATTAAAAGTCGCTATGAGCGGTTGCAGAGATATGTCCCAAACTGTGTAGTCCCCTAAAAGTGAATGGAGCAATGGCATCTATGCGGTAAAGCGCGCGCTAAAATTTTGCAAAGTTGACAAAGTAAAATAAAAGTACATGAAACATCATTAGAACATGTTAGGATACCCAAAAAACACTGAATCCAGTAGGTTCAATAACCCCCCAAAGATGCAAAACCAGCAGATAAAGGGTTAAGTTACCACATAAACCTGCTCCAAAACACCCAACAGACATACAGATAAACCCAGTGAGTGAAGGAGTGTGCAGTAAGAACTTCAAAGGAAAACCCCTGTGCGGAGGGGCACTGTGGGACATGTGGGTTGTTCACCTTTCCTGCAGATCTTCTGTCTTCAGACTACCATGTATTAAGAAGAAGCCTCCGTGGGCAAATCCTGTGGAAAGAACTTGAAACCAAGATTTTTCCCCCAGGGCTTAAGGTCCACAAAAAGCACCTGGTTACTGAGCTAGCCACATCTAAGGGCATTGTCAGTTATGGTAATCTGCCTGATGGTGGAATTCCATTTATAACAGAAAAATAAAAATGTTTCTAAAACTATAGCTGAACTGTTCTCTTGCCTGTGTCTTCACTAAGGACCAAATCTTACTAGAGCTTGTTGGCTAGCTGCAGCCAAGGAGAGAAGGTAGGCTCCACCCACTGCATACAATTTTAGAATTGTTCCTGCCTAAAATTAAAGGGGTGGATCGCCTACCCAGAGTTACCAGTAACCTGTATTGGACAACAGAGAAATACCCTTTACCTTTCTTGACTAGTTTATAACCACCTCTCTGAAAAGCTACCTGACTATCCAGGTAGCATGTTCATTCCTGCTTTAGATACTAACTATAGCCTTTGCACAACTAATAATAACTCACTATTTCAATCTACAGCAAAGAAGTGGATCAGTCTGCCTTCTCCTACAAAGCACTGAAAGACTGGATTAACACACCTGAAAAAAAATCAAAACTTCAGCCATTTTAAGATCCCTGAAATACTGTTTCTTTGTATTTAAAAGCAACATGTAATTTCATATAAATGCAAATGTGTAACTGTACAACTTTGTATTACAACTGTCCTCCTGGACCTATTTGAAAATGAATAAAATCTCAATATATTCTTTCTAAATAAAACAATACTATTTACACTGAATCTATTTCTATGATACTAGGTCAAGATTTCAATTTTTTTGTAATAGATTCACATTATTTTGTACTTTTTAATGTAAATGATATATATATATTAAAATGTAATAATGTATACAGAACCTGAAACAAAAATTATCCAGAAGAGGTTCAAAGTAAATAAAAGTTATCCATACATTGTCCTAGCAAACCTGGCAGTTGATGGATAGATTTTTGCTTTTCATTTCAGAATTCTATAGAATGATGTTGCTATGACTTACCATTGATATACATAAATTAACTATGTCATGGGCAGCAATGAAAGTACATTTACTAACAGTCAATGAAAATTCTCTAGGATTGGTAGGTAACTGCAAAATTAAATTGTGGTTTTAGCAAGTAAGTAACTAGGTTTTGAAAAGACCTGGAGGGAGATTCACTAAGTGGTGATAAAGAGGTAATAAAGTGGCGATGACTTCTCCAGTTTATCACGTCTCCAATTCCTATGTTATTCTATGGAGCTTTTACACTAAGATTTCTTCAGCTTTGGAGATCTTAGTGAATAGGCTCCATAGACTAACATAGGGACTGGAGAAGTGATAAACTGGAGAAGTCATCTCCACTTTATCACCTCTTTATCACTGCTTAGTGAATCTCCCCCCTGGTGCTTGAGTCAACCCAATGCTTATTAAAGTGCAGTACAGCCAAACTGTATTATTACTAGTAGGCAGATTAGCATCATTATATGTCCCAAGCTGGGAGGGTTATGCACTATGATGAGGTAAAGGAGAGATAAGCATTGTACTCCCTATGTTAGTCTATGGAGCCTTTTGAAGAGTTCTTACTCTTTAGAGAGCTTAGCGCATAGACTCTATGGGTCAACACAGAAATTGGTGAGTTTATCACATTGAAGAGTTTATCTTAACTTTATTACAACTTAGTGCATCTTTCCCCCACCCTGGCTTTAATCATGAGGCATTTGGCAGTACCTACCAAAACCCCTTGCATTAGTAACAAAACTGTAGTTCGCAGAAATGTGTAATTAAGAACATGTGGTTGTCTGTAATTTTTCTAGTATTCACAGTTAATATTATCAAGAGTAGACAACTCAGCTCATGCAGCCATGCATATGAGCCTGAGAACACAAAATTCATACTGCCTGGCCTGAAAATAGAATGCTCTGTAAACACTTTTATAATCTATGTTCTGCCAATTTTTTGAGGTTTCTGTATATCTTATCATGCAAAAACTCACATTAAAGCCTACATTATAAATCCCAAGTAAGCAATTAAAAGAATGGAAATGACAATTATAGCTGGAGGAGCAAAATACTTACTCCATAAACCCATGTGATTTGTTGATTATTGCTTTGTCGGAAGGCAATGTGTTCATGAAACATCAATGAATGGATGAGGTAATGTAGAGTTAAGACAGAAAGTACCTGGCATGCCTTAATTACAATAATCTATAAATCTTAATAACTCAAAAACTAGTTTTCAATCTAAAATATGGCTACTACAACTTACAGGTGATTTTGAAAACTCTTTCAGTATCACAGAAGTTGATTTAAGGTGCTAGGGTCTCTTTATTGCGCTCATATTTTTTATCTCATTAGTGAAGGTTAAAACGTTGGCTTTAACATTCGTGATTTTTTCGTTAAGGAGTTAACAGTTGACAAATGCTTAATTTTACAAGTAACCAAACCAAAGCAAAGGTCTCAGATCTTAGAAGGGTAGATTTCTCTCTTATGGGTCAAGATTAGCTCATTTTGTGCAGGAACAATGGGAACAACTAAAATGTTACCTTTTATCTGCAACTGAATTCTCTATGAGGCATGTAAACAAAAGTAAAAGAAAAATAAAACCAATCAGGTTTTCTAGAAAGGAGGCAAGTATTGCAAAGTATAAATAATGTTCATATAGGCAGTACAGGCAGACTCAATCAGAGGACAGTAGTAAACTTTGCAACAGATGTAAGCTAAGCACATTAAAAAATATGCTAAATCCCAGACAGAAGAAAAATATCTGTAAACTGGATGAAAACAAAAAAGTAAAGGAGGCATTATAAGAGGCACAAAATGGTAGATAGGTGGAAGGAGATAAGGAAATAGCTGACTGGTTATTTCTACTCAGTAGTTACAAAGGATATGAGCAAGGGGATCTACCATTAGGTATAAGAACTTTAAATGTTAAACCAGTGGACACTAGTGTGTTTATAGAAGATGAGGGGATACTGATGTTATCAAAACTGAATTAGAATAAATCAGCTTAGATAAGTGCTTACAGTATATTTAGCTAAGTTTTTTAACCAACGTCTGTTGACAGGAGTGGTTCCAGATGACTGAAAAATTGCCATTGTAGTGCCACTACACAAAAAAGAAAGTAGTGAGGACAGGCAATTATGGGCCTGAAAGGAAAATTTGTTACATATATGAAATAACATGGCATGCAAGATCCACAGCAATGTTGTTTTACAACAGGAACATTTTACATACAAATTTTTCCAATGCATTATACTGAAATACACTGCATACCTCTCTGTCACTCAAAGGGTTAACTATATTAATGTATTTAAGCATTTAGGGGATGGAAAATTCAGAAGCAATGTCTGTAAGTACTACTATACAGAACAGGTTATAGACTCATAGAACAGCAGTCCAGCAGAGCTGGTAGAAATAAATACTGTTAGAGAATTCAAAAATATATCTAGTTCAAGAAGTATATAAGACTGTACCTAGATAAGGAAATGAAATGACTGGATGGACCAGGTGGTTATTTTCTGCCATCAAAATATTTTTCAGTTTTTCTATGGTTAACGCTACACTGTTAAGTTTAATTTACTAGATTCTGTAGATGACAAGTACCACTATACAAAGTATTTGACTTAGAAAACAAAATCATAGGAGGAACAATATGTGTCTATTATAGTAATAAAATTGTTTTTCACAATCAGCACAGAATTTGATATGCATGAACCATTCTACCACCAAAAAAGCATATACTAATATCCTATTGTGTATATAGTAAATGTTTTAGGTTTGGGGACTACAACTTTCATCATCTCTTGGATGATGGAATATATAGTCTCCAACAGCTGCAGGTTCAAAGATTTTCTAGTCTTGCCTTAGCGTATGGACATATCATGCATAGTCTTATATAAAGCAGTATATAAATAAGGAAAAGTTAGTAACATGTATAAGTCCGAGATAACAAGTACCTTCAATGTGTACTCAGTCATATCAGCAGCACCCTGGACCAAACCTATGTTATTATGAGTGAGAAATACAGTCAGGTTTATCTGTAGCATACAGTATACAATGTGCCAAGAATATTACTATCATTACAGATCATTATACAGGTAATACACATTTACAGTGCATGCATTTACTTACCAAAAGCTGCTTGCAGCTCTTTTAGGTGTAAGAACAGCCAAATAAAATACTTTCCACACCCAATCATCTTCTGACATTAATGCAATCCTTTTTTTTTCCAAGCAAGAGAATGTGAATCACAATAGGAATAATTGCTGACCTCCCTATAGTGCCTAGATTCTCACAATTCCTAATGCTTTGGCTAAAGCTTTTTATTCCTGTCAGCCTTCATACTGTAGACAGAGACAGTGTAAAAAATGCTGTGGTGAATGAAAAACAAATGTAAAATAATTTTCCCTACCATGCATGAGCTAGAGAAACCAGCTGTGACTGCCTTCTGCTAAATTCATTATGTGTCAATAAATGCAGCAGGAATGAATCATGGGGGATGGGGTGAAGATGCTTTAGTTTGTGCTATGGAAGCTGGCAAGGCCCATTTCTCTCTGTCTCTCTCTCTCTCTGTCTCTTTCACACATACACTCTTTAAATTTTCATGGAAGGGGAGGGCAAGAAGGGATGAGATGGGATATATTGCAAGGCTGATACACTGTAAAAGGAAGGAGAGAGACATAAGAATGAATCAGGCATAACAGTCCAAATTATTATAGTGCATCACAGTTGTTTTCATGTCCTGGAAAAAGTGTCTTATAATTATGAGTGTACTGACAAGTCTGTGACGTGTATAATTACAGCACATGGTGGTGAGTGCTGTTTAGATATAGTGGGTCTTCTGGTTAATTAGAAAGCGGTGCAATTCTGAGGCAAACCAAGTGCAACATAGGAGCCAGATTAATATTTCCATGGATTTAAATGAGGCTTTTAACCCTTGAATGCTAAAAAGGTATGCAAAGCTTTTATATCAACAGGGATTTGTGGGATCTCTCCCACACAGTACAATTTGTTTGTCCCAGAATTGCCTCTATATGTAAGGGTCAAGGGGTTAAGTAAGAAGAGTCACCTGTGTCATTTCGAAATATAAAGAACTAGCTGAAGAGCTCATGTACATGGTCCACAGTACCGGCCTGTCGCTGTGCAGTCATGCCCAGTAGAGACTGCCCGCGCCACGTCTGATACAGAGCTGGACGCCCTAAAGTCAGACCTCCGATCTGACTTTGGAGTGCCCAGCTCTGTATCAGCCTTTTCACAGGTAGTCTCTACTGAGCATGACTGCGTAGTTACAAATTATTTAGCGAATTATTATATAGGATGTAATAGAATCTGCACACAAACAACTGGACTAGCTAAGAATGAAAATGAGAAAAGTGTTGAGAATGAGAGCAAGTGTAAACATTTCTATAGGCATATAAATGGAAGACATATTATGACTGATACTGGACCCCTTAAAACTGAGACAGGTGAATTAATAAGGCAAAGTTGGCACCTTAACCCCTTAAGGACCAGCAATCCCGGAGTATGTTGTCCTTTAACAATCACATAGGGAAGTTTGACTTGCCGAACGGGGGACTGATAGTGACCACTCAGATCTTAGAGTAGTCAATTTCAGTCCCCGCTACTACTCACGGCACTCCCGCAGGAGAGCTGTGAGTAAAAAATATGTGACGTGCCAGGACCATCACTGGTCCTTTAGTCAAAAACAGCAATGACGGTCCTGACACATAACTGGATCTTAAGGTTTAAACAAATTATTTTTTCTGTCTACACCAATGAAGTAACAATGGCAGACTTTGGGAAAACAGAGAATAACAGGATTTCCTAAGTCATGCACATGGCTTACTGAGGGCAAAGTTCAAAAGAGACTGGAAGAGGTTATGGTGAATAAAGCACTCTGACTTGATGGCATACAACTATTGGTACTTAAGTGGCTAAATAATAGCAAGACCATTATACTTCATATTTATTGTTTGACTCTCATCAGACACACTGCTCTGTGACAGGAGGAAAGCAGAGGTAGTACCATTATTCAAAAAGGAGGAAAGATCTAAAACAGAAGATTTTAGCCCTGCGAGTTTGACTTTCATACTGTTTAGGATATTCAAAGGATTACTATTACTATACAATTGGGACCATGTGACACCAATATCATCATTATTAAGAGTTAAACTACAAGTTGGAGAGAGCTTAATTCAAAATCCAACTATATAAAGCAATCACTTATTACATACTGATTAATATAAACAGACAATTTCTTTACTAAAATCAGTACATAAATACAATCACTGTATATAATACTATACACATACTAAAACACCTGTATTGTATTTATGTACTGATTTTAGTAAAGACATTGTCTATGTTTATATTAATCAGAGTCTGATAATTGATTGCTTTATATAGTTGGATTAAGCGCTCTCCCACTTGTTTGTATTTGTCATGAAGCTAAGTGGGGCACACTAACCTAGGGATCTGAGCTAGCTAATAATACTTGGGCTTATTACCCATTAAGATATCCCTTTAAACTTACATATTTATTTATTCTTTTTTATTTTTCTCACTAGCCGAGCACAGTTTATCCATACGTTTCTTTTGTGGTTAGTAAGATTCAGCATGGTTTAGGAATAACAGATAATATCATACTAGTTTACTTGCATTCTAGGAAAGGGTCGGTGTTAATTTGGACAAAGATATTGTTGATGATGTAGTATTCTTGGATTTTGCAAAAAAGCTTTCACACTGTACCCTACAACAGGTTACTGCATAAATCAAAAGGCTTTGGTTTGGGAGGTGAATAGTGATCGCTGTAAGGTGTGGAACTCAGTCCTGAAAGAGTTAACGGGTACTGTTTATACAGTGGTGCAGTGGAATAACAGGAGCATTATGTAGCACTAGCCAGTCTTTCAGTGCTGGATTGCTTATTACTGCTCACCTTAAAGAGTACACTGGAGTGCCTAAAAGTTCATTCTGGACTGGGCCCGATACTTTTTTAATTTTGTTATTAAATGGCTAATGAAAAGAGTGTCTTTTTCTGTAGAAAGTTTTGGATAAACTGAGTGAATGGGAGGATAACTAGCAGAAGGGGTTTAATATAGATAAAAGTGGGGATATGTATTTGGGTTGTTAGAACATGCATAATACATATACATGAAATGGCAAACTATGTGGAAAATCCTTGTTAGAGAAAGATTTGGGAATACTGTAAAAAATAGACATAGAATCGTAGATTTTAACAGCAGATAGGACTAACTGTCCCATCCACTCTGCCCATTTTCCTGTCCAGATAAAACGCTCTCTTACATAGTTCTCAGAAGATACTTTTGTTTAAGTCACTATTTTTAATCATTTGTCCCTTCATTTTTTATTTCATATTGTTAATAAAATGTATGTTTTATTTTCTCCCTTAAATTGTCAGTAAGAGCTGTGATGAGTGCAGGTATATGTGTTTTACTTATATGGTATACTTTAGATTTACCTTGTGAGCGCCATCTTGATACATTTACTCTCCTATTCTGATAGGCATATTTCATGAGTGAGTATGCAAAGAAGTATCTTTTCTAACATTACTGCACTGTTTGCCTACCTTCATGTCATCTAAAATATAACTCTCAAGTTCCTTTCCTCTGCTGTTGCTTTAAAGGGACAGTAATGTTTCACAAAAACAGAATCTTCAATTAATCTTCATAGTATTTGAGCCATAAAGAGTGTTATTTCAATACTATCAAATAATTGTATTGTAGTTCAATAGTAATTGAATGATAACGTAACCCCTTCCGCCCCTTTTACCTAGTGTAACACTGCTCACCTCATATGTGGAATCTGGTTGCTTGACCAGACAGATAACAGCAAGGGACAATCTGTTATATCAGTAAAGGGGGCGGAAGGGGGATACTTTATCATTCAATTACTCTTGGACTATAACTCTAACATAATTGAAATAACACTCTCCAAGGCCCAAATAATATGATGATTAATTAGAGCTGCTTTTATTATGAAACATTACTATCCCTTTAAGTAAAGTACCATTAAGCATGTTTTCCACCTCTGGGTGTTTGTGATCAAAATGCATTATTTTGCATTTTGTCTTTTTTGTCTTATTCTCCCTTGAGTGTTAACCCTTTTACAGATCTTTGTGTCATCTGCAAATAGGGACGCTTAATCTTGAATACATTAGAAAAATCGGGAATGAAGACATTAAAGAGAACAGGAACAAGCACTAACCCCTGAGGCAGCCCCACTAGAAACCTGTCCTTCCTCTGAATGTATTTTATTGACTATGACACACTGTTGTGTTTTTCACAATAGCGTGCACACCAGAGCCCTTTTTTGCTTGGGTGCTGCATAACACTATGACTAGAAATAATAAGTACAGTGGTTTGAATGTACAACAGCAATTCTGTGTTAAATTATGGGCTGAAATAGATTTTTGTTCCCAGTGCCTGCCTAAAGTCAATTTACTAAGCTACTTACATCAACAATCCTCCCCTTCATATTGCTTTCCCCAAGGATAAGACAATGCGATAGTCTAAGATAGTTTCAAAGAACTCTTTTAATCTACACCTTGTTTAATGCTATGTATATGAGGCTAAAGTCCTGATATTGGTGGAGATTGTCCACTTATATGCACAACAGCGATCATATACTCTAGTGTATACCCCCTAGTGCAGTCACAAGAGTTAGTGGATAATGCCAGTGAAGCTGGCCTAGTGAGTTTGTACATTCACTCCAGTTACTTTTATTTATTCACATCAGATATTTTCTGTGACCATCTTTTTCAAATATCCTTGAATGCGAGGATATGGTTAAATGGCTTATTTTAAAATACCCTCATGAACTGCATCCTAGGTGTCTTCTGTAATGCCTACCTATGCTGAAGGTTAGTGGGTAAATAAATAAAGGTATGTGAAAATATATGGACCTCACCACATGTTTATTTGGGAGGCGGTCATGTAAATAGTGTGTTATCCAATCCTTCTACTCTAAGTGGGTTGGGGTAGTGGAAAATAATATTCTGGCATAGCTAATGTCTTAGGCCCCATGCTCTCTGGATGGGGACTTTATAACATGGGAGACTATTAATTAAAACATTCTGCCCAACTTTCCCTCCACCACCACTTGTGCAGTGGGAAGTAATAGGTTTCCATAGGTAGCAACAGCTCAGCAATAAAGTACTTTACATAGATATGATACAGTTAATAGGGTGTTCCAACAGGAACAATTTTAAATGA
This sequence comes from Rhinophrynus dorsalis, assembly GCA_037306005.1. Lineage (NCBI taxonomy): Eukaryota > Metazoa > Chordata > Amphibia > Anura > Rhinophrynidae > Rhinophrynus > Rhinophrynus dorsalis. The sequence goes on from CM074721.1 coordinate 369,718,266, forward strand.
TAATTAAAAACAGCTGCACACTTCATTCTTCTTGCTTAGTGAAATGCAATCACACTTTTAAGTATCCCTGTCACAAATCATTCCTGTGCCTAAGTCTACACAATGCCATATATATCCAATAGAGCATGACCTAGTTTAATTGGAGGAGTGCTGAAAATAAATCCTGACTGATTTATGAGGACTACAGTTTATTGTTAACATTTTTAAGAAGGGATAGTAAGCTTGTTAACTCCTTGACGACCAGAGGGTTACCTCCTTAGTAACTGAATTAGTTTCAGAAGATTGCCAATTCCTTATAAGTGAATAACCACTTTGACATTCATGTGGAACATGTGAAGCCATTCCCATGAAAAAAACTAGGTGCTGCTATCATTGTGCCCCCTGTCCATCCCCACGGTCTGGAGCAAGTGATACAAAAAAACCCACAAAAAAGAGTGAGGCAATCTTTAGCAGCCCAGAACATTCATAGCATCACATGGGTCACTGTTACCTAGTCATAAGGCCTGGGTTACTAGCAGTAATATCCTAGTCTCCCTTCAGCAACCTCAGGATCATCCTCGACAGTGGTACTACCATAGACATATTTGCCACAATGCCAGCAGCAGATAGTGAATATGCAGAATGTCAGAATCTAGTAGTATGTCTCCACTCATTGAATGGAAGTGTAGCGGAGGCCATGCAGGGAATAAGGGAGCATCTGCTGACTGACCACCCTGCATAACACACAAGCTCCTGTCAGGCGCTGTGTGTTCTTATATCCCTCAATAAAATTGATCAATCTAAAATACAAGTATAAGTGATGACAAGAAAAAGAAATATACTAAACAAATCTACAAATTAAAAGTCCATATATATATATATATATATATATATATATATATATATATATATATATTGATCCTACACTGCTATTCCAGAAGACACTCCACAACAGTGTTAAGATCAAAGAAGACTAAAATAAAACCAGAAAGTGCAGAATGAACTACATAGTATAATATATTCAATGAACAGCAATAAAAATTAAAAGGTGATAAGTATTGCATTCACAAACCCCCTTCTTAGAAAATAAGTGTCTGATCTGCAAACCTAAGGCAAAAGCAAACTGCGTCCTCGCAATTGTTTGGATTCTCAGTCTCATGAATTCCAGGGACAGACTTGTCCACTTCAATCATTCTTATGGCAGTTTCAAGTAAAGATCATTCTCCAGCCATATAAGCTTAGTTCCCAAGATGTTGTTTGTGAGTGCATTACTTATTATGTATTATTAATTCTTCTTCTTGTTTATTAAATATGCCACATTATTTTGTTTCTTCTGCACTTTCTGTTATTATTTTTGTCATTTCAAGCAGGTTCAGTTATTTTTATTGTTTGGTAATGAACGTGCCACTGGAAGTGTCAGTCGTTCACTGCCCCACCACCACAGCCACCACCACCAGAAACTTTTTTTGTGGGAGAAACAAGGGACACAGAGACTGACACCACCTGAATTCTTTGGGAATGGTTTAACATTGTCAACATGCATAAATAGAGCAGCCAAGGTGTATGATACCAGTCTTTTTCCCTCTTTACAACCTGTTTGCATACTGTGCACATTGCAGTTGTAGATAATAACTGCACAGGCCCTCTGTACCTCTAAAGAAAAATATTGAAACACCTATAATTTTACTATGATTTTAGAGCAGATGCAGGAAGAGAAGATTTATTGCAATTGGACAACGTCTTGCCCAGATATACCTGAAGTGTGGGTGGCTTTTTGTACTGCTACTGCATGAGAAGCAGCACTAAAAGGAAGGAAACAACACCACCTGTCCCATGTCACCACTGGTGCTGGTTCCACCACCACAGTTTGTAGAAATGATAATCTCAGTCCCACCATCACTACTACAACCCACTGCCATGGTGGATAAATCATCTGATTGATCCTTTGATGTGATTTCTGATGCTCAGATGACTCTACAGCATTAACTACATTATCAAGGCTTACCTGGCTGCAGTATGCTTGCAAACAACTTTTTTCATTGCCTGGTTTACATAGTAACATAGTTGATGAGGCTGAAAAAAGACCTGCTTTCGTCAAGTCCAACCCATGCAAAATCACCCCTGTTAATCCAGAAGAAGGCAAAAAAATACAAAAAAAAAATTCCCAAATGGCAGTCAGATAGTTCCTTGGATCAACAAACTATATGCATTGAAGCCAACCTTCATAATTCTCAGTACTGTTCTGTACTAAATAAGTATCCATTTCTTTTCTGAAAACAGTTACAGTATATGCAAGCACAGCATTCTGAAGCAAAGAATTCCATAGCTATACTGCCCTTACTGTAAAAATTCCCTTCCTCTGTTTTAGTCGAAAGAGTCTTTACTTTAGTCTTAATGGATGACATCTCCTTCTTAGCTCAACTCTTTGAGTAAATAATGAATTGGCTAGTTCTCTGTATTGACCTTGAATATTTTTGTAAATGGTATCATATCACCCCTTAGATGTCTCTTCTCTAATGTAAACAAACCCAGTTTGGCTAAACTCTCTAACTCAGATCTTCCGTTTTGTTACATGTTTCTACACTTTTTCCATATCAATAATGTCTTTTTTAAGAACTGGTGCCCCAAACCTACCTAATTCACTGCTTACCTAATAAGTTGCAGCTTATTTTGCTAAAGCATTCACCTGTCCTCCCTTCACCACCATGCTGAGGTAGGTTTGCTTTTAAAAAGGCATACCAACTGTGTATGGCATTTGAGTATGACTAGTCTATATTGCTATCTGAATCAAAACCTATAACACTATTACTTTTGATAGTGTCATTTGAAAATAATTATCATAAACATTACATTTTTAATCACAACAGAGTTCAACATATAAAGATAAAAAATACAAATGTAATATGTAGGATGTGGATGATGGTGAATAATTTATGATTATGATGATAAGTAGAAAGGAATGCTAGACAATTAATATTCAATATCATGTATGATTCATGTACATACCTGGGAACTCTCCGGATTTGCCCCGGAGACTCCGGTTCTGACAGAGCTTTACCGGGTCTCCGGGGTAGAAGCAGATTCCTCCGGATGTGGAGAGTTTCTATTGAAACTCTGCCACATCTGCTTTTTCTCCCGTTGTGCCTCCGTCCCCAGCCTTCTGTGTAACACATTTTAACCCTCTGAGTGCCAGAGTGGTACGGGATGCATTGCTTTGCAATGCATTCCGTACCACTCTGGCACTCAAAGGGTTAAATCCCCCCCAACACACGAGTTAAGCCCTGCCCCTTTTTGACGCGATTAGCGTCATTTTTGTTACCCCCTGCTGAACAGAGGACTACCCTCCGGGTAGCCCTCAAATGAAAGTTCCCAGGTATGTTCATGTATGATTGCAACCTTGCATTATTACTTTTCAATCTTTCATTGATGTACATAGCACTGGTCCCAACCAGCTTAGAGGCAACTATGGCATCTGTGCAACGTCTTCATCCTTTTTCTTGGTCCTGTTGTATCTGCATGTACCGTCTGCTTCTATGTCTTCTGTGTTTTTTTCCAATTCTGCTACATGATATTGATATGGTATTAGATGCTGACTCATGCCATGTCAGAAATGCAAAAATGTTATACTTAAAGCTGGGGTCCATCAAAGTAGAAATAAAGTATTTCCTCAGAAACTCACATAAGTAAAACAGCAGCTTACTTTGAACTGTTGACAAAGAAGTCCACTCCAGAACCTTCTAGCTAAGCAATGCATACTCACTAATGGTATTGGTCTGCTCATAGAAATTCTCCAGCATGTTCACTATGGAATTCGACCTGGTAGGAACCTCCATTGTATGCTGATGATTGGGCAGGGGTTTATGCTCTAGTATGGAATATAATGCATTGTAAGCATTGTAGAACAGGCTTTTTGCATGATAATTAGCATTGCTTTGAGAATGTTGGATTCTGAGAGTAATAAAGTAGCACTTAGGTTTAGAACGGGCAAAGCAGGGTACATGATCCATATGTCCTCATTTCAAGGCAGCTATTACACTGGAGATATTGCTAGCAAAGCTAGATTTCAAGTACTGTATGAATTGCTGATGTTTCTGTAATACAGCTACAGCTTTGTGAGTTTGTCTATCAAAGCTCTGCATGTCTAAAATGCAATGTCAGCATCTTCCACAGGGATCTGGCCTGTGCCTTCTGAGGTGATGACAAGTGTGACAGAAAACCCTCTGTTACATTTGTCATATGCAAGCAGCACTAGAGAGCACCAATTGGCAATGGCATGGAGTGTGAGGGTAATGGAGCTGATGGTGTTTAAGATAGTATGAGAACATTATCAGCACAAAGTGATAAATAGTGTGAGAAAGAAATGTAAATTGGAAATGAGCATCACCACCATCAGCAGTGACTATAGTATTTGCTACTGGTATCATTCTTGCTGCTAAGTCATCAGACACAGGTGTATATCTATCACAAAAGCAGGATGATCAGACTAGTTTGTCAGTTTCCACCATGGCCACCAAGGGATTGGGTACTAGCAGCAGTGATATGAGATTAGGACAGGTAGATGGGGTAGATGTTTCACTTCCCACTCCTCCTGATAATAGCACTAGTGCAGCAGCACCTGCCCCAGCCATTGTAAATGCATCTGGAGAAGAGGAAGGCCATTATTCTCCACCTCCCCCCACCCTAACCAAAATGGAACTATTTTTTCCCTTGAGGCTGGCCTTTTGCAATTGTCAGTAACTGTACTGCACACACTGTGCTATAAGATAGTAAAAGGGGAAAGGAGGGGACACACCTTGGCACATCATGGCACATGCAAAATAAACACCCTAACACGTATGTAATCCATGTGAAACCCTCACAAAAAAGCAAATTAAGGGCTGCTGTCACTGTGTCCCTTGTCTCTCTCTCCAAAGATACAACATATATGGAAGAAAAGCCAATACACATTCAAATGAAACCCACACCAATGACAATAATAACACCTGCTTTATCTTACTCTTCTTGTACTAGGGTCTGGGTTCAGGAAAATATCCCCTTCGATCCCCAACAACCCCAGGGTCCTCTTCCTCCAATGCAGTACCGCCATTGCCTATATTACCACAACCAGCTGAACAAGTCTGCAGATGTGAGGATCTGGCAGATTGTCTCCACTTATTGAACCTTATTCGAAGAATTGACTGCACATGGCAGTGTGGTGAAGAGAAATTGGATGCAGGGCATCAATGAGTATCTGCAGATAGTCCATGCCACTGAATATGCCATGGTGGTAGGATTCTGTCATGGTTCGTGCAAAGAAACTCAGGACAAGTACTAAAAGGTAACACCAACTTTATTAGGCACAATCAACGAAACAGAAATATCACAATAAACGGTATGAGAGAGAAGCACACAACGGAGCAAGCGACAACTACCAGAAATAGAAGACTGCTTCCATGTGATTCTCTATTATTAGTCCCAGCGATGGGACAAGGAGTAGTCTGTAATGCCACAGGTCCACACATGGGAGAAGCCAGACTCATAGGAAGGCAACTAGGAGTAAGTCTGCCAGAGCCACAGGCCCGCACCAGATTGGATATCTGACTCCACAGAAAGCCACACTAGAGGATAGTCAGATAGAGCCACAGGTCAGCATCAGAATGGATGGTCAGGCAGGCCAGGGGTCATACACGGAGTATGTAGTAAGCCAGAGCCACAGGTTTGCACCAGATAGGATATCCACTGAAGCGTTGGTATGCTGGATACGCAGTGAATAGAGCCCCAGGTCAACACCAGAATGGATAGTCAGACAAGCCAGGAGTCATACACGGAACAGGAAATCAGCCAGAGATGCAGGTCTGCACCAGAATGGTTATCCACCTAAGCCAAGGGTCATACATGGAGTGGATAGTCAGACAGAGCCACAGGTCAGCACCAGAACGGACAGTCAGACAAGCCAGATAATACACGGAACTCAGGACGCTGCAGAGTCGTGAAGAGAAGCAAGCGGCTGAGCCGCCAGAAGCAGGATGCGGCTGGAGCCGCTGGATGCATAATGCAGTCAGCTTGGGCAGCCGCAGCAGAGGCATGCTGACAGATTCATGTCTTGTCTCCCACCACCACCCCCACTTGTCCTTTCTGGAGAGAACAAACACTAGATCTGACAGCAGCTGATTTCTTGGGGATGGTTTAACATTGCCAGCATAAACAAAGTGGTGCTTTTATTTGAGCTAGTTGCTTAACAAGAGAGCAGATGTGTTAGTCTGCAAAGTATCTGTCATTCAATCACAGAGGCGCAGCCAACTAAGGAACTTGGATCACCTGCTTGTCTCTTCTCAGTCAAGATTTTTGTTCTTTTTGGGGTAAATCTCCTTCCTCCCTTCACATTCCACCCAGAGTCCCCAGACTCCCCAAACACAGAGAACATATTGCTTACACACAAAATTTCCTAAACTAAATTCCAAATCCACTTTTATTGTCTGCTAATTTTAAAGCCTGTGTACATGGGCCAACACTGGCAGCGCTGCAGTCATGAGCAGTACTGACTACCCACACCGCGGCTGATACTGTCATGGTTTGTTAAGACTCTCAGACGCAGTTAGGTAAAAACACAACTTTATTGAAAAGTTTAAGACAACCCCATAGTGTAACATACACGTTCATACATATATATTGCAATGACAGGAAACAAGCAATAATAATAGTGATACAGGCTCTACCGGCCCTGCCAATATACTGGCAAGGCAGCCAGGAAGTTGGTACAAGGAATGGATAGGCTCTACCGGCCTTGCCAATATACCGGGCAAGGCAGCCTGGAGACTAGTGCTCGAAGGATAGTAGGCTTTACCGGCCCTGCCAATATACCAGGCAAGGCAGCCTGGAGACTGGTACTCAGAGGTTAGTAGGCTCTACGGGCCCTGCCAATATACCGGGCAAGGCAGCCTATAGGCAGACAGCAAGTATAAATGCTCTACCGGCCCTGCCAATACCGGGTAAGGCAACCCAAGATGGTACAAGGAGGAATAGGTTCTACCGGCCTTAACAATATACCGGGCAAGGCAGCCTAGCACGGAGTGGGTGACAACCACTAAAGCCTCAGTGACTGGCTAGGTGGCAACAACAGTCACAAGGATGACATGCAGAGGCTAAAGGAGTACAAGTGACAAGCCAAGGAATTACAGAAGACCACCAGTACCCGCGTACTGGAGAACCAACGGAGCTGCCTAGGACTTGACAGCAATAGCTAGTGTAGAGAGAACCAGTACCCGCGTACTGGGGACACAATAACTCTAAACCGGCACAATAGTACTCAGATGTGGTGGAGCGAACCAGTACCGCGTACTGGGGAGACCAATCACTCTTCCGGTGCAACAGCAGCCGGTGACTAGGAGCGAGCTAGTACCCACGTACTGCAATCATAAGCTGTACCGGTGCAACGGCAGCCAGTAGTTGGTGGAGCAAACCAGTACACGCGTACTGGGGAAACCATCTCTCTTCCGGTGCACAGCAACCGGTTGAATGTAAGCAGACCAGTACCCGTGTACTGGAAGCACAAATCTCAAATGGTGCAATAGCAGCCGGGTGGCTAAGGAGCGAACCAGTACCCGCGTACTGGGAACACAAATCACATATGTTGCGACAGCAGCCGGGTGGCCATGGAGCTAACCAGTACCCACGTACTGGGAACACAAATCTCTATCGGTGCAATAGCAGCCGGGTAGCTGTGGAGCAAACCAGTACCCGCGTATTTGGAATACAAATCACTATCGTGCAATAGCAGCCGGGTGGCTGTGGAGTGAACCAGTACCCGCGTACTGGGAACACAAATCACTATCGTGCAACAGCAGCCGGGTGGCTGTGGAGCGAACCAGTACCCGCGTACTGGGAACACAAATAACTATTGTGCAACAGCAGCCGGGTGTCTGTGGAGCGAACCAGTACCTGCGTACTGGGAACGCAAATACTATCGGTGCAACAGCAGCCGGGTGGCTGTGGAGCGAACCAGTACCTGCGTACTGGAGTAACCAGCAAGAAGTAGAAATGTCGCCAAGGCGACCAGGGAGGACTAGCTGACTACAGGAGATACTGGATCAGGAGCACAGCAGGTGAAAACAGGAACCAGCACTCCAGACGGTCAACCGGATCAAGAACGACAGCGGGGACTGGCAGCAGGAAGCAGCGACACAACGGCAACCTCAACCAGATCAGGAACGGAAACAGGAACCAATGAACTGGAAACTCAGGAACTTGACGATCTCAGGTTAGCAGGAACATAACCAGGGGCCCAGGAAGCTCAGGAACACAATGGACATGCGAGCAGCATAGAGACAACACAAAAGGGCAACCAAAGGGTGCCCAAGCTGAGTCTAAATAGGCAATGCAGGGCTGGCTGAAGGCAGACAGCCAATGGAGAGCCCCCTACAGGTAACTGACACAAAAAGGCAGCAATCACGGGCACCGTGAAAGATACGGAGTGGGACACCCCAAATTCAGACCATAGACGGAGCGCTCCGCTCTGTATCAGATGTGGCGCGGGCAGACTGTACTGTGCATGACTGCAGCGCACACAGCCATCTGTACTGCGCATTACGGCGTCTGACAAACATCCTTAGCGAATTATAATGTAGGATTTTGTCTAGATCAAAAAATGCTGCTTTTTCTCTTTTTTAAAAAAGTGGCTCCAAAAGGGACTGACAGCGCAGGCGCACGGACGTCACTGTGATGAGATGTCCGTGCTCCCTGCTCCTGTAAGCATCGGTAAAACGGAGAAATCTTTGGAACCAGGTAATATTTCTGGCGACTAGCGCTACTAAGCAGCTAGTCGTCAGATGAAGAATGAATGCAGGTTAAGCTATTGCGGGGTGGTAGTTCCCCTTTAATGAATGGAAAATCAAACAAACAAATAACAAAAAGAATAAAGCACATGGTTAAATTGCCCTTGAATGGCTCAGTGCTTTTTGCAGTTTATATGATGTTTCATCAGGGATTAAAATGTGAAATAGTGATTAATTATTGCAGTATATAGATTAAACCAGATAGCCACGTGATCAGTGCCCTACCATCTCAAGTTCCAATAGAAACTGTATAATGTTTATAGATGCTCTCATGCAATATGTAATATCACTCTCAGTGATATTAAGTGTAACTGCAAATGGAAAAAAGCACCCTCTCATTTATTGTATTTTTGCAAAGTACATGAAGTCAGCAACAAATCTCAAGTTATATTAAATCAATAAACTATATCAGCCCAGTAATGCAAAGCAGACAGACCCCTCCAAGGCAACTGAGATATACAGATCAATATCAGTCACTCTACGTACTGGTGACAACATCCAACTCAGAATTGATATACAGTGCACCACTGGGTCGAACTGGAAGACTAAATAAAAATACACTCACTAATTCATTAAAATATGAAACTTTAAAGGTATGGCACTAATAAAATTGCATAGCCCAATACCTAGGGAGTGTTGACACAAAAAGCCCAACTACTTCACAGCTTGAGATCTGGAGAGCCCGGATGCATACAGCAATCAATAACAATTATTATTTAATTAATTACAAAATCAAAGCAACCAACACATGACTACCATTCTTCCTAATTATATCTTGGAGATGTTCACCTAGTCTACTGTTAAATGCCCTCTCTGTGTGACCTACATACAAGTGGCCATAGTCACAATTAGATCCAAATCATTTCTTGTTGCACAGTTGAAAAATTGCTTATAAAGGTTTTTGAACTTCACTGTTCTTAAAGATTTGTATGAGTAGATCATATGTCTGTTTACACAGAGAAGGATGTTACATTGATAGTCCCCCTTAATGATGAATAAAAAAACTTTTGGTGTGCTAGGGGCAATATAGAAAAGGATATTTCTTTTTCTCCCCAAAACATTCACACATTACAGAGCCCAAGTATACTCCAATATTTTTGTATGGTCTATCTAGTGAAATTACTATATGTCATATTGAGTGACTAATGCTGATATTTTCATTTAGTCACAAGCTTAGTCTTATCATTTGTGTTCTCTACCCAATGTTGTTGCTCATTTATAAGAACATCAATAAATTGCCTTGACTAGGGTTTACGTATAACCTCAATGCAAAAAATCAGGTCCTCAAAAGTAGTCACTGATTGTGAAAGTCTGTGGAGTCACTACAGTAATGATATAACCTATGGGATTGTCCAAACGGTATCTTAAGGATCCACTTTTTGTAGCGACCAATATCTGTTCCTAAATTCTACTCACAGGAATAGAATCCAGTCTGAGAGCCAAATATTCAATCTCTCTTACATGTAAATTTAAATCCTTGAGATGGAACTGGAATGGGCAATTATTGGGCCCAACACCTATTGACTGCCCTTTCATAACAAAAGAATGTTGTAGATGAAACAGCAATAGATCACCAGGTTTGAATGCCAATCATTACTGTACACACCTTTAGATGCTTCCAGTGGCCCATAAACACTTTAAAACATAGATAAGATATAATGGAGAATAAGATGAATGCCCTTCAACATAAATACCTTCTGGAGTATAGTCATATTATTATTTAAATATAAAAAGAATGCCATAAAACCCAGCAGATCTATACAGTTATAAAGGCATACCACGTGTAAGGTGACCCAAATGTAGCTGTCCTAGCACTGTATCTCTGAGACCTTTTCTAAAATATGCTGTGATTATATTAGGTAAACTACAAGAAGATGAACATACGGTTGAAGAAAAGTATCCAAAAACTCTTATAAACTGGATGTCAAAGAGTTTACACTGACAGTGTTTGGTCACCAGGGAGGAGTTGACATGTTCTTGCGCAACTTCGGAAGATGATATAAGAAAACACCACATCTTGATTACTGATGTTAATAAAATGGAACTTGTTTTTATTAATAATAATAATTAATAATAAGGCGCGCGAGCTTGGACAGCTGCACCTTCTGTGTCAAGCCTGTACCTCGGACCCCTAATTGTGGTCACCACATTAACTGGTATTAGTGGCTTGACTGGTGACCCCAATTAAAAAAGTAAAATCTCAGACTTGTGGGGGTACATCGGGACCCATCCTGATGACTGCTATTGACCTCCCAGTCAGTCATGCTGGCAGATCAATATTGGCAATGCAGGACAGCAGCATGCTTTTCCAGACAGGAGTGGGCAGGATCAGGGAAATCCTCCCCACATAATCGGTGACATGATCACTGGTGACGTGAGAAGGCTTTCCCAATAACATTCATTCCTGCTGGTTCATGTAGGAGTGAGGAAAGACAATGTGCTGTTCTCCTGCGTTACCAACATTGACATCCCAATGCGATCAGCTGGGAAATCAACAGCTTGTTGGGGTAGCAATGGGGGTGGGTCCTGATGTCCCCACATGAGGTCTGGTAAAAAGTAATTAAAATAAAATAACCCTTTGGGTGCCACAGGGACATCCAGTGCATTGCTTTACAATGCATTGGACCTACAGGATGCTTTTGTTTTGAAGGGGTCCTGATGCCCCCACCAGTGAATTCTGAATTAAAAATGTGACACACAAACAATAGTTTTTTTGGCCCTTATGTCCCCCAACAAGGTTTTATTAAAAATAACAATAATAATAATAATAATAATAAATGAAACATGTATGTGCCACAGGAGGTCCAAAACATTGCTTTGTTTTTCAGACCTCGTTGAGAGGGCATCAATAGGGGACAGGTCTAAAAAAAATATTAAAAAAAAATAATCCTGTGTGTACCAAGGTTGACACATAGCTTTGAAATGCAATAGACGCCCCTGTGGACACCCCTGTAGCATGCACACAAACTATCTCCAATACCCCCCATATACCCTAACCCCCCCCCCACCTGGTTCCACTGCTCGCTGGTAGATACAGTCTTACAGTGTGCTCTGGGAATAAAACACTGGTAGTCACAGATCCCACAAATGCATTATATGCTCCCCCTGACTTGTTCCACTACCCACTGGTAGACATACCCAGATACACTACCTGACCAACCCCCACCTTGTTCCACTGGCAGTCACTCGTCCGCACATAGATTGGCTGACCCTCTAGCCTTTTTAAACTGGTAAGCATAGAATCAGACATACACTGATTGTTTCCCCATCCTTGCTCCACTGGTAGCCACGCTCCTGGCACCCAGCATGGTATGTCAGCGTATACCAGTGGCATACCGTTTTTCTTAGGGTGGCAGTAGGTCCTGAATGCACTAGAAAATTCCATGGTGTTGAATCATTGTAGTGTATTTGATGTGATTGGTGTTTAAAAAAGCATGTTTTTTCCCTATAGCACCACATTCTGGAAATAGTTATGCACACTAATTTAGGGGTAACAGTGACCCCTCATTTGATTTCGGCTAGTTATCATTTTTCTACCTTTTCTTCATTTCACTTCACTCTTTGTTATATTAATTTTAGTACAAGCAAGTGATGCTTGAAAAATGGAATGAAAAAGTATAGATTGGAGTAGTTTTGCGCTTCTGGCACCCCCTAAAATATGTCAAATCATATCAACAGGGTGCAATTTTTCTTGGAAGAGTAGGGTTACAGTCATAAATTCCATGCTTTTTTCAAAGCTATCGTATCTTTGAAGAGGAAGAATTGTAAAATAGCTCAACTGTTTCATATAGTTCCAACTTCTGAAAACAGTTGTGAACATCAGTCTAGGGATAAGAAAGGCAAGTGACCCCCCATTAGATGCAGGTGAATGTCTATTTTCAAAAACTATATACCTTCCCTACTTGCATATCTGTAATGGTTATAACCATCTTAGTGCAGGAAGGTAATTTCAAAAAGAAGAGGTGGCAGGTGCAAGTTAGTGTTCCTGGCAACCCTATACTGTAGGTTAATCTGCACAAGTCAGGTATAATTTTACTCAGGCAGGTAATTAATACATTAGGAAATGCTATGTTGTTCAAAGATTTTAGTATCTTTGAAGTGGTGGAAAGATTTAAAAAAATAATTCCTATAGCTCCTCCTTATGGAAATATTTGGCACTCCAGCCTAGGGGAAAAAGGCAAGTGGCCTCTTATTTGATATGAGTGAATGTCTACTTTCCAAAATGGTACAACTTGCTTACATTTATTTCATATCACCAATAGCTATGACTATATTAGTACAGGTAGCCATTTTCAAAAAAGAAAACAGGTAAATGTTGTTTTGTGCTTTTGGCATTCCCTACAGTATGGGAATGCATACAAATGGGGTGCCATTTTTCTTGTAAAAGCAGTAGCTTATAAATACAGTTGGAAATTTCATAGTTTTCACAGATTTGGGTACACTTGAAAGGGTGTGTACACCAGGCTAGGAGTAGAATGTCAAATGGCCCTTCATTTGATGCTGTAGGTTATCTTCTTTTCATAATAGTATGCTTTGTCTACATTTTATTCATTTAGTATAGGCAAGCCATGTTTGAAAAATTGTAAGAAGAATGAGAGGTTATAGTTGGTGTAGTTTTCTGCTTTTGGCACCCCCTCTATAGTTTTCACAGATTTCAGTACATTCTATGGGTGGAAATGTAAAAAAAAGTAATTTTTTCCTTTAGCGCCACCTACTAGAAACATTTGTTCACACCAGGATAGGGGTAGAAAAACAAGTGATCCCTCATTTAATGAAGTGGGTTATCGTTTTTCCATAATGGTCTACCTTTTTCTTCACTTCTGTAGCCATTATAACCATTTTAGTAGAGGCAAGTCATGTTTGAGAAAATGTAAGAAAAATCAGAGGTTGCAGTTGGTGTAGTTTTTTGCTTCTAGCACCACCTACAGTATGTCATCCCATACCAGTGGGGTGTAATTTGTTTCCAAAGAGAACTAGCTAATGCATGCAGTAGGAAATTCAATAATTTGCAAGATTTTAGTACATTTGAAGAGGTGGAAATGGAAAAATCATGCCATTTTTTTCCTTTACCGCAACCTTCTGGAAACATTTGCAATCATCAGGCTAGGGGTAGGAAGGCAAGTGACACTCTGTTTTAGGGTCGCTTTAACACGTAACCACTGGAATATGCATTTTAGTTCACAAAGTTGAAAATACCTTTTTGCGCTCATGGTAATTAGGGGTCTTTGCAGGCCACTATGGTAGTTAAAACTACACATATTTAGGATTTATGTACTTGGGCGTCAAGGTTTTTTTTTAAAGAATTGAAACTTTCACAATCAACATAAATGATTTTGATATATAGTGTGATTTTAGCAAAATCAGTATTTTTTTTACTTTTTTATAAATATGACATCATAGCTTGTCGCACAATGCAAAATTGACTTCATGTGAAGCACCATACAAAAGCTCAATTAGTTCTGAAAATAATTATTCATGGTTTCCATATATAACTAGAAAGTTACTTACAGAATCATACCCAAACAGATGGATAGCAAAAATGCAGTAAATGTGTCTGGACTATAGGGTCTAAGAAAAGGACCAAGCCCCCAGGCACTCAAAGGGTTAACATGCACTACATAGGATGATAACCTTACTACCAAGGCATTAAATATCTCCCAAATGATTCATCAGCTGGCCTTAAGTTGGTGCTACTTACCTGCTCTGTCTAGTGTTCTCCCAGAGATCCCACTGGGGGGGGACTGATATCTGTTCCACTTCAAAATCAGCTATATACATAACAGCAATGTGCATTGGCCAGTTCTTAGAAATGTTGATAAGTAGGGTTGGGCGAAAATTTCTGCCTCAAACGGAAATTGACAAAAAATGGCACTTTCTGCTTGGTGAAAAATTTCCCGCGAAAAGTGCAGATTTTCAGCTTTTTCTGCCTAGCTCATTCCATTGAAATCAATGGGGTACATAAAAGTTACACACAACACATTGCAAATATTATTTTATTTCCCAAAGACATAGTATAAAAGAGGCATGAGGGTGCCCGTGTTGGTGGGGAGTGGAAAAAGAATCAGTTGAATAGGGAATTTTTTTTAGGGGGTGTTTACTGGGATTGGGGGGCCGTTAATAAAAAAAAAAATCCGAAATAAAATTTAAAAAACCCATAAGACATAGTATAAAAGGGGTCTGAGGAGGGTGCCTGCGTTGGTGAATGAATTAATTATTTGAACAGGGAATTTGTTTTGGGGGGGTATCTTGACTGCTATGGGGGGGACAGTTAATAATAAATAAATAATTAAATAAATATAATACATTTGAATGTAAAGTAATAGACAGGAACCCCCTGACATAAGCTGCTACTGGGGTGGACTGATACTTGACTCGATAGATTTGTTGTTAGAGGCCCAAGCCCTGAGGAAACATTGATTTATAGGGCTTAGGCTTGTTAGAGTCAAGCCCTGAGGAAACATTGATTTGTTGGACTTAGGCTTGTTAGAAACAACCCCCCAAAAAATTGTAGGACTATGTTTTTTTTATTTTTTTATTTTCAAAGCACAAGCCCTGAGAAAAAAATAAAAATGCCCTACTGGCCTAGTGCCAGCAGGTTATTTTGGCCAGTGGCCACTGGCCATTGTCAAATGTCCTCCTGAGTTGCAACTGCTGTTCCTACTGTAGCTGCTGAGTTGTTTAAGCAGCAGAATGATTAGACAGCTGAAAGGGAATGGGATCAATAATAGCAGTAACATGAAAGTAACATGGAAGATGGATGATTAAAGTTCCACTTGCCACGACTGGCTCCAGTGATGCATCTGAGGCAGTAGCAGCAAAATAAATAGCCCCCAGTCTATGTGGAGAAAAGAAGAAGTTGGACAATAATTCTTCTCCACTAGCCCCTCTTCAAAAATCATGGGTGTGTTATTAGAATATAAATTTTTCCCTTGAGAGCAGGAACAGTGGATCTCATCAGCAACTGCAGTGTGCACAGTGTGTGTGTGGTAAATAACATCTGGGGGCACAACTGTATCCAAACACTATGACACCTGAAACCAAGTACTGCCACTGTCACTATACCCCTTGTCCAGACCCCGCTAAGGACACAAGAAAACTTGCTGACAGTTTAATAGTAATGATGAACCCTCCCTGCCACCATCTTAGCATATTCTGCAGGATGGAATCTCCACAGATGCTGCTTGATGCATTGCCTTCAATTCTCCTCCACCACACTAGCATGTGAGGTCAGTGCACCACACTGTGCAATGGGTGGAGACGAACTGCCACATCCTAACATCAACAGAGTGGCTATCATTTGACAGGAAAGAAATGATGAAAGAGGTGGATTGGCAGAAGATGTAGTTACCCTACAAGATGATGCAAGCTAGTTGTTTCACTCGTCATGGAACTTCCAGTCTTTGCCTGGGTTGCTCTATTCCTCCTCCAATTTGATCTCTGACTCACCTCTTGTTGCCCTTCTGGAGAGTCAGGGACAGCAAAATTGGTGCTTGATTTCTGTGGCGGGTGTTTGTCTTTAACATGTTTGATGTAAATGTCATGGTGTCTGTTTCATGTGTGATATCAGGGCCCTTGTGCCAAGGTTTATTCCCTCCTTTCCTCCTCTCACTGACTTGTCACAAATTGCTGATGACTGTACTGTGCCTGCCCCAACAGAAAAATAGTCCCACACCCATAATGACTTCAGGGGGTAGGGAACATATGGAGAAGAATGGCCTTTTTGTTCTTGTCCTCCACATTCCCCTTCATTGTATGTGGCAGCGGATAATGTTCCTGCTGTTGCTGCTACTGCCTCAGATTCAGCAATGCCACTAGGACCAGGAGTATTGCTGGCGCTGGCAAATGGAACCTGTCCTAATCCCGTATCACTTGTTGACCCCATTCCCACTGGGTCCATGGTGGTCTGCGGCATACTAGCTTGCTCCTCAGCATCCTGCTGCCCTTGCAACTCAGCATCAGAAGGAATTAGAGCAGTTGCAAATTCCAAAATCTCACTGCTAGTGGTGATGGTAATGCCCATCCTCATTTCTGTCTCCCATTCCTTCTCTAAAAAGGCTGTCAATGTCTCTTCCACACCAGCTTCTCCAGCATCATCATCACCACCCCCACTAGTCCCTACATGCTGCTGCTCTATTCCAGACATCTCATTGCTGCTGGGAGGAGGTGACGAGCAATGTGACAGAAGGTTCCCTAATGTCACACTTTGCATTTCCTTTTGACCTGAAGAAGAAGGCAGACCAGCACTAGCAGCAGGCACAGGCAGCTGACCTGTGCTCCTACTGGTGCTGGTGGTATTGATTCTGAGCCTGTTCTCCTCCCCCAATACCAGTTCTGGCCTCTTAAGGATCATGTTCCACCTGGACACTGTAGTGAAGGGAAGGTGAGGAGGACTCCCAGAGCCAGAGGAATGGTGTGGGCTCCCTTGACTACTAGTCTGGATGCTCTCAAATGTTTCCCCTACCACTCCGGCTGCTTCACCATTACTGCTACTACTACTAACACCAACCACATCAAGTTCAGCCGCAGAGTCTTCCTCCTCAGTCTCAGAGTAACTAGTAATATGAGGATATTGTTGATTACCCCCTCCTTCACTCCTAATGCTAACAAGCTGCTGGACTTTAGTAGCAGTAGTACTAGCATTGGCAGGACTGATTGGGAATGGCAAGTGTGATTTAGGGTCCCTTGCTGTCACACTTGCCGTCATTTCCCCCCCCCCCCTCCTGAGTACAAGACACACTAGCAGCAGGCAAAGTATTGGTGGCAGCAGGTTCAGCACTGGCAGCAGGTACAGCGCTGGTGGCAGCAGGGGCAGCACATCTGGCAGCAGGTACAGCAATGGTGGTTGCAGGTACAGCACTGATGGCAGCATGACAGCACTGATGGCAGCAGGTACAGCACTAGTGGCAGCAGGGGCAGCAAATCTGGCAGCAGGTACAGCACTAGTGGCAGCAGGGGCAGCACATCTGGCAGCAGGTACAGCACCAGAGACAACAGGGGCAGCACGTCTAGCAGAAGGTACAGCAATGGTGGCTGCAGGTACAGCAATGGTGACACTGGCAGCAGGGGCAGCGCGTCTTGCAGCAGGCACAGGCAGCTGACCTGTCCTGCTCTCACTCGTACTACCCTTTTCTCCCTCTCTTCCCATTAAATTCCCCAAGATTCCTTGGGGTGATTTAGGGGGACTGGACAGCATTGGTTTAGTACTGCTAGTCACTTCCTCCTCCTTCTCCTCCTCAGACTCAGTGGACACATGATAACGGTCCTTCCAGTTCCAATTTTTGTTGTTCATAGTGACAGCAGTCACTATGAGCCTCTTCTGCCTCAATTTTGCCAAAATATAACAGCAGAACAGCACAGCACGTCTATCTCTCTCTGTAGCTGCTTCTATTGTGTTCGCCTTCTGCAAATAGGTCACAGTTTTATAACAGAGATGTGAAAACAACATAAATCAATGGGCAGAAACTTTCTAGCCATTGAAAAAATGGTGAAAATTTTTGGCCAATGGACGAAAACGTGAAAATTTTAATCGCTAGTTTTAAAGTGACTTTTCCTGCGAAAAGTGGACAACAACGTGGTTTTTGCAAAACTTTTCGCAGGAACACAGCGACAACTTTCGCCCATCCATATTGATAAGTACTGAAACCTCCAACAGTGATCATGAACAATCTGTACGGTGACACAGACCACTGAGCAGATGAGACCTGCTGAAACCACGAAGCATTCAGCACAGAAGGCATCAAGCTGCAGCGAGCCCAATAGCACAGAATTATGCACAGGGCACACCACTACAGTGACCAGTGTAATAGAAGCCACTATTACTAAACAGTGGTGTTATTGTAATGCTGAAGCTGAATGAGGCCTTATAGCTGACACAGAGTGTAAGAAAGTCAAATGGATCAAATATGACTTATAACAGGGGTTTGTGTCTGTGGCGATATATGTGTGCGTGTTTATGCATATGTCTGTGTATGCATATATGTATATATATATATGGATATAGAAATATATATATATATATATATATATATATATATATATATATCAGGGCTCAAAATTTCAAGTCTTGAGCTACTAGCCAGGCCTGAAAAGTTACTCGCCACCAGTTTCCACTCCTAGCCCCACCCATAGCTCCGCCTTTAACTCCACCCATGTCCCCGCCTTTAACTCCACCCATATCAGGTTCTTCTTTCTCCCCCTTGCGCCTCTCTTTCTCCCCCATATGTATTTCTTTCTCCCCCTTGCGCTTCTCTTTCTCCCCCCATGTACTTCTTTCTCCCCTTTGCGCCTCTCTTTCTCCCCCATGTACTTCTTCTTTCTCCCCCATGTACTTCTTTCTCCCCCTTGCGCCTCTCTTTCTCCCCCATGTACTTCTGTCTCCCCTTTGTGCCTCTTTCTCCCCCCCCATGTACTTCTTTCTCCCCCAGGTGCCTCTCTTTCTCCCCCTTGTGCCTCTCTTTCTCCCCCATGCGCCTCTTTCTCCCCCTTGTACTTCTGTCTCCCCTTTGTGCCTCTCTTTCTCCCCCCATGTACTTCTTTCTCCCCCTTGTGCCTCTTTCTCCCCCTCCATGTACTTCTTTCTCCCCCATGTGGCTCTTCTTTCTCCCCCATGTACTTCTTTCTCCCCCTTGTGCCTCTTTCTCCCCCATGTACTTCTTTCTCCCCCTTGTGCCTCTCTTTCTCCCCCTCGTGCCTCTCTTTCTCCCCCATGTACTTCTTTCTCCCCCAGGTGCCTCTTTCTCCCCCTTGTGCCTCTTTCTCCCCCTTGTGCCTCTCTTTCTCCCCCTTGTGCCTCTCTTTCTCCCCCATGTACTTCTTTCTCCCCCTCGTGCCTCTCTTTCTCCCCCATGTACTTCTTTCTCCCCCAGGTGCCTCTCTTTCTCCCCCTTGTGCCTCTTTCTCCCCCAGGTGCCTCTCTTTCTCCCCCTTGTGCCTCTCTTTCTCCCCCATGTACTTCTTTCTCCCCCTTGTGCCTCTTTCTCCCCCATGTACTTCTTTCTCCCCCTTGTGCCTCTCTTTCTCCCCCTTGTGCCTCTTTCTCCCCCAGGTGCCTCTCTTTCTCCCCCTTGTGCCTCTCTTTCTCCTCCTTGTGCCTCTTTCTCCCCTTTGTGCCTCTCTTTCTCCCCCATGTACTTTCTCCCCCTTGTGCCTCTCTTTCTCCCCCATGTACTTTCTCCCCCTTGTATCTCCCTTTCTCCCCATGTACTTTCTCCCCCATGTGTCTCTCGCTTTCTCCCCCATGTGTCTCTTTCTCCTCCCTTGTACTTCTTTCTCCCCCATGTGTCTCTTTCTCCTCCCTTGTACTTCTTTCTCCCCCATGTGTCTCTTTCTCCTCCCATGTACTTCTTTCTCCCCCAGGTGCCTCTCTTTCTCCCCCATGCGCCTCTTTCTCCCCCTTGTACTTCTGTCTCCCCTTTGTGCCTCTCTTTCTCCCCCATGTACTTTCTCCCCCTTGTATCTCCCTTTCTCCCCATGTACTTTCTCCCCCATGTGTCTCTCGCTTTCTCCCCCATGTGTCTCTTTCTCCTACCTTGTACTTCTTTCTCCCCCATGTGTCTCTTTCTCCTACCTTGTACTTCTTTCTCCCCCCTTGCACCTCTCTTTATCCATCCTGCCCGCCCGCATCATCACGCGCCCCTGCGGGCCGTGATAACATAGAGACAGAGAAGGGGAGGAGGGCAGAGGCACCGGAAGAGAAGCGCTTGCTGCCAGACAGTAGCGATCAGTCTGCTGGAAGCAAGCGCTTCTCTTCCGGTGCCTCTGCCCTCTTCCTCTTCTCTGTATGTATGTCATCACGGCCCGCAGGGGCGCGTGATGATGCGGGAGGATGGAACTTGTCATATTGTGGAGGAGGGGGACACTAACACCGCGAGATTACAGGGAAAGGTTAAAAGGTTATATTCATACTGAATACAGTGCTTCAGTTTCCACTCGCCCTCACTAAATATCTACTCGCAAAATGCGAGTAGGCGAGTGGAAATTTTGAGCCCTGTATATATATATATATATATACAGTTGAAACCAGAAGTTTACATACACTATATAAAAAGACACTATATAAAATGTTTTTCTCACTATCCGACATGAAATCAGAATAAACCTTACCCGTTTTGGGTCAATTAGGATTACCAAAATTATTTATATTTGCCAAATGCCAGAATAATGAGAGAGAGAGAGAATTTTTAAGGCATTTTTATTACTTTCTGCAAAGTCAAAAGTTTACATACATTTCATTAGTATTTGGTAGCATTGCCCTTAAACTGTATGACTTGGGTCAAACATTTTGGATATCCTTCCACAAGCTTCTCACAATAGTTGGTAGGAATTTTGGCCCTTTCATCCTGACAGAACTGGTGTAACTGAGCCATGTTTGTAGGTCGCCTTGCTCGCACCTGCCTTTTCAGCTTTGCCCATAAATTTTCAATAGGATAGAGATCAGGGCTTTGTGATGGCCACTCCAAAACATTTACTTTGTTATCCTTAAGCCACTTTGTAACCAGTTTGGCAGTATGCTTCGGGTCATTGTCCATTTGGAAGACCCATTTCCGCCCAAGCTTTAACTTCCTGGCTGATGTCTTGAGATGTTGCTTCAGTATTGCCACATAATCTTCTTGTCTCATGATGCCATCTATTTTGTGAAGTGCACCAGTCCCTCCTGCAGCAAAACAACCCCACAACATGATGCTGCCACCCCCGTGTTTCACAGCTGGGATGGTGTTCTTAGGCTTCCAAGCTTCTCCCTTTTTCCTCCAAATGTAACAATGGTCATTATGGCCAAACAGTTCAATTTTAGTTTCGTCAGACCACAGGACATGTCTCCAAAAATGTAGGTCTTTGTTCCTGTGTGCATTTGCAAACATTAATCTGGCTTTTATATGTTTCTTTTGGAGTAATGGCTTCTTCCTGGCAGAGTGGCCTTTCAGCCCATGTTGACACAGTATTCGTTTCACTGTGGATAATGACACAATCTTACCAGCTTCCGCCAGCATCTTCACAAGGTCTTTTGCTTTTGTTCTTGGGTTGATGCACGTCGGACCAAAGCACGTTCATCTCTGAGACACAGAACCCGTCTCCTTCCTGAGCGATATGATGGCTGGACATTCCCATTTGTACTTGCGTATAATTGTTTGTACAGATGAATGAGGCACCTGCAGGTATCTGGAAATTGCACCCAAGGATGATCCAGACTTGTGCAAGTCCACAATTCTCTTCCTGATATCTTGGCTGATTTCTTTAGACTTTCCCATGATGTTACACACAGAAGCAGTGTGTTTCTGGTGTGCATTAAATACATCCACAGGTGTGTCTCTAATTAACTCAGATGTTGCCAATAAACCTATCAGAAGCTTCCAAAGACATGACATCATCATATGGGCTGTCCCAAATTGTTTTAAGGCATAGTAATCCTAGTGTATGTAAAATTTTGACTTTTCAGAAAGTAATAAAAATGCCTTAAAAAATTCTCTCTCTTTCATTATTCTGGCATTTGGCAAATATAAATAATTTTGGTAATCCTAATTGACCCAAAACGGGTAATGTTTATTATGATTTCATGTCAGATAGTGAGAAAAACATGCATATGTGTCTTTTTATATAGTGTATGTAAACTTCTGGTTTCAACTGTAGATATATATAGATGTAGCTATGAATATATGTGTATAATTAATTATCTGTATTATGGCTTAAGAGAGACAGCTAGAATTATGTTTCCTTAATTAAAGGAATTCAAGGCAAATTCAGCTATCCCAAACTCCAGGGGATCACACAATTACACCAATAAAAGGGGCTCCAAAGGGTTTGACAAGATGCATTCCTTATTTAGGCATTTGAGAACTCAATGAAAGGTCTCTCCTAGTTAAATATGAATGTAGTTAGGACAGATGTCCAAACTGTCTTGTTTGTCAACTAAAAAAAGAGGTCAGATAAGAAAACATTTTGATTTTGTACATAATACAATAATTTTTATTATTATCACTTATTTGTGTGTTTTCTTTGTCATATCTCCCCAAAAGAATAATTGGACCCTTGGTAAGAGGGGCTATAGAATTTCTTAAACAGAGCATAAACAGTTTTAAATAACATATGTAGATTTACGGGTAAACATGTCCTGCCAGTGGAGTAGATGGCTGCACACTGAGCAAGCTCTTGGCCCAAATGCTTCTATACGCTTCCTTCTTCTGCTACTATTTCACCGACCTCTACACCGACACTGATTTTTTGGTGGCTTAGCTTGAGATAACTGGCAAGAGGCAAACTGCAACAAAAATAATGATGTATTTACTGGATAAAACCCTTCCTGACCATTCTTCCACTGCACTCGACCTGAAAACTAAAATGGCTGCCTCTGGGAAAGAGAATAGGCCATGAGGAGACAGTGACCCCATCAACAAAGCAGATCTTAAGCCTCTTCTAACAAAGGAAGTTTTAAAGCATTTTCTTTTGAAGGATGACCTGAAACACTTGCCTTCGCGGCATGACTTAGAGGATTTATGGTAATAATGGTACTCTATGTTCTGCGATCCAGGTGGATATCTCCAACCTTAGCACAGCAGTCATTGGTTCCTGGATGGCTGATTTGGAGGAGTCCTCTGAAAGTTTGCTCACTTCTCAACATGAAATACAGTAACAGGTGCTGACTCAGAAGTAAGAGTTGTATAAGTTGAGGATCCTTTTAGACAATGTTGAGAACAGTGGATGCTGCAATAATGTCTGGGTCCGAACCACCCAGAAGCTGTCTCCCAAAGACACTTACCTGTCTCGTTGCCTCTCTTCTTTCAGTGGAACTTGGCACCATCCAACTAGAACGGCCTCCAAGGCAATGTTGTCTACGGTCTCCTCTTCTTCCTTCAGAAATATTCCATCATGAAGTAAGCTAGACAACTGCATGTTATCTGCTATGAAGGAGTGGAGATTCAGCTTTATAATGATCTTTCACCGTACAGGCTGCAACTGCAGAGGGCCTTTAAGCCACTAACTGATGTTCTTTGACACAACCACTACATGTACCACTGGGGCGGTTTGCCCTCATGGTTTCTTATACAGGTACTACACATATCCTCAAGACCTCTAAGGATGCTGCCAAACTTTGTGAGTGACTGAACTTTGCAACTGGCCCCGAAAGGTGACTCCTCTTCTGTCTCCTCTCAGACTGGTGGATCTCCCAGCAAGACCTGGTGTCTGCTTTTACTTTTTCTGCTTTACTTAATGTTTTTCATTTCCTGTGAGTTTTCTTTTGTTTGTTAGCATTTTGCTCATCTACAGGGCTCATGCTGATGTATGGGATGGCCTGTAGATTCCTATATGGTGCTGCATGTGCCAGGTCCCTGAGGGACGGGTTGCTGAGCCTATGCTGGTCCCTCATCCCCTCTTATTCCAGTTAGTTCCAGAGAAATCTCATCTTGTCCCTGCCTGTATGGTCTCTCAGTTGCTCATTGTAAGCCCCAGCCATTAAGATCCAGGACATCTGCTGTTAGGTGTCGGGGTTCTCCCTGTTCTGAATGGCAAGGGGGTACTGCTTTCTTCCATGCTTTTCACCTTCTTCACGTTTGGTATTTCTTTGTCTGTTATATGCTCAATTTTTGTTCTCCCTATTGTATTCTACATGGTGTACCAGGCTCCCACCCTACATGAGACCCCTTGTACATGGCCCTTGACTCGGGCTACAATCTTATCCGGTGTGTGCATGTATGTTTGTGTATTATGATTTATACATTTGTTCGGACAGCAATCGCTCGGAAGGTGGTGGCCGTTCCCTGGCTGTTAGCTGCTATTTTTGGTGGTGTGGCCAGATGTGTGGTCACCTCTCTCAGCAGCGATTCTCTATTTGAGGCTGGAGTGCATGCTGTTGCGACACCGCTTCTTTGTATACTCTTGATTACCCCCAGAGATATTTACCTTTGGTCAACCTGTCTCCACTTTGTTTGCTCTCTACTTTGTGGTATATTATGTTCTGTACAGTCCTGGTTGCTGTTTCCAGTGTGGTCTCAGGGTGTGTGCTTGGCCCATCTCTGGTCCATGGCCAGCACCCCATGTATAGGGGTATGGGTGCCGGGCTGGGGATGGGTATAGTATCAATTCTGGGGCTGTGCTGGCCTTGTTGCTTATGCTTTGTTATGGTACATTTCTCTCCTATTGCTTTGTCTACCCTCCTGTTATCACTCCACTGGCCTCTTTCCCCTCCTCTTACCCTCTCCATCTTTCTCTCTGAGTCACAGAGGCATCCAATTTCCTTAATGGTGTTCGTGCCAGACGGGCAGCTTACTCTACATATACTCACTCATTATGGCAGATAAATATTCCATAATCTTTGTCCCATGAATGTTAAGGGCCTCAGCTCACCATATAAGAAAAATTTACTTACCCAGGACAGTAATCGCATAGGCAGGGGCGTCGTGTGGGGGGGGGGGCTAAGGGGGCTGGAGCCCCGAGTGTATAACCCATAGGCCCGAATCCAGACCCTGGCATTTGTGTAATTGTCCCATGCGCGCGTTAAACTACTGCAAGGAACAGGGGACCTGAATGTGATGCGTGTCGGCGTGTTGCATGCTGGGGCTTTCTTCATCAACCGGGACGCACTTTCAAACTTGCATTGAGAGTTTGGGGCCTCAAAACAAGTTTGAAAGTGGTGCCTGGCTGAGGAAGAAAACCCCATGCAGCAGATCTATGCTAACCACTTTGCGCCTAATAGCAGGATACAAGCGTATCTACTATGTATTGTGCTGTCTATGAGATCCTTATATGTCTCAACATACAGTTTAATCAATTTGCCGTGGTTTCTTTTACACAATATTAATAAAAGTTATATTTTATTAGTTTTTATAATTAATATTATCATCGGGACCTACTTCCTATCATCAGGACCTAACTCCTAATTATAAAAATACATAGCAGGATACAAGTGTATCTACTATTAGACGCAAAGTGGTTAGCAGAGATCTGCCGTATCTGAAGTACACCTATCCTATTTTGCTTTCTTGTAAATATTAATAAAATTATTATTATCATCAGAACCTACCTCCTATCGTCAAACCAACTAGTATATGCCCATTCACTAATAATGAAGGTAGGTTTGGTGCTGCTGAGGGTTTTCTCCCTTTTTATTTTTTAATTTGAAGATTCAAAGGTACTGTGTATCCTGACCTGATCAAGCAGTGCTTAACTATTTAAGTGCCAGAGGGATATGTCGCAGAAGAGGTGGATCTTTAAATCTTGTATTCTGCTGACAGAGCAGTATCTAGAGTAGTACTTACATGTCCACTGATATACCTAAATAAACCAGTGCAGTAGGGAAGCAGGTGATACCTGAGATCTGAAATGGATGACAAAACTATCTACCTGTACTGAGGAATAGCATATGTTATTATGTAGGTAGCCAATAGCAGAATGTTAATGTTTTCCCTGCTGGTCAAACCCCTTTCTCAGAATAGTTTTTACTTAACCCCTTTAGTGCAGCTGGTTCGCCCCAAATTACTCCAGGTAACCTTAGCACATCAACCTCTCTGTAATGAAGAACAATGACCAAAGTCCAGTAAGGGTAGCAGCCTAAACATATACACCTTTGGTAAAGAAGACAACATTTCATAGTCCCGTGCAGTGTAGGAATAGTAGCAACAATTAGGTTCAATTTAGAGGCATGTAGAGCGGCAGAAATGAAAGATGGTGAGGGGTGTATGTGTGTGTGTGTGTGTGAGTGTGTGTCAAAGACAGTCTGAAGCTTGACATATACACAAGCCAGTCATAATCTCAAATTTAGTTATGACTGGTGTATCAACGTAGTTATCATTATGTGTTTAGATAGGAGCAGGCTTTCATTTTGGTCACATTTTGTAGGATCCCTTACATATTTAAGAGGATCCTGTTTTATATAGGTGACACCAGAGCCGGATTACAGGCAAGGCGCACAAGGCGCCTGCCTAGGGCCCGGTCAAAGGAGGGGGTCCGCTGGAAACCTCTTCCCTATCCCCTCTATCTGTACACTGGCTGTACACACCTAGAAAGTGGCTCAGAGATGGAAATCTGCATGTCAGGACTTCCTGTTCTCCTGACACAAGCGCATATGGGGAGGGATATACAGTTGAACTGGTTGCACGGCAGCGGTATATGTTGCAAGGGCTCCCGACCACTAATCCTTATGCAGCCAGATATGTCCCTGGAATCTGGCTCTCGCAGAGGCAGTGCCGCGGCAGCCATCAATGTGACTTCCGTGTATTACATGGCAGATGTTTTTGGCACACCTGGGACATTGTTCCTGCAGGGCAAGTACGTCCTTACTGGATGTATGTATTTAGACTGTATACAATTTGTACCTTCGCACTGGAGCAATATACTAGCTCTCTTGTGAAACTGGAATTCTCCATAGTATGTGGTCACTTGTGGATTTCAGACACTACTTTTACAAAATCGAGACTGCCCTGATATCACTCCCATTACTTTCTTATAATCTTATAATATTGTTGTAATAAATTCCTATAATACTGTTGTAATAAATATAGAAGTAAGCTGTTTGACTGTGAGTTTACTGTCCGTTTGTGCTGTGGGCGCTGGGTCTCCGTGACATCGCACAGCTTACCATATTTGGCATGGGCTTTATCATCAAGCAGGAAGTTCCAGCTACACACTAACAGAGGTGCATGCTGGTGTGCAGTCCTCCTCTGGCTCTCTCTCCTCAAGATGACTATCTCTTTTGCGGATAGGTGCACAGCATGGAGGAGAGAGAGCAGAAGCTGACAGAAGGTAAGTTTAAGATAACCAAATGGCAGCAGTGGACAATTGGGCGGGCTGGCAGCTTCACCAAACATTAAAGCACACTCCCGTTTGTTCCTAAAAGGGAGAGCATGCACAATACATAGGTGTAATTACTTTGTATGTTAACCCCCTAAGACCCACAGGAGTGTACAACACATTGCTTTACAGTGTGTTGCAAACCCCTCTGGTTCTCAAGATGTTAAACAGAAGAATTATTGCCATTAAAGAGTTCATTTCTGGAGCCTCCAAGGCACTGATTTATAAGGGATAACGGTGCACCGACACTGAGCCCATTCTTATCACAAATAGTTTGGCTCCTTTTTCTGTCTATGTAGCTGCTGAGATTTATTACATGTTCTGTGTGTATATTGTGACATTTGGTGCCCTTTCTCCCCCAGTCAAGATTAATTGGGTTGGGACACCAAAAAAAAGAAAAAACGTCCAATGAGTTTTAATATAATGTGCTGTACATCTTTCTGGCTCTCCAAAACTTCTTGTAAAGATACAGCTTTAACCCTCTGTGTGCCAGAGGGGTATCCAACACATTGCAAAGCAACACACACCGGACAACCCCACTTCCATTCAGTGGGTTAAATCAAACACACACACACACACACTCACTCTCTCCTTGTCTGGAAGGAAATAGCTAGTGCAATGCAGCAGTAGAAGCAACTTGTAAAAAGGTAACAGAGGCATTAAACTTTGCTTGTCACCCTTCATCCTCTGCTATCAACCTTCATATTAATCCTAATCCTCATATTCATCTTGACCTCTCACCCTACATCCATCCTTGTCCTCCTTTCACTCTTGCCCCTCTTTCAGGAAGGCAGCCTGAGCATCCATTACCCCCGCAGCTATAAATGGACTAACACTAACCGCATTCTAAGCTACCAGACAGCTTGCTGGTAATTACTGGAATTGTGGTCCCACAACAGCTCAATGTCTTGCCTGGTTTCATAAAGTAATGTACTGTCCTGCGGGTCTCGTGTAATATACTTTGTTGGACCCTGGGTGTTAGGTTAGGTACTGGGCCCAAAAATTCTGAATGGCAGCCCTGTCTACTAATGATTGATTTTAGGCTTAAAACAGCCAACATCAGAAAATAATAATGTTCTGTTAATAATATATACATAAGTATCTTTGTATTGAAATTAGGTATATTTATTCCATGGCCTATAAGTAGGGTGAGACATAAAGGGGCAGGACACAGGGGGTGGAGCTAAGGGGGCAGCAAAATGAGGTTTTTCCTAGGGTGGCAAAAATCCTTGCACCAGTGCTTTAAGCCTGTTCTATGGGAGCTTATGAGCTACATGCAGCTACTCTCACATGGTTGTGACTTAGTTGCATTGTAGCCCTGTTGCATATTACGAATGAGTACAGCGGATCCACTGGCTGTTCACAGTTTTACTCGTCTTTCTTGAGTACTGTTTTTTTTCTTTCTGTTTATAGTAAGTTCCAATTTCACTAAGATCATTGCTTATATTTGAATTTATTTTTTAGACAGTTATTACCTGGGAGTATAGTCTCCAGTGAGACGTGACCTATGAGGGACGTCCATCCGCCACTGTCCTATGAACGGTGAGTCATCAGCGACACTGGCAACACTGAGGGCTCTAGGTACTTAACACATGCCATGTTACACGTGCATTGTCTTGAGAAAGGTCCCTGAAAGGGACCGAAATGTTGACCAAGCTTAATTTCACTTTTTTGCATTACTAAAATAACGTTAATAAGTCCCACGGGTGCTGCCCTCCTCTATATTTTATATATATATATATATATATATATATATATATATATATATATATTTATAATTACTGTGTGTAACAGAAGCACTTGCCTAGGTAGGAATCCATCATACAGCAGTCAGTTGAATATATATAACTGCTGTGTGTAATGGAAGCACTTAGGTAGGAGTCTTATTCAATACTAAAGTACATCTATATGATGCATTTAATACATCAGTAGTTATATTATTGTAGTCTCTGTGGTATCACTAGTGTAGTTCTTTCACTTGTAAGCACTGTGGTGTCACTAGTGTATGCCAGCTTTCGACTGCAAGCTCTCTGGTATCACTAATGTAGCCCTATTTCAACTCTAAGCTCTGTTATACATTTTTAATATATTTAACCCCCTTGGGTGTCAGGGAGGTGTCAACTGAATTGCTTTGCAGTGCTTTAGGGACCTTTCTGCATCCAATGGGATAACGCATTAATTTTGTCTTTCAGTTAAGTTAGTACTAGTGCCTCTACCCACAAGAACAACGGGCCAGTTGAGAAAGGACTGCGGCAAGGGTGGGGTAGTGGGTCCGATCTGGCAGGGGGCCCCAATGTGGGATCCTGCCTAGGGCCCCATTGAGTCTTAATCCGGCTCTGGGTGACACAGAGAGAGGGTCTCCTTATGTTTTGTGTGTATGTGGCACACTGAAAAACTGAAGGAGCTCCTCATGTGTTTGTGCGTTACACAGAGAGAATCCCTCCTGTGTGTGAGTGAGACACATGCAGACAGACACATAGATGGAGAGGAGTGTATTTTATGGTTGTAAGAATGGGGATAACGTGAACTGGCCAAAGGTAGGGACAGACTCTTGGCTGGGGTTTATAGGCTGGGAAAAAGACATACAGAGATCGGTGATTGAATTAGATTCAAACTTCTTACCTAGGTAAGTCCCCATTAAATATATAGATATACCTGACTGTTGTACGATGGACTCCTACCTAGAGCCAGTGCCACTGCTCACCTAACAAGCATGTGTGCTTTTAACCCCTTAAACAGAGGACATGTCTCCAATGCACTGCAACAAATTCAAGGGGTTAACCCTTTTAAATGCCAGAAGGGACATCTAATACATTGCCCACTGTCACTTTGTGGGCTAAAAGATGCATTTAGCTCATTGGATCCTAGAGAAATCCACAATACACAGCTCTACAATGCATTTAATGGGTTAAATCAATATCATTTTTTTATTTGTTCCCTTTAATGTAGTTGGTTTGACCCAGAATTACACCACTTTTGACTGCACATGTCTATATTCAGCTGTGTTCATATTTGTTCCCTATGGTGCATTTGGTTTGCCCCAGAAGTGTTGCACTTTTATATTTGTACTAGTGGTTCACTGTGCAGTATAGAGTTTATAACAAGGTGTGTATACTGTCTGACCCTGTGTATAGTATACATTATATCATACTGTTTGTATCCTTCTAATCATGACTTCTAAATGTCCTCCTGAGAAACCACAATTTGTGTGGGGACATCAATGAAGTCAAGGTGGGTTTATGTAGCCCCATTTCAATTGTAAGCTCTATGATATCACTAGTATAGTGCAATTTCAACTTTAAAGGGATAGTAATACTTCGTTTTATCTTTATTTTATTTTGTAGGCATTAAAAAAACATGAAGAATGATATAAGTCTTATCTCTCAAACCTTTATGGTTTAAGAGATAGTCACAAGCAAAGCTTCCCCCTCCCGCCCCTTTTTCCTAGTGTAAGCCATCTCTTCTCAGATGTGAATCTGGTTGTAAGACCAGACAGATAACAGCAGGGGACAGACTTCTTTGTATGAAAAGAATGAAAGCACTTCCCCCCTTGACAAGTTTTTCAGCTTTTTCCCTTATCTTAATTGAAGATTGTCCCTCTCTGCAGTCTACCTGGGCACCTCCCTTCTGATATGGCTGAACAGGGGGGATACTTTGCTTGTGAATATCTCTTAAACCATAAAGGTTTGAGAGATAAGACTTATATTGTTCTTCATGTTTTTTTAATGCCTACAAAATAAAATAAAGATAAAACGAAGTATTACTATCCCTTTAAAGGGATAGTAACACTTCGTTTTAACTTTATTTTATTTTGTAGGCATTAAAAAAACATGAAGAATGATATAAGTTTTATCTCTCAAACCTTTATGGTTTATGAGATATTCACAAGCAAAGTTCCCCTCCCTGCCCCTTTTACCTAGTGTAAGCCATCTCTTCTCAGATGTGGATCAGGTTGTATGACAGTACAGATAACAGAAGGGGACAATTTTCTTTGTATGAAAACAATGAAAGCCCTTCCCCCCTTGACAAGTTTTTCAGCTTTTTCCATTATCTTAATTGAAGATTGTCCCTCTCTGCAGTCTACCTGGGCATCTCCCTTCTGATCTGGTTGAACAGGGTGGGGATACTTTGTTTGTGAATATCTCTTAAACCATAAAGGTTTCAGAGATAAGACTTATATCATTCTTCATGTGTTTTTAATGCCTACAAAATAAAATAAAGTTAAAATGAAGTATTACTATCCCTTTAAGGTCTATGGTATCACTAGTTTACTGTCATTTCAATTGTAAGTTCTGTGGTATCACTGTTGTATCTCCATTTCAGTTGAAAGCAGTATAGTATCACTACTGTAGCTTTATTTTAATTGTAAGCTGTATAGTATCACTAGTGTATGATGTGTGTACAGGAAATGGTTATGTATGAACTGTAAGTTATTCTCTTTGCATTGCATTATAATTAAATTACCAATATCAACAGTTACTTTATGTGAGGATGACCCACTCCTCACTACAGCGTTATCATCACAACCACGGGCAGCAGGCTCCCTGTTGAATTTTGCCATGGGATCTAGCCCCAGATCATTATGGAACCTAGCAACACCCCTGCGCATAGGTGCCCAGAAAAGAAACTGGGAGTAGGTATCCTGCTTCATCGCTCTCTCCCCTTGTACCTAGCTCCCAGCTGACCAGTTTCTTTTTATTAAAGGTTATATTGGTGATATGCTACTGACGCTAGCCTCCATTTATGCTCCCTAAGATGGACAGCGCACCTTCCTACTTAGGACCCAGACCAAACTGCAGGATTTTCAGGGAGGGCTGGTGGTTGTAGGTGGTGACTTGAATGTTCACCTGTTCCCTCCAGTGGACTGCTCTAAGCAGAGATCTTCGCTCTAATCCTCAGTGATCGCTGAAGTACAGAAAGCCCTGTGCCGACTAGGACTGTAAGATTCTTGGAGACTCCAGAGCCCACCACTCACTACTAAACTTTCTTCTCTCACCCCACTCATTCTTACTTGTGCATAGACTACTTGTTCCTTTCTCACGCACACTTGCACTATCTAGATGATACCTAAGTTCTACCCCTGTATTGGTGTGACTACTCTCCAGTTGCGATGTCGATTGTGTTCCCTCTTGCCTTTCCCAGGCATTCAACCTGGAGGATGTACCCTTCACTCTTATATAAAGATACTCTTTGTAAGGAGATAGAAAGGCATATCTCTGAGTCTCTATTTATTAATCTTCCATCAGTCTCCTCAGCACTATGTGTCTGGCAAGTTTTAAAGTGCTTTCTTCTGGGGGGTCTTTATTAAGTTTTCTGTGACTGCTTAACAGCTTAAGTAAATTGCTTGTACTCTAGCTGCTATCATGTAACTAGAAATGCAGCTCAAGTCTGACCCTAATCCTAATTTTTTCAGCTTGCTTATGCAACTTAGAGCCCAGCCAGCTGAGCTTCTCCATTCCTTTCCATCTCTGTGAAGGTTGTCACACGTCATCAATCCCACTACTGTGAATTTAACAATAAGTGTGGTCGGCTTTTCTCTTTGAAACTTAAGGACCGGGGTGTCCCTAACATCATCTTCCAAATTGAGACTCAGGAGAAGATCTTATTCTGTAATTTCCTCTCCACTGTCAACACTGCTGGAGCTGCTATCTTATCTTCAACCCCCAAACTTATGTTTCAAGCACGCACATGCACAAGCTCTCTCCCTCTCAGGTGAGCGGGACATCACTCTGAAGGAGCTCAAAGATGTGATTCAACAGATGCTGTCAGGTAAGGTTCCTGCACCTAATGGCTACCACTTGGCCTTTCATAAAAAGTTTTCCCATCTCCTCTCACCACTATTGCTGACAGTGTTTAATGAACTGCTTGGTTCTGTCTCAGATAACCCTGCCTTTATGGAAGTCCCTATCTCCCTAATCTTGAAGGAGGGAAAGGACCCTAATCCCTCTTACCACCTGAACTTGGGTGCAAAATTCTATGTGAAAATTATAGCCAACAAGCTACCCCACTTCCTCCCTGTCCTAATTGACCCTGATCAAGCTGGCTTCAACCAGGGCTGTAAGGTTAAGTACAATATTATGAAACTGATTTAGCTTATAGATTTTGCTCATACCCACAATAGCCAGATGCTTCTTTTTTCAATAGATGCTGAAAAGGGCTTTGATAGGGTGTCATGGTACTTCATAGACGCAGTCTTATCCCACAACAGGCTTGGGCTGCGCTTTCTTGACTGTATCAAAAACATCCATACCTGCCCCTCAGTTCATATCTGGGTGAAAGTGTCACTTTCTCCTCCTTTCCACCTCCGCAAGGCTGCCCCCTGTCTCCCCCTCATTTTAGTCCTAACTATAGAAACATTAGCTAGTGCTATTCGGTGTAATCCAGCCATTTGTGGTGTATTCACAGGATCTAGGGAACACAATCTGGCTTTGTTTGCAGATGATCTCAACTTGACCCACTAACTCCATCTTTATCCTTGCCCGTGGTCACTGAGGAATTGCAGAGGTTTGGCCTGCCATCCAATTTCAAGCCCAGTCTTTCAAAATTGGAAGTCATGAACGTCTCTATCCCCCACCACCTTTTGGCTACCCATCTCTCGCTCAACCCCTTTCAAGATTGCCTCTCCCTCCGCTCTTGCTTCCTTTCTGTTCTCAGTTCTCTTCCACTTACCACTCTTGCTACAAACTTCAATAAATTTTCTCTCTCTATCATGTATGAGGCCAATCAACTAAGTAAAAATTGTCACTCTGCCCAAGATTCTAGATCTATTTCATACTGTTCCCAACCGACTCCCTTGCTCCGTCCTGAAATCCTTGCAATGCACGATGAATTATTCCTTTTGGGAAACAATTCGGCCAGAATGAGGGCGATTGATTTAGCCGATGGAAGGTCTAGCCTTGTCTCTTGTTTGTAATTATTACACCGTTGTGAAACTCTCTCTTTTTGGATATTGATTCATATTGATTTCATCTGACTGATGAGAAACTCTAGCTTTGGTTTATGGTATCACAGTCTCCCTTAGAGGCTAAGTTTTCCTGTGCTTCCTACCTCTGTATGGCTGCCAGCCTTCATGGCCTCTAGCCACTTCCTCATTGCTGACATCAGGTAACAGGCAATTGCACAGATGCCTGTTTATGGGCCTATTCTGGGTGGCCTAATGAGGTCCCGCCTCCTTCTGCTCCTTTATAAACCTCCTTGGGCCTGGGAGTCATTTCCCTTACGTGGTGTTCCTGCTCGTTACTCTTGCTCTCTGTTGTGACCTGTGTTTGCCTGAGAATCTCGCTCTGTGTATGGCCCCAGCTTGTTTGACTACCCACATTGGTTCTGGCCTGTGACTCTGGCTGACTACTCGCTCTGTGTATGACCCTGGCTTGTCTGACTATCCATATTGGTTCTGACCTGTAGTTCTGGCTGACTATTCGCTCTGTGTATGACCCTGGCTTGTCTGACCAGTGGCCCTGGCTACCACCCGCTCAGTATAGCCTCTTGTTGCCTTCCTACGGGCCTGGTTACTTTCGCTCCTTGTAGTCCTCTGTTTGCCTGACCAGTGGCCCTGGCTCCTAATCACTCAGCATAGTCTCCGGTTGCCTGACCAGTGGCCTGGTTACTCTCCCTCCGTGTAGTCCCCGGCTTGTCTGACCTGCGACTCTGGCTGCCTACTCGCTCCCTACACTACCTGCTTGCCTGACCTGTAGTCTCGGTGTCTCCTGGCTCTGGTCTGCTCTCGCTCTATGTTGCCTCCGTTCGCTGACCAAGTGTTGACACATATATTCTACCATTCTTCTTCCCTGGTGCCCTCATCCTCAGTATCAGACCAAACTTGCTCTTACTACGACAAATTATCTCAGTGGCCTGAAATTCTAAATGTGGCTTTTAATCACTTGGATGATAGAGATGTCTCCAATGCAATGTATTGGAGACATCTCTAGCATTAAGGGGGTTAATTTAAATCAATAGGCATTTTTATTATACCCTTCTACAGTGCAGTTGGATTTCCCAAGAACTGCTCCTCTTTTCTCATGTGGATATGGCCCTTTGTGCAGTGGACTTCAAACTCAGCTTATTATTACTTGCTGATGGAAGAGACTTCACCAAACACATTTGTACTGACAGGTTATTTATTGGAAAAAGTCAGGATTTGATGCATAGACTTTCTTTTAGTTTACACATTTGTACTAGTCAGCATGGTGTAGGGTTACTGCTCTGTATATGCTGTTCTTCTTCCAGTATTCAGAGGAGTAAAAGCCTTATTTAAATGAAAGTGCAGCCACTTTTCTCCAGAATTGCTTCAGTTCTTTGTACATTAGCCTTTCTTTCTATTGTTCAGCTGGAGGTTCAAAGACTAAGGACCCCTACTTTAACCCTTTTCATGCCAGGGGGTATCAAATGCATACAGAATCAATGCCTTAGATACCCCTCTGCCATGCAAAGGGCTAATGATTTATTTAGTGTATGTGGGGAGGGGGAGAGAAAACACAAATAAGAATAACCAATCAAAAACCATACAAATATACTCCAAATGTGGACAGTTATGAACCAGAAAATGACTTTACACCATTTAATACTGCATTTGCTGTAAAATACCATAACAAAAATGTAATTACAGTCTCTTTCGCTTCATATAGTACAAGACATAAAGCACAGAGCGTGTGTAGCTGTAAAGATTTCTTACATATTCAAGAGCCCAACATAAATGACACTTTAATTTACTTAACACATTAAAGTACTACTCTTTTATAGAAATTATTTCAGGGTTGGATTTGGCTGTATGGCCGTCCCGCTGTATGATTTTCCTAATGTACAATAATTTGTATGTTTTGACGGCTATGCCAAGATGTTTACCCGTTGGATGCAAGAGTCGATTTCAACATATTGCAAAGCAAGGTGTTGGGGACATCTCTAGTATCCAGCTGGTTAATCTATATCCCCCACACATTCACATTCTATCATTTATTAAATAACCTTTAGAATCAGAGGATTGTGCAAAGCAAGGCACACTCTTCTGGTCCATAAAGGTTAAGCTGTTACAGAACAAGCCAAGTACTTCCCTTCTAAATTAACTCACTGGGGCCTCAATTCAATTGGCCCAGTCAGCCAAAAAAACAGCCAATTGTATTTTTTCAAGCACTGTAAGCTATTCAGTTACCTGTGGTTTTAAGAAAATAGCAGATAAAACACCTCCCACTGCAGGCGATAAAGAAAAAAAAAATTATATTATATTATATAAAAAATGCCAATTCCATGTGATAGTCACGAAGATCCATCAAGAGACCCACCTTAAGGTGCGAAAATCTGCACCCAGTTTTTCTGGGCGCAGAGTCCCTTAACGCATCTCCAAAGTACCGATGCAGGAACTGGAAGTTTAAAAAAAGCATTAAAGGGATAGTAATACTTAAAATTAAGTGTGTTTCATATTATAGGCATAAAAATCCTATGAAAAACGATGTAAGGCTTATCTCTCAAACCTTTATGGTTGAGAGATATGCCTCGCTAAAGTTACCTTTCCTTGCCTGTTTGAACGAAGTCAGGGCTTAGCTGACAGCTGCAGAATCCGGGTATTTGACCGGATGCAGGCTCTTCAGCAGAGCAGAAAACGCCCGATCTGAACATTAATACTACATTGGAAGGTCTACAAAGTGTGCCTAGTTTGCAAGAACACTTTCTAGACCATTCCAATGAAGTATTAATGTTCAGATCAAGTAACAGGATTCTGCAGCTGTCAGCTAAGCGCTGACTTCGTTCAAACAGGCAAGGATTGAGAGTTAAGCCTTACTTCGTTTTTTTCATAGTTTTTTTATGCCTATAATATGAAACACACTTAAAATTAACTATTACTATCCCTTTAAAAAAGTCACCAGTGGATGTATTATGTATTGTTTATGCATCTCCCAGCCAATCAGCTTCAAGTGAGGGGATGACGAAACCCGCTAGAAGCTTATTGGCTTGGACGTGCGAAGCACATATCCCAGCCAACTGGAGGTTGGAATCCATTTGGATCAGAGACTGGCCATATAAAAAGCCAGTCTATATTCAAAATTCCCTCATTCGAACGGCTCGGACGTTATGGAGGGTTGGTATGTGCCACTAGAATTTACTGCGCCGCTAATGGAGCCAGCAGAGGAGGCAGAAATAACTGAGTACTGGAAGCCTTTTATTTCTTGAACAAAATAAATTACTTATTTTAAAACTTGATGTCTGAATATTAGTTTCAAAAGCTATGCCACACTGCATTTAATCCTTTTAGTGCCGGATTGGTATCCCTGTGGCACTCAAAGGGTTAACTCAGGCATATCTTGGGGACATTTTTTATTACTTGCATTGACATTTTATTTTATTTTTCAGGAATAATGAAAAAGATGATAAGAATAAAGAACGTTACAAAGAAGGTAGGTTAAAGAAGACAGAAAGTGGATGACAGGAAAGTGTTACATAGATCTGGGTGTTAGGCTAGTGTTAGTTACGGGTAGCA
Organism: Rhinophrynus dorsalis; assembly: GCA_037306005.1. Lineage (NCBI taxonomy): Eukaryota > Metazoa > Chordata > Amphibia > Anura > Rhinophrynidae > Rhinophrynus > Rhinophrynus dorsalis. Next base: position 369,756,300 of record CM074721.1, read on the forward strand.
TTGTTGCACTTTACTGTTAGGAGTTGTGTATGTTTGGTGTCTGGGAGGGTGACTGTGTGTTTCAGCTATCGGTCAGTGCATCAGGCATGAATTGTTAGCTTTTTTTTGCTTTGATGTTCCCATTATTCATGCTATTTAGCATGCGTTTTGGGAACTTAACACACAAAACAGACATTTGGCCATAAGTCATTTTCTGTGGCCTAACGTCCATCGTGGTTTCAGCTGGTAGGGCAATTGAATAGCTCCACTAGCACTTTTTGCTAACGGGCCGATAGCCAATATTGCCCTACCAGCTGTTTTACCAGCCTCAATTGAATAGAGACCTGAGTCAGATGTACAAAGAAAACCATGAGCAATTCTAAGGCAAACAACTACACCATAGGTAACAAATAAAAATACATCATATCCCTATTAGCTTACATGGGGCCTGTCAACCCTTGAATGATAGAGAAATGACCAACTCACTGATTTGTAATCTCTATCATTTATTCCAAGTGTTTTTCACCCTTTTTAAAGGCATAGTAATAATTTGTTTTATCTTTATTTTATTTTGTAGGCATTAAAAAAACATGAAGAACGATAAACTTCTTATCTCTCAAACATTTATGGTTTGAGAGATATTCACAAGCAAAGTTTCCCCCGCCCGCCCCTTTTACCTAGTGTAAGCAATCTCTTCTCAGATGTGGACTGCAGTCCATAGACCAGACAGATAACAGCAAGGGACAATATTCTTCCTATCAGAACAATGAAAGCCCTGCCCCCCTTGACAAGCTTTTCAGCTTTTTCCCTTATCTTAATTGAAGATTGTCCCTCTCTGCAGTCTACCTGGGCACCTCCCTTCTGATCTGGCTGAGCAGTGTTACATCAGTAAAAGGGGCGGGAGGGGGACACTGTCATTGAATAACTCTTGAACTATAACTCTGACAGTATTGAAATAACACTCTCCAAAGTCCAAATACTATGATGATTAATTATAGCTACTTTTATTATGAAACATTACTATCCCTTTAAAGTATTGAGTGTTTGTTCCCTATTCCTGCTTCAGAGTTGCTCCTCTTTTGCTTTTGTAAATACAGCCAAGTGAAGAAGTAGAACAATTCTGGTGCAAATTAACAGCACCAGAACACAGTAACCATGGGATGAGCTCTTTGAGGTGGAGACCCTGTTCCTGCACCACTTCACACTTCTCAAATTGATGTATAGCAATGATGAGATAAAGACAAGAAACAGGAAAGGGAATCCCCTGAACTTTGAACCCAAGAGGTTCCCCCCTGCCCAGGACTCGAACCAGTGGTTTGTCTCAGGGAGGGAAGTCCTGTGTTTCACATGACTATGAAAAAAGGATTTATTGGTAAGTAGACAAAAATCCGCTTTTCTCTTTTGTCCTATGTGGAACACAGGAACCATGGAGATACACAAAATCATCCAACAAGATTCCAGGAAGGGAATAAGAAAATCCCCTCATAACACAGATCAGTTTCAATGGAAATTAATTGGTACAACATAAAACTCATGTATCAACAGACACCAACACTACAAACCAAAGAACAGAAAGTGACATGGTACTGGTCCAACAAGAATTAGGAAGGGCACCTACACACGAAAAACAGCTTGTAGGACCTTCCAGCAGAAGCCAATGCATTAAAAAGTAGTGTTTGACAAACGTTTGAAGAGATGACCACGCTGCCACCTTACACAAGTGCTCAACAGAGGACTGATTCTTATAGGTCAAAGGTGCACAAACAGACCCAAAAAGGCAAAGTCTTCTTCCTGAGAACAGACGAGTGACGAATGATGTCCTTGATCCAAGAAGCCACTGTCACCTTAGATGCAGCTAGGCCCACACATGGGAGCTCAGGGATGACAAACAGGGAATCAGATTTCTGGAAAGGCTGCATGCAACAAACATAGTATTTCAAGCAATGAACCACATCCAAGAGATAAAGTTCCTGCTCCTGTCTATTAAACGGAGCTGAACAGTTGGAGGTTTATAAGACAGCATGCAGTTTGGTCACCAGCTGAATCGAGATGCCAGCCAAGACAAAGGCAGTCTTGAGCATCATGAGACACAGGGAAACCAAAGACAAATGCTTGAAAGGAGCCTTCTGGAGCACTCGTAGAAACAGGTGCAAATCTCATGTGTGAGTGGGATAACAAAAGAGCAGGTGGGAACGAGCCACCGCTTGGACAGAAGTTTTCACATCAAACAGTGAGGCAATACTCCTCTGGAACAGGACAGAAAGCGGAAATCTGAATTTTAATAGAGCAAAGATCAAGTCTTTTCTGAAGACCATCCCTAAGAAAGAGCAAGAAAAACGGAAGATGAAATGGTCATAAGTGCAACCCTTGTTCCTCTCACCACTTAGAACATGGACCATACTCTGTAATATGCCTTGAAGGAGAGTGGCTTCTGAGCCTGTAGCAACGACAAAATCAGAAAAACCCTTCTTTCTCACGACTGTGGACTCAAGAGTAGGGATGGGTGAACATTTTCACCTCAAACTGAAAATTGCCACTTTTCCCTTGGTGAAAAAGTTCCAGCGAAAAGTGATGTTTTCTTGCTTTTTTTCGCCTTGTCCATTGCTTTGAAATCAATGGGCAGACAAATTTTTCTCCATCACAGTAAAGTTTTCTCTACTTATCTACAGCCATATACAAGGATGTCAGGCTCTCACAGCATGCTATTCTGTGTATGTGAGAGGAGAGAGCAGCACATTTCTGAGCTAGAGAAGAAAGGCAAATAAAGGGGAATTAAAGCTTAGTTTAGAGAGTCAGGTAGGACATTTGTTCTCTGTATTACTGGAGTCTGGGGGAGAAGAAGGAAGGAAGGAGGGTGACCCAAAATACCCCAAAATCTGGTGTGACTGACTGGCAAGACACAGGCAGATGAGGTCCAAATTGCTTGCTGATTTTGCTTTTATTGTCTCTGTACTGGAGAAGTCTGGGGAAAGAAGTTGTCAATTTTGTTTTTTAGTTATATATATTTTGTTTTAACTGTGATAAGATAGGGTGGACAAAAAAAAACAAACATAAATAATTAAACAAATAAATATATTAGACAGCTGACTGGGAGCCTGATGTGAGCTCTGTGACTGAAGCAGACTTGATAAACAGTAGACGACAATGAGAATTTTGTTGAGGGCCAAGGCAAGACATCACACTTCATCGGTTGTGTACTGTAAAGAGTAAAAACACACAGTAGTTGAGTAATGTCTAGCAAATGCACAAGCGGGAGAGGGAAAGGTGGAGCAGTGCAGGGAAGTGGGAGTAAAGTGGTAGTGCAAAAACTTACTGGAGCAATGTTTGCTGCAGCATGTTCAATAAATTATGATGATCCCTCTCCTCCCAGGGTGGATGCAGTTTGTCAAGGTCCCACCAATCACACCATGCCAGTACCCCACCACCACTACCATACACATCTGCCACATTGTAGGTTGTACTTTATTTTTTTTTAATCACTTGGCATCATCATGAATATGTGCCAGTGTCACTTAAGCAAGTGCTGTGGGCAAAGGACAAATGCACTCGGCATGCGAACACATTTTCAAATTTTTTAAGGTATATGTTGCTGTAGGACTCACAACTTTGACTACCAGCTACTTAATTCTTCACTACAGCCCTCAGAAGAAGTAATATTGTGCTGGTAAATGTTGCACTATATTAAACATAGGAGAAAAATGTGCTGGAATAGGAAAAAAAATTGCTGGAATAGGCAAAAAGTAGGAACATTTTGCTATGGAGAAAAGGAGAACATTTTCATGAAAAAAGTCATGTGGGAAATTTTTCTCACTTTTCGCCCACCCCTACTCAAGAGCTAGGTAGTCAAAGCAAAATTCTCCACATGTAGATGATAAAGGGGATCCTGAGACAGGAGATCCCAATGTAGCAGAAGGTGAAACAGCTCCAACACAAATAGACTGAGGAGATCTGAAAACCAGGCCCAATGGTTGCACTCATACTGATTTTCCTCATAATCAGGGAAGACATAGGCCATAATAATATACAAAGAAACTGAAACTGGCTCACATTTGATTAATAAGTCTTCAAAGAGAAATAAAGCAGAACTATCACATATATATAAGTACCCCCAAATTAACTGTTAGTATATCGGTAATCATTGAAATTGTTATAATGTTTATTAAGTACTGGCATAATTTGTAATCATAAATTTGTATGCGACTCACTTAAGACAACAGCGCAGACATCTTGGCAAAGAGGGATCTGTGCACCTGACCTGTCCATCCCAGTCTCCTCACTGATAGGTTATTTGCACTGTACCGCATGGTACAAGCAGGGATGGACAGAGCAGGCGCTGTCTTCTTGAGGTAAGTCTCATACGAACTTGTGTTTCCAAATAATGCCAGCACTTAATAAACATAATAATCAATTTATTGGGGGGCACTTATACCTACGTGATAGTTCAGCTGTAAGAGGATTAATAGATTATATCCTACTCACATGTTAGTATTGTCACTTGTAGCTATCTATAGAGGCTATCACACGTGGGGGGATATTACACTGCTCACACACTCTTCAGATCAGCTGCTTCCCGGATGACAGTCCTCAAAGAAAGAGAAATAAAGCCAAATAAAGTAACAAAAGGTGGGGACACATGTTTGTAGTATATAAATACATATATTACAACATCAATGGTTGGTGGCATATGGCACTCACTTAGAATAGTCCACCGGTTGATGGTGCTTCAAATTGGTTAATTGTAACAGTTACCATGCCCCTGTTCAGGCACTCCAGAATCCACTAAAGGTCCTCTTAAATGATAATCATACCAAAAAAATGATATAAAATATAATTTACTAAATATCATATACAATATCATATATAAAACAAATACTTGATTATACCAACATGTTTCAGGATACACAATCCTTTCATCAAGATGTCAGATCTCTAACGACCTTGCCGCCACAGTTACTGCTCATATATACAACACTTCTGGTTTGTATAACCAATCAAAACCCACAAATGGCATAGATAGAGCGGAATGGTTTTTGAAAATTTTTGGGGTTTATTAGATTATTCTGAGTGAGTAACATATGCCACAAACCATTGAGGTTGTAATATATGCATTAATATTCTACAGTCAAGCCTTTCCACTTTTTGTTCATTTATACACAAGCTTAAAGTGGAACTACGACCCAATAATAACATTGCAGCACATAATGTCCCACCTGGCGACTAGCTGCTCAGTAGCGCTAGTCGCCAGAATTATTACCTGATTAAAGAGAAATCACTATTCTTCCAAGACTGACAGCAGGACGGAGCGTGGACCTCTTGTCATAGTGACGTCCACGAGCCTGCGCTGTCCATAGACAGGCAGTGCAAGGGATAACAATCCTACTAATTCCAGAAGGACGACACTGGAAGGCAATGTTTCAACAGACCCGCTCAGCCCAAACAACCAATTTGCCCAAGGATCGATGTAATGAAAGGTATTTTACATAATTAAAAACAAACCCATGTCAAACTAAAACAGACACATGGATCTCAAACATCAAAATGCACATGAACGCCTAACGTGTTTTGTGATTGTATCACTTAATCATAGGTCTGATTAAATGTATGCCTTCATCCCATTCATATAGGAGCAACAGAGTAACCACATGCTCAAATCAACTTATCAGAAACACTAACAGGTTTAAATGGTGTTTCTGATAGATTACTTTGTTGCTCTTTTTATAAGTGCTCTACCCTCCAGCAGAGGGGACTTCACCTTATGGTTCCTGTGTTCAACAGAGGATGAAAAAGAAACAATTTATAACAAATTTTAAAAGTGGTTTTACCAGTTCTTCAGTACCTTGTTTCACCATTGGTTACAGACCTCTCTAGCATTCAAAGGATTAACTCTTTCAGTGCCAGACAGGTATCCAACACATTGCTACGCAATGCCTTAGATGTTCCTTTGGCAATCAAAGGGTTAAAAGCCCCATCTAAAGAATGATAAACTTTGTCTCCTGTGTTGCAGATGGTTTGCCCCAGAACCACCACTTATTATTAAATCAGTCTCTGTGTCAAAAATTATGGTTTCACTTTTACTCTAAGGACCTCAGGCTAAACTGGAGTAGTCCTGGAGCAAACCATCTGCATAATAAGCGGATAGCTTGTTTTTAACCCTTTGAATTCTATAGAGGTCTGGAAAACATTTTGAAACCTTGTGTTGGAGACCTCTCTAGCACACCTGGGTAAACGTTCCCTTTACATAAATTTTAATTTTTATTTGCCCCTATGGCTCAGTTAGTTTGCACCAGAATTGCTCTAATTTGTTTTGATACATAAGGTTCTAAGGGACATGTGCACAAATAAAAGTGGAGCAATTTGGAGGCAAACCAACTGCACTGTAAGAGAAATAAAAATCATTGATTTAATTGAGGTTTTTAACCTCTTGGTGCAGCTAGTTTATCCCACAATTGCTCATTTTTTGTCTTCTGGCATATGGCCCTAATTACCCCATTATAAGCACACACATACATTATACATATGTATTCTTCTACTTATTACTGATTGCCCATATGATCTGGAGATGCAGTTTCTCTCTTTCCTTGTGTTTATCGGACTTCTGGAGATCTGTTCTGTGAGAGAGTCCAGATTATTTTTGTCCTCTGTTGTGCAATGCGATGAGAGGCTTTCTTCTTGGTTGTTTGAGGTCACAACCTTGTTGCCTGTTGGAGAACATAAAAAGCATGTACTTTTTAATCAACTTGTCTTTTTAAGTTCCACGGCATTGCACACTGAAATATCTATATACCTTATAATGCTTAGAGTGCCAAGTATGTACCAGACACATGGTTGAAAAAGTATGCCTAGATGGCCAACCACATGCATGGAACAAACAAGGGTGTACTCTCCTCCTTGCAGTAGATATACTGCAATTTTTTTATTAAATCAGATTCCTTTGGGGGCATCAGGATGTCTTCCCTCGGGTATTGATTGCTTAGATATTTGTCTACAAGAAAAATAAAGGTGACCAGAAGGCATTCACAGCATTCTTTTCCCAAACTTCAGGGTCAAGTGGGAGGATCTCCTATAAGTGCCACGGGAAGAACTGCCGGGCAAACAGAGAGGGAGTAGGAGAGTTTTAAACTATGAGAAATGAGTTTCCATAGTTGTCAGGTAACTACTACTAGTTATTTAGCCCTTTTCCCCCGACCCTGTCCCTTCAACAGAGATTACTATATGCAGAAAACTGAAGATGTAATGCAAAAGAAGTATAGGAGACTGGTAGAGTAAAAGTGATACTTTTATTTGCTAACTGGGTAGCTTTAGAATGCAAGCTTTCAAGACAAACTTAGATCTCTTCATCAGGCATGTTTAGATTGAAGCTTCTAAAGATATTACTTTTACTCTACCAATGTCCCGGTTTATAGATTATGAACACGGTATCGCCTTTTATTTATAAAAAATGACAGACAGACTAGCCTAACTGCTATTTAGGGTGTCAATGTGATAAATTAGATTGACTTATCCTTGGAAGACGCTGCCCAAATCACATGACTGAGTTGTAGTTGTCACTGGCAAACATACATGGTGATCATCTGATCGACATACTTCCTTGTTTCTCAATATTGTTAACAGGTCCATTATTAACTCTAGGAGAAGGGGCTGATGTCACAAACAGGAGGGATGGGGATATTAAAAGTTAAATAACTAACCAAATCAAGGGCTCGATCCACACAGTAAGTTAGTTAAATGCCTGTGCTGTGAAAAAATACAAGCAAAAAAAAAAAAAAAAAAGAGCTGTCGTGTGATGAAGAGGTGTTTTCACCCATAGAAAATTATGTAAACACCGTAATTATCAATTCAAATGTCTTCGTTAGCCATGAAGATCCGATAAGGGACTCAAGTTATCGCAGGGATGTTAAAGGGATAGTAATATTTAATTTTATGTTTAATATTGTAGGTATTAAAAAATATTAATAACGATGTAAGTCTTATCTCTCAAACCTTTATGGTGTGAGAGCTATACCTCGCTAAAGTTATCTTTTCTTGGTTGTTTGAAGGAAGTCAGTGCTCTAGCTGACAGCTGCAGAATGCCGTCATTTCACCGGATGGAGGCTCTTCAGCAGAGATGAAATTGCATGATCTAAACATTAATACTTAATTGGAATGGTCTACAAAGTGTGTCTGGTTTGCAAGCACACTTTGTAGACCGTTCCAATGAATTATTAATGTTTAGATCGTGCAATTTCGGCTCTGTTGAAGAGCCTCCATCCGGTCAAATGACCGTATTCTGCAGCTGTCAGCTAGAGCACTGACTTCGTTCAAACAGCCAAGAAAAGGTAACTTTATTATATTTTTTGATGCCTACAATATTAAATAAACATAAAATTAAGCATTACTATACCTTTAAGACCCAGTTTATTTTTAATTGAGTCCCTTATAGGCTCTTCAAACAGTCAACGCAGAAATTTGAAGGAAAAAAAAAAGTAAAAAAAGTCCTCAGTGGATGTATTTATATTGGCCTTTATCCCCACATTAATATATCCAAAGTATGAAAAATGTGTAAAAAGTTAGTAGAATTAACCCTATTAGTGTCAGAAGGGTATAACTACTCCGCCGGCATTCATAGGGTTAACATGACTAATTTAAAAAAACAGCATCCCATTAAAAGTAACACTTACCATTAATCCTGATGTCCAGCAGAGTTCTCAGCTTCCTGGTCCCCTTCTGTCCTTCTTTATTCTCTTCTTTCTTCTGCCTCCTCTTCATTCTTCTTGCTGTAAAAATATATATATATATATTAATAGAACGCATAAACTATGACATCGTTTAACCCCTTCAGTGGCAGAGGGGTACGCAACCTCTCTGGGCTCCAAGGGTTAAGCAATGTATTCAGTGCACAGGAATATATAAATATGCCACCATTATATGTCTTAAAGTAAGCCATTATACTAATAAAATGTGTGCCAACATGATATGTGAAATAAAATTACATTAATAATATGTGTAGCTTTATTAACTGTCTCTGCTGCTGTGTGTGGCCACAGAGGCGGCAGCAGTGGAGACAGTGCCATGTGTCACAGGTTCACCTACTCTCCCTTTCGAGTTGATGCCGGTTCTGCAATGAGGGAATTTTAACAGAGACTGTCTTTATATATGGGCAGTCTCTGATCCAATTCCCTCACAGTCATTGGCTGAGATGTGCTTACGCACATCCCAGCCAATCAGATTCGAGCAACTGTGCTTTAAACTGATTGTCTGGGATGTGCTTATGCACATCTCAGCCAATGGCTGTGAGGGAATTGGATCAGAGACTGCCCATTTATAAAGGCAGTCTCTGTTCAAATTCCCTCACTGCGGAACCATCATCGGCCAGAGAGGGAGAGGAGGGGAACCTCTGGCACATGGCACTGTCTCTGCTGCCACCACCTCTCTGGCTGCACACAGTAGGGGAGACAGGTAATAAAGCCAAGCATATTATTAATATAATTTTGTTTTACATATCATATTGGTTCACAATTTATCAGTATGGCTTATTTTAAGACACATAATGGTGGCATATTTATATATTCCTAGGCACTGAATACATTGCTTAACCCTTTTGAGCCCAGAGAGGTCCGCAAAGCATTGCTTTGCAATGCGTTGTTTACCCCTCTTCCACTCAAGAGGTTAAACGGTGTAATAGTTTATGCGTTCTATTAATATTTTTTTTTATTTACAGCAAGAAGAATGAAGAGAAGGCTGAAGATAGAAAAAAGGAGAAGAATGAAGAGAAGGCTGAAATGAAGATAGGAGGAGGACAACGGATGACAGGTAAGTTTAATACAGATCAGTTAAAGATCGGTGCTTGACAGTATGTAAGCTTTTTTCCTTTGAAGTTCCCAATACTGCTGCAATTTAGCTCCATTTTGGGAACTTAATGCACAAAACGGACATTTAGCCACAAGACCTTTCCTGTGGCCTAACGTCTGTTGTGCTTTAAGCCGGCAGAACATTTGGATACCTACCAAGACAGTTTCTTTTGTCGGTCAGTATCCATTTTTCCCTACCGGCTTTTTTATCTCCAACATTTGGATCGCGCCCCTAGAGCTTTTAAGACATACTGAGTACATACTATAATCTCCTTAACCCTTTAAGGACCATGCAGTCTGGGAGTGGGGCACACTGAAGGACCAGGGCACATTTTGTTTTTACATACATGTTATCACAAATTTTTGTGATGTGCCAAGACCCTCACCGGTCATTAATGCCCGGATAGGCAGGATGAAGTGAACGCAGGGGGTGAAGCCTACATTCCCTCCTTGGCTGCAGCTAGCCAATCAGCTCCAGTAAGTTTTGAGACGCTATTGACTAGATAGTAGAAGGGAAAGACGACTCCTGTGAGCATGACCCCAAAGTACCCCCACGGTCTGACACAGGAGAGCCAAGCATGGTCCCTTGACAGGGTGGGAGACCAGTAACCTGTATGGATTAAGAGAAAAGGATTTAACAGGCAAGACTAAAATCCTCTTTTCTCTGTCATCCAATACAGGTTACTGGTAACTTTGGGATGTCCAACCGTTGAGTTTCCCCAGAGGCGGGAAGTAAGGCAAGGTCCAGACGCAAGGCCCCCAAAGTCACAGAGCAGATATGAACCAGCAGATCAGAGATAGCCCAACAAAACAACTGAAGTGTCAACGGACACTGAACAGGGGTAACAACACCCCAACTGAGACACAGCACACTGAACTAGAGCCAAAGGGGCTCAAAAATGAAGGAAGCACCAAAGAACAGAAGATCCTAGACAGGCAAGACTGCCTCAAGGATCTTCCTCCCAAAGCTGGTGTCAGCCGATGCCATCAACATGGTAGCGCTTCGAAAGGTGTGCACAGACGACCAAGTGGCAGCCTTGCACAACTGAGCAGCAGTGGCCTGATTCTTGTAAGCCCCAGAAGCCCCAATAGATCTTGTACAATGAGCCATGACCCGAAAGGGAACAGGCTTCTTCCTTAGCTCGTAAGCCTTACAAATAGTGGATTTGATCCAAGATGCAATAGTCACTTTGGATGTAGGTCTCCCTGCCCTGGGGCACTCAGGAATGACGAACAGCGCGTCAGACTGTCTAATGGACTCAGTGCGATGTACATATAAACTTGAGACAACGCACCACATCTAACAAGTGGAATTAATTAATGTGGAACTCAGAGACCACTTTCGGGAGAAACTCCTGAGAAGTGCGAAGCACCGCCATGTCTTTGTGAAACACCAAAAAGGGTGGTCTACAAGACAGAGCATGTATCTCCGCTACACAACGAACAGACACGATCGCCAGGAGAAAGGCCATTTTCCACGTCAGCAGGCATAGAGGAATAGTAGCCAAGGACTCAAAGGAAGGGCGCTGAAAACCAAATTAAAATCCCACTGAGGAGTGGAAGTCTTGAAAACAGGATGAGTATGAGGAATGCTGTGGAAGAAAACCTTGACATCAGGAAGAATAGCAATGCGCCTCTGAAAGAAAACAGAGAAAGCAGAAGTCTGAACCTTAAGGGAGCTCAAACTGAGGCCCTTATCCACACCGTCCAGCAAGAAAGCCAGGACCGTAGGCAGATCAAAATCCTAAGATTCCCTATCAGCACACCAAGATAGAAAGGTCAACCAGACACGATGGTAGGCCTCAGAAGAAACAGGTTTGCGGGCATGAAGCATAGTAGCCACCACACCAGAAGAAAAACCTTTCTTCAGTATTGAGGATTCAGTTTCCAAGCTGTCAAAGCCAAACGATTAACATCCTCCTTCCACAGGTAACCCTGTAGAAGAAGACGGCAAGGGAGCCAGAATGGCTCCGCCACTGACAGATCCAGAAGCTCCAGAAATCAAGCCTGTTGAAGCCAGTACGGAACAATCAGAATGACTGGACAGCGCTCTAGTCTCAATTTTCTTAACACCCTGTACAACATGGGGAGGGGAGGAAAGATGTAAGCCAGAGGAAATAACCAAGGAATGGACATGGCATCCACTGCCAGAGCTAGAGGATCCCTCCAGTGAGAGCAGAACCTCTGAACCTTCCGGCTGTGTCTTGTCGCCCTCAGGTGGATGCAAAGAAAACCCCACTTCTGAACAATGAGGGTAAACACCTCTGGGTGCAGTTCCCACTCTCTGCTGTCCACCGTGTGTCTGCCATGATGTTCTCTACACCAGGAATGTGCACTGCAGATATGGCAAGAACATGTTCTTCTGCCCAGGACAAAATAGCCTTGACCTCTAACCAAGCGGCGAGACTTCTTGTTGTGCCCTGCTTGTTTATGTAAGCCACGGCCGTGGCATTGTCAGACTGGACCCGGACTGGGCATTCTTCCAGCTGGGGTGTCCAATGGCAAAGGGCATAAAATATGGCCCAAGCTCCAATACGTTGATGGGAAGGAGAGATTCCTCCTGAGACCATCGACCCTGAGCACTCAGGCGACCCAGGACCGCTCCCCAGCTGGAGAGGCTGGCATCCGTTGTCACCGTGGTCCAGAAGGATACCAGGAAGGACTTGCCCTTCAGCAGATTGGAAAGGTCGAGCCAGCACGACAAACTCAGTTCCACATGAAGAGGGAGGGATACTGACATCTTCATAGAGGTTTGTGATCCAGGTGTGCAGGGGTCAGCCGCACCGGCTGACCCCTGCACATCTGGATCACAAACCTCTAGAGTTCCCTGGTGTGATCCATGGCAGACGGGACCGCTTCTATGGTGGAGATGAATTTCCCCACTAGAGAGGATAGCTTCTTCGCTGGAACTGGGTCGTGAGCTAGAACAGCAGAAACCCTGTGGGAGATCTGGTGAGCCACCTCATCTGGAAGAAACACCATGCTCTGCTGAGTGTTGAAGAGAAGGCCCAGGAAGACCAGACGCTGGGATGGGACAAGATCTGATTTGTCCATGTTGATGATCCACCCATAATGGGTGAGAGCATGAATGCAGTCCTGAACCTGCTGATGAAGAAGTTCTGCAGAAGGGGCTTTCAGAAGCAGGTCGTCCATGTATGGAGTAACTCTAATGCCATCCCGATGGAGGACAGATACTAAAGCTCCCAGGACATGGTTGAAGACTTGAGGAGCTGTAGTCAGACCAAAGGGAAGAGTTGAAAACTGAAAGTGCCCTTGGTCATAGGCAAATATGAGATACTGCCGACTCTCTGGATGAATGGCGATGTCCTGAAGATCCAGAGAGGCAAGGAATTCCCCTGGGGACATAGCAGCAATCACCGTCTTTAGGGACTCCTGGTGATAATGAGTCTTGATCACAAAGGAATTGAGATCCTTCAAATCCAAAATGGGACAACAGCCACCATCCTTCTTGGAGAACACAAAGAGGTTTGAGTAAAAACCCATACCTCTGTCCCAAACTGGAAAAGGCTCCAGAACATCCTTGTCTAGAAGGGCCTGGATAGCGCCATTGAACAGACAGTGTTTCTCTGCGCCCTGGAGCATATGAGAGGGGAAAAAACGAAAGGGAGGAAGAGAGACGAAAGGGATCCTGTACCCTTTGCCACTACCTGTAAAACCCACGGGTCCGCCACTGAATCCTCCCAGAAGCTGTGGTAGTGACACAGACGGCCACCCACAGCCGAGTGGGGACCAGGGTTCGGCGAGTCATGCTGAAGAAGGCTTGGAAGCATTAGGCTTGGAGGAGACCTTGGGCTTCCATTACTGTTTGGGCTTGGAGGAGGAACGCGGAGCTGAGGGAACCGCCTGGGTCGGCGGACGTGTCTCAGTCTGAAAGGAACAAAAAAGCCGATTACGCTTGAGAGGCATCTTCTTCCTGGGGACAATAGGCAGAAGGGTACTCTTGCCCCCTGTGGCCTCACTAATCAGATCCTTAAGATCTGACCCAAACAAAGAGGTGCCTTGAAAAGGCAATGAGAGCACAGCTTTCTTGGAAGCATTGTCAGCAGACCAGATCTTGAGCCAAAGAGTTTGTCTGGCAACCACAGACATGGTGGAAACCGTTGCCACCAAACGAATGGCATCAAATAAGGCAGCAGAAACATAGTGCTGAGCCTCAGAAATGTTGGCAAGAAGACGCAACATATCCGAAGTAGGAGCACCCTGATGGACAGCCAGGATGAGCTGTTCAGGCCAGACCGCAATGGCCCGGTTAACCCACGCTGCAGCAAACGCTGGACACATGGTAGTACCAGCAGTGGCAAAAATGGACTTGAGGGAGACCTCAAGTTTCTTGTCGGTCCAGTCTTTCAAAGCGGACACGTCAGTAACTGGCAATGCAGTGAACTTAGATAGCCTGGAGATAGGAGCATCCACTTTGGGGGGGATGAACCCACTGAGTAAGCGCCGGCTCAGAGAAGGGGTAAAGCTTGGCAAATTTCTTGGAAAGAGAAGGTTTCTTGTCCGGAGACTTCCACTCATCAGACACAAGGCAGTCAAGAGTTGGGTTAGGTGGAAAACAAGTATAGGGCTTTTTTAGGCTCCTGAAATACATCAGAGGGAATTGAAGAAACCTCCTGAACTAAGGGAATGTTTAGGGTAGTTAAGACGGCTCTGATCAAGCCCTCAGCCGAGGGATCAGGATCAGCCTAAAAAGGCAAAACATTCCTCAACAACCAAATCCACCAACAGTTCCTCCTGAGAGGAATCTGATATGTCAGGTACTCCCTGCGGTTTCGGCAGGGAAGATCTGATGGAAGAAGGGGTCTGCCATGAATGGAAGACCCACTGTAACTGGGATGGAAAGAGTTGCAATGTAGACCGGAGGTCTCTAGTAGCAGCCTTGAACTCTTGCACCCAAACTGGCTCTAATGCATGGCTGGAGGTACCTGGGAGAGACTCAGGGACATCAGAACATGCTGGGCATAAATGACCTGAGAATTCTCTAGGTAACCCTGAATGACATGAGGAGCAATGCGCAATAGGGAACCCGGAGACCACAGCGTCCTTAGTCTTAGGCCCGGCCCGAATATCTAACGGATTAGACATTCTCAAAGTGTCAAAATGTTTAAAGTATAAGGAATCACCCAAATACAGTGTGTAAGATTAAAACTTTACCCCAGAATTGCTAAAATGCACTTATCTGGCAGGTGAAGGGTTAATCAGCAGAGGAAAGAAGGAGAGTCCAAGCCCTGCATGGGATAGTCGTTTAGGAAAAGGCGCAAAATGGCTGCCGTGGAGTAGCCAATCAGAAACGAGCATGAGAAGCAAGTGCTCATGGGAAATGTAGTTTTCCCAGAAAAAGTACCCCAACAGTGCCCGCAGCCCCATGAGCCCCCCAACACACATAAAGTGCCCCGGAACTCAAATAAAGTGAAAAATTAGAAAACGTATCTGAGCAGTACAAAACAAGTCAGAGAACACTAAAATAAAGGAATAAACACTAAACACAGTAGGGAAAGTGTATGAAATCCAACAAGGGTGCCCAAAACGGCAGACAAAGGGTACATTTATCACAGAAACCCAACTGCTCCAAACCTCAACAGACATACAGATAAACCCAAAGAGTGCAGGAGTATGTAACAGGAACTCCCAAGGAGGGGAGGAGAAGCGTGGGACATGTGGACCTCAGCACTCAAAGGATTGCTCACCTTTTTAGCAGGCCTTCTGTCTTCAGATTACCATTGTTAAAGAAGAAGCCTCAGTGGGCAACATCTATGGAAAAAACCTGGTATACAAGATTTTTCCCTTCAGGGCTGACAGATCCACAAAAGAACCTGGAAACTGAGCTATCCAACTTGGGAATGTCAGTAATGGTAATCTGCCTAATGTTTGGTATTCCATAGCTAACAGAAAACAATGAATAAAACTAAAAACTATAGCAAAACTGTTTTCATCCCTTGCTTGGTCAAGGAACAAATCTTACTGGAGGGGAGTGGCTGGGGACCAGCTAGAAGAGGAGGAAGGCTCCAATCTGCACTTCTTTTCAAGAATTGTTCCTGCCTATTTAAGGGGCGGTCACCGTACCCAAAGTTACCAGTAACCTATATTGGACGACAGAGAAAAAGGGACAGTATCAACAATACACAATTTAAAATTTAACCTTTATTAGGATCATTAAAAGAGAAAAATGCAAATTAAAACCATTTAAGAGATAGCATTTGCAATCTTTAACAAACAGCTGTACATTAATTTGCAATGCAATAATGCTAGTACAATTGCCAGCACTATTGTATGTCCAGTCTAAATATGATTCATCTGCCCAAAGGCATAGAGGTATCTTCCAGCATGGCTTGCACTTGTAATTCTAGTACTTAGTACGGTTAATATATGGATAGGAGAATGTGTGATCTCCTAATCTATGTTAACCACAGCATATCGCTTCAGGTTAATAGAGAGAACATAATAGGTCTAGTCCCCTGATAAGTGCTAACAGAGTCTCACCCTAATTGTCTTATTCCGTAGTGAGCCACTCATATCACCCTGATTAGGAGAGGTTGCATCATTCAATCACTCTCGCTAATCGTCTTGTCTGACAGTGAGCTGCTTGTATTGCATTAAGAAGGAAGCAATATGTTGTTCAATTACCTTCCTTCTCAACTGGAATTCTTTTACTAGTCAGAGCAGTAAATGAACCGCTACTAGTACTAAGTAAAGTTTGATATTTTGCTGGTTACCAACGAGACCAGTATCGATACTGCTACTCAGTCAGATGCTGCTCGTATCACCCCAAACATAATCAGACAGAGTATTTAGAGCTATCTCAATAAAAAGAGTAGTAAAAAATTCTGTTTCTAGTAAGATTGCCACGCTGGACTAATATCTTGCTTGGACTAGTATTACTTGAAATAGTATTGCACAATTAAAACAGAGAGAGAAACACTCCCAGATATTCAGGCTAGTATATGTCTTTAACCTTAACCTGACACGCGTTTCACCCAAAAACAGCTCTCTCAAAGGTCCAGGCCTCCATTGTAATGCCGGTATTTAAACTGATATTGACCCCTACCATTCATCATTCACTGGCTCTATATTAATGAAGATTGACACATTATATAAAAGTAAAACTAACATTTTTGTCTTATATATTAAAAGCATAACATTAATCCAACATAGTCTTATATCCAACTATATTTCATGTCATGAGGAAAATTCTAAATTCACTGGAGATTTAAGCGTTGAGATATGCTGGTGTCCCGCTATCTACCTCCAAACATTCACTATATTATCCATATAGAAAACATAATTAATGTCCCATATTCTAAATAATATAGAAAGTATACACAATGAGTGCGTCTAAGAATGTCTACTTTATATTTGTTACAGTAAAATTAGTATGGTGCACCAGTACCCTGTCATCTGTATTGTTCATACTCTATTATACTTATGGGACTATAGCACTGGATAAGTGTATATTTGAATGAGTTCAGTATAAGAATTCATCTTATTTGGTCATCAGTAGGGAGAATAGTATACCCTGTATTGCTATGTTTACTTACATATTCCTCAACATAATGTTCCATTATACAGTTTATTCACGTATATTATCATATAACTGTAACGTGTTATTTTATCCACATGTGTTCTAAATTGTATATTAAAACTGGAACTCTGATTTATTTTATAATGGATACTCTAGTTGTACAAAAACATGTTGCATCCCAATAGATAAAATAGACTCTATAATACCATATCCATTGTTGTATAATTATATGTCATATTTCAATTTCATATAATTATATACAGACATGTATGTATATTACACCCCCAATTCACCAAACTTAATCAGATGAATCATATTTAGAATGGACATACAATAGTGCTGGCAATTGTACCAGCATTATTGCACTGCAAATTAACGTACAGCTGTTTGTTAAAGATTGTAAATGCTGTCTCTTAAATGGTTTTAATTTGCCTTTTTCTCTTTTAATGATCCTAACAAAAGGTTAAATTTTAAATTGTGCATTACTGATACTGTCCCTTTATATGGGATCCATTTAAGGAACTTGCCTATCTGTAAGTGGGGTGGGTCTGGTACTTTTCAAATCTGTATTTCTTCTCTCTTTGGTATATTTTGATATGAAGTACAGATGAGGCTTTCACTTGTGGTTTCCCACCACAGAGCATTGCACACCATACCCAGCACTGAGTGTAAAGACAGCTTCCTTGCAAATACCAATCATATTTCCAAGGCTGATTGGGATGAACATAGTACTTCAAGCATCTAACCACATCCAAAAGATGAAGCTTCTGCTCCTATTAGATGGAGGACTGGACCAAGGGAAGAAAGAACAATTTCCAGGTTAATGTGAAACTCAGAAACAACTCTAGGGAGGAACTCTACAGGAGTCAACAAAACCAACCTATCAGAGTGGAAAACAAGACAGGTTTACAAGATAGAACCTGAAGCTCGGCTACCTGCCCAACAAACACAATAGACAGTTGTAAGAGTCAAGAAATTTCATGAAACTGAAGACAAAAGGCTCAAAAAGACACCCGCTGAAGCACTCCCAGTACCAGGTTCAAGTCACAAAGAGGAGTCGTATCCAGGATGACAGGGCAGGCATGAGCCACCCCTTGCATAAATATCTGCATGTCAAGCAATAAGGAAATGAAAAGGGAGGAAAGACCTGAAATCTAGACTTTAATAGAGCTAAATCCAAGTCCTTTTATGAATACCATCCTGAAGAAGAATAGGCAAAATGACCAGAAGCTGAAAAGGCCATGGCAGCAACCCCAGGAATTCATACAACTTATAGAACGGGAACATACCCTGTGGTACCCCTTGGAAGAAATTAGCTCGTGAGACTGTAACATAGTAGAAATGACAGTCTCTGAAAACCCCTTCTTACTCATGATGCTAGCCTCAAGAGCCAAGCTGTCAAAGCCAGCTTCTCCAGCTCTGGATGACACAGCACACACTGAGGCAACAGGTCTGGAAGCAGAGGAAGCCATAAGGTCTCTGTCACACTTAGATTGAGAAGATTCGAAAACCAGGTCCAACAGTGCCAGAACACGACAATCAGAATAAAATGAAACTGCTCCACTGTAATTTTCCAGTGTCAGACCCTACAGCTTAACTGTAGACTGTAAGCTCCTTGGAGCTGGGACTTCTTTCTTTTTGTTTCTATGATTACAAAACATATATTATGCCCATTTATTTACTGCAACATACTACTGTTGTGCTGCTTACACTGTGTGGCCCGTATAAATAAAGATATAAATACATACTATTGGCCTGAGCTCTCAGTTTCTGGGATCCAGGTGTTGGTGACTGAGAAAGCCTGTCACAACACTGTCTACCACTGGGATATGAACTTCAGAGAGAGAGCCAGCATGTCTCCTCTGCAGTCCATCTGCCCTGAATCCCCAGGTGATCCAGGACCACTCTCTAGGCCCTGAGGCTGGCATCTGTCGTGACAAAGGTCCAGTCCTGAAACACAAAGAGTTTCCCCTTCTCCAGGCTGGAACTGTCCAGAGCACCAAAGCAGGTCCTGCCTAACCTCCATAGGGAGAGACACACAGATCCAACAGATCTGAATTCCCATGCCAAGCACGGATAGTGAATCTCTGGAGCTCCCTGGTGTGAGCCATGGAGTAGGGAACTACTTCCATGGTAGACACCATGTGGCCCATCAGGGTCAAGAACTTGCGGATCAGCGCTGAGGGCCACTCCAGAGCTCGAGACACGAGATGCATGACCTGTTTGATGGAATCCTCGGTCAGGAAAACCTTCCCTTGGCAGGTATTGAACCTGAGACCAAGGAAAACCAAGACCTGAGAGGGGACCGGAGCAGATTTCACCATTTTCAGAATCCACCCATGGTGGGGAAGAATCCGAGCACAGTCCTAGACGTGACGGTCCAGGAGTTCCCTGGATGGCGCCTTCAGCAGAAGGTCATCCATGTAGAGAGTCACCTGAATTCCCTGGGTGTGCAAGAAGGCAATCAGTGCCTCTAAAACTCTGGCAAACACCCGAGAAGTAGAAGGAAGCCCAAAGGACAGAGCGGTGATCTGGAAGTGCCCCAATTTGCAGGCGATCTGAGGTACTTCTTGCTGTCCAGATGAATCAGGACATGTAAGTAAGCATCCTGCAGATCCAGAGAGGCAAATAATTCTCCTGGACACATAGCTGTGATGACAGAGCGCAAGGACTCCATCTTCAAGTGTGTAGACTCCACAAAATAATTGAGATCCTTCAGGTCCATGATAGGGCAACTGCTGTCCCTCTTGGCCACCGCAAAGAGGTTTGAATAGATTACTAAACCTCTCTCTTGAGGAGGAACCGGAATAAGGACTCCCTTGTCCAAGAGAGCCTGAACTGCCTTGTTGAAAAGACACAGCTTGTCTAAGCCCAGAGGATTCCTGGACAGGAAGAATCTGTAGGGAGGAAGGGATTTGAAGGGAATCCTGTTCCCATCCGAAACCACCTGCAAAACCCACTGATCCGCAGGCGTCTGTAAAAATGAAGCAGGTGTCCACCCATAGGGATCTGAGGACCAGGATTGTGTGAGTAATGTGGAGGCAGACTTACCAGACTTTGGCTTGGCAGTGGCATGCTTTGAGTGCTACTGCTGTCTGGGCTTAGTGGTTGGAAACATGGTGCTGGCCTGAGACACGCTCGGATGCAGATTTTGTGCTTTGTTTTGGTGGAGATGAAAAATATGCCGTTTCCTAGCCAGGTCAGGGCACTTGGAGACCTGAGTCAACAGAGTGCTCTTGCCTCCAGTAGCCTCACTGATGATCAGTTTCAGTTCAGGACTGAAGAAAGACTTGCCCTTAAAAGGGAGAGACATCAGTGACTTCTTAGATGACAGTTCCGTACACCAAATCTTAAGCCACAATGTTAGTCTGGTAGCATCAGAGAAGGAAGAAGCCCTAGCTGCGAGTTTGACGGCATCAAAAAGAGCATCAGTGACATGTCTGCACCTCTATCACGGTGCCCGTGCTCCTGGCTGCGGGTGGCGACATTCTCACTTCCTTGTTTTGATTGCCGCATTCTTATTGGTCCTTGAACCTGACTCCACCCCAGGGCCAGCCCTTTTTATACCCTGTAATGTCAGTAGTCAGGTGCCCTTTCGTGGTGTACCTGAACCTAGCGCTAGTTCCTGCTGCTGCTCTGTTTGTGTATGACCTGGCCTGCCTGACAATGTTCCTGCATATCCTGATCTGTACCGATTCCATTGCTGACTGCTGTCTCTGTTCTCTCGTACTTTGGACACCTGTTGCCTTCCGTGGTCTGTTGCCTCCGATTCACCCCTAGCGTTCTAGGGTCTCTGCTGACAGTAGCTGTATGTCTTGGGCCTCCCAATACCATAGCATTCTAGGGTCCTAGCTGCCTATATCCAAAGTCTGGGCCTCCTGTCGACCCTAGCGTTCTAGGGTCTGGGTTCACCAGTTGTGAGCCTTGGAACTCCTAGCGTTCTAGGGTCCTCGTTGCCAGTACTTGTGGTCCATGTGCCTTTGTCTACCCTAGAGTTCTAGGGTCTCAGGTGCCAGTATCTGTTTGGGCTTCCATTCACCCCTAGCGATCTAGGGTCCTTGCTGCCAGTAGTCAAGAGTCGTGGGCCTCCGCTATAACCCTAGGGTTCTGGGGTCTCAGTGTCACCATCAGCAAGTCACTGCCTCCTCCTCACCCTAGCTCTCTAGGGGACTTGCTACTTGTCTGTACATTATTGTTATACTGTGCCTACCTAACAATTGTGTATTGTTAATCAAAACCGTGACAACCTCAGACATGTTGGCCAAGAGGGCTAATATGTCCTCCTTAGGGGCATCTTTACTGATAGCCTCAGTAAGTTGCTCGCCCCAGATAGAGGAAGCTCTGGAAACCCAAACTGAAGCCAGGGTAGGTCTCAGGGCAGCACCAATGGCAGCAAAGTTAGAAAGCTGGAAGCTATCCTGAAGTCTATCAGTCATATCCTTTAATGTCATGGAGTCAGTCAAGGACAGAGCAGTAGACTTAGAAAGTCTAGCAATAGGGGGATCAACCTGAGGAGGTGTAGCCCACTGAGCCAAAGCTGCCTCCGAGAAGGGGCACAGCTTCAAAAATCTCTTGGAAAGAGAAAGGCATCTGTCAGGCATTTTCTACTCATCCAGGATAACCTAATCCAGAATGGGATTGGGTGGAAACACAGTGAGCGATTTCTGATCCCCATCAGGGGTAGTAGTGACCTGCAGGATTGTTAAAACCTGCCTTAACGATACCCTCAGCAGAGGGTACAGGGTCAGATTCAAAGGAGTCTCCATAAGCATATGAAGAAGGCCCTTGCTCACAAGTCCCTTCCTCCGTAACGGCCTCAAAAGGAATCCCCCTCAGAGGTTTCAGTGAGATTAGGAATGCCAGGGGCCACAAACCTTAACTGAGTGGGAGGATTACAAGAATGGAGGACCCCCTTGAGGGAAAGTGGAAACTTTAGATTACCATTAAAAGAAAGAGCCTCAGAGAAACCCATTAAAGGGATAGTAATACTTCGTTTTAACTTTATTTTATTTTGTAGGCATTAAAAAACATGAAGAATGATATAAGTCTTATCTCTCAAACCTTTATGGTTTATGAGATATTCACAAGCAAAGTTTCCCCCTCCCGCCCCTTTTACCTAGTGTAAGCCATCTCTTCTCAGATGTGGAATGCAGTCTATAGACCAGACAGATAACAGAAGGGGACACTCTTATTCCTATGAAAACAATGAAATCCCTGCCCCCCTTGACAAGCTTTTCAGGTTTTTCCCTTATCTTAATTGAAGATTGTCCCTCTCTGCAGTCTACCTGGGCACCTCCCTTCTGATCTGGCTGAACAATGTGACATCAGTAAAAGGGGCGGGAGGGGGACACTTTGTCATTGAATTACTCTGGAACTACAACTCTGACAGAACTGAAATAACACTCTCCAAAGTCCAAATACTATGATGATTAATTAGAGCTGCTTTTATTATGAAACATTACTATCTCTTTAAGGGGAGAGAAACATGGTTTGCATGATTCTCCCCACAGGGCTGCAAGGATCCACAACAGCCCCTGTCAGATGGGCAATCCTGCAGACGAAGCTAGGAATGGTAATCTGCCTAATGAGGAAATTTTGACACCCCATACCTAATAGGAAAATAATAACAGAATCTAAAAACTAAGCAGAAAAGTTCTCGGCCTGCATACAGGTCTTGGAACAAGTCTGTCTAGGGTGGGGCTAGTGGGATAGCCTGATAAGGATGAAGGGGAGGCTCAACCCACAACTTAATTGCAGAATTGTTCCAGCCTACAGGGAGAAGCCATCGCCTTCCCATGGTACCTGTTTGTCATATTGGACGACAGAGAAATACATACTGGAAAAAAAAGTAAAAATAAATAATTTGCAAAATAAGAGGATATTAAAACTCAATAGTATTGAATCCACAATGAGATGTATGTAATAATAAAAAAGGATTTTTTGAACTTACCATTACATTATTTTCTATTAGTCATTGTGGAACACAGGAAACATGTGGTAAGGTTTCCTCACCCAGAGGGCAGAGCACTTCAAAAACACAGGGCCTTTTAGGTGGAGACTCCCCTCTTTCCTTCCAGTTTTATCCCACTCCCCTCAGTTTTAACATACAGCAACACAGCACAAAGAAACAAATGCATGAGGGAAGAAGGAAATCCACTAAACAAAGATCCCAAGATGACACCCCTGCCCAGGGACTTAAACCACATTTTTTTGTTCCACATGGACAAAAAAAGAAAATGATTTAAAGGGATAGTAATACTTTAATTTTACTAATCCCCATCTTGTAGAACTTAAAAAAGATTTTTAATGTCCTCAATCACATCTCTCAAACCTTTTTGGCAAAAAACCTCTGGGAGTAAGAAGAACCACCATGTCCTGCTGAAAGACCTGGAAAGGAGGTTTCCAAGCCAGAGATTGTAGTTAGGTCACTCTGTAAACATAAACAACACCCGCAAGGAAGGCCATTTTAAGTGTCATGAGACACAAAAGAAACAGATTAAAGAGGCTCAAAAGGAGGCCTCTGGAGGACTCCCATAAACAGGTTAAAATCCCACAGGAGGGTGGGATCCCTGGAGGTAGGGTATGAGTGAGCCACCCCCTGAACAAAGGTCTTGACATCAGGAAGAAATGCAATCAGCTTCTGAAAAAGAACAAAGAGGGATGAGATCTGAACCTTAACTCAAACTGAGACGCTTGCTGACACCATCTTCTAGCCACAGTTGTAGGAAGGCTGAAATATCATCGAGCCACATCTCGGGCAGCACACTACTGGTAAATTAGAGATCCGATCCTATGATAGTCCTTAGATGATACAGCTTCCTAGACTGAACCTATAGTGGAGATGTCAGCATTCCTTTAATTGTTTTGGGTCTGTACTGATTAACTGCTGGCAATATACTACTTTTTAGAAGAAACCAAGTAAAGACTGAGGAGCAGCCGAAAGGTATTAGGAAATGCACATCTTATCCCACTACACTGAGCTAGGTTGTAGCTTCCAATGGGTTTAATGCCACTGGTTAGGGAATAGGAGTGTTACAGTCATACACACACTTAAGAACTTTTCCTACCGAGTAAAACAAAGGCACTTACACTGCTATAAGATGCTTCATTTAAAAATGATTACAGTTCAAACTTTGGGTACAGTACTTCTATGGTACTGCTATAGCAGTCACGGCTGCCATCAGTGGGGAGGTACAAGAGGTACTGATGTCCTAGGCCCAGGCAGGCAGAGGAGACAGCTCACAAGTGAGTCTGAACAGTGTTCTTACTATACAACAGACAGGAGGATCATCCTGTCCAGCCTCCAGAGACCAGCATCAGAGAAGAAAGTGAACTAGACTGTTATTGACATGATAGGAGGAGCCTGCCTGCTGCACCATACGTCATTTGGTAATGTCATGGACTGACCTGTGTGGATTGCTCTACGCACCTACTACTGTTGCAAGACTGCTCAAAGTACAAAACCTATGCTTCTATATGTTATTCATCTTCTCTTCTCCTCCTTATTTCCATCGTGTCCCCCATCTGCGCCCTTCTTCACTTCCATCTGCCCACCTTCTGCCACTGAATGCTTCTCTACCTATGCCAGTCTGGTTGCACTCTTTTACCGTTTGCCTCTCTTATGCTCCCTCATGTTTCCATTTCCACCTGAGCCTCTTTTGTCATTTTCTGCCCATCTGTTGTCCCCATGTTGCCCTCTTTCTGTCCGGATTTACCTTTTGGCCCCCTGTTTCACTCTATATGCCGCAATGTTTCTCCTTCCGGTTTCCCTCAAGTTTCATTATTTCTAGAACATAAGGGCAATATACACAATAGAAAAGACGAGAAATTCTGGAACAACTCATCTGCACCATAGAGGAGAAATTAAAAATCTCCAAACCCCTACTGATTTAAATGACCTTTAAACTTTTGTGTGTCGGAGGGCTATGCAACACATTGCATACTGCTCTGACATGCCAAGGGTTGCTACAAAATATGTTGGAACCCCCTCTACCATTCAAGGGGTTAACCTGCCCATACAAATCAATGGGAAATTGTATTTGCTTTCTGTGGTATATTTCAGAATTGCCCCTCTCTTCTTTTGTGCATATGGTGCTAAAGCTTTAGATCAGTAAGCTAAAGAGCTGCAATTCTGGAGCAAACCTACTGCAACACAGGGGGAAATTAAAATTCCCACTGATTTAAAATCCCCCTTGAACTGTTGAGAGCCTCTCGATGTGTTTGAGACCTCTAGAATTCAAGGGGTTAAAAGACACATTGAAATCAATAGGGATCTGGGGAATTTTTGTCCTCTGATGCAGCTGGTTTGCTCCAGAATCGTCCCTCTTTAGCTTAATGAACAGCACCTCAAGCGTACCAATGGGGAATTAAATGTTTATGGGTCAGCCCTCCCCAGTGCCACAGTGTGCTAGTGTGCAGTGACATGTTTATGGGTAGCCCTCCCCAGTGCCACTGTGTGCTAGTGGGCAGTGACATGCTTATGGGTCGGCCCTTCCTAGTGCCACAGTGTGCTAGTGGGCAGTGACATGTTTATGGGTCGGCCCTCCCCAGTGCCACAGTGTGCTAGTGGGCAGTGACATGTTTATGGGTCGGCCCTCCCCAGTGCCACAGTGTGCTAGTGGGCAGTGACATGTTTATAGGTCGGCCCTCCCCAGTGCCACAGTGTGCAGTGACATGTTTATGGGTCGGCGCACCCCAGTGCCACAGTGTGCTAGTGGGCAGTGACATGTTTATGGGTAGCCCTCCCCAGTGCCACTGTGTGCTAGTGGGCAGTGACATGCTTATGGGTCGGCCCTTCCTAGTGCCACAGTGTGCTAGTGGGCAGTGACATGCTTATGGGTCGGCCCTTCCTAGTGCCACAGTGTGCTAGTGGGCAGCGACATGCTTATGGGTCGCCCCTCCCAAGTGCCACAGTGTGCTAATGGGCAGTGACATGCTTATGGGTCGGCCCTTCCTAGTGCCACAGTGTGCTAGTGGGTAGTGACATGCTTATGGGTCGGTCCTTCCTAGTGCCACAGTGTGCTAGTGAGCAGTGACATGCTTATGGGTCGGCTCTCCCTAGTGCCACAGTTTGCTAGTGGGCAGTGACATGTTTATGGGTCGCCCCTCCCAAGTGCCACAGTGTGCTAGTGGGCAGTGACATGTTTATGGGTTGGCCCTCCCCAGTGCCACTGTGTGCTAGTGGGCAGTGACATGCTTATGGGTCGGCCCTTCCTAGATCCACAGTGTGCTAGTGGGCAGTGACATGTTTATGGGTCAGCCCTTCCTAGTGCCACAGTGTGCTAGTGGGCAGCAACATGCTTATGGGTCGCCCCTCCCAAGTGCCACAGTGTGCTAGTGGGCAGTGACATGCTTATGGGTCAGCCCTTCCTAGTGCCACAGTGTGCTAGTGGGCAGTGACATGCTTATGGGTCGGTCCATGTTTATGGGTCGCCCCTCCCAAGTGCCACAGTGTGCTAGTGGGCAGGTACATGTTTATGGGTCGGCCCTCCCCAGTGCCACTGTGTGCTAGTGGGCAGTGACATGCTTATGGGTCGGCCCTTCCTAGTGCCACAGTGTGCTAGTGGGCAGTGACATGCTTATGGGTCGGCCCTTCCTAGTGCCACAGTGTGCTAGTGGGCAGCGACATGCTTATGGGTCGCCCCTCCCAATGCCACAGTGTGCTAGTGGGCAGTGACATGCTTATGGGTCGGTCCTTCCTAGTGCCACAGTGTGCTAGTGGGCAGTGACATGCTTATGGGTCGGCCCTTCCTAGTGCCACAGTGTGCTAGTGGGCAGCGACATGCTTATGGGTCACCCCTCCCAAGTGCCACAGTGTGCTAGTGGGCAGTGACATGCTTATGGGTAGCCCTCCCCAGTGCCACTGTGTGCTAGTGGGCAGTGACGTGCTTATGGGTCGGCCCTTCCTAGTGCCACAGTGTGCTAGTGGGCAGTGACATGCTTATGGGTCGGCCTTCCTAGTGCCACAGTGTGCTAGTGGGCAGCAACATGCTTATGGGTCGCCCCTCCCAAGTGCCACAGTGTGCTAGTGGGCAGTGACATGCTTATGGGTCAGCCCTTCCTAGTGCCACAGTGTGCTAGTGGGCAGCGACATGCTTATGGGTCGCCCCTCCCAAGTGCCACAGTGTGCTAGTGGGCAGTGACATGCTTATGGGTCGGACCTTCCTAGTGCCACAGTGTGCTAGTGGGCAGTGACATGCTTATGGGTCGGTCCATGTTTATGGGTCGCCCCTCCCAAGTGCCACAGTGAGCTAGTGGGCAGTGACATGTTTATGGGTCGGCCCTCCCCAGTGCCACTGTGTGCTAGTGGGCAGTGACATGTTTATGGGTCGGCCCTCCCCAGTGCCACTGTGTGCTAGTGGGCAGTGACATGCTTATGGGTCGGCCCTTCCTAGTGCCACTGTGTGCTAGTGGGCAGTGACATGCTTATGGGTTGGCCCTTCCTAGTGCCACAGTGTGCTAGTGGGCAGCGACATGCTTATGGGTCGCCCCTCCCAAGTGCCACAGTGTGCTAGTGGGCAGTGACATGCTTATGGGTCGGCCCTTCCTAGTGCCACAGTGTGCTAGTGAGCAGTGACATGCTTATGGGTCGGCTCTCCCTAGTGCCACAGTGTGCTAGTAGGCAGTGACATGTTTATGGGTCGCCCCTCCCAAGTGCCACAGTGTGCTAGTGGGCAGTGACATGCTTATGGGCCGGCCCTTCCTAGTGCCACAGTGTGCTAGTGGGCACTGACATGCTTATGCGTCGCCCTCCCAAGTGCCACAGTGTGCTAGTGGGCAGTGACATGTTTATGGGTCGCCCCTCCCAAGTGCCACTGTGTGCTAGTGAGCAGTAACATGCTTATGGGTCACCCTCCTCAATGCCACAGTGTGCTAGTGGGCAGTGACATGCTAATGGGTCGGCCCTCTCCAGTGCCACTGTGTGCTAGTGGGCAGTGACATGTTTATGGGTCGGTCCTTACTAATGGGCAGTGACATGCTTAGGGGTCGGTCCTTCCTAAGGCCACAGTGTACTAATGGGCAGTGACATGTTTATGGGTCAGTCCTTCCTAGGGCCACAGTGCACTAATGGGCAGTGACACGTTTATGGGTCAGTACTTCCTAGGTCCACAGTGTACTAATGGGTAGTAACATGTTTGTGGGTTAGTACTTCCTATTGCCACGGTGTACTAATGGTAGTGACATGTTTATGGGTCAGTCCTTCCTAGTGCCACAGTGTACTAATGGCAGTGACATGTTTATGGGTCAGTCCTTCCTAGTGCCACAGTGTACTAACTTCAGTGACATGTTTATGGGTCAGTCCTTCCTAGTGCCACAGTGTACTAATTTCAGTGACATGTTTATGGGTCAGTACTTCCTAGTGCCACAGTGTACTAATGGCAGTGACATGTTTATGGGTCAGTATTTCCTAGATGCAAACTCTGATTAGAAAACTGTTGCACTCACCCTGGTATAATCGGGTGCTCCAGGCTCATTTTACATGTATTAAATTCTCATAGAAGAAGCCGAGCACTTTCTGAAACAATTAAAACTTGACTTTTATTAAAACATGTAAAATAACCGTCCAACATTTTAGTCCTGTAGCAGACTTTCATCAGGGACTAACACCTTACAGATCACTCTTGTAGCCATTTTTTGTGATCACATAATTGAATCTGGCACCAAAGATTAGTGTACCCCATTTCCTAGGAAACTCAGGACGCTAACTCTGCGTCAATACACTTGCTGATACATTGTTATGTAACACAAATGTTGACTTGGATACCGAAATAAATCTTAATCCATCAGATGAAACATATAAACATTAAATGTAATGAATCAAACTAAAATGCTCATTTAAACCCTGCAGGGCTCATGTTTGTAAAGTATAGATCCAATCCATTTCTCTCTTTGATAACCTAAGGTCCCTATCACCCCCCGTGGGGCTTGTTTCACTACTTCGATAGGGAAACACCACAAGTCTTTGACATTGTGTCTTTCTTTAATATAATGTCTAGCTACTGGGGATATCTTTAATTGTTGTTCTGTTAATGTGCCGTTCAGTCCTCTCACAATCAGGGATCAATGTTCCCGTATTTGCTCTCTAAACGGACGACTTGTCTTCCCCACGTAGCCCATCTCACATGGACACAGGAGCAAATAAACCACATTAGCTATGGTACATGTAATGTTGTCCTTAAACTGTATCGTGTCATTTATTTTTTGGCACAATAATACTCGTCCCAGACTTCATGTGGGCACACGTTACACAGCCATTGCATTTAAATACACCTTTCTTGAGACCCTGCTGTTCATTTGTCTGTACTGCTCGTAGTTCTGCACCACGATTCCTCCCCCCTTGTCATGGATAGACAAAAGTTATTGCAGGGTTCATGTCAGAGTACAATTGACACTGCCAAAGATCGATTCATAGTATCCACTACTTTTACGGACTTAACAAGCAAATTTAAGAGCACCACTAGGAACAATTGGCACTTGTTATCAAGAGACCCAGAGGTGGGCCATATGTTTCAACAATCCCCACTCTTTTGTTACAAGCCAGACATGAGTCTCCATGATGAGTTGGTATGCGCAGACCCTGTGACTAAATACACAAATGAACAGCAGGGTCTCAAGAAAGGTGTATTTAAATGCAATGGCTGTGTAAGGTGTGCCCACATGAAGACTGGGACAAGTATTATTGTGCCCAAAATAAATTACATAATACAGATTAAGGACAACATTACATGTACCATAGCTAATGTGGTTTATTTGCTCCTGTGTCCATGTGAGATGGGCTACGTGGGGAAGACAAGTTGTCTGTTTAGAGAGTGAATGAGGGAACATAGATCCCTGATTGTGAGAGGACTGAACGGCACATTAACAGAACAACAATTAAAGATATCCCCAGTAGCTAGACATTATATTAAAGAAAGACACAATGTCAAAGACTTGTGGTGTTTCCCTATCGAAGTAGTGAAACAAGCCCCACGGGGGGGTGATAGGGACCTTAGGTTATCAAAGAGAAAAATGTATTGGATCTATACTTTACAAACACAAGCCCCACAGGGATTAAATGAACATTTTAGTTTGATTCATTACATTTAAGGTTTATATGTTTAATCTGATGGATTAAGATTTACTTCAGTATCCAAGTCAACATTTGTGTTACATAACAATGTATCAGCAAGTGTATTGACGCAGAGTTAGGGTCCTGAGTTTCCTAGGAAATGGGGT
Source organism: Rhinophrynus dorsalis (assembly GCA_037306005.1). Lineage (NCBI taxonomy): Eukaryota > Metazoa > Chordata > Amphibia > Anura > Rhinophrynidae > Rhinophrynus > Rhinophrynus dorsalis. Next base: position 369,786,861 of record CM074721.1, read on the forward strand.
ACACTAATCTCTGGCACCAAATTCAATTAAGTGATCATAGAAGATGGCTACGGGAGCGATCTGTAAGGTGTTAGTCCCTGATGAAAGTCCGCTACAGGACTGAAACGTTGGACGGTTATTTTACATGTTTTAATAAAAGTCAAATTTTAATTATTTCAGGAAAGTGCTCGGCTTCTTCTGTGAGAATTCAGTATTTCCTAGAGCCAAAGAATATGCCCACTTGGTTGCTAGACATATCTGTACACAATGTGAAACAATGTGTTAGAGTGTCTCTAAAATCCAAGGAGTTAATGACAATTACATGTTTTATTGTAATATAGATAAAAGCCAAATATGTCAGAAGAAGATAACTAAGTTGTCATGAATGCCTGTATCCTAGAATAACTAAGTTAGCCAATAAAGGTATCACCATTAGTCTACCAGTCTCCATGTTTTATAGTAAAATTCCTGCATTTTCACTTCATTTGAAAACATGGGACAGGGAAATAGTAGGTGGGGCCACTGGGAAGACAGGACATTATCACTACTGGGGGGGGCCAGGCCAGCAGCACTTGTCCAGGGCCCCATGATTTCTGATTGCGGCCCTGACAGCAGTCTATAGATTACTGCTACAGCAGCACTGCGCCCCCCCCTCCCATTTTATGCAATACTCTTCATTTAATTGCTTAACCCTTTGAGTGCCAGAGGGGTACAGAATACATTGAAAAGCAATGCATTCCATACCCCTCTGGGACTCAAAGGGTTATGATCTGGCTTCTGACCACAACTTTGCACAAATAAAACCGTGTCTTGTATAACACAGGAAAATTATTTTTTTATATACATAGACTGGTAGAGTAAAATTATACCTTTACTGGCTCTAGGATGTATCCTATTAAAATCAGGGCCGGATTTGCCATTAGGCAAAGTAGGCACCTGCCTACAGGCGCAAGCCAACGAGGGGCGTCCGCCATTTGGATTTATTTTTTTTTTTAATGTTCTTTAAAAAAAAAAAAAAAAAAAAAAAAAAAAATAGCTGCCTCGCTGGCTGTGCCGGCGGCACCCACTCACATTGCCTGCCCCCCCCCCCTTGTACCTGATGGAGCTCCCTCGTTGGCTCTCTAGGAATGTAGAGCGATGGGAGAGGACATCTCCCAGCGCTCTGCATTCCTGAATAGGAGACCGCGTGGGAGCTCCATCAGGTGCAAGACCACGGAGGTAGGAAATGGACAACGGGGGAAGGTAAAGTGAGGGCAATGTGGAGCTAATGGGGGGCAAGTTGGAGCCAATGGGGGGCAATGTGGAGATGGTGGGGGCAAGTTGGAGCTGATGGGGTGGGGGCAGGGCCGGATTTACATCTCAGGCGCCCCTAGGCACAACACCTTCAGGCGCCCCTAGCCCCGCCTTTGCTCCACCCCTAACCACACCCTTCCACGTCTGATTGCCATAGTGACAGATCTATAGGCGCTCTCTCTCTCACTATTCCCCGGAACCGGTAGGTTGAAACTGTGGTTCCAAATGAACAGTGCACCTTAGAAAAATAAATTAACCCTTTTATTACCAGACTTGCGCATCCCCTCCAGCGCTCAGGTGGTTAAAACATAAAGTTAACATTTTTAATTAATAGGCAAAACAAATTTTAAAGTGATATGTCCGCTTTAAGGGAAAAGGGGAGAAATTAATGGTGGGCGTGACAAGGCCTTTGCCAGGCGCCCCTGAAAATCTGGCGCCCTAGGCAAGTGCCTTGTCTGCCTATTGACAAATCCGGCCCTGGGTGGGGGGCAATGTGGAGCTGATGGGGGGCATTGTGAGGGCAATGTGGAGCTGATGGGGGCAATATGGAACTGATGGGGGCATTGTGAGGGCAATATGGAGTTGATGGGGGGCAATGTGAGGGCAATGTGGAGCTGATGGGGCAATATGGAGCTATGGGGGCATTGTGAGGGCAATATGGAGCTGAAGGGGGGCAATGTGAGGGCAATATGGAGATGATGGGGGGGGCAATGTGGAGATTAGGAGCATTGTGGAGGTATCCAGGGCAGATGGTCCACGGGGGGGGGGGGGGCACAAATTTCTGTGCCTACAGGCTCCTGAGATGTAAATCCAGCCCTGATTAAAATGTCGCCCTCTATTTGGCGACCAGCAAAAAGGGTGACATTATAATGTTGCATGCTTAATGGGTGCAAAGTGATTGAAAAAGTTAAAACAGAAGGTTTACACAGTCTGAATAACATAGCTATGTATTAAAGAATTTATGTATACCCTCTGTGGAGAAAGCGGTACCCAATTAACTCCTCCATGCTGTGCATTAAGCTGCCCTCTTCTGCCCTGTTGACTGATAGCACTGAAGACATAGTGCTCATGAGTATTAAGCCACCAGGGCAGGATGAGATAAAGCTTTTGATTCTGTTCAATGTTCCTTTCTCTAGAACATCTTAAACAGATAAACTCCTTTATTAAAATGAATACAGCTTCCATATTATTCCCCTGGTTCAACTGGTTTTGTCAGGACCTCGTCCTTAAGGCACAGCATGGAGAAGTGGCTCCGGCACCGCTTTATCCACAGAGAGTATGCATACATTCTTTAATATATGGCTGTGTTATTCAAACTGTGTAAACCTTCACCTAAACTTTTTTCAGTCATTTTGTGGCCATTAAGCACGCAACATCAGAATGTTGCCCTTTTGAGGTGGGTGGAATTCTGATATCTCCTTTTTCATTCAAGCTACATTATGATGTTGCCCTTATGCTGGTCGCCAAACAGAGAGTGAAATTTCAATAGTAAACCCTCTAGGATGTGCCACTCAGCCAATAAAGGTATCATTTTTACTCTACCAGGCTCCTGCTTTTCTATGGCTACAACGCTACCACATTTTGTTCATACAGATAAGAAAAGGAGATATAGAATCAGAACTTAGGGAGCTTGCACTAAAGAATGGATTTTACAGATACTGGATGGAGACAAACAATGATTAAACTGAGTGTCAGAGGGGCATACAAAGAATGGCTTTGCAGTGCCTTGGACACCCCACATGTATTGAAAATACATCAGATTTCATTTTACGGTATTTGATTCCCTTTGATTTTGTACTGCGTCAACAAATCCACAGAATGGGAAACTGCCGCGTTTTATACGGATATTGGCACACTTACCCGGAACAGTGTTTTTTAGTTTCTTTTTATTCTGATCACTCTTTACATACGGCTCTTCCCCACGCTCAATAGCAGATATAATTTTGGGCTTCTTACGAAGATAACCTGTCAGTAACAAATAATACCATGTAATAGTTTTCCTCTGTGGTCTCTGATCACCTGTTCATATGCAGAATATACAGCTCAGTGCTATTGTTATTTAACGATTTGAGAACCAGGGTGTTAAGCATCACATTTCAGAGCAATGTTTTTCTCAACCTACCACCACTTAAAGGGTTAATATTAAAGTAAGCCTCTCTCACTAAGGCTGGTTTTAAGTCTTCTGAGTACCAGAGGGGTATCCAACACATTGCAAAGCAATGTGCTGGATACCCGTCTGGCACTAAAAGGGTTAAAGATAACTAAAATCTGCCTATATGTTCTACTAGCCATTTTTCTGTAAAATAAATAGTTTATTTTCATACCACAACATGGCAACATCATAGAGTCTGTGGGTCTTTTATATAGAAGGAAAACATATCCAAATATTTACTTTAAAACTGAAGCTGCAGGGGTTCCCCTGAATCCTGATCAAGCTCTTCTATTCTCCAGTGCTCGGTTAGAACCTCTACAGCATTGGCGCAAAGTGATGATGTCATCATATTCAGCCAAAACTGTAAATGGTGGGACTGGTGGGATTCAGGGTATCCCACTGGCTTCAGTTCTAAGTTAAATATTGCCAAATTTGTTTTGCCTTTAGTAAGGAATATGTGTAAATCTTCCCTCCAAATAAAATGTAAAAACAATGCCAATGTGTTTGTAAGAAAGTGAATGTGTGTGTCTGTATGTGAATGTGAGGAACAGTGTATGTTTGTTTATAAGTGTGTGTGTGTGTATGTGTGTGTAGGCATGTAAGATGACTGCTCTATCTTCCCGCACACGTTCTTACTCTAAATGTGGTACTAGGACAGAAATATTTTCCACCCTTGATCTAGATTCTTTTTAAAGCACAGCTTATGTGGAGATATTGGCCTAGCAGACAAGCTAATTAGCATGAATGTTATAATAAAAGAGAATTTTTGTGTACTTACCATTAAATCCTTTTTTTTTTATTCCTTGTGGAACAGAGAAACCATGGGGTTAAGTTGCTACCTCACGTTGACAAGACACTTGCAGACAAAAAGACTCTCTCCCAGCTTTGGGGTTATATATATATATGACTGTGAGGAGGAAGACTCTGGGGCTGAACTTAATGTGGTTGGTGTTAGTAGTAGCAGCAGTAATGGTGAAGCAGCCGGAGTGGTAGGGGAAACATTTGAAAGCATACAGTCTAGCAGTCAAGGGAGCCCACACCATTCCTCTAACCCTGGGAGTCCTCCCCTTCCCTTCACTATATGTCCAAGTAGAACAGGATCCTGAAGACTAAGAGGCCAGAACTATTGTTGGGGGAGAGCAGGTGCACAATTATATATCACCACGCTCAGGAGCACAGATCAGCTGCCTGTGCCTTCTGCTACTGCTGCCAGTCTGCCTTCTTCAGGTCAAAAATAAATGCCAAGTTGACATTAGGGGACCCTCTGTAACATTACTCATAATAGTTACCTCCTCCAAGCAGCAGTGAGATGTCTGTAATAGAGCAGCAGCAGCACATAGGGACTAGTGGGGGTGGTGATGATGATGCTGGAGAAACTGGGGTAGAAGAGACATTGATGGCCTTTTTTAGCAGAAACTGAGAAGGAATTGGAGGCAGGGACGAGGATGGACATCTCCACCACAACTAGCAGTGATATTTTGGAATATAAGGAATTTGCAGCTACTCTAATTCCTGCTGCTTCTGAAATGCAAGGGCAGCAGGATGCTTAGGACCAAGCTAATGTGCCACAGACCACCGTGGACACAGTGGGAATAGGGTCAACAAGTGAAGCGGGACTAGGACAGGTTCCACTTGCCAGCAGTAGCAATACTCCTGGTCCTAGTTGCAGTGCTGAATCTGAGGCAGTAGCAGCAACATTATCCGCTGCCACAGACAGTGAAGGAGAATGTGGAGGACAAGAAGAAAAAGGCCATTTTTCTCCACCTGTTCCCTCCCCCTGAAGTCATGGGTGTGGGATTATTTTCTCTTGGGGCAGGCACAATGCAGTCATCACCAATGGCACTGTGCACAATTTGTGACAAGTCAGTGAGAAGAGGAAAGGAGGGAACACACCTTGGCACAAGCTCTCTGATATCATACATGAAACACAGACACCATAACATTTATGTCAAACATGTTAAAGCCAAACACCCACCACAGAAATCGAGCACCGCTGTTGCTGTACCCCCTGACTCTCCAGAAAGGCAACTAGAGGTGAGGCAGAGATCAAAGAGGAGGAAGAATAGAGCAACCCAGGCAGAGACTGGTGGTTCCATGATGAGTGAAACAACTAGCTCGCCATCACTATCACCTTCTAGGGTAACTACATCTTCTGCCAATCCACCTCGTTCATCATTGCCTCCCTCGCCAAATGATAGCCACTCTGTAGATGTCCGGATGTGGCAGTTCGTCTCTACCCACTGCACACTGTATGATGCACTGACCACACATGGTAGTTTGGTGGAGAAGAATCACAAGCAGGGAATCAAGCAGCATCTGAGGAGATTCCATCCTGCAGAATATGCCAAGATGGTGGCAGGGAAGGTGCATCATTAATATTAAACTGTCAGCAAGTTGTCATGTGTCCTTAGTGAGGTCTGGACAAGGGGCATAGTGACAAAGGCAGTATTTGGGTCCTGGTGTCAAGGTGTTGGGATACAGTTGTGCCCCCAGATATTATTTACCACACAAACTGTGCACATTGCAGTTGCTGATGAGAGCCACAGTTACTGCTCTCAAGGGAAAAAATTATATTCTAATAACACACCAATGATTTTGGAGGAAGGGCATGTGGAGAAGAATTATTGGCCAACTTCTTTTCTCCACATAGACTAGGGGCTACTTATTGCACTGCTAATGCCTCAGGTGCATCACTGGAGATAGTCGTGGCAAGTGAAACCTTCATCATCCATCACCCATGTTACTGCTATTGTTGATCCCATTCCCTTTCAGCTGCCAAATCAGCCTGCTGTTTAAACATCTCAGCAGCAGCACCAAGAACAGCAATTGCAAATTCCGCAATTATGGACTCGGTCTCAGGAGGAGGAAATTCGACAATGGCCGGTGGCCACTGGCCGACATGACCTGCTGGCACTAGGTCAGTAAGGCATTTTTTTTTTCTCTCAGGGCTTGTGCTTTCTAACAAGCCTAACTCCTACAAATCAATGTTTCTCAGGACTTGGGCCTCTAACAACAAATCTAACAAATCATACTCTACAAAATACTCTATCAAATCAAGTATCAAGTCCACCCCAGAGGCAGCTTATGTCAGGGGGTTCCTGTCTCTATCACTTTACATACAAATTTCTTATTTTATTTATTTTTTTTATTAACTGTCCCCCAATACCAGTCAAGAACCCCCCAACCCCAAAACAAATTCCCCGTTCAACTGATTAATTCACCAACACAGGCACCCTCCTCACACCCCTTTTATACCATGTTTTATGAGTGGGGGTTAATTGTATTTAGGATTTTTTTTTTTTATTAACTGCCCCCCCAATCCCAATAAACAACCCCCTCAAAAAACATTCCCTGTTCAACTGATTCTTTCCCCACACCCCACCAACACAGGCACCCTAATGCCCCTTTTATACTAGGCCTTGGGAAATAAAATATTTGTTATGTGTTGCGTGTACCCTCAATGTTCCCATTGATTTTAATGGAATGAGCTAGGCAAACAAGCATGAAAAAGAGGAAAACTGGCACTTTCCACAGGAAATTATTTATTATTAAAATGCCATTATTCACCAATTTTGGTTTGAGGCGAAAACTTTCACCCATCCCTAGTAGAGTCCTGAGCTATGCAATAATACCCAAAAGCTACAACTGGTGCATACCGAAGAAAGGTGCACCAGGGATTGAAGGTGATTAGTGCTATATGTTGATACCATTTCTTTTTCTTAAAGGGATAGTAATACTTCGTTTTATCTTTATTTTATTTTGTAGGCATTAAAAAAAACATGAAGAACGATATAAGTCTTATCTCTCAAACCTTTATGGTTTAAGAGATATTCACAAGCAAAGTATCCCCCCCCCTGTTCTGCCAAATCAGAAGGGAGGTGCCCAGGTAGACTGCAGAGAGGGACAATCTTCAATTAAGATAAGGGAAAAAGCTGAAAAACTTGTCAAGGGGGGAAGGACTTTCATTCTTTTCATACAAAGAAGATTGTCCCCTGCTGTTATCTGTCTGGTCTTACAACCAGATTCACATCTGAGAAGAGATTGCTTACACTAGGAAAAAGGGGCGGGAGGGGAAACTTTGCTTGTGAATATAAAGGTTTGAGACATAAGACTTATATCATTCTTCATGTTTTTTAATGCCTACAAAATAAAAAAGTTAAAACGAAGTATTACTATCCCTTTAACTGAAGTACAGAACAGCTGATGCCCCCGATTATTTGCTTCAGGGTCAAACACAGAAGCTAATGGCTCAAAGGGATACCTCTGAAGGACTTCAAGGACCAGATTTAGGTCCCATGAAGGAGTGGGATCTGAAAGATAGGTAGTCAAGTGCCACCCCTTTCACAAGTCTAAACATCAGCAACAAAGTAATGCTCGTATGAAAAAGAACTGACAAAGCCAATGTCTGGCATCTTATAGAGTGAAGACAAAACCCTTTGGGGCTGCCATGGGGAAAGGCCAATAATAACAGAAGATGTAAGAGACACTACCACGATCCATGGTCATCCCACCACTTGAAGAACATGACATGCCCTATAATACTCCATAGAAGAAAATAGTTTACAGTCATAAGCAGGATTGTGATGACTGGCTCAGAGGGACCCTTTTTCCTCACATTATCGGCTTCAAAAGCCACACCATCAAAACCCGCTTCTCCATGTTTGGATAGAGAGATGGCATGACAAGTTGATCAGATCTGAGAACCACGCTTGGATAGGCCAATAACGCACAATTCGAAAGACATGTGCCCAGGCCATCCTGAATTTTCTTAACAACCTGGGAATTAGGGGAAGATGGGGTAACACATAAACCAGAGGGAAATGACATAGAACTCCCATAACTTCTACTGCAAGGCCAGAGGATCTGAGGACATTGAGCAAAACCAAGGAACCTTGTGGTTCATCCCTGATGCCTTCAAGGCCACAACCAGTAGACTCTACTTCTGAACCATGGAGTTGAAACGGACTGTTTCTGGCCCTATTCACAGAGATCCAAGACCTGATGATGGAGATAGTCTGCCACAATACTGTCTACCCCCAGAATGTGAATGGCTGGGAGAGTTGGGATGTGAACTCTGGACCCAAGCAAGAATCATATGAACTTTGGACCATGCTGCTCTGCTGCTATAAGCTATAGCTGTTGCACTGTTGGACTGAATCTGAACCAGGAGGCCATGAAGCAGTAGGACCCAAAGCTGCAGAGCCAGATGAATTCCATGAAGCTCTAGACCAGAGGACCTGTAACCCCCTGGGGGCCGAAAGTGGCCTACCATCCCAACAGGCTGGCATTCGTTGTCATTATGAAATAGCCCACTCTGATGAATGGGCAACTCAGTGTCAGGTGGATTTCCAGAAGCCACCAGCAAAGGTTCATCATTGTCAGGGACATCACTCAGGAGAGATTGCACTGCTACTGGGACCATTTCTTGAGAATATCCAGCTGTAGGGCCCAAACGTGGAAATAAGCACTGTCTACACAGTCAAGACTAGCAGCCAATACACTGACAAGAAGACCTGTTCCTGAAAGGTATTGAATCTCATGTGGAGTAATACCAAGGACAGGATCAAAGAGGAATGCAAACAATATATTTGAAGTGCCAACTGGAATCGACTAAAATCTATACATGGAAATTGAGTAATACCCAAGAGCAAAATTTAATAAAAATAATCTATCATGTAAACACTGCAACAAACTACTGCGGCCTCAGGATATAAGACAATAAACTATTCAATGGTAATATAAAGTCACATGGAAATGAACCAAGTGGATAGAACTGCCACTACACCTCTCCAGACTCCACCTGAATGAACAACCAGTGGATGCCGCAGAGATCTGCAGACACAGAAATTATTATTATTATATTATATTGTTAGAAAAGGCATCAGGCACTCACATGTCTTATAAAAAATGAAAACTGGTGACTGGTTGACACTATAATAAATAGTTTTCATTTTTTATAAGACGTGAATGCCTGATGCCTTTTCTAACTATGGATTAATAGCCTCTTTATGGCACCCAGGCAACAGTAACCCCTATGGAGATAGTGCTTCCATTTTCTCATTAACTACAAATTATATATATATATATATATATATATATATATATATATATATATATATATAAATAAATAAAATCTACCTAAGAATAAAGAATCAATAAATTGGTGAACTGTGAGAGTGAAAGTTGATGAATTTGACCAAATGATACAATGAATGGCGATAATCTGCAGGTAATTAGACAATTCCCAATTAGACAGATGAAAGCTTGATCTAATTACTGAAAACATCCATAATAAAAACTAAATGAACAATATATTTCTTATAAAAAATGAACTGAATAAATGAAATGGGAAAAGTCAGTGAACAATGGACAAACCAAAAAAAAAAAAAAAAATCTTCCATCCAATCTTGTGACATAATAATAGGATATGGGAATCGGTAAAAATGTAAACATCTGTGGTATTAATGGGTAATAAAGTTGTACCATCCATCTACTGGTCCAGTAATCCTACTCTACTATGTTTTATGGTACACAGAATAAATGTAATATATGCAAGTCTCACAAAATGTCATATATGTGACCAGTATATGTATTATTGGATACGGTCATCAGAAAGTGCTTGCTTGTAACCAATCTACATTAGATGGGTGCATTTAGTAGAAACATCAGAGTAGTGGGATTCATAATAATAATAATGTAGTGCTATCAAATAATTGAGTTCTTTAATCCTTACTCTCCACACTGTCTTCACTCCACAATCTTTTGATCCCAGAAATGTGTACATTTTGAGGTTGTAATTTCTGCCGCCTGTTTTTTAGACTATACGGTACTGTGCAAGAGTCTTAGGCAGGTGTGAAAAAATAATGTAAAGTAAGGATGCTTTCAAAAATACACGTTAATATTTTATTTGTTATCAATTAACAATGCATAGTGAGTGAACAAAAGAAAATTCTAAATCAAACTCAATATTTGGTGTGACCACCCTTTGCCTTCAAAAGAGCACCAATTCTTATAGGTACACTTGCACAAAGTCAGGGATTTTGTAGGCATAAAGTCAGGTGTATGATTAAACAATTATACTAAACAGGTGCTAATGATCATCACTTTAATATGTGGGTTGAAACACAATCATCAACTGAAACAGAAACAGCTGTGCAGAAGGAATAAAACTGGGTGAGTAACAGCCAAACTCACCTAACAAGGTGAAGGAGCTGAAGACAGAATAATGTCAAAAGTCATACACCATGGCAAGACTGAACAGAGCAACAAGACACAAGGTAGTTATAATGCATCAGCAAGGTCTCTCCCAAACACAAGTTTCAAGGAAGATGGGTTTCCAGATGTGCTGTCCAACCTCTTTTGAAGAAGCACAAAGAAACAGGCAATGATGAGGACCGTAGACGCAGTGATCAGCCAAGGAAGCTTAGTGCAGCATATGAACGACACATCATGTTTCCTTCTTTCACAATCAGAAGATGTCCAGCAGTGCCATCAGCTCAGAATTGGCAGAAAACAATGGGACCCTGGTACACCCATCTACTGTCCAGAGAAGTCTGGAAAGAAGTGGTCTTCATGGAAGACTTGTGGCCAAAAAGCCATACCTCTGATGTGGAAACAAGGCCAAGTGACTAAATTATGCACAAAACACAGGAACTGGGAGGCAGAAAAATGGCAGCAGGTGCTCTTGACCAGTGAGTCAAAGTCTGAAATATTTGGCTGTAGCAAAAGGCAGTTTTTTCGCTGAAGAGCTGGAAAGCAGAACAAGCAACAGTGAAGCATGATGGAGCTTCCTTGCAAGTTTGGTAGATTTTCTCAGATTTAATGGTCTCCTCAATGCTGAGATGTACAGGCAGATATTTATCCATCATGCAATACCATCAGGGAGGCCTCTAATTGCACCCATATTTATTCTGCAGCATGATAATGATCCCAAACATACAGCCAAAGTCATGAAGAACTATCTTCAGTGTAAAGGAGAATGAAGAGTCCTGGAAGTGATGGTATGGCCCCCACACAGCCCTGATCTCAACATCATCGAGTCTGTCTGGGATTACATGAAGAGAGAGAAGCAATGGAAACTGCCTAAACCAACAGAAAAACTGTGGATAGTTCTCCAAGATGTTTGAAAAAATCTACCTGCCGAGTTCCTTAATAAATGGTGTGCAAGTGTATTTAGAAGAATTGATGCAGTTTTGAAGGCAAATGGTGGTCACATCAAATACTGATTTGATTTAGGTCTTTCTTCTGTTCACCACTATGCAATTTGTTAATTGATGAAAATAAACTATTAGCATGTCTATTTTGAAAGCATTCTTACTTTACAGCATTTTTTATCACCAAAGACTTTTACACAGTACTGTACCTAAAGTGCTGCTATACTGAGACTAATCCTCCAAAGCTTTTTCGGAAAAGGCTTCCTTTTTTCAGGAAAAAAACAAAATTGTTTTGGAACCACTGGGTAAAGCATCTTCTGGTAGGATGCAGGGTACTTGCATTCAGAGCTGTCTGGAGGGGTGAGACCCCCTCCCATCTTCACTTTACCCCCAACCAGTGGCCTCAGTTTCAACCTATAGTCATGATAGAAGAAAAAGAGAAGTAGGGCAGGAAGGTGGTCAGCATACCAGAAAACCCAGATGATAACCCTGCCCACAATAAAACAAGCTGCGTTTCTCCAGGAGTGATGTCCTGTGTTCCACAAGGACTAGGAGAAAAGGATGTATAGGTAAGTGTACAAAAAAACCCCTGTGGAACACAGGAACCATAGAGATATACCAAAGCTATCCCACCAGTTTCCGAGGGGGAGAGAGAGAGAAAGACCTTCCATCCTGACCTTCCTTAACACTTTGGGAATCAGAGGGAAAGGAGGAAACATGCATGCAAGGAGAAACTGCCAAGGAATGCCTAATGACCCGCTGAGAGCGAGAAGGTCCTGGAGAAGAAAAGGGGAACCTTGTATTTCAACCAAGATGCCATTAAAGTTCACCATCATATTAGCCACTCCTGGAATGCAAACAGCAAAAAGAGTAGGAAAACAAGCTGCTGCCCTGGTAGAATGAGACAAATTTCAGATCATGTATCCGTGCTTCTGGTCATTTTAGCAATTGACTTAAGCTGCCTTCATTGGACTGTCTGACTGAATCTGCACTGGTAGAGCCTGGAATAACAGGCACCAATGCTGGAGAGCTAAGCTAATCACTTGAAGTTACATTTCTGGACTAAAGACATTAGCTTTTGGACCTGGGCTATTGGTGGAGCCGAATGAAATCTGTCACTATGGACCAGTCCAGTTTGACAAACGGTAGGTCCAAGCCACCTGTGAAGATACACCTTCATCTGGAACAAGAGAGACAATACTCTGGAGTAGTAAGACTGCTACCTAGTCCAGTTCCTGAGAATGTCCAGCTGCAGCTCCCAAGTATAGAATTGCACAAATGTAACTGCGTCCAGACTGACACCACATAACCCAATACTCTCAAGTATTTTGGCACAGTCTCTGACAGTCAAGCTAAGACCTGAGACATCTACCGTGACAATGTCTGAATCTTGTTTTCTGGCAGAAAGACCCTCCTTTGAAGCGTGTCAGATCTCATGCTGACATACTACAACCTGGGATGGTACCAGAGAGGATTTCCTGAGATTAATAATGCAGTTGCTCTGCTCCAGTGTGGACACACACATCTGATGATGAAGGCTTAAGGCCTCCTCCTTGAAGCATTTAAAAAGAGATTGTCAGATAAAGAATAACGAAGATCCCAGATGAACGAATGCGCCCAGCCAATGCCCCTATAACTTATGTGAAATGCCACAGGGAAAATGTCAATCAGAAAGGGAGAGAGGTGTAATGGAAATATTGAAAGGCAAAAAGGAGGAAAGTCTTATGATGTGCTTGGACAGGAACATGTAGATATGTGTCCCCTATTTCCAGAGAAGCCAAAAATGTCCTGGGGCATGTGGTGGCAATGACTAAGCAGTTAGACTCCCCAATGAACAATGGCATGTGAACAAAGCCACTAGTGCCTGAATTAGCCTTTTGTGCATCGGCCCCCCCGGCACCCAGTCTGGCCTTCTTCCACCTATTCCCAGTACCCACCCAGTACGGCTGGATGCAGCAAAGAATAAGCCAAGCTCTTCTACCAAGACAGAGGCCACATGCATTTCTTCACAATGCCTTGGCCCAAAAAAAAAAAAAAATAAAAATGGGTGAAATGAGTAAAAACTATGTTCCAAAGTGTAATATATCCTGGGCACATCTGAAGGCAAGAGGAAGGTTAAAAATGATAATTATTACAAATCGCCAGAGTTCAAAAAACAGCCAAATAACCACAGAACTCATACTGTGGCTGGCAGGCAGACAGGACATAGTCACAGGACTGGTGAACTCTGCAAACCGAATAATCATATTCAGTTTTCAAGGTCCTAGTAACAAAGAAAGAGTAGGTAGTAAAATTCCTTATAGCCGTTTCCAAGCACACCCGAGGTCCTTGTAAATTCTGCCCCTGTTGCATATCAAACATACAGGAAAGGGGAATAGGAACCCATCTAATGAGCGATGAACTCCCCAGGTAAGATACAAAAATAAAAAACTATGGGAATCTTCACCCTACTTTGTCTCCTGCACAGGATACTTTGAACTTCAGGCTACTACGTGGGGGTAAAATGGAACTGGAGGGAGTCTCCACCTCCAGAGAACTCTGTATGCAAGTGTCCTGTCACCTAGAGGAACATGCTTTGCCCCACGGTTCCTGTGTTCCACAATGGACAAAAGACAAAGTTCATCTTAAGAAGAAAATCTAGGTGTCTCTCCATTCTTATACTTACAAGCAGCTGCATCGCTACCAGTAAAGCTGCGTGCTTGGACAGATGAGTAATGGGGGGGGGGATCAACTGACAAAGGAGTACCCCAATGCAGCTGGAGGAAAAAGGGGAAAGTGTCTGGTAAAAAAAAAAGCAACATTCACTCCTCAAAGACAACCTGATAAAAAGAATCAAAAGAAGGGACGTGCACAGCATCCCTTCTACATCTTTTAAAAATGTCCGGAGAGAAAGTCTGAGAGTGTCTAAAAATTATGTAAAGCCTCTAGTACTGCCTGAATCAGCCCTTCTACTGAGCTCCCAGGGTCCTCCTCAAGGGAATACCCAGGAGTAATGGAAGAATCACAAGCTTCTTCATCCTGGTGCACCTTCCTCCAGCAAAGAGTCCCCTCCAGTTGGAAAACATTTACTCTCTATTGGAGAATAGATCCTTTTCTTTAGGGAGAACAGGGGGACCCTGTTATAGCTCATCTGGGATCCACTGGATAGATGCAGGAATGCTTGGCATAGTGGAATCAAGGGTCTTACCCCATATACTGGGCCCCTTACTGAGTAGGGCCTCAGTACAACAGGGAACTCAACAGCAGTATCATTAAAAATCTATCTTTATTTCAATCATTAAAATAAAAGGAAATAGAAATCGCTAGGACTCACAAAAAGGGGAAAAAGCAAGAAAAGGGTTTAAAATTAGCAGTATCTGAAGTAATGTTATAGGAAACAATATACTAGGGGTTAATGAGTCATTCATGTATTGAAAAAAGGACTTGTGTTGCTTCACAGTTATAGTGTTGCACATAGATGATACCTTAATGACTTGTTAATTGCTGTGTTTTGTGTTCACAGTTATGCTTGTGTTGATATGTCACTCAATAGTACACAGGCGCCGTCAATGCCACTGTTTGGCTATTAATAGCAAAGAGGTATGCAAGAATATTGAAATAGGACCATACCGTTAAGGAAGGGACTCATGGTGCTGGGGAGAGCCCCCCTTTTTACAGTTTAATTTTACATTTTGGGTGAGATAGAATTAGGTTAGGGCCCTTTAAATTATTTCAGGAGCTGGGAAGAAAATTCCAGAAATTATCCCGTTTTCCCACCTGGAATAGTGATTGGCTAAGAGGTAAGTTGCCTTGTGCTACGTAGCTGTTTCAGGAGGGAAGAAGGGGTATATAAGAGACTGGATCCCCCCCCCCCTTACAGTTCAACTGCTTGCCAGCATTGAAACCTGCTGACTCCTGTTTCACCATGGCAAAAGCAGTCTCAACAGATGGGAGATGAAGACAGCACCAGGGCAGAATTGTTGCAGGAAGGCATGAGGCCTGGTGAGTTTCAGGGGAATCAGGGGTTAACAGGAGTATTGTCTGCACTGTCTGATATTTTAAAACAAATGTCTGATAATCAAAATGCAGCATTGAGAGTATGGGACTCAGGAGCAGGTCACAATAGTGAGTTACAGATCATTGAGGACACCACACAGAGAGACATTATTAGAAAATATATCTCTAGTGTTAATGAATCATGTTTGAGCGAAGCCTTAACTTGTGATGTTTCCCCACTTGGCTTTCATCTATCTAGTAGTATAAAAGAGAAGATATGGAAAGGGGAATTCTTGGATCTGTTATCACTACTGCCTGCATCAAAGGATTTTCTGACAAACAAAGGTGATGATAGATCTGAGAATGACAGAAGGGGGCCAATTCCTAGATCTTTTAACAATTGGATGCAAGCATTTTGCATATTTGCTTCAGTAATGGGGGAGAAACATCCTAGATTATGTTTTGGTTTATTTCTGCATGTTGAAATTGTAATTGAAGCTTACAAGACTTTTGGAGGGGTTGTTTGGTTTACAAACAATTCTGCCAAAAGTTTGCTGTTAATACATCTGTAAGTTGGGGTCAGAAAGACGTGATTTTATGGGTCTCATTGATGTCACAGCAAACCAGTAGTAATTGGCATAGATCTCAGGCTCCTGCTTTGGGTCAGGTTCAGAAAAAAGGGATTTGCTGGATATTCAACGAGAATCAATGCAAATGTCCTAATTCATGTAAGTTTCGTCACGAATGTTTGAATTGTACTGGGAATTATCCCAGTTTTTGCTGCTTTAGAAAGCAGTTGCAAACAACACAAACACTTAACAAAACCAATGTTCCAAAAAGCTTTAACCCCAATGAAATGGAAAGAAATGCTGCCTTGGTTAGATCGTTACCCAAGGCAGGAGAAAGCTCAAGTAATTAAAGATGGTTTTCGTTTTGGTTTTGAATTGCCAACCTACAAATCAGAGTCTTTTCAGTTGGTTGACAATTTAAAATCTGTTGAAGAAAACAAACAAATAGTTTGGGATAAGATTGTGAAGGAAATTGAAGCAGGAAGAGTGGAAGGTCCATTTAAGCACACACCATTTCAGTGTTTTAGGATATCACCTTTAGGTTTAGTACCCAAAAAAGAAATGGGTTCTTTCCGCTTAATACATCATCTGTCTTTCCCGCATGGATCATTTCTTAATGACCAAATTAGTGAAGACTTGAGTTCTTTTACTTACACCTCTTTTGAACAAGCACTGAGATTAGTCAGGAAATGTGGCAAAGGGGCTTTAATGGCTAAAGTGGATATAAAATCTGCCTTTAGGCTATTGCCTATCCATCATTGGGTTTCCAATTTGAGGGTTTCTTATTTTTTGACAAATGTCTGCCCATGGGATGTTCATTGTCCTGTCATATTTTGAAACATTTGCAAGGTTTTTGGAATGGATTGTTAAGGATAAGAGCGGGTATTTCTCTGTAATGCATTATTTCGATTTTTTATTTGTTGATCCCAGGGATTCTACAATATGCAGTATTTTAATGGAAACATTTTGTGAAGTTCATTGTTCCATTGGCACAGGAGAAAACGGTGCACCCAACTACAGAGATTGTGTTTTTGGGGATTACTGTGGATTCATTGTCAATGGAATTCAGGTTACCAGAAGAAAACATTCTGAAGCTGAAACATCAATTGTTAGTGTTATTATATAATAAGAAAGCTACAGATAAAGTTTTCCAGTCAGTCATAGATTTATTAAATTTTGCTATGCGTATTATGCCTATGAATAGAATTTTTTCCAGACGATTGTCGGCAGCCATAGCAGACCTAAAATCGCCCTCTTGTCATGTTAGGATTTCAAAAGAGATTGGAGAAGATTTAAAGATATGGTACTCCTTTCTAGAAGTTTATAATGGGAGAACATTGTGGCAGGAGGATTTTATTTTCAATGAAGACATGGAGCTATACACCGATGCAGCTAGTTTGTGCGGTTATGGTGTGTTCTGGAACGGGAAGTGGAGTGCGCAGATGTGGCCAGCAAAGTGGTTTGAGTAAGGTTTAGTTAGAAACATGACTTTGTGTGAATTGTTTCTAGTGATAGTAGCTATTGAGCTTTGGGGACAGTTTTTTGCTAATAAATGTATATTATTGCATTGTGGTAATACCAGTGTTGTACAGGCAGTTAATAATCTGTCAGCTAAGTCATGTCATGTAGTTAACCTTTTGCGGTATTTAGTTCTTAAATGTTTGTCTCTTAACATATGGATAAAAATGAAACCTCTGCCTGGTTATTGTAATTCATTAGCTGATAGTCTGTCATGCTTTCAGTCTGGCAGGTTGTTCCAAATGGCTCCACTGGCAGAGAGTTGTGGAGCACAGTGCTCAGAGCACCTTTGGGAACTGATTTAGGAAAGATGGGGGATTTCATCAAAAAGTCAGCGTCTGCATCCACCTGGAGAGGACATGTTTCTGCTTGGAACGAATGGGGGCTATTTGCAGAAGAGCGCAGGATGAATCCTTGTGTTCATAATGAAAACTTAGTTATGTCATTTATTCAGAAATTGTTTGATGCCAGGATTTCAGGTCAGTCAATCAAATTAAAAGTGCCAGGTCTCAATTTCTTTTTCAGGTTGCTAGGTTTTAAAGAATGGAATATTAATTTTACATTGAAAAAAATTATTAAAGGTTATTGTAGAGATTTGGTAGTTCAAGATGATAGGTGCCCTATTTCAGATCCCATTTTGATTCAGATGTTGCAGTTTTTACCGTTAGTTTGTAAGAATGACTTTGAGTCAATTTTGTTTAAGGCAGTGTTCATTTTGGCATTTTTTGGAGCTTTGAGAGTTAGTGAGTTAGTAACAAATAAACAATGTCATAGTTTTTTGAGATTTCAGCATGTTAAGGTAGGTAATCATTTTCTAGCTATATATATTCAACAGTCAAAGACTGACCAAAAAGGTAGAGGCGAATGGGTGAGATTGAAAGAATGGAAAGAATCTTTGCTTTGTCCTCTTGAGAGTATGGTAAATTATTTGGCAATTAGGCCAAATGTGAGTGATACTTTATTCATTCATGAGGATGGTGTTCCTTTAACTAAATTTCAGCTGAACAGAGTGTTTTCAATCTGCACTGATAATCTAGGTCTAACAGGCAAGAAATTTTCATTACATTCTTTCAAAATTGGGGCAGCGACTGAGGACTTTAAGTCAGGCATGAATGATGAGGGCATTAGGGAGGTGGAGATCGAAGAGATTTAAGTTATACGTCCACCCTCATTTATTACATGATTCTAATATGAGTTAAGATGTGTTCTTCTATTTTGCAGGTAACAAAGTGCACACAGTTTGGATTATAGGACATCCGTTCATTTTTTGGTCTTGGAAGAGGGTAGTTAAAAGAAACTATACAAAGAATGTAGGTATTGATCAACAGGAATGCAGAATTTGGTGGTATGGAGTAAGGGGTCTTAGGTGGGAGAATTTGGAATCAGAGTTGGGTTTTTGTTTTAATAATTTTCCATACCCAGAGATAATAATTGTAAATTTGGGAGGTAATGATTTGGGTATTTTTAAATCTATGGAAATTATTTGTCAAGTTACGGAATCGTTAAGCAGAATTATAACACTTTCTCCTGCAGCAATTTTAGGTATATCCGAAATAGTACCCAGATTGATTTGGTTGGATGGGGTAGGTTTCAAGTCACTGGAGTGTACTAGAAAAAACTAAATAGGTTTATGGGTAAAATTTTCTTTTCAGTGAATGGTTTGTCTTGCAGACATGTCGATCTAGAAAATGGTGTTTCAGGTCTGTATCGTGCAGATGGAGTACATTTATCTGATGTGGGATTGGACATTTTTAATTTGGGTTTACAATCCCTTATTGAGAGCGCGCTTACGCACTTGGGTGGGTTCAGCCTTTGCTGTGTTCAACCAGGGCTGGCTGTGGAGGGTTTTTAATTCACGTTAAATAAAAGAATGGATATTGGTGATAGCTCCTGGCTGGTAGGGCGGAGCTATGTGTTTTTGAATATGGTAAACTTATCAGGCTAGGATGGCTGGTAAGAGTTTTTATGGTTTTAACGTGTTTAAATTATTTATTTAATAAATGCTGCGGCCATACCACCATTTTTTAGTTGTGTGTGTATTTATTTAAGGTTTATTTTAAGAAGGGGTGGCGATCTTACAGCATCCATGGATGCAACTGGATTGTGGGAAAGCAGAGACATTCAGTTAAGCATTAATAGCTAACTGGAACATAAAATTATATTCCTAACATATGTTCCATCTGGGTCAGTGATCCTCATTCAGTCACTGACAAATCTAGTGCTTAACCCTACATTTGAGGTAAACCCTCACTTATTTGCTATACTATGGCTAACCTCCTAAAACAGATCTAGATATACGGGACTGGCATCCTTTGAATGGTGCCAGTACACCGTTGTCCCATAGGCCTATCACTAGCAATTAAACTAAAGGAACTGGCATCCAGTTACAAATAATTGAAACACCCACGCACATTCAAGATGCTGGCATCCTTTCAGTGGTGCTAGCAACGAGTCTCCTGCAGTCAGATCACACAGACTTTAAACTATAACAATAAAGTCGGCTCTGAACAGAGCCTATTTGTTTGTTTAACATGAGCTACTTATGCTTGTTGGCTACCACTGATTAGCACTGTATTAAAGGTACAGTGATTAAATTAGTTTGCGTGGTTTATATTTCATGTCGGAGCACTCGCTTAATCATTGTTGCAGGATTCTGTGCTAAACTAAAGGAGCTGGCATCCTTACAATGGTACCAGTTACAAATGATCGAAACACCCATGCACATTCAAGATGCTGGCATCCTTTCATTCTCCTGCAGTCAGGTCACACAGACTTTAAACTTTAACAATAAAGTTGGCTCCGGACAAAGCCTAACTGTTTATTTAACACAAGCTGCTTATACTTGTTGACTACCTCTGATTAACGTTATATTAAAGGTACTGTGATTAAATTAGTTAGTGTAGTTTATATTTCATGTCGGAGAGATCTCTTAATCATTATTGCAAGATTACGTGCTAATCTGAATCCCCAATGCGGAACATTATTTCCAATTCCCATTACATCCCTTCTAGTCCCTAATACTTCAGACAATTACTGCATATTAAAATTAGAAAAAGATGAGAGGATATTAACTCTCCTCTTAGCTCGACCGGTTTCGAATCGAAGCGTTATCAAGAGTAAGCCGCAGCCGTCAGGTTTTATCTTCTTAAACCTATAGCTCCCGGAACGGCCCATTCAATTAGGTCAAGTGTTTTAACACTTGAATGACAGTCTATACTTGATGAAAATCTCTATAGGAGTATCAAGTATGCCTTAAAAAAATTGTAGATTTATTGTACTCTTTATAACTCCTTAATCATTTATAATCGGGAAGTATTAAGCCCATAATTTAAAAAAATCAGCAAGACACAATATCCCCGTCTCACTAGGTAAACATAAAAATGGGGAATTATAAAATGATATACAAAATGCCAGTTATATGCAGAATATACCTTACTCCCTGTCAGTTTCTTATAATAATTTTAACAAGGATTCTCTATTTGAATTCCACGTTTAACCCTCAAACTACCATAGTATATATAACAGATTAATATAGATATAGAGTAGATATAGAATCCGTTGTATAAACAGAGGTCAGAGTTTTTATTTATGAAGAATCCACTTCAACTCCTCACTTAACCCTTTGGGTACCAGGGTATCTAAATATAAAATCCATTGGTTTTCCCTTAAAAGTAGCGCATTTTGGATATTACCCTGTCTGATGCCTAGGGTAACTCTCTCTAATTCCCATGCTTTTAGACCTTTCGGGTTACTGGCATGTTTATCCATAAAGTGTGTGCTTACTGAAGTTAGGGCTGTTGGTCCTCTCTCTTGAAACAGAGACTGTGCTTTTCGAATGTTACTTAGGTGTTCACCGATACGTATCTTTAATTTCCTAGTGGTCATCCCTACATACAATTTCTTGCAGGGACACTGCATACAGTAGACCATTACAGTGCTGTTACAATTAGTTGGTTGTTGGATTTTCTTAACTGTACCAAATCTGTCAATTACTTGAGTTAGTTTAATAAAATAATCGCAATAGATACAGTTGCGGCATTTATATGATCCTACACTTCTCTCTTTACATTTATGATGAACAAAGTGGCTCTGCACCAAATGGTCATTAATAGTAGGGTCTCTCCTACAACTAGTTAGGATTCTCTCTCCTAGACATTTATTAAGGACTTCATCTGTCTGCAAAATGTGCCAATGCTTCTGCTTGATGTTAATAATTTGAGACCATTGATGGTTAAATGTAAAAATGAATCTGGGTGCATGTGATTCAATGGATCTCTGTTTTGATTTCAGGAGAGAGCCCCTATTGGTGTGTAGGGCCCTATTATATGCCTGTTTAATTGATGTTTTTGAGTATCCTCTGGCTGTTAGTCTGGATTTCAATTGTCCAGCTCTTATTTTGAACAATTCCAATGTTGAGCAGTTTATGTGTGCGCAGAAACTCTCCTATTGGGATTGACTGTTTGAGAGAGGGTAGATGATGACTTGCACCATGTAGGATCGAATTAGTGGCGGTAGTTTTTAGCTATAAATCCGTAGACAGCATATTGTTCTGGTTTTTATATACAGTCAAATCAAGAAAGGCAACTTTATTTAAATCTCCATTACAGGTCAGATTAAGATTTAGATTATTCTCATTCAGTGACTGTAGGAATGACTCAAAATTGAATAAAGTGTAATTCCAAAGGATGAACAGGTCATCAATATAACGATACCAGAGTAATATGTGGTTGGAGTGTTTTGGTCAGAAAAGACTGTTGATTCCTCCTACCAGCCCATATATATGTTCACATATGAGGGGGCACAGCAAGCCCCCATCGCTGTACCCCTCACCTGCAAGACAAACCTGTCGTTGAAAGTGAAAAAAATTGTGATTCAGGATGAACCAGAGTAAATCAATGTAAAAGTCAATTTCTGCATTGTTGTACCTTCCATCTTTAGTCATCATCTCTCGTACTGCCTGACATCCTATTTTGTGACCAATAAAGGTATACAATGATTCCACATCACAGGTGATGAGATATGTAGAAGAATCAACTGGTAAATCTTGTATTTGACTACGTATGTCGGTAGTGTCCTTGATCTAAGAAGGAAGTTGTTGTACAAGAGGTCTTAATTCGGAGTCAAGAAATTGACTTGCCCTTTCTGTCAGGTTACCTATCCCGGAAATAATATGACATCCGGGTGGGTTTTAGGTAGTATATAGAAAGTGGCAATCCTGGGAGAACTCACTTGTAAGTATTCAAATTCTCCTTCAGTTAATAACTGGTCCTTATGGGCATCCATAATCAATTTATTATATCGTGGGAGGAAATCATTAGTGGGGTCACCTAGGAGAGATCTAGAACAGGAGGTATCCTTAAGTTGCTTTTGGCATTCCTTTATATAAGCCTCCTTGGGCCACAACACAACATTGCCCCCTTTGTCGGAAAGTTTAATAATTATTTACTCCCAAAATCTTATTTCTGTAATGCTTTTTGTTCTTGTGGGGTCAGGTTTTTATGTGTTGTGTGTGGTGATAATGCCAGAATTTAGGTGGAGTAAACAAGGAAGGTTTCTTAAAAAGGGTCACCGATTTTGTGGGTTCCATTATCGGATTCACAGGCTTCAGATCATCTCCAACTACAGTAGGCTGGATTTGTGAGACTGGGTTGGATTCCAGCCACAAAGATGAGAGAAGATTGAGGCATTCAGGATCTTCTTGATCTACTGTAAATGTCTCAACTTCAGGGTTTCTATAAAAATACTTTCTAAGCAAGATTTTGTTTAATGAGTTAGTAGGAGAGAAACTCAAGCCTTGTGAGAGCACTGATATTTAATCATTAGATAAAAATTTGTTTGCCAAGTTTATTATCTGTAGCTTGTCATCCTGTTGCTCTGGTTCCATCGCATCATCTGACTGTTCCTGCCTTGTCCTCAGCGGTATCCCAATTTGTTTAAGTCCCTCAGTTTTCTTCCCTCCTCTCCTTGTCCTCCTGGATCTTGTGTGTCCCTGGCCTTTCTTATTTCCCTGGCATTTCTAGGCATATTTACTGTATCAGCCTCAGATGAACCCTCCTCCGTAGAGATCTCATCCTCACTAGGAGGTTCATTAGAAAGGATATTGGTTTTACTTCTGTTTGGCCATTTATATATGGCCCTCATCATAATCTCTTTTGTCCCTTGTAAACTTCTTTTTCTTTTCAGTGATATCACTCTCCAATCTATCTAAGTAGTTATTAATCTCCTCTAGTTCACTGGTAAGGGATTCTGAGGTTGGTAAATTCTTCATCTGGCCTTTTATTTTTTATATAAATCCTGACTAGTTGAGTCCAAGACAACCTGTTCATGGTCAATGAGAATCTGTATTAGTTGGGTAGAGCATAAGTTCAAAGTATTTCCCAACGATTTTTATGATCTGCAATTATAAAATTAAAAGCTGGAAAAATTCTTATTCTAAGACCTCTGGCAATTAATTTAAGTTCATTACATTTTTGGAGTGTTTTATGGGTCCACCAGCTACAGAGGTCCTGTAGCTGATCCAGAGTTATATTGGAGGTTGTTTGTGTATTAGTACTTTCATGAGTATGAGTTATAGAGAAAACCTGATCGGCCTTATCCCCCCATTTGTGTGTCCTTTCTTGAATGTGATCCATTATGGCCAATTTTTAATTAAATCTTGACTATTGTGCAGAGAGAGAATTTCCAGAACACCAGAATAATAACACGTATAGAGAGAAAAAGTAATTTGCACCAATACGATACTTATTCCAGGGTATTAATATTAACCTTGGTGAAGGTGCCTGCAGGAGAGACAAGCTTAGTTATTGGACAAAGGGTCCCCCATTGAAAAATAATCTGCATTAAAGGAACTCAACAGCAGTATCATTAAAAATCTATCTTTACTTCAATCATTAAAATAAAAGGAAACAGAAATCCCTAGGACTCACAAAAAAGTGGGAAAAGCAGGAAAAAGGTTTTAAATTAGCAGTGTCTGAAGTAATGTTATAGGAAACAATGGGTCAAGCTTGTATTGCAAAAAGGACTTGTGTTGCTTCACACAAGATATCTTAATGACCTGTTAATTGCTGTGTTTTGTGTTCACAGTTATGCTCGTGTTGATATGTCACTCAGTAGTACACAGGTGTCGTCAATGCCACTGTTTGGCTATTAACAGCAAAGAGGTATGCAAGAATATTGGATGCAACTGGATTGTGGGAAAACAGAGACAGAGAGAGAGAGTTGAGCACTAATGGCTAACTGGAACATAAAATTATATTCCTGGGTCAGTGATCCTCAATCAGTCACTGACAAATCTAGTGCTTAACCCTACCTTTGAGGTAGCCGACTTTATTCTTATAGTTTAAAGTCTGTGTGATCTGACTGCAGGAGACTCGTTGCTAGCACCACTGAAAGGATGCCAGCATCTTGAATGTGAGTGGGTGTTTTGATTATTTGTAACTGGATGCCAGCTTCTTTAGTTTAATTGCTAGTGACAGGCCTATGGGACAACAGTGAACTGGCAACACTCAAAGGATGCCAGTCCTGTATATCTAGATCTATTTTAGGAGGTTAGCCATAGTATAGCAAATAAGTGAGGGTTTACCTCAAATGTAGGGTTAAGCACTAGATTTGTTAGTGACTGATTGAGGATCACTGACCCAGATGGAACACGTTAGGAATACAGTTTTATGTTCCAGTTAGCCATTAGTGCTTAACTCTCTGTCTCTGCTTTCCCACAATCCAGTTGTATCCAATATTCTTGCATACCTCTTTGCTGTTAATAGCCAAACAGTGGCATTGACGGCGCCTGTGTACTACTGAGTGACATATCAACACAAGCATAACTGTGAACACAAAACACAGCAATTAAGAGGTCACTAAGCTATCTTCTGTGTGCAACACTATAACTGAGAAGCAACACAAGTCCTTTTTTCAACACATGCTTGACCCATTAACCCCTAGTATATTGTTTCCTATAACATTACTTCAGATACTGCTAATTTTAAAACCTTTTCCTGCTGTTTCCCCTTTTTTGTGAGTCCTAGGGATTTCTATTTCCTTTTGTTTTAATGATTGAAATAAAGATAGATTTTTTATGATACTGCTGTTGAGTGTCTTGAATGCAGGTTCTTTTTCATGGGGGACCTTTTGTTCCTCTAGTCCAATAACTAAGCTTGTCTCTCCTGCAGGTACCTTCACCAAGTTTAATATTAATACCCTGGAATAAGTATCCTATTGGTGCAGATTACTTTTTCTCTCTATCCAGTAGAGTACAATAGGAACAGAATTGGAAATTGCTTCAATTGTGTTTTTTTTCCTTCCTCTTGATCAATAGGGGTGAAATGGCATTGGCCAAACTTTATGGAAAGTCTTTTTTCAGCCCCATAAACTATGTTACTAGGTTTGTCTCTTAGGGAGACTGGACTGAAAAGACATACATATGACTGCTGTATAAACAGCCATATCAGTTCTGGTGGCTTCCTCATATCCCCTCTGACAAAAAAAGAAGATAACCAAGAGGCCAAAAAAAAAAACCCAAACCTGAGAAGTAAACAAACTTATCTGCAGTTATCTGATGGGAGGCAAGTAGTCTCCAGAAGCTAGTCTGGTCACCTAAGGTAAGAGCCTGCTGCAAGCGTGCCTACTGGGTGAGCCTGCTGGAAAAAAAAGGAGGGTGAAGGAGAAATAATTAATTCCCTTCCTTTTCTAAAGGCCAGGAAACCTGGGTAGCATAGTCCAAAAACAGAAAAAAATATATATAAATGGAGTGGTGACTCCAGCTGCCCATGTCAAACACAAATGTTACAGTGGAGGACCCCGTCCAAGGGTCCTCCATACACTGACGGGCCAGTCCCACATACCAGAGGCCACCTGGACAAGTGAATATAAGATTCTTAAGGGCAACACTGCCCCATAAAAAGTGAAGTGTGCATGTTCCCTGAAAACATAAAATAAATAAATAAAAGAAATGAGCCAGAATGCAGGAATAAGGTATGAAGAGTGACCTCTCAAGGGTGTTGGCCAATGTAATACAAGTCCAGGTAAAAAGTCTGATTCATGTTCTTCTCTGCTTTCTGGAAAGGAATGAAACAGGCCATGAGTTATAAAGTGCAAAAATAAATAAAAGACAATCTAAGAGAAGAATAAGCCCTGTTGATCTCCTGAAGCAGAGCACTTTTAAGAATTGAATTGAAGGCGGATGGTGCTGGGCAGGGTTTAATGAAGCTGTGAGGGAATCTCTACTTCCAGAGTTCTAGCTTGCAAGTGCTCTGCTTCCTCGAGGTAGAGTCTTAACCACATGGTTCCTGTGTTTTATGATGGACAATCATGAAAAACAAAGGATAGCATAACACATGGGCAGTTTTTAATGCTCTTTAAAATTAACTTAACTTATCTTAAGGAGACAGGTACATTATAAAATGCAAGGATATTTCAGAGAGATGTACAGTAAGTATTATATAGTATACTAGATGAAGAGCCTGTTACACGGGCCACATTGCCACTGCCAGCCGGTCGCGGGGCAGTCATGCACAGTAGAGACTGCCCGCACCGTGGCTGATACAGAGCTGGACACTCCTACCGAGCTCCCCGCTCTGTATCAGCCTTGTCACAGGCAGTCTCTACTGTGCATTACTGCAGCATGCGCAGTAGTCTCTACTGCTTATGACTGCGTCTTTACAAACTTTCTAGCGAATTATTATATAGGATATTATGGTAAATATATATTATATATATATATATATATACACAAACATACATACATACACACACACACACACATATATAATATATATATATCTCCTATAATACAAAAGGCCAGAATGTTTGTCCGATACAGTCATGCACAGCAGAGACTGCCCAAATGCACAGAATGTGCATTTAGGCATTCTCTGCTGCGCATTACTGCATCACGTGTGCCGCCAGTGAGGAGGTGGCAGTACTCAAAGCAGGACCGGCATCTTTACCTAACTGGACCTTGGCCCGTTTAAACGGGCTTTTACACTAGGATATGTGTATTTATATTTTAAAAAAATAAATAAATAGTTCCAGCTCTAGTCAGTGAGGGCACCTTAAATTTATATTCCTAATTAAGAACTGGTGAACTATATCACTGACTCATTTATTTTCAATGACTAAACTGTACTCGTGAAAAGATAGCCTTAAGTGCTGGCCAGATTGGTGCCTGGAGGGCAAGAGCTGAACACTGCTGGACTACAGCCTAAGGAACAGAAGACACGATTAGATAGCAGCATATCAAAGAGTAAGCCAAAGTTAGGAAGCTAAACAAATACAATAATAAAAATACAGTAATGACATTAAAAATGCAAGCTCAGCTGCAACATATGTATGTAATCATGATATCAATAATTTTATGATTATATTTATTGTTTTATATAGTTAAGGAAGGTGTCCGAAACCCTACATCAGCCATTGAGGACTAGAATTCCCATCATCCCCAGCCAGCCAACAACTGTCAGGGGATGATGAAGTTGTAGTCCTTAACAGCTGGAGGGCCACCAGTTGCCCATCACAGTCCTACATAATCAAACAATTTAGATGAAGCCATTCAGGAAGCTAAAGAGATGGAATCTTTGAGCAAAACAACTTCAACATAGGGGACAAATAAGAAATCCACCTATTAAATAGAATATTTAACCCTTTGGTTATTTTGCAATGTCTTGGAGACCACTCTTGCACTCAATGAGTAAGATCAGTTTCCTCAATGGGAAGTTTTACTTGCATCCTATGGTGAAGTTGGTTGTCCCTGAATTGCTGCACCTTTTCTTTGTATATAGAGCCCAGTAAGATTTCATTTATAGTGCCAAGATTGTTGTCTAAAGCATGAAATATCAATATTGGAATGTTCACTTCCTGACAGTGAAGTCCAGGATGTGACAGAAGAGTGATTCTCAACTCCAGTCCTTCAGTCACACCATCAAGTCATGTTATTAGTATATTGTGAATTAAGCATAAGTAGATAGATCACAATGGAGGAAATGTACTAAGGTATGATAAAGCAGAGATAACTCCTCCAGTGATATCAGTTCTCCTATTCCTATGTTATTCTACACAGCCTATGCTCTAATATCCCTAAAATCTGAGAAATCTTAGTGCCTAGGCTCCACAGAATAACACAGGAATTGTATAAGTGATATCACTAGAGAAGTTATCTCAACTTTATCACGCCTTAGTGCATAACCCCCCAATGTCTGATTACATGATTAAGGACCTGTAATGAAGCAGGAAAACATGACCTGTTTGTATGTCCTTTGGACTAACATTGATAATCTGCAACATACACAGTTCTACAGGGAGGGGAAACCTCTATACCTCCAGCAATGCCTTTAAGTATCAGAGGAATATTATGCTGGAAACCCCTCTGGCATTCAGTGGTTTAACTTTTAAAATTGTAAAGCCAAGCTACTTACTGTTGTGTTCTCTCATTCCTCTCTTCCTAAAGGATGTCCAGGGCAACACTTCTCTGGAGCTCAAAGGCAGGGAGGTCTCCTGTACAACGCTGAGTCTCATGGATGAAAAGCAAAGGGGATATTTGGCACTGCAGCGGAGCTTCTATAACATACGTTTAAAGGGATAGTAATACTTAAATATTACTAATCCCCATATTGTAGCTATGGTACAAAGAATTGAATTGTCCCCAGGTTCATCTCTCAAACATTTATG
This sequence comes from Rhinophrynus dorsalis, assembly GCA_037306005.1. Lineage (NCBI taxonomy): Eukaryota > Metazoa > Chordata > Amphibia > Anura > Rhinophrynidae > Rhinophrynus > Rhinophrynus dorsalis. Next base: position 369,816,161 of record CM074721.1, read on the forward strand.
GTTTGAGAGATAACCGAACACAAAGTACCCCCCTCCCTGAAGTTAGTGTTGTACTGACTGCAGGGATATCCGGTCTTATTTGCATCAGGCGGCTCTGCAGCTGAGCCAAGATCGCATTAGTAAAAAAACAATTATTTCACTGAAACGGTCTTCTACGTGTGCTTGCAAACCAAGCACACGTTGAAGACCGTTTCAGTGAAATAATTATTTTTTTACTCTTGTGATCTCGGCTCAGCTGCAGAGCCGTAAGCCTGTCGTACGACAAACTTCCCCTGCAGTCAGTACAACCCTTACTTCAGGGAAGGGGAAGAGAGGGGGAACTTTGCATTCGGTTATCTCTCAAACCATAAAGGTTTGAGAGATGAACCGGTTTACTTTTGAAACAGCGTGTTTTTTTATATCACGCTGCTGTTTTCTGCATTCAGCAGGTCGCAGTGTTCAAAAGGGTGGCATGTCAATCTCGCATTGCATATCAACGCAAGATTGTCATGCTGCTTCTTTAAAGAGCGCGATCAGGCAGTACTGACCTCCTTTGGACTTATTATTGCAGATGGATGTTGGAGAAATGTTTTCTATGGCAAAGAGCAGAGACTTTTGGATCAGTGGAAAGCATCTCTCGGCTTGTCTTTTACACGCTTTTATCCTTCCAGTATGTTTGTTTTCATGAGGCATTTGCTGTTGCCGACAGCCTCAGTACAAAGTGGATACTGACACATGGTGCCCCAGGCTTTGATTACCTGCCTCGCTCTTTGCTGCTCTTCTTCTTCTTGTTCTCCGTGTCTGTCACCTGCGATGGGTTCAGGAGCTGCACTCCCCCGATCTGTCATCCAATTCCTCCTCTGGGTGACACATGCGAAGAGTCAGTGGGACCAAGAAAGAGGATTCCATCTACAGTGAGTACCTCTCTGTCCCAGCTAGGGGCTGCGTGCAGGGGATAAATTTGGGATTGGGTGATGTACTAAACACGGGGGGATGCGGTAACCCTTTGAGTATGAATGGGTCTAATCAAGCAACACAGGGACACATGCCAGTGATGGGATTCAGAGGTTTCTTTTAGTTTCAGAGTTTTTTTTATTAGTGTCATGGTCATGACAAATGTTACAAAAAGTGCGCTACAAGGGAGAGAGAGACAGCTCGTGGAAAACAGTGCTTTCTCCCATTGCGATTACAACTTTTGCTTCACTACATATTCACGAGCTGTCTCTCATGCTACATACATGTGCACTGCAGAAGCTCGTGAATATGTAGTGGAGCAAAAGTAGTAATCGCAATGGGAGAAAGCACGGTTTTCCGATGTGAAGAAGGTATCCAGCATCCAAGGGAGTTCAGTACTGCCAGTTCGCGCTCTTTAAAGAAGTGGCATGACAATCTTGCGTTGATATGCAATGCGAAATTGACATGCCGCCCTTTTGAACACTGAGACCTACTGAATGCGGCAAACAGCAGCACGATATAAAAAATGCACTATTTCAAAAGGATACCAGATGAACCTGGGGACAATTCAATTCTTTGTGCCATAGCTAAAATATGGGGATTAGTAATATTTAAGTATTACTATCCCTTTAAAGTCTCCAAGTTGTTATGAACTAACGAGAGATAAAAAAGTGATAAAGTGTAGACAACTTCTCCAGTGATATCACCTTCTGCAGTTCATATGTTATTCTATATAACCTGTGCACTAAGATCTCCAACGTTGAAGAAAGTTTAGTGAATTGGCTCCATAGAATAACATAGGAACTGGAGAAATTAGATCACTGAAGAAGCCATCACCACTTTATCAGCTCTGTATCACCCCTTAGTGCATCTACCCTTGCTGAAACACTCAAGAGATTATAGGTTGAGATCATTTATATTACAAGCATTGACACCTATGTTTATCTTATTTAAGGAAAACATTATACATAAAAGCCCCGCATCATAATAGCATAATATTATGTTACCCAGCTTTACTGAGTCCTCACCATTTGTCAGCATATTTTAAGAAGTCGGGATGATTAATTGTGGAGACCTACCAGGAAGATCAAACACAGAAATACACAGAGAACAAAGAGTTTCATTCCATGTATGGAAGACCAATGAAATGGTGTCTAGTGGATAGCGGCGGTGTTTGAAGAACGGTGAGCAGTCTATATCTTATATATGATGTGGCATATTTGCGTTATAATATTAAAAGAAGAAATATACATGTTACTACCTGCAATGTAGGTATAAAATTGACAGCCTATAATCTCTATAGTTGTTACTCCAGGGAATGAATGACATAAAAACAATGTGGGGCATTTCTGAGATAATCCAACTGCACAATAAGGGAAAAAATAAAAGTTTTCCCAAATCTCCATTGATTGAAATCAAGCTATTTAACCCCTTCTATGCCAGAGTAGTTGCTTTGCAATGCGTTTGAGAACTCTCTAGAATTCAAGAATGTAAGAGCCCCTTTTGAATGGATTTTTTCCCTATTGTAAAGCTGGTTTGTCCCAGAACTACCCCACTTTGCTTTTATACATAAGGACAGTTGAACGTTGAATAGCCCAGTTCAAATGCATACTTCTGGCAAATGCACATCAAGTTTGTCTCCTTGGTACAGTCTCGCTTTGTCTACACCACTTGGCTGACACAAATCCCTGACAGCCTCTCTTGCTCCCTTCGCAACTCAGACATGGGAGACTGACAGCGCTCAGAGAGGTCTGGGGTTCATGAGGAAGATGGAAGGGTAAGTTACCCAGAAAAATGCATTAGGAACCTAGCAACATTCTGGATGTGCATTACACAGGGAGCCGAGTCAATAGACATCAAGCCCATGTATGCCATAGTACTGGAGGGAATGAGTTCCCTCGTTTCAGACTTTTCTTTAGCAGATACAGTCGTACATTTGCCCACTAACCCTGCTTTTCTGGTATTGTCAGAGCAGGGATCCTTCTTCTAAAGACACTTAGATGGAGAAGATCTGAAGGAAATACTAAAATCATTTAAAAAGGGGGTTGAAACTTAAAGGAATTTGTAAAAAAAAAAAAAAAAAAAAAAAAAAAAAAAAAGTGCAGGCATTTTGACTGTACACATTCTGCATTTTGAGCAATATGGAAAGTTAAACTGAAACATTACATTCTCTTTAACTGGGACTCTTAAACCTATAAAGATCTCAGCCCATTAATCTGCACTGTGTGGAGACCTCACAGTTACTCAAGGGGCTAAAAGCACCATTTCATTATTATTCAATACAGCTCCTAACCCTTTATGGACTAGAAGACCTGCACAAAGAAGTGTGTTGGCACCCCACTGTTTTATTAGAGGGTTAATATGATCCAGCATAACCTCTCAAATTCATAAAAGCAAGGATATAAAGTTAAATTTGTATTAAAGGAACACTAATGTCACAAAAGAAAATATTCTAGTTTTGTAGAGGATAAAATAAACTATGTGCCACAAATCCTCTCTCTCAAACCATTATAGTTTGAGAGATATTTGCACTGAAAGTTCACCCCTCCCTCCCCTTCTCCTGACATCAACGCTGTGCTGACAGCATGAGATCCTGGTCTGGGGACCAGTCAGAGGCTCTGCAGCAGAGATGAAATTGTGTTATTTCAAAAGAATTACTTCATTGGAAAGGTCTACAAAGTGTGCCTGGTTTGCAAGCACATATTGTAGACCATTCTAATGAAGTAATTCTTTTGAAATAACACAATTTCGGCTCTGCTGAAGAGCCTCCTCAAGTCGTACCACTCAAATCTCCTGCTGTCAACTTTACAGCTGACATCAGTAGAAGGAGAGGGAGGGGGGAACTTTCAGTGCCTATATCTCTCAAACCATAGCTGTTTGAGAGATAGGATTTTTGGCACGTAGTTTATAATTATACAAAACTAGAAAAACATTTTATGGGACATTATTGTCTCTTTAAAGTGGTCCTGTCTGTCATCTTGATTCGTCTGTATATCTGAAAACATCATCAAAAAATACCTGTGTGTCATTTTAGCCAAAAGACCAAGAAATGTACAGTTAAGGCGATATCCCTGCATGGTACTGTATGCAAATGAAGGCATTAATGCTGTTTCATATGCTTTTTAAGCTTTTCAGTGAGTATTCTTATGCTAATTAGGCTCTGTACTGTACCATAAGACCTTCAATTTTTCCCAGAAATAAAAATGTGAATATTTCCTAAATAAAACATCTGCAGTTTTAAATTAAGCTTGCAAATATGTAATAAATAAATAAATCAAGACAACAGGTTCACATTAACACTTAACGAAGAGCAGTGAACTTCCCTTAATGATTGCTTTGATCTTGGTTGGGGCCTCAGCACACGTGACTGATGACGTGTATGGTGCACAAATGGAGAGATGCTCCAGTCTTGGAGCAATCAGTTTCAGACCCCCGCTGGTGCTTACAGCATTCCCGCAGGAGCACTGTAAGCACAAAATATGTGACATGCCAGGACTTTCACCAGTTCTTTAGGCAAGTTTAGCTGTGATGGTCCTGGCATGTCACAGGTCCTCAATGTATTAACTTCTATGCAGGGCCGGCGATGCCATTAAGGCAGAACAGGCAGCTGCCTTAGGGCGCCACAATGGAGGGGCGCCGAAAAGAGGGAAGTTGTGTTTTTTTTTTTTTTTTCCCTGCAGTGTGTCACATAGACGCCGCGAGGGAGCACTTGGTAGTGTAAATCAGCGCTCCCTCGTAGCGTCTATGTTACACACCGCAGAGAGACCCAGGCTCTGTAGTAATACAGAGCGCTGAGAGATGACATCATCTCCCAGCGCTCTGCATTACTGAGAGCAGCGCGCGGGAGCCTCAGCTCTGTGCCGAAGGAGGCACAGAGCTCTAAGCTGTGGCACGCCGCTAGACCACCAGGGAATCAAGGTGGGGAGATGAAGGGGCATTGTGGAGATGAGGGGAGCATTGTGGAAGGGGCATTGTGGAGATGAGGGGAGCATTGTGGAAGGGGCATTGTGGAGATGAAGGGAGCATTGTGGAGATGAAGGGAGCATTGTGGAAGGGGCATTGTGGAGATGAAGGGAGCATTGTGGAAGGGGCATTGTGGAGATGAAGGGGCAATGTGGAAGGGGCATTGTGGAGATGAAGGGAGCATTGTGGAAGAGGCATTGTGGAGGTGGGGAGAGTGCGGAGGTAAATATGTGGGCGGGGGCAGGGGATTGTGGCAAGGTCGGGGGGGGGGGCATCAAAATGCACCTTCGCCTGTGTATACAAAAATCCTTGCACCGGCCCTGCTTCTATGTTTCAGGGGAAACAGTATCAGTTTCTTCTCAGACCATTTTAAAATAATTCTTACCCAGTGATAGGAGGGTCTGATGATTCTCCATCATAATGTCTTTGTATAGCTCCTTCTGTTCTTCTTCTAAACTCTTCCACTCCTCTTCCAAGAAATAGATAGCCACATCATGAAATGTTATTGGCATCTGGAACACAAGTCCATTCTTTACTCAAACATGTCCTCTGAGCACAGGTAATAAAGTGAAAGGCAACTTAGAAAGAAGGAATGAACCAAATGGACTATATGAGGACTTCAATTTTATGTAAGATTAGCCTAATCAAAGTGCACAAGAGAAGAAGACAACAAAGAAAGAGATTTAACCCTCAGAGAGTGGAAGACATCAATAACTATCCCGGGGCCAGATCTGTTATTAAGATTGTGTAGCAACAGTGCTACTCTACAATTTCAGGCCACTGTGATGCTGCACCTAAAAAAATTCAGCTTTGAGCTGTAATAACTTTTGAATAAAATGCCTCTCAGCAGTGGGAGTACCCTTGTTTTACTCAGGGGGATAAACCCTACAACATATTTTTTTTTTTTACATTTTAAGTGTTACTATCCCTTTAAGACAGAAATTATTATTTTGTTTGGTTATCCATTTTGTTTCAAGTCATGGTCATGTCATGCAATGGCTAAAATGGTTAAAATGTTGGATTGCAGAGTTGCAGGTCTGTCCCATGGTGCTCCCTTAAAACCAGGGAGAAGAAGCATTCATTTCTGTCCCACCATCAGCAACTGGCTATTTGGCAGATTGTATCGACGTCTCAAAGCCCCATGTAGCGGCAAATGCTTGCCCAGAGCTAAAATCTTGCACTGACTATCGAGTTTGAGAAGTTAGTCCTAGTTACCATAACACCAGTCACCTATTTTAAGTGGATAGCCTAAGAAAATAATATTTTTTCTAACTTAAAGGGACAGTAATGTCCCAGAAAAAATATGTTGCATGTTGTAGTGCTTAAAAACTTGAGCTAAATGCAATAAAACGTCTCTCTCAAACCAGGGCCGGCGCCACCTATAGGCGAGGTAGGTGCCGGCCTAGGGCGCACATGTACTGGGGGCGCAGGCATGCAGCAGAGAAGAGCTGCGCCCAGGGCCGGCTGTTCTCCCTAGCAGGACTCCTCTGTCGGGCACTGCAACACAGTCAGGTCTGTGTTGCTACTGCGCTCCTTCGGCACCGTCGGCTCTTTAGTAATGCAGAGCGTACTGGGAGTCAACATCTCCCAGCACGCTCTGCATTACTGAAGAGAAGACAGCGCGGGAGCTCCAGCAGCTACAGGTCTGTTATGGGGGGGCAAGTTGGAGCTGAGGAGGCAAAGTGAAGCTGGTAGGGGGCAAGTTGGAGCTGATAGGGGGCAAAGTGGAGCTTGTGGGGGGCAAGGTGGAGATGATAGGGGACAAAGTGGAGCTGACAGGGGCCAAAGTGGAGGTGGTGGGGCAAGAAAAGAGGTGGGGTATAAGTAGACAGTGTATAAAGGGATGGGACACAAGGGGCGGAGCCAAGGGATGGCAAAAATCCTTGCACCAGCCCTGTCTCAAACCGCTATGGTTTGATTGATATCTGCATTTAAAGTTTGAGGTTTCCTGCTGTCAGCTGTAAAGCTGTCAGCAGGAGATCCTTGACCACCGACACGGTGGCTCTGCAGCAGTGCCGCAATTGCGTTATTTACAATAAATTACTTCATTGGAATGGTCCACAAAGTGTGCTTGCAAACCAAGCACACTTTTTAGACCATGCCAGTGAAGTAATTCATTGTAAATAACGCAGTTGCGACTCTGCTGCAGAGCCTCCGTGTCGGCCGACATGGATCTCCTGCTGACAGATTTACAGCTGACAGCAGGAAACATCAAACTTTAAATGCAGATATCAATCAAACCATAGCGGTTTGAGAGATACGTTTTATTGCATTTATTTCAAGTTTTTAAGCACTACACCATGCAAAATATTTTTTCTGGGACATTAACATCCCTTTAAAAGGGAATCTGTCATGAATTGGACAACAGAGTTCCTTTAACCCTTTGAGTGCCAGAGAGGTACACAACGCATTGCAAGCAATGCTTTTTGTACCTCTCTGGCACTCAAAGGCTTAAACAGAAGTGAGGCTGACTTTCAGACAGATTATGGAATATCATATACAAAAGGTACCACATCATCAACCAGTAATAATCTGGTTCCCTTTTTACCACATATTACATGAGACCAGCCAAGCAATATGCCACCACATGCCCAAAGCAGAGTAATACACCATTATAAAATGAGGCACCCTGGTACTTAAAATTACTCCTGAACAGCAGATATGGCTTCTGGGTAAACAACTTACTTTCCTGGGGTCCAATAGATTTACAGTTTAAAGTTCCCTGCTGTGTCACAGCAATCAAGCTCTCTACAAAGGCAATTCTGGGGCAAACCAAATATGATATAAGGAACAAATAAATATTCCTAAAATTCCCAATCATTGAAATGGTGCTTTTTAACCACATAAAGGCCAGAGAATTCTCCAACATATTGTGAAGAGACCTCTCTTGCATTCAATGAGTTTAAAGCCCCATTTAAAGGGATAGTAATACTTAAAAATTACTATCCCACCCCCCATTTTGTAGCCAGTAAAACACTGAGTTAAATGAGACCAGCAGCATCTCTCAAACCTTTATGGTTTGAGAGATATCCACTTTCAAAGTTCTGCTTTTTGGCTTTTTCTCCTGACGTCAGCGTTCTAGCGGACAGAGGGGAATTCTCTCCTGGGATCAGCCGGCGGCCCTGCAGCAGAGCCGAGACCGTATTAATAAAAAAAGAAATCCTTCACTAAAAAGGTCTTCTACATGTGCTTGGTTTGCAAGCACACATAGAAGACTTTTATGCTAAGGATTTCTTTTTTATTAACTTGATCTCGCTCTGCTGCAGAGCCTCAGCCGGTCAGTGGCCCAGATTCCCCTGCTGTCAGCTAGAATGCTGACGTCAGGGGAGAGGGAACTTTGAAAGAGGATATTTATCAAACCATAAAGGTTTGAGAGATGTCACTGGTCTCATTTAACTCTGTTTTTTACTGGCTACTACATGGGGGATAGTAATTTTTAAGTATTACTATCCCTTTAAGTCAACGGTATTAGCTATCTGCTCTGCATGGAGCAGTGCTACAGAATAGCTACTCTTTGCTTTCACACATAAGGCCCAATATGTCTTCAGCTTATTAACTGTATGAGTGACAGGGAGGGGAGATAAGCAGTCATGGACCATAATGACACATCCAAACCTAGATTAACTGAACCATAGGGGGTAAGTTAAAATTGTCATATTTAACCCTGTTAGTACCAGTGGTGCAATGAGCTGAATACCCCTCTGGAGCTCAAAGGGTTAAAAGGTTGGTTTTAACCCCCTTAAAGCTGGAGAAGTCACCAAGGCATTGAGTTGCGTTGCCTTGGAGACCACTCTAGCATTCAAGTGGTTGAATCCCAAATTAAAATGAATAGGAATGTATGGATTCTTATTTTAAACCTATGGTACAGCTGGTTTGCCCCAGAAACGTACCTCTTTAGCTTCATGAATAAGGTCCTCTAACTCATTAACAATTGTCTCTCTTTTACCTTACCCTTCAAATGACAGATGGATATGTAAGGCAATGCATTGCACTACCCACCGGCATGCCTCCCAACATTTCAAATGGCAAAAGAGGGACACTTGTTTTAGGTGGTGTCGCTGGTGGCATGGATGGTGGGAGGGGCATTACCAAGAATTTTTACATTATTTCTTGACCTACTGATACCTCTTTGTCTAACTGAATGATTTAGAGCAAGACCAAAGTATTTTATTTACACAGAGTAAATAAACATATGTAGTGAATTATAAACAAACACTAATGTGAGTTTTATTGCTGTGCTGTAATGGGATACACTTACATACACGCCACACAGTCTGATCTCCTAAAAAGAATGACAACAAGGTGGGAAAGAGGGACAGAGGGCTTTTGGTATTAAAGAAAGACTGTCCCTCCTAAAGAAGGACACTTAAGAGCTATGCACTGGCACTCAGTGAGGTAAGTGAAGATATTTAAGACATGTCAGCTGTAGCACGTAACAAGCACAAATTCACCTTTTCCTTCTGAAACACAGATCCAGCTGCAGCCAACTTCTTGTGTAACCGAGACCTGATGTGGAGACGTATATCTGCTAAGCCACGTTGTTTAATATTTACATTTTTACCACAAGTAGAACAATTAACGGTGTATGGGTCTCCTGGAATTTTGGTGATGAAAGGCCATGTTTTGCACTTCAATGCACCACGGCATTTCTTGCGACTCTTCAGATGACTTGAAGCATTAATGAAAGCTGGGTTTCTGGAAATAGCTTCCGTTGCCATCATCTACACTGGTGTGTTGGGAATAACAGCTCTGAAAAAGAAAAATATATAACCAAATTCACAACCATATTCATTATTTTAAAGAATCACAGTATTCAGAACACACGCGTCCAAATTTTTCCAGTTGGGTGCCACATTACTAGAAAGCTATAAGTGCGAGGGCCACATTATTTTTTTACTAATAACAATGGTGAATTACAGCCCGTCAGCTATTCAGAAATATGGATGTATTTATTGGTTGATCAAGTCAATGACAATACTGATTGCGTGGCAATGCTTTGGATATCTCTCTAGTACTCAAAGGTTAACCAACATCTATTTGTGGAATTTCATCTCCAAAAACATGTAACCCAACTCCAGTTGGGCCCATTTAAAGCGGAACTATCATGCTAATAAGATTACCCCCCTCCCCCCAATATTTTTAACCTAGCGATATGCAAAGTCTTACTGTCTTAATGCTCAATAAGTCTGTGTTATTGGTGAAAAACCACATTTTCTGAAGGCATCTCTGTGCACCTATGCGGTCATTGCCATTTATGTAAATGAGTTTTCAAACAGTTAAATGCCAGAAAGGTATCCAGATCATTGCTTTTAAATGCACTGGAGATTGCACTAACATTCAAGGGGTTAAAAGCCATACTTGACAGATGCATTTGTCTTTTATGGTGTAGCTGATTGAGTTAATCCTTTGAATGTCAGAGAGGTGTATCAAACACATTGAATACTACATAACTGTCATTCATTCAAATTGGGTTTTTAACCCTTTAAATGTTAGAAGGGTCACTGCATGCCATTCTAGCATTCACTGGGTTAAATATTTCATAACTTCACCTCTTTATCTTGTCTTGTCTTTATAAACATACAGAAGACGCACTCCTACCTCAGTGGTGCTCTTGCACATCACAGTAAAGGTTGAAGAGAAAAACAGAAATATAACCACTGGCTCCATTGGTTTGTCCTGTACATCACTGTGTCGGTAAAGATACCCAGTAGTTAGTGAAAATCAGGAGACTAGTATCGGTATGGAAGCTGCACTGCATAAAAATAGCCAAGGCAAAATAATTGAATAAATACACATTGAGAGTATTTGTGAAATACACATAATATTTACAGGGATTATACAAAGCATAACAAGACAACAATACATACCAGATATAGTGTTATTAGATGAAAGAGCAGAACAGGAAATAATAGAATTCAAGCAGATAGAGGAAAACAAAACAGTTTACGTGCGAAAATAAAGAACCAGCATATCATGTAACTCACGGAGAAGAGCTAGGGACAGTTCCATAAAATACAAAGGTACAAAGTATAAAGCACCGTGACCTTACAAATACGACAGGAGACAGAAGATGAGGTTTAAAATTCAAAGCAGGCTAATACAATTCAAGAGAGTATATATGTATAAAAAAATGCAGTAATCTCCTCTGCTTTTTCCTCACGACTCAGCTTTTCGATAGCAAATAGTCTTAACTGCAGCGCATACGGCACATCCAGTCTGCTGATTGGATATTGGCTGGCATGTGATCTTAGAACCTCGGTAACAGAATCTCGGGAAATGTCGAAGTAGTCCGTGCTCATTACAGTATATGAGAATACTTAAGCATGACGTCATTTCTCAATAGTATAATGGTAATTATCCCCGCCTGTCACACTAGAGATTGGGGTTCGATCCCGACGCTGATACACTATTTTTTTTCCTCACTTTAGTCTATGATTGTCAGATCACGTGCTTTGTTTATACTTCATAGGCTACTAGAATGTGTATTGACAGTATAGCTAGGAACATATCGGAGTACGTATGCACAATAAAAAGTGGATCCTCTTGAACCATAAATTGACGTACAAATGAAACGCTAATATACACGCCACTTAGTCTGATAAAAGAGGGATACAAGGGAGGGAAAGACAGTTCATATAATTTGTCCAGTCCCTATTAAAAATGTACCGAATAAGCACGAATTAAGACAGGAAAACCTAGAGAAAGTTGTGGTTTTTTCTTCTTCTAATGAAATGGTGGGTTATCTATTTGAATTTGGTATTAACCCTTTGACTACAGAGGTGTGCAATGCGTTGCATACCACTTTAACCATGTTTGTTTACAGACAAATTACATTTTAGTGCAAGAATGTTCTCACACCATACAGCTTTAGCACTCAAAAGGTTTCAATAAAGCCATGCTTAAAAAGGTATATAACTTCTGTGAACTACATGTATTAGAGGAAACCTATGCTTGAATAAAGGCATACTAAAAAGTCAAAAAAGCCATGGTTACTAAAGAGTTAAACGGTTCCTGTGAAAACACACCTGTTCAAAAAGGCAAACCCCCTAGGCCAGTAAAAGCTGCTATACAGACTTATGTAGCTGTCCTTTACTTTTTATAAGTCTTTCTGTTCCCTCAATCAGGACTGTCCAAATTCAGTCCTCAAGGGCCACCAACAGACCGGAATGTAAGGATTTCCCTGATTAATCACAGGTGAGTTAATAAGTGGCTCATTCATTTTGATTAACTTACCTGTCCTTAATCAGGAAAATCATTACATCCTGAACTGTTGATGGCCCTTGAAGACTGAATTTGGACAGCTCTTCCATAAGGTACAGCTATGTCACGTATTCAGTAGATGCTTCCAGTGTAATATGGATCCTCCTCCTAGAAATCCTTTTACCTTCTGTGTCTAGTACAATATACACCATACGCCTCAGGTATACTCTGGTTTTTCCTGCTGTAAATGTCACCAGTTTATATTTTAAAGAAGCAGTTAACTGCTGCGGACCATGAAACGGGTAACAATGGACTCACCCTGAGAATTTGGCCCTTCACCCTGAGATTTGGGTCAAAGCCCTGAAACTCGTTATCAGACCCAGAGACTTCCCAGTATGCCCATAAAGGTTACAAGCCGAGTGCTTTCCTGGAGTATTTGTTTTCATTGGTATGTTTCATTACCACCTGTATCCCTGTGCTTCAGATATTCACTTTATTTAATGAATTGTGTATGTGAAATTCTTAATATATATGGTGTGCATGTTTATTTAATTTAATGCAGGAAAGATTAGTAGTTAGTATAAATTTGGCTATATTGATTGTAGCTGTTTTAATTTATGGCTACTATGAGTTGTAATATATATTCAGTTTGATACACTAAAGAGTATATAGTAGTGCAATTATTCACAATCCTTTGTTCAATGGTGTAGGGTTATCCACACTGAGAATAAATCCAAGAGGGGATTCAATCAGTCTGACAAGAAAAAGGGCCACTTTAATGTGTCAAAATATCATATACATTATATGTCTAAGTGGCTGTAGAACACTTCACAAGCTAATCCTCCTTTGTATAGTGGTGAGTATCCCCGTCTGTCAGGTGGGAGATAGGGGTGCAATATATTTTCAATATCTTTAGCATCTACTAAATAAAGTTCTCAGTATTAATAATGTTAGAGGTCCCGAGGGAGGTGAGTTTTAATATGGTAAGTGGATTGCTTTAAATAATCAAAGACCTAGTACCACTCATTTTTCATTATGAAAAGTAGAGGAATGGCGTTTGCTCAGCTTCCTAATAACCACTGAGAGTGCTCTTAATAACAGGAGAAACTTGATGAATGATGCAACATTTTCGGCCATTGAGTCATCCCCCGCATTAGACATCTCTCTGGCACTCAAAAGGTTAAATGTTGTGCAGTTGTAAGGTAATTTCATAACACTCTCCTTTAAAAGCTAGTGGCCCGTACGGGGATCGAACCCGCGACCTTGGCGTTATTAGCACCACGCTCTAACCAACTGAGCTAACCGGCCATCATGTTATGATTATGTGATATGTACAGATGCAGAAATGATAATTCTGAATTTGTTACTACCAAGAGGATTTCGATGTGTTTGGTATTTTGAAAAACGTCATAAAAATATTGTACTATATAGTTCATGAGACTAAAAGTGTACTAGTTGTTACACTGATGCACATTAGCTTTTTCATTGTTACAGGGACTTCCTGATGGTTCATCACTGTGAATTCATCATTACTATTTAACAGCTTTTTACACTTTCTATCACTTTGGATCCACGTTTCTTTACTTAAAGAAAGGTCACGTCTATGACAATCTACAGTGAATTCCTATTCTTTTTTCATCAATGTCTTAAAGGTATGCACAATCCAACCTTGTTTTAGTGTTATATTATATTGTATCTGTGCTTCGGTTCAAGATTCTTGTAACATGTTTAATTAATACTCATATTACACACCATGTCATGACGCCGCCAGCATATCTGCCTTCCATTGTCTTTTAAAGAGCAGCTGTTGGGATTTCCCACACCTATTCCCTATATTGCCATAATAACTAGTTGAAGAGCCTATATACACGGGCCACACTGCCACCCAGCAACGGGCGCGGTGCAGTCATGCAAAGTAGAGACTGCCCGCTCCATGGCTGATACAGAGCGGGGTGCTCCGAATTCATACCATCAGAGGCGTAACTAGAAGCCTCCGGGCCCCGGTGCAAGAAGTGCCACGGGCCCCCCAACCACATTGACCCACTCCACAATGCCCCTCAATCTCTACAATGCCCCCATCTCCTACCTCCTACCTGGCACTCCCGCGCAGTCCTCTTAATAATGCAGAGCGCTGGCAGATGATGTCATCTCCCAGTGCTCTGCATTACTAGAGCGCCTGAGGCAGATTGTGGGTGCCAGGCGGAGGGGGTCACAGGGGGTGGCCGGGCCCCTGGAGTGCACGGGCCTGGTCGCAGGTGCGACCCCTATAGTTACACCACTGCATACCATAGTCCTCTCTGCGTACCGAAGAGCCCTACGGTCTGAATTTGGAGCCCTGCTCTGCTATCTGCTGCTGCGTGGGCGGTCTGTACTGCGAATGACTGCAGGACGCACAGCCGTCTCTACTGCGCATGACGGCTTCTGACAAACACACAGCGAATTATTATATAGGATAGGTAGGATATGGGTAGGCAACACAGAGATCCATCATATGGACATAAAGTAACATTAACCATTTGAGTTGCAGAGTAAGGAAAAGCATTGCTCTGCAATGCGTTGTGTACCCCTCTGGCACTCAAGGGGTTAAGGAGCACAGAGCAAACCAAGTTTACCATAGGGGATGGATAGATAGATTGAATAGATCCCAATAAGATATTAATTAATAGCACTTAGTTAACATCTTTATATAATAAAATTATATATAGTTGTATGTCTGAACAATGGCAATATCTGCAACAAATTGCAGCCACCTATCTCATTAGGCTATTGCATCAATCATTAGGCTGTGTAGGTGCTAAGTCCACGTGTAACCATGACAGGACCTGGGAGACAATTATCAGCTGCACTAGGGAGTTCTAAGAAGGTAGGAATATGGCAGCTTCATACAATTGATCTGAGAGGGTGAACATAGAGTATCCCATGTTTGACATTCCTGTACTAACAGAAACCTGGCCAAACCTACCACACCATAAGAAAGCAACAAACTGTTAAACCTAGTTTTTAATCTTATCAGTGTTAGAAGGGTCTAAATATATCACAAAGATCTATTTAGTGTATATGTAATTTGACTAAAAGAGTAGGTAGTGGTAAAGATTATTCACATTCACTTGTGTTGCATGGTCCTCTTAAGTTCTCCTTAGTCAGCCTGCAAAATGCTGCAGCTTAAATACTACTTACTCTTCTTAACTATATGTGCACTTGTACGTAGTAGAAGCCAAGTCAGTCCTCGTTAGTATAGTGGTGAGTATCCCCGCCTGTCACGCGGGAGACCGGGGTTCGATTCCCCGACGGGGAGGCAAAACATTTTGGCATCATATCAAGTTCTCATTTACTTTAAACACAAACGGAGGGTGTTAGGGAGCTTAGCAACAGCCATCTGTAATTAAGTGTTGTGTGTGTTTTGCTTTAAGCGATCAAAAACTTAGTACAAACCATTTTTGTCCATTATGAAAAGTAAAGAAATTGTGTTTGCTCACCATTGTAATGATCCCTTGGAGTGCTTATAGTAAGTGAGAAACTTCATGCATGATGCACAATGTTATGTTATATGTAGTTGTAAGGTAGTTTTATAAAACCTGGGACCTTGGCACAAGACTCTAAGAAACTGAGCTAATACAAGAAGAGTATGAAAAGTAATGTTTAATTTTTTGTACAATCCCTACTGACTTCTGAATGTGTTAATACTGAGGATCTTGATGTATTGGGTGTTTTGGAGAAATGTCAGGACTATGACCATCTCCATTGAATCCCCCCCATACATTTTTCTCACTTGGATACAATATGATATATGTATAGTGTGGAGATATTCTGAGGAAAACCAACTGCACCACACAAATCATTCCATATTATCTGTTGATTTAACATCATGTAACAATTACTTGAACAGTAACACATTAAGAAGAAAATTATTGATAGGTAAAAAATATTTTTGATCTCTATCTATGTTTTGTCTATTTCAAGTTCCACTGGAGTTCAAGGAGTAGATTAATGAGATACCGATCCGCCTCCTGATGGAGTTGGTATCTATGAAACACTTAGCTGCCCAATCCGTTTATTCACATGTTGCCAATTAGTAAAGCCATCCACTGTATCCTCCAAGTATGTTCCCGATGAAATTAGCAATATAGAAAAATAAGGTCAAACAATGTATGTAGAACCCTTGGCTCTACGTCAGCTGTTCCTAAAACAGACTAGACGGAGTCCTAGTACAGGGATTTTATCCGTGCCACATCACCTCCTTAGCGATAGTCCGTAGCCTATGTAACATTATACGGTATTAAGTTTTCCCGCATCTATTCCCTTTATTTCCATCATATGGGCAGGCAACACAGAGATCCATCATATGGACAGAAAGTAACATTAAGTCCATGAGTGCCAGAGGTAGGAAACTCATTGCTCTGCATGTTTTGCATGCCCCCTCTGTCACTCAAGAGTTTAAGGAGCACAGAGCAAACCAAGTGTACCATAGGGTGTAACGATATAGATTGATGAATAGAGCCTGATAAGATGACATTAATTAATAGCTCTTAGATAATTCAATTTTGTATATAATAAAATGAAATACAATTATCTGTCTGAACATGAATGACCACAATGGCAACATCTGCAACAAACTATTTCAGCCACCTATCTCATAAGACTATTGCTCCAATGATTTGCATAAGTAAAGGGACAGAGGGGTGATACTACTTTGAACCTGTGTAGGTGCCAAGTCCAAGTGTAACCATGACAGGACCTGGGAGACAGTTATCAGCTGCACTGGGGAGTTGTAAGAAGGAAGAAATAGGGCAGCTTCATACAGTTGATCTGAGAGGGTGAACCTAGAGGATCGCATTTTTGACATTCCTGTTCTAAGAGAAACCTGGCCAAACCAACCACACCATAGGGAAGTAACAAAGTGTTAAATGGTGATTTGAATCTTATCAGTGTTAGAAGGGTCTCAATATATCACAAAGATCTATTCAGTATATATGTCATTTGACTAAAAGAGTAGGTAGCGGCAAGGATCATTCACTTGTGGTCCAGGTTCCTCTTGCTTTCTCCTCCGTCAGACTGAAATATGCAGTAGATTTGATACTACTTTCTCATGGTAACCAGATGTGCCTTTGGTAATAAAACACAGTAAGTCAGTCCTCGTCAGTATAGTGGTGAGTATCCCCGCCTGTCACGCGGGAGACCGGGGTTCGATTCCCCGACGGGGAGGCAACTTTTTTTTCATGACTTTATCATCATATCCAGTGTGTAAGTTCTCTGTTAGTATTAACACTGTCACAGGGCGTTAGGGTGCTGAGCAACATCCCTATGATAGGGAAAGTGTACAGCTCTAAACAAGCAAAACCCTACTACCACTCATTCTTCTTTATGGAATGTAGAGGAATACCAGGATGGCGTTTGTTCAGCTTCTTAATAACCACTGAGAGTGCTGATACTAACAGAGGAACGTGATGCACTACATTCAGGCGCTACATTTTGTCCTTTGCTGTAAGGTAATTTCATAAACCTCTCGTAATGGGATGGCCTTACAAAATACAAATACCCATGCCAAACAATACACATATTGATGGATGAAAGATGACAGAAAACATCCTGAGAAGACATCACACCTTTCTATAATAAAATCAGATGCCACACACTGATGCCAGCCATGTAAAACAACACAGGTTTAATGGACTTCCCACTCTGCGTGCATAAAAAGAAGTGACTTTCTTGGTATGAGGACTAACACTCATCCATATCTACTATTACAGGAGCTGAAAGACAACGTCCGCTTTGTAAAGCAACAAGGGAAAAATGAAGCCACTATGCCAGCAAGTGATCTAATATGTCCAAAAATGAGTGAACACAGTAGAAATATATATATATATATATATATATGACTCACATGTTGTAATTTGTATTATTGTGGCTTGGACATACTGTTTAGTAATTAGCATAAGAAATAAATAATTGTCAGGGACCCCATTTTCAGCCACCTCACTATTGATCCAATCATTAGCATAAGTATAGAGACAGAGGGGTTGATACCACTCTCTGCTTGTGTAGGTGTCAAGTCCACAGATAACCATGGCAGGACGGTCAGGATCTGTGAGCTAGTTCTCATTTATATCTGTTTTATCAGAGGTATTTGTCACGTGGGCCTGAAAAAAAAGTATGAAAGCTAGTCCTTGTTAGTATAGTGGTGAGTATCCCCGCCTGTCACGCGGGAGACCGGGGTTCGATTCTCCGACGGGGAGGCAACGTTCTTTTACAAAACCATTAGTATCTACTAAATAAACTTCTCGGTATTTTTACTGTTAGACGTCCTCAGAGAGCCGAGCTTTTATCTATATACAACAGTTTCTATAACTTTAGTATCTACTAAGTAAAGTTCTCAGTTACTATTAATAACGTTAGAGATCTTTAGGCATCTGAGTTTTTATATGGTAAGTGTATTGCTTTAAATAATGAAAGACCTAGTACCACTCATTTTTCATTATGAAAAGCAGAGGAATGGCATTTGCTCAGCTTCCTACTAACCACTGAGATTGCTCTTAATAACAGGAGAAACTTGATGAATGATGCAAAATGATCGGCCATTGAGTGCCAGAGAAGAATCCAGCGCATCGCAATACAATGAGTTAGACACCTCTCTGGGACTCAAAGTGTTAAATGTTGTGCAGTTGTGAGGTAATTTCGTAATGTCCCGCTTTAACCCTGAGGGTGTCATGCTTAAAAAGGTATATAACTTCTGTGAACTATATGTATTAGAGGAAACCTATGGTTGAATAAAGGCATACTAAAAAGTCAAAAAAGCCATGGTTACTAAAGAGTTAAACGGTTCCTGTGAAAACACACCTGTTCAAAAAGGCAAACCCCCTAGGCCAGTAAAAGCTGCTATACAGACTTATGTAGCTGTCCTTTACTTTTTATAAGTCTTTCTGTTCCCTCAATCAGGACTGTCCAAATTCAGTCCTCAAGGGCCACCAACAGACCGGAATGTAAGGATTTCCCTGATTAATCACAGGTGAGTTAATAAGTGGCTCATTCATTTTGATTAACTTACCTGTCCTTAATCAGGAAAATCATTACATCCTGAACTGTTGATGGCCCTTGAAGACTGAATTTGGACAGCTCTTCCATAAGGTACAGCTATGTCACGTATTCAGTAGATGCTTCCAGTGTAATATGGATCCTCCTCCTCCAAGAAATCCTTTTACCTTCTGTGTCTAGTACAATATACACCATACGCCTCAGGTATACTCTGGTTTTTCCTGCTGTAAATGTCACCAGTTTATATTTTAAAGAAGCAGTTAATTGCTGCGGACCATGAAACGGGTAACAATGGACTCACCCTGAGAATTTGGCCCTTCACCCTGAGATTTGGGTCAAAGCCCTGAAACTCGTTATCAGACCCAGAGACTTCCCAGTATGCCCATAAAGGTTACAAGCCGAGTGCTTTCCTGGAGTATTTGTTTTCATTGGTATGTTTCATTACCACCTGTATCCCTGCGCTTCAGATATTCACTTTATTTAATGAATTGTGTATGTGAAATTCTTAATATATATGGTGTGCATGTTTATTTAATTTAATGCAGGAAAGATTAGTAGTTAGTATAACTTTGGCTATATTGATTGTAGCTGTTTTAATTTATGGCTACTATGAGTTGTAATATATATTCAGTTTGATACACTAAAGAGTATATAGTAGTGCAATTATTCACAATCCCTTGTTCAGTGGTGTAGGGTTATCCACACTGAGGATAAATCCAAGAGGGTATTCAATCAGTCTGATAAGAAAAAGGGCCACTTTAATGTGTCAAAATATCATATACATTATATGTCTAAGTGGCTGTAGAACACTTCACAAGCTAATCCTCCTTTGTATAGTGGTGAGTATCCCCGTCTGTCAGGTGGGAGATAGGGGTGCAATATATTTTCAATATCTTTAGTATCTACTAAATAAAGTTCTCAGTATTAATAATGTTAGAGGTCCCGAGGGAGGTGAGTTTTAATATGGTAAGTGGATTGCTTTAAATAATCAAAGACCTAGTACCACTCATTTTTCAATATGAAAAGCAGAGGAATGGCGTTTGCTCAGCTTCCTAATAACCACTGAGAGTGCGCTTAATAACAGGAGAAACTTGATGAATGATGCAACATTTTCGGCCATTGAGTCATCCCCCGCAGTAGACATCTCTCTGGCACTCAAAAGGTTAAATGTTGTGCAGTTGTAAGGTAATTTCAAAACACTCTCCTTTAAAAGCTAGTGGCCCGTACGGGGATCGAACCCGCGACCTTGGCGTTATTAGCACCACGCTCTAACCAACTGAGCTAACCGGCCATCATGTTATGATTATGTGATATGTACAGATGCAGAAATGATAATTCTGAATTTGTTACTACCAAGAGGATTTCGATGTGTTTGGTATTTTGAAAAACGTCATAAAAATATTGTACTATATAGTTCATGAGACTAAAAGTGTACTAGTTGTTACACTGATGCACATTAGCTTTTTCATTGTTACAGGGACTTCCTGATGGATCATCACTGTGAATTCATCATTACTATTTAACAGCTTTTTACACTTTCTATCACTTTGGATCCACGTTTCTTTACTTAAAGAAAGGTCACGTCTATGACAATCTACAGTGAATTCCTATTCTTTTTTCATCAATGTCTTAAAGGTATGCACAATCCAACCTTGTTTTAGTGTTATATTATATTGTATCTGTGCTTCGGTTCAAGATTCTTGTAACATGTTTAATACTCATATTTTACAAACCATGGCAAGACACCGCCAACATATCTGCCTTCCATTGTCTTTTAAAGAGCAGCTGTTGGGATTTCCGGCACCTATTCCCTATATTGCCATAATAACTAGTTGAAGAGCCTATATACACGGGCCACACTGCCACCCAGCAACGGGCACGGTGCAGTCATGCAAAGTAGAGACTGCCCGCTCCATGGCTGATACAGAGCGGGGTGCTCCGAATTCATACCATCAGAGGCTTAACTAGAAGCCTCCGGGCCCCGGTGCAAGAAGTGCCACGGGCCCCCCAACCACATTGACCCACTCCACAATGCCCCTCAATCTCTACAATGCCCCCATCTCCTACCTCCTACCTGGCACTCCAGCGCAGTCCTCTTAATAATGCAGAGCGCTGGCAGATGATGTCATCTCCCAGTGCTCTGCATTACTAGAGCGCCTGAGGCAGATTGCGGGTGCCAGGCGGAGGGGGTCGCAGGGGGTGGCCGGGCCCCTGGAGTGCACGGGCCTGGTCGCAGGTGCGACCCCTATAGTTACACCACTGCATACCATAGTCCTCTCTGCATACCGAAGAGCACTACGGTCTGAATTTGGAGCCCTGCTCTTCTATCTGCTGCTGCGTGGGCGGTCTGTACTGCGAATGACTGCAGGATGCACAGCCGTCTCTACTGCGCATGACGGCTTCTGACAAACACACAGCGAATTATTATATAGGATAGGTAGGATATGGGTAGGCAACACAGAGATCCATCATATGGACATAAAGTAACATTAACCATTTGAGTTGCAGAGTAAGGAAAAGCATTGCTCTGCAATGCGTTGTGTACCCCTCTGGCACTCAAGGGGTTAAGGAGCACAGAGCAAACCAAGTTTACCATAGGGGATGGATAGATAGATAGATAGATAGATAGATAGATAGATTGAATAGATCCCAATAAGATATTAATTAATAGCACTTAGTTAACATCTTTATATAATAAAATTAGATACAGTTGTATGTCTGAACAATGGCAATATCTGCAACAAATTGCAGCCACCTATCTCATTAGGCTATTGCATCAATCATTAGGCTGTGTAGGTGCTAAGTCCACGTGTAACCATGACAGGACCTGGGAGACAATTATCAGCTGCACTAGGGAGTTCTAAGAAGGTAGGAATATGGCAGCTTCATACAGTTGATCTGAGAGGGTGAACATAGAGTATCCCATGTTTGACATTCCTGTACTAACAGAAACCTGGCCAAACCTACCACACCATAAGAAAGTAACAAACTGTTAAACCTAGTTTTTAATCTTATCAGTGTTAGAAGGGTCTAAATATATCACAAAGATCTATTTAGTGTATATGTCATTTGACTAAAAGAGTAGGTAGTGGTAAAGATTATTCACATTCACTTGTGTTGCATGGTCCTCTTAAGTTTCCTTAGTCAGCCTGCAAAATGCTGCAGCTTAAATACTACTTACTCTTCTTAACTAGATGTGCACTTGTAAGTAATACAAGCCAGGTCAGTCCTCGTTAGTATAGTGGTGAGTATCCCCGCCTGTCACGCGGGAGACCGGGGTTCGATTCCCCGACGGGGAGGCAAAACATTTTGGCATCATATGAAGTTCTCCGTTACTTTAAACACAAACGGAGGGTGTTAGGGAGCTTAGCAACAGCCATCTGTAATTAAGTGTTGTGTGTATTTTGCTTTAAGCTATCAAAAACTTAGTACAAACCATTTTTGTCCATTATGAAAAGTAAAGAAATTGTGTTTGCTCACCATTGTAATGATCCCTTGGAGTGCTTATAGTAAGTGAGAAACTTCATGCATGATGCACAATGTTATGTTATATGTAGTTGTAAAGTAGTTTTATAAAACCTGGGACCTTGGCACAAGACTCTAAGCAACTGAGCTAATACAAGAAGAGTATGAAAAGTAATGTTTAATTTTTTGTACAATCCCCAGGGCCGGATTTACATCTCAGGAGCCTGTAGGCACAGAAATCTAAAGCGCCCCCCCCCCCCATTGGCCATCTCCACTGGACACGTCCACATTGCCTCCATCATCTCTTTATTGCCCTCAAGTTGCCCCAGCAGCTCTAACTTGCCCCCAGCAGCTCCACATTTCCCCCACCATCTCCATATTGTCCTCACATTGTCCCCCATCAGCTCCATGCTACCCTCATATTGCCCTCCATCAGCTCCATGTTGCCCCCACTATCTACAAATTGCCCCCCACCAGCTCCAAATTGCCCTCACAATGCCCCCCTTCGGGTCCAACTTGCCCCCACCATCTCCATGTTGCTCTCACATTGCCTGCCTCCCTCCCATTGTCCGTTTCCTACCTCACTGGCACAGGAGATCCGTTGTCTGTGCCTCCTCCGATACAGTCAGACTCAGACCTGTGGTTGCTGAAGCTCCCACGCGGTCTCCTGTTCAGGAATGTAGAGCGCTGGGAGATGATGTCATCTCCCAGCGCTCTGCATTCCTACAGAGCAGACGAGGGAGCTTCAGCAACCACAGGGCTGAGTCTGACTGTATCAGAGGAGGCACAGACAACGGATCTCCTGTGCCAGTGAGGTAGGAAACGGACAGACCTCCTGCCAGGGAGGTGTAATCCGAGGGCGCTGGTGCAGCCAGAGCGGTGGCCATTTTTTTTTTTTTTTTTTTAATTTTTTTTGCTCTGACAAGTATCCCGCTGGCAGGCGCCCCTCAGTGGCGTGCGCCTGTAGGCAGGTGCCTACTTTGCCTTATGGCAAATCCGGCCCTGACAATCCCTACTGACTTCTGAATGTGTTAATACTGAGGATTTTGATGTATTGGGTGTTTTGGAGAAATGTCAGGACTATGACCTTCTCCACTGAATCCCCCTTATTTTATTAATATTTGGAAAGTATGCACAAATCAGCCTTGTTTTACTGTATTATATATGTTTGTTCAAGATTTTTGTAACCTGTTTTAATTAATACTCTTACGACAAGCCATGCCAACATCTTTGCCTTCCATTAGCATTTAAAAAAACAACTATTAGGTTTTCCCACATGTATTCCCTTTAGTGCCATATGAATTAACATCATGTGGAAAGCAGAAAACGGTGGTGAGGGGGAAACAATAGGTACAAAAGGCAGAAGCATAAATGCAAAATATCTTTAAAATCCCCCACAATACATACATTTTTCTCACTTGGATACAATATGATATATGTATAGTGTGGAGACATTCTGAGGAAAACCAACTGCACCACACAAATCATCCCATATTATCTGTTGATTTAAACTAAGCTCTTAATCCATTAATGTATATGTTAGGTGTAGATTCCCCCATGTTTGCTTATCCTGTCTTTCTACCTTTGACATTGCAATCCCAGACAGTCTTCTTACCAACGGACTCAGAGAAGGCTTTTTATAGGGTGGACTGGCCCTTCTTACATCACACTCTACAAGGCTTTGGCCTAGATCCCATTCTTATTTGTCATAAACTTATGCTTTACAGTAAACCCACACCTAAAGTCGAAACCAATGGGTATCTTTCTCCATCCTTCTCCATTACCAACAGCACGCGTCAGGTGTGTCTGCTCTCCCCGCTTCTCTTTATTGTGATAATGGAATCGCTTGCACAGCATATCAGACTCAACCCCAACATTTCAGGTATTACGTGTTCAGCATCTGAACACAAGCTGTCAATGTTTGCAGATGATGTGTTACTCTTACCAATTCTTTCTCCTCTTTACCCATTCTAATGATGGAGTTTGATAATTTTTTTACCTTTCTATTTCTAACTTTAAAATCTTGCAAAATCGGAGGCCTTACACATAAACATTCCTCAACAGACATTAAATTGTTTACTTTCTTCTTTTCCTCGTTATCTTGGCCCACAACTCAATTAAGTACTTAGGTATTTGACCGACCCACCACATGTGGACAAACTTTTTGGTGCAAATTTTCCCTCTGTCTGTAAAGATCTACATACATGGTTGGGCACAATTAGAATAATAAAAATGAATGTACTACCTAAACTTCTGTACCTATTTCAAACACTGCCTATTCACATCCCTCCTACGTTTTTTTTTTTTTTTTTTTTTAATATAACCCATATATTTCATAACTTTATATGGCATTCCAAACCCTCGAGGATTAAAAGGGAAACTTTGTTTAGACATAAATTGAGAGGAGGTCTGGGTGTCCAGATTTGAAGCTATACTATAATGCCTCCCTCTTAACCTCAATTCCGGATTGGTCGCTGCATGGTTCATCTAAATTATGGTTCAGATAGAATAATCCTCTCTGCCATCTTGTGATCCTCTTACTGAATTTTTTCCCCCCAGCTAACATTAGACTCTCTCTACTTTGAAACAACACCCCATCTTCTCTCCTATGTTTTCAGCCTGGAATTATTGGGTTCCTAATAAGGATGTGGTGTCAGTCCCTTCCCCCCTTCCTTTTGAGGGTCTTCTACACAAGATCTACTCCTTACACATTGCAGAGTTCATTGTTTCCTGACGGCGTCACACCCTGATATGTGCCTCAAATATTTTTTTCGTTCTTCAGAATTTCTTCCCTTTGCATACTTACAGGAACATTTCCCTGGATACATGGTTGCATAGGATAGAGCACTAAGTGAAATAGGCTTATCTCTGGATTTAGACGATTGGTCAGGGATCTGGAGGATGACTGCTTGCACTTCAATTTCTTCACAGTTTCTAGAAACTAATTATACATTTTTATACAGGTGGTATTCCACTCCAATTAGTGTTTCCCACCACTTCGGCAAAGTGCTAGAGATAACTTGATGCCCCTGATAAGTATATTCATTTATGGTGGTCCTGCCCAGTTCCTCAACCATTCTGGTCAGCTTATATTAAACATATGGCACAACTCTTGAACATCTCCCTTTCTAATCACCTGTTCCCCTTGTTCTTTTATAAAGATTTACCTGTGTTTACCCATGATCAACACCTTATACTACTCTTAATGTTGAATGCAGCTAAAGCTCTTACCCTGTCCCTCCAGTGAAGAGGGATATCTCCTACTGTGTCGGGAAGGCATAAAAGGGTCAGTGACCAGATATTGCTTCTCGGTTTGACTAAAATCAGGAGCTCTGAACTTGATTCATTGTCAGCCTTTATTTCTGACTGGCAGACATCAGGCAACCCTGCTTTAGATTCTCACTCTTGAGACAGTGAATGGGCATGGGTTGAGATGAACGGGGGGAGGGGGACTCGGCCTGGTAATACATTCCATCACTTCTCTCTTCCTTCTTGTCCTGTCGGGCTTCTTTCCATATTCCCATTTTGTTTCTATCCCAAGCCCTTTTATCTTTGCAAGGCTTCTATGCTTGTCCCCTCAATCTGGTCCCTATTCTTTTGCCCTGGTCACCTGGGACAGTTTGCTATATTTATGACCTCCACTTATCATTTAGATCTACCGTGGTCTTCTTTTTCCTCACTTATCTTTTGCCTTTCCTCTCTTCTTATATCTTTCTTGTCTCTTTTCTCCAACCCCTACTCTAAGATTTATTTTTTGAGTTTTAATAGAATACAGCTTCACAACACCAACAGCGTTCCATTAAAACTTTATTTGCTATACTGCCATGTGGAGTTTCACTCTGGTGGATGCCCCGGCTGATATACACACAATCGCAAACATACACACACGTGCGTGCATATGTATATGGGAAATAATAACAAGATATAAAAAGAAAACATTCAAAACATACACTATAAACAGGATGGTGGAGATGATGGGAGTTGTAGACCCTAACAGCTGTAAGTACAACAGTTGACTGTGTTTATATTATTAGATCATATGACAAAGGTCTGGAGGACAGTCGCCAGTGGATTTCCCCAGCTTTATGACCAGGTTTGTTCATACTTTTTTCCTGAACAGCCTTTAGTTATAGAGGTAATATAAAAGGATATTCCACTGACCCTTTTTACCCACTGCAAACATGTAATTAGGCCCTGTGAGAATAGGACAATTCCTCTTGCTATTGTTCTGATTAGAAAAACCCCTCAGCAGTTCCTGCTTTTCAAATTAATTAATCATTGGTTACTGGGATGAGTACAGAGGCGTTACTAGAAGTTACTGGACCCTGGTGCAAAAATTGCCATGCCCCCTCCCCGACCACATTGCCCCCATTGACCCCCAGTGTACTACATCCCTGGTGGTCCAGCGGCATGGCAGGAGAGGTCTGTGCCTCCTTCGTCACAGACCTCTATTAAGACTTGGAGCTCCCACGTGATCCTCTCTCCAGTAATGCACAGCGCTGGGAGATGTCTGAGCAAGGAGTTAAGTTCTTCTTTCAGGTCTTCAGCTTACTCTTTTTCGGTCTCTCCTCAAGTACGTTTGTGTCTTTGTTCGAGGACATGGATATTCTCTATGAGAGTATTGAGGTGTATATGTGTGTGTATACACACACACACACACACACACACACACACACACACACAGAGCAAGTGAAGGTGGGCACTCCGGTTCCTATAATAAATTGCGAATTGCCCGGGTGCTTCCCAACGATTTAATAGCAAAAAGTTTGTAGTCTAAAGACTATCTAGAAGGAGCATTCCAGGGACTTAGTAAATATGAAAAGTAATATTTTTTTATTGAATCATTGATGTTTCGGCCCTCACTGGGGCCTTCCTCAAGACAACCAACAAACAATAACAATGACCATTTATCCAGTGAAAGAGTCAAGTGCAAAGAGTGAAAATTGACCTATGGGGTCAACTATGAAGTCAGGGATGACCTCTAACCTGGCCTGAGTGGTATCCGTGGTTATACTTAACCCTCGGAGTGCCACTCAGGTTTCATGCCAAAAAAACAGTAAAGAACGATAAATCAGTCAAAAACATCTCATACAATGACATAAACCCGCAACCGGTTTTTGTCCGATGGCAGTTAAAGAATAAATAAATCAAGTGAAAGAAAAAACAACCAGTCAAAGGTCAAGTACATCACACAATGTGGGACCAAAAGTACTTGCATATCTGCGATAGAATGCTGATCGCATACAATACATGATCATATAAACCAACATCAGGTAACAATTACTTGAACAGTAACACATTAAGAAGAAAATTCTTGTTAGAGATCAAAAAGATTTTTTACCTATCTATGTGTTGTCTATTTCAAGTTCCACTGGAGTTCAAGGAGTAGATTAATGAGATACCGAACCACCTCCCGATGGAGTTGGTATCCATGAAACACTTAGCTGCCCAATCCGTTTATTCACATGTTGCCAATTAGTAAAGCCATCCACTGTATCCTCCAAGTATGTTCCCGATGAAATTAGCAATATAGAAAAATAAGGTCAAACAATGTATTTAGAACCCTTGTCTCTACGTCAGCTGTTCCTGAAACAGACTAGACGGAGTCCTAGTACAAGGATTTTATCCGTGCCACATCACCTCCTTAGCGATAGTCCGCAACCTATGTAACATTATACGGTATTAAGTTTTCCCGCACCTATTCCCTTTATTGCCATCATATGGGCAGGCAACACAGAGATCCATCATATGGACAGAAAGTAACATTAAGTCCGTGAGTGCCAGAGGTAGGAAACTCATTGCTCTGCATGTTTTGCGTGCCCCCTCTGTCACTCAAGAGTTTAAGGAGCGCAGAGCAAACCAAGTGTACCATAGGGTGTAACGATATAGATTGATGAATAGATCCTGATAAGATGACATAAATTAATAGCTCTTAGATAATTCAATTTTGTATATAATAGAATGAAATACAATTATCTGTCTGAACATGAATGACCACAATGGCAACATCTGCAACAAACTATTTCTGCCACCTATCTCATGAGACTATTGCTCCAATGAT
Source organism: Rhinophrynus dorsalis (assembly GCA_037306005.1). NCBI lineage: Eukaryota > Metazoa > Chordata > Amphibia > Anura > Rhinophrynidae > Rhinophrynus > Rhinophrynus dorsalis. Next base: position 369,844,812 of record CM074721.1, read on the forward strand.
TTGCATAAGTAAAGGGACAGAGGGGTGATATTACTTTGAACCTGTGTAGGTGCCAAGTCCAAGTGTAACCATGACAGGACCTGGGAGACAGTTATCAGCTGCACTGGGGAGTTGTAAGAAGGAAGGTAATAACGTTCAGTAAGTCAGTCCTCGTTAGTATAGTGGTGAGTATCCCCGCCTGTCACGCGGGAGACCGGGGTTCGATTCCCCGACGGGGAGGCAACATTTTTCATGACTTTATCATCATATCCAGTGTGTAAGTTCTCTGTTAGTGTTAACACTGTCACAGGGCTTTAGGGTGCTGAGCAACATCCCTATGATAGGGAATGTGTACAGCTCTAAACAATCAAAACCCTACTACCACTCATTCTTCTTTATGGAATGTAGAGGAATACCAGGATGGCGTTTGTTCAGCTTCTTAATAACCACTGAGAGTGCTGATAGTAACAGAGGAACGTGATGCACTACATTCAGGCGCTACATTTTGTCCTTTGCTGTAAGGTAATTTCATAAACCTCACGTAATGGGATGTCCTTACAAAATACAAATAGCCATTCCAAACATTAATACACTTATATTGATGGATGCAAGATGACAGAAAGCATCTTGAGAAGACATCACACCTTTCTATGATAAAATTAGATGCCACACACTGGTGCCAGCCATGTAAAACAACACAGGTTTAATGGACTTCCCACTCTGCGTGCATAAAAAGAAGTGACTTTCTTGGTATGAGGACTAACACTCATCCATATCTACTATTACAGGAACTGAAAGTCAACGTCCGCTTTGTAAAGCACCAAGGGAAAAATGAAGCCACTATGCCAGCAAGTGATCTAATATGTCCAAAAATGAGTGAACACAGTTGAAATATATGCAACAAACTATTTTTGTTTCTCAGTGTGCACTTGACTCACATGTTGTACTTTGTATTATTGTGGCTTGGACATACTGTTTAGTAATTAGCATAAGAAATAAATACTAGTCAGCGACCCCATTTTCAGCCACCTCACTATTGATCCAATCATTAGCATAAGTAGAGAGACAGAGGGGTTGATACCACTCTCTGCTCGTGTAGGTGTCAAGTCCACAGATAACCATGGCAGGACCTGTGAGCTAGTTTTCATCTATATCTGTTTTATCAGAGCTATATGTCACGTGGGCCTGAAAAGAAACAGCAAGCCAGTCCTCGTTAGTATAGTGGTGAGTATCCCCGCCTGTCACGCGGGAGACCGGGGTTCGATTCCCCGACGGGGAGGCAAAGTTCTTTTACAAAACCTTTACTATCTACTAAATAAACTTCTCGGTATTTTTACTGTTAGAGGTCCGCAGAGAGCCAAGCTTTTATCTATATACAACAGTTTCTATAACTTTAGTATCTACTAAGTAAAGTTCTCAGTATTAATAATGTTACAGATCTTTAGGCATCTGAGTTTTTATATGTTAAGTGTATTGCTTTAAATAATCAAAGACCTAGTACCACTCATTTTTCATTATGAAAAGCAGAGGAATGGCGTTTGCTCAGCTTCCTACTAACCACTGAGATTGCTCTTAATAACAGGAGAAACTTGATGAATGATGCAAAATGATCGGCCATTGAGTACCAGAGAAGAATCCAGCGCATCGCAATACGAGTTAGACACCTCTCTGGGACTCAAAGTGTTAAATGTTGTGCAGTTGTGAGGTAATTTCATAATGTCCCGCTTTTAACCCTGAGGGTGCCAGAGGAGTGCTATGCGCTGCGTACCCCTCTGGCACTCAAAGGGTTAAAACGTTGAAGGACAGTGGCCCGTACGGGGATCGAACCCGCGACCTTGGCGTTATTAGCACCACGCTCTAACCAACTGAGCTAACCGGCCGACTTGCTACAGTTGTGCCTCATGTACAGAAACAGAAATGATAATTCCAAATTAGTTACTATCAAAAGGATTTCGATGCGTTGGGTATTTTGAAAAACTTCATATGAAAGTTATACTATATATTTCATATGAATAAAAGTGTACTAGTTGTTACAATGATGCACATTAGCTTTTTCATTGTTACAGGGACTTCCTGATGGATCATCACTGTGAATTCATCATTACTATTTAACAGCTTTTTACACTTTCTTTCGCTTTGGATCCACAGGTTTCTTCTCTTAAAGAAATGTCACGTCTATGACAATCTACAGTGAATTCCTATTCTTTTTTATCAATGTCTTAAAGGTATGCACAATCCAACCTTGTTTTAGTGTTATATTATATTGTATCTGTGTTCCGGTTCAAGATTTTTGTAACATGTTTAATTAATACTCATATTACAAACCATGTCATGACGCCGCCAACATATCTGCCTTCCATTATCATTTTAAAGAGCAGGTATTAGGTTTCCCCGCACCTATTCCCTTTATTTCCATCATATGGGCAGGCAACACAGAGATCCATCATATGAACAGAAAGTAACATTAAGTCCATGAGTGCCAGAGGTAGGAAACTCATTGCTCTGCATGTTTTGCGTGCCCCCTCTGTCACTCAAGAGTTTAAGGAGCGCAGAGCAAACCAAGTGTACCATAGGGTGTAACGATATAGATTGATGAATAGATCCTGATAAGATGACATAAATTAATAGCTCTTAGATAATTCAATTTTGTATATAATAGAATGAAATACAATTATCTGTCTGAACATGAATGACCACAATGGCAACATCTGCAACAAACTATTTCTGCCACCTATCTCATGAGACTATTGCTCCAATGATTTGCATAAGTAAAGGGACAGAGGGGTGATACTACTTTGAACCTGTGTAGGTGCCAAGTCCAAGTGTAACCATGAGAGGACCTGGGAGACAGTTATCAGCTGCACTGGGGAGTTCTAAGAAGGAAGAAATAGGGCAGCTTCATACAGTTGATCTGAGAGGGTGAACCTAGAGGATCGCATTTTTGACATTCCTGTTCTAAGAGAAACCTGGCCAAACCAACCACACCATAGGGAAGTAACAAAGTGTTAAATGGAGATTTGAACCTTATCAGTGTTAGAAGGGTCTCAATACATCAGAAAGATCTATTCGGTATATATGTCATTTGACTAAAAGAGTAGGTAGCGGCAAAGATCATTCACTTGTGGTCCAGGTTCCTCTTGCTTTCTCCTCCGTCAGACTGAAAAATGCTGTGGATTTGATACTACTTTCTCATGGTAACCAGATGTGCCTTTGGTAATAACATTAAGTAAGTCAGTCCTCGTTAGTATAGTGGTGAGTATCCCCGCCTGTCACGCGGGAGACCGGGGTTCGATTCCCCGACGGGGAGGCAACATTTTTCATGACTTTATCATCATATCCAGTGTGTAAGTTCTCTGTTAGTGTTAACACTGTCACAGGGCTTTAGGGTGCTGAGCAACATCCCTATGATAGGGAATGTGTACAGCTCTAAACAATCAAAACCCTACTACCACTCATTCTTCTTTATGGAATGTAGAGGAATACCAGGATGGCGTTTGTTCAGCTTCTTAATAACCACTGAGAGTGCTGATAGTAACAGAGGAACGCGATGCACTACATTCAGGCGCTACATTTTGTCCTTTGCTGTAAGGTAATTTCATAAACCTCACGTAATGGGATGGCCTTACAAAATACAAATACCCATGCCAAACATTAATACACTTATATTGATGGATGCAAGATGACAGAAAGCATCTTGAGAGGACATCACACCTTTCTATGATAAAATTAGATGCCACACACTGGTGCCAGCCATGTAAAACAACACAGGTTTAATGGACTTCCCACTCTGCGTGCATAAAAAGAAGTGACTTTCTTGGTATGAGGACTAACACTCATCCATATCTACTATTACAGGAGCTGAAAGTCAACGTCCGCTTTGTAAAGCACCAAGGGAAAAATGAAGCCACTATGCCAGCAAGTGATCTAATATGTCCAAAAATGAGTGAACACAGTTGAAATATATGCAACAAACTATTTTTGTTTCTCAGTGTGCACTTGACTCACATGTTGTACTTTGTATTATTGTGGCTTGGACATACTGTTTAGTAATTAGCATAAAAAATAAATAATAGTCAGCGACCCCATTTTCAGCCACCTCACTATTGATCCAATCATTAGCATAAGTAGAGAGACAGAGGGGTTGATACCACTCTCTGCTTGTGGAGGTGTCAAGTCCACAGATAACCATGGCAGGACCTGTGAGCTAGTTTTCATCTATATCTGTTTTATCAGAGCTATATGTCACGTGGGCCTGAAAAGAAACAGCAAGCCAGTCCTCGTTAGTATAGTGGTGAGTATCCCCGCCTGTCACGCGGGAGACCGGGGTTCGGTTCTCCGACGGGGAGGCAACATTTTTCATGACTTTATCATCATATCCAGTGTGTAAGTTCTCTGTTAGTGTTAACACTGTCACAGGGCTTTAGGGTGCTGAGCAACATCCCTATGATAGGGAATGTGTACAGCTCTAAACAATCAAAACCCTACTACCACTCATTCTTCTTTATGGAATGTAGAGAAATACCAGGATGGCGTTTGTTCAGCTTCTTAATAACCACTGAGAGTGCTGATAGTAACAGAGGAACGCGATGCACTACATTCAGGCGCTACATTTTGTCCTTTGCTGTAAGGTAATTTCATAAACCTCACGTAATGGGATGGCCTTACAAAATACAAATACCCATGCCAAACATTAATACACTTATATTGATGGATGCAAGATGACAGAAAGCATCTTGAGAGGACATCACACCTTTCTATGATAAAATTAGATGCCACACACTGGTGCCAGCCATGTAAAACAACACAGGTTTAATGGACTTCCCACTCTGCGTGCATAAAAAGAAGTGACTTTCTTGGTATGAGGACTAACACTCATCCATATCTACTATTACAGGAACTGAAAGTCAACGTCCGCTTTGTAAAGCACCAAGGGAAAAATGAAGCCACTATGCCAGCAAGTGATCTAATATGTCCAAAAATGAGTGAACACAGTTGAAATATATGCAACAAACTATTTTTGTTTCTCAGTGTGCACTTGACTCACATGTTGTACTTTGTATTATTGTGGCTTGGACATACTGTTTAGTAATTAGCATAAGAAATAAATACTAGTCAGCGACCCCATTTTCAGCCACCTCACTATTGATCCAATCATTAGCATAAGTAGAGAGACAAAGGGGTTGATACCACTCTCTGCTTGTGGAGGTGTCAAGTCCACAGATAACCATGGCAGGACCTGTGAGATAGCTCTCGTTTATATCTGTTTTATCAGAGATATATGTCACGTGGGCCTGAAACAAAAAAGCAAGCCATTCCTCGTTAGTATAGCGGTGAGTATCCCCGCCTGTCACGCGGGAGACCGGGGTTCGATTCCCCGACGGGGAGGCAAAGTTCTTTTACAAAACCTTTACTATCTACTAAATAATCTTCTCGGTATTTTTACTGTTAGAGGTCCTCAGAGAGCCGAGCTTTTATATATATACAACAGTTTCTATAACTTTAGTATCTACTAAGTAAAGTTCTCAGTATTAATAATGTTAGAGATCTTTAGGCATCTGAGTTTTTATATGTTAAGTGTATTGCTTTAAATAATCAAAGACCTAGTACCACTCATTTTTCATTATGAAAAGCAGAGGAATGGCGTTTGCTCAGCTTCCTACTAACCACTGAGATTGCTCTTAATAACAGGAGAAACTTGATGAATGATGCAAAATGATCGGCCATCGAGTGCCAGAGAAGAATCCAGCGCATCGCAATAAAATGAGTTAGACACCTCTCTGGGACTCAAAGTGTTAAATGTTGTGCAGTTGTGAGGTAATTTCATAATGCCCCGCTTTTAACCCTGAGGGTGCCAGAGGAGTGCTATGCGCTGCGTACCCCTCTGGCACTCAAAGGGTTAAAACATTGAAGGACAGTGGCCCGTACGGGGATCGAACCCGCGACCTTGGCGTTATTAGCACCACGCTCTAACCAACTGAGCTAACCGGCCGACTTGCTACAGCTGTGCATCATGTACAGAAACAGAAATGATAATGCCAAATTAGTTACTATCAAAAGGATTTCGATGCGTTGGGTATTTTGAAAAACTTCATATGAAAGTTATACTATATATTTCATATGAATAAAAGTGTACTAGTTGTTACAATGATGCACATTAGCTTTTTCATTGTTACAGGGACTTCCTGATGGATCATCACTATGAATTCATCATTACTATTTAACAGCTTTTTACACTTTCTTTCGCTTTGTATCCACAGGTTTCTTCTCTTAAAGAAATGTCACGTCTATGACAATCTACAGTGAATTCCTATTCTTTTTTATCAATGTCTTAAAGGTATGCACAATCCAACCTTGTTTTAGTGTTATATTGTATCTGTGTTTCGGTTCAAGATTTTTGTAACATGTTTAATTAATACTCATATTACAAACCATGTCATGACGCCGCCATCATATCTGCCTTCCATTATCATTTTAAAGAGCAGGTATTAGGTTTCCCCGCACCTATTCCCTTTATTGCCATCATGTGGGCAGGCAACACCATCATATGGACAGAAAGTAACATTAAGACCATGAGTGCCAGAGGTAGGAAACTCATTGCTCTGCATGTTTTGCGTGCCCCCTCTGTCACTCAAGAGTTTAAGGAGCGCAGAGCAAACCAAGTGTACCATAGGGTGTAACGATATAGATTGATGAATAGATCCTGATAAGATGACATAAATTAATAGCTCTTAGATAATTCAATTTTGTATATAATAGAATGAAATACAATTATCTGTCTGAACATGAATGACCACAATGGCAACATCTGCAACAAACTATTTCTGCCACCTATCTCATGAGACTATTGCTCCAATGATTTGCATAAGTAAAGGGACAGAGGGGTGATACTACTTTGAACCTGTGTAGGTGCCAAGTCCAAGTGTAACCATGAGAGGACCTGGGAGACAGTTATCAGCTGCACTGGGGAGTTCTAAGAAGGAAGAAATAGGGCAGCTTCATACAGTTGATCTGAGAGGGTGAACCTAGAGGATCGCATTTTTGACATTCCTGTTCTAAGAGAAACCTGGCCAAACCAACCACACCATAGGGAAGTAACAAAGTGTTAAATGGAGATTTGAACCTTATCAGTGTTAGAAGGGTCTCAATATATCAGAAAGATCTATTCGGTATATATGTCATTTGACTAAAAGAGTAGGTAGCGGCAAAGATCATTCACTTGTGGTCCAGGTTCCTCTTGCTTTCTCCTCCGTCAGACTGAAAAATGCTGTGGATTTGATACTACTTTCTCATGGTAACCAGATGTGCCTTTGGTAATAACATTCAGTAAGTCAGTCCTCGTTAGTGTAGTGGTGAGTATCCCCGCCTGTCACGCGGGAGACCGGGGTTCGATTCCCCGACGGGGAGGCAACATTTTTCATGACTTTATCATCATATCCAGTGTGTAAGTACTCTGTTAGTATTAACACTGTCACAGGGCTTTAGGGTGCTGAGCAACATCCCTATGATAGGGAATGTGTACAGCTCTAAACAATCAAAACCCTACTACCACTCATTCTTCTTTATGGAATGTAGAGAAATACCAGGATGGCGTTTGTTCAGCTTCTTAATAACCACTGAGAGTGCTGATAGTAACAGAGGAACGCGATGCACTACATTCAGGCGCTACATTTTGTCCTTTGCTGTAAGGCAATTTCATAAACCTCACGTAATGGGATGGCCTTACAAAATACAAATACCCATGCCAAACATTAATACACTTATATTGATGGATGCAAGATGACAGAAAGCATCTTGAGAGGACATCACACCTTTCTATGATAAAATTAGATGCCACACACTGGTGCCAGCCATGTAAAACAACACAGGTTTAATGGACTTCCCACTCTGCGTGCATAAAAAGAAGTGACTTTCTTGGTATGAGGACTAACACTCATCCATATCTACTATTACAGGAACTGAAAGTCAACGTCCGCTTTGTAAAGCACCAAGGGAAAAATGAAGCCACTATGCCAGCAAGTGATCTAATATGTCCAAAAATGAGTGAACACAGTTGAAATATATGCAACAAACTATTTTTGTTTCTCAGTGTGCACTTGACTCACATGTTGTACTTTGTATTATTGTGGCTTGGACATACTGTTTAGTAATTAGCATAAGAAATAAATACTAGTCAGCGACCCCATTTTCAGCCACCTCACTATTGATCCAATCATTAGCATAAGTAGAGAGACAGAGGGGTTGATACCACTCTCTGCTTGTGGAGGTGTCAAGTCCACAGATAACCATGGCAGGACCTGTGAGCTAGTTTTCATCTATATCTGTTTTATCAGAGCTATATGTCACGTGGGCCTGAAAAGAAACAGCAAGCCAGTCCTCGTTAGTATAGTGGTGAGTATCCCCGCCTGTCACGCGGGAGACCGGGGTTCGATTCCCCGACGGGGAGGCAAAGTTCTTTTACAAAACCTTTACTATCTACTAAATAATCTTCTCGGTATTTTTACTGTTAGAGGTCCTCAGAGAGCCGAGCTTTTATATATATACAACAGTTTCTATAACTTTAGTATCTACTAAGTAAAGTTCTCAGTTAGTATTAATAATGTTAGAGATCTTTAGGCATCTGAGTTTTTATATGTTAAGTGTATTGCTTTAAATAATCAAAGACCTAGTACCACTCATTTTTCATTATGAAAAGCAGAGGAATGGCGTTTGCTCAGCTTCCTACTAACCACTGAGATTGCTCTTAATAACAGGAGAAGTTGATGAATGATGCAAAATGATCGGCCATCGAGTGCCAGAGAAGAATCCAGCGCATCGCAATACAATGAGTTAGACACCTCTCTGGGACTCAAAGTGTTAAATGTTGTGCAGTTGTGAGGTAATTTCATAATGCCCCGCTTTTAACCCTGAGGGTGCCAGAGGAGTGCTATGCGCTGCGTACCCCTCTGGCACTCAAAGGGTTAAAACATTGAAGGACAGTGGCCCGTACGGGGATCGAACCCGCGACCTTGGCGTTATTAGCACCACGCTCTAACCAACTGAGCTAACCGGCCGACTTGCTACAGCTGTGCATCATGTACAGAAACAGAAATGATAATTCCAAATTAGTTACTATCAAAAGGATTTCGATGCGTTGGGTATTTTGAAAAACTTCATATGAAAGTTATACTATATATTTCATATGAATAAAAGTGTACTAGTTGTTACAATGATGCACATTAGCTTTTTCATTGTTACAGGGACTTCCTGATGGATCATCACTATGAATTCATCATTACTATTTAACAGCTTTTTACACTTTCTTTCGCTTTGTATCCACAGGTTTCTTCTCTTAAAGAAATGTCACGTCTATGACAATCTACAGTGAATTCCTATTCTTTTTTATCAATGTCTTAAAGGTATGCACAATCCAACCTTGTTTTAGTGTTATATTATATTGTATCTGTGTTTCGGTTCAAGATTTTTGTAACATGTTTAATTAATACTCATATTACAAACCATGTCATGACGCCGCCATCATATCTGCCTTCCATTATCATTTTAAAGAGCAGGTATTAGGTTTCCCCGCACCTATTCCCTTTATTGCCATCATGTGGGCAGGCAACACCATCATATGGACAGAAAGTAACATTAAGACCATGAGTGCCAGAGGTAGGAAACTCATTGCTCTGCATGTTTTGCGTGCCCCCTCTGTCACTCAAGAGTTTAAGGAGCGCAGAGCAAACCAAGTGTACCATAGGGTGTAACGATATAGATTGATGAATAGATCCTGATAAGATGACATAAATTAATAGCTCTTAGATAATTCAATTTTGTATATAATAGAATGAAATACAATTATCTGTCTGAACATGAATGACCACAATGGCAACATCTGCAACAAACTATTTCTGCCACCTATCTCATGAGACTATTGCTCCAATGATTTGCATAAGTAAAGGGACAGAGGGGTGATACTACTTTGAACCTGTGTAGGTGCCAAGTCCAAGTGTAACCATGAGAGGACCTGGGAGACAGTTATCAGCTGCACTGGGGAGTTCTAAGAAGGAAGAAATAGGGCAGCTTCATACAGTTGATCTGAGAGGGTGAACCTAGAGGATCGCATTTTTGACATTCCTGTTCTAAGAGAAACCTGGCCAAACCAACCACACCATAGGGAAGTAACAAAGTGTTAAATGGAGATTTGAACCTTATCAGTGTTAGAAGGGTCTCAATATATCAGAAAGATCTATTCGGTATATATGTCATTTGACTAAAAGAGTAGGTAGCGGCAAAGATCATTCACTTGTGGTCCAGGTTCCTCTTGCTTTCTCCTCCGTCAGACTGAAAAATGCTGTGGATTTGATACTACTTTCTCATGGTAACCAGATGTGCCTTTCGTAATAACATTCAGTAAGTCAGTCCTCGTTAGTATAGTGGTGAGTATCCCCGCCTGTCACGCGGGAGACCGGGGTTCGATTCCCCGACGGGGAGGCAACATTTTTCATGACTTTATCATCATATCCAGTGTGTAAGTTCTCTGTTAGTGTTAACACTGTCACAGGGCTTTAGCGTGCTGAGCAACATCCCTATGATAGGGAATGTGTACAGCTCTAAACAATCAAAACCCTACTACCACTCATTCTTCTTTATGGAATGTAGAGAAATACCAGGATGGCGTTTGTTCAGCTTCTTAATAACCACTGAGAGTGCTGATAGTAACAGAGGAACGCGATGCACTACATTCAGGCGCTACATTTTGTCCTTTGCTGTAAGGCAATTTCATAAACCTCACGTAATGGGATGGCCTTACAAAATACAAATACCCATGCCAAACATTAATACACTTATATTGATGGATGCAAGATGACAGAAAGCATCTTGAGAGGACATCACACCTTTCTATGATAAAATTAGATGCCACACACTGGTGCCAGCCATGTAAAACAACACAGGTTTAATGGACTTCCCACTCTGCGTGCATAAAAAGAAGTGACTTTCTTGGTATGAGGACTAACACTCATCCATATCTACTATTACAGGAACTGAAAGTCAACGTCCGCTTTGTAAAGCACCAAGGGAAAAATGAAGCCACTATGCCAGCAAGTGATCTAATATGTCCAAAAATGAGTGAACACAGTTGAAATATATGCAACAAACTATTTTTGTTTCTCAGTGTGCACTTGACTCACATGTTGTACTTTGTATTATTGTGGCTTGGACATACTGTTTAGTAATTAGCATAAGAAATAAATACTAGTCAGCGACCCCATTTTCAGCCACCTCACTATTGATCCAATCATTAGCATAAGTAGAGAGACAGAGGGGTTGATACCACTCTCTGCTTGTGGAGGTGTCAAGTCCACAGATAACCATGGCAGGACCTGTGAGATAGCTCTCGTTTATATCTGTTTTATCAGAGATATATGTCACGTGGGCCTGAAACGAAAACGCAAGCCATTCCTCGTTAGTATAGTGGTGAGTATCCCCGCCTGTCACGCGGGAGACCGGGGTTCGATTCCCCGACGGGGAGGCAAAGTTCTTTTACAAAACCTTTACTATCTACTAAATAATCTTCTCGGTATTTTTACTGTTAGAGGTCCTCAGAGAGCCGAGCTTTTATATATATACAACAGTTTCTATAACTTTAGTATCTACTAAGTAAAGTTCTCAGTTAGTATTAATAATGTTAGAGATCTTTAGGCATCTGAGTTTTTATATGTTAAGTGTATTGCTTTAAATAATCAAAGACCTAGTACCACTCATTTTTCATTATGAAAAGCAGAGGAATGGCGTTTGCTCAGCTTCCTACTAACCACTGAGATTGCTCTTAATAACAGGAGAAGTTGATGAATGATGCAAAATGATCGGCCATCGAGTGCCAGAGAAGAATCCAGCGCATCGCAATACAATGAGTTAGACACCTCTCTGGGACTCAAAGTGTTAAATGTTGTGCAGTTGTGAGGTAATTTCATAATGCCCCGCTTTTAACCCTGAGGGTGCCAGAGGAGTGCTATGCGCTGCGTACCCCTCTGGCACTCAAAGGGTTAAAACATTGAAGGACAGTGGCCCGTACGGGGATCGAACCCGCGACCTTGGCGTTATTAGCACCACGCTCTAACCAACTGAGCTAACCGGCCGACTTGCTACAGCTGTGCATCATGTACAGAAACAGAAATGATAATTCCAAATTAGTTACTATCAAAAGGATTTCGATGCGTTGGGTATTTTGAAAAACTTCATATGAAAGTTATACTATATATTTCATATGAATAAAAGTGTACTAGTTGTTACAATGATGCACATTAGCTTTTTCATTGTTACAGGGACTTCCTGATGGATCATCACTATGAATTCATCATTACTATTTAACAGCTTTTTACACTTTCTTTCGCTTTGTATCCACAGGTTTCTTCTCTTAAAGAAATGTCACGTCTATGACAATCTACAGTGAATTCTTATTCTTTTTTATCAATGTCTTAAAGGTATGCACAATCCAACCTTGTTTTAGTGTTATATTATATTGTATCTGTGTTTCGGTTCAAGATTTTTGTAACATGTTTAATTAATACTCATATTACAAACCATGTCATGACGCCGCCATCATATCTGCCTTCCATTATCATTTTAAAGAGCAGGTATTAGGTTTCCCCGCACCTATTCCCTTTATTGCCATCATGTGGGCAGGCAACACCATCATATGGACAGAAAGTAACATTAAGACCATGAGTGCCAGAGGTAGGAAACTCATTGCTCTGCATGTTTTGCGTGCCCCCTCTGTCACTCAAGAGTTTAAGGAGCGCAGAGCAAACCAAGTGTACCATAGGGTGTAACGATATAGATTGATGAATAGATCCTGATAAGATGACATAAATTAATAGCTCTTAGATAATTCAATTTTGTATATAATAGAATGAAATACAATTATCTGTCTGAACATGAATGACCACAATGGCAACATCTGCAACAAACTATTTCTGCCACCTATCTCATGAGACTATTGCTCCAATGATTTGCATAAGTAAAGGGACAGAGGGGTGATACTACTTTGAACCTGTGTAGGTGCCAAGTCCAAGTGTAACCATGAGAGGACCTGGGAGACAGTTATCAGCTGCACTGGGGAGTTCTAAGAAGGAAGAAATAGGGCAGCTTCATACAGTTGATCTGAGAGGGTGAACCTAGAGGATCGCATTTTTGACATTCCTGTTCTAAGAGAAACCTGGCCAAACCAACCACACCATAGGGAAGTAACAAAGTGTTAAATGGAGATTTGAACCTTATCAGTGTTAGAAGGGTCTCAATATATCAGAAAGATCTATTCGGTATATATGTCATTTGACTAAAAGAGTAGGTAGCGGCAAAGATCATTCACTTGTGGTCCAGGTTCCTCTTGCTTTCTCCTCCGTCAGACTGAAAAATGCTGTGGATTTGATACTACTTTCTCATGGTAACCAGATGTGCCTTTGGTAATAACTTTCAGTAAGTCAGTCCTCGTTAGTATAGTGGTGAGTATCCCCGCCTGTCACGCGGGAGACCGGGGTTCGATTCCCCGACGGGGAGGCAACTTTTTTCATGACTTTATCATCATATCCAGTGTGTAAGTTCTCTGTTAGTGTTAACACTGTCACAGGGCTTTAGGGTGCTGAGCAACATCCCTATGATAGGGAATGTGTACAGCTCTAAACAATCAAAACCCTGCTACCACTCATTCTTCTTTATGGAATGTAGAGGAATACCAGGATGGCGTTTGTTCAGCTTCTTAATAACCACTGAGAGTGCTGATAGTAACAGAGGAACGCGATGCACTACATTCAGGCGCTACATTTTGTCCTTTGCTGTAAGGTAATTTCATAAACCTCACGTAATGGGATGGCCTTACAAAATACAAATACCCATGCCAAACATTAATACACTTATATTGATGGATGCAAGATGACAGAAAGCATCTTGAGAGGACATCACACCTTTCTATGATAAAATTAGATGCCACACACTGGTGCCAGCCATGTAAAACAACACAGGTTTAATGGACTTCCCACTCTGCGTGCATAAAAAGAAGTGACTTTCTTGGTATGAGGACTAACACTCATCCATATCTACTATTACAGGAACTGAAAGTCAACGTCCGCTTTGTAAAGCACCAAGGGAAAAATGAAGCCACTATGCCAGCAAGTGATCTAATATGTCCAAAAATGAGTGAACACAGTTGAAATATATGCAACAAACTATTTTTGTTTCTCAGTGTGCACTTGACTCACATGTTGTACTTTGTATTATTGTGGCTTGGACATACTGTTTAGTAATTAGCATAAGAAATAAATACTAGTCAGCGACCCCATTTTCAGCCACCTCACTATTGATCCAATCATTAGCATAAGTAGAGAGACAGAGGGGTTGATACCACTCTCTGCTTGTGGAGGTGTCAAGTCCACAGATAACCATGGCAGGACCTGTGAGATAGCTCTCGTTTATATCTGTTTTATCAGAGATATATGTCACGTGGGCCTGAAACGAAAACGCAAGCCATTCCTCGTTAGTATAGTGGTGAGTATCCCCGCCTGTCACGCGGGAGACCGGGGTTCGATTCCCCGACGGGGAGGCAAAGTTCTTTTACAAAACCTTTACTATCTACTAAATAATCTTCTCGGTATTTTTACTGTTAGAGGTCCTCAGAGAGCCGAGCTTTTATATATATACAACAGTTTCTATAACTTTAGTATCTACTAAGTAAAGTTCTCAGTTAGTATTAATAATGTTAGAGATCTTTAGGCATCTGAGTTTTTATATGTTAAGTGTATTGCTTTAAATAATCAAAGACCTAGTACCACTCATTTTTCATTATGAAAAGCAGAGGAATGGCGTTTGCTCAGCTTCCTACTAACCACTGAGATTGCTCTTAATAACAGGAGAAGTTGATGAATGATGCAAAATGATCGGCCATCGAGTGCCAGAGAAGAATCCAGCGCATCGCAATACAATGAGTTAGACACCTCTCTGGGACTCAAAGTGTTAAATGTTGTGCAGTTGTGAGGTAATTTCATAATGCCCCGCTTTTAACCCTGAGGGTGCCAGAGGAGTGCTATGCGCTGCGTACCCCTCTGGCACTCAAAGGGTTAAAACATTGAAGGACAGTGGCCCGTACGGGGATCGAACCCGCGACCTTGGCGTTATTAGCACCACGCTCTAACCAACTGAGCTAACCGGCCGACTTGCTACAGCTGTGCATCATGTACAGAAACAGAAATGATAATTCCAAATTAGTTACTATCAAAAGGATTTCGATGCGTTGGGTATTTTGAAAAACTTCATATGAAAGTTATACTATATATTTCATATGAATAAAAGTGTACTAGTTGTTACAATGATGCACATTAGCTTTTTCATTGTTACAGGGACTTCCTGATGGATCATCACTATGAATTCATCATTACTATTTAACAGCTTTTTACACTTTCTTTCGCTTTGTATCCACAGGTTTCTTCTCTTAAAGAAATGTCACGTCTATGACAATCTACAGTGAATTCCTATTCTTTTTTATCAATGTCTTAAAGGTATGCACAATCCAACCTTGTTTTAGTGTTATATTATATTGTATCTGTGTTTCGGTTCAAGATTTTTGTAACATGTTTAATTAATACTCATATTACAAACCATGTCATGACGCCGCCATCATATCTGCCTTCCATTATCATTTTAAAGAGCAGGTATTAGGTTTCCCCGCACCTATTCCCTTTATTGCCATCATGTGGGCAGGCAACACCATCATATGGACAGAAAGTAACATTAAGACCATGAGTGCCAGAGGTAGGAAACTCATTGCTCTGCATGTTTTGCGTGCCCCCTCTGTCACTCAAGAGTTTAAGGAGCGCAGAGCAAACCAAGTGTACCATAGGGTGTAACGATATAGATTGATGAATAGATCCTGATAAGATGACATAAATTAATAGCTCTTAGATAATTCAATTTTGTATATAATAGAATGAAATACAATTATCTGTCTGAACATGAATGACCACAATGGCAACATCTGCAACAAACTATTTCTGCCACCTATCTCATGAGACTATTGCTCCAATGATTTGCATAAGTAAAGGGACAGAGGGGTGATACTACTTTGAACCTGTGTAGGTGCCAAGTCCAAGTGTAACCATGAGAGGACCTGGGAGACAGTTATCAGCTGCACTGGGGAGTTCTAAGAAGGAAGAAATAGGGCAGCTTCATACAGTTGATCTGAGAGGGTGAACCTAGAGGATCGCATTTTTGACATTCCTGTTCTAAGAGAAACCTGGCCAAACCAACCACACCATAGGGAAGTAACAAAGTGTTAAATGGAGATTTGAACCTTATCAGTGTTAGAAGGGTCTCAATATATCAGAAAGATCTATTCGGTATATATGTCATTTGACTAAAAGAGTAGGTAGCGGCAAAGATCATTCACTTGTGGTCCAGGTTCCTCTTGCTTTCTCCTCCGTCAGACTGAAAAATGCTGTGGATTTGATACTACTTTCTCATGGTAACCAGATGTGCCTTTGGTAATAACTTTCAGTAAGTCAGTCCTCGTTAGTATAGTGGTGAGTATCCCCGCCTGTCACGCGGGAGACCGGGGTTCGATTCCCCGACGGGGAGGCAACTTTTTTCATGACTTTATCATCATATCCAGTGTGTAAGTTCTCTGTTAGTGTTAACACTGTCACAGGGCTTTAGGGTGCTGAGCAACATCCCTATGATAGGGAATGTGTACAGCTCTAAACAATCAAAACCCTGCTACCACTCATTCTTCTTTATGGAATGTAGAGGAATACCAGGATGGCGTTTGTTCAGCTTCTTAATAACCACTGAGAGTGCTGATAGTAACAGAGGAACGCGATGCACTACATTCAGGCGCTACATTTTGTCCTTTGCTGTAAGGTAATTTCATAAACCTCACGTAATGGGATGGCCTTACAAAATACAAATACCCATGCCAAACATTAATACACTTATATTGATGGATGCAAGATGACAGAAAGCATCTTGAGAGGACATCACACCTTTCTATGATAAAATTAGATGCCACACACTGGTGCCAGCCATGTAAAACAACACAGGTTTAATGGACTTCCCACTCTGCGTGCATAAAAAGAAGTGACTTTCTTGGTATGAGGACTAACACTCATCCATATCTACTATTACAGGAACTGAAAGTCAACGTCCGCTTTGTAAAGCACCAAGGGAAAAATGAAGCCACTATGCCAGCAAGTGATCTAATATGTCCAAAAATGAGTGAACACAGTTGAAATATATGCAACAAACTATTTTTGTTTCTCAGTGTGCACTTGACTCACATGTTGTACTTTGTATTATTGTGGCTTGGACATACTGTTTAGTAATTAGCATAAGAAATAAATACTAGTCAGCGACCCCATTTTCAGCCACCTCACTATTGATCCAATCATTAGCATAAGTAGAGAGACAGAGGGGTTGATACCACTCTCTGCTTGTGGAGGTGTCAAGTCCACAGATAACCATGGCAGGACCTGTGAGATAGCTCTCGTTTATATCTGTTTTATCAGAGATATATGTCACGTGGGCCTGAAACGAAAAAGCAAGCCAGTCCTCGTTAGTATAGTGGTGAGTATCCCCGCCTGTCACGCGGGAGACCGGGGTTCGATTCCCCGACGGGGAGGCAAAGTTCTTTTACAAAACCTTTACTATCTACTAAATAATCTTCTCGGTATTTTTACTGTTAGAGGTCCTCAGAGAGCCGAGCTTTTATATATATACAACAGTTTCTATAACTTTAGTATCTACTAAGTAAAGTTCTCAGTTAGTATTAATAATGTTAGAGATCTTTAGGCATCTGAGTTTTTATATGTTAAGTGTATTGCTTTAAATAATCAAAGACCTAGTACCACTCATTTTTCATTATGAAAAGCAGAGGAATGGCGTTTGCTCAGCTTCCTACTAACCACTGAGATTGCTCTTAATAACAGGAGAAGTTGATGAATGATGCAAAATGATCGGCCATCGAGTGCCAGAGAAGAATCCAGCGCATCGCAATACAATGAGTTAGACACCTCTCTGGGACTCAAAGTGTTAAATGTTGTGCAGTTGTGAGGTAATTTCATAATGCCCCGCTTTTAACCCTGAGGGTGCCAGAGGAGTGCTATGCGCTGCGTACCCCTCTGGCACTCAAAGGGTTAAAACATTGAAGGACAGTGGCCCGTACGGGGATCGAACCCGCGACCTTGGCGTTATTAGCACCACGCTCTAACCAACTGAGCTAACCGGCCGACTTGCTACAGCTGTGCATCATGTACAGAAACAGAAATGATAATTCCAAATTAGTTACTATCAAAAGGATTTCGATGCGTTGGGTATTTTGAAAAACTTCATATGAAAGTTATACTATATATTTCATATGAATAAAAGTGTACTAGTTGTTACAATGATGCACATTAGCTTTTTCATTGTTACAGGGACTTCCTGATGGATCATCACTATGAATTCATCATTACTATTTAACAGCTTTTTACACTTTCTTTCGCTTTGTATCCACAGGTTTCTTCTCTTAAAGAAATGTCACGTCTATGACAATCTACAGTGAATTCCTATTCTTTTTTATCAATGTCTTAAAGGTATGCACAATCCAACCTTGTTTTAGTGTTATATTATATTGTATCTGTGTTTCGGTTCAAGATTTTTGTAACATGTTTAATTAATACTCATATTACAAACCATGTCATGACGCCGCCATCATATCTGCCTTCCATTATCATTTTAAAGAGCAGGTATTAGGTTTCCCCGCACCTATTCCCTTTATTGCCATCATGTGGGCAGGCAACACCATCATATGGACAGAAAGTAACATTAAGACCATGAGTGCCAGAGGTAGGAAACTCATTGCTCTGCATGTTTTGCGTGCCCCCTCTGTCACTCAAGAGTTTAAGGAGCGCAGAGCAAACCAAGTGTACCATAGGGTGTAACGATATAGATTGATGAATAGATCCTGATAAGATGACATAAATTAATAGCTCTTAGATAATTCAATTTTGTATATAATAGAATGAAATACAATTATCTGTCTGAACATGAATGACCACAATGGCAACATCTGCAACAAACTATTTCTGCCACCTATCTCATGAGACTATTGCTCCAATGATTTGCATAAGTAAAGGGACAGAGGGGTGATACTACTTTGAACCTGTGTAGGTGCCAAGTCCAAGTGTAACCATGAGAGGACCTGGGAGACAGTTATCAGCTGCACTGGGGAGTTCTAAGAAGGAAGAAATAGGGCAGCTTCATACAGTTGATCTGAGAGGGTGAACCTAGAGGATCGCATTTTTGACATTCCTGTTCTAAGAGAAACCTGGCCAAACCAACCACACCATAGGGAAGTAACAAAGTGTTAAATGGAGATTTGAACCTTATCAGTGTTAGAAGGGTCTCAATATATCAGAAAGATCTATTCGGTATATATGTCATTTGACTAAAAGAGTAGGTAGCGGCAAAGATCATTCACTTGTGGTCCAGGTTCCTCTTGCTTTCTCCTCCGTCAGACTGAAAAATGCTGTGGATTTGATACTACTTTCTCATGGTAACCAGATGTGCCTTTGGTAATAACATTCAGTAAGTCAGTCCTCGTTAGTATAGTGGTGAGTATCCCCGCCTGTCACGCGGGAGACCGGGGTTCGATTCCCCGACGGGGAGGCAACATTTTTCATGACTTTATCATCATATCCAGTGTGTAAGTTCTCTGTTAGTGTTAACACTGTCACAGGGCTTTAGCGTGCTGAGCAACATCCCTATGATAGGGAATGTGTACAGCTCTAAACAATCAAAACCCTGCTACCACTCATTCTTCTTTATGGAATGTAGAGGAATACCAGGATGGCGTTTGTTCAGCTTCTTAATAACCACTGAGAGTGCTGATAGTAACAGAGGAACGCGATGCACTACATTCAGGCGCTACATTTTGTCCTTTGCTGTAAGGTAATTTCATAAACCTCACGTAATGGGATGGCCTTACAAAATACAAATACCCATGCCAAACATTAATACACTTATATTGATGGATGCAAGATGACAGAAAGCATCTTGAGAGGACATCACACCTTTCTATGATAAAATTAGATGCCACACACTGGTGCCAGCCATGTAAAACAACACAGGTTTAATGGACTTCCCACTCTGCGTGCATAAAAAGAAGTGACTTTCTTGGTATGAGGACTAACACTCATCCATATCTACTATTACAGGAACTGAAAGTCAACGTCCGCTTTGTAAAGCACCAAGGGAAAAATGAAGCCACTATGCCAGCAAGTGATCTAATATGTCCAAAAATGAGTGAACACAGTTGAAATATA
Organism: Rhinophrynus dorsalis; assembly: GCA_037306005.1. Classification (NCBI taxonomy): domain Eukaryota; kingdom Metazoa; phylum Chordata; class Amphibia; order Anura; family Rhinophrynidae; genus Rhinophrynus; species Rhinophrynus dorsalis. The sequence goes on from CM074721.1 coordinate 369,865,115, forward strand.
TGCAACAAACTATTTTTGTTTCTCAGTGTGCACTTGACTCACATGTTGTACTTTGTATTATTGTGGCTTGGACATACTGTTTAGTAATTAGCATAAGAAATAAATACTAGTCAGCGACCCCATTTTCAGCCACCTCACTATTGATCCAATCATTAGCATAAGTAGAGAGACAGAGGGGTTGATACCACTCTCTGCTTGTGGAGGTGTCAAGTCCACAGATAACCATGGCAGGACCTGTGAGATAGCTCTCGTTTATATCTGTTTTATCAGAGATATATGTCACGTGGGCCTGAAACGAAAACGCAAGCCATTCCTCGTTAGTATAGTGGTGAGTATCCCCGCCTGTCACGCGGGAGACCGGGGTTCGATTCCCCGACGGGGAGGCAAAGTTCTTTTACAAAACCTTTACTATCTACTAAATAATCTTCTCGGTATTTTTACTGTTAGAGGTCCTCAGAGAGCCGAGCTTTTATATATATACAACAGTTTCTATAACTTTAGTATCTACTAAGTAAAGTTCTCAGTTAGTATTAATAATGTTAGAGATCTTTAGGCATCTGAGTTTTTATATGTTAAGTGTATTGCTTTAAATAATCAAAGACCTAGTACCACTCATTTTTCATTATGAAAAGCAGAGGAATGGCGTTTGCTCAGCTTCCTACTAACCACTGAGATTGCTCTTAATAACAGGAGAAGTTGATGAATGATGCAAAATGATCGGCCATCGAGTGCCAGAGAAGAATCCAGCGCATCGCAATACAATGAGTTAGACACCTCTCTGGGACTCAAAGTGTTAAATGTTGTGCAGTTGTGAGGTAATTTCATAATGCCCCGCTTTTAACCCTGAGGGTGCCAGAGGAGTGCTATGCGCTGCGTACCCCTCTGGCACTCAAAGGGTTAAAACATTGAAGGACAGTGGCCCGTACGGGGATCGAACCCGCGACCTTGGCGTTATTAGCACCACGCTCTAACCAACTGAGCTAACCGGCCGACTTGCTACAGCTGTGCATCATGTACAGAAACAGAAATGATAATTCCAAATTAGTTACTATCAAAAGGATTTCGATGCGTTGGGTATTTTGAAAAACTTCATATGAAAGTTATACTATATATTTCATATGAATAAAAGTGTACTAGTTGTTACAATGATGCACATTAGCTTTTTCATTGTTACAGGGACTTCCTGATGGATCATCACTATGAATTCATCATTACTATTTAACAGCTTTTTACACTTTCTTTCGCTTTGTATCCACAGGTTTCTTCTCTTAAAGAAATGTCACGTCTATGACAATCTACAGTGAATTCCTATTCTTTTTTATCAATGTCTTAAAGGTATGCACAATCCAACCTTGTTTTAGTGTTATATTATATTGTATCTGTGTTTCGGTTCAAGATTTTTGTAACATGTTTAATTAATACTCATATTACAAACCATGTCATGACGCCGCCATCATATCTGCCTTCCATTATCATTTTAAAGAGCAGGTATTAGGTTTCCCCGCACCTATTCCCTTTATTGCCATCATGTGGGCAGGCAACACCATCATATGGACAGAAAGTAACATTAAGACCATGAGTGCCAGAGGTAGGAAACTCATTGCTCTGCATGTTTTGCGTGCCCCCTCTGTCACTCAAGAGTTTAAGGAGCGCAGAGCAAACCAAGTGTACCATAGGGTGTAACGATATAGATTGATGAATAGATCCTGATAAGATGACATAAATTAATAGCTCTTAGATAATTCAATTTTGTATATAATAGAATGAAATACAATTATCTGTCTGAACATGAATGACCACAATGGCAACATCTGCAACAAACTATTTCTGCCACCTATCTCATGAGACTATTGCTCCAATGATTTGCATAAGTAAAGGGACAGAGGGGTGATACTACTTTGAACCTGTGTAGGTGCCAAGTCCAAGTGTAACCATGAGAGGACCTGGGAGACAGTTATCAGCTGCACTGGGGAGTTCTAAGAAGGAAGAAATAGGGCAGCTTCATACAGTTGATCTGAGAGGGTGAACCTAGAGGATCGCATTTTTGACATTCCTGTTCTAAGAGAAACCTGGCCAAACCAACCACACCATAGGGAAGTAACAAAGTGTTAAATGGAGATTTGAACCTTATCAGTGTTAGAAGGGTCTCAATATATCAGAAAGATCTATTCGGTATATATGTCATTTGACTAAAAGAGTAGGTAGCGGCAAAGATCATTCACTTGTGGTCCAGGTTCCTCTTGCTTTCTCCTCCGTCAGACTGAAAAATGCTGTGGATTTGATACTACTTTCTCATGGTAACCAGATGTGCCTTTGGTAATAACATTCAGTAAGTCAGTCCTCGTTAGTATAGTGGTGAGTATCCCCGCCTGTCACGCGGGAGACCGGGGTTCGATTCCCCGACGGGGAGGCAACATTTTTCATGACTTTATCATCATATCCAGTGTGTAAGTTCTCTGTTAGTGTTAACACTGTCACAGGGCTTTAGGGTGCTGAGCAACATCCCTATGATAGGGAATGTGTACAGCTCTAAACAATCAAAACCCTGCTACCACTCATTCTTCTTTATGGAATGTAGAGGAATACCAGGATGGCGTTTGTTCAGCTTCTTAATAACCACTGAGAGTGCTGATAGTAACAGAGGAACGCGATGCACTACATTCAGGCGCTACATTTTGTCCTTTGCTGTAAGGTAATTTCATAAACCTCACGTAATGGGATGGCCTTACAAAATACAAATACCCATGCCAAACATTAATACACTTATATTGATGGATGCAAGATGACAGAAAGCATCTTGAGAGGACATCACACCTTTCTATGATAAAATTAGATGCCACACACTGGTGCCAGCCATGTAAAACAACACAGGTTTAATGGACTTCCCACTCTGCGTGCATAAAAAGAAGTGACTTTCTTGGTATGAGGACTAACACTCATCCATATCTACTATTACAGGAGCTGAAAGTCAACGTCCGCTTTGTAAAGCACCAAGGGAAAAATGAAGCCACTATGCCAGCAAGTGATCTAATATGTCCAAAAATGAGTGAACACAGTTGAAATATATGCAACAAACTATTTTTGTTTCTCAGTGTGCACTTGACTCACATGTTGTACTTTGTATTATTGTGGCTTGGACATACTGTTTAGTAATTAGCATAAAAAATAAATAATAGTCAGCGACCCCATTTTCAGCCACCTCACTATTGATCCAATCATTAGCATAAGTAGAGAGACAGAGGGGTTGATACCACTCTCTGCTTGTGGAGGTGTCAAGTCCACAGATAACCATGGCAGGACCTGTGAGATAGCTCTCGTTTATATCTGTTGTATCAGAGATATATGTCACGTGGGCCTGAAACGAAAACGCAAGCCATTCCTCGTTAGTATAGTGGTGAGTATCCCCGCCTGTCACGCGGGAGACCGGGGTTCGATTCCCCGACGGGGAGGCAAAGTTCTTTTACAAAACCTTTACTATCTACTAAATAATCTTCTCGGTATTTTTACTGTTAGAGGTCCTCAGAGAGCCGAGCTTTTATATATATACAACAGTTTCTATAACTTTAGTATCTACTAAGTAAAGTTCTCAGTTAGTATTAATAATGTTAGAGATCTTTAGGCATCTGAGTTTTTATATGTTAAGTGTATTGCTTTAAATAATCAAAGACCTAGTACCACTCATTTTTCATTATGAAAAGCAGAGGAATGGCGTTTGCTCAGCTTCCTACTAACCACTGAGATTGCTCTTAATAACAGGAGAAACTTGATGAATGATGCAAAATGATCGGCCATCGAGTGCCAGAGAAGAATCCAGCGCATCGCAATACAATGAGTTAGACACCTCTCTGGGACTCAAAGTGTTAAATGTTGTGCAGTTGTGAGGTAATTTCATAATGCCCCGCTTTTAACCCTGAGGGTGCCAGAGGAGTGCTATGCGCTGCGTACCCCTCTGGCACTCAAAGGGTTAAAACATTGAAGGACAGTGGCCCGTACGGGGATCGAACCCGCGACCTTGGCGTTATTAGCACCACGCTCTAACCAACTGAGCTAACCGGCCGACTTGCTACAGCTGTGCATCATGTACAGAAACAGAAATGATAATGCCAAATTAGTTACTATCAAAAGGATTTCGATGCGTTGGGTATTTTGAAAAACTTCATATGAAAGTTATACTATATATTTCATATGAATAAAAGTGTACTAGTTGTTACAATGATGCACATTAGCTTTTTCATTGTTACAGGGACTTCCTGATGGATCATCACTATGAATTCATCATTACTATTTAACAGCTTTTTACACTTTCTTTCGCTTTGTATCCACAGGTTTCTTCTCTTAAAGAAATGTCACGTCTATGACAATCTACAGTGAATTCCTATTCTTTTTTATCAATGTCTTAAAGGTATGCACAATCCAACCTTGTTTTAGTGTTATATTATATTGTATCTGTGTTTCGGTTCAAGATTTTTGTAACATGTTTAATTAATACTCATATTACAAACCATGTCATGACGCCGCCATCATATCTGCCTTCCATTATCATTTTAAAGAGCAGGTATTAGGTTTCCCCGCACCTATTCCCTTTATTGCCATCATGTGGGCAGGCAACACCATCATATGGACAGAAAGTAACATTAAGACCATGAGTGCCAGAGGTAGGAAACTCATTGCTCTGCATGTTTTGCGTGCCCCCTCTGTCACTCAAGAGTTTAAGGAGCGCAGAGCAAACCAAGTGTACCATAGGGTGTAACGATATAGATTGATGAATAGATCCTGATAAGATGACATAAATTAATAGCTCTTAGATAATTCAATTTTGTATATAATAGAATGAAATACAATTATCTGTCTGAACATGAATGACCACAATGGCAACATCTGCAACAAACTATTTCTGCCACCTATCTCATGAGACTATTGCTCCAATGATTTGCATAAGTAAAGGGACAGAGGGGTGATACTACTTTGAACCTGTGTAGGTGCCAAGTCCAAGTGTAACCATGAGAGGACCTGGGAGACAGTTATCAGCTGCACTGGGGAGTTCTAAGAAGGAAGAAATAGGGCAGCTTCATACAGTTGATCTGAGAGGGTGAACCTAGAGGATCGCATTTTTGACATTCCTGTTCTAAGAGAAACCTGGCCAAACCAACCACACCATAGGGAAGTAACAAAGTGTTAAATGGAGATTTGAACCTTATCAGTGTTAGAAGGGTCTCAATATATCAGAAAGATCTATTCGGTATATATGTCATTTGACTAAAAGAGTAGGTAGCGGCAAAGATCATTCACTTGTGGTCCAGGTTCCTCTTGCTTTCTCCTCCGTCAGACTGAAAAATGCTGTGGATTTGATACTACTTTCTCATGGTAACCAGATGTGCCTTTGGTAATAACGTTCAGTAAGTCAGTCCTCGTTAGTATAGTGGTGAGTATCCCCGCCTGTCACGCGGGAGACCGGGGTTCGATTCCCCGACGGGGAGGCAACATTTTTCATGACTTTATCATCATATCCAGTGTGTAAGTTCTCTGTTAGTGTTAACACTGTCACAGGGCTTTAGGGTGTAGAGCAACATCCCTATGATAGGGAATGTGTACAGCTCTAAACAATCAAAACCCTACTACCACTCATTCTTCTTTATGGAATGTAGAGAAATACCAGGATGGCGTTTGTTCAGCTTCTTAATAACCACTGAGAGTGCTGATAGTAACAGAGGAACGTGATGCACTACATTCAGGCGCTACATTTTGTCCTTTGCTGTAAGGTAATTTCATAAACCTCACGTAATGGGATGTCCTTACAAAATACAAATACCCATTCCAAACATTAATACACTTATATTGATGGATGCAAGATGACAGAAAGCATCTTGAGAAGACATCACACCTTTCTATGATAAAATTAGATGCCACACACTGGTGCCAGCCATGTAAAACAACACAGGTTTAATGGACTTCCCACTCTGCGTGCATAAAAAGAAGTGACTTTCTTGGTATGAGGACTAACACTCATCCATATCTACTATTACAGGAGCTGAAAGTCAACGTCCGCTTTGTAAAGCACCAAGGGAAAAATGAAGCCACTATGCCAGCAAGTGATCTAATATGTCCAAAAATGAGTGAACACAGTTGAAATATATGCAACAAACTATTTTTGTTTCTCAGTGTGCACTTGACTCACATGTTGTACTTTGTATTATTGTGGCTTGGACATACTGTTTAGTAATTAGCATAAAAAATAAATAATAGTCAGCGACCCCATTTTCAGCCACCTCACTATTGATCCAATCATTAGCATAAGTAGAGAGACAGAGGGGTTGATACCACTCTCTGCTTGTGTAGGTGTCAAGTCCACAGATAACCATGGCAGGACCTGTGAGCTAGTTTTCATCTATATCTGTTTTATCAGAGCTATATGTCACGTGGGCCTGAAAAGAAACAGCAAGCCAGTCCTCGTTAGTATAGTGGTGAGTATCCCCGCCTGTCACGCGGGAGACCGGGGTTCGATTCCCCGACGGGGAGGTAAAGTTCTTTTACAAAACCTTTAGTATCTACTAAATAAACTTCTCGGTATTTTTACTGTTAGAGGTCCTCAGAGAGCCGAGCTTTTATATATATACAACAGTTTCTATAACTTTAGTATCTACTAAGTAAAGTTCTCAGTTAGTATTAATAATGTTAGAGATCTTTAGGCATCTGAGTTTTTATATGTTAAGTGTATTGCTTTAAATAATCAAAGACCTAGTACCACTCATTTTTCATTATGAAAAGCAGAGGAATGGCGTTTGCTCAGCTTCCTACTAACCACTGAGATTGCTCTTAATAACAGGAGAAACTTGATGAATGATGCAAAATGATCGGCCATTGAGTGCCAGAGAAGAATCCAGCGCATCGCAATGACACCTCTCTGGGACTCAAAGTGTTAAATGTTGTGCAGTTGTGAGGTAATTTCATAATGCCCCGCTTTTAACCCTGAGGGTGCCAGAGGAGTGCTATGCGCTGCGTACCCCTCTGGCACTCAAAGGGTTAAAACATTGAAGGACAGTGGCCCGTACGGGGATCGAACCCGCGACCTTGGCGTTATTAGCACCACGCTCTAACCAACTGAGCTAACCGGCCGACTTGCTACAGCTGTCCCTCATGTACAGAAACAGAAATGATAATTCCAAATTAGTTACTATCAAAAGGATTTCGATGCGTTGGGTATTTTGAAAAACTTCATATGAAAGTTATACTATATATTTCATATGAATAAAAGTGTACTAGTTGTTACAATGATGCACATTAGCTTTTTCATTGTTACAGGGACTTCCTGATGGATCATCACTGTGAATTCATCATTACTATTTAACAGCTTTTTACACTTTCTTTCGCTTTGGATCCACAGGTTTCTTCTCTTAAAGAAATGTCACGTCTATGACAATCTACAGTGAATTCCTATTCTTTTTTATCAATGTCTTAAAGGTATGCACAATCCAACCTTGTTTTAGTGTTATATTATATTGTATCTGTGTTCCGGTTCAAGATTTTTGTAACATGTTTAATTAATACTCATATTACAAACCATGTCATGACGCCGCCAACATATCTGCCTTCCATTATCATTTTAAAGAGCAGGTATTAGGTTTCCCCGCACCTATTCCCTTTATTGCCATCATATGGGCAGGCAACACAGAGATCCATCATATGGACAGAAAGTAACATTAAGACCATGAGTGCCAGAGGTAGGAAACTCATTGCTCTGCATGTTTTGCGTGCCCCCTCTGTCACTCAAGAGTTTAAGGAGCGCAGAGCAAACCAAGTGTACCATAGGGTGTAACGATATAGATTGATGAATAGATCCTGATAAGATGACATAAATTAATAGCTCTTAGATAATTCAATTTTGTATATAATAGAATGAAATACAATTATCTGTCTGAACATGAATGACCACAATGGCAACATCTGCAACAAACTATTTCTGCCACCTATCTCATGAGACTATTGCTCCAATGATTTGCATAAGTAAAGGGACAGAGGGGTGATACTACTTTGAACCTGTGTAGGTGCCAAGTCCAAGTGTAACCATGACAGGACCTGGGAGACAGTTATCAGCTGCACTGGGGAGTTCTAAGAAGGAAGAAATAGGGCAGCTTCATACAGTTGATCTGAGAGGGTGAACCTAGAGGATCGCATTTTTGACATTCCTGTTCTAAGAGAAACCTGGCCAAACCAACCACACCATAGGGAAGTAACAAAGTGTTAAATGGAGATTTGAACCTTATCAGTGTTAGAAGGGTCTCAATATATCAGAAAGATCTATTCGGTATATATGTCATTTGACTAAAAGAGTAGGTAGCGGCAAGGATCATTCACTTGTGGTCCAGGTTCCTCTTGCTTTCTCCTCCGTCAGACTGAAAAATGCTGTGGATTTGATACTACTTTCTCATGGTAACCAGATGTGCCTTTGGTAATAACATTCAGTAAGTCAGTCCTCGTTAGTATAGTGGTGAGTATCCCCGCCTGTCACGCGGGAGACCGGGGTTCGATTCCCCGACGGGGAGGCAACATTTTTCATGACTTTATCATCATATCCAGTGTGTAAGTTCTCTGTTAGTGTTAACACTGTCACAGGGCTTTAGGGTGCTGAGCAACATCCCTATGATAGGGAATGTGTACAGCTCTAAACAATCAAAACCCTACTACCACTCATTCTTCTTTATGGAATGTAGAGAAATACCAGGATGGCGTTTGTTCAGCTTCTTAATAACCACTGAGAGTGCAGATAGTAACAGAGGAACGTGATGCACTACATTCAGGCGCTACATTTTGTCCTTTGCTGTAAGGTAATTTCATAAACCTCACGTAATGGGATGTCCTTACAAAATACAAATAGCCATTCCAAACATTAATACACTTATATTGATGGATGCAAGATGACAGAAAGCATCTTGAGAAGACATCACACCTTTCTATGATAAAATTAGATGCCACACACTGGTGCCAGCCATGTAAAACAACACAGGTTTAATGGACTTCCCACTCTGCGTGCATAAAAAGAAGTGACTTTCTTGGTATGAGGACTAACACTCATCCATATCTACTATTACAGGAGCTGAAAGTCAACGTCCGCTTTGTAAAGCACCAAGGGAAAAATGAAGCCACTATGCCAGCAAGTGATCTAATATGTCCAAAAATGAGTGAACACAGTTGAAATATATGCAACAAACTATTTTTGTTTCTCAGTGTGCACTTGACTCACATGTTGTACTTTGTATTATTGTGGCTTGGACATACTGTTTAGTAATTAGCATAAAAAATAAATAATAGTCAGCGACCCCATTTTCAGCCACCTCACTATTGATCCAATCATTAGCATAAGTAGAGAGACAGAGGGGTTGATACCACTCTCTGCTTGTGTAGGTGTCAAGTCCACAGATAACCATGGCAGGACCTGTGAGATAGCTCTCGTTTATATCTGTTTTATCCCCGACAGGGAGGCAAAGTTCTTTTACAAAACCTTTAGTATCTACTAAATAAACTTCTCTGTATTTTTACTGTTAGAGGTCCTCAGAGAGCCGAGCTTTTATATATATACAACAGTTTCTATACCTTTAGTATCTACTAAGTAAAGTTCTCAGTATTAATAATGTTACAGATCTTTAGGCATCTGAGTTTTTATATGGTAAGTGTATTGCTTTAAATAATCAAAGACCTAGTACCACTCATTTTTCATTATGAAAAGCAGAGGAATGGCGTTTGCTCAGCTTCCTACTAACCACTGAGATTGCTCTTAATAATGCCACGCTTTAACCTTGAGGGTGCCCAGAGGGGTGCTTTGCAATGCGTTGCGTACCCATCTGGCACTCAAAGGGTTAAAATATTGAAGGACAGTGGCCCGTACGGGGAGCGAACCCGCGACCTTGGCGTTATTAGCATCACGCTCTAACCAACTGAGCTAACCAGCCGACTTGCTACGGCTGTGCATCATGTACAGAAAGAGAAATGATAATTCAAAATGTGTTACTATCAAGAGGATTTCGATGCGTTGGGTAACTATGCTAAATGTATATTCCTTTGCTGTAAATTTGTTATTCTCTACAAAATATATTGTGTAGTTGCACACATAAGTCTAACACTGTACCTTAAAATCTATTCTTATCTTGTTCTACTTGACACTCAACAATTTGATTGGACTGATTTTAGAGAGCCCCAACTGCAACCTTACATTAGTTCAGCTTCCGACAACATCTAGTATACGGTGTCCCTCCATAGCTCTTGGGTGATGAGCTCCTATATATTTATGGGCTTTAGTCTCCACAAACTCTTATTTTTAATAAGATTCTCGCTATCATTAATCTGACCTCAAGTTCCTTTTTTATCGTTATTAAGTACTTGACCTCTTACTTGCGCCAGAATACGTTGACAGATCTCATACTTGTCATGTTTTTGACTGGTATTGTGCGGGAACGGGATCATTTGACACTCATGCTGATCTTAATAGTGTGGGAGTCATCCTTCTTAGGTTTGAGATGCAGGGATGGGGGTAGTGAGTGAATGAGGGTAACCGGGATGGTGGGCGACTGACTTCTGAATGGGTTAAGGGCCTCTGTGTCTGAACTGATTTTTTTTTTACGCTAATGTCAAACAATTATGAGTTGGTCTAGTCCCTCATAGTCTCTTATGAGTTGCACTTAGATGCCAATACATGCTCCTACACAAACAAACAGGCTCTTCTCGGAATCTCGTGAGATGTCAGCTTGGCTCATGGTGGACCCAGCCTTACTTCCCGCGATGTTCTTACTTAGAAGATGAAGCTCGCAAGTTACTATATGTTTTATTGTTCTGCTAAGGTACAGTTAATTTACCATGAGGGCTATTATTACTATTTTTACGTATTATTAATGTCTTATGTATGTTTGTGGACATCAGTCTGTCTGTCATGTTATTGTTATCAAATCCATATTCTTATTACATATGGGCTTGGTACGATGTGTACACTTGTATGATACGCAAGCATTGATCTCCACATTAGATTATTGTATTGGCTGACATAGGAGCTCCAGCTTCCAGCATATAACCTTCTCTTGATTCGGGAGAGGGGTTCTCTGCTCATCTCATGATCCTACTTTACATATACCATCTCATATACTCACCAAGAATCCATTACACAATTTAGTACCTACTTCTGCTAGGATCTACTTCTCATAGACATACGTTGGATAGGAGGACCATTATTGACCTACATACCTGCATAGTTTGGCAAATACCCTCCTTTTCAACACATCACTAGGTCCAATATGCTCATGAACCCAGTCCTCACATCAGAATCTCACGCTTTAACCTATACATATTCCATCAATCACCTGACATCTATTATTCCCCTTTACTTTTTCTTTTCTTATATAATTTATGGTTTATATGTACCACTTACATGACTGTTTCCATGGTCTCAATCTGAGCTCTTCTATGACATATCATCGAATAATATGCCTAACGGCCCTCCCCATGGCCTGCTGGCATACTCCATGTTACACCTTTTACTTCATTTTGTATTTCATTTGAATGAGTGTGCCACATAATTGGATTTGACTATACCCCTATCACACGGTATGATATATCCTATACCCCTCTATCCCTATACCCTCCCCCCTTTTTTTCTCTCCGGACTGGGCTGTGCACATTCAAAACCACCCTAATTACCCATGCCTCTTCTTAAATGGATAGTAATACTTCGTTTTAACTTTATTTTATTTTGTAGGCATTAAAAAAACATGAAGAATGATATAAGTCTTATCTCTCAAACCTTTATGGTTTAAGAGATATTCACAAGCAAAGTGTCCCCCTCCCGCCCCTTTTACTGATGTAACACTTCTCAGCCAGGGCAGAAGGGAGGTGCCCAGGTAGACTGCAGAGAGGGACAATCTTCAATTAAGATAAGGGAAAAACCTGAAAAGCTTGTCAAGGGGGGCAGGGATTTCATTGTTTTCATAGGAATAAGAGTGTCCCCTGCTGTTATCTGTCCAGTCTATGGACTGCATTCCACATCTGAGAAGAGATTGTTTACAGTAGGTAAAAGGGGCGGGAGGGGGAAACTTTGCTTGTGAATATCTCATAAACCATAAAGGTTTGAGATATAAGACTTATATCATTCTTCATGTTTTTTTAATGCCTACAAAATAAAATAAAGTTAAAATTAAGTTTTACTATCCCTTTAAGATAGTCACGCTGAACATGAGGGATTGAACTCACCTTAGAAAACGGCTACAGCTCTAAGCAAATGTGATAGACTGTCAGCCAACATCATTCTGAGTTAGGAAACTCATTTTTCTGCATGAGCCTACCCTAAATTTCACAGTCATAAATTCCCCACCTCTTATTTTGCTTCTGCACAGGAAAAGAAATTGAGTGTATGCACCTTATTTAGTGCTTCCATTCCTTGGATACTGTTAGAGGAAATTGCACACCCGGATGGCCGATTCTTGCTTTTGAAAGGTCGTTTATATAACAAACCCATAGCGATCCTTAATATATACGATCCAATAAAAATCAAGTGTCTTATCTAAGGAAATGTCTCTTAATGCTTGATACAGAATGTGATAGCAGAGTTGTTATTGGAGGGGGTTTTAACATAACACTTGACCCAGAAATAGATTGTTCTTCCCACAAATGCCCTGCTAGATTGAGTCATTTTAAGAGATTATGCAAAGATTTAGCAGATAGATAAGGCTACCTCCACGATTTTGCAATCCAAATTTCCTATTAAATGGTCAACCACCTTCATTCCCTACCTTGTTATTCATCTTGTGGAACAAGAAAAGAAGAAACAAGAAGCGCTTCCTGGTGTAATATCCTTGCATATAATGGACACCTCGCCACCACCTGTAAAAATGGTACTCACAAAATTATAGGCTGGAAATACACTTATGTGCAAACCAGCTATAGAACCTAGGGATATTTCAGCTGTCCCTTAACCAGCTTTTCTCCACCTCAGAGTATGGCTGCCACTCTTCACCTCCACTCACGAAGGAATCAGATACCCAAAAGACAAAAAACGCGCATAGAGGGCGCCAATAGTGCTTATAACTGATATGGAAAATGTCAATAACAAATCAAAACAAATTTCTCTCACATTTAAAAATGGCTGTATGTATACTTATGTACACGAACAGCTAAATGCACTTGCAGGGATATCTTACCGCCCTTGCTCGGTATTCTTTCATCATCTCTCACTGGATCCACTGTCCACTTTCAATCCAAAAAAGTAAAAAGCTGCTCCAACAGTGTACCCAAAAAGGGAAATTTATTCGTAAAAATAGTAAATAAAATAAATCACCTACTAAAAAACGCGTTTCGCAGCACAACAACGCTGCTTCATCAGTAATGCAGGCTATACTTAAAATGAAACCCGAACACTAGCAAAGAGCGGCTATTTAAATCAGCCAGTGTTCGGTCCATTGGTCAACTCACTGACCGCTCCCACATAGTAAATCCACCTGTCTGTTTAAAGCATCATTAACCCGTGGAGTACCATGTGATCATGGCCAGCAAGCTGAATATAAAATTAACATTCGTTGTGGGAGCGGTCAGTGAGTTGACCAATGGACCGAACGCTGGCTGATTTAAATAGCCGCTCTTTGCTAGCGTTCGGGTTTCATTTTAAGTATAGCCTGCATTACTGATGAAGCAGTGTTGTTGCGCTGCGAAACGTGTTTTTTAGTAGGTGATTTATTTTATTTACTATTTTTACGAATACATTTCCCTTTTTGGGTACACTGTTGGAGCGGTTTTTTACTTTTTTGGATTGAAAGTGGACAGTGGATCCAGTGAGAGCTGATGAAAGAATACCGAGCAAGGGCGGTAAGATATCCCTGCAAGTGCATTTAGCTGTTCGTGTACATAAGTATACATACAGCCATTTTTAAATGTGAGTGAAATTTGTTTTGATTTGTTATTGACGTTTTCCATATCAGTTATAAGCACTACTGGCGCCCTCTATGTGCGTTTTTTGTCTTTTGTTATTGATCTTGCCTCTGATCCTGCATTGTTGCTAGAATTAAATTCTGCTCCCCTAATTGACTCCCTTTCATTGGAATTGGACAAATGGAGATCTCTCTTCATTTCTTGGATTGGCAGGGCAAATTTGCTGATAATGACAATACTACCTAAGATCTTGTATCTTTTTAATGTCATTCTGATCCATATACTACCTAAATATTTAGATTCTCTTCACTCCCTCTTTCTCTCATTCATATGGGCTTCCAAAGAACCTAGAATAAACTATGGATTGTGTAACGGATCCTACCCGTTACTTGAGCCCTTGTCTGGCCATAAGTTTGTTTAACCAAAAACTGTGGACATTTTTCCCAGGTTATGCACTAAAAATACTTTGTGTACGCTGTATGTGAATGAGAACATGGACATTATTACACACATGGCTTGCTTCCAAGGGAATAGGCAGTGAGGGGTTAATTATTCCAATGTGTATTGCAGTCCCTCAAGGCATTGACTACTTGTACTGTAGCAAGACCTCCTGCTGGGTGTTAACTAAGCCATTGTGAACTGCAGTCAGACCCCCTGCCATGTGGTAATTAGTTCAAACCCTCAAGTCTTTGTTCACTCAAAACCTTTTGTATCTGAAATGTAATGCTGTCTAAGTTATTGTATCTGTTAAGATCATCTGTTGCTGGCCTTTATCTGATGTATTATGATTGGATCACGCCCTTTTGTATCTGGTTTCACCCATCAGTTGCAATGTAAAGATTTGTGTATAAATATCTGTGGTTTGTGTCAATAAAGTGAGTTATGTTTGGAGTGAACAATGAGTCCTGGAGTCTTGTATTGCTTATGGTCTAAAGTATCCAATCTGATACCCATCTGCGCCAAGTATCCTAAATCGTCAACCGCCTGCTGCCAGTTTCCTGCGACCTAACTTCGTGGACTGTCAGGTGGCGACGTGGACTCTTCCCTGCTTCCAGCGATCCTGCAACTGTTTCCAGTGACCGTCCATACTTCAACCGGTGCATCTGACGGCGCTTATCTGGCGTTGAGAGGGAGAGACCCAGGAACGACGTCGGAAGGCGACGCGGTCCCTTCTCAGCTTCCGTTACAGATTGCTTTCTAGAAGTGTTTCATCTGGAGGCCTGAATTTACCTGATGCTTATAGATACTACAGTGCCATAGTCAAAATAACTTTAGGTGGACGGATACTTTGGAAATATCCTTGAACAGTATTTCCGTAGTCCAGCTCCTTTGGGCTGATTCTCATAATATTAAGCCATATCTTGAAGACCTGAAATAGACTAAATGCCTACTTAAAAATCGCTCCTGCACCCTCTCCTCTTCAATCAACCCTGGGCAATCCTAATTTCCCACCAGGTATTAATGGGGGATTATTTCAGAACTGGCATAAACATAACCGCTCCACACTTCATACCCTGAATCATGATGGTGATTTTATATCTTTTGATACTTTACATCAGGAATTGGACTCCTCAAATACCCCTTGGTGGACTCTTATGCAGGTGAGACATTGGAATCATAGTGAAAAATCTAGGGTTCTGTTGACAGGGACATGTCCAATTTTGAGAAAAATTTGTTACACCCTTCTCCCAAAATAGGATCTCTCTCTTTCTGTCACTCCCTATTGAGGGACTTATCGGTTAGTAACAAACCCTACTTCTTAAGGATCTGGGAAAAGGGTCTCTCTCTTCAATTTGAAATGCCTCAGTGGTCAGACATCCAAGCAATAATCTTTACAAGGCCCGACACACTAGTACGAAATCTCTAAATTATAAATTTATCTCATGCTGGTACTTAATCCCTCTTCGTATTCAACATTTTATCCCTAACTCTTCTGTATATTGCTGTAGAGGCAACAAAATTCAAAGTTCTATGCCTCACGTTTGGTGGACCTGCAACATGATAACCTCTTTCTGGGGATAGATCCTTTAGCAAATTCATACATTTCTTAAAATCTGGGTCCCCCGAGATCCCTTGATATGTTTTTTTCATACAAAGGCCATATATAATGGCACCCTCTGTCTGGTAAATGGCACGTGATTTGTATACTCCTTTCTCAAGCGAAGTCCCTCATTCCACGGAGTTGGAAAAAACTGAAATTCCATTCTCTGGATCTCAGGCATTGACAATGTTTTCCAAATGGAGAAAATCCAAACCAGAGTCATGCACACACAGCAAAAATTTCAGACCCAATGGTCTTGGTGGGATGACGTCAGATTATATATTTTAGGTACCAGAGACCCTAAATCATAGACCTATATGCCCCCTTGTTCAGTGTGATTAACTCATATATAATTCTAATTTCCTTTACATAATTAGACACATGTGCATAGGCCAATCTTGGAGCTGTTATTTTTTTTCTCTTATTCATCTTTCCCACTCCCTTCCTATTTCCCCTCATATATTCAATTCTCTATGATTAGGACAATTAAGTTCATGTGATGATCAGGACTGTTAGCTTCAATCCGTGTTCATTAAACTCCTTGTTATATTCACTGTCTAGAAATTGGAGTATATCTGTATACTCCTATGTATTTATATATCCTGATTTTCCTTTCTCTGTTCAGTGTCATTCACTTCAAAGATTCTTGATATTTGTTGTTCTTCCTGTCTTGATACAGTGTATTTCATTTATATAGCTCAATAAAAAATATATATATAAAAAAAAAGACACAGAGGAGAATGTATGAATCTACCAGCGAAGCTCCACTGGCATTAGCCTCCAGCACTAATGACTGCACTACAGGGTTTGCACTAGGGCATATGATTACTGTAGTGCATGGACATCCAACATGTGGCCCAGGGGCCAACTGCAGACTGCCTGACTCCAGGGTGTGGCTCTCCTGAGATTTTTTTTTTTAAACTGCATTTTTTTTAAAGAAGTTTATTGAAAACTCTCAAAGTGATAACAATGATATAAAAGCATTGTGAAGGTGCATACATATAAATATAAAGCAGTTTAGACAAATGGTAAATCGGGAGATATACGAATACATCAGGAAAAATGTTTACATCAGTAGTTTAACAGAACAACAGATAGTGTCACATATCAGTTTGTGATAATCAGTGGTGTCTCGGAAAATGTCTAAAGTTGGTATCTGAACAGTCATAAATCTATATAAGATGTGTTGCTAGTAACAGGTTCAATAACTAAGTACCAGGAAGAGATTAACAGGGGATAAGGTTTCTTCCAGAGGGCTGGTATCATGTGTTTCACAGTGTTTAGCAATCAGAGAGAGAGAGAACCTACTGCTTCTTGTTCAATCTGATACTAAGGTGGTCCTTATAAGAAAAGAGGCACAGTAGGGGGTCTGAGGGTAATTTTATTCTTAGGGAGGAGTTGATATGTGAGATTACTGCTGACCAGTAGGGTATTATTTTGGGGCATTCCCACCATATATGGTAGAGAGTCCCTGTCTGGTTATGACATCTCCAGCATAAGTTGGAGGCAGTTACGGAGAAGCTAGTTAATTGGACGATAGTTCTGTACCATCTGTTGAGAAGCTTATATCTCGTTTCTCTAGAACTGGTGTCTCTAGCGGGTTTGAAATGATTCTTGATTTTTTCCATTGAGCAAGTAAGTAAGGCTAAATGGTGTCTGACATAGGTCTTAGGATAGAGTAACAAAAGGACCAGGGATGGAAAACTCACGGGGGTGATGACGTGTTTTTCCAAGGGTTTGAGGTCTCTGTGGATCTCTCCTCATCAGCTTTCTTGCAGATCCAGTGGTAGAGTTGATGAGTCAACCACCATGGTGGAGTGGGTCCGGGCACAAGGGCGTGTAGCTGTTGCTTGTAGGCCACTTTTGTTTCAACGTTGATAGAACCTAGGTCGGTAAATCCACTCCTCCACTGCATGAAGGCAGACTGATTCAATCCCGCTGGTAAACCTGAATTGCGAAGAAAGGATTGTAGTGGTGACAGAGAGGGAGTGATAGAAAATCTTGTGTTCATCTCATTCCATAAGTGAAGGATATGACCTGCAATAAGGTGTTGAACACATTGCTGAGGAATGGATGGTGAGGGGGCCTATAAGAGTTGACAAAAGTCATATCGCCCTAGTATATGAAACAGAGAACCAGTCCAACGGAAAGGTGATGATGAGGTAAAATCAAATATTTTTGCTAATGTAGCAGCCCAATAGTATCTAACAAAATCAGGGAGCCCTAAGCCTCCCTCAGAGACCCCTTTGGTCAACGTTCGGTATCTCAATCTCATTTTTTTTATTACTCCAGATAAATTTGGAGATGAGAGACTGTAGCATCTTTAGGTGTTTGATGGACATAGTTGGGAACTTTTAAAAATCCCTCACCCGGAGATTTGAAGCCCAGAGTGGGGAAAAAAAAGTAAATTGCCTTAATCCTTTGAGTGCCAGAGGGGTACGCAACCGCAAAATATTGCAATGCGTACCCGTCTTGCACTCAAGGGGTTAAATGAAAAATTAGACTACACTTACCAGCCAACACTGGCTGGTTCTCCTCTCCTCTCGGTCCTCATGTGAAGCAATCTTATCTTCCTACTGACATCTACCCTCTGTATTCATTGGCTAGCTGAAGTGGCTTGCCCTGGATGCATGCCTTAGCCTTCCAACATGAGCTATTCTGTTGGTTTTTTTTTTTGATAATGCAGATGATTGCTTTACCCGTAAAACTTGCATTTTCATCCAGAGACAGTGGCCTAAATCCGGAGTCTTCTGGTGAAACCCAGCAAGTTCCCAGGTATGTATCACGGTGCCCGTGTTCCTCTTGCGACATTCTGTCAGTCTACACTCTGCTTCACTCCTATTGGCTATACTGTGCTTGTCCCGCCCAGTATGGCCTTTATATGCTGGGTTCTGGCACCTTTCTGGTGCCCTTTCGTGGTGTTCCTGTACCAGTGCTTGTTCCTGCTCTCAGTATTCCCAGTGTATCGACCCGGCCTGCCTGACTACTCTGCATCTCGTCTCCTGCCTGTGAACTGACCCGGACCACCTGACCATTCTTCTTCTCCTGCTCCTGTGCACCGACCCAGCTTGACTGACGTTCCTGCTCCGTGTACCGACCCGGCTTGGCTGACGTTCCTGCACCATGTACCGACCCATCTTGGCTGACGTTCCTGCTCCATGTATCGACCCGGCTTGGCTGATGTTCCTGCTCCGTGAATTGACCCGGCTTGGCTGACGTTCCTGCTCTAGCTGTCTCTGTGTCGCCTTGGCGACATTCCTATTGGTTAGGCATTCATGATGCTCCCGGTTGGTTGCGACCTCAGGGGAGTTGCTCAGTTGTTCAGTCCGTTCCTGTCATGGCAGTGCTCAGTTGTGTGTCTCCATTACTGCTACGGCAGTGTGCAAGTGGCCTAGTCTCCGTTACTGCTACGGCAGTGTGCAAGTGGCCTTGTCTCTGTTACTGCTCCTGCAGAGTGCAAGTGTTCTAGTCTCCGTCTACTGCTACGGCAGTGTGCAAGTGGCCTTGTCTCCGTTACTGCTACGGCAGTGTGCAAGTGGCCTAGTCTCTGTCACTGCTACGGCAGTGTGCAAGTGGCCTAGTCTCCGTTACTGCTCCTGCAGAGTGCAAGTGGCCTTGTCTCCATTTACTGCTACGGCAGTGTGCAAGTGGCCTAGTCTCCGTTACTGCTACGGCAGTGTGCAAGTGGCCTTGTCTCCGTTACTGCTCCTGCAGAGTGCAAGTGGCCTAGTCTCCGTTTACTGCTACGGCAGTGTGCAAGTGGCCTAGTCTCCGTTACTGCTCCTGCAGAGTGCAAGTGGCCTTGTCTCCGTTTACTGCTACGGCAGTGTGCAAGTGGCCTTGTCTCCGTTTACTGCTACGGCAGTGTGCAAGTGGCCTAGTCTCCGTTACTGCTCCGGCAGAGTGCTAGTGGGCTATCTCTGTTTACTGCTACGGCAGAATAATAGTTGCCTGGTCTCCGTTACTGCTACGGCAGTGTTCTATGTTGCTCAGTCTCTGATACTGCTCTGGCAGTTCACGTTTGCCTTCTAACCTATTACTGGGCGTTACTCATCCAACAGCTCTCTATCCTAAGTGAGCTCCTTCACAGACCTCTCTTCACATGGGACTGTTTATACTCGCTGAAGGCCATTAAGCCATGCAGTACAGATACCCTGGGAATCCTTCGTATTCTGCCTGACCTGTGTCAGTATATTTTGTTATGGACTCTATGGTTATACTGGACCTGTGTAGGCATATGTATATGTAACCTGTCTTGTGTCTGTATTATTCTGATAAAATACTACAGGACCTGTGAGGGTTATTGTATTACCGCTTTTTCAATAAAACTGTGTTTTATCCTAAACCAATGTGTCTGTGTGTCAAACAAACCATTACAGTATGTTGATGGACACTGAAATCAGGAGAGCGTTTAGCAAGTACAAAATCTTTGGGATAACCACCATCTTTTTGAGCTTTATTCAGCCTATCCACAAGATGCGAAGATTGGTCCATGATGACAGGTCATATTTTATCCGGTATAGGGTTGGGGGTAGGTTTAGATTAAGGAAAGGGTGGATGGAATGTGGATCTCTAAATAGACTATGGCAGTCAGTGCCCAGTTAAAGCTGAATTTCGTCTTCAGTCTAGAGATTGATTGAAGGTCTAAATTGAGGTTTAAAACTTCTGTTTTAGAGTAGTTTATGAGAGCATTTGAGACGTTAGAATATCGAGCAATAATCTCCATAAGTTGGGGGAGGGAGGATTCGGGGTTATTGAGGTAGAGGAGCACATTGTCTGCAAACACTGAGACTTTAAATGTATCTGTCCTTGATCTTATGCCTTGCACTCTGGGATCAAGTCTGATGCAGTTAAGTAAGGTTTCAAGGGTAAGGATGAAAATTAATAGCAAGAGGGGGCATCTGTCACAGTTTGTTAGACTCTCAGACACAGAGTAAGATAAAAATCAAACTTTATTGAAAAGTTTAATGGGAAGCCTCACGGGTCCAGAACAAAAGCTCATATCACATGTACATAATGGTTACAAACAGTAGTATTAGCAAGATACAGAATGTAGGCTCTACCGGCCTTGCCAATATACCGGGCAAGGCAGCCTGTAAGCTGGCACAGTGGAATGGAGACAGGCTCTACCGGCCTTGCCAATGTACCGGGCAAGGCAGCCTGGATGGTAACAGTCAATCTGAATGTGGCTCTACTGGCCTTGCCAATATACCAGGCAAGGCAGCCTGTAAGCTGGCACAGTAGAATGGAGACAGGCTCTACCGGCCTTGCCAATATACCGGGCAAGGCAGCCTGGAGGGTAACAATCAATATGAATATGGCTCTACCGCCCTTGCCAATATACCGGGCAAGGCAGCCAGGAGGACAGAAGGACAGCTACACTAATGCTGAATAGATGGAATAGCAGCATAAGATGGAACCGTGGAGCAAACCAGTATCGCCACCAGGGAAACCAAACCGGTTCTATACAGCGAATCAGCAACCGGTGAAGAGTGGAGTAAACCAGTACCACGTACTGGGAGACAGCGAAGCCCAACCGGTTCTATAAAACGGAATCAGCAACTGGTGAATAAGGAGAGCCCAGTAACATGTATGGATAACAACTGCGTCTAACCGGTTCTATACAGCGAATCAGCAACCAGTAATGTGGAGTAAACCAGTATGGAGTAATGGACAACAATAGTGTCTGACCTGTTCTATACAGCGAATCAGCAACCGGTAGCATGGAGTAAACCAGTATGGAGTAATGGACAACAATAGCGTCTGACCGGTTCTATACAGCGAATCAGCAACCGGTAGCGTGGAGTAAACCAGTATGGAGTAATGGACAACAATAGCGTCTGACCGGTTCTATACAGCGAATCAGCAACCGGTAGCGTGGAGTAAACCAGTATGGAGTAATGGGCAACAATAGCGTCTGACCGGTTCTATACAGCGAATCAGCAACCGGTAGCGTGGAGTAAACCAGTATGGTGTAATGGGCAACAATAGCGCCTAACCGGTTCTATACAGCGAATCAGCAACCGGTAGCATGGAGTAAACCAGTATGGTGTAATGGGCCACAATAGCGCCTAACCGGTTCTATAAAGCGAATCAGCAACTGGTAGTGTGGAGTAAACCAGTATGGTGTAATGGGCCACAATAACGTCTAACCGGTTCTATACAGCGAATCAGCAACCGGTGACATGGAGTAAACCAGTACCACGTACTGGGAGACAGCGAAGCCCAACCGGTTCTATACAACGGAATCAGCAACCGGTATTGTTGAGCAAACCAGTGATCAGAATGTCGCCCAGGCGACCCAATAGTCAGTAGATAAAGTCAGGATACAACGCAGGAGCAGCAGACAAGCCAGGACGCCCACAGGAACGACAGGACTGCCAGCCAGGTCAGGAACGGAGCAGGAACAACGGCAACACGGGGTCAGGAACGGAAGCAGGAACGGCAGGCCAACCGGATCCGGACGATAGCAGGAACCACGCAGGAGAGGCACTGACTACTGGAGACCGCTGACACTGGTGACAAAGGGAACAGGCCAAGGAACAGGTACTGGATCAGGCAGGTGACTGCTGACATAGAGACACCACGAAAGGGCAACCAAAGGGTGCCTCAGCCCAGTCTATATAGGCAATACTGGGCGGGTAAAAGACAGGCGGCCAGTGGAGAGTACACACAACTGACTGACAGCAGAAGTCAGCAATCACGGGCACCGTGATAGCATCCTTGTCTAGTGCCATTTGTAATCTGAAAAGATTCAGATATAGTGCCATTCACCAAGATCCTAGCAGAAGGCAAGGAATACAGGCTTATGATCCCTGAGATCATATTATAAAACTGTGTTTTTTTTTGCCTAATTAACGCCCACATGAACTAGTGGAACAGAAAGACCTAATCCCTGGCCTGGCCTAATCACTGTATGTTAAATATCCATATTGCTGATTTGACCAAAACATATTTTTTAATAGCGGACCAGCTATAAATCACCATTGTTATCATTTTTAAAAAATTGCAGCCCTCACACTTTTAGCTTTCTGTTCATGTGGCCCCTAACTGAAAAAACTTGGACACCTCTGCTGTTGTGAATACCAGATTTTAATCCCAGGAAGTGCCTTATGCCAGTGTATATCATTCACAGGGAAATGGCTTAAAGTTACACCTGTTGAACTGTGCCTTGTTTATACATGGCTTTAAACAAGTCATAGAGGAAAGGTATGCCCCCAAACAGCCACAGAGTGTTTCACTACACTCCCCTTGCTGCAAACGTGTTAAAGGGAGAGGATTTAGCCTGATTTAGTGTGGAATCATATCCATACATTCACTGATCTTAAAACAGTGGTGGTAATATTATATTATATGATATTATATGTGCTTCTATTTGTTTTTTGAATATCTTTGTGGATCAATTTGTATTTTTGTGTGACAGCACCAGTCCATGCTGTCACACAAAAATACAAACTGATCCACAAAGAAATTCATAGAAACAAACAGAAGCACACTGCATGAACTCACCAGGATAAGAGCAGATATCTGATGTTGGCAGCTGGCCATGTAAGCAATTTGTATTTGGTGTTATTACAATGAAAAATAAAGATAGACATGAACATGGTTGTTCTGGGACAAGTGGGGGTTATTTTATTGATATCATGGAATTATTACAAAAGTTTGAAAGTAATCAAACTCTGCTTCCTGGAATGTCATGCATTTCATGTCGAGAACCAATATTGCATTAAGGAAATGCAGACCAGAAGAGTTTTTTGTTATATTAGTAGAAAAAATTACCATTGCATGACACCAGAAGGGCAATACTAAATCTATTATTTTAATTGTGTATTAACTTTATGAGAGCATATTGCCTTGCTGGTTTTGTGTAATACCTGGTGAAATAAAAGGTATCAATAAATTGCGTTCATTACTTCTCTGGCAGTCAAAGGGTTGATTGACTTTGCATGGCAAGGCTGAAAGTCAGTTCTGTTCAAGGAGTTAAAATAATCGACTATGAGTTTAAAAGCGTTTAACCTCAACTGAACTAATACTACAGAGGATAATTAGTTCTAATAACTGAAATTCCCCATATACGTTTTAGATTATATAAGCAGATTCTTTTTTATTGAATAGAACAATTCCCTCATTTTTATAAGATGTACAAAGAATTTCAGCCGGCAGTGTTAATTGTGAGTACAAATTGTTTCCTGAAAATGAACAGGCAACAAGGAGGATCAATTTTTACAAGCACATTTTCATTTCCTATTTTAGGACTACATATTTTTTTGGCCTATGAAAATTGTATCAAGGGATTTTATGGACAATAAATCATACTATGAGGTATTTTATTCAAAACATTAGACTTTTTAATCAGAAATTAAGAAAAAGTAAATGCGTTGTGAGACATTTATTAAAAGAGAATGATGTTAGCTTTTCTGAAAGTAAGAAAAGGTTAACTCATTGGAGGAATTGTATTAATATGGGGATACAATTTTTTTTATTACTTCATTAATTCTAAGGATGAATCTACTGCATTTGTTTCACTGCCCTTGATTAGCAATACTTACTTTTTTGCCCCTTTAAAAAACCTCTCCTTAATAATGAATTGGAATTAGGAAGAGGTTACCATTTTGAATTAAATTGTATTCTTAGACTTCCAAGAAATTCTAATAAAACCTGTAAAAATTGGGGTAACTAAATCTAGATAACTAAGCAGTGTTTACATGGACCAAGACAAAGAATGGAGAAAAATAATAAGTGTTAAGAAAGCCTTAATATAATTGTAATTAATTTACAAAATGCAAACATGTTCTGCAGAGCTATACATAACAAAAACATACTGAGTGAAAATTACTTAGACTGGTGTCCAGGATAAAAGTACCCTGTTCATAGAAGCTTACAGTTTAAGGCAAGTAGCACAACTGATGAAAATATGTTTCTATGTTGATTTGCATATTTGTTCTGCATCATATCATGTCTAGAGAAGTGCCCCCCACTTGACTTATACATAAGGTGAAAATGTATTAGGTCAGCATTTCTGTGAGGTTGCCCCCATTACATACTGTTGAAAGTTTGGTGAATCTTCTGAAATGTAGACCTATTCAATTTTCACTTTAGTATGCATGCCCTGCTGCTTCTCCATCTGTCCATTTGTCAAACAAATTTGCACTATAAAAGAATTTTATTTGAGGGAGGAAGCAGAAATAGTATTATGCACAATTTTTGTTTACCAAAATGTTTTTTTTTTTTTTAATTAACAGAAACAGTGGTAACAGATACTTGGTGACGCTTAACCCTTTGTGTGCCAGAAGTGCTTACAACCTCTCTGGTACTCGAAGAGATAAAAACTCATTCTAAACACACATCTCTGGTCAGTCACACTTACTAGGGTCCTTATGTATAAAGACAAAGTGAAGAAATTCTGGGGCAAACCAGCTGTAAGCCCCCCAATGGCAAAATACGAAAGGCTGCTCTGTGGCATATAACGTCCTAATCATACTTCCATTCTGTTTGGTGTGTCCGATATTTGATGTAATTGGATTGCGTGGGGGACATGTAGACAACTCTTTTGCTGATAACCACTGTCCTACTGCAAGGTGTGATGATCCAGATGAGTCCATGGACGTAAACATAAGCAAAGAGTGATATAGTCCCATATTTTTCTTACCTGTGAAACCTGGATGGTTTCAATTAACCTCTCTAGCATTCAAGGAGTTTAAAGCCCCATTTCAATAAATGGGCATTTTAATGTCATTGTGTCCCCTATGACGTAGCTGGTTTGTCCCAGATCTATTCCATTTTACTTTTACACACAAGGTCCTGGGTGTCCAGTGAGATCAGGAATAAGCATTCTTTGCATGACTATAACTCTCATCATCACTCATGAAACATTGCATGGTTGAGGATGGTGGCATTTGTAGTTTTCAGTAACTGAAGAGCCAATAGTTGCTCATCCCTAATTTACATGTTAACAGAGAGTATGTGATGTTAGATAATAGCCCAGACTAATGTTTTTCATTCTGTTTCAATTTAAGGACAGCTCTTTACCGCTTTGTTGCTGGAGCTGTCTCTAATACAGACATGGTAAATACATGGTCTGCAGGCTGCAGACGGCAACTTCCTTGTTCATTTGTGTCCCTCTGTGGCTTATATTACATAAAATTTATGAAGGGGCAAGGCAGATATGCACAGCTGCAAAATGGCTGGTGAGATCCTTACAGGCACTTTTGTTTGACTGAATGATTTAATGGCAGCCTCCCAACGCACATATGCATTTCCCAGAAGAAAGATAAGGTGCAGCAAACACAAATGTACTGCTGCCGCCTATGCATCGGCGTTATATGTGGTATACATTTGTATCTCATAAACTTATAATAAACATACAAACATCAGGAAAGTAGTGGTGAGGCTGCAATGTGTAATAAAATGCTAAATGAACTGTTAAACTTATAAACAATAACCAAACTAATTCATATATTTATCACCTCAGACTCAGACCCCATGTTTTCCTCTCTGTGGGTCCACCTTCCTGTCTGGTCAGTCAGCATGACAAATAGGTGGCAGGAGCACAATACTTCACAGATCACAGTCTATATATCTCAGTACAATGTGATATATTTTTTCATCCAGAGAATTCAACATAGAGAAAAGATAGACTAGAAGGTATACATTTTTAAAGCAACCAGCCGCATCAAATGAGGAATCACTTACTTTCTACAAAAATATTAGAATACAGAGGATTATCCAATAAAAAATTACATTTCCATCACGTGAAGATGCTGAAATATAAAAAAAAAAAAACATTGCTACTGCTCTCCCAAGAATGGTATCACATTGGTATATAGCTTGACATACTGTAGCTGAGCCAGGTAACAGAATTTACACATTATATAACATTTTGGACAGTATTTGATTTTTGTTTTTTAACAAAACATCAGTTGCTATTGCTGTTCTTAGAAAATGTCTACCCCATTGCTAATGGTTAACAAGCATTTATATGTGTCATAAGCACAATACTGCACCAATTTTCGGATGCTAATTTCAGCATAGAGCCTTATTTATTCAATCCTGGCATTTCAACATGAAGATAAGGTAGAGAAGACAAGCCATTTTTTTAAAAAGTAGCCAAACTACATCAGTTGCAGATATTATATGCACAAATTGCTTTAGAAGTTGTCGTTAAAGTAAAACAAATTTTACATTACTAAAAATGCAAAGATATATGCAACACTGAAAATAATCTTTCTATTTTATTCAGTTGGTACTGCATTAGTTATTACCCCATTAGTGCAGGTTTACATACTATAATGCTAGGAAGTAGAAAAAAATTGATATCATGTTCAGACAACTTATTGTAACAATAGTGAGTAGTTAAATACTTGGTGCAACAGACTATTTATCCATCCTTGTGGACCTTGAGTCCCTACCTTGACCCATCTGGTGTTCCTCTTTTGTACAAAATGTACTGCTGGATCTAAATCACTCTCTAAATCAGCCACCAGGTCAATTTCATCCTTCCTTGTTCATATTGTCTGTGAGCAGTTTTGAGGAGTCACTTTATCTGGTGATTACATCTGTTTTATTTGCCAGTTTCATACTCTTCCCTCTCTGTAATACCTGCTTCTTTTGCAAACTTCTGCTGCTTCTTTGCCTCAATCTCTACTTTATTTAGATTTAGCTCTTTATCAGTTTTGTCCTTAGTATCCTAGAAAGCTAGTTCAGCAAGTGTTGCTAATAAATTGTGTTCCAAAACCTTAATGTTCTTCTTCCTTGTCTCCACTCCCTTTTGAGTTTGCTCGGTTTTGAGGAGAAGAAGGTGGATTGAACATTGTTTGAATTTCTCTCAAAATGCTTTATAATAGTAAAGTAAATTTGGTAACATGCTGCTAGAATTGTGAGGTGTAACTCTCTGGACACAAGTCTCTGTCTTTGCTTATCCCTGTCATGGGTGCCTGTAACCCTTTTGGGTTCTTAAAAGAATGTGACTGTCTTAGTAGGATTTCACAGCAGATTGATATGTACAGCACTCACACCTGCACTTCATTTAGTGTTTTCCACCAGTGTTGGCTTGAGGCAAATATAGATGAAACCTCTGAGTAGTGTTCAATGTATATAATAAAGCAGACAATTTTAGAACCCAGATACCATGAAAGACCATAGTAAAATTTATTCAGTGTATAACTAAATATGTGATGTTTTGTTTTACATCCTCTTTCCTTGTGGATCTTGATCCCTTGTGCTTTATCACAGCTGGTGTTGCTATTAGACAAAAAAACGTACTGCTCGATCTGAAGACTCACCATCGAGCACCAAGTTATTATGATCCTTTCATCAGCTCTCTGGCTGTTTTGATGAGTTCCTTTATCTGGTGATTGTGTCTATTGTATTTTGTAGTTTTGGTATATACTCTCTCTTTGCTTACTAAGGTTCTGTGTCTTTCACAAACTTTTGGCTTTTCAGTCCCTCAATCTCAGTGTAAGATAAGTGAAAACACTTTTTTTTTTGCTATAGTGCTAGATTCTATAAGTTTCAAGGCAATCCATAAATTGCAAAAGATACCTCTCAGAAATTAATTTTTATTTAGTTTTCAAATATATGTAGTATAGTATAGTAAAGAGTTTTAGCTCTACTTATTTTATGCATTAACATGCATAAAATTGTTTATCATTTACCTTATTAGAATTTCAATAAACAGACACAAACACACACACACACACACACACATATATATAATCATATTCAGATGTTGTCGATCCACTGCAGGATGAAGGCCTTCTCAGCAAGCCTCCAACAACTTTGGTCCTGTGCCGTTTGTTGCTACTGTGTACCAACAGATTTGGTAATTTCATCTACCCATCTTGTCTTGGTCTTCTTCTTGAACTTTTAGTATCAAGTAGAATCCATTTCAAAATTTGCTTGGTCCATCTACTGTCAGGTCTTCTTGCTATGTGGCATATCCATTTCAATTTCAGGTGCTTTACTCTTTCAGTGATGTCATAGATCTTGGTTTGCTGACAAATCCATCCACATATTTTTCAGTCTCTTTTTTTGTGTTTTGAATTTGCTGCTTCACACTTCTATGTGCAAGCTTAAGCCTTTGTATGGCTTCAGCATTCAGTGCACATGTTTCACAGCCACTGGGAGGACATATTGGTCTGAGGCAGAGTGATACATTTGTCTTGAAGACTGTACTATAAAATTTTCCAAATGCTTGAAACCCCAATTTTATTTGTCACTGAATTTCCATCATCTGTTGACATTTGCTGTCCAAGGTAAACATACTAGTCAACGTCTTCCATGTTTAATAGAATGTTTAATTTCCTGTTGTAGCTCTTCAGTGTGTTCTTGCAAAGAGTAAGATACCATCTGCAAATTGTAAGTGATGTAGGTTGTCTCTATTGATCTTAAGTTCTTTTTTGTCCCAGTTCTTCTAAACAAGCAGAAAATAGTTTGGGGAGATTGTGTCTCCTTGTCAGATGCCTTTCTTTATGTTGATCTGGGCTTTATCATTGTTGACCTGTATTGATGCAGTTGCATTTTCGTATATTGATTGGAGGATATTGATGTAAGAGCTAGCTATTCCATGAATGATCCGGGTATTGATTATTGCTTGCTTTTTCACTGTCAAAGGCCTTTTCGTAGTCAGTGTAGATTCTGCAAAATGGAAGGCTGTAGTCATTATGTCGCTCTATTACTTGTTGTACTGTGTGCATATGGTCCATTGGACTGAAACTGCTCCCGAAGCCTGCTTGTTCTTTAGGTTGTGCAGCATTAAATATTGTGTGTCTATTCTTATTGATATATCTTTGTGAAAACCTTGCAGACCACTGGCAATAGGCTTATTGGTTGGTAGTTTTTTAGATCTGGCTTATCACCTTTTTTTAGTGCAGTAGGATGACTTTTGTCATTTTCTATGTTTTCAGCACTGTGCCAAGTACAAGGCATTTTGAATGAGGGTTGACCTCCAGCTTTCAACATTTCAATAGCAACTTTATCAGGTCCAACTGTTTTGCAATTTTTCATTGATTTTACTGTAGCTTCTACTTCTTCTACCAAAACTGCTGGCACAGGTTCTGCCTCTGGCACTGCATTCAGTTGTTATCCTTCATCCTTGTAAATATTTGAATAAAATTCATCCACTGATTTTAGTATTTGTTGTTGAGTGTTTGCTGTTGTACCATCTTCCATCTTTAATGCAAACATTTGGCTCTTATGTGTGGCCATCTTTCGTTTCGCTTTCTTTAGCCCTTAATTTTCTTCCAGTGGCCTTATGATGAGCTCAACATTGAACTTGTGTGTTTCTTCATTTTTGCTTTTCCTTATGGTCTTGCATATTTCTATGTGTTCTACCCTGTTTCTAATATTACCTTTTTGCTCAATTTCTCATCACTTTTTCATTATGGCAACTGTTTCTTTTGATATTCAGGTTGGTTTTTCTTGTTTTAAAGGAGGTGCCAGGTCATGGGAAGTGTCTACGATAGTCTCAATAACTTTTTATTTGTGTGTTGAAATGCCTGTGTCTGGAAAACAGTGTTAACCCAAAGTTCTAGTGTTGATCTTCATGTTTGTTGATTTGATCACTTTCTTTCTTTCTTTCTTTCTTTCTTTCTGTTTTTATTTTTGCTCTCACTAGACGATGGTCACTTTCAGTGGTAAAATTATTTAATACTGAGCAGTCAGTGAATATTGTTTTATTATTTGCTATTTCATTTATATTACCATTAGGGCTTTCCCATGCCTATTTTCTCAGGGCCTTTTTCCTGTAAAACAAATTTATGATGTACAAATTTTGTTCTTCTGCAAATTTGATCAGTTGGTTGCCTTTATTGTTTCAAGTTCCATATGGTCGGATCTATTTTTTGACCATTTTGGATCTTACCTATTCTCACATTGAAACCTTCCATTATAATTTTGCAGTGGTAATTGTCCTGTTTGTAGAGACATAATACATTATCATAAAATACCTCAACTTCATCATATCACTGTGGTTACTTGTAGGGGCATAAAGCTGAATGATTTGAAGAACATAGCGACTGTTCAGTTTGATTGTACAGGAAGTAATTCTTTCAGAAATGCTTTCTACTTTTATGGCTGAGTTTCTTAGTCTTTTGTTAATCAGGAATCAAATTCCTCCACACCATCCATCTTTGGTTCATTCAAAGTATAACAAGTGCCCATCTTTTTTACAAGTCTTACAGAACCTGATAATGTTCCAAAAGATGTTATTTATTTCTCGTACTTATTCTTCTAAGTAAGAGTGAAACCATACACATAAATCAAATGCTAAGCGTTCAACGTGTAAAGACCAAAGACAGCCTGGTAGAATCAGGTAATTTTTAGCAACCTATGCCTTTGAACTTGTCTTCCCACTGCCATAGGCAATAGCTTGTAAGCCTCCGGGGAATGAAGACCATTGTTTTTGTTGTGAAGCCATGCTGAGGGAATGGATCATAATCTGCCATGCTGGCCCAGTGCAGGATGGCAGATTTTGGATTGATTTAGTCTGGTGTCTTAGCTTTGACCTATCCACCTTGGGTGACCCTGCCAGGGGTATATGGCATAGTTCTCGGCTTCACTGACACACACAAACACTCCTGCCATGATAACGGCATATGATAGATAGATAGATAGATAGATAGATAGATAGATAGATAGATGTGTTTGTGTGTGTGTGTGTGACTTTTGTGGGCTTAATTTCCTTGGTGATAGAGCTCATATTGTGATGATTACTTATGGTTTTATTACATTTAAAACTTTATTTGTAAAATGAAATATACCTCGTCTGAGATCCGTAATGACTGATATGTGTTCTGGGATTTGCGTACACAAGTGTCAATCAATAGAGTTCACGAAATCCTGTACACTGGCTCATTTGCTTTGGGCTAATCCCAGTTCTAAGATTTAAAACGAGTCTCGTGTTGAGCCGCAGTGTGATTCATTATGCTGTGAAGAAGTTGTATAACGAAACGAGCGTCACGCTCTCTTTGTTCTTATTTGTAGACATTCACCCTGACAGGGCTGTATATTCTTTCAGGAAAGCTGAATGACATCTTGGAAGAATTTAGCCAGATTCTATGTATTTACTTAGTTGAGATACAGAGTCATGGCAAGCCGGATGTGCCCAGGTATGAGCTATTAGGGATCTAGTGTATGTCAGCCTGAGTTAGATCAGAGACTTATATGAGGCAGTGGAGCAATTAGGGATCTAGTGTATGTTAGCCTGAGTTAGATCAGAGACTTATACGAGGCAGTTGACTGGCAAGCCGGAATATGCCCTGGTATTTAGATAGATCAGGTCTATGATCAAGAGACAATGGCAAGCCAGATATGCTTCGGTAATGTTTAGAACAAGATGTTTAATTCTATGCTGGATCTCTAACTACTGAGATATTCATATGTAGTTAACTTATATGGTGAACCGAATTTGTATCTCTGTATTTTTTGAATGATTTACAGAGAGTGACTAATTGGATATACCATTGCGTCTCATATTGAACAATTTTCCTTGTTCAGATGAGATAATATATCATTCGATTAAGCAGTAGTAATACGTTGAGTTGTTTAAGAGGTTAGTGGCCAACCGGTATGCTCTGGCCTCATGGATCAGGTGCTAGGAGCTAATGTATCTCATAACTAAGCTAACTCTGTGGTGTTATAACTTGTTTGGCAAGCCGGATAACGCCCCGGCAGTACACTAGTTAATTCCCTGTCATTCGTGAAGAAATTAAATTTTTGGAATTGGGGACACGCTTGTATTATTAAACATATGGATAAGCCGGACCATGATTCGGTAGAAAATATTGTATTATTAAATTGATATGGCAAGCCGGATAATGTCCCGGCAGTACACAAGTTAACTCCCTGTCAATTATACTTGGGTGATTTTGGGGATACAAGCCGAATATTGGAATTTTTTAACATTTTAATTTTTATGGAATAAAAGTTAGGTTTTATTTCTCAAATCGTAATGTGAGTATGATATTCCCACGGTTTGAACGGTAAGGACTTTTACCACTTGTTATGTGACCATGATAACACAGTGATTAGCTTTTGCAGGTGTGATAATATAGCAGGGTTTCTTTCTTCTTTTTCTGTTTTGTGTTTCAATTTATTTCCCTGGAGCACCCTGCTAGCAGACTGTGATTACTAAGAGGTCCAGGTTATTTGATTGGGTGAGTGCGTGGGTATATTTTTCTTTTTTTTTTTGTGTGTGTGTGTGTAAATAAATAAATAAAAAATATAAAGATCAACAGCACTTTCAGGACTTTTTAAACGTGTAGCTGTATGGTTATATTAAATCAATGTTTCAGACAGACACAATAAGGATGATAATGTAGATTTTGTTTCCACGGCGTATACCAGCTTGCCACAATTAACCCTAAACAATGTGTAATTGGACTCATATGATTTATACAATAGAAAATGCAAAAATGAAAATAGGAAATATTGCCAAGGCATATGTCGGTTTACTACAGTTGACTGTAAATTCATAGTTAATTGAATATTATTGTCTTTATCGATATTGTGTGAAAATCACTATGCACTTTGGAGTATGTACCAGCTTTCTACTTGTACATCACTTTAATGTCCAAAACATGTAACAGCTTACCACTAAACATAGATAGGTATCAGCTGACTAATTGTTCCCTCTAAGGAACATTTATAAATATTCCTGGGTCATTTAACCAGTTCACTACCATACTTCATAAGCTGTTATGACTTTGGATCATCTATCAGTTTATCAAGACTGATTATTAGACTACTTGAGTGCTGGGGCATTTGCTGGCTTGCCGCTAATAAGAGTCCTTGTTCTGCTCTGACATATGCCAGTTTATGAAATTAGCGTATTTGCTTTAGAGCTGGAGCATTAGGGAGCCTATGCCAGCTGCCCATTACTGAATTTATATCACTGTTTTATCAAAGCATGTGCTTTGCCAGCTTGCCAAAGTATTAAATTAGAAAGTTTGAGACAGCATTAGTCCTAAGTTGTTGCGACACGTGTTTTGCACTGAGCTTCTTCTATTAAAGTGATAGTAATGTTTCACAAAAAAGCCTCTCTGATTAATCTTCATAGTATTTGGGCTATGGAGAGTGTTATTTTAATACTGTCAGAGTTGTAGTTAAAGATTAATTGAATGATAAAATAGCCTCCTCCTGCCGCTTTTACCTAATGTAAGCTACCTCCCCTCAGATTTGGAATCTGGTCACTTGACCAGACAGCTTGCAGCAAGGAACAATCTTCTTACTATGAGCATAAGGAAAACTTTGCCCCCCCGACAGGTTTATCATTATGCTCAATGATGATTGTCCCTCTCTGTGATCCATCTGGACAGTCTTGCTGCTCTGAGGTGAGCAGTGTTACATCAGTAAAAGGGGCAGGGGGGTGATACTTTATCTTTCAATTACGCTTGAACTACAACTCTGACAGTATTGAAATAACACTCTCCAAATACTATGAAGATTAATTGGAGATGCTTGTATTATGAAACATTATTATCCCTTTAAGGCAAAAGACAAGAGTTCAAATTCCCAGTCTTATTTAAACTCATAAACATGCCCACTTTGCGAACACGTTTACAGTTTAGCCAATCACATACACTCCACCATTCTGTGGAGACAGCAAGTAATTATTTAACCCTAAAACACAAAAAGGCAGGCACCTCAACCTGGGTTATTATTGGGCAATGGAAGAAATCTGTGATAATCTTCCAAATAGGGACCTATGTGATGTGTACTTGCAGATTGATCCTAACCTGATGATTAAAATGGATAGACATTTCATACACAAAGTATATCTTTTTTTAAATTGAGCAAACACGGAACATGAACTTATGCTAAATATGAGCATTATACACATATAATTTAAATGGATATCAGGCTCTTGTAAATTTCTATTATTTTAAAAAGGGAATCATGTTAAGATTATAATAAAAAGCGGATAAAGAAAAGGGCATGATTAAATCAAACTATACAAATGATGGAAATCAGATTGTCAGATATGTACATTTAATTGGAATTCCTCATTTAAACACTTAGGTTGTAAGGTATTCAGCTGCAGTAAGGACATGCGTGTCTGAAATGCAGAGCCTCCTCTAAAAGAATCTTTAGCAAATGTCATACAGATAGTGATTTAAATTTTCCAGCTTATTGATTTAAATAATTTAAATCAAATCCACAATGCATCCATCACGGTGCCCATTATTGTCCTCCGGGAGTGCTGTTGCGGTTTGCAGATGACATTGTACTATCACTTCCTGAGTGTCGCCCTTATGTGTGCTCGCAATTCTTATAGGCCTGTGGTTATTGCCAGATTTAATCTCCTCCTACTTGCTAGGCCTTATAGGCCTCATTCTGCCAGTACTCCTTTGCCCTTTTGTGGTGTACCTGTGCGCTAGCGCTTGTGATTATTTCCTATGATCTGATCCGTGTATGACCTCTGGCTATGTTTGACACCGGCTACGTTCGATCCCTGACTTGTTGCCTTCCGCTCCGGTCTGACCCTTGGCTCCGTCTGACTACCCGCCCTGTGCTGACCCCGGCTCTGGCTGACTATCCAATACGGTACCAACCTTGGCTTGGATAACTACCGCTCTGTGCTGACCCCGGCTCCGGCTGACTATCCGATACAGTACTGACCTTGGCTTGGCTGACTAACTGCTCTGTGCTGACTCCGGCTCTGGCTGACTATCTGATATGTTTCCGACCCTGACTGTCTCCTCTCCTACGCTAGACCATGCTCTAGCTGATCTCTCTGGTAAAGCTGTGCTCAGTATCCTCCCGCTGCACCGGACTTTGTCTCTGGCTATCCTATACTGCTTAATACCAACGGTTAGTGCCTTTAGGTGCACCCTAGCGTACTAGGGATTTGAGTCACCGTTGCCCGTAGCTACCCTAGCGTTCTGGGGAATTCTAGTCGCCATTTCCTGTAGGTTTACCCTAGCGTTCTAGGGTATCCGAGTCTATTACCTTGGTGCATTTCTTATTTTTGTTTGGGAGATTCTGCTTTACCTGCACTAGTAGCTCCTGCTATCCTTGCTACCTTCCCATTCCGTAGTCAGATTGGGATCAGTTCCTGTTCCATCAGTGGACTGTGTGCTGTCTCCACACCTGGTCCTGTGAGGGTTGGGGAAGTGCTTGTGCACTGTCTCCACACCTGGTCTTGTGAGGGTTGGGGAAGTGCTTGTGCACTGTCTCCACACTTGGTCATGTGAGGGTTGGGGAAGTGCTTGTATACTGTCTCCACACCTGGTCCTGTGAGTGTTGGGGAAGTGCTTTCTGTATTTATTTTTTTATCTTATTTTAATAAAAATATTGATTTTACTTTATCAGTACTTGTCAGTGTTGTTATTCCATAGTCACTCCATGACAGCATCCTTACGCTAGGTCCATATTAAATAAGTCATCACATCACATAATTGGTTGGATGGAACTTAGTATATTTATTACAAAGAGGTATGAAATGTTGTGTATCATATATATAATGATTCATGGTAATATGGCATTAGATAAAAAAATATACTATGTTTAGCAGTTTATAAATAATAACAAACAATACATTCTGTAAATCTTGTAAGCAGAGCTTTTATGGTAAAAGTGCTTTGTCTTTGCTTAATGAATCTTTTGAAAATTCCTTTTGCTTTTTTTCATATACATTAAATAGCTGTTATGATATAAGTGCTGACGTGATGCAAATTGGTGGCCAGATCTGTTATCTGATGATAAATTTCACTGTCATTTGACACAACCAAAGGTGCATATCTGTTAAAACAAATGTTCAAGATAATCATGTGTTTATGCTTACAGTGTAATCAAGATGTTGATACTAAGACCTGAAAGATGATTGACCTTATTAAATAATCCTCTTTTTTATGTTACTTGTAATAAATATATTTGTACAATTTTCTTTTTCATTTTCGATACACAGTTACACGTAATACAAAATGAACATTATTTCTGATTTTATCTTGCAGGACTTCCTCCATATTTTCAGTTGAACTCCCAAAAAGCATCAACCACTCCATTGTAAATGAATTCATTCTAGTGGGGTTCTCTGGGAGACCCGATCTTCAGACATTTTTCTTCCTATTTTTTTTATTTGTTTATCTTGTTACAATTTTGGGAAATACTGGCATAATTTTTCTTGTGTATCACAATGTACAACTTCATAATCCCATGTATTTTTTTATAAGTAACCTTTCCTTTTTAGATTTATGCTATTCTACAGACATTGCCCCCAAAATGCTAACAGATCTCCTTTCAGACCAGAAAACCATTTCCTATAATGGTTGTGCTATTCAACTCTTGCTCTTCTGTGTTTGTGGTACCACTGAATGTGTCCTCTTTGCTATTATGGCCTATGACCGCTATGTTGCAGTCTGCAGCCCTTTGAACTATACCTTGGTTATGCAGCACAAAAGCTGTTTGAGACTAGTGATTGGAGCTTATATTGTTGGTTTTCTGCACTCATTGATAGAGACTTGCTGCACATTTAGTCTCTCTTTTTGTGCTTCAAATATCCTCCATCATTTTGCTTGTGACTTCCCACCACTATTAAGCATTTCATGTACTGACACTGCCATTAATGAAATTATTCTATTTATTTTTTCATCATCTGTTACAATTCCTCCTGTCTTGATCATCGTTGTGTCATATGTCTCCATTTTCTTGGCTATTATAAAGATAAAATCTATAGAGGGAAGACAAAAGGCATTCTCAACTTGTGTCTCCCATATCATGGCTGTAACATTACTGTATGGAACAGTCATTTATGTGTATTTAAGACCCAAGTCCAAATCCTCTGTTGAGAATGGAAGTGTTGCAACAGTGTTTTACACTGTAGTGATTCCCATGCTAAATCCAATGATTTATAGTTTGAGAAATAAAGACATTAAAGCTGCCCTAAAAATGACATTTCAAATACAAAAATGGTTTTAGTATGTAAAAGATAGGAATCATAGAATCACAATATTAGATGGCAGGCAAGAACCAAGTATAACATCTTGCTTGTCAATTTCATTACTGTGTGTAAAAGCTCAGACTTATTTCATGTTCAGCATAGTCTTCTGCTCTGTGACGCCTTAGCGTATACCCTCCTATAAAGGAACAATAGCACATCCTAATAACAAACCTGCACTTACCTTAATCTGGGTAGAAAATCCCAAAGACCACAATTAACAATTCTGCATCGACTGGTTCCACAAAATTATTCTTTAATTATTATTTCATAGCATGTCTGCAGACTTGAACATGATTTTTGTTGCAGGTTAGGACCCCCAACTCCTCCCACTGAAATCATCTCAAGAAGAAAGGTTTTCAGAGGGAGGAGTTTGTGGTCCCAGAGTCTGGCAACAAAGAATCATGCCCACTTCCATGGACTTGGTAGCCAGTGCTAATTTGATATATATATTTATGTCTCCTATCCTGACCAGAACTCTAGTGCTGTATTCATCACTTGACCCTTATGTACACTGTATGTCTCCCATTACCACTTTAGATTGCAAGCTTTTGGGCAGGGACCTCACTTCCAGTCTTTCACTTTGCAAATCACTTGTAACACTGTATTGTCTAAACCTTTACATTGTAAAGCGCTGCATACACTTGTGGTGCTGTATAAATAAACATATTCATGAATTCATTTAATTACATTGAAACATTTGGGAAACAATCCATGTACAGTTAATTCATTGTGGCCCTTAGGATTATATTCCCAGTTTAATCACTTAGAGTCCAGATGTATTTTGAATATACTGTTTTTCTAGTTATAACAACAGCCTCTACTTTTGAAATTCTCAGTCCCAACAGCACCTACCTGTGGTTGGAAATGTTGGTTGTCCTTGTAGCTTATTATGCAGTAGCAGTCCTCAATTAGTCATAAGCATGGAATTCACTCTACCATCCCTCCTCCGCCCATTCATCACTCTGCCATTCCTCCTCTGTCCCTTGCGGCACCTTCCCTACCATTCTGTCCCTTTGTCATGAATAAGTAAGATGGCAAAAGGTACAGAGGAGGAGTGGCAGTCACAGAGTGGGCAGTAGAGGGGTGGCAGAGTGAAGTTGTAGCACTTTACTGGTTTCTCACAGCCAGTCCAGGGAGAATGTTGCCAAGCCAACAGAGAGCTCAGGACTGAGCCCTCTGAACGCTCCAGATCTCAGATGTCTTATGGCTCACTTCACATCTGCTCTGGGCTATAAGATTAACATTGTCCCAAGCCCTAGTTTACAATCTAATCTTGATAAAAGTGTCTGGAAGTGTATATATGCAGTGTGTTTCACCAATAATGCCTGTTTTGTTCTACCCTCCTCAATACAAGTCCCAGCTGTATTTCTGGAGGGTGGCTTGGACTAGGGATTCTCACCTCAGCCAATGCAAGAGTGAATTCATTTGCCTAGCCGGTCTACTGGGGTTCTGCAGCTAACTTCACTTGCTCAGCCAGTCTACCAGCGAGCAGTATCCAAACGGGTCCATTAAATCCTGGGACCATCATAGGGTATGTTAATGTGGCTGTTCACCACATGCACTAAACTCCGATAACAGCCTCTACTTTTGAAATTCACAGTGACAGCATTGCCTACCTGAGGTTGGTGATGTTGGGTTGTCCCTGTAGCTTCCTATGTAGTAACAGTCCTCAATCAATCATAAGCACAGACTTCACTCTGTCATCCCTCATCTGCCCTTTCATTACTCTGCCACCCC
This sequence comes from Rhinophrynus dorsalis, assembly GCA_037306005.1. NCBI lineage: Eukaryota > Metazoa > Chordata > Amphibia > Anura > Rhinophrynidae > Rhinophrynus > Rhinophrynus dorsalis. The sequence continues at coordinate 369,904,729 of CM074721.1, forward strand.
TCCTATGTCCCTTTCGTTACCTTCCCTACCCTTCTATCCCTTTGTTATCCATTCTGAAAAGGATAGGGAATTGTAGTGAAAGGGTGGTGGGGGGGGGGGCAGAGTGAAGTCTTATCACTTTACTGGTTTGTCACCACGTTTAACACACAGCCAGTTCAGGGATAGTGGTGCCAAGCCAACAGAGAGCTCAGGACTGAGCCCTCTGAACACTCAAGATCTCTGATGTCTTGTGGCTCAGTTCACCTCTGCTCTGGGCTCTCAGATGCCATTTGTGATGGGTGATCACCGATGATCAGTCAGTGTCAGCACCTCCATTAAATCCAGATTATCTCTTCTATCCTTGATACATACAGGAGAGGGGGGAAAAGGTTCACATTACTTACCTTTTTTAATCCTTTGGCTGCTAGAAGTGTCTCAACACTTTGCAAAGCAATGCTTGGAGACATCTCTACCAGTCAAGGGGTTTAATGATATATATATTCCATTTTTTATAATAATGTGTGTGAGGTACAATTATGAATAAAATAAATAAATGAAACAGAACTGAGAGGATGCATATGTATTGGTATACTGTACTTTTCTAACTCTTTGAGTGTCACAGTGATATGCATCCCTATGGCACTCAAAAGGTTAAGGGAGTGATGCTGTTTGTGATGCTGAAGCCTGAGAGGATCCTCTCCAATACCCCACTGATCATTTTGTGAAGCAGAGAGGATGCTCCCAGACCAGGGTTGTTTACTGCTGGTAATGTGTAAGGTAGGGAATGCTGTTTTGAAGACAAAGGGTGGTCATACCAAAAATTGATTTGATTTAGATTTTTCTTCTGTTCACTCACTATCATTTTGTTACACCATAAAAATAAACCATTAACATGTCTACTTTTGAAAGCATTCTTACTTTACAGCATTTTTTCACACTTGCCTAAAACATTTGCACATTTGTATATATTTGTGTGTGTGTATGTTTGTGCATATGCTCGTATTTGTGTGTGTGTTCATGCATGCATGTCTGTGCATGCATGTGTATGTGTTCAAGGGTGCATGAGCATGTTTCTGAGTAGCCGTGTGCATGTGTGAGTTCTACCCCCCCACACCTGTACAATAACCATTTATAGCATGTTGGGTAATCACTAGATCACCTCACAGGTACACTGTTAACCCTTCGAGTACCAGATGAATGTTGCAATGGTGCCCTTGAATGTTAGAGGTTTTTTCTCTTTCATATACATATTTTTTTATAGCAAGAGAAGGTGGGATAGGGGCTCTTTAGGTGTTCCCCAAGCTCCCTATGCTCACACTATATGTATTTTGTTCATATTGGGTGATCTGTGATCACCTGACATGCACATGTAAAAAAATCCCCTCTTTTTAAACAAGGGTAGCCACAAAGTTGTAGATGCAAGGGAGGCTGAAAGTGAATCTCTTTGAAAGTGCTGTCAGTCTCCCATAATCAACATAACAAACATTATAATACACAAGAATATTCACTTTTTAAAAAGATAATTCATAAACTGATAGTCTAGCAGGATCCAGCTGAAGATTTCCCTGAGGGTAAGTCACAGTCCCTAGTAGTAACCCCTTTGTCTACATCCTTAGCAGTTTTACGATATGGAGGTAAATACCCTTAGCAGAAAACTGGTAACAATTTAGTCTCAATCCCATATTCTATGTGCTTGGTAATAAATGTTTAATAGGTTATATGCTTCCGTGCATGTTAATATTGCTTTTTTATTTTATTTGTTGTACTTTTTCTCTATTTGTAATGTTTGCTTTGCTGTAAAAGTGCAATTAAAAGTCTTTGTTCAAGGTTTCCTTTTGACATCTCCAGAAATGTTTTCAATGTTGGCAAGTATGACCTAATGACCCTTTTACTTGTTGCTATGGGTCCCACTGTCAAAAGCAATTATTCTGTATTTCCATCCTCTGCCATTGTATTTGCATCAGGTATGTTTCATACTTCATTTACATCAATATATATATTTTATGTATGTATAACCTGTAACATGAGAACAATTTACCAATAAAGTCTATATTAAACCAAAAAATAAAAAAGGAGCTTTTAATCTCTTGAATATAAGAGGTTTCCACTTAATACAATACAATGGGGGTTAGGAACAAAGGTGTGATAAAGAGATGATAAAGTGAAGATAACTTCTACAGTGATATCACTTCTCAATGAAGCCTGTGCACTAAGTTATCTCTCACTTGAGAAATCTTAGAGCAATGGGTCCATATAATAAATTAGGAATTGGAGAAGTGATAAAACTTGAGAAGATATCTTTACTTTATCACCTCTTTATTACACCTTAGTGCATCTCCCCCAATGTGTTGGAGACCTCTTTAGCAAGCAAAAGTTAATTCAGTGGGATTTTTTATGCCCTTTTATGCAGATGGTTAGCCTCATTTGCTCTTGAATTGTAAGCCCAAGGTTGGTCAGTCATTTATGGGACAGATGAAAGGCTATAAGCCTCTGGGACTCCTAACTGAGCTGCTGTTGCTGCAATACTGCTGGAATAATAAAGCTTATGTGAAAACAGACTAGGGGCTCGATTCTATTACCAACGCTAAAACAAAAACAGGTGTGTTTTTTAAGTCAGGTTTTAGTATCCTATTACCGCCAGTCAAAAAAAACCCATAGGAAAAAACTAAAAACAACTTACAAGTAGCATACTATTACCTACATTCAGTATTGCCGCGTGTTTTGATGTTACATTTTCTGTTGGTAATCCTGCTCCTCGGAGTTGAGGAGTAGAAGCCACAACAACAAAAAGCAGTGCAGAATACAGTATAGATCATAGAAATCCAACATAGAGTGTCCACCTTTGACATATTAACCCCCCTTTCAAATTAGACTTATAGTGCTTTCTTTCACCATTTTAATTTACCAAATATTGTTCACATTCATCATTTTAACCCCCCATTTGAAATTCAACTTATAGTGCTCTCTTTCACCATTTAAATTTGACAAATATTGTTCATATTCAACATTTTAACCCCCCCATGAAATTCGACTGATAGTGCTCCCATGACCTTCTTTCTCCATTTAAATTCGACCAATATTGATCCCATTCTACATTGTTTCTTCTCCAATTGTATGTGACATGACCTTGTTGCATATGTATTGCATGATTAAACCTAGGTGTACTAGAGAAGTAGCAATGCATTGCAATGTGTTTGCTACCCCTCTGGTACTCAAATAATTAATAGGCAAGGTATGCGTATGCATACCTTGCCTATATATGTGTAAAAAGTTTATTTTTATTGTATGTTAAAAAAAAAAACTTCAGACCTCAAGGGGGGCATCAGGACCCCTCCTGACACCCCCCTAGCAATGATCACCTATCCAGTAGTATAGGTGATCAATAGAGACGACAATTTCCAGCATTTTCAATAAAGCCCATATAACATATTTGTCACATATTATAAGGGCTTTTTTTCTTATAATTCTTTTTATGTTTTTTAAAAACATAAACTTCAGACCTCAAGGGGGAATCAGGACCCCTCTGGACCCCCCCCCCCTTAGCATGGATCACCTATCCAGAAGGATAGGTAATCCATAGGGTGACTTTTTAATAAAGCGCATATAACCTATGTTTAACATAGATTATATGTGCTTTCTTGTAATATAAAATAATTTCAGACCTCAAGGGAGGCATCAGGACCCCTCCTAATATCCCCCCTATCATCGATCATCTATACAGAAGGATAGATGATCCATGTGGTGACAATGAAGGTATTTTCTGCCTTCCTTTCTTACTATAGGAGCCACTGTATAAGCTGGCTCCAGTAGGAGCTTGAAGTGAACCCTGTCACCGGGTTCATTCATAGAAAGCGCAGTACTGCACTTTCATCAATGAATCAGTCACCCGGCCTGAATTATTATAACATATGTTTTATGGGCTTTATTGAAAATGCCGGCAATTGTCGCCTGTATTGATCACCTATAATACTGGATAGGTGATCAATGCTAGGGGGGTGTCAGGAGGGGTCCTGATGCCCCTCATGAGGTCTGAAGTATTTTTTTTTTTTTTTTTACATACAATAAAAATAAACTTTTTACACATATACATGCAAGGTATGCATTGCTACCTCTCTGGTACTCAAATTTCAGTTGATTTACATGGGACTTTTAACCACTCGAGTGCTATTGTAATAGGTTGGATACTGTCTGGCACCCAAAGGGTTGATAACATTTTTCACACATGGCAATTCACTAAATGGTGAACTGGAATATTTTTCTCACAATTTAAGTGATTATGCACATTTTTTCCCCACATCTTTTCTCATGTGAAAAAACCCACACACATTTTCATGTACCTTTTCATTGAGGCTTACTCATGCCAGATTTAACCAATTAACCTCACGAGGAACTACTCTGTTGTTGTGGAATTATTAATAATTTGAATGTCCACTCAGATTCATAGGGGTTTAAGATGTAAAGGTTTATTACATGCAGTCTGCAGAAGACTAGTGTAACATGCACAAGTCTGAGACTGATATGGCACACAGAGGTTTTATACAATTCTAACCAGACTCATAGTAAGTTCAAGCAAAGAAGTGTACATATATGGAAAGGAAATTACATCAGCAGAGTTAATTACATTTGAGTTAAAACAGCAAACACCTTTTACCTGACCTAGGGCTACTTTTTCTTTCCATTACCTGTTTTTCACATACAAATCCCATCCTCAACTTCCTTTCATTAACTATCTAACCACATTACTACTTGTACAGAAAATGCGCAACTCATATCTCTGGACTTAACTCTTTGAGTGCCTGAACAATGTCCCCCCCAGCAAAATCCCCACAGACTATGTACTCATAACCACACTGTTAAACACATACATTTTTTGACATCGCAATCTATATTTCAAGGACCTAATGTAACGGTTTTGTAAGACACTCAGACCACTGCCCACTACAGGCTAGTATGGAATGACAGGTAAATGATATACAGGTATATGTATGCCCTCTCAGGCCCAGTATATAGAGCAAGAACAAATACTGTCACAGGACAGGCATAAATAAGAAGTATCAGTAACAAATGGGTTAAAGTTCTAAGTAGGTAATCAGTCTCTGTTGTGGTGTGTTTGACAACGCCCAGTAGATGTTAAAAGTAGCAAGAGACTGTGGTGCAAGATGTGGAAGCACCTTAGCAGTGAGGCAGAACCGACACACTCCCAGGTCAGGCAAGGAGAGGAGATACACAATACTCTGCAAGAGCTAGCACTACTGTTGAGCTGTGGGCACCTGTGCGGTGCCGTAACGGAGGCAATGCACACTGCTAAAGCTGAGGGACCAGAGCCATTAGCACCCTTCCGGTGCGGTAACGGAGTCACAAACACTGCAAGAGCTGAATGGAACCAGAGCCAACAGCACCCTTCCGGTGCGGTAACGGAGTCACAAACACTGCAAGAGCTGAATGGAACCAGAGCCAATTGCACCCTTCCGGTGCGGTAACGGAACCCTGTACACTGCGAGAGCTGATGGAATCGCCCAATAGCACCACCCGGTGTGGTAACTGATACACTGCGCGTAGTAAGGGTTAAGTGGAAGCACAGTGTTAACGGAGGCCACAATGCTCTGCAAGTGTAATCAGGAGGCTCGGTCTATCGGAGGCTGCAATGCTCTGCAAGTGTAAAAGGAAGGCTCAATAAATCGAAGGCAACAGTGTTCTGCAAGTGCTAACGGACAGGCTCAGTATAATGGAGACAACAGTGCTCAGCAAGTGTTAACGGAAAGGCTCAGTATAACGGAGGCAACAGTGCTCAGCAAGTGTTAACGGACAGGCTCAGTATAACGGAGGCAACAGGCTCTGCAAGAGTTAATGGAATGTTCAGTCTGCACAACACTGCTTCTATGAAAGTTCAGAATGTCGGCAAGCGACACAGGATCAGGATAGCGGCTGGAACACTCTCAGGATGTCAGGATAGCCGGAATCAGGTCACGGAGCAGGAAAGTCAGCCAGGCCGGGTCAATCACGGAGCAGGAACGTCAGACAAGCCAGGTCAATCACGGAGCAGGAAGTCAGACAAGCCAGGTCAGATCACGGAGCAGGAACATCAGCCAGGCCGGGTCAATCACGGAGCAGGAACCAATGAGCGTAGTCAGACGGGCCAAGTCGGTACACAGAAACGAAGGAACACAGCAAGAGTAGCACTGGTACAGGAACACCATGAAAGGGCACCTGACAGGTGCCAGAGGCCTGGTATATGAAGGCCATACTGGGCGGGCCTAACAAGCTCAGCCAATGGGAGCGCACCACAGCAAAGAGTGACAGAGAGATCACAGGAACCGTGATACCTAAGCATACAGACATTTATGTATTACAAACCCAAGATCAGACCCTTATACCTCAAATATGACAGGTTTCACCCCAAACATACCAAGCACTCCGTCATCCACAGCCAAGCTATATGATACAACTGCATATGTTCAGACAGTACAGACAGGGAACAGAAATTCCATTCACTAAGGAGAGGATTCAGATATCATGGGTACCACCCAAAAATAATAGACAATCAGATACAGAGAACCAATAAAATACCCAGAGAGATACTTCCTGAATGGAGACCATGGACATAAAATAACCACTTATGTTCAAATACAGTCCCCAACTGGAAGCCATAAGGAGGATTGCAAAAGACTTACAACAAACATGCCATAAAGATAATAGATTAAAAGTCTTTTTTTCCAGACTCAGGACTTACCTCATACAGATAACCCTCAAATTTAAAGAAAATTATTTGCAACAGCTCTGTGTCACAGACCGCCAGAATTGCACATTCCCTCTATGGACAGAAAAGATGTGAGACCTGTCCACACATCATATGCACTGCAAAGATAAAAATACCAATTAGACAGCAAGACTATGAAATTAACAGTTCCTTCACTTATGCCTCGTCAGATGTGATATACCTCATAACATGTACAGTGTCCCAGAGAAGACTGCTACATTAGGGAAATAGGACGGGCATTGAGGAATGGACCTTCAGCACCACACAGCAAACAAAGTAAAGGATGACACACCAGTTGGCCAGCACTTTTGCAGCCCAAATCATAGTAAAAAAATATGAATGTCACCATACTCAAAGGGAACGTTAGAACACTGAGGAAAAGAAAAATTGGAGAATTTAAATTAATGGTGATGTTTGACATATTAAAACCAGTCCTGAACCTGGGATTGGGTTTCGTGTCACATCATAATGAATAGAACATCTTGGGATAATTAATTGTAAAGACACAGTGTCTGCCAACTCCCAGACTAACAGGCTCGTCACACCTTTGTGCTAATGAACAGGACTTTGATCTAACCATATGCATATATATATATATATATATATATATATATATATATATATATATATATATATATATATATATATAAAAGAATAAGCCTCATTGCATAATTTATGGTTCCTCACACACAGAACATAATTTATGTCTCCTCAGAAAAGACACACATATTGCACAGAATGCCTCATTACATAATTTATGTCTCATTAGGAGACACAACTCCCATTGGGTGATTCAATGGGGACATTACTGCTCCCACTGGGTGATTCATTGGGGGCATGTTTATCATAGGGTCCACCCCCTCCAGCCCGCCCACCACTATCCAACTGACAAAAAAAATATAGCTGCCACTGGTTCCTGAAGTAGGGGATATCAATAACTTCTCCCGGTCCACACACACTCTCACTCAGGATCATGACCCCATAAACACACTGTTTCACCTCCCACAGATAATTGTAACCCTCCATACACTCTGTTTCAGTACGAGGGAGTAATGTTTCCATAAAATACAAACACTCAGGGATAAACTTAATAGCAACTCTTTTATTTAACTATTTTCATCTCTTCAGTCAACCTCACTAACTGTCTGTTTTCAACTCTCACTCCTCCACTTCCTGCTTCCTGGTTCCCGCCCTTTCTCCTTAAAGGGAGAGAGATGCTTTGCTGTATGTTACAGAGGGCAAGCCTCAAACACCACTCTCTATTTGTTCCCTCAGAATATTACTAAGTTGCCTCAACTGAAGAACCACCGTGTGTTATATTGCTATGTTACCTCAGCTTAAGTAAGGAGGAGTTACTGCTCCCATTGGGTGATTCAGTGGGGAATGATTTAAATCATGCAGGGAGCTGGCCTGCCCCCACTATCCAAGTGACTGAAAAAACAAAATGGCTGCCACTCACTCCTACACCACAGACACAAACACACACTCATACACACACACACTCACACTCAATCACACACACTCACACTCACTCAGACTTACACACACGCTCTCTCACTCACACTCTCTCACACTCACTCACACTCTCATTCACACACACACACTCACACCATCGCACACACTCAATCACACACACACACTCACACACACACTCAATCACACACACTCTCACTCACACTCTCTCATACTCACTCACACTGACTCACACACATACTCACACAATTACACACACTAACAAACACTCTCTCTCACTCACTCTCACTCTCTCTCACACTCACACTCACACACTCTCTCTCACACTCAATCACACACTCAATCACACACACTCACTCACACACTCTCACTCACACACTCTCACTCAGTCTCAGTCACACACACACACACACACTCACGCAATCACTCATATGCAATCACTCACACGGACACACTCACTCTCGCACGCACACGCACTCAATCACACTTACTCACTCACACTCACTCATGCCCCGGGAGCCAGCATGATCCACCTTCCACCATAGTCTCACTCACACTCACTCACACCCCTGGAACCAGCACGATCCACCTTCCACCATAGTATGTGCAATTAACACATGCATTTAAAACTACATGAATGAATGCCACTCACTCACACTCACTAACAACCCGGGAGTCAGCACGATCCACCTTCCACCCTAGTATGTGCAATCACCACATGCATTTCAACTATATGAATGAATGCCACTCACACACACTCACTCACATCCCGGGAGCCAGCACGATCCACCTTCCACCAGAGTATGTGCAATCGCTACATGCATTTCAACTATATGAAGGAATGCCACAGTGGAGGCATAAGTACAAACACAAAATCATTACAATGACACATAAGTCGCCCCCTTATGACTCACTTCTGTGTGTGTGTGTCTCTGTGTGTGCCTGTGTGTTCCTCACTGTGTGTGTTACATGTTTGTATCACTCTATGTGTCTGCATTGCTCTTTTGAAAGCAGTTGCATTATCTGCAAGTACAACATGCCGAGGCAAAGAATTCCATAGCTTAACTGCCCTTACTATAAATAATCTCTGCCTTTGTTTTAGTCGAAAGCACCTTTCCTCAAGTCTTAATGGATGAGCTCTTGTTCTTAGCTCAGCTCTTTTCGTAAATAATTAATTGGCTAGTTCTTTCTGTTGACCTTGAATGTATTTGTAAATAGTAATCATATCACCCCTTAGACGTTTCTTCTCTAATATAAACAAACCCAGTTTGGCTTGTCTCTCTTTATAACTCAGATCCTCCAATCCCTTTATCAGTTTAGTTGCACGTTTCTCTGCACCTTTTCAGTTCAACAATGTCTTTTTTAAGAACTAGCGCCCAAAATTGTACTCAATATTCAAGATGAGGCCTAACCAAGAATTTATACAGAGGAAGATAATATTAGCATCCCTTGCATCTACACCTCGTTTTAAAAATTCCACAATCTTAGTTTGATTGCAATGGAATTTGAAAACTAAATACTAAAGAGTTCACCAATGAGTTGGAGACCTCTGTAGCATTCATGGGGTTACAAGCTCAATGTAAATCAATCATAATGTTTATTTGTCCACTATGTCACAGTTTGTTTTCTCCAAAACTGCTCCAGTTCATTTAGTACTCCAGAATTGTTGTGTTAATACAGCGGCCTGGGTCATAGTGTTGGCAACTTTTCTAGCACAATTGGGCTAAACTGATTGAGTGTCAGGGCATTGGACGCTCCTCTGGCACTCAAATGGTTAACCCTTTGAGTGCCAGGGGGGTGCGCAAAGAACTGCATTGCATACCCATCTGGCACTCGAAGGGTTAAAAGCTAAATTTCTTCAAGGGGAGTAGGCAGATATTTATTTGCACTCTCTGTTTAATGTGACCAGATCTTCAGTGTATCACTTTGCGTGCCAGTGGGGTACGCAATGTATTGCTTTGCAATGCATTGCATACACCTCTGACACTCAAAGGGTTAAAGCAGGAAGCTTATGAAAAACACACACTGCAGTATTATATTTTTAACCCTTTAAGTGTCAGAGGGGCATGCAACTCATTGCTTCACACTCAAAGGGTTAATCCATATGTCACATTCGTTCTGTAGTGATACTGTTATGCACATTATGCCAAAAATCTTAAGGTAGTCTAGTAACAGGCCATTGGGGAGGAGCTCTTAATAATTTAAAGTGGTTTTTTTGCTTTTTGTTTTAGAGTGAAGATGGCAAAAACTTCATCTGGCAGTGATTGACTGAACAGCTGAACATATTCCAGATCCAAACTAAACACCATAGGATCCTGCTTTGACCACATTTCCTGGGACCAGTGAATGTTTTATTATACTTGTAAATAGAATAGGATAAGTAATAAACTAGTAGCTAAACATGTAAATAGAATAGAATCCTATATAATAATTTGCTAGGATGTTTGTTAGAAGCCGTCATGTGTAGTAGAGACTGTGCGTGCTGCAGTCATTCTCAGTAGAGACTGCGTGCGCTGCAGTCATTCACAGTAGAGACTGCATGCGCTGCAGTCATGCACAGTACAGAGTGCCCGAACTGGAGTCACCTCTGCGCACCTTCCTGGGACCACTTGGCCCCAGGAAGGTGCACAGAGAGGACTACAGTCCGAATTCGGAGTGCCCCACTCCATATAAGTCGCGATGCGTTCGGGCACTCTGTACTGCACATGACTGCAGCGTGGGCAGTGAGCAGAGAGGCTCCGGGCACCAGCCAAGGCTACTGGGTGGCACTGTGGCCCGTGTACATGAGATTTTAAAGTAGTAATTAATAAACTGATAGTTGAACATTTGGGTTTTTATTTCTGTTTATGAACCTCGCACCCACAACTGTTCTTTGCTTATAGGCATCATTAATTGTGTAGTCCTCTATAACAAAGATGTAAATCCATATGTCTATCTGGGTCATCTTGCCTACTCTTGGTTATGAAAATGTAATTACAGATGGACACTTTATCTAGGTTTCCTTCTGGAGCATTTCTTGGTTCATGACCTCCTCATTGATATAAGGGTACTGGGGGCCCCAGAGGTTCAGTACAACCTCACTGACAATTATTTGAACATGAGAACTCTTCGACAGAATTTTAAGCATAGCCTTGCCAGAGAATTCAGCACATCTTTTAAAACATTGATAGAGGAGATTAGAAAGCCATCACTCTCCTCTATTATATGGTACAGCTCATCCCTTTGAGAAGTCATCAGCATGACAGGAGAAGCAGTGACTGAAGAGACATCCTCAGAGGACTCAACAGGCTGTACACACTTATAACCCCTGGCCCTGGTCCTCAGATGGAGTGTAGCCCCACAATTGGGTGGACCTTTACCAATGGGAGAATCAGAAACCCTCTGTAAATGACTTCCCTTCCTAATATGTGAGCCCTGTGCAAAAATTGCATTGTTTTACCTTTTTATTGTATTAAAATAAGTGATAATGTATTTCCTGTCAATGCTAAGGGTTTTCCTGTATGTTCCTGCTTTGCTAGTATAAAATGTTGTCAGTCTGTGCTGTCTGCACTTTGTTGTAAGAGACATACAGGCAAAGAGTGGGAGATGGAGTTGCTTGATAGGAGTCTTGGTAGCCAGTTGTTCCCTGGTTGTGGGTTTATGAAGGGAGAAAGAACAGTTAATCTATATTTATAGAATTCTAAGTCTTCTTTGATGATTGGCTGAGGAGGAGGCAGGGGGATAAGCCCCCTGCATCTTCAGCCTAACAGACACAGCATGTTGTCTTAGGAGGTGGAGGCATAGGGCAAAGCCCCCTGTCTCCTCAGCAAAACACAATGAAATAATACACACTGCCACTCACCCAAACCCTCTGCCTTACTGCCTGCTCTTTCTTCACCTTAACATATACCACAGCGAAGGGTAAGGGCCATCCTGTTCTCCATGGCAAAGGGAAGGGGCTATCCTTTTCACCCTGGAAAAGAGGAGGAGCCATTGATACACATTCCTTTAAGCTATGGTGAAGGGGACATGGTGGCCCCTTCCCTTTGGCAGGGGAGAACAGGATTGCCCACCCCTTCACCACAGTGAACACCACTGCCCCTCCTTTTCACCGTGGTTAATGCTAATGCAAAAAAAAAAATCATGCTTCATGGTGGGGCATCTGTATCCATCTTGATGCCCTGCTACTGATCTCCCAGACAATTCAGCTGTGAGATCAATAGAGGCGACACAGGGGATCAAGGGAGCTCCCCTGCTTCCATCCTATCCAAATTACCAGGTAGGAGTGGGTGGGATCAGGAAACCCTTTCATGTCAATGAGGGAAAGCCTCCCACAGGTCCTGATACCCCCCAAAGGTCTGATCTAAAAAATAAAATAATAATTAAAAATAAAACAAAAATAAATAAGTTCACTGCATGGGCAACACTGTGCAACTTTTTCTAGTAAATAATAAAAATCACAACTAAACTTTTTTGACTGATCAGTGATAGTGACAGTAAAACAAGTAGGTAATCCAAGTTCCTACCTGAGATAGCTGTGACACTATTGCGAATGAGTGAGTCACAGATAAAATTTGTAGACAGGCATATGTGCATCATACAGACAGACAAATACAGTGTGTTTGACATAGTGTGTGAACACAAACACTCACTCCAACATCCTCGGGTACAAGAGGGACATGCATATATTGAGGTTTGATGGTTATTGCTTTTTTCAAGCTTCTGATTCTGAAATGAAAAGGTATATCCTTGTCCTGTACATTACTGTAAAAACTATAGGATTAGAAGAGAAAGCTGCTGCTGACATTTTGACACTAACTACATGCAGAAAAGCAAAGGGGGGAGCTTGAATTATTTGCTGTTGCAGGGAGTGTATGTGTGATTTCTTTGCAACAGACAGAGGAAGTTAAAAAAAACCAACAACTTATGACTGACAGATGAAAGAGACAGGCAGGCAATTCCTTGAACTGAACTGTGACTGAGCCTGACAATGATAGACAGTAGACACAGAAAATCACATTACTCCACATGCTAACAGCTCTGGCATGTACTTTGCAGTAAAAATCAACAATACTTTAATTCTGTTCACCAAACATGCTAGGGACAGGGGTAATGGAAAAGTGGGAGTCGCACATGGAACAAGTTGGTGGTAGTTTAGTCATACTACAAAAACTGGCTGTGTCTATGGTTGCTGTAGCTTGTGCAATTAATGACAATGAAAATTTCTATCCCCAGTACTTCTATTAAACAAGATACACAATCGTCATCTCCGTCATCATTGTCATCATCAGCGTGACCCCTTTCATGTCCAAAACCAATCCAGCCACACTCATGGTTGTTGACTAAATAGCAACACAGGTTATCAACATTCACAGACCTAGCTATTAGTACTTTTGCTGCTGTTCGAAGTGCACTGATACCTACTGCTAGTAGTAGTATTGCAACATCAAACGCCAGTAGTAGTAGTAATAGTAGTAGTAGTTGTAGTAGAAGTAGCAGCAGCAGCAGTAGTAATAGTAACAGTAGTAGTAGTAGCCTCTTAGAAACCAGGCAGTTTATGAAGTCTCCTGTATGGAGATACTTAAAGTGAAACTTTCACCCCAAATAAAGAATAATTTAAGGGATACCTCTCTCCAAATTATGCATACTTTTTTTTTAATTTGCTGTAATTACAGAGTTGTTTTTAGTTAACAATGTACCTATTGATGTAGTACAAGCCATACCACATGGCTTTCCAGTCTGTCCCCTTACACATCTACCCAAAACCATTCCCACCTATTAGGTATGGCTTAGAGAGCTGCCTTAATTATGCGCACCAGGTTATCGAGTGTCTTAATCATTACAGTGAGGGAACATACACAGAACTGTCTCTCACAAAATATATTGGCAGCCAGCTTCCCTTGCAAAAAATAGAACTCCAGTGAAGCTTGATACCTGTAGAGCAAGTGAATGTTTTTTTTACTTATTCAGTATTGAAGGAGTGAGCTGTTAATCAAGTAACATGACATCATGATGGCTTTGCTCTCCCTCTCACTGCTGGGCAATAGTTAAGGTAAATTTTAACAATGGGGGTGAACGATTATGTACTACGGGGTGGTTTTTGGCCATAATAGGGGAATATAAAGTGATTTGGGTGGTGAAATTCGAAAGGGACAGGTCCATTTTAACTAACATCCAAAAAGATAAAAAAATCACTATCTGTTGCCTCTGGTAAAAAAAACAGGGGTGTAATCCACATCTCATCTAGGTAAGGAGGAGTATGACTCTGAGTTAGATGTAGGAGGTGACGTGTCATAGATTGCTGACACCTGCCACCACCTCCATCATCACTAGTCATGTTGTTAAAATAAATAAGTTACACAGTTATGCTATGTGCTGCTAACCCATATTTACTAAGTTCTTAGAAAAAGTAAAAAAACTGAACAAAAATAATCCTAAAGTACTCCTGTGTAATGGCAATGTTGCCAAAATGTTGGCAGTTTACATACTGCCCTGCTCTGTTGCTGTAAACAGAAGTTTTAATGAACTGGTGTCAAGTGAAGCAACCCACTTGCATAGCACAAGCAGCTGTAATTTTTGAAGGACGGCTGTGTCAGTACGGACTATATGACTGTCACTTTTCGCTGGGTATCTTTTTTTATCAATGGGCAGCAGCAAGCAGCAGCAGTTCACCACCAGTAGTAAAGGTCAATAGCAAGGTAGTCCATACCATTGGCAGGCCACTCTGTTCATGCAGAGCTTTGACAGATAATCACACAAAGCTTCAGATGTGTTAAATAAACTTTAGCACGGCTTCTGCCCTGCACTTTGAAAGCTAGCATTATGTCTGCTGACCATGGCTCCAAAATGATAGCTGCCTTGAGAATAGCAGATATGGGGTATGTACCCTGCTTTGCTCATGTCCTAAATGTAGTTGTTACTTGATTCTTCTTATAACCCAAAGCCCTCAGAGAAATATTAAATATATTTTACAAACTCTGCACATTTTAGCCAGTCCTACGGTGCTCTCAGTGAATTATATTCCACAAAAGATAATTATCACTTGCTGTCACGGTTGGTAAGCAAAACAGGAGTCAGACGGTATAGTAATAACCTTTACTGGAAGCGGTAATAAACAGCAAATATCACAGCAAGTCAGAGGAAGGAGCAGAGGGTAGACAAAGAAGCCAAGCCTCTATCAGAAATAGAAGGCTACCTCTAAGTTCCCAATCTGCAGAGACTAGGCCAAAGCCACTGGTAGTCTCGATGCCGGGTAGGACCCACATTGAATCAAAACAATCTCTCCAAGGATAATATGGAAGGAGACTGACTCATGCCTGCCATCAGTCCTGGAAAGGCCGTCACTCCCAAGGATGGCAACAAGGGCGACTAGTGACTCAAGCCTGCAGTCAGTAAAGCTAGAGTCTACCAGAGCCACAGGTCTGCACCAGATTGGTTATCTGACTCTACAAAAGGCCACATGGAGGAATAGTCAGACAGAGCCACAGGTCAGCACAGAATGGATGGTCAGACGAGCCAAAGGTCAAAACGCAATGGGTAGTCAGCCAGAGCCGCAGGTCCGTGCCAGATTGGTTGTCAGACCAAGCCAAGGTCATACACAGAGAAAGTAGTCAGACAGAGCCACAGGTCATCACCAGAACGGATAGTCAGACAAGCCAGGGGTCATACACGGAGTAGGTAGTCAACCAGAACCGCAAGTCCGCACCAGATCGGTTGTCCAACTAAGCCAAGGTCATACACGGAGTGGGTAGTCAGACAGAGCCACAGGTCAGCAACAGAACGGGTAGTCAGACAAAACCAGGTAATACACAGAGAACACTAAGCAAATGAACTGCACTGGACACCAACTAAAGGGTGAATGAGCCCTGTGTCCAGGCAGCTTAAAAAGGCTTGTCCGCAGGGAAGGAGCAGCACCAGATTGGCAGGTCTCCTTTAAATGGTGCGCACATCCATGCCTTTGGACGTGCGCCCGAAAATAATGTCACCCGGCTGCAGGCGGGCCACCAAACACATAGCAGTGGCTGGAGCCGCAAGGAAGGCAGATCACGGCTGAGCCACCTGACTTGCAGAATGCGGCTGAGCCACGAGGGGGAGAGATGTAGTAGAGCTGCCTAAGCAGAGACAGTGCCGCCTGAGGTAAGGATGCGGACTACTCAAGCAGCCGCCGCGCGGTCACACTGTGACACTTGCCCTATCACCAGCTTACAATGAAGGTCCCTACCAATTGGAGTTTCACATTGTACATGCTGGAGCATTTGCATGACCAGAACAAGGCCATCAGCAATTATACAATACATAACTAGGAGGTTTTGGAGGGATCTTCTTAGTCACTTCATCAATAGCAGTTAATGTGTGACTTACATGAGCTGCTAAAGCATTCTAAAGAGACCACCTTGCTGGTTAGTCATACCAGTGCAGGAATTAGTGACATACGTCGACTCATATATTTATTACAGGAAAAAAACAATAACATTGATGAACAACATGTTATGCTTTGATCAGAATCCTCACATAGTCTACGTTAAAAGCAAACAGTTCATTCTTGATACATAGCTGGACTCCAGTTTTAAACGTAAAATTTCAGAATTTTTCCCAAGGCATTATCAGCAGCACTATGAACAATCAGATTCTATAAAATAAGTGTAAAGAAATCCTTATATACTGAGTGGCATATCACATTGTGGAGGATGAGACAGAGAAACATAGTGGCAAAAAAATGACATGAAAGCATAGTGAATAGTGGAATTAAGCAAAAGTCTATATCCTCAGCATCAGCAACAACATCACAACATTTTGCAGAACACATCATCATCACCACAGAAAGCAATGAATGGTTGTCATAGTCTAACATCTATTGTGGTGGTGGTGGTGGTGGTAGTGGTGGGACTGGCACATCTCTATTGGACTTTCTCCAAGGATATCGGTTGGTAACTATTGCTCATGTGAACACAGTTTATTTCCAAGGAATGGATCCACTGCATCTGAGATGGTTACTACATACTTGCAGGATAATTATGTTCCAGGCCAAAAAATGACCCACTTGAGTACTGACAAGCGAAACATTTTATGTGGCCAGAACTGAGATGGTTACTGCTAGGGGTAGGAGAAAGGTCCCATAGTGTTCTTGCTAAAAAATTTGTGAAAAACTCATTGTTGTCTAATTTTTCACTGGAAAATCTGCTTTAAATACAGTGATTAAAATCTTCGCCATTTTCGTCACTGCTGAAAATTCTTCACCAACTAGAACGTTTTCACTCCTTGATTAATGCATTTTTCGCCTTTTGCTATAAAAACGAGCCATTTTCCAGTAAGTGATACACAATAGGAGCAGTTACAGAGTGAGAGAGGCATGCTGTTCTGCTGTGAGTTAGTAGCAACATTAAGGCAGGAGAGGCTCATTGTGACTGCTATCACTGTGAGCAAATTTAAGTCTGAGGAGGAGGAAGTGACCACTACAGACCCAATGCTGGCCAGTCCCCCTAAATCACCCATAGGGATCTTGGGTAAAGTAATCTCAAGGGAGGAAGAAGAGGGTAGTAGTGAGAGCAGGATAGGACAGCTAGCTGTGCCTGCTGCCAGACGTGAACAATACTAATAAAAGCTATTTTGAGCTCACCAGGAACCTGTATGTTTCATATTTTTTGTATGTATTTTGGGAGGTTTTGGCTTCTCTCTTGGTTGGTAGCTCCATAAACAGGGTGCTAGCTAAATTAAGGAAGGTATAAATGCCTCGCTTTTTTCCCTTTCAAGGGATGTGTTCACAGTAGAGGTAAGGTGGAATCACTGTTTTTAACTGCATCATGCAAAATACATGTTCACATATTAGAGGCAGATAGGGACTTGCCTTAACCCCTCAAGGACCGGCGTTCGTGTGCTGCCGGCACTTAAGGACCACAGAGTTTTTTTTTCACAAGCTTTCCATATATATAAAACCTCTTTTTGTTCACTTACTATAGTAGCCAAAATATTGTTCTTGCTGCTCTACTGAATATACACATATGTAACAAATTGAACACTACTAATAAAAGCTATTTTTGAGCTCACAAGGAACCTGTATGTTTCATACTCTAAACAGATAGATGATCTTATTCACAACATTCACTCACTGCAAAGCCAGTGCAAAGTGTTACTTTCTATAGCAGTTCTTCAGAGTCTTGCTACCCTTCCTGTGAAAGTAGAAAATATATTCCTAAGAACTAGATAGACTTTCTTTGAGCGTGGTAACAAACCGGGTCCTCTACTAGCAAGGCAATTGCAACAAAAAATGAAGAAGACTTATACTTCTACCAACTGTTCTGCGTCAGGTACATTACGGCATACAGATTCAGATATTTCTTCTGCATTCTGTTCACACTACAAACTCTTACATAATATCCCAGCAGATAATCACTTCAGCAGTATGCTAGAGAATATATCCCAGTATTTAAAATTGGCTAAATTACCCAAAGTTCCCCAAGATGTCAGAGATGCTCTCGATGCACCCATTACTCCTTCAGAAGTTGTGAGAGCTATTAACTTCCTGCCTTCAGGGAAAAGTCTAGGAACAGGCAGTTTCTTTCGACTTCCTCCTGGACAGTATTGCCCATCATCCGGGGACTGTAGAAGAAAATATCTTGGCCATTCCAGGTAAAGATACATTTCTTTGCTCCAGTTATAGACCTATATCTCAGCTTAACATGGATATTAAATCATTTGCAACAATCCTAGTGAAAGATTGAAATTGCACTTGCAATTTCTAATTGATTTGGATCTAGCTGGCTTTGTACCAGGGAGAGAGGTGAGGGACAAAAGAAAATGTTTAAATCTTCTTCATGTCTCCACGCAACTGATGACACAAAGTCATTTGACAGAGTAAGTTAGCCTTTTCTTTCCCAAAATCTGTATGCTTCTGTCTTTGGACCAGACTTAATTAACGATGTTTTAGACCTCTACCCCAATCTGTCTGCCAGGCTGATAACTAAAGGCTTCCTTTCAAAACAGTTTGGAACACCAGTGGTACCCAACAGGGTTGCCCACTATCCCCCTGCTATTTATGCTTGTCATGGAATCCTTGGCTCAACACATACATCATAATCCTAATATTGCAGGGATCCCCTGTCCAAATCATTAACATAATCTTTCAATGTCCGTCGATGATGTTTTTATTTCCATCACAAACCCATCTACCTTCATGCCAGCTTTGATGTCCAAAATCAATCATTTTCCTGCTCTTTCTAATTTCAAAATTAACTACATGAAATCTGAAGCATTACCTGTCATTGTTCCTCAGGATATCTTGTTGCCCCTTCACTCCTCTTCTCCCTTTAAATGGGCTACTTCTTCAATCAAATATTTAGGCATCCATTTCGTGTCATCAATCACCTCTATGAAGCCAACTTTACCCCCTTACTGTCTATTATATGAAATGATCTCAAACTATAGGACTGCTTGTACATTTCCTGGCTAGGAAGCATCATTACAATGAATGTTATACCCTCACTGCTTTATGTCTTTCAGGCTCTATCCTTGCCCCTCCCTTCAACTTTCTTCACCAATATCTCACACATAGTACAAAAAATGTATATGGAGTTTTCATCATCCTAGAATTAAACACGAGACACTCCAAAGCCCGTACTACTAGGTGGCTTAAACCACCTGAATATCAAACTATATTTCCACTCAATGTTCTTATCTTCAATCCCACATTGGTCTCACAACTCTGATTTAAAATGCTGGGTCCAAATGGAATGACCCTTCCTTGCACATGGGGATGTTTTAATGAAATTCTTCCTTCCTGAGCATGCCAGACACCCTTATCTAAAGAAACATCCCATCATCTCTCCTGTTCTATGTATTGGAAAATGGTGGATTAAAAACAAGTAGTTACTAACTCTACCTTCTCTCTATCCAGTGTTTTACTCAGGAACTACACATTACTCACTTCCAGCTTCCTCATATCATCATTGGTCTGCTCAAAAAGATGTTGCCTTAGGAAGTTTATATTCTGACTAATCAATCCACACTTTCCCCCAATACAAGATAGACTTTCTTTCCCCTTCGTGTGAAATATGGCGATACCTCAGACTAACATGCTTTCTTAACTTACCTTGGATCCTCCAAACTGCATTGTGCCCATTGACTCCTTTTGAGGAACTATGTCTACCCTCAGGCCCATCTCATCACTTCCTGGGCATAATTTACTTCATTTTACTTACAGCTTCCTCAACCCTTGCCCCCATCCCCCCTTTATTCGAATGTTTGGAAGGAGGATTGGGAACCAAGTTGTCTCAGGAAGACTGGCTTGATATTTGGAATATAACAGCTTCTTTGTCCACTTCCTCTCAGATTTTAGAAATAAACAAAAAATTTTATACAGATGGTACTACTCACCTTCTAGTCTTCATACCATTCCTCGATCCACGAATCCTATATGCCGGCGTTGTTCATTACATAGAGTTACTTATATGAACTTGTGGTGGACATGTCCATGAACCCAAAATTTTTGTCATAATGTTTATCCGATATTTACTTCTTTCTAGATATTTCCCTTCCTCGGGAGCCTTTACCTATCCTGTGTATTCTTGGCCTTCCTACTCTACCTTACTTACAGAAAAATATATTGCAGTTTATGCTGACCACAGCTAAATCTTTAATTCCATCTCATTGGTTAGATAAGATTCCCCCCTCTTACTATGAGTGGCATTCGAGGGTTGGAGACTACTTTTTTGCTTGTTAGACTAGACTCAAGGACGGACGTGACCCAAATGCCATCACTTCCTTTGTTACAAGGTGGAATTGCTCTCATGCAGATGTTGCTGATGTTGCCGAAACCGAAACTCCTCTCTCTGGCATAGCACCAGGAATAGCTCAGGTACAGAGTTACTCATATACTCTTATATAAGCTAGGCAACAGAGGAAGTCCAGGGGTAGCCAAAGGGTCAAGGCAGACAGAGTTTCAATAGAGAGGTCAGGTGGGTAGCCAAAAGGTCAGGCAGGCAGCACTCAGTAGAGTGGTCAGAAGGATAGCCAATGGGTCAGGGCAGACAACGTTCAATGAAGTGGTCAGATGCGTAGCCAATGGGTCAGGTACCAGAAACATATGAAGGATAGAACAAAAACCTACTGAGCTCACAGTATAACTAAGCGCCGGCTGTACTGCAGAACTTAGTTTTATAGGGAAGGTCCCCAAATGTCATGAGTGACGCGCCAAAGTCTGAAATCACGACACCCTGCCGAGTGCTGACATAGAGGAGGCCCCTTGCGCGTCATTCATGATGTGACAACGTCTGACATCAAGACACCCTGCAAAGATTGGCTGCAGACCCGCCGAGCGCCGACACTCTCTCGCCCTCTCTCTCCCTATTTTTCTCTCACTTTCCCCCTCTCCTTACCCTTCATTCTTTCTTTCCTTTCTCTCTTATCACTCCTTTGCTTTTTCTTCTCCTCTTTCTTATCTTCTTCCTCCTTATTTCATTCATTTATCATCTCCCTTCTCCCCTATTCATTCCTACTAGTATATCTTGCTACTCATTTGTCCACCCTTTCCCTCCCCTGTTTACCCTCCTTCCCACCCCACCATCCATCCTCTCCTTCACCATACCACTCTTACATAGCCTGCTCATGCTTCGCCACGATTCTTTCAAATATAACAGTGGTGATCTTTTGATTACACTTTCCTTATCTGTAAATAGGGATTTACTTGGATGTTAGCTCTAGTACTGTGATCAACTGATGTACTGCTTAAGGTACCTCCTATAATATCTTATTATCTTGACCTGTTTTCTGTATTACTTTACATAGCTGTATTCAATAAAAATCCTATATAATAATTCACTAAAACGTGTGTAACGACGCAGTCATATGCAGTAGGGACTGCTGCGCATGCTGCAGTCATGCACAGTAGAGACTTCCTGATACAGCTGCGGCGCTGGCAGTCTCTACTGCGCAAGACTGCCCCGCGACCGGCTGGCAGTGGAACTGTGGCCCGTGTAACGGGCTCTTCATCTAGTATAAATATAAAAAGAAATCATTGCATAGCAATTTATTGCTCACTCTTTTACTGAAAGGGTCGATATCAGCTTTAGCGATTATTTAAACCTTCCCAGCAATTTCTTTCCCTTGCACCAAAAGATTTTTGTGATCAACTGCGTCATCTTTCATTGCAGTTAAGTTTTCACAAACGTCAACACTGCAATAGCTTTTATTTATTGATTATTAGGATATTTTTTGTTGACAAACTTTAGTACACAACATTTTTTGGTTGATATTAAGATATCTACATCAAATTATTTCACTCCAGATTCCTGTGTATGTACATTATAAAAGTTATATGAAGCTTCATGTATAGTGATGAGCGAGCATGCTTGGCCGAAGCTCGGTTCGGCTCGAGCATCGCTCTGCTCGGCACATGGCGGTACTCGTACGAGTACCGCATGTGCTCGCCCGCCATGTTCGGGTCTCCTCCCCGCACGTTTCGCGGCTGCTGCGCAGCCAATAAACGTACAGGGAGGCTCTGACATCAGTGTAATGCCAGCAGCCATGTTGGCTGCTGGCATTACACTGATTGGCTGGCCAGAACCCGTGATCGGGTGCTGTATAGCACCTGACCAGCGAGTTCGGCTCAGTCTTAGCCAGGGAGAGATGAGGATAGGAAGGGAAAGTCAGTGTAGGGAGAAGAAAAGCGATTTAAAAAAAAAAAAAGACCCAAAAGTCCTTTTTAGGACTACTGTGTGTGGGGGCAGCAGTTTATTTTGTTTGGGGGGGCAGAGATATAAAAAAAAAAATTCACATATTCTGTTCACTGTGCCTAGCCGCAGATTAGCAGCACATTCTGTTTAGTGTGCAAAGTTGCAGATTAGAGCACATTCTGTTCAGTGTGCAAAGTTGCAGATTAGCAGCACATTCTTTTTAGTGTGCAAAGTTTCAGATTAGGAGAACATTCTGTTAAGTGTTCAAACTGTAAAATATCAAAGTCACATATTCCATTCACTGTGCGTAGCCGCAGTTAAGAAGAACATTCTGTTTACTGTGCAAAGTTGCATATTAGGAGAACATTCTGTTAACTGTGCAAACTGTAAAATATCAAAGTCACATATTCCATTCACTGTGCGTAGCCGCAGTTAAGAAGAACATTCTGTTTACTGTGCAAAGTTGCATACTAGGAGAACATTCTGTTAAGTGTTCAAACTGTAAAATATCAAAGTCACATATTCCATTCACTGTGCGTAGCCGCAGTTAAGAAGAACATTCTGTTTACTGTGCAAAGTTGCATATTAGGAGAACATTCTGTTAACTGTGCAAACTGTAAAATATCAAAGTCACATATTCCATTCACTGTGCGTAGCCGCAGTTAAGAAGAACATTCTGTTTACTGTGCAAAGTTTCAGATTAGGAGAACATTCTGTTAAGTGTTCAAACTGTAAAATATCAAAGTCACATATTCCATTCACTGTGCGTAGCCGCAGTTAAGAAGAACATTCTGTTTACTGTGCAAAGTTGCATACTAGGAGAACATTCTGTTAAGTGTTCAAACTGTAAAATATCAAAGTCACATATTCCATTCACTGTGCGTAGCCGCAGTTAAGAAGAACATTCTGTTTACTGTGCAAAGTTGCATATTAGGAGAACATTCTGTTAACTGTGC
Source organism: Rhinophrynus dorsalis (assembly GCA_037306005.1). NCBI lineage: Eukaryota > Metazoa > Chordata > Amphibia > Anura > Rhinophrynidae > Rhinophrynus > Rhinophrynus dorsalis. The sequence goes on from CM074721.1 coordinate 369,928,539, forward strand.
AAACTGTAAAATATCAAAGTCACATATTCCATTCACTGTGCGTAGCCGCAGTTAAGAAGAACATTCTGTTTACTGTGCAAAGTTGCATATTAGGAGAACATTCTTTTAAGTGTTCAAACTGTAAAATATCAGAGTCACATATTCCATTCACTGTGCGTAGCCGCAGTTAAGAAGAACATTCTGTTTACTGTGCAAAGTTGCATATTAGGAGAACATTCTGTTAAGTGTTCAAACTGTAAAATATCAAAGTCACATATTCCATTCACTGTGCGTAGCCGCAGTTAAGAAGAACATTCTGTTTACTGTGCAAAGTTGCATATTAGGAGAACATTCTGTTAAGTGTTCAAACTGTAAAATATCAAAGTCACATATTCCATTCACTGTGCGTAGCCGCAGTTAAGAAGAACATTTTGTTTACTGTGCAAAGTTGCATATTAGGAGAACATTCTGTTAAGTGTTCAAACTGTAAAATATCAAAGTCACATATTCCATTCACTGTGCGTAGCCGCAGTTAAGAAGAACATTCTGTTTACTGTGCAAAGTTGCATATTAGGAGAACATTCTGTTAAGTGTTCAAACTGTAAAATATCAAAGTCACATATTCCATTCACTGTGCGTAGCCGCAGTTAAGAAGAACATTCTGTTTACTGTGCAAAGTTGCATATTAGGAGAACATTCTGTTAAGTGTTCAAACTGTAAAATATCAAAAGTCACATATTCCATTCACTGTGCGTAGCCGCAGTTAAGAAGAACATTCTGTTTACTGTGCAAAGTTGCATATTAGGAGAACATTCTGTTAAGTGTTCAAACTGTAAAATATCAAAGTCACATATTCCATTCACTGTGCGTAGCCGCAGTTAAGAAGAACATTCTGTTTACTGTGCAAAGTTGCATATTAGGAGAACATTCTGTTAAGTGTTCAAACTGTAAAATATCAAAGTCACATATTCCATTCACTGTGCGTAGCCGCAGTTAAGAAGAACATTCTGTTTACTGTGCAAAGTTGCATATTAGGAGAACATTCTGTTAAGTGTTCAAACTGTAAAATATCAAAGTCACATATTCCATTCACTGTGCGTAGCCGCAGTTAAGAAGAACATTCTGTTTACTGTGCAAAGTTGCATATTAGGAGAACATTCTGTTAACTGTGCAAACTGTAAAATATCAAAGTCATATATTCCATTCACTGTGCGTAGCCGCAGTTAAGAAGAACATTCTGTTTACTGTGCAAAGTTGCATATTAGGAGAACATTCTGTTAAGTGTTCAAACTGTAAAATATCAAAGTCACATATTCCATTCACTGTGCGTAGCCGCAGTTAAGAAGAACATTCTGTTTACTGTGCAAAGTTGCAGATTTGCAGCACATATTCCGTGTAATATGAAGAAGGCGGGTAAAAAGGGACGGGGAAGTGGACGTGATCCTGATAGTTCAGGGCGCGGGTCAGGACGCGTAGAAACTGTGCCTTGTGCCAGAGCACAAGACAGAAAGACATCCACCATACCTAGCTTCATGTCTCAGTTTACAGGGCGTCACAGGACATCACTCTCGAGGTCCGACCACTGCGAACAGGTGGTCGGTTGGATGTCAGCTGATACTGCTTCCAGTCGGTTAAGCACCACCCTGTCTTCCACCAAGTCCACTCTCAGTAGCCAAGAGTCTGGTCAACATAATCCTCACCCTGATCATCCTTCCTCCCACCATAGAGGATCTGGTCAAAGAAGTGATCCCACACTGGGATATAGTGAGGAGCTCGTCTCATCACCAATCCTTAATTTGAACCTCTCTCCAAGCACGCTTGCAGAGGAACATGACATCTTGTGCCCTGATTCACAACCTCTAGAGGGTACCCAATCACAAGAAGATGACAGAGGTGAACGGCATTTAAGGTCAAAGGAAGTGGATGATGATGATGATGAGACACAGTTGCCATTAAATCAACCACTATTACTGTCTCAAGACCTTGATGAGGAGGATGATATACAGTTGTCAATGACTGAGTATGTGGTGGGATCAAGACATGAGGAGGATGATCAGAGTGAGGAAGTGGAGGAGGACTTGGTGGACGATGAGGTGACTGACCCCACCTGGGAAGGTGTAGAGCCGAGCGATGACAGCAGTCCTGAGGGTGAGCCATCTGCAGCACCGCAACAGGCTGGAAGAGGCAGTGGTGTGGCTACAGAAAGAAGGCGGACCGCACCAAACCGGCCCGCAAATGTTCCACGGAGCACCCCCTTGCGTAAATCTCCCTTGCCAAGGGGTAGGTGTTCCGCGGTATGGCGTTTTTTTAAGGAAAGTGCGGACGACAAAAGAATTGTAGTTTGCAACCTGTGCAACACCAGAATGAGCCGAGGCATGAACACTAGAAACCTCACCACCACCAGCATGATCCGACACATGGCATCCAAGCACCGTAATAAGTGGGAGGAACGCCCGGATCGCCAATCTGTGTCTGCAGGCCACACCACTGTCTCCTCTTCCCCTGTTTTCGGTGCCGGCCAATCGCCTGTCGAAGGCGCAGGCCCGCATACCTCCCGCCCTGCACCTGTACCATCTGAAGCACCATCAGCGACCACATCCACTTCCCTGTCCCAGCACAGCGTCCAAATGTCGTTACCCCAGGCATTTGAGCGCAAGCGAAAATACCCAGCCACCCACCCACAGGCCATAGCACTAACCTCACACCTTTCCAAATTACTGGCCATCGAAATGCTGCCATTTAGGCTTGTGGAGACTGAGTCCTTCCGCAGCCTGATGGCAGCAGCTGTCCCTCGGTACGCAGTCCCCAGCCGCCACTACTTTTCCCGGTGTGCCGTCCCCGCCTTACACCACCATGTGTCCCGTAACATCACCCGTGCCCTGACCAACGCAGTTACTGGGAAGGTCCACTTAACGACTGACACATGGACAAGTGCTTGTGGCCAGGGACGCTACATTTCCCTGACGGCACACTGGGTGAATGTCGTGGAGGCTGGGAGCGACTCGGACCCTGGGATGGCACAGGTGCTACCCACGCCGAGGATTGCGGGCCCTACCTCCATCAGGGTTTCCGCCAGCACCTACGTTATTGACTCCTCCTCCTCCGTTTCCACCTCCGAATTCTCTGCGCGCAGCGCCACTCACCCATCAGCCGGTAGCTGGAAGCAGTGTAGCACTGCAGTGGGGAAGCGTCAACAGGCCGTGCTGAAGCTGATCTGCCTTGGGGACAAACAGCACACGGCCTCAGAGCTGTTGCAGGGGATTAGTCACCAGACCGAGCAATGGCTCTCGCCACTCAACCTGCAACCAGGCATGGTTGTGTGTGATAATGGGCGTAACTTGGTGGCGGCTTTGGAGCTCGGCAAGCTCACACACGTACCATGCCTAGCGCATGTATTTAATTTAGTGGTTCAGCGATTTCTAAAAACCTACCCCAATTTGCATGATCTCTTGACGAAGGTGCGCCGCGTGTGTGCACATTTCCGTAAGTCATCTACAGCTTCAGCCGGCCTGTTGAAGCTGCAGCAGCGCTTACAATTGCCAGCTCACCGGCTGCTGTGTGATGTGAGCACGCGCTGGAACTCCACCTTCCACATGTTGGCCCGGCTTTGTGAGCAGCAGAGGGCAGTAGTGGAGTACCAGCTGTTACACGGTCGTCGCCTCTCCGTTCAACTTCCTGTAATCAGAAGTGAGGAGTGGGAATGGATGTCAGACCTCTGTGAGGTTTTACGCAATTTTGAGGAATCGACACAGATGGTGAGCGGCGATAACGCTATTATCAGTGTAACCATCCCACTTCTGTGTCTACTGAAACGCTCGCTGCTCACAATTAAAACTGACGCTTTGCATGTGGAAGAGGTGGAAATGCGGGAGGAAGAGCTTACACAAGGTGATAGCCAGAGCACCCTCACTTCGTCTTCTCAGCGACAATTGGAGGAGGCGGAGGAGGAGGAGGAGGAGGAGGAAGACACGGTTGCCTCCGCTACAGAGGGTAGCCATGGAACTTTAGTTCCATCTCTTCAGCGTGGGTGGGCAGAAGAGGAGGAAGAGGATGAGGAGATTGAGAGTCATCCTCCTGGTGAGGACAGCGAAATCTTGCCTGTTGGTACTCTGGCACACATGGCTGACTTTATGTTAGGCTGCCTTTCCCGTGACCCACGCGTTATACGCATTTTAGACAACACGGATTACTGGGTGTTCACCCTTCTGGACCCCCGCTACAAAGAGAATTTCTCATCTCTCATTCCTCCGGTGGAGAGGACAAGCAAAATGGTGCAATACCAGAAGGTTCTTGTCGAAAAATTGCTCCAAAATTTTCCATCTGACAACACTGGCGGCAGAGTACGTGCTACCTTGGCCAACCGAGAAGGGGAGAAAAGGGGAGCACACAGCAGTTCCGACAAAGGCAGGGCAACACTCTCCAAGGCGTGGGACACCTTCATGACACCCCGCCAGCACCCTCACCCTGATGCGCAGCCTAGTGTCACAAGGAGGGAAAAGTTTTGGAAGATGGTGAAGGAGTACGTAGCGTCCTCAATGATCCCTCTGTGCCTTACAACTACTGGGTGTCCAAGCTGGACACGTGGTATGAACTGGCACTCTACGCCTTGGAGGTGCTGGCCTGCCCTGCCGCCAGCGTTCTGTCTGAGCGGGTATTTAGTGCTGCTGGTGGCATCATAACAGATAAGCGTATCCGCCTTTCCACCGAAAATGCTGATAGGTTGACACTTATAAAAATGAACAAGGCCTGGATTTCCCCTGACTTCTCCACTCCACTGGAGGAAAGCCCCGGGGGAACATAAAGTGACTTTATATATGTTATTTACAATGATGGGAATACTCTGTATTCCCATTCACCCCTTCCACCCAAAAAACGGGTATATGGTTGACTCTCTTCCATATACCCTGGGATATAATTTTTATATAGGGCCAGCTCACCAGCGGGCCCTGTGATATAATTTTTATATAGGGCCAGCTCACCAGCGGGCGCAGTTTGACAATTTTTGTATAGGTCAGCTCACCAGCGGGCCTTCTCATATAATGTTTTATTGGGTCAGCTCTCTAGCGGGCCCTCTCATATAATGTTTTATAGCGTCAGCTCACTAGCGGGCCTTCGCATATAATGTTTAGGATGGTCAGCTCCGCAGCAGACCCTCACCCATAATGTTTTAGATGGTCGGCTCAGCGCACGTTTCCCTCTTAATCATGGCCCCAGTTCAGAAAAATCGAGGAAATTTTTGGGAGAATTTGTCTTTGCGCACGTTTCCCTCTTAATCATGGCCTCAGTTCAGAAAAATCAAGGAAATTTTTGGGAGAATTTGCCTCTGCGCGCGTTTCCCTCTTAATCATGGCCTCAGTTCAGAAAAATCAAGGAAATTTTTGGGAGAATTTGCCTCTGCGCACGTTTCCCTCTTAATCATGGCCTCAGTTCAGAAAAATCAAGGAAATTTTTTGCAGAATTTGCAGATGATATACAAGTAAATATACAGGAAATACTGTTTGGTAACAATTTTTCGCCTAAAGTCGTTTTTATCTTCCTTTTTGTGTGTTTTACGGTCAGTCTGTAAAAATGGCGTACTACGGGCGAAAGATCGTTCCCAGCAGCGATGTTGGAGTCCAAGATGCATCCAGACATCCTCCCTATGCTGTCCCTGAACCATTTCTGTGGTGTTTCCATCATTTTCTGCCCTTTTCCTATGGACCAGGCACCCTCCCCTCATCAGAGCAGGGGGTGCCTGGTATAATGCTCGAGTCCTCCCATTGACTTCAATGGGGCTCGGGTGCTCGGCCGAGCACTCGAGCCTCCGGGGGCGCTCGGTCAGAGCACCCGAACACCCGAGCATTGGGGTGCTCGCTCATCACTATTCATGTATCAAGCGTGCGCTGTATTATGTTGATTCCACTGAACAGTATCACCAAGAGGATAATTAGTGCTAATGAAAAGTATTCCCTCAACAAGAAATACTGTATATAAATGCTCATAATCAGGTCTTAGATACAGAAAAAGAAAATACAGTCATTCATGTAACATGCGTGTGAATACCAAATGATCGTGTTCACTGTAAGTACAGATTATTTTCATTAAATTAGGAATTCTAATATTATTATAAAACATGAAGGTTTTGTCATGAACTTTAAATTATCCTAACATTATACATCAGAACATAATCAGCTCTCATTTTCATAACATATATGGAACTCATAGAAACAGTGTTTCAAAAACACTGTATGAAGCTGTTCACATTTAATTGCACTAACTGATTTAGCAAAATAAGCTCCCATCCTAACTGATCTTGTATAGTAAAATATTAGTACTATTAAAAGGGCAATGTCTCCTATGATAAAATTGATATAGATTCAGTAGCATGTTAAGGGAAAAAATAAAACAGATCTGTGTTTTTATATACCTTTATACATTTACCTCATGCTGCTCCTTCAAGAACAATTCCCCAGATAGAACCATACCCTCTAACTATGTAGTGGTTTCTCTCCTGCCTCTTGCAACACCTAACCTACTCCCATCTGTGATGGTGTCATACCTTTCTTCCCAGATAATGTTATGAGGAATAGTTATTCCCTACTCAAAGTACAAATGCACAAAGCCTCAAAGCTATATCTTGCAGAATGGTCTCACACTCTTATATGAGAATTAGTGAGCACAGCTGAAAGGGCTGAGAGTCAAGTATAAAGTAATGCGTAACAATATATTTATTATAGCATGGCTAAGAATATCAGTTACAGATATTGCATAGTAAGACTAGAGTAGCATGTTACAGTTACAAAATCCTATATTCAAGCAGAGTATACATAGAGTAATAACAATTCTTGCAATAATAAAATGTAACATACTAATTGCCAATCAATATTGATTCCTAGTACCTCTGTTCAATACTAAATGCCTTGTGTCACTCCTGTTCTTATATACCTTTTAATCAAGATGAACTATCCAATAATCACCTTTTGTACCAGTGTAGTACATTCAAAAATTGTCACTTGTACTAGTTTAGAACAACCAATAATCACCCCTTGTACCAATTTAGTACACTATACTTGTCTCTTGTACTAGTTTAGTACAACCAGTAATCACCCCTTGTACCAACCTATACCCCAAAGAAGTGGCATTAGGTTTAGCCTGTATAAAAGGTCAATGTGGTCTACACTCATTTGTCCTAGGGATGAGGTTTCAATTTTATCATTTGCATGATATCTGCAGATGTATAATCTTCCTGAGCACTTGGCTCTGTGGTTTTATGGTTTGGCTAGTCTCTTCCGATTGGCAACTTCTTACAGATGAAGAATCAGAAAGATATTTAAAAGGTCATTTAACCCTGTTGTGGCTCTAGAAGAGTATATATGCTCAGTTCACAGAAACTGTTCTCACAAGGGTGGCCGATGATCTACACATTGTATGATGATCACGCTCTCCTCCTAAAAACTCATTAATCTTTAGGCATCCATCACTTAGCCCTTAACTGACTGTCCTCTTACCTAGCTAGCCAATCTTTTGGTGTTTCCATTGCCACTTCTTTTCCCTCTCTCATCCACCTCTCTGTTGGTGTTCCTCATGATTCTGTTGTCGGGCCTCTTCTATAATCTCCACACACAAAAACATTTACTGAACTTATTAATTCAAATGGACTCAACATGTGAAAAACTGAGCTACTACTCATCCCACCTAGACCTGACCCAATAGTGCCCTACCAGATGACAGTAAATGGCAATATCATGAATTCAATATCAGATGAACTGCTCCAAGGGGTGATAATTGATGCAGCTCACACATTCTCTCCTCATATCATCCATTTCTTCCTCTGGTCCTTCACAGCTAAAATGATTACACAAGCACTCATCCTATCCCACATGGATTACTTTAACTGTCTTCTCTTTGGTCTTCATGCCTTCCAACTCCATACACTTCAATCCATGCAAAATGCAGCAGTTACTTTAAGGTTACCTAGATTTGTCCCTGCCTACAGAAAATTTGATATATCAAAAACTATACATTTTAAGGTCTGGAATCAGCATTGCATAAGAGTAGTGTGTTTGTGTGTGTGTATAAATTTATTACACTTCACACTTCCTAAAGTGCCCTGAAACACTAATACAGTATGCTGCACACTATAGCTTTCATTAATATCCAGGGCTACAACTGGATAGATTCTACTAGCTTAGTGAATCCATAGTGCACCTAAGAGGGCACCTATTTTGTGGAACTCTTCCTCACTCATAATCCTCTTCCCCATTCTCGTTATATTTAAAAGTTTTCTGAAAACACATATTTTAGAATACTTACCAGTTGTCCACTTAACACAAACCCACTTATCTCCCACACAGCTACCCCTTCTTCGTGACAGTTAATGGTCAACTGACCACATATCCTACAATCCAAGCAGAAGAACTAGGCTTCTGCCTCCTTCACAACGTTATGAGCCATTTGCTTCTCCCCAATGACAACCAGTTCTTGCCCAGAGCTTTACAGCTACTTACAATACTTTCATATGTGTGAGTTGGGTCCAAATTCCCTTTTGCATAGTGAGTAGCCTTGATTGATAAAACCCATATCTGACTTGTTCACTGTTGTACAGCCCTAAAATAGGAAGCTGAAATAATTTGGGAACATAGATGAGCACAAGGAGCAGTATGCTGCTCAATGCAGAAGTGAAAAGGGATGGACTGTTATTTGCAGTTCAGATTGTCTATTTGTACCTTAGCCATTCTTTATGTACATATTGATCCACACTGCACTAGTGTTTGAGGGTGTAAAGTATTTTCAAAACAAACATTTCCAGGTAATTATTTCCATTATGAATTATGCATTATGAAGCAATGTGTTGAATATCCCTCCTGCACTCAAAAGGTTAACCGTCTAATGAACACAGAGATGTGTAGCACACTGCTGTGAAATGCTTCGAGCAACACTTTGGTCCTTAAAGGGTTAAGAAAACAATGTACTATTATCAAAGCTACAGTCATATGAGGAGACAGCTATTATGAGAAAGTTTTGAACAAAATTATATTTACACCTTTGAGGATCAGAAGCGTGTTCAACAAATTGGGATGGAAGATAAATTACATTTGAAGTATCAAACTGATTTGACAGGATAGTAACAGACATGAAAGGACTGTAGCACTTAAAATGTGAAAATATATATATAGTTTAGGGTTATTCTTTTGAGTAAAATGAGAGAACTCCGCCTGATGAGAGGTGCTTTATTCAAGAATTATTTTAGCTCAAACTTAACATTTTTACATACTCTATCTCAATGGCCTGAAATATTACAGTGGTGCTGTTGATAGACCATCCTATGGAGATTTGTGGTCAGCCGACCAGAGCTGTCTATAAGATGGTGTTAGCAGTAGCGCCACTGTAAAATTTCAGGCCATTGAGATACTGCACCTAAATAATTCAAGCTGCAATAACCTTTAAATAAAACAGCTCTCAGCAGTGGGTGTACCTTTGTTTTACTCAGGAGGATAAACCCTATAATATATATTTTTACATATCCCTTTATTTCTATTCCTTTAAAGGATCAGTGAACTTTTTTTTATGAAAACACATATTTTATAGAGCATTTCCTGCTGAATAAAACAAGGTCACTTCCACCACTGTCAGATGTTATATTCCAAATTTTTATCAGTTCAAATAATCAGGAAGTAACTTTACTGTGTTTACTTCCTGATAGTTCTAACTGACAGGAAATGACAGGCACTTTCTATCATATTCTATCGAAAACTGTATTTTTCTGACTTTTTTCTCCATTAGAATCTAACAGGAAAACTAATTAAAATTTGACCACTAGAGGGCACTGCAAATGTAAAAAAAACATGGGTTTAAACTGTAATAACTCTGGAGTACCCTTATTTTACTCAGTAGGAAAATCCCTACAATTTATGTTTTTTTATAAAAAAAAGTTTACTGCTACTTTAAGGAAATGTTATCACCGATATGAAATTATGGAATTTTTCATAAAAATTATACTTCATTTTATAATCATATGACAGAAATGTAACTGAAATGTAAACAGAAATCTTACTTTAAACATTTATTATTGTTAACATGAAGCATATATTTCTACTATCTACTATTATGCAGGACTACTCTACTTCCAATGGAATTCCCAAAAGGCATCAACTACTCCATAGTAACAGAGTTCATTCTAGTAGGCTTCTCCATAAGATCTGATCTTCAGACAATTTTCTTTCTGCTTTTTTTATTAATTTATTTATTCACCATTTTGGGAAACACATGCATCATTTTTCTTGTGCATCACAAGGTCCATCTTCACACTCCCATGTATTACTTCATAAGTAACCTTTCCTTTTTAGACCTCTGTTATTCAGCAGACATTGCACCCAAAATGATTGTAGACCTTCTTTCGGACAGGAAGACAATTTCATATATTGGTTGTGCTATTCAGCTCTTCTTTTTCTCTGCCCTTGGCAGCACTGAATGCATTCTCTTTGCTGTTATGGCCTTTGACCGCTATGTTGCAATCTGCAAACCTTTGAACTATACTTTGGTTATGCGACACAAGATATGTGTGGCACTAGTGGCTGGAGCTTATACTGCTGGCTTTCTGCACTCTTTTATTGAGACTTGCTGCACATTTAGTCTCTCCTTTTGTGCTTCAAATGTCCTTCATCATTTTGCTTGTGACTTCCCTCCATTATTAAGCATTTCATGCACAGACACGACCATTAATGAAATGATTTTGTTTATTCTTTCATCATCTATTATCATGCCTTCTGTCTTGATCATCCTTGTGTCATATGTCTCAATTTTTGTGGTCATCCTTAAGATAAAATCAAGAGGGGGACGACGAAAAGCTTTCTCAACATGCGCCTCCCATATAACTGCATTTACATTGTTTTATGGAACTGGGCTCTATGTGTATCTAAATCCTAAATCTTCCGCAGAGAGTGGAAAGGTGGCAACAGTTTTTTATGCTGTAGTTATAAGCATGCTTAATCCAATGATATATAGTTTCATAAATAAAGACATTAAAGCTGCTTTTAAATCCATGTACAAAAAACTTTTTCTAATGAAATGTGTGAAATAGTGCAAACTGTATCCTTATTCGCAATTAAAATGTCTCATTGTCGTTTTTAAAGTCATATGGAACCTGGTTTTATAGACTAGATGGAACAAATGTTTTTTGTATGTCGGCAAATTCTGTATTTCTATGTAACGTCATATCTAACAGAAGCAATAAATTAAGGACTATGGGCCACATGTATAAAGCTATGTGGAGTTATTCTTGGGCCAGTCTGCTGCACTATAGAGGAAAGATAAGATCACCATTGATTTAAAGGGATAGTAATACTTCGTTTTAACTTTATTTTATTTTGTAGACATTAAAAAAATATGAAGAACTAGTTGAACAGCCCGTTACACGGGCCACAGTGCCTCTGGCAGCCGGTCGCGGGGCAGTCATGCGCAGCAGAGACTGTCCGCGCCACTGCTGATACAGAGCTGGACTCTCCTTCGGAGCGCCCAGCTCTGTATCAGCCACGGCGCGGGCAGTCTGTACTGCGCATGACTGCCGCACGCGCAGCAGTGTCTACTGCGCATGTCGGGCGTTACACGCAACTTAGCGAATTATTATATAGGATGATATAAGTCTTATCTCTCAAACCTTTATGGTTTAAGAGATATTCACAAGCAAACTTCCCTTCCCGCCCCTTTTACCTAGTGTAAGCCATCTCTTCTCAGATGTGGAATGCAGTCCATAGACCAGACAGATAACAGAAGGGGACAATCTTATTCCTATAAGAACAATGAAAGCCCTTCCCCCCTTGACAAGTTTTTCAGGTTCTTCCCTTATCTTAATTGAAGATAGTCCCTCTCTGCAGTCTACCTGGGCACCTCCCTTCTGCTCTGGCTGAGCAGTGTTACATCAGTAAAAGGGGCGGGAGGGGGATACTTTTTCATTGAATTACTCTTGAACTACAACTCTGACAGAATTGAAATAACACTCTCCAAAGTCCAAATACTATGATGATTAATTAGAGCTGCTTTTATTATGAAACATTACTATCCCTTTAAAAGTGATTTTTAAATCCCTTCAATGCTAGATAGGTCTACAATGTATTGTTTTACTAAAACATTCAAGGGGTTAACATAACAGCCACATTTAAATCAATGTTAATTTGTGGCATTTTTATGCCAGAGGGGTACGGAACACATTGCACACTGCACTCACACGGTAAGTGTAGATGGTATACTACTCTCCTTTGCTTTTATAAATAAGAACCTACACTATCATATATTGCTGAAAACTTGTGTTCTTTGATATCAGATACAGAACATGCCAACATGTTTCCCTATTTCTTTTGTCTGTTGTTTTATTTATTTATTTATTTATTTACTTTGCATGTATAAAGAAAACAGCAAGCATACGGTACTTAAAGGGATAGTAATGTTTCACAAAAATAGCAGCTCCAATTAATCTTCATAGTATCTGAGCCATAAAGAGTGTTATTTCAATACTGTCAGAGTTGTAGTTCAAGAGTAATTGAATGATAAAGTATCGACCTCCCGTCCCTTTTACCTAGTGTAACACTGTGGAATCTGGTTGCTTGACCCGATAGATAACAGCAAGGGACAATCTTCTTACTGTGAGAACAATGAAAACCCTGCCTCTATTGACAGGTTTTTCAGCTTTTTCCCTTATCTTAGTTGAAGATTGTCCCTCTCCGCAATCTACCTGGGCACCTCCCTGCTGTTCTGAGCTGAGCAGTGTTGTATCAGTAAAAGGGCGGGAGGGGGATACTTTATAATTCAATTATTCTTGTACTACAACTCTGATAGAATTGGCATAACACTCTCCATGGCCCAAATACTATGGTGATTAATAAGAGCTGCTTTTATTGTGAAACACTACTATCCCTTTAAAAAACACAAAAAACAAATTGTCATATATAACAGCTCATGCACTTATAATGCCAACCATGGATTTAGGGAAAACATAAATAAAGTGCATAGTTATTTCAGTGCCAGAGGCCTGTTCTGCTCATTTCAAAGCAATGCATTGGGAAACCCTCTGGTACTCAAAGGGTTAATAAACTACCATCTAGAATTTTGAGAAGCAGATTAATGATTCATATATGTCTACTACTCATTAATGTAATACCGTAACTACATGTTTTTAGACATTTTTAGTACAGTACAATTTTTTTTTTTAATTCTGTGACTTGAGACCTCTCTACCAGCTTATATAAACCTTTCACCATCCAACTGAACTCAGACTCTGGCACAGATTTAATGTCACCCAACAACCTGCCATCATGATCATAAAACTAACACTCTACTTGCCTAAGACATTCTTCTGTAACATGACCTTCCCTTGAAATTGAGCTAATCTACAACTATTCAATTAACCATTTCACTCAATTTAATAACTGACAGCTTAGCCACAGTTATCATACATAAAATCATAAAGAAAAGGACCTGCAGGTCTCCTCTGTGAGAACCTGGAAGGCACCATCCACCAACCACTAGCGACTGTATGTACAATACAATGGTCTGCAGAGACACATGAACAAGGACTGAAATAGACATTCCTGCATGCAAGAAAATGACCAAAACCCTAAGTAAACACTATAAACATCTCTGGATAAGTCTTGGAGGATCTCTGTCCTACTGTTTTGGTACATCTGCTTTATAATTTAGTTGAGCTTTTTTTAATTAATAAACTGTTTAAAGGGATAGTAATACTTAATAATCACTAACCCTTGTATTGAAGTCATATTAAAAAGAAATGTATTGCCCCCAGTGTCATCTCTCAAACCTTTATGGTTTGAGAGATAATCGCTCCTAAAGTTCCCCTCTCCCTCCCCCTTCCCTGAAGTCAGAGTTCTAGCTGATTGCAGGGAAGCCTGTCGTACAACCGTCAGACGGCTCTGCAGCACAGCCAAGATCACGTTAATAAAAAAGGAATCTTTCACTGAAATGGTCTTCTACGTGTGCTTGGTTTGCAAGTACATAGAAGACCGCTTTAGTGAAAGAGTTTTTTTTTATTAACACGATCGCGGCTCTGCTGCAGAGCCGTCTGATGGTCGTACGACAGGCTTCCCTGCAATCAGCTAGAACTCTGACTTCGGGGAAGGGGGAGGGAGGGGGAACTTTAGGAGCGATTATCTCTCAAACCATAAAGGTTTGAGAGATGACACTGGGGGCAATACATTTCTTTTTAATATGACTTTAATAAAGGGATTAGTAATTATCAAGTATTACTATCCCTTTAATACTGTTATCCTCTAATAATCATTTCTATGGTTCTGCTATGATGAAGAAGGTTTATTTGATGTGCCTACAATAAAGTCTTGTGTCTTTTTCGATGGATTTGTGTCTTTTTTTTCTAACTAATTTACTATGTAACTATAGCTGCATTTCTAGCAGAATGGAACATCTATGGATATGTTGTGTACTAGTAGGGAAAACGGAAAGTTCTGGTAAACAGACTAAAAGCCATTTAGGAGCTAGGAAGCTTATATAATTCTCGTTTTCTTGGTTATACTTTGTCAAAAGTTGAACTTGATGGATTTGTGTCTTTTTTCAACCTAATTTACTATGTAACTATAGAAGAAACTGTATGCGATGAGCAATTGTATGCTCCACTGGTATCTATTTTCACCAGCAGCACTGGAACACATTTTGTCCTGGTTTCTTTAGTATGTCCTATGCCTGTATTTTGTTGTTTCGTCTTAATTTTACAGTATGCTGTGTAGAAAGCATTTCTGTGAAGACATTCTTATCATTGTTCTTTTTACCATATGCTTTACCACTCAAATGCACTGCTCCAACATATGTACATTCATGTAACCTTACCAAATAACCTTATGCTATCAGTTGATGCAAGCACAAAATACTGTAGCATCACTACTGACTTCCTCACTCCACATCTATTACTTTGTACACCTCTAACTGCACTGATTTCTTTACTCCACTACTCTTCCTGTCCAACCTATCTCACCAGCCTACGTAATTCCTAGTCAATATTAATTAAACTGGCAAAAGCCTCTCCTGTCAAACTGATTGTCCTTCATTGAAAAACCAATGCATTGCTGAACTCTATAACAGTGGTTCTCAACCCGTGCCCTCAGTGGCTACTAACAGGCCAGGATTTGAGAATTTCCTTTTAAGGGCACAGGTGAGTTAATCAATACGACTGAGCCTCTGATCAACACACTTGTGTTCTAGCAGGGAAATTCCTAAGTCCTGGCCTGTTAGTGGCCACTGAGGGCACGGGTTGAGAACCTCTGCTCTATAATATTCAAGTGGTAAAAACACAGTTTCAACCAAAGGGTATTTTCTCCTCTCGCAGTGTAGTTGGTTTGCTCCATAATTCCACGTTTAGCTTTATGAGTAAGGTCCATAGTTAAAAAGTGTGATACTGGTGATACTCTTTGGGACTATTTTATTGCTACTGCGGTCTTTCAAAATCACTTTCTGCAAAATGTAGCTTTATTTTCCATTTTAAGCAAATCAACAAGTACTGACCACTAGGAAGTGACAATAGGCAGGTAGATCAGTGCAAAATGATTTAGTTTGACAGGCACACCTGGCAGATCTAGATTAAATTACACATAAATAAAGCTACATAACTATTAATTAAATAGAAATAAGTCTAACATAAATATAACATTAAAATAGCTGAATGACTATGTCCCCTTACCCCTAGAGAGACATTCGGTGACCTAACCAGAAAAAGAGAAACGGGACAGCGCACAACCTCTAAATGTTATCCAACTTTTGACCAATGTGTACATATTTCAAATGTAAATCCGGATTCCTCCGCTAAGCTCAGTATTATTTTTAACCCTATACTCTTAATTATACTACACTAGTTACTTGCATACTGTATACCAACATAGAGTATAAGTAAAGTGACACTCCCAAATTTCTCTAGATAGACTATATACGTATCTACATATAGTCATTCTATCACCATACCAAGTGATTATTATAACCAATCGGAAGCATTTGAATGAAGCGGTCAATATAAAAAGTTTGATGTTGGAAGCATAAGATTGATGCCCCTGACGAAGCAGTATAGTAACCGCGAAACATGTTGGGCTAGCGTTTTCACTGTTATTTATCTATCTTTTATATGAATATATGTGTCTGATGTCAAAATATCTATCGATTTAATTTATTAAATATTCATTATCATACACTATGAGTGTCCTGAACTCCTTTTGAGCTCATTGTCACTCCCCCTCAAGTCCAGATATTTGTCCCAGTTGAGAGATATTTGTTAATATAACCACTAGAGGAGGAAATTTCCTTGATAATTGAATGAGGAGAAGAGGAAAGACAAGGAGTGAGATGGAGCCTATACGGACGAATCGTGGTGGTGAGTGTGACTGGAGGACAGATCCAGTTGAGGCGATTAACTTGGAGGCAGTGAAAGCCTCCGCTTTTGTGAGTATCCATTTACATTTGAAATATATACACATTGGTCAAAAGCTGGATAACATTTAGAGGTTGTGCGCTGTTCCGTTTTTCTTTTTCTTGTATACAAACACGGAGGGCACATCCGATGGCCCATAGGGAAGAGCTGCAAACCCTGAATAAAACTGTGGGAAGATTCTCGGACATAATCTTCTAGGAGAATTAGGACTTTAAAGAAATGTCTTTGTAATATCCTTTAAGTTTTTATGATTTGTGAATATAATTTGAGAATATATTGTTATTTCATCTGTCTATATTTATATTGTATTTAAAGTCCAACTAGATTGTGATTATTATTGCCCTTTTTTTAATTCGGATTGTTTACATCTTAATTCGGATTGTTTATATCTTATTGGAACAATTGAGGCATAATTGAAATTAGGGCTAATTAATAGTATTTTTATAGTTTCTTGGAGGACGGAATGCCAGGGGTTTGATGAGCGCTAGGGGTACTATTGGTATTGGTGACCTAACCAGGTTACAACTAGTATGGTGGTTGTCCAGAGGTGGCAAGACACTGGGATCCAAGTAGGGATGGGCGGAAGTGCCTGAGAAAACAATATGAAAGTCTGACCCTGGATGAGCAAAGATGGCTAAAAATACACAGTCATCCTGTCAGTCATCATTAGCATAGTCAAGCCCCACTCAGCCACACACACTACTAGTGTTGATTAACCAGCAACAACACAGGATATCAACATCCACAACCTTAGCCATGAGTGCCTCTGCTACTGTTGTTGGAAGTGCAGCATCTGTGATACCTCCTAGTAGTACAATTGCAGCAACATCTAGCCCAAGTAGTAGTAGCAGCCTCTCAGGAACCCCACAGTCTATGACATCCACAGTATGGAGATATTTCACTCAGCATCCAAAAACTAAGCATGATGCAGTCTGTCGTTTGTGAAAGAAGCATGTGAGCAGGAGGGAAAGCAGGCTCACATCTAGGCACCTCCTCAATGAGATCCCACCTGAAGCACAAACACAGGTCTCACCATCAACAGGTTAGAAGTGGCATAACCAGCAGCAGAAGAAGTACTCCCAAAAGTTGTGGGGTACATAACAGAAGTGCTGTTGATGTGCCAGAGAGTGTTCCAATACTTTCTTATGCTTCTGCAGAGGAATATGACTCTGAGTTTGTTTTTGGAGATGACAAGAGTCATAGAGTGCCCATACACCACTTCAACAAGTGATGTTGTTAAAACAATAAGGTTACACAGTGTCACAACCCGTCCTCATCAGAGGTGGCCTTAGATCTGATTACTAAATTCCTACACCTGTTTGCATTCTACAATTACTCTGGACTTTCTCACTTTCCTTGCCCTTGGATGGTCAGTGCTCAGCATCTTTGTACCTGTTATCCTGATTCCTGTTGTGACCTGGTTTCTGTTGTACCTTCTATCGGGCTTCCTGACCCTGGCTTTGTATCCAACTAGCCTTCGAGATCCTGTGGGTTGACTCTTTGCTCCATTTCTTCACCAATCTCCTGTGTACCAACTCTGGCTCTGTTCTCCAACCTCTGGCTTCCATTGCTTCAACCAACTTCCTGTGTACCAACTCCGGCTTGCCTTATGACTCTCCGCATATCTTTGACCCCAAGGTACCGACTGCCTTCCCTGCTCGACTAATTGTGTACCGACTTCAGCTTGCCTTATAACTCTGAGCATATCTACGACCCCAAGGTATCGACGACTCGGGTTCTCCGACTACTTCATTATTCTACTACTCCAAGGTATCAACGACTTGGATTTTCCGACTACTTGTGTACCAACTCCTGGATTTCCTATGACCTCTGCTTCTCCTTGACTCTTGATTCCATCCTGTGGTTTGACGGCCAGACTCTGCAAATGGGTTCCGACTCTGTGTCGGTGCTGGTGTGTCTCCGCATCTCTGTACACTAGCTAACCCTAGCCCAGGCTGAGAGACTGTGATACACAGTTCTTCCACTATGTTCTGCCATCCCACGTTTACTAAGTTCTTAGAAAGAAATCTGCACAAAAATAATGCAAAAGAACACCTTTGGAATAGTGAACTTGTCAAAATGTTGGCGGTTGATATACTGCCCTTTTCTTTTGTTGAAAACAGAAGCTTTAAAAAGACTGATGTTATGTTTTCAACCCTGCTGGAATATCCCAAGCCACAGTTATTTTTCAAGGGTGACTGTGCCAGTATTATTTAAGAAGAAAGTTAGTGTTGTGGCAAAGGACAAAGGCATTCAGCCTGCTAACAATTTTTTAAAGGCATATGTTGGTGTAGGACTCATAGCTTTTACATTTTGCTATTTATTTCTTCACTTCAGCCCTCAGAAAAAGTAAAACTGAGACAGGAAATCTTGCAGTTATAGAAAATGTAGGCAAAAGTTTGCACAAGAAATTTATTGGCAGTGGCAAAAAGGCGGATATTTTATGTATTTTCTATATGCAAGAATTTTCATGAAAAAAGCTGAAAATAGTTGTTTTCCCATGAAAATTCCCTGTTTGGCTGGTGAAACAAGAGTTTTGAGAAACCAAACTGCAGTGGTTGGTGTGATCACCTCAGTCACCCCTGGAAATTCTCCCTGGGATTACCTGTTCCCAGTGGAGACACAACCTGGGTTGGGCCGTTCTGGGTTGACTAGCCTCTGTGTTAATCTGTTAAAATCCCTGTTAGATGTTGTGTACAAATAACACTCACTTTATTTGGCTCGTTGTCTTGGTATGTATCCTCATTAGCGGTGAATCTCCTTGTCCCCTACAATTATCTATATTATTCATTTATATAAGTAAGTAAAAAATAGTGAGTGATAAGTAGTAGTGTTGAGCGAGCACCCCGATGCTCGGGTGCTCTGACCGAGCACCCCCTGAGGCTCGAGTGCTCGGCCGAGCACCCGAGCCCCATTGAAATGCATGGGGCGACACGAGCATTACACCAGGCACCCCCTGCTCTGATGAGGGGAGGGTGCCTGGTTAATGCCCCCCTTCATCTCCGCTATGCCCCCTTCATCTCCGAATGCCCCCTTCATCTCCGCAATGTCCCCCTTCATCTCCGCTATGCCCCCTTCATCTCCGCTATGCCCCTCTTCCACAATGTCCCCCTTCATCTCCGCTATGCCCCTCTTCCACAATGTCCCCCTTCATCTCCTCTATGCCATAGAGGAGATGAAGGGGGACATTGTGGAAGAGGGGCATAGCGGAGATGAAGGGGGACATTGTGGAAGAGGGGCATAGAGGAGATGAAGGGGGACATTGTGGAAGAGGGGCATAGCGGAGATGAAGGGGGACATTGTGGAAGAGGGGCATAGACTCTATGCCCCTCTTCCACAATGTCCCCCTTCATCTCCGCTATGCCCCTCTTCCACAATGTCCCCCTTCATCTCCGCAATGCCCCCTTCATCTCCGCAATGCCCCCGTACCTCCAGTCCCTGGTGGTCCAGCGGAGCGTCTTCAGATCTGTGCCTCTTCCGGCACAGATCCCCGCCACCCGAACATGGCGGGCGAGCACATGGCGGTACTCGACGAGTACCGCCATGTGCCGAGCAGAGCGATGCTCGAGCCGATCCGAGCATCGGCCGAGCACGCTCGCTCAACACTAATAAGTAGTGATAAGCATGATAATTCTTTCAAGTATTTGTCCAAAATAGCTAAAAAGATTTTGTGCAATAGGCATTTTGTTTCTCATTTGTTTGTCCCAACCAATAAGGATAAAAAAAAAGAAAATAGGATACCTAAAGAGTAAAAAAAGAGCACATCTCCTCCTCATCATCATTCATCCTGTAACTCTACTGGGGACACTTTCCTTGAGAAAGAATCTATACCTCAAATAATGGGTCTGGAAGTCTCTCAAAAATTTTTCTATTTAAATGGGGATTTTATTCCTTTGGATGTCAGAGATGTCTCCAAAATATTGTTTTGCATTATGGCCGACACCTCTTAAGTATTAAAAGTGTTAAAAACCTTATTAAAATCTGTGGAAATCTGGGAAGTTTTTATTGGCTCCTTTTTCAGAAGTTGACTTGATCCTGAATTGCTCCATTTCATTTTAGTATATCAGCCTCATGTCTCATCTACACCTGCAAGGGATTAGAACAACTTCTGCAGCTATGGGTTTTGTTGTAAGAGTGATACATCAGCCAGTCTCACAGTTGTGTTGGCAGGCAGGCAGGCAGGCCTTCCTTCGAATTTAGCTACATCCATACTTCATGTACTTAATTCATAGTACCATAAGGCTAAATGCCCACCTTACCCTGTTCCACCATCTTCATTTTGACCCTGGAAATGGTTCCATTTATTTAATTTTCTTTTTTTTATTGTATTTTTAAAAGTATTTTAAATTTGACAAATTATTCAGACTGTTGTTGAATTTCATCCAAGTCGAACAGGTCGGATCCGAAATGCGGAGTCGACGAATGAAAAAACAAAAACATTTTGGCTGAAATCGAATTTTGCAGATAATTTGTGTCATGCACGTCTAATATTTATGTATGACTAGTATGCAGACCAGAAGTGAAAGAGCAAAATTCTTAGGAGCACCTCCTGCAAGGTAATCCTTTAAGGATCGGGTGGGGGGGGGGTTGCTGAATACATTGTGAAATAATGTGCTACACAATCCTCTGGTCCTTTATGTCCCTCCCATTCATTATCATATTCTTTCTGCAGGAAACCACAGTTTATGTGACACCTTGATTGCCAAAGAGGTATGCAACTTTCTGTGCACACATATCTGACAAGGGTTAAACATGCATTAACCCTTTGAGTGCCAGAGGGGTATGCAACACATTTCTTTGCAATGGGTTGCGTTCCCCTCTGGCACTCAAAGGGTTAAACCACTTGAGTGCACACACCTAGTACTCAAAGATTTTAATCCTTGAAGTATATGTATTGTAATTATAAAACATAATCAGGACAAGCATTATAATACCACCAATACCCAGTATATAACATTCTTTGATTGATTTTCCCCATCCTTTTAATAACCTTTTCAACCACTCAAACACTAAACGATGATAGTTCTTTTACTGCAGATTGCTTCTGTAGCCTGATTGGCAGCTGGTGGGTTAAATCAGTGATTGCATAGACTGTTCACATCTTGTCTTTCATGTATATTAAACCTTCACATGGCAGGAGTTTATAATACACTATTGATACAGATTTTAATTTCCCTATATAAAATACACTGTTGCAAGTTTCTGTTTGAAATGTTTTACAGTTTCTATGTGAAATTAATAATATAGCAAATGTGCACATAAAACATTTTTAATTTCAGATACTCTTTAATCCTTTGAGTGCCAGTGGGGTGAGAAATGTGTTGTACAATCCAGGAATCAAGGGTTAAGTTGTTCGTGTGCAAGCTTAAGGAACCCCTCTCTGCCCAAAAGAAGCGAGTGATCATCCTTCCATGCCTCTGCCTCAACTTCTGGCTTTCTTGATTATAGTAATTTGCAGACACACCTCTGGTCAATAAATAATTCTGTACTTAGAGCTGTTGTTAGGTTGCCACTGGATCTGTATCATCTAGCAGTCAATGACTTTTGCAGTGTGACCTAAGTGTAACATATTTGCCTTATTCTGTCCATAGGTCTAGTTACATCATCCTGTGAGGAGCCTCTTTCTGCTTTTCCATATTACTTGTCAGCATGTGTTGTGCCTGTCCTATTCCCATTTAATGGTTTGACATGTTCATATTTTACCATCTACTGATATTTGTGTCTGTTTTATCCATTATATATACCCCTTATTCCTGAGTGACTCCCAGTTTTCTGACTTGCCTCTATCCTTTTTCGTCTGCTATGAACCTAGACTGAGTCTCCTGTATGTGATTCTTTGTATGTTCTTACGCTATCACTACATTCACCAGCTCTGTCTTTTGGGGTATCCTTTAAAAATGTTGTACTCAAAATGGCGTGTGACTACTGGGTGCATTAAGCATGTCGTCGTGATTAAAAGGGTGACATGAGAATCTCGCCCTGCATGAAAAGTGCGAGATTCTCATGTTGCGGCATTAAAGCAGAACTACCACCCGACACAATCTTTGGCTTCACTAAGTCCCCATCTAGCGACTAGCTGCTTAGTAGAGCTAGTCGCCAGAATAATTACCTTATTTAATAGATTTCTGTTCTCTTCCATGGGTGACAGACAAGACAGAGAGCGGACATCTTGCCATTGTGACGTCTTCACGCCTGCTCTGTCAGTCCCAGCCGGAGCCAAATGGCTCCTAGCAGCGCCTCCTAGACCTGGCTGGGATTGACAGTGCAGGCGCGTGGACATCGCAATGGCAAGATGTCCGCACTCCGTCCTGCCTGTCACCCATGGAAGAGACCAGAAATCTATTAAATAAGGTAATTATTCTGGCAACTAGCGCTACTAAGCAGCTAGTCGTCAGATGGGGACTTAGTGAAGGTAAAGATTGTGTCGTGTGGTAGTTCCGCTTTAGATATCAATATAAGCTACAATAAATTGTGCTCTGCTCACTATCAAATTTGCCAAATGTCCTCTCTCTCTCCCCTGTTTTTGAAGTTTAGACCTGTTACCTTCCCTCTTCAGGCATCAAGGTGAAAGGCAAAGGGCACTGAACAAGTAATGAAGTAAACAGTTGTATGGAGAGAAGAGAGAGATGGCTGGGAGAAGAATGGAGGCTGGAGGGATGGGGGGATAATACAGAGAGGAAGAAAGAGTGCAAGGCGCCCATGGCCAGGGAAGGAGAGTGTCACGGTTTATTATGACTCTCAGACACAAGTTTTAGGTAAAAAAAAATCAATTTTATTGAAATAATAAATGATAACTTAGGATGGCAATAACATACATATATATATACATACAGAATATAGCACAGACAGAAGGCAGACTCTACCGGTCCTGTCAATATACCGGACAGGACAGTCTTTAGGCTCTACCGGCCTTGCCAATACCGGGTAAGGCAACCTGCAGATGGAATAGCATAACGGTTTTACCGGCCTTACCAAATTACCGGGCAAGGCAGCCTCAATAGATACACAATGTAGGCTCTACCGGCCCTGCCAATACCGGGTAAGGCAACCTCAGATGGAATGTGGCAAAAGGTTCTACCGGCCTTACCAATACCGGGCAGGGCAGCCCAGAGATAATAGCAGCAGTCAGATGGAACTGGCAAATTAGCAGAATCGTTAAGCAGCAAGGCTTTGGAGCAAACCAGCGTCCGCACGCTGGAAACAACACTGAATAGTATAGCCGTTAGGCTTAGCGAGCAAACCAGTGACCGCACACTGGAGTAACAAGCGAGTAGTATAGCCGCAAGGCTTAGGAGCAAACCAGCGTCCGCACGCTGGGACCAACACAGATTTGTATAGCTGATAGGCTTTGGAGCAAACCAGTGACCGCACACTGGTGTAACAAGCGAGTTTGTATAGCCGCAAGGCTTAGGAGCAAACCAGCGTCCGCACGCTGGGACCAACACAGATTTGTATAGCTGAAAGGCTTTGGAGCAAACCAGTGACCGCACACTGGTGTAACAAGTGAGTTTGTATAGCCGCAAGGCTAGGAGCAAACCAGCGTCCGCACGCTGGGACCAACACAGATTTGTATAGCTGAAAGGCTTTGGAGCAAACCAGTGACCGCACACTGGTGTAACAAGTGAGTTTGTATAGCCGCAAGGCTTAGGAGCAAACCAGCGTCCGCACGCTGGGACCAACACAGAATAGTATAGCTGATAGGCTTTGGAGCAAACCAGTGACCGCACACTGGTGTAACAAGCGAGTTTGTATAGCCGCAAGGCTTAGGAGCAAACCAGCGTCCGCACGCTGGGACCAACACAGATTTGTATAGCTGATAGGCTTTGGAGCAAACCAGTGACCGCACACTGGTGTAACAAGCGAGTTTGTATAGCCGCAAGGCTTGGGAGCAAACCAGCGTCCGCACGCTGGGACCAACACGGAATTGTAGCAATGTCACCAACGCGACCAGGCAGAAGGTCGCCAGGATACTGAAGACAGGTGATGAGATGACAGGAACCAGCAACGATCAGTCAGGTCAGAAACCAGCAGAGAAGTTCAGCAGGAACTGCAACACCAGAGACTAGGCCGGAACCAGGACTGGAAGTACTTCAGCATGCAGGAAACACTGGAACAGTAGAGATCAGGAACTCAGGAACACATGAGATCAGGAACTCAGGAACACTGGAACAGAGGCCCAGCTATCACTAGCATAGTGATAGCAAGAAGGTCAGAAACAACACGAAAGGGCACTCAAAGGGTGCCCAATCCAGGTTTAAATAGTCAATAAGAGGCGGGCTATCTGCAGACAGCCAATGGAAGCCCCCTACTGGTGACAGACAAGTAACTGCAGCAAATCACGGGCACCGTGATAGTACCCCCCTTTCAAAGACCCCCTCTCTTAGAATAGGGTTTAGGTTTCTGCGGGTAATTGGCATGAAAGGCCCTAGTTAACCTAGGTGCATGAAGGTCCGTACTATCCACCCATGATCGATCCTCAGGACCATACCCTTTCCAATGTACCAGGTACTGTACCCTTCCTCTAAGCCTACGGGAATCAATAATGCTCTGAACCTCGTACTCCTCCTGGCCCTCGACCTCAACAGGTCCTGGCACCACAGGTGTGGTAGTATAGCGATTGCAAACCAGAGGCTTAAGAAGGGACACATGGAACACATTATGGATACGCATGGATGCAGGTAGGTCTAGTGCATAGGAGACAGGGTTAATTTTGCGAATAACTCTGTATGGACCAATAAACCGAGGAGCCAACTTATTAGACGGAACCTGCAGCTTGAGATTTCTGGAGGAAAGCCATACTCTATCCCCAACCTGAAAGGAAACCGCTGGAAGCCTTCTGCGATTAGCATGGCGCTGATGACGCTGAAATGACTGACCAAGTGCCCTCTGAACTTGTGCCCATGTGGAACGGAGTTGCTCGATATGCTCATCCAGAGCTGGAATCTGTTGCGTCTGAAATGAGTCTGGAAGCAAACAGGGCTGGAACCCATAATTAATCAGAAACGGAGAGCTCCCAGATGAAGAATTGACCGCACAGTTCCTGGCGAACTCTGCCCAAGGCAACAAGTCGGACCAATTATCATGATGGTCAGTAACGAAACAACGGAGAAATTGTTCCAAGCCCTGATTAGCTCGTTCAGCGGCTCCATTGGTCTGGGGATGGTAGGCAGAGGAGAAGGACAGCTGTATGCCCATCTGTTGGCAAAATGCCCTCCAAAATCTTGACACAAACTGGCTCCCCCTGTCAGACACCAGTACCCTAGGCACTCCATGCAACCGGAATACTTCTCTGGCGAACACCATTGCCAATTCCTTCGCTGAAGGAAGACCACGGAGGGGCACGAAATGAGCCATTTTAGAAAACCTGTCCACCACCATGAATATAAAGGAGTACCCCTTCGACATAGGCAACTCTCCCATAAAATCAATGGAAACATGAGACCAGGGGCGTTCGCCATTAGGCACCGGTTGAAGCAAGCCCACAGGGAGATGTCTCGGGGTCTTAGCGCGGGCGCAGGTGGCACAGGCATTCGTAAATTCGGCACAATCGTTTCTCATGGAAGGCCACCAAAATAACTGAGAAAGGGACCATAACAATTGGTCTCTACCAATATGTCCCGCAGCCTTAGAGGAATGGTAGGTTTCGAGCAGCCTAGTACGAAATGATTCAGCGACAAAACATTTGCCCACTGGGGTTTCATGGGGAGCGGACCCCTGAGAGGCCAGGATCTCCTCCCCTAGAGGAGAAGTGATACTCGTGCGTATAGTAGCCAGTATTCTATCAGGTTGGATGATAGGAGCTGGTGCTTCCACTCTGTCACTGTCGGCCTCAAATTGTCTTGACAGTGCATCAGCCCTGATATTTTTTGACCCTGGTAAATATGATACAATGAAATTAAATCGAGACAGGAACAGTGCCCACCTGGCCTGACGAGAGGACAATCTCTTGGCCTCCGAGAGATAGGTCAGATTCTTATGATCTGTTAGGATTAAGACAGGATTCTTAGTACCTTCAAGCAAATGATGCCATTCCTTAAGAGCAAGGATAATGGCCAATAATTCTCTGTCACCTATCTCATAGTGGCTTTGAGTGACAGTCAACTTTTTAGAGAAAAACCCACAAGGTCTGAGAGTTCCACCTTTCTCGTGTCGCTGCGAAAGTACTGCCCCGACCCCAATATCTGAGGCATCAACCTCTAACGTAAATGGAAGTAAAGGATTGGGGTGGGATAACACAGGAGCCGCAGCAAATGCCAGCTTCAAATTCTCAAAGGCTTTCTCAGCAGATACCGGCCAACAAGAAGGATTAGCACCCTTGTGCGTAAGATCGGACAGAGGTTTGACAATGGAAGAAAAGTTCTTAATAAACCTCCTATAATAATTAGCGAAACCCAGGAAACGCTGTATGGCTTTAAGACCCTTGGGTTTTGGCCATTGTAGGACAGCTGACAACTTTTCTTTGTCCATGGCAATGCCATCATTGCCAATTATGAACCCCAAGAATGGCACACTGGTTCTATGAAACTCACATTTTTCCATTTTACAAAATAATTTGTTCTCACGGAGTCGTAGCAATACTGCGGATACATCTTTGATGTGCTGTGCCATGTTTTGGGAGTAAATCAGTATATCGTCGAGGTACACCACAACACATGTCTGTAACATATCTCTCAGAACATCATTTATCAGTTCCTGGAAAACTGCGGGTGCATTACACAGCCCAAAAGGCATTACTAGATACTCATAGTGCCCAGCTCGAGTATTAAAGGCAGTTTTCCACTCATCACCTGCTCGAATGCGAACCAGATTGTAAGCGGCCCGTAGGTCCAACTTGGTAAATATCGAAGCGCCCTTAAGCCTGTCAAAAAGCTCGGTGATGAGTGGTATTGGGTATGCGTTTTTTGCCATTAGTTTATTCAAACCCCGGTAGTCAATGCATGGTCTTAATTCGCCATTTTTCTTTTTTACAAAAAAGAACCCAGCCCCAGCTGGAGAGGTAGATTTACGTATGATCCCTCTAGCAAGGGCATCAGAAATGTAATCCTCCATAGCCTTATTTTCATCACAAGATAATGGATAAGTGCGTCCTTTCGGAGGTACTGCACCAGGCTGCAATTCAATGCAACAATCATAAGGTCTATGCTGCGGTAGCATACTAGCCTCTCCTTTGCTAAAAACATCGCCAAACTGTTGGTACACATCCGGCATAGCAGAGGAGGTGCACATGACCTTAATAGGCTGGATGACGCACTTGTCCATACAAAACTGGGACCAAGCAGCAATTTCACACTTTTTCCAATCGAATTGTGGGTTATGTAACTGTAACCACGGAAATCCCAATATCACCGCATGGTGCGGGGAATTAATCAGTTGAAACTGCTGCTCTTCTCTGTGAAGTGCCCCAATAGTCATAGACAATGGCATAGTTTCAAATATAACCTGAGGCGGTTCTAAGGGTCTACCATCAATCGCTTCAATAGTCAAGGGGTTTTCTCTTTCAATGCGTGGAACTCCGTGCAATTCAGCAAAGGTATTATCCATAAAATACCCTGCTGCACCGGAGTCAACCAAGGCCAAAACCTCCACAGAGCGTTGTGCCCAAGACAATACCACCTGTATGGTGGGTTTCATTATGCCCGACACTGGGGACGATTGTACACCACCTAGGGCCTGTCCCCCAAGATACCCTAGGTGTGTGCGTTTCCCGGACGTACCGGACAGGAATTTAGCAAGTGCCCTTTTTTACCGCAGTATAAACATAACCCTTGTTTTTTGCGATATAGTCTCTCTGCCTTGGATAGTCTAGTGAAGCCTATTTCCATAGGTTCATTTGTTTCCCGTACTGGTTCACTAGACTTCAATGCCAAGGGAGGGATGGGTGGGCAAAACATGCTACTAGGTTCATTATTTTTTGACCGTAACTTACGATCTCTGGCAATTGATCTCTCACGTATTCTGGAGTCAATTATCATAACATACTCAATGTAATCATCTAGATCAATAGGTAGATCTTTAGCAGCGATTTCGTCTTTAATGTGGTCATTCAGGCCTTGAGAGAAGGCTGCCAATAATGCCTCGTTATTCCAACCTACCTCTGCTGCCAATGTGTGGAATTCGATGGCATAGTCGCCCACTGTACGCCTGCCCTGTTGTATCTCCATAAGGAGTTTGGCAGCAGAGGTGGTTCTACCAGGAGGCTCAAACACTCTTCGAAAGGAACGCACAAATTCACTAAAGTTCTTAGTACAAGGTTTAGCATTCTCCCACAAGGGGTTAGCCCAAGCCAATGCTCTGCCAGTGAGCAGTGATATCGTGAACCCCACTTTACTACGATCATTGGGAAATGCGTGTGCCGTCAATTCCATAAAGATTTCGAGTTGATTGATGAACCCTCTGCAGAGACTAGGGTCACCATCATATCTTAGCGGCAAGGGTGCAGAAGCCGTTAACCCTTTAACAGTACCCCCTAGGGGTCTGGTATCACTTTCCGGTGTCTGACTTGGCGAGACCACCGGGCTAGAGCTAGATTGGTCAGCAGGTACCGTGCGTTCAAGGATCGTTTGAATTGCAACTGCCAACTGATCCAAACGTTGCTCGAGCACATCCATCCTCCAATGGATATTCTGTGCGTTACCTTCACCCTTGCTGTCTGAGGTCATGGCCCTTTCGTACTGTCACGGTTTATTATGACTCTCAGACACAAGTTTTAGGTAAAAAAAAATCAATTTTATTGAAATAATAAATGATAACTTAGGATGGCAATAACATACATATATATATACATACAGAATATAGCACAGACAGAAGGCAGACTCTACCGGTCCTGTCAATATACCGGACAGGACAGTCTTTAGGCTCTACCGGCCTTGCCAATACCGGGTAAGGCAACCTGCAGATGGAATAGCATAACGGTTTTACCGGCCTTACCAAATTACCGGGCAAGGCAGCCTCAATAGATACACAATGTAGGCTCTACCGGCCCTGCCAATACCGGGTAAGGCAACCTCAGATGGAATGTGGCAAAAGGTTCTACCGGCCTTACCAATACCGGGCAGGGCAGCCCAGAGATAATAGCAGCAGTCAGATGGAACTGGCAAATTAGCAGAATCGTTAAGCAGCAAGGCTTTGGAGCAAACCAGCGTCCGCACGCTGGAAACAACACTGAATAGTATAGCCGTTAGGCTTAGCGAGCAAACCAGTGACCGCACACTGGAGTAACAAGCGAGTAGTATAGCCGCAAGGCTTAGGAGCAAACCAGCGTCCGCACGCTGGGACCAACACAGATTTGTATAGCTGATAGGCTTTGGAGCAAACCAGTGACCGCACACTGGTGTAACAAGCGAGTTTGTATAGCCGCAAGGCTTAGGAGCAAACCAGCGTCCGCACGCTGGGACCAACACAGATTTGTATAGCTGAAAGGCTTTGGAGCAAACCAGTGACCGCACACTGGTGTAACAAGTGAGTTTGTATAGCCGCAAGGCTAGGAGCAAACCAGCGTCCGCACGCTGGGACCAACACAGATTTGTATAGCTGAAAGGCTTTGGAGCAAACCAGTGACCGCACACTGGTGTAACAAGTGAGTTTGTATAGCCGCAAGGCTTAGGAGCAAACCAGCGTCCGCACGCTGGGACCAACACAGAATAGTATAGCTGATAGGCTTTGGAGCAAACCAGTGACCGCACACTGGTGTAACAAGCGAGTTTGTATAGCCGCAAGGCTTAGGAGCAAACCAGCGTCCGCACGCTGGGACCAACACAGATTTGTATAGCTGATAGGCTTTGGAGCAAACCAGTGACCGCACACTGGTGTAACAAGCGAGTTTGTATAGCCGCAAGGCTTGGGAGCAAACCAGCGTCCGCACGCTGGGACCAACACGGAATTGTAGCAATGTCACCAACGCGACCAGGCAGAAGGTCGCCAGGATACTGAAGACAGGTGATGAGATGACAGGAACCAGCAACGATCAGTCAGGTCAGAAACCAGCAGAGAAGTTCAGCAGGAACTGCAACACCAGAGACTAGGCCGGAACCAGGACTGGAAGTACTTCAGCATGCAGGAAACACTGGAACAGTAGAGATCAGGAACTCAGGAACACATGAGATCAGGAACTCAGGAACACTGGAACAGAGGCCCAGCTATCACTAGCATAGTGATAGCAAGAAGGTCAGAAACAACACGAAAGGGCACTCAAAGGGTGCCCAATCCAGGTTTAAATAGTCAATAAGAGGCGGGCTATCTGCAGACAGCCAATGGAAGCCCCCTACTGGTGACAGACAAGTAACTGCAGCAAGTCACGGGCACCGTGATAGAGAGGGAGAACAGGTGGGAGGAGAGGTACCCACCAGATGACAGGTACACACCAGTCAGGACAGTACTGGCAGTGGGATGGGTTGTAGGTGTCAGGGAGGGACACACACAGCCAGGGACCTCACAGCCAGGGCCTCAAACAACCCAGCAAGTTGAGATTGAAGTGGATCGGAACAGGCTCCAGGAACCCATGAAAACATATGAGGAAAACCTGGCCATAGTGTGTGGGATCTTTCAGAAGTAGAGCATCCTCTACTCCACCGGGAAGATCAAGGGCATTAGTGCTCGTAGGAAGCAAGAATGTTGTGTGAGATCAAAAAGCACTGGACGGACTGCAAGAAGAAGATGAATCACAAGATGGGGGACCTTGCAGCCCATGCCAGAGCAACAGGAGGTGGGCCCAAATCATCCATCACGTTCAATGGCTGGGAGGAGTTACTCCATGAGAACCTATCCACTACGGCACTTAAAGGGATAGTAATACTTAAAATATAAAAAAATATATGTTGTAGTATTTATCCCCCAGAGTAAAACAAGGGTACTCCCACTGCTGAGAGATATTTTATTAAAATATTATAACAGCTCAAACTTGAATTTTTTAGGTGCAATATCACAGTGGCCTGAAAATTTACAGTGGCGATGTTGCTACACCATCCTATGGAGATTTATGGTCTACAGACCAGAGCTGTGATACCCATCATGTATTGACAGACACATGTAATGATTGATATTTTCCAGTGACTTAAGTAGTGCCAGTGGTAGTATTGTAAAAGGGTGAAGAGTACACAACTGAGTTTTAAAATGTAGCTCAGCATCACAATACTGAGTGAAAAAGGAGAGATGCACCCACAGAATGCACATCTGTAATGATTTACCCTGGAAATCACCAAAAACAGCAAAGGGAGTACACATTCATACTGCATACAGAGATGCATCATCTGCAGAGGTAACATCCTATCAGGACATGCAGAGGCAAACCTGTTCATCTCGATGATGATGTTATATGTAGTTCACAACAGCTGGAAAGACAAGATTGCCTAATCTAGTGTATGGACAATGATTTTGAAAGTCCCTGCCATGGCATCCCTCCATCTTTATGCATGTTGTCACGTTAGGAGCCCAACTCCCATGTTCCCAATGCATGTCCAATAACCCTTGACTTCTATCATGTGACAGATGAAACCCAGCATCAGGTGCATGACAATGTAACATTGATCTCATTGTCCAGGATAAGGTACAAATTGTCATGATGAATGGCACATTAGAACATGTTGTCATTGTCCATGCAACCAGGTCACATCCATTATCCTTCAAATGCAATGTCCTCTGTGCCTGAGAGAATCCTATGGAGGATCCACAAAGACACACAACCACTGAAGATACTCATGAGGGAACCAGCTGGGTGCTACCTCCCCAGCCACAGCAAGGGATTCCACTTCCACGACATGGAGCTCCCGTCACACCCAGCTAAGTTAGGAATGATGGCCCCAGCTCACAACTGGCTCTCACCACCCACTCCCATCCCACATGGCCCCAGCCATACAGGTCCACCGGCCCACAGATGGGTGCACCTGGAACCAGCTGGCTGACAACACAGTCGTCATATGGGACGTTGCAGCCTCAATCGTCTTACAGTGGGCCACTATCACAGTGCCTGTGATCCTCCTCTGTCACTCTCGCTTGTGGTGGACTCTGATTTGCTGAGTCGGTTTGGCCCACCCCTGGTGACCTTTTTATGCCTGGCCGTGACACCTGTCAGGTGACCTTTCGTGGTGTTTCAGAGCCAGTGTTGCTGTTGCTGTGTTCCGGTGTTCCTGATTCTTGTGTACCGATTCGGCCTGTTTTGACTATGCTTCTTTGTTCCTGCTCGTGATTGACCCGGCTTGTCTGAGAACCACCTCCATGATCTGACCCGGCTTGGCTGACGTTCCTGCTCGTGATTGACCTGGCTTGTCTGAGAACCTTCTCCGTGATCTGACCCGGCTTGGCTGACGTTCCTGTCTGTGATCTGACCCGGTTTGGCTGACTTCCTGCTCCATGACCTTAACCGGCTTGTTCCAGTGATTCGTTTTGTTCTGGCTACCTGTTCCTGTTGTCGCCATAGTGACATTCTGACTTCCGCTGTGCTGGCCTACCAGGCGGATCGTGTTCTTCATTAACACTTGCAGTGCCTAGTCTCCAGTGCTGAGTCTCCGTGCTCATTTGCAGAGCTGTGCACCTGTTACTGAGCCATCCTTTACACTTGCAGAGCTATTCCTCTAGTACTGAGCCTTTGATCCTAAGCTGCGACTTAACCCTTGCTGTGCTGCTGTCTCCTTAGCTGAGCCCACTCGCACCGGTATTGAGCCTACACTGGTATTTCGCTACTTCTGCTGAGCCGGCCGCGTACATGCCTAGTCTGGTCGGCAGCTCACCATTTCACCCACAGAGTAGTCAAGTTGGTTAACATACCCGGTAGAGGCGCTATTGGCTCTTACTCATACGGTGGTTTCTCCGGTTACGCCCGTGGGGGCTATTGGCTCAAGCTATTGCAGCTAAGGGTAGTCTCCGGTATATGCCTGTGGGAGGCTATTGGCTTTATTTCTTGCAGTACATTGTGGTCTCCGTTGTTACGCACGTGGGGGCTACTGGCTCAAGCTCTTGCAGGTTGTCTCCGGTATACGCCTGTGGGGGCTATAGGCTCATATTATTCCGGTAAAGTTGGTCTCCGTCATTAAGCCCGTGGGGGCTATTTGCAAGCTCTTGCAGTGCAAGCTACTACTGTTGAGACGCCCATGGGGGCTACAGACTCACGCACTTGCAGATTAAGTTGTATTCGTTGTTACGCCCATGGGGGCTATTCATGCAACTTTTCTGCCGATTCTACCACTGAACTAGCACTGCCTAGCAGCTTCCCAACCTTAAGAACTTTAGGTGTTGCACCATCTACACCTATAACTGCTTCATCACCATCTTGGGCGTGCCAAACACCACAACAGAGACTGACTAATTATTTCATTTAACCCTTGATTTGTTTCACTACTGTATACCTGTCCTGTGACAGTATATGTGATAACTCTGTTTCTGTATACTGGGCCTGTGGGGGCATATCTGTATTATATCGCTATTATTTGGTGTTGCCTGTAGAGGGCGATCTTTCCTCTTAATTTTCATTTAAATAAAACTGTGCTTTATTCTAACCTGCTGGTCTGAGTGTCAGTAAAACCGTTACAGCCACCTGCAGATCAGTGGCTGGAAAGCGATCCATGACCACTTGATTACCCTCATATTAGCCTTGTGGATAAACCCCAGAGACCACAACCCAGATATAAACATTAAAGCCAGGCCAGGAAGCAGCCTCACCAGAGGACATAACTGATGTAGTTGGGACAAAATCCTCCCCACATGTACCTCCTGAACCAACACTGCAGCCTGCTGCAGAGATCTAACATGTAGCGCCACCACTTATGCCTGCTGCAAAGATCCCACATGTAGCACCACCAATTGAGCCTGCTGCAGAGATCACACATGTACCACCAGCACTGAAGTCTGCTGAGGAAATCCTGTCTGCTGAACAAACAATGGAGCCTGCTAGGGAAGAAACACATTATTCTGGGGATGCTTCATCTGCATCACCCTCCCCGTCTGCACCAGCTGAGGGAGAACACACCAAAGATAAGGAATACATGAGAATACGGAGGTGGAGGCTGAGTGGTTGAGGAGACTCCAGCATCGTGTGGCTAATCAATTGGCAACCTATTACAAGTGGCGGTGGCTCGCTCGAGTGCCACAGTGTGTACCTCATACATGTCGGCCATCCTTCGGCAAGCAGGCCGGCCGCATCCATCCTCTTCGCGGCTCAGCCGCATTCTGTCCAGCTGTTCCAGCCACTTCGCTGTAGATGGCCCGGCCGATGCCGGGCAACGTCACATACAGTCGCACGTCGAGGGAGATGGACGTGTACTCCATTTGAAGGCAGTCACCTAGTCCATGCTCCTCCTCTTCCTGGGGAAGGCATTCAAATACTGCCTGGACACAGTGCTCAGTCGCCCTTTCATTGGTGTCAGTGCAGTTCTCTGTGTTATATCCTGTGTATTACCTGGTTTGTCTGACTATCCGTTCTGGTGCTGACCTGTGGCTCTGTCTGACCATCCTCTCCGTGTATGACCCCGGCATAGTCTGATAACCATTCTGGTGAGGACCTGTGGCTTTGGCTGACTACCTGCTCCATGTATGACCCTTGGTCTGTCTGACTATCCATTCTGGTACTGACCTGTGGCTCTGTCTGACTATCCGCTCCATGTATGACCCCGGCTCAGTTTGATAACCATTCTAGTGCGGACCTGCGGCTCTGGCTGACTACCTGTTGCGTATTGACCCTTGGCTTGTCTGACTATCCATTCTGGTGCCAACCTGTGGCTCTATCTGTCTATTCTCTGTGTGGCCTCCCGTTAGTCTTATATCCATTTTGGTGCGGACCTGTGGCTCTGGCAGACTCATTCCTGGTTGCCTTCCAAGTGTTTGGTGTTCCCTCAGGTGCGGACCTGAGGCTCAGATATCTTCGCTCTGTGTTTCGTTGGTCTAGTGCAGGTGGGGGCCTGTGGTTTCCTATCATTCCCTATCTTCTCATAAAGGGGTCTATGTACAGCACCACATTGAATCAGTCTCCTATCCTCACAGTGTTGCTTGCTCTGTTGTGTGTGCTCATACTGTATATATATTGTTTATTGCTATTTAATTGTTTGTTTCAATAAAATTGTGTTACCTAACAGTACCTGTCCAGATCTCATTTGTATGAACCGTGACACAACCAGTTCAGGGGTGTCATGGCTGACATATTGGGACAGGTGGTCACAGAGCTACATGACCACAACAGGATCCAGGCCCAAATGCTAATTTTACAACAATCATCCTCCACTGTTACGCCAACTCAAATCCCAGTCCATTCCAGGGTCAGTAGATGGTCTGGAAGGCCTGGCCCCTCTGATCCCTCTGACCCCTCCCTCACAAGAAGAGAAAACGTTGAGATATTTCTTCCACAACAAACATGCCATTCATGGAACCATGTGGCCTGTGTTTCTTACTGATGTTTCAGACTATCAGTGCCAGTGGGGTATCCAAC
The DNA here is from genome assembly GCA_037306005.1 of Rhinophrynus dorsalis. Taxonomy (NCBI): domain Eukaryota; kingdom Metazoa; phylum Chordata; class Amphibia; order Anura; family Rhinophrynidae; genus Rhinophrynus; species Rhinophrynus dorsalis. Next base: position 369,964,340 of record CM074721.1, read on the forward strand.
CCATTTCAAAGCAATACATTGGATACCACCCTGGCACTCCTCGATCTGTCATTAATCATGTGTGTTGCAATGATACAACCAACAATCCTCAGCTGTTGCTGCCCTTCAAATTACATGAGACTCATAACATGGAGAACACAGAAGAACTGGACTAGTCTCATGTAAGCTGTGGGCCAACAACAACTGATGCGGTAATAAATTGTTAGCTTGACATGATTCCATACAGGTTCAGGTTTGTCACATTAGGTCACTGTAAGGACACTAAAACATAGTTCCCAGCTGTCAGAATGGCAATATGTATTAAAACACTCCCACATGTCACATCATGTACCAATCACTGAGCCAGTGTTCCCCAAACCCAGCAATGCTTGTGTTCTTGATCTATTCAGTGTGGCACATGTGATGTTGTCATCATAACTGGTGACATATCATTAATTGAATTGGAACAATAAGTGATTCCAGAGCATGGGATGAGATCAAGAAGCATTCCTTATTGTGGTGTATTGAGGCCAGGTTGGGGGAACAACACACCCCATCAATGCGGGAGTATCAACATGGGACCTGTGTAAATCTCATTTCTTTTGAACTGAAGAACCAACACCTTGGATGGTAGATTGGACTGCAACACTCCCCATACCTTTATGTTTCCGATATATCTACTATTCAACAAGTTGAGGACAGCGTTAAGAAGAATCTGGCAAAGTGGATGTGTGTGAGTACTTCCCTGTGGTGCAGTTGGTTGCTTAGCCCTCTGAGTGCCATAAGGGAAAGTCACGCATTCAAAGAGTTAACTGCATGGCAAATACCTGTTATGGCTCAAACAGCATGACATGTTCATGTAGGTTTTAATGGAAGTCATATCAGAGGACACAATATTTCAGGAAAAATGGTCAGAATTCAGATTTAGGTTGCAGAAATGTACCCAACAGTATATACCAATGGGGAACAAGTGCAAAAGAAGTAAGTCACAGCCAGTGTGGTTAACTGCACATGTAAAGAAGGAAATGGCAAGGAAAAAAAAACAAAAACATTCAAATTATTTAAGTCAGAAGGAACTGAACAATCTTTCTTAAAATACAGGGAGTGCAACAAAGATTGCAAAAAGACAATTAGGGTAGCAAAAATAGATAATGAAACTCGAATTGCAAGGGAAAGCAAGACTAATCCAAAAACTTTTTTTAAATATATAAATAGCAAAAAACTTAAGAGGGAGTGCATTGGACCATTCAAAAATGAGATGGATGAGTTGATTAGTGAAGATAAGGAAAAGGCCGATGTTTTAAACACTTTCTTTGCATCAGTATATACAAGGGAGCAAGGAATGGTAGAAGAGCCTCCGCAAGTAACAAATAAAACAACACAATTAATAGATATTGGGTTAACTCAAGAAGATGTCATGGGAAGACTGAACAAAATTAAGACCGACAAAGCACCGGGTCCTAATGGTATACATCCAAGGGTTCTTCAGGAACTCAGTGCAGTGTTAGCAAAACCCCTATATTTACTCTTTAAAGATTCTATTACCACAGGCTCAGTGCCACAGGATTGGCAAAGAGCTAACATAGTGCCTCTATTTAAGAAGGGAACTAAAACAGAACCTGGGAATTATAGACCAGTGAGTTTGACCTCTGTAGTGGGAAAACTATTAGAAGGCATAATAAGAGACTATATTCAGGATTACAACACAAAAAATAAGATCATTAGCACGAATCAACATGGTTTTATGAAGAATAGATCATGCCAAACTAATCTTTTCAGCTTCTATGAGGAGGTAAGCAGCAACCTTGACAATGGCAAGGCAGTAGATGTAGTATATCTAGACTTTGCAAAGGCATTTGATACAGTACCACATAGAAGGCTGGTGTATAAAATAAGGAAATTGGGGCTAGGAGATAACCTTTGCAATTGGATACAAAACTGGCTGAAGGATAGGGAACAGTGTGTGGTTGTAAATGGAAAATTCTCCAGTACAGTTAAAGTGGAGAGTGGAGTACCTCAGGGTTCAGTATTGGGTCTGCTGCTTTTTAACATATTTATAAATGACCTGGAAATAGATATAGAAAGCAAAATATCAATATTTGCAGATGTTACTAAATTATGCAAAGTCATTAATTCAGATCAGGATATTTTCTCTCTACAGAGGTACTTACATACAATGTCAGATTGGGCAAACATGTGGAATATTAAGTTTAATGTGGGGAAGTGTAAAGTCATGCATTTGGGAGGAAACAATCCCAAGGCTACTTATAGACTTAATGGAATAATTTTAGTTGACTCGTTGCTAGAAAAAGACCTGGGTATCCTTGTCAACTACAAACTTGGAAACAGTGACCAGTGTCAAACAGCAGTAGCAAAGGCAAACAAAGTCCTGTCTTGCATAAAAAGAGGTATTGAAGCAAGAGTGGATAACATTATTTTGCCATTATACAAATCATTGGTAAGACCTCACTTTGAGTATGCAGTGCAATTTTGGGTACCGGTTCTGAAAAAGGATATACTAGAACTAGAGAGGGTACAGCGGAGAGCAACAAAATTAATTAAGGGAATGGAGGACTTGACATATGAGGAACGACTAAACAAACTTGGTTTATTTACTCTAGAGAAAAGACGACTAAGAGGAGACCTTATCACATTGTACAAGTATATGAGAGGTCAATACAAGGATCTCTGTGGTGAGCTATTTATTCCAAGGCCTGATCAGGTGACCAGGTGACACCCCTTGAGATTAGAGGAAAGGAGGTTTAAACTTCAGCAGAGGAAGGGTTTTTTTACGGTAAGGTCTGTCAAATTGTGGAATTCATTGCCCAGGGAGGTAGTTATGGCAGATACAATGGATACATTTAAGAGAAGATTAGATACATTTCTTTCAAAAGGGAACATACAGAGTTATACTGTTTATCAGTAGGCTGATCAGGAAGGTCTGATAAAGACTAATTTAATTGGTAGCAGGAAAGCTATAAAATTCTCAGTTACTGAGGTATGAGGCAAAGGTTGAACTTGATGGACTTGTGTCTTTTTTCAACCTAATTTACTATGTTACTACTATGTTACTATGTAAGAGAAACGGTGGTTTCAACACTGACATATCTCTTCTGCATTCATATGGTGCAGAGTCCTGTGCTGTCTGGTGCAATGTGTAGCTCTGTGAAGGAAGAGAAGGAAACAGCTCAGAGATAATGCACAATTCACAGGTGGCTATGTGAGTTATGTGATTTGGAGGGCACACACACTGTATGATATCACACATTAGCTGGTACTACAGACTCACTTGGGTAGAGGGAGACATAAAACAGAATGGACCAATGGTATCAGAGAGGCCTCTGTTTTATCCCTTGTGTTTTAATGCTTCAGTTATGTGAGGGAGCCCTGTTTAAAGGGATAGTAATACTTAAGTATTACTAATCCCTATAGTAAAGTCCTATTAAAAATAAATGTATTTCCACCAGTGTCATCTCTCAAACCTTTATGGTTTAGAGATGATTGCTCCTAAAGTTGCCCTCTCCCTCCCCCTTCCCCGAAGTCAGCGTTCTAGCTGACTGAAGGGAAATCCAGTCATAGATCATCAGGCGGCTCATCAGGAGAGCCGTGATTGTGTTAATAAAAAAAAAAATCTTTCACTAAAACGGTCTTCTACGTGTGCTTGCAAACCAGGCTCACGTAGAAGACCATTTCAGTGAAAGTTTTCTTTTTTATTAACGCGATTTCGGCTCAGCTACAGAACTGCCTGAAAGTCGTAAGACTGGCTTCCCTGAAGTCAGCTAGAATGCTGACTACAGGGAAGGGGGAGGGCAACTTTAGGAGCGATCATCTCTCAGATCATAAAGGTCTGAGAGATGACACTGGGGGCAATACGTTTATTTTTAATAGGACTTTAATATAGGGATTAGTAATACTTAAGTATTACTATCCATTTAAGCTATCTCATACTGACAAGGAGTTTTTAGGAGGCTTATAAGTTTTATGGCTAGTTTTAGGCCATGTATTCTCTGCTTTATGGGCATTTTGTCTTCCAGACAGTTTATTTTTTCCATTTGTTGGAGAAGTCAGCTGAGGATATCTTTGCCCACAACTTACCCATGCTATAAATGGGTAAGTTGTGTGCAGCATCAGTAGCTGATGCCTGTGCATGTGAGCTTAATATGCCTACACAGTGTGCATGTATATTGAATGTTCTGTTGTACATTGACATGCTATGACTGCACATGAGTTTGTGTGCGCCTGCTATTACTTGGATTAATGTATAGGTGCTATGACTGCACTTGGGAATGGCTGTTCATGCAATGGCTGCCCATGGCTGCGTTTGTACATGCTATGGGTTCACGTGTACTTGCTATGGCTGCCCATGTGTCTATGGTTGCACTTAGGTGTGTGTGTGTGTGTATCTGCTATGGCTATACTTGAGTGTGTGCATGATGTACTCAATGAAAAGGCTGCATTGTGGTGCATGCACAGTAGTCAGTACCAGTGCTTCTTGAAGGAATCTCAGGGGAGAGGTGGCCTATGGAGTCGTATTGCCTACACAGTATGGCCACTTAATTATGAGCCAAGCCTCAGATGTTCCTCCCTTATTCTGATCTCCAGATTTTGTTAACAGTTGAAACACTCCTAGACTGACTCATATTGCCATCCTGAGGGATACTCCCTTATGGAGATCACATGCTATTAATAATTATTTTTTCTCAGTGCAAGGCTGAGCCTTTATTTTGTATGTTGGAAACTAACTGTTGGACTTCGGTTAATTTCCTAGTTTGAAGAAGTATTCACTCTATTCATGTTTTGGTCTCTCCCTTTCTCAATTCTTGGGTATGTAACCATCTGGTGAATGCTGCCACAGATATCCAGGAAAATGGAAAATTATATAATACTTTACAAAATTCTCCTTGCCTGGACATAATCCATGGTAGCATTCACCAAATTTCCCATCCCTTTTTTAAAGCGGAACTACCACCCTATATAAAGACCTCCCCCAATTATTATGCATATGGCGACTAGCTTCTTAATAGTGCTATTATCTCACACAAGTAGACGATTCTGAAGTAATCCTTATTCTTCAAAGACTGATAGCCAGGCTTCTTGCTTTAGAGCTGTCTGAGCGCCTGCAACCTCAGTCATTTCCGGTGCCGTAAGGCCCCATGTAATGCCTCCTAGAGGAGACAGGGACGTACAATGCTGGCGCGCAGACGTTTCTAAGCCAAGATGTCTGCGTGCAAGCTGGGCTTCCAGTCTCTGAAGAATAAGGATTACTTCAGAACTAGCAACTTGTGTGAGATAAACACTATTAAGAAGCTAGTCACCATATGCCTAATTATTGGAGGGCGACTTTATATAGGGCGGTAGTTCCGCTTTAACTTGTTGCTTTCAGACTAAGACAAGAGGTGAAAGGGGAGGGGTCTCTTATACTGTTTGAATTTTGTTTGATTTGTTCTCTGTCCTATCATATGAAAGGGTACGATCTACCCCATCTAGTGCTGCCTTGGATTATGTCCTGGAAAAGATAATTTCATTTAGTATAATTCTCCATTTTGTCCCCTTAATACTGGGTAGGATGGAAACTAATGAGGCTCTCTGTCCAGCCTACAGCTCCCTACAACCCTCAGCACTCTCACTGCACCCCCTTAACCCCTTTGTTGAAATATTGTGCATTGTTTGACCCTTAGCACTATATAATGTGGAAGCAAAGATTACCAACAGCTCATACTGTATTATTCACTCATTGCTGACTTTCCACAAAGCAGTAGAACAATCAGATAGCTGGGGAAAGGGTGAAAATGTTCACCTCAAACCAAAATCGGTGAATAATGGCACTTCCCGCTTGGCGAATAATTTCCTGCGTTTTTCTACTTTTTTGCGTAGCTCTTTTCATTGAAATCAATGGGAACATTGAATTTACACACAACACATAGCAAATGTTATTTTATTTCCCAAAGGCATAGTATAAAAGGGGTATGAGGGTGCCTGTGTTGGTGGAGTGTGGGGAAACAATCAGCTGAACAGGGAATGTTTTTTGGAGGGTTTGTTGACTGGAATTGGGAGGACAGTTAATAAAAAATAATTAAATCCAATTAAAAGAAACCCATAAGACATAGTATAAAAGGGGTCTGAGGAGGTTGCCTATGTAGGTGGGTGAAGTGTGGGGAAAGAATCAGTTGAACTGATAATTTTTGGGGGGGTTTGTTGACTGGTATTGGGGGACAGTTAATAAAAAATAAATAAATAAAATAAGAAATTAATACGTAACGTGACAGAGACAGGGACCCCCCGACATAAGCTGCAACTGGGGCAGACTAATAAAGAATTTTGTAAAAAGTGATTTGTAGGACTTAGACTTGTTGTCATAGGCCCAAGCCCTGAGGAAACATTGATTTGTAGGACTTAGACGTGTTTGGCTCAAGCCCTAAGGAAACATTGATTTGTAGGACTTAGGCTTGTTAGAAACAAGCCTCCCACCACAATCTTTTGTAGGCCTCTGTATTGGTTTTTTTGTTAAAGCACAAGCTCTGATAAAAAAACAATGCCCGACTGGCCTAGTGCCAGCAGGTCATGTTGTGTTGGCCATTGTCAAATGCTCAGGTGTAATTGCGGAATTTGAGACTGCTGTTCTTACTGCTGCTGCTGAGTTGTTTAAACAGCAGGATGATTAGGCAGCTCAATGGGAATGGGATCAACAACAGCAGCAACATGGGTGATGGATGCCATGATTAGCTCCAGTGATGCGGGTGAGGCAGTAGCAGCACAATAACTAGCCCCCACCACTTCAGGTATATGTAGAGAAAAGAATAAGTTGGCTAATAATACTTCTCCACCTGACCCTCCACCAAAATCATGGTTGTGTTATTAGAATATAATTTTTTCCCTTGAGAGCAGAAACTGTGCCACTCATAAGCAATTGCAATATGCACATTGTGTGTGTTACAAATAAGGGAAGTACTTGGTTATAATGGACACATCTGGACTCACATCAAACTCTTGGCATAACTGTAACCAAACAATATGATGCTTAGGGTTCCCAATGTGAAATACTCCCACCAGAAACCAAGTACTGCTGCTGTCACTCTGCCCCTTGTCCACTCCCCACTAAGGACATATGACAACTTGAACACAGTTTAATAATAATGATGAACTCTCCCTGCCGCCAGCTTAGCATATTCTGCAGATGCTGCTTTATGCCCCGCTTGCGATTATCCCCCACCACAGTGCCATGTGTGGTCAGTGCACCACAGAATGTGCAATGGGTGGACACACATTACCATATCCTGACATATACTGAATGGCTATCATCTGGTGGGGGAGGTAAAGATGATGAGTTGGATAGCCAGAAAATGTAGATACCCTAGAGCAAGAAGGTGATGGCGATCCAGGTGTTTTGCTCGCCATTGAACTTTCAGCCTCTGGCTGGGTTTCTCTATTCTTCCTCCTCTTTGATTTCCACCTCACGTCTTGTTGCCTTCGGTGAGAGTCAGGGGGTACAGCAACAATGGTGCCTGATTTCTTTGCTGGGTGTTTGGCTTTAACATGTTTCACATAAATGTCCTGGTGTCTGTGTTTCATGTGTGTTATCAGGGTGGTTGTGCCAAGGTGCATTCCCTCATTTCCCCTTTTCAGTGACTTGTCACAAATTGTGCACAGTGCCATAGCTGATGACTACACTGTGCCTGCTCCAAGAGAAAAGTAGTCCCACATCCAGAACCTCAGGGGGGAGGAGAACGGTGGAGAAGAATGTCCTCTTTCTTCTTCTCCACATTCCCCTTCACTGACAGGGGCAGAGGATGATGTGGCTGCTGTTGCTGATACTGCCTCAGAATCATCACTGCAACTAGGACCAGGAGTATTGCTGCTGCTGGCACGAGGAACCTGGCCTAGTCCCTCATCACTTGATCCCATTCCCACTGTATCCACGATGGTCTGTGGCACACTAGCCTGCTTCTAAGCATCCTGATGCACCTGCAACTAAGCAGCGGTAGGAATTACAGCAGTAACAAATTCTGCAAATTCCAAAACCTCACTGCTGGTGGTGGTGATGCCCATTCCCATCCTTGTCTCCCATTCCATTACAGTTTGGGCTAAAAAGGCCATTAATGTCACTTCCACCCCAGCTTCTCCACCATCATCATCACCTCCAACACAATGGATTGCAAAGGCATCAACTTGTCTATATTTGCCAAGCTCACTTTGTCATAGACAAAACACCTTGCAGAGAGCCCATAATTAGCCAGATCACAGGACCTGTGCTTCTTCTTTGCTTTTGTTAGTTTACTGTTTCATCCTGTAGACCCATGAGGATACACATTGTGAGTCTGAGTACAGTGAGTTCTGCAACTAATCCTTTCTTATCAAAGGTGAGGTTATCACTACTCCTGTGTAGTAAGAAATAATAAGAAAGTGCATTAAAATGTATTATCCAAAGTATACATACATATATATATATATATATATATATATATATATATATATATATATATATATATATTAATTTTAACACCTTAAGGACTATGGAGGTACATGTACATCATGGGGAAAATGTTTATGTACGTCATGGAGTTAAAAGGTTCCCGCGTGGCTGCACTCCATTGGTGGACCTCTGATTCCAATTCAACAAAATGCTTTGTGCTCCTTAAGTGCTGGCTGTGCGGCCGCTTGGCTGGTCCTGAAGGGGTTAATGGATCATTTAAGTAAATTTTAATTGCAGCATATATGTATACCATTGGTTTGTCAAGGAAATAGCAAATGAAGCAAAAAAAAAATGTTTTGCAGTCAGTAGGTGGCAGCCAAGTATCACACTGCAAATATTTCTTAGGATACATAATTACACTTTGTGAAAGCCATGTAAAAACTGTTTCAGTAATGCAAACATGTATACTAAAATTAGAGAAACGAGAAGATTACTGAGAATAAACAAAACTCATTAGCATATGATCAATGGCAGTGTGGGATTTAAAGGGCTATGTAATCACCTTAGATAGAAGCAGGGGTGGGCTGGGCCACTCCATATGCAACTACAAAGAAAAAAGACGAGCACAAGCTACTCCATATATAAGACTGGATAATAATTACTAAAATAGTCTGGTGCACTCTGGGTAAAACAGTTACAGACACACATAAAGTGAAAAAGGAGAAAATCCCCAAACAGAAGCCCCACTACTGAGGCACACAATCCAGAATAAATGTTCTTTATTAGTATCAAAATAAACCAAATGTTATACAAAGAGACAAAATATTAAAACATACTTAAAAACATATATCACAATGCTAGGGGAAGACCAATCATATTAATCCAAAAAATATAAGTATCAAATAACAAAAGGCCAAAGGTATAATATTGTGAGCATCAGATAACCAATGCAACAAAATCCAATACTGATAAACATAAACTAAATCGAAATAGTGCTAATAATAAACACTCAATAATAAAGTGCAAGTGCATATCAAGAAAAGTGAATACTTAACAGCTAATTTTGCATCCCAGAAGACACCAATGCCCAGAGCAGTAAATAAGCAAACCGATGGACTTAATAAATGGTCAACCCTCTATGAACCACAATCCTAAAGCGTATCGCCAGAAGGCTTTGTCAGGGAATGTGAGATAAGCAATCTCTGCTGAGTTTTAAAGGGATAGTAATACTTCGTTTTAACTTTATTTTATTTTGTAGGCATTAAAAAAACATGAAGAATGATATAAGTCTTATCTCTCAAACCTTTATGGTTTAAGAGATATTCACAAACAAAGTATCCCCCCCCCTGTTCAACCAGATCAGATGGGAGGTGCCCAGGTAGACTGCAGAGAGGGACAATCTTCAATTAAGATAAGGGAAAAAGCTGAAAAACTTGTCAAGGGGGGAAGGGCTTTCATTGTTTTCATACAAAGAAAATTATCCCCTTCTGTTATCTGTCTGGTCATACAACCAGATTCACATCTGAGAAGATATGGCTTACACTAGGTAAAAGGGGCGGGGAGGGGAAACTTTACTTGTGAATATCTCATAAACCATAAAGGTTTGAGGGATAAGACTTATATCATTCTTCATGTTTTTTTAATGCCTACAAAATAAAATAAAGTTAAAACGAAGTATTACTATCCCTTTAAAGTGTCCATCAGCAAATGGAAAGAGAGGAAAAACATACATGTGACTCAGTCCATTAACGTAGGCTAACTTCAATTAATTTCAAATAGATTGAAAAAGTCACGTAATAGTTACATCAATGTAAAAAAGTAAACAAAGACACATGACCATAAGATCATCCAAGATCATGTGATATCTACGGACGGCTACAACCAATCACATGAATACTGGGGCTTCTGGAACGGACCGAAAACAGAATGAATAATACCTAAAATATATAAATATATAAAGAGATACTCAATTATTGAGTGTTTATTATTAGCACTATTTCGATTTAGTTTATCTTTATCAGTATTGGATTTTGTTGCATTGGTTATCTGATGCTCACAATATTATACCTATACCTATTTTGGCCTTTTGTTATTTGATACTTATAGTTTTTGGAATAATATGTTTGGTCTCCCCCTAGCACTGTGATATATGTTTTAATATTTTGTCTCTTTGTATAACTTTTGGTTTATTTTGATACTAATAAAGATTTTTATTATCTAGGAACATTTATTCTGGATTGTGTGCCTCAGTAGTGGGTTTCTGTGTGGGCCATTCCATATGACTATCACTCAGGGCTAGTTATACGGGTGGACCAGCGGGCCTCTGCCCAGCACTCAATAGGGTTACCCATCTATCTGTAGAACAGCCTGAAATTATAACTAACTTTGATTTAGGTAGTGGCAAGATGGAGAATGGCTCTACTAAGTTGACCTCCATTTATAACTGCACAGTGGAGAAGTTTCACGTGCTTCCTCCTTACTAGGTACTTCTGGGTTGCAAACTGGAAGTACCTAGTAAGGAGGGTGCCCATGTAACCACTGCACAGAGCCGGTTCGCGAGTATCTTCAGAAAATAGAAAGGGAGGGATAATGACAGTGCATGTACACCATTCCTCCCAACATTTCAAATTGCCAAAGAGGGACACTTGTGTTTTATGGGGTGTTGCTCTGGTTGTGACCGGTGGGCGGGCTATTACCAAGAATTTTTAGGCTACTTCATGACCTATTGACACCTCTTGGTGTAACCTAATAAATGACTTCTAACAAAACCAAAGTATTTTATTTACACAGACTAATTTATAAACACATATACTGATGTTTAAACAAACATTAATGTGAGTTTTATTGCTGTAGAGCAGTATGATACAGCTATATATATATACCACACAGTCTGATCTCCTAAAAAATGGGACATCAGGGTGGGAAAGAGGGACAGAGTGATTTGGGTCTAAAAGAAGGACTGTCCCTCCTAAAGAGGGACATTTGGGACTAGGCTGGGTGAAGGTCAGTGTGTGTGGTGATTTGGGACTACAGTGGGAAGTGGAACCAAGCTGTGGTGTCTCCGTTTAATTATCCAAACATGACACAGTTGTGGAGGCTGCACTCTTATGGTGGATTCTGTTTCTCTTGCACCCTTCTGTCTGCTGTTTGTGGTAATATTGTAGTTTTCCTTATTCCCCATTTCCTCCAGCCCCTTTCAGTTCCACCATTTGTTCACTTCTCTTCTTTTGGTGGGCAGGCAGTCCTTGTTTATCACCCTTAGTTCAGGCACGTGGCTTCTGAACTGTGAACAGTAAGTCAATGATTAGACTTTTTCATAATTAAATTAACACAGCCAGGGATTACAGGCTTTTTTGGCTGGAAACAGTAGTGGACTCTGGATGTAACACTGCATGCCGCAATGCAAATACAATGACTGACAATTTGTGTGCAGGTGTGCACTTAAGGTTGAACAACAGTAAAGCCTGCCTATTTATGTTCAGTGCATTTAGGTTTCAAGTCCAACACTACAGTTTACTGTTTTAGATTATTTTAACACAGTCAGGAAAAGCAAATGTAGTTACTGTTATTATACTTAAACCTACCTACCTATTATATTTACTAGCTAACTATTAACACTATGCCAACTAACCTACCAAATTAATTTGTTAATTACTAGCTAATCTAATTCTGTGCTAACCTACCTTCTTAGTCAACTAACCTAACTCTGGGATTTCAAACAGCATAGCATTGTTTTTGACTCCCTGTTCCATCCCTATTCTACAGCTTCCTCCATGCACTCCGTTCACCGCAAGCTTTTGATGATTGCTTCAAAGACAATACATAATCTATTTATAAGTAGATACCTATTATTGCAGTGTTTCTCAGTTTGTAGTCAGGGCACCCCCAACATGCAATCTGATTTTTGGGGCACCCCTAATATATTATAATAATTTGTCAAGTGTATAATGGAGGTAAAATACATCAATAAATTGTCTTAGGTCTTCCAGTCTGTGTAAGAAAATAAACATTGTGTGCAATAACACTCTTTTTCATAAATATACATTTTAAATACAACTTTCACATTTTTGACAGTTTTTCTGGAATAAATGGGACACCATAAGTGCCAAAGAGCACTAGCTGAGAACCACTGCATTATTCTTCCAGTCTCTGAAGTCTCCCCAAACTTCCTTCCTAACTTTTGACACTTTTACTCTATTGAAAGTGGCAGATATTTTAAGTTCTCCTTTTCTGCCACCACACTACCTGTTTCTTGAATCCAGTTCCCTTCCATTAACCTAAACATCATGCCCTTGTCCTTACACCTTTGCCAACACATGTATATTAATATTAAACAAGTGTACAAGCAATGTTCCTTCATGCTGCAAACATGCACAAGTTAAACCAATACTCAAGAAGGCTAATGTTGACCCCTATTTTCTCTATAATTATCGGTCTGCCTCCCCTCTCCCATTAACCACAGAACAGCTGGTCTGCTTACAAATAACAAAGTGTATTGTGCAGAATACCACATAACATTTTGGGCAATCTGGATTTCTGTCTGCCAGATCCAATTGACACTTCTCTGTTGTTATCCTATACCCATGATACTGTTGACCACTCTCCTCTTACTCATCATCTTCACAATCTATGTTTTCAGTCAAACTTCTTTCAGGCTTTACTCCACTTTCTCATGATGATCCACTGTGGGTGTGCCTTGGGTCTCTGTTCTGTATACTACATGTTTCTCCCTGTACACTTTCATTGAGTGAATTTATTAATTCACATGGTTTCAAGTATCATGTATAGGCAGATGATACCAGACTTATATCCACATTTTTCACCTCAAACTTGTTTGCAAATTTCAAGCTGTCTCGTGGACACTGCATCTTTGATGGCTCACCACCATCAACTTTTTCTCCCACTTATCAAATACCCATTTAGCCCACTGCATTGTTAGTGTCAACATTTATTACCATTTAGTACAGAGGTTGGTCTCTTTGATTACTCCCTCACAATAAGGTACTTCTTCCCCATTTAGGAGGCATTTGAACTGATTTGTTGCCTACAGCTATGGCCTAAATTGAGGTTCCCCATATTAATTCTCCATCACTGATATCTGCATGCCTCCCCCTGTTTCTCTTTTGCTCCTTTCCCCTATATTCTAGCACAAGCTCACTGCCATCCCACATCTATATAGAGAAACGCTGGGTTAAAGGTGCTATACTCCCATATTACTGTCTTGTCATGACGCTTGCTTTCAAGTCTCTTTCTAGATTCCTCCATTCTCTCACCACTTTTCCTACAAGCAAATAATATCTTACAGATTTAATTAAAGCCTGGAACGCTTGGAGTTGTCCCCATTGTTTGGGTTATAACCCTGGGGGTATATGAGATAATGACTCATATTCATACATGATCCTCTTTGATTTCTCTCCTACTTAGATGGGCAGTTATATACCTATTTGAGTGTCACCCTTAAGAGGATGATGACATCTTGTTCTAGATTTTCTTGTTAACTGTTTTCGTGATATATCTCAGGCATGAACTGGGTGCCTTTATTACTAGCAATTTCAGGGATTAGGAGTATCACCACTATTTTACTTTCATAAATGTAACTAGTGTATATATATCAGGTTTCTTGATTGTACTATGCAGTCCTCCACCCTTTTGGACTAGGCCTCCCTATTGATTATCCTCATCTCAGAAAATCATTATCCCAATTTCCCAATTATTTTGATTTAATGATCAATTCATTCTCTTTATAGTTTTGTGAATCTCATTCCAATGTGCAAGAACATGTTCCTGATACATCCTGGTAGAGGACGTATCCCCCCCTTCCCCTTGGTGTGACATCCTATAAATGAAGACATAGTTGTATTATGCTGAGTCCCCCAAAATATAATGGTGGATCCATCTCCCATGTCCAAAACCCATTTTGCATGTTCTTTCAAGATATGTAATTTAATTTATTTATGCATGTTTTAAGCGGTTTTAATTCACTTCTCACTTCCTCAGGCCAACTGTTTTGGGATGCACTATAACCTATATGGCGTTACAATGTTCAACCCCACAATGGTTTCTCTCACCATCAACGCGTTTATTCTGACCAACCTCTGGTCAAGTCTTGATTAGTGGCTCAGGTCCACATTCATATTTAATGGTTCTCTTCTCTTTCTTGTTCCATATTTTCTTCTTTCTGTCTCTCTTTGTCAGTTCTTCTATTTTTCCTTCTTTATTGAGCATCTTGTTGTGGTTGGATCCATGGCTCTGGGGGTGGCCAGGAGTGGGCCTTGTGGAGACAGTTCAAGCATTTTACACAGTAAGACAAGCTTTTCCTCTCCCACATTATAAATGGCTACTCTAACTGGCTTAATGAAACTGTTAACAGTTAATACAAGAAGTCTTAATATGCCTGAGAAGTTCACGTTGGCTCTCAGGGAATTCTACAGACTGCATAGCACTATAATAGTAATTCAGGAAACACTTCTTTACAATTAATAATCCCCCTTCTTTGATTAATAAATATTACACCTCAGTATGGCTTGCATCTAGTCAAGATAAAAAGAAAGAAGGGTGGCAATTTTATTACACAGAAATGTATCCTAGATAATTAAGAAGATATGTAGGGATCCTGATGGCAGATAAATTCATTAAACCTCCATTAAAGGTCTTCTATGGGAAACCTTATACTATTGCTTCTATATGACCTAACAACCAAGGGATTGCCTTTCTTTCTAAAATGTTACAGATTCTTTACAAGTTTAAAGAAGGTCAGCTTATGATGGGAGGGGACTTTAATATATCTGTGGACCCGCTGACTGACTGCTCATTGGGGTAGTCCTGTGTGCCATATTTCATTCTGGACAAAGGGGCAGTACTCTGTAGAGATTACCACCTGATAGACTCTTGGAGACTTTTAGGGCTCGATTCAGTTGAGCCCGGTAAAACAGCCGGTATGGCAAAATTAGATACCGTCCTGTTAGTAAAAAGTGCTAAGGAGCCATTCAATTGCTCTGCCAGCTGAAAGCACAATGGTCGTAAGGCTACAGAAAAGGTCTTGTGGCCAAACGTCCGTTTTTCTGTGCTAAGTTCCCAAAACGCAGCTAAATAGAGGCAATAAAATGAACATCAATAGAAAAAATTCTAACTATTGCTGCCTGACATACTGTCAACATCCATCATTAACTTATCTGTGTTACACTTACCTGTCATCCATTGTCTGGCTTCTGCTATATTCCTTCTTTCTCTTATGTTCTTTTCTTTCTTCTCTCTTCTTTCTTCCATCTTCTTTACAATAAACCTGTAATAAAAAAGAGCCATAAATAAATAGTCCATGAACAGAACCCACACATATCTGCATAGTTTAACCCCTTGAATGCCAGAGGGGTACACAAAGCATTGCATAGTAACTCCCCACCTTGTCTTGTTGTTGATATGTGCCATTATAGACCCTTTGTGCTTTTGGCATTTATTCCAATGCACCAATATTAGCCTTTACATTTCTATTTGGAACGAAAATTCTTTTTAGCAAAATGGATTGGGACACTGATTTTTCAATTGGAGGGAATATTGTATTGTGACTAGGTATGGATGGATTACTTTAACCCTTTCAGTGTCAAAGAGGTACGCAATGCATTGCTCTGCAATGCATTGCGTACCCCTCTGGCAGTCAAAGGGTTAAACAATGCACATATTTACACATTATCTTATGTTTATTTTTTTATTTACAACTATTTTAAACAAGGAAGAAGAGGACAGAAAAGGAGAAGACAGAAGATGGGGAGATAGAAGAAGGGTGATAGAAGACTGAAGAAGATGGACGTAGCTGACCACGGTGCTCAAGACTCCTCTGGACATCAGGTTACTGGTAAGTGTTTATTGTCAGGGGCTGTTTTTAACTTAGTCAGATTATGCATACCCCACTGGCACTCATAGGGTTAATTCTACAAACATTTCACACTTTTTTGGAAGGCTTTGGTTGTATTGATATGGTCCTTAGGGCCCCATATCAACACATCCACTGGTCACTTAGTTTTTTTAGGCTTCTGTTTAGTTTCAATTCTTGCACCAGTAATTTTCAATTGCGTTGAGGGAATCTGCTCCGAAAAAAACTAAGTGCAGATTTTCAGCCATAAAAGTGGGTGCCTTAACACATCTTAATGCCTTATGCATGGAATTTAATTGGAATGGGAATCTAGTTTCATATGTTTCAATGAGCACAAATTTAGTGCCCAATGTGTTTTTTTCCGATGGTATTTCTTAATAGCATAGGTAATTGAATTTTGTACCATGCCTGAAAAAATGCCATTGGGTCAACTCAAATAAGTTTATAAAAAAATAAAGGAAACTAATAGGCAAAAAACTTATGTTAAAACCGGCTTTATAGTTCTTCCGAATGCAGGGTGTCACGGTATTCAGGCAAAGAAGGACAGACAACAGTAATAAAATATAACCACCTTTATTTATAATATACAGTAATAATAATAATGCTGCCCACGCAACCCCAGACCACTGGATGGTAGACCCCAGGCTATTACCATGAGCTGCACACTGTGCTGTGCACTGCAGTACTGCAAGATACCGGAGGATACTGGAAATGGGTTAGGCTGGAGCACTGGTAGAACCAGTAGCACAAGTCTCCACCCAGGGTATTTCTAACCGGAGGCAACAGGGAGCGAGAGCAAGCCAGAGCCATGGGACACAGATACAAATGGTCAGGCAAGCTGGGTAGTGCATGGAGCGAGTAGTCAGCCAGAGCCACAGGTCAGACAAGCCGGGGTCTACAAGGAGCGAGTAGTCAGCCATAGCCACAGGTCGGAACCGATGTGGGTAGTCAGACAAGCTGGGGTCATACACGGAGCGAGTCAGTCAGCCAGAGCCACAGGTCAGAATCGATGTGGGTAGTCAGACAAGCCAGTGTCATACATGGAGTGAGTTAATAGCCACGGGACACAGATCAGAACCGATGTAGGTAGTCAGACAAGCTGGGGTCATACATGGAGTGAGTTAATAGCCACGGGACACAGATCAGAACCGATGTGGGTAGTCAGACAAGCCGGGATCATACACAGAGCGGATTCGGAGGTCAGGCACGGGTCACAACGAGAACACAAAAGCTACTAGAAGAAACACTACATAAGGGCAATGACTCCTAGGCCCAGGGAAGTTTATATAGGAGCAGACAAAGGCGGGAGCCAATTAGGCAAATAGAACGAGACCCATAAACAAGTGCACATAACAGCGCCTGCTCCAGTAGATGTCAGGAATGAGGAAGTAGCCGGTCTCCATGCCGGCTAGTAGCACAACAGCAAAAGGAAGCACAGGATCACTAGGCCTCCTAGGGATTCTGTGATACAGGGTTATAGTAAATTAAACTTTACCTCCTCTCCTATATCCTGTGCTTTGCTTTAATTTCAGTAATTATCATCTAATGTTACATCAAAAACAAAACACATGAGGAGGAATAGAGTTAAAATTTGATTCATTTGTACCCCTAAATGAGAACTACAAAGTAGGCTTTTCATAAGTTGGTGCACGTGTGTGAAGGTTATTTTTGCAAATTTTCCTCAAACTTTGAAAACTCACATCATGTTTTCTGAATGTCCTTCCTCAGCACAGCTATAGTGATGGTAAAAACCATCTTGGTTATTGCCCGCCTTAAACTTAGCAACAAATAGTTACACTCCTCCTGCTTATCTTTTCCTTTGGGGCCAGCCCACTGCTTTCCTGTTGGTTCCTGGTTATGTTTAGGAGCCTAGAGTCTGCCTTGCAAGATTATTGCTGTGCTGTTCCTGAAGGTAATAGTCTGTTGTTCTTCATTGCTGTTTTTTTTACTTAGGCGGGTTGACTCTGTTCTTGTCTCTCCCTTGGTACCTTGCATGAATTCGGACTGCTTTCTTGTGTATGACCTGGTCTGCACTCTGGATTTCACATTTTCTCTTGCTGCTTCCACAGCTGCTGCCACTCTCATCTATTTTGCAGCTTATCTGTCATAGACCACTCAGCTGGGAGGCCTTGATATTACCTTACTAGTGGTTCCAGATGCTTATGTTTCTACAGTACCACTGCTCACAGAGGTCATAGTCCGTTTGGCCTGTGAGGCCTATTCTGCAGTCTACCAGCAGTTCCAGATGCTTACTCTACTATGGTACCACTGCCCTTAGCAGTCATAGCCTGGTGACCTGGTGGCCATTTTGCAGCCTACTAGTGGTCCCGGATGCTTATATTTCTTCAGTACCTCTGCTCATAGAAATCATAGTCTGACTGGTCTGGTGGCCATCCTGCAAACTACTAGAAATCCAAATGCTTATATTTCTACTGAACAGCTGCTCTTAACTTTCTTAGACTGCTTGGCCTGGAGGCCTATTCTGCAGCATACCAGCTGTCCCAGACGCTTATACTACTGCAGTACCACTCATATTGGTCATAGCCCAGTTTTCCTGTAGACCTATGAAGCCTACCAGCAGTTCCAGTTGCTTTTATTTTCTGATTCCTGCTTCATTAGCATCATAGCCTGGTTTGCTTGCAGCTCTCCTGCAGCAGTTATTGCAGTTCCATCTGCTGTATCCCTGCTAACCACAGCTTTTGCAGTCCTTCCCATTTAGTTTGAGGTCTATCCTCAGCCTTATAGAAGGATCTGACTGCTGCTTTTCAGCAGTTCCTTTTTTCTTAGTGGTCTTGCCCACTAATTCTGTAGTCATTTCAGCAGCCTTATTTGTGGATCTCACTGCCTCTTATAAGACAAACCTTTTGCTTGTTTAGCCCGGTCTCTTCTGTGGTCGCTAGTTATGCCAGTCAGCTATTGACCAATTCAGTCTGTTTTTCTTAGCGGTCTAAGCCCTGACTGAGCCCACTCGCTAGTTATCTCAGTCAGCTATTGACCAAGTCAGCCAGTTGCTCTTAGCGATCTAAGCCCTGTCTGAGCCCATTAATCTACAGTCCAACTGTAGTTAGCCTTTCAGGCTACTTGCTATTCTTCTTGCTATTGCCGTTCTCTGCATTTGAGGTTCCCCCATTTAGGCCTGGATCTTGTCCTCAGTCCACTTGCATTTCTATCCAGGTCTCACCCCGGCTCAACTGGGGTCAGACATCTGGCTTCATGGCCAGCATCTTTATTCAGCTTCGGTCACAGCCAGGGAATCTTGTGGCTGACACCCTAATCAAACCTCATTCTCCAGTATTACTATCAAGCTGCTGAGATTCAGCTTTAATTCCCTTTTGATCTTGACAAAAACAGATCTGCACTGGTATGAGCCTAGTAGGATCCTATTATGGTCACATATCTGGCTGCGCTGATGTGGTACGTTGGCCTGTTTGGTCTTGAACAAGTAACCTTGTGTCTATTAGTTCTGCACTCTATAGTTATTCTGCAGGGAAATAAATTGAGGTAACACAGGGGAGCAACAGGGCTCCCCTGCTTCCATCCTACCCAAACTACTGGGTAGGAGCAGGCAGGATTGGGAAACCCTTTCGTGTGAATATAGGAGGCTTTTCCTCATTGATGTGAAAGGGTTTCCTGATCCTGACCACTCCTACGCGGTAGTTCGGGTAGGAAGGAATAGGGGAGCCCTCTTGCTCCCCTTGGTCGCCTCTATTGATCTTTCAACCAAATCATATATATATATCATACACAAAGATTATTATACAGAGAGAGAGAAAAACAGAGAGCGAGAGAGAGCGATATATATATATATATATATATATATATATATATATATATATATACTAAACCTAAGATGGTTCAGGAGAGACAGCACACAGTGGCAGGTGTAGAAAAAGGAAGGCTTTATTGTTCAGTTCATGTAGCAGCCACATAATTGAACAATAAAGCTTCCCTTTTTCTACACCTGCCACTGTGTGCTGTCTCTCCTGAACCATCTCAGGTTTAATATACTTATGTTATCTTTAAGGGACATGCACCAGCCATATTAACATTTTTTTCAAAAACAGCTTGTGCCATTGCCAACCTCTTTTGACTATATATATATATATATATATATATATATATATATATATTTTTTTTTTTTTTTTTCCTCAATATTTGGAGACAGCATTCCCTTATGCAATTTATTGTATGTACTATTCAATGGGGGCTTACTTTAGTTTTAGATATGTATATATATATATATATAGATAGATAGATAGATAGATAGATAGATATAGATATATATTTTTTATTTTAAGGATGGTTTCTACAAGTTTAGTTAATCGAATTACAAGATGTGATTATTTAGATAAGCATGAAACTAATCACCCAGGGCATTTCAGTCTAGTCCTTAGAGAGGCTGCTGTTTATGACTTAGTAAACAGGGCTTTTAAACCAATTATTTTATGATCCTTAAGGTATAATTAAAATATTCTCCAATGAGCTTAAAAAAGAAAAAAAAAAAAAAATATATATATATATATTTATACATATATGCACAAAATTAATTGCTTAACACAATATAATTGCTTAGCTCAACTAATACAGCCATTCTGCTTTTAATTATATAATTTAGCAAAATATAGGCATGTATGGTTTTTAAACCTTACAATATGGTTAACTATGGAATGTTAACATATTTTATTTAAATACCTCCTAAACCCTTAATGAACCAGAGGCCTATGTAATGCATTGATTTGCAATATGTTGCACACCCCTCTGGTGAGGAATGAATGAAACTTTTGTGGTAGCTGCACTTCAAATGAGAATTTCAACCACATTTATGTAGCAGTATTTCTTCTTAAAATAAATAACCATAGTGTGTGTGTAATAAAGTGTTTAGCTACTAAATTTACATGTAAAATTGAAGTAAGTGACCGCCATCAGCATAGAAGGGTCTTGGGGCCTTGATTCCCCAGACCAAATTCTGCCCAGTTACCTGACATAGTCCTTGGGATAGTTGGATAGAAACGTCCAAAAACATTAATGTCCTACCCTGCAAAAAGTGCAGTTTTTCCACTTGTTCCCGCCTTTTTCGCCCATTGAAATCAATGGGAAGAAAAACATTTCTCCACCACACAAAAGTTTTTTACAGCCATATAAAAGGCTGTCAGGCTCTCACAGCATGCCATTTTCTGTATGTGAGAGAAGAGAGCAGTATGTTTTTTGAGCTACAGAAGACAGAGAGGGGAATTGAAGTTTAGTTTAGAGAATCTTGTAGGTAGGACATTTGTTCTGTTAGGAGAGTCAGTGGGGCACTCTGAGGAGAAGAAGGGAGGAAGGCGGTTGACCCCAAATACTCCAAAATTTCATGTGACTGAGTGGCAAGACACAGGCAGCTAGGGACCTATTCGCTTGCTGATCTTGCTGTTTTATTGTCTCTCTGCTGGGTGGGGAAGTCTGGGGAAAGACGTTGTTGATTTTGTTTTTCAGTTATGATTTTTTTTGGGACAGACTGTGATAAGGGTGGACAACTTAAAAAAAAAAAAAATAAAAATAAAAAGGAATAAAGAACTAAATATATTAGGTGACAATGACAGACTGGGCTTAATCAAGGAATCGTACAGCTGCATCAGTTGTGTTGTGTACCGTACAGTAAAGAAACACAGTGTAGTTGCATAATGTCCATCAAATGCACAAGGTGAAGGGGAAGGGGCAGGGGTGGAGCAGTGTAGGGACGAAAGAGTAAAGTAGTAGTTCAAAAACTGACTGCAGCAATGGTTGCTGCAGCGTGTGCAATCAGTGATGATGATCCCTCTACTTCAAGGGAGGATGCAGTTTGTCAAGGTCCCAGCAAAACTAGTTCCAGCACCACTAGTGCCAGTAGAAATAAAGAACCATATAAGAAGAACACTGAAGATGACAACAATTTGCATTGAAGTGTTGATGATGCTGGCAATAGCATAATAGAGGAAGATGTAGCAGCTGGACTGCCTGCTGCATCAGATAGTGAGACAAACAAGCACAAAAACATCAGTCCTCAAGGAAGTAGTGAACTTTGTTACAGTAAAAGTAAAAATAAATTGTTTGAGACCTCTAAAATCTTAGAGGAATATAAGGGTAGTAGTGGGCAAGAACTGTCAGGTGATGCTGATGCTGTTGAGAATGACCTAATGATGACTGATGATGATGATGCAGGTTTAGAATATATCCCTCCAGCATCCTTCTCTTGTTCAGATACAGATGAAGATGAAAGTGGGGATGATGACAGGGCTATAAGGTTAGCAGAAAGTCAAAGGATGAATCTTCCACCACTTTTAAAGAGCACTGTGTTGTCTATAAACTATTTGAGAAAGAAATTGGAAAGTCTGACCCTGGAGAAGCACAAATGTAAAAAAAAACACAGTCACCCTATCAGTCATCATCAGCATCATCCCCTCTTCAAAGTCCACTCAGCCACACACACCAGTTTTGAGTACCCAGCAACAGCAACACAGGTTATTAACATCTACAATGTTAGATATGACGAGTGCCTCTGCTGCTGCTGCTGAATTAAGTACTGCACCTTTGACACCTAGTGGTAGTGGCAGTAGAGTTACATCAACGTCTAGCCCCAGTAGTAGTAGTAGCAGCAGCACCACCTCGGGAACCCCTCATCCCATGAAGTCCACAGTATGGAGATACTTCACTCAGGATCCTCAGACTAAGCATGTTGCTATCTGTTACCTGTGAAAAAAGCAAGTGAGCAGGGGGAAAGCAGGCTCACATCTAGGCACCTCCTCTATGAGATCCCGCCTGAAGCACAACCACAGGTCTGACTGGGAGACACCCTATCAGAAGGCCAAAGGTGCCACCACTAGCAGCAGCAGAAGCACTTTAAAAAATTCCTAGGGCTCTAGGGCAGAAAAAAAGAAGTAGTGAAGTTATTTATGTGTCAGAGAGTGTGCTACTGCCAGTGCCAACAGTTAGTTCAGCCCAAACAACACCTATGGCTCCTGCTGCAGAGGAGTATGATGACTCTGGCTTTGCTGTAGGAGATGGCAAGAGTCATTGACTGACCACACATGCTGCATCTACAGCAACCACTTCCACTAGTCATGTTGTTAAATCAATAAAATACCAAACTTCTTCTGCTATGTCCTGCAAACCCACACCGACTGAGTTCCTAGGAAGGAGTCAAAAACTTCAGAAAAATAATCCCAAAGTAAGCCTGTGGAATGGCAAGGTTGCCAAGATGTTGGCAGTGGACATGCTGCCATATTCTTTTGTACAAAACCGAGGGTTCAGAGAACTGATGACATGTGTAGCTCCACGCGGGAATATCCCAAGCCGCAGTTATTTTTCCAGGACGGCTGTGCCTGAATTGTACAAGCAGGTGGTTAGAGTATGGCAAGAAAATCCACCTGACAACAGATATGTGGACAAGTGGGCAGAGCACAGACTATATGACTGTGACTGCTCACTGGGTTTCCCTCCCAGCACCAACAGTTGACAACATTAGCTTACAGCATCAGGTGAAAGCCAGTAATCATGCTTCTGGTTGTGGCAGTTTGATTAAAAGGCAGCGGCAGCAGCAGGATAGCCCATACCATTGTCACGCCACCTTGTGCATGCAGAGTTTTTAGAAACAATCCCACAAAGCTGTAGATGTTCTGCGTAAGCTAGAGCAGGTGATAGAGGAATGCCTTGTACCCCACTCCTCAAAAGCTGGTTTTTGTGTCTGCTGATAACAGCTCCAGCATAATAGCTGCTTTGAGAATAGGTGGTATGGGGCATGTGCCCTGCTTTGCCCATGTGCTAAATTTAGTTGTGACCAGATTCCTGGTAGAATCCAAAAACCTCAAAGAGATGCTTACTATTGCCCGCAAAATCTGTGCCCATTTTAGTTGCTTCTACAGTGCATGCAGTCCATACAAGAGAGTAACAACTCACAACTTTCACTTTCAGAAACTTATTTCTAAACTACAGCCTTCAGAAGTAGTAATATTACAGTGTGAAATGTAGTACCTGTAGGAAATATAGGAGAAAAATGTGTTAAAATAGGTGAAAAGGAGGACATTGCATTACAGGTCCCCACCTAGGAACCTCAATCATTTTTCTGCAGAACAGAGAAATATGTCTCTGAGCTTGCAGGTCTATGGCCATATACTGCATTTACGTGATTTTAACAACTATAGTATGTCTCTTGCTTATGTATATGAATGTTATCAGTATGCTAAGTGTTCCAGCCACGATTCTATCCTATGTTCAATCCCAGGCATGTATTTAGTGAGTCGCTACTTCATCAAATTGTTATTTAGTGTTATTAACCCTAAAAATGCCTGTACTACACTCTAGATTACTCCCCTTGTATTGTATTTCCTGCACAGTTATTGTCTATTCTGCTGTGTGACTCTTGCTGTGTTTCTAATTCAAGTACAGTTATTCCTGCAAATGTGAATTATGTGCTAATTACTATACGTACAGTTCTTGGAACATGCACCCTTCTTTTCAGTTTATTCCTTTATTTTAGGAGTTCCAGGACCTAAATTGATGGTCCCACCTATTTTGTCTTCGCTTGATCCACCTCATTAAGTAACCATGCCATATTGATTAATTTTGCTTTGTTATTTTGCTGAGACATACTAGTTTGTACATCCCTTAATGCCTTTTTTCCCAATATTTCCCTCCTTTCCACTCTACCCCATTAACAACAACAGGCTTAGACTATACTATCAGCCAACATATCTTCTGGACTCATACATCGTCATTTCAGGATCTACTTCACCGTTTCAACGCTAGACAGTCCAACACTCTGCACGATTACATTTCATATCCTCCAGGTACTGTCTGCTTACTTTTCCCTCCAATTCTACCACTTATCCTCTATCTATCAGTTTCTAATACATTTCTGTGTTCTCAGTATAAGTCCATAGGCTTCATCTAAGGTAAGCTAATCTATATTCAGTTCAATAAATTAAAAAAAAAAAAAAAAAAATACATCTTAGGAATACCTCCCTAATAGTGTTGAGCGAGCATGCTCGGCCGATGCTCGGATCGGCTCGAGCATCGCTCTGCTCGGCACATGGCGGTACTCGTACGAGTACCGCATGTGCTCGCCCGCCATGTTCGGGTCTCCTCCCCGCACGTTTTGCGGCTGCTGCGCAGCCAATAAACGTGCAGGGAGGCTCTGACATCGGTGTAATGCCAGCAGCCATGTTGGCTGCTGGCATTACACTGATTGGCTGGCCAGAACCCGTGGTCGGGTGCTGTATAGCACCTGACCATCGAGTTCGGCTCAGTCTGAGCCAGGGAGAGCTGAGGATAGAAAGGGAAATGCAGTGTAGGGAGGAAAAAAAAAAAATTGTGAAAAAAAAGAACCAAAAGTCCTTTTTAGGACTACTGTGTGTGGGGGCAGCAGGTTATTTTGTGTGGGGGGAAAAAAAAAAAAAAAAAAAAAAAAATATTCTGTTTAGTGTGAAAAGTTGCAGATTAGAGCACATTCTGTTTAGTGTGCACAGTTGCAGATTAGAGCACATTCTGTTTAGTGTGCAAAGTTGCAGATTAGAGCACATTCTGTTTAGTGTGCAAAGTTGCAGATTAGAGCACATTCTGTTTAGTGTGCAAAGTTGCAGATTAGAGCACATTCTGTTAAGTCTTCAAACTAAAATATCAAAGTCACATATTCCATTCAGTGTGCGTCGCCGCAGTTTAGCAGCACATTCTGTGTACTGTGCAGAGTTGCAGAATAGGAAGAAATACTGTTAAGTTTTCAAACTCAAATATTAAAGTCACATATTCCATTCAGTGTGCTTCGCCGCAGTTTAGCAGCACATTCTGTGTACTCTGCAGAGTTGCAGAATAGTAAGAAATAGTGTTAAGTTTTCAAACTCAAATATCAAAGTCACATATTCCATTCAGTGTGTATCACCGCCGTTTAGCAGCCTATTCTGTGTACTCTGCACAGTTGCAGAATAGTAAGAAATACTGTTAAGTTTTCAAACTCAAATATCAAAGTCACATATTCCATTCAGTGTGTATCACCGCCGTTTAGCAGCCTATTCTGTGTACTCTGAACAGTTGCAGAATAGTAAGAAATACTGTTAAGTTTTCAAACTCAAATATCAAAGTCACATATTCCATTCAGTGTGTATCACCGCCGTTTAGCAGCCTATTCTGTGTACTCTGAACAGTTGCAGAATAGTAAGAAATACTGTTAAGTTTTCAAACTCAAATATTAAAGTCACATATTCCATTCAGTGTGTTTCACCGCCGTTTAGCAGCCTATTCTGTGTACTCTGCAGAGTTGCAGAATAGTAAGAAATACTGTTAAGTTTTCAAACTCAAATATTAAAGTCACATATTCCATTCAGTGTGTTTCACCGCCGTTTAGCAGCCTATTCTGTGTACTCTGTACAGTTGCAGAATAATAAGAAATACTGTTAAGTTTTCAAACTCAAATATTAAAGTCACATATTCCATTCAGTGTGTATCACCGCCGTTTAGCAGCCTATTCTGTGTACTCTGCAGAGTTGCAGAATAGTAAGAAATACTGTTAAGTTTTCAAACTCAAATATCAAAGTCACATATTCCATTCAGTGTGTATCACCGCCGTTTAGCAGCCTATTCTGTGTACTCTGAACAGTTGCAGAATAGTAAGAAATACTGTTAAGTTTTCAAACTCAAATATTAAAGTCACATATTCCATTCAGTGTGTTTCACCGCCGTTTAGCAGCCTATTCTGTGTACTCTGCAGAGTTGCAGAATAGTAAGAAATACTGTTAAGTTTTCAAACTCAAATATTAAAGTCACATATTCTGTGTAAGATGAAGAAGGCGGGTAAAAAGGGACGGGGAAGTGGACGTGATCCTGAAAGTTCAGGGCGCGGGTCAGGACGCGGAGAAACTGTGCCTGGTGCCAGAGCACAAGAAAGAAAGACATCCACCATACCTAGCTTCATGTGTAATTTTACAGGGCGTCGCAGGACATCACTCTCGAGGTCCGACCACTGCGAACAGGTGGTCGGTTGGATGACAGCTGATACTGCTTCCAGTCGGTTAAGCACCACCCTGTCTTCCACCAAGTCCACTCTCAGTAGCCAAAAGTCTGGTCAAAATAATCCTCACTCTGATCATCCTTCCTCCCACCATACACGGTCTGGTCAAAGAAGTGATCCCACACTGGGATATAGTGAGGAGCTCGTCTCATCACCAATCCTTCATTTGACCCTCTCTCCAAGCACGCTTGCAGAGGAACATGACATCTTGTGCCCTGATTCACAACCTCTAGAGGCTACCCAATCACAAGAAGATGACAGATGTGAACGGCATTTAAGGTCAAAGGAAGTAGTGGATGATGATGATGATGATGAGACACAGTTGCCATTAAATCAACCACTATTTCCGTCTCAAGACCTTGTTGAGGAGAATGTTATACAGTTGTCAATGACTGAGTATGTGGTGGGATCAAGACTTGAGGAGGATGATCAGAGTGAGGAAGTGGAGGAGGACTTGGTGGACGATGAGGTGACTGACCCCACCTGGGAAGGTGTAGAGCCGAGCGATGTCAGCAGTCCTGAGGGTGAGCCATCTGCAGCACCGCAACAGGCTGGAAGAGGCAGTGGTGTGGCTACAGAAAGAAGGCGGACCGCACCAAACCGGCCCGCAAATGTTCCACGGAGCACCCCCTTGCGTAAATCTACCTTGCCAAGGGGTAGGTGTTCCGCGGTATGGCGTTTTTTTAAGGAAAGTGCGGACGACAAAAGAATTGTAGTTTGCAACCTGTGCCACACCAGAATGAGCCGAGGCATGAACACTAGAAACCTCACCACCACCAGCATGATCCGACACATGGCATCCAAGCACCGTAGTAAGTGGGAGGAACGCCTGGATCGCCCATCTGTGTCTGCAGGCCACACCACTGCCTCCTCTTCCCCTGTTTTCGGTGCCGGCCAATCGCCTGTCGAAGGCGCAGGCCCGCATACCTCCCGCCCTGCACCTGTACCATCTGAAGCACCATCAGCGACCACATCCACTTCCCTGTCCCAGCACAGCGTCCAAATGTCGTTACCCCAGGCATTTGAGCGCAAGAGAAAGTACCCAGCCACCCACCCACAGGCCATAGCACTAACCTCACACCTTTCAAAATTACTGGCCATCGAAATGCTGCCATTTAGGCTTGTGGACACTGAGTCCTTCCGCAGCCTGATGGCAGCAGCTGTCCCTCGGTACGCGGTCCCCAGCCGCCACTACTTTTCCCGGTGTGCCATCCCCGCATTACACCACCATGTGTCCCGTAACATCACCCGTGCCCTGACCAACGCAGTTACTGGGAAGGTCCACTTAACGACTGACACATGGACAAGTGCTTGTGGCCAGGGACGCTACATTTCCCTGACGGCACACTGGGTGAATGTCGTGGAGGCTGGGAGCGACTTGGACCCTGGGATGGCACGGGTGCTACCCACGCCGAGGATTGCGGGCCCTACCTCCATCAGGGTTTCCACCAGCACCTACGTTATTGGCTCCTCCTCCTCCGTTTCCACCTCCGAATTCTCTACACACAGCGCCACTCCCCCATCAGCCAGTAGCTGGAAGCAGTGTAGCACTGCAGTGGGGAAGCGTCAACAGGCCGTGCTGAAGCTGATCTGCCTTGGGGACAAACAGCACACGGCCTCAGAGCTGTTGCAGGGGATTAGTCACCAGACCGAGCAGTGGCTCTCGCCACTCAACCTGCAAGCAGGCATGGTTGTGTGTGATAATGGGCGTAACTTGGTGGCGGCTTTGGAGCTCGGCAAGCTCACACACGTACCATGCCTAGCGCATGTATTTAATTTAGTGGTGCAGCGATTTCTAAAAACCTACCCCAATGTGCATGATCTCTTGACCAAGGTGCGCCGCGTGTGTGCACATTTCCGTAAGTCATCAACAGCTTCAGCCGGCCTGTTGAAGCTGCAGCAGCGCTTACAATTGCCAGCTCACCGGCTGCTGTGTGACGTGAGCACGCGCTGGAACTCCACCTTCCACATGTTGGCCCGGCTTTGTGAGCAGCAGAGGGCAGTAGTGGAGTACCAGCTGTTACACGGTCGTCGCCTCTCCGTTCAACTTCTGGTAATCAGAAGTGAGGAGTGGGAATGGATGTCAGACCTCTGCGAGGTTTTACGCAATTTTGAGGAATCGACAACGATGGTGAGCGGCGATAACGCTATTATCAGTGTAACCATCCCACTTCTGTGTCTACTGAAACGCTCGCTGCTCACAATTAAAACCGACGCTTTGCATGTGGAAGAGGTGGAAATGGGGGAGGAAGAGCTTACACAAGGTGATAGCCAGAGCACCCTCACTTCGTCTTCTCAGCGACAATTGGAGGAGGCGGAGGAGGAGGAGGAGGAGGAGGAGGAGGAGGAAGACACGGTTGCCTCCGCTACAGAGGGTAGCCATGGAACTTTAGTTCCATCTCTTCAGCGTGGGTGGGCAGAAGAGGAGGAAGAGGATGAGGAGATTGAGAGTCATCCTCCTGGTGAGGACAGCGAAATCTTGACTGTTGGTACTCTGGCACACATGGCTGACTTTATGTTAGGCTGCCTTTCCCGTGACCCACGCGTTATACGCATTTTAAACAACACGGATTACTGGGTGTTCACCCTTCTGGACCCCCGCTACAAAGAGAATTTCTCATCTCTCATTCCTCCGGTGGAGAGGACAAGCAAAATGGTGCAATACCAGAAGGTTCTTGTCGAAAAATTGCTCCAAAATTTTCCATCTGACAACGCTGGCGGCAGAGTACGTGCTACCTTGGCCAACCGAGAAGGGGAGAAAAGGGGAGCACACAGCAGTTCCGAGAAAGGCAGGGCAACACTCTCCAAGGCGTGGGACACCTTCATGACACCCCGCCAGCACCCTCACCCTGATGCGCAGCCTAGTGTCACAAGGAGGGAAAAGTTTTGGAAGATGGTGAAGGAGTACGTAGCAGACCGTGTCAGCGTCCTCACTGATCCCTCTGTGCCTTACAACTACTGGGTGTCCAAGCTGGACACGTGGTATGAACTGGCACTCTACGCCTTGGAGGTGCTGGCCTGCCCTGCCGCCAGCGTTCTGTCTGAGCGGGTATTTAGTGCTGCTGGTGGCATCATAACAGATAAGCGTATCCGCCTTTCCACCGACAATGCTGATAGGTTGACACTTATAAAAATGAACAAGGCCTGGATTTCCCCTGACTTCTCCACTCCACTGGAGGAAAGCCCCGGGGGAACATAAACTCACTTTGTATATGTTATTTACAATGATGGGAATACTCTGTATTCCCATTCACCCCTTCCACCCAAAAAACGGGTATATGGTTGACTCTTAATCTTCTCATCCTCCTCCTCCTCTTCCATATGCCCTGTGCTATAATTTTTATATAGGGCCAGCTCACCAGCGGGCCCTGTGATATAATTTTTATATAGGGCCAGCTCACCAGCGGGCCCTGTGATATAATTTTTATATAGGGTCAGCTCACCAGCGGGCCCTGTTTGCCAATTTTTATATAGGTCAGCTCACCAGCGGGCCTTCTCATATAATGTTTTATTGGGTCAGCTCTCTAGCGGGCCCTCTCATATAATGTTTTATAGCGTCAGCTCACTAGCGGGCCTTCGCATATAATGTTTAGGATGGTCAGCTCTGCAGCAGACCCTCACCCATAATGTTTTAGATGGTCAGCTCAGCGCACGTTTCCCTCTTAATCATGGCCTCAATTCTGAAAATCAAGGAAATTTTGGGGAGAATTTGCCTCTGCGCACGTTTCCCTCTTAATCATGGCCTCAGTTCTGAAAATCAAGGAAATTTTTGGGAGAATTTGCCTCTGCGCACGTTTCCCTCTTAATCATGGCCTCAGTTCAGAAAAATCGAGGAAATTTTTGGGAGAATTTGCAGATGATATACAAGTAAATATACAGCAAATACTGTTTGGTAACAATTTTTCGCCTAAAGTCGTTTTTATCTGCCTTTTTGTGTGTTTTACGGTCAGTCTGTAAAAATGGCGTACTACGGGCGAAAGATCGTTCCCAGCAGCGACGTTGGAGTCCAAGATGCATCCAGACATCCTCCCTATGCTGTCCCTGAACCATTTCTGTAGTGTTTCCATCTTTTTCTGCCCTTTTCCTATGGACCAGGCACCCTCCCCTCATCAGAGCAGGGGGTGCCTGGTGTAATGCTCGAGTCCTCCCATTGACTTCAATGGGGCTCGGGTGCTCGGCCGAGCACTCGAGCCTCAGGGGGTGCTCGGTCAGAGCACCCGAACACCCGAGCATTGGGGTGCTCGCTCATCACTACTCCCTAACCATCATCCCAATTCATTCCACCTCAGGAGCATAGCTAGAGGCTCTCTTTTCAAACTATTGAGCTGTGGGGGTTCCCCTCATGCTCAGTCCTGCTCCTGTTACTCTACCTCCACTAGTCGTATTCCTTAGGGAGACTTGCCAGTTTTAAGCAAGTTTCCTCTCACTTCAGTAGCTCACTCGTTCTAAGTAGCACTGCCCTGTCAATCATCACCCGAGGTTCCGGTAAGCTCAGGGTTATGGCACACCTTATACACTGGAAGCCCAGACCACAATCCTAAATTTACTTTATCCTGAGAGCTAAATCTTTGCCAGTCTTACTCAATAATGGAAAAAGACTTTCTGGCATGACAATGAACATTGCACATGGGGGTGGCATGGATATTTGAATCAACAGAAGTTGGTCAGAGCTCCCAAATATACAGTTCTAGTCCAAATTTTGGATTAGCACACCAAAAGAAAAAAAATGCATTTAAAATTGCTGAAATGCAACAGATTGTAACCAAATAGCTAAAAGAGCTAAAAGCAAAACCAAAAAAAATTATGCATATCCATATTTGTTAACCTTATATATTTTGTTTCACTATTTGTAAAAATATGTAACATTGTACTGTGAAAGCTCTCCAGGAGATACTTGAAAACAAGAAAAATCTTAACCTATTCTTACAGGTAAAACAATTTGGTAAATAAATAAGTTTATCCTTGTCTTCTTTTCATTGCCATATTTATTGTTCTATTTTCAGCATTCTTTTCTTGTATATTAAATGTGGGAATTGAATAGTAAAAATATCTTAATTGTTGTGTACAGGATATTTGTAAGTGTTCTATAAAAAGAAACAATATATCTGTACAAGCATTCACTTGTAAACCCAAACAACATAATTTTATTGCTGCAATCAAAAGGCACAATATGCATACTTTTGTAGTTACACAGCAAGAAGTAGGAGTTTATTTTTATATTATTTTGTTTATATGTGTATTTTTTATATATTTGTGTCACATCACTAAACCCTTAAAGATCCAGGATGTGCCAGGACCATCACGCGGTTCTGCACTTAAGAAACAGTGACAGTCCTGGAACTTCACAGAACTCAGGGGTCCGCAAGTGGCATGCCCCTGAATCTGAATAGCTAAAAAAAAAATGCTCCGTGGTCCTTAATGGGATAGTAATACTTCCTTTATGGTGGTTTTAATATTGTAGGTATCCTATATAATAATTCGCTAAAAGTTTGTAACGACGCAGTCATGCACAGTAGAGACTACGTGTGACGTGGCTGATACGGAGCGGGGAGCTCTGAATTCAGACCTCAGTGCACAGAGAGGACCTCTGTCTGAATTTGGAGCGCCATACTCCATATCAGCCGTGTCACGGGCAGTCTCTACTGCGTATGACTGCACCGCGACCGGCCGGCACTGCTGCCCATGTACATGGGCTCTTCAACTAGTTAAATAAATAAACAAATACATCTTTGTATTTTTGCCATAACTTTGCTAGTTTAAGAGTAATTGCGATATAAAGTTTACCCCTACTGCCCCCTTTAGGTACGTCACTCTCTATCTGTCAGACTTGAATTCTGGTCCGCGGACCGAACAGCTCATGTGGAGAGCAGATATAACAGTGCATACAAAGGAAATCTTGATGGCAACGGTCTACTGCCTCAAATCGTTGTCATGAAGATTTCCTTTGTATGCACAGCTATTTCAGCTCTCCAGAGATGCTCCGTCTGGTCTGTGGGCCAGAATCCATGTCTGACAGATCGAGAAGTGACGTACCTAAAAGACACAGGAGGGATAAACTTTACATTGTGATTACTCATAAACTAGCAAAGTTATGGCGAAAATATTGTAGATGTTAAAAAATAAAGTATCTGAATAAGGTCCCATCTCTCAAACCTTTATGATAATGTTTAATGGATATAAGTAACAGGGCTTAAAGCAACAGTGGGCGCAGTGA
Organism: Rhinophrynus dorsalis; assembly: GCA_037306005.1. Lineage (NCBI taxonomy): Eukaryota > Metazoa > Chordata > Amphibia > Anura > Rhinophrynidae > Rhinophrynus > Rhinophrynus dorsalis. Next base: position 369,997,824 of record CM074721.1, read on the forward strand.
AAAAGCGTTTCTCTCTGTGACTCTTGAATCAGCAATTAAATCAAAATAACGAGGTATAACGCACAACCACAAATGAATCCAACTAAGCTCATGTAAAAACATCAAACACTTTATTCTTGTCAGTAAAACATACCTCCAAAAGTCATTCTGACTAAGTGTATTTGTTTAGAGAGACTGACAGGTTATTTCAAATGGGACACTCGATGTAATACAATATCATGTCAAATAGATATACGCGTTTCGCTTTTGACGAGCTTACTCGTGATCTTGAGCATGATTTTTAGTTATACCCTTATAGTGCAAATGGTTTGTCTCAGAATTACTCCACTTTTCTTTTGAACATACGGCCCTTAGTTTTGTCACTCACTCTTGCTCAGCTTAGAGGGAACACTATTCAGCAGAGACTGGCAAAAAGCATATTTTTCCCCACTGGAATTTTGGTGGAAAATCAGCAATTTGTCAGTTTTGTCATGAACATTTCAACATATAGAAACCTCTGAAAATGTTCTTCTTTTCACTAACCCTAAAAAGGTCTGTCTAGACTCTGGAGGTCAGTATCTGTGGTTCAATGGCTACCAGTGAAATAAGACAAGGCTAGGAGTTATGTATATGTGTTTCGATAGCTATTGATGTAGTGAACCAGGGCTGGGGGAAAATATCTGTAGTTCCATGGCAAACAGTGCAGTGGAACATGGCTAAGAGGTCAGTTTGTGCAGTTCTATGGCTACTGTGGTTTATGGTTGGAAGTCAGTATGGGCAGTTCTATGGCTACCAGTGCTGTGGGAAAAGGCGGGGGGGGGGGTTCAGTATGTGTGGGTTTTATAGATACCAGTGAAGTAAGATCTAGTTTAGAGGTTTAGTGTGTGTGGTTCTATGCCTACCAGTGTAGAGGGACAAGACTCAGGGGTCAGGATGTGTGTTTCTATGGCTACAGTAGGGCAAGGCTTGAGGTCAAAACAGTTTTGGGCAACAAGAAGCTCTCCAGTTGCTGTCAAACTACAACTCTAATCATTCCCCATGAGCTGTTGGCTTTCAGAGACTGATAGGGGCTCTAGTCAAGCAGCAACTAGAGGGCCTCATGTTGCCCATCCTGGCAGCTACCAAACAGCTGAATATGGCTGTATGGCTAGTATATGTGGTTCTATGGCTACTGTGGGGCAAGACTTGGGGGGAGGTTTAGTATGTATAGTTCTATGGATACTGCTGGACAAAGTTGCTGGGATTAGTATGTGTGGTTCTATGGCGTCCCATGCAGTGGGACAATGCTAGGTGTCAGTATATGAGTTTTTTGTGGTTCTATGACTAACAAGAGATAAGGCTAGATTTAATGTGGTTCTAATGCAGCGGAACAAGGTTGAAGCACAGAAGACATAAAGTGCCAGTTTTCTCACTTTTTCTTTTTGGGGCAAACATTTTCACCCATCCCTACTGCTTATTAAAAATTAAATCTAATATGAATGCTGTGAGACTCAAAGGCATAGAAAAATTGCTACTGAAATTGTCAGTCACTATAGCAAGAAGTGTAAAACAACTTTGGTGAATCTGATAGAGTTGTATTAGCCATTTTATTTAAACTAGTTTTTTCGATACAGTAGAACATATTTAGTACCGTAAGCCATGCCAATTACAATTACTGTCTTGCCCCACATTATCTCCCCAATTTCTGACATATTTCCCCTTTTAGTGCTGGGGAGGTGGGCAATGTATTGTTCAGCAGTCTCAGTGAGTGGTGGAGGTAATGTGGTGACAAGTCAGGAATTACCTGCATGGTATCCCTTTATTAACATAAGTGATAAATCTAAATAACTCAAAGTAGTTTTCTAAATAAAATAATGTCTAATATAACATATATGATTTTAACTTCTTTCTCCTGAGATATCTAGAGGATCATAAAACTTAAAAATAAAACAGATGTAAAGTAAAGATGAAATATACCACGTATCACGTAAAACGTATCTATTAGTAATGAAGAGTTGATTAAAGCTGACCTGTGTTTCCTTTATTAAGTCTATTCTGGTGGCTGGTTGTGGGAACCCAAAATCCTTCCGTTCTGGTGGTTCACCTTGTGTCACACTATTCAGAGGTTTAGAAGGGATGAAAAACCACTTCCTTGATTAAAATGCAGGTGATAAATATTACCTCCTGTTTTATAAAGAATGTTCCTATTGTCTATGAGGATACCTGGAGATAAAAGCAGCGATAAAATTAGCACCTGCATTTGAATCCAGCCCCCTGTGAGGTGCTTACTGCCAAAGCTAATTGTAGCAGTTCAGGAAAATCAGCTGCTTCAGGAGGACAAGCATGCCACAATCTGTAAATATGGAATAAGAGATTCAGAAATCTCAAGAGTAGACCTCATTCTGACAAGTAAGGGCATTGGTTTACCATTCTTGGTAGGAAACAATTTAATTATGTCTGCTGAAGATCAAAGGCCAACATGCTTGGCTGGAATGAAGTCTCTTAGCTAGGGATGGATAAAAATTCACAGCAAAAAAACAGGATGCTGCACATTTTCCTTTGCACAGTAATTCCTGGATAGAGTGCAGATTTTCCATTTTTTCAGATTTTTCAATGCATTGAAATCAATAATAATGTATTTCACACAATGTGTATTCCCTCTGCATGTCACTTTTTTGCATGTTGTTACTCTGAGCTTGGAAGAGAGAGAGAGAGAGAGAGAGAGAGAGAGAGAAAACTTTTGATGCTACAGGCAAATAGGCAGACATGAATGTGCTGGAGTTGCATGATAGGACTATTGGTTGTAGCCAGTTGTTGTTTGGGTATAGATGTGAAACCCACAGAAAAAAGTGCATCAGATAAAAGGCACTCCACTCCTCCAAATTAAACAAAATAAATAAGCACATTTAAATAATACAAAGCATCATGAATATTTATTATATATGCAAATATAATACTCATTTAGGAAAAAAGTGATAAAGCACATAGAATCCATCCCCTCCGTTTAGAGGAATTACTAATAGGAAGCGGTACAGATGATGAAGATTCCCCCTATAGTGAAGACTAAAGTCTGTGAATAATAGAATGTTTACCAATCTTAAACCCAAATAGCAGAATATGCCCCCTTTAAGCCTAAATTCATATATTAAGGTTTTTGCAGAATTGGTGGAAAGAGATATTTCTGACTTGCAAAGTATTTTGGCCTTGATCAAACTGCATAACCATAAAAGAAATATTTATCAAACCCTCTGACAAAATGACTATATGAAAGATATCAATAAACAACTTAAGGATAATAATTGCTTCAAGTGATTAGAATATGATCCCAATTCAGAAAAATGTAATTACTAAATTAAAGTTTCCATTAGATGACAACTTGATTTTGAAACATGAGTATGATTATATGTAGTGGAATTTCCTAAAGTTCCTACTATCTATATTTTGTATAAGATTCACAAATCATCAAGATCACCTCCAGGTAGGCTTTTGGTATCTGGCATTGGGTGAGTCGTAGAGTTTGACAGTAGACATATCGATTTTCAACTTAAACCATGTGTACTTTCACTACCATCTTAAGTACAGGATACACTTGACGTTTTAAGCCGGCTTATTGATTTGGGGGTGAATGATGACTATTCTAGTGGCTTTGGACGTGGAGTCATTGTACACTTCCATTCCCAATGAGTACGGTTTATGGGCCTGTTAAAGATTTCCTTGATATGAGGGGTATTGACTTTTCAGGTCAAAATGAATGTATTTTAGACATATTACATTTTGTGTTACCCAAAAGCTATTTTATTTTTAATGGTAAATTTTATCAACAATGTAGGGGAGTCGCCACAGGAGCCACATGTGCCCTAACCTATGCTCACTTACACCTTGGTTGTTGGGAGCAGTATGAGGTATTTTGTGACCAGGGGTTTGAGGAACATGTGGTTCTATAGCTCCGCTACATAGGTAACATTTTCCTGGTTTGGATTGGGACTCCCTCAATATCAGATTAACACAGCATATAGATTATTCTGAGGTGGAATTTCTTGATTTACATATATATAAGGAACACAGTACAATTAAAATTAAAACTTTTAGGAGGGAAACTGCCTTTAATATACTTCTTCACTTTAAGAGTTACCATTTGTAATCTCAAGAGAAACAGATCCCCTGGGGTCAATTCTTGTGATTAAGAATCAATGTTCAAATGTTGATGATTTTACATTACAATCACAAGAGCTTATTCTTTGTTTCTTAGAAAGAGGTTATCCTAGGAAATAATTGGTTAGATGTTACAAGCATTACTTTTTAAAGATACCAGGAAAAACAAATCACCATTACTGAAGGACAAATATGTCAGATTTATAGCTACATTTAGTAACCAGTGGCAGTCCCTTAGAAAAATATTGTTTAAACACTGGCGTGTATTGATTAAAGGAAATCGTTGCGGATAATCCATCTATGGTGGTGAGATGATCATCTAACCTTAGGGATCCATTGGTTAGATAAGAACTTTCTAAATCACCTCAGAGCAATTGGATAAATCAGACAGTTGCCTATAATGCATAAATGTGGTTCATATACAGTGAAACTATTTTTTAACTGTAGATCTGATGGAGTAGTGTGGTGTGCTATATACTTGAAAAAGTATGAGACAATTACGGTGAAAACCCTTGAACATATGGGATATATATTAAACAAAAGTTTGGATAGCCCAATAGCCAAACATTTTTGGGGTAAACATAGCAGTTCTCCCAAGGGTTTGTTGATAATGGGAATTTTTCAAATAAAAAATATTTAAGAAAGAGAAATAAAGATAAAATATCTAATGCAAAAAGAATCCTGATAGATATATACTTTGGGAGCTATTTACCCTAATCAGTTAAATGAGGAGATCAAATTTAATGTTTCTATAATTAATTTCTTGTTAAACATGTGCGCATTAATATGAAGGATTTTCACCTGAAGCCACTTTAAATCAGTATTGAGGACATATTAGATATTTTATATTTCTACTAGTGTAAAACCCCGTGTACCCGGTCCAAGGTCTGGGTAACTTTAACCCTTTGAGTGCCAGAGGGGTACCAACGCATTGCTTTGCAATGCGTTGCTTACCCCTCTGGCACTCAAAGGGTTAAGCGGCCACTACCTCAGTGCTCCACATGATGCAGTCTTGCGTGGCCTCACTCAAGAGATGCAGTCATGCACAGTAGAGCTTGCTGGAATGCTGGCAGTCTCTGCTGCGCATGACTGCATCGTGACAAACATCCTAGCAAATTATTATATAGGATTCTGGTATTGTTCGGACTGTCTCTCTTTGGTTATTAGAACTTATATTGAATTGTGTGCCAAGGATACAACAAATACATCTTTTATGTTGTGCTGTGCCTCTTCACCATTTGAGGTGTTAATTTAATGGATCAACGGTCGGAAGACATTTTTATGTAGCCTCCATTTCGGAGCATAAGAGCAATTAAGCTGCAACACCGTTGCTATGCGGTGATGTCCTGCATTTCATCAATATCATTAGTTAAGCACTCAGGTGGGGAGATTATCACTTTACTATCAACCAGGGATATAAGAATTATTCTAGTGGCACTAGTACAGACTTAAAGGAACTGCTAGCAAGAGGTCGGCAAGCTCCGTGATGTGAGGGAGACTTACACTGCCTAAGACACTAAACAAGACATATAGCATTAGTTTGCTACTGTGTGTCCGAATAACCATTGCCTTGAACTCCCTGTAATCTCAGGAATAATATACAGGTTAGCCTTAGAGCATTGATATTCCATAATATGAACCATTAATGTCCTACAGAAATTTTCACTGCCTGTGAGTTAGTGTGGTTAACAAAATCGGTGATCAACCTGTACTCTAGATTCCTGGAGTGCCAACTATGACTAAACCATTAGATATAATGGAAACAGTACAAAAGCGCACACAAGGTCTCTAATTTAGAAACTAGTTCAGTGATTATGTAGCACAGATTCTCATATATACATTTATTTGTTTATCACCTGGTAGTAATAGGTCCTGAGCTATTTTAACATGTGTTGTGTTATTCTGTGGTTACTTAGTGATATTTTATCAATAAAGTTATTTAATTATTTTTTGTTTTTGTTACTGTGCACCAAAGCAACATTTCTCTTCATATTATACGGCAATAAAGTTCATCATCTGACGACAGATATGTGGACAAGTGGCCAGAATACATACAACATAAAAAGGGCTGGATTTACATCTCTGGTGTTCCAAGGCATAGCAGGGTGAAAATCTGCTGATAGGATACTTTTTTCTTCTTTCACTTATATAAATATAAAAAATATAAAAAAGGTTTTAACTTGGCTACTTTTTTTCTGCCTGTGTGTTGGCATATTTTATTAGGGATGGGCAAAAAATGTCATTATAAAAATGAAACACAACAGGAATTTGAAAAGAGGTGCTCAAAATATGTTTATTAACAAGCCTACAGCACGCACAGCTTTTTGTATTTTTCTAAATAAAACACATTTTAAAATCACTTCCTCTTCTATAAAAAAGAAATAGATATTCAACTGTTACTCTTCCTTTAAACAAGTATTTGTTTGCCTGTGTAGAACAATAGACAAATTACTGAACTATTTTCACATGTGTACTTTGCCCCAATATAATGTTTTTGCAAACTCGTTTTATGGGTTTTAGGGGAATTTTCTAGAATAAAAGGCAGTTGGACACTAAATATAGATATGAAGATTATTTGTATGATTACACGTTCCATTTAACATGACATCAACAAATATTTGTTTTTGTTAGATAGATATTTGTATGTAAATACAGTTTTATTTCAGTGGTACTAAATATCGCATACAGTATCTTACTGAAGACGAATATACAGCAACTAGCAGTGTGGGACGGTGTTTCCCATCTGTTTATTTGGTTATCCTTGTATTGAGTGACTAGTGTAAAAAGCCTGTGTACATAGGTCAAGGTCCGGGTGATGTTAACCCTTTCAGTTTCAGAGGGGTACGCAACATATTGCTTTGCAATGCGTTGCGTACCCCTCTGGCACTCAAAGGGTTAAAGGGATAGTAATACTTAATTTTAACTTTATTTTATTTTGTAGGCATTAAAAAAACATGAAGAATGATATAAGTCTTACCTCTCAAACCTTTATGGTTTAAGAGATATTCACAAGCAAAGTGTCCCCCTCCCCTTTTACTGATGTAACACTTCTCAGCTAGAGCAGAAGGGAGCTGCCCAGGTAGACTGCAGAGAGGGACAATCTTCAATTAAGATAAGGGAAAAACCAGAAAAGCTTGTCAAGGGGGGCAGGGATTTCATTGTTTTCATAGGAATAAGAGTGTCCCCTTCTGTTATCTGTCCAGTCTATGGACTGCATTCCACATCTGAGAAGAGATTGTTTACAGTAGGTAAAAGGGGCGGGAGGGGGAAACTTTGCTTGTGAATATCTCATAAACCATAAAGGTTTGAGAGATAAGACTTATATCATTCGTCATGTTTTTTTAATGCCTACAAAATACAATAAAGTTAAAACAAAGTATTACTATCCCTTTAAGAGGCCAGTTCTGCTCTGCGTCTTGCTGTCGATGCAGTCATGTACTATAGAGACTGCCCGAAAACACAGAATGCTCCCAGCACAAAACTCCCAGCATTCTGTGCTTCCAGCATTCCGTGTGTTTGGGCAGGCTATACTGCACATCACGCCTTCTGACAAAAATCCTAGCAAATTATTATATAGGATATTAGTGGTGTTCTGCAAAATGTAGGTTCTTTCTGTAATATATATTTTCAGTATTGAGTTGAACTTCAATCTTATAGCAGATTTGCAGACATAAGAAAAGGAAAGAATTTTGTGGCGAGTTCCTCTGCGCCTACTTACTACATACTGTATGCCATACAGTACCATATTAGTGTCCCATTTAAAGACATAGTTTAGTGTCCAGGCATTATGAAAGCACAGTTAAAAAAACATTTTCACATTTTAATATATTCATGAATTCTGTTTACTCACACACAAACACACAACTTATAATTTTAACCTGTATAATGTTAATGTGAACTGTGCTTTTATATTGGGAGACTTCATGAATTGGCTTATGTCAGTATAGTACTGCTCACCCTCCACGACATCTTCACTCCCTGTTATCTTTAACCCGCTATGTTGCAGAGAGGTTTCAGTGCGTTGGATGCCTCTTTGTCACTCAAAAGGTTAAGGAGAAGAGGGAGTGAAGACATTGTTGAGGGTGAGCAATACTATATTCAAATAAACCCATTCATGAAGTCTCCCAATATCAAAGTGTTAAAGGGACACTAATGTCCCATATTTTTTTTTCTGTATTTGTAGATTAAAAAAAAAAAATAATTTAGCCCAAATCCCATCTCTCAAACCTTCACGATTTGAGAGATATTCGCTTCTAAAGTTCCCCCCTCCCTCCCCTTCTCCTGACATCAGTGATCTACTGACAGCAGGAGATCCCAGGGTGGGGATCAGCCAGCGGCTCTGCAGCAGAGCTGAAATCTCGTTATTGGAAAGTAATTACGTCATTGGAATAGTCTACAAAGTGTGCCTGGTTTGCAAGCACATTTTGTAGACCATTCCAATGAAGTAATTCTTTTCCAGTATCACTATTGCAGCTCTGCTGAAGAGCCGCCTCGTGTCGGCCGACACGGATCTCCTTCTGTCAGTTTTACAGCTGACATCAGGAGAGGCAGAACTTTAGATACAAATATATCAAATATATCTCAAACCATAAAGGTTTGAGAGATAGGATTTGTGCTACATAATTTCTTTTTTTAAACTGTACAAAACATTTAAAAAAATCTGGGACATTACCGTTACTTTAATAATGAAGGTGTCACTTATTGTATGGTAGTAGCAGCACATCAGAGATTAAAGAGTGTGTGAATACAGTGGTGTGAGTAAAGTGCAGTGCTAGAGAGTTTAATGGAAAACCATGATAGAATTATAGAGTATTGAGAGAACCCTTTAAATCCGAGAGATTTGCAAAGTACCAGCGCTCTCTGTGTCGTCCATCAAGAGTTAGAGGGGGCAGGTTGCTGCTTCTGGAAGGGGGGGGGGTGAATACTAGTGTACCGGCATTAATCCTTTCAGTGGCACAGTGGTACAGAATGAATTGCAAAGCAACGCGTTGTGTACCCCTTTACTCCTGAAAGGGTTAAGTGTTCTGCTTGGAAGCATGTACTGAAACCAAAGGTTTACATTTCAGTTACATGGAAGAATTATGAAGGTGGAGGGGAGAGCACTGGATCAGTCAGCTGAGATAAGGCGTGAGTTGAATTCAAAGCACACAGCATGACTGGTAAAGAGGGGTGTGAGTGGGGGGAGAGAGCATCAGTAACTGTAGGAAAACATGCCCTGACACCGGAAGAGACATAGACAAGGGAAAGAGACAGCAGGAAGAGACAGTGATAGAAACATGTACAGCAGGAGGAAGGCTGCATATCCCCGATGACATGTAATACTCGCCTATTGTAAGGAAGAACTGTGATATGCAGTGGAACAAAGTTAACCCTTTGAGTGAAGCAGGGATACACAAGGCATACATAACAAGTAGCCAAATAATACATAGCAAGGCCTTTTGTCTTCACCTAGCCTCCTTCCATGTGTTCTAGATTAGTGGAAGAGTAGAAGGCACTGAGCACATTAACATTTTGAGTGGCAGAGGGATATGCAACGCACTGCAAAACAATGTGTTGTGTATCCCTCTGCCACTCAAAGGGTTAATATTTCATGGTCATATAATTGGAAGAATTCAGAGTAACAGCTGTGGTCTTACTATCAGAGTCCGGATGTTCACTCTCATTTCCCTGTTCTTCTTTCATTAGGCAAGCGCATTGCACAGAAAATGAAGCCCTACATGTGAGGCGGACTGTGAGTTGGAAAGAGGAAGTGGGGTTCCAAACAGTGACATAAAACACTTGAATGTCCTGATAAGTGTGACAGCATAGACAACACAATACAGCACCTGTGGGACAGTCTTACAAGTGCACACAGCATAGCCTTGAATATCGTGTATCCTGTGCACCACCCCAGTGTTGCACTGTGTTATCTGTCCTGGATATGCAAGTGTACAGTGTCACACTGGGCAGGATATTGAAGTGTAGAGTGTCACTGTTTGGAGGAGGCTTCCTCCGATGCTGCTCCTCTGATGAGGGTGGGAGCTGTAAGTTGTTGGTTCAGTACATCTTGAGCACAGGCATAATATTGATAATGGCGGGTGTTTGAGAGCGATGTAAGTTGCCTGGGTCAGTAAATGTGAGGAAGACCAGTAGTTCAGAGTGTTGTAAGTTGCTGAGTGTGTAGGTCTGTCATGTTTTATTTATTTTTAAAGAGAAAATAGTGAGGAGGGGCGAGTTACTGGGGAGGGACCAAGTCCTTGCAGAGTGTATGTTGGCCTCATGCAGGGTGTAGGAGATATGCATATCTCTTTCTTGTGCTTCCCCCCGGGGTGTGTGTGGGATGTCTGGAGAATTTGTGGTAATGTGACCACATTCGCTTTTATAGTATAGAGTAAATAAGATTATATAGGGGTTACATTAAAGGTGTATTGTATTTTAGGGCAAAAGTGAGTAGAAAAGCAAATTAAATAAAATCTGTATTTTGATTTATGCCTAATATGACTTGCTTCACATGATCATCAAAATATTGTAAAATACATTTTCAAGCAATTTCTGTTGTTGTGGCAACAATTAGATTCTTTTATCTCAGTTTCTATTACTCTGGTGACATCAGTTTCTCATATCCCACCCAGTCCTCTCAGCTAATGCTATATCTTCAAATTCCTATCAGTGTGTTGGCTTCTGATAATTAATGGACAGTTTAAAGGAAAATAGGTTATTAGGAAGAGGAAACCAATTGCATTTAGAGGACAAAATACATATTCAGATGATGGTGAAAATAAAAACTGTACATTTCCTTTTACATTTGTGAGGTCATTTAGGAATGTTGCTGTATTCATTAAGAAGAGTTGTTTTTTTTTCAAGAATGCATTGATCCTTTAATAACTGAACTCACTTTTCACCCTACCTATTAACCCTTTGAATGCCAGAGGGGCACGCAACTCATTGCTTTTGCTGCAGTTTACATTCATAGGACAAATTTCAGTGTTCTTCTGAGATCAGATGAGAGTTGGTACCGTGTTAGCCGTATAAATACAGGAGGCAAATATAGTTTTTGATACCTTTTATTGGCTAACTAAGCAGATTTAAATGCAAGCTTTCAAGACCTTAGGTCTCTTCCTCAGGCATGTTATACAGATAAATATGAAAACATATCTCTTAAATACAAGTACACATCACATTGTTTAGCATGGAAATCAGATAAGAGAATGCAGTCCAGATCCAGATATCTTTGATCAGTCAATGGTAAATTGCACTCTTCCTCTGAGGCTTTAGAGGTATTTACGATGCTCTTGGGTCTGTTGGAAAGGTCAGTCAACTAAATTATATTTTGCAGGGTCGGGCCTGGTTAGTACTTGGATGGGAGACCGCCTGGGAATACCAGGTGCTGTAGGCTTTTGCTTAGAAATTATATTTTGACATAAATTCCTTATCCCTGTTCAAACCACTACAAATTGCATTAAATTTTAACATTAATTTTACCTCCCATACCTTTCTGTCCCTCTGAGTGTGAAACAGTCCCATCAATACAGTTAACTTAATATCATTGACACTGTGCCCATTTTGGCAAAAATGTTCTCCCACTGGTGTCTCTGTCTTTTTGTTATTAACACTGGATCTGTGGGAATTAAATCTCCTATGTAGTGCTTGTCCAGTTTCTCCCACATACAGAGCTGTTGGGCATTTTGCACACATGATAAGGTATATTACATTGGATGATTTACAGGTGAAGGTACCATTGATCTTATGGTGTAACTGGGTGTTTGGAATTGGTATGTTGTCCGTGGTGTAAATGTGTGCACAAGTTTCACATCTCTTTTGTAGGTAGGGAGATGTGCCATTTTTTGTATTTTTATTCAGGGCACTCCTCACCATCAGTTGTTTCAAATTTGGAGGCTGTCTCTGCAAACACAGAAAGTGCAGGGAAAAATTCCAAAACTTTACAGCCCTTACTGTAAAAAAAAAAAAATCCCTTCTTTGTTTTAGCCAAAAGTGTCTTTCCTCTAGAATTAATGAATGAACTCTTGTTCTTTGCTCAGCTGTTTGAGTAAATAGTTCCTTTGAGAGTTATTTGTATTGACCTTGAATAGATTTGTAAATGGTAATCATATCATCCCTTAGATATATCATCTGTACACAAACCCTTTATCAGTTTTGTTGCACATATCTGCACATTTTCCAGTTCAATAATGAAAACAAATCATGAGCATGCTTGCATGTCAAATCAAGCCTTTAAAAACAATTGATGGAAGCCAAATTGGGCTAGTAGTACACCATCGGTGCCAGCCAGGAACATATGCATCCCCCATCTGTGACATTATGGTGATTGATGCACATTTAGTTCCTTCAGCTGTCAACTGCTGCATGTACCATGCCCATGATGAGTGGTTGTAGTGATGATGGGAGGAGTTTGACTTATATCATTCAGCAGCAGTACATAGGGGAAGGTGGTGCTGGTGTTGGTCATGGCTCTTTGTAGTACTAGCCCTAGTACTGTGGGGAGAGACAGCAGTGGTAACAGCAGCAAAAGCATAACAAGCCACTCCAGGCATAGTCATAATACCTTTCCTCCTCCCACTCCTCTAAATTCAGGAGTGTTTGGATAGGGCAGGGAGGGACTGTGCAGTTCTTATCAGCTGCAATGTGCGTAGTATCTGAAAACTTTGTTAAGAAGGGTGAGAACTGAGATCACACAACTGTCACACTCATAAATAATGTGTAAATTACCGACGTCAAGTTCAAAGTGCTGCTGGTTATTTTGCATAGTAACCCAAAAATTCCCTGTCAATCATTGACTGAGGCCCTTGTCCATTCCACAACAAATTATTCAGTCACTTGATGGAGGGTAGGTGACTGACTATACACTTCCCAGCTAACACCCTGGAGTATTCAGCATGGCGTGTCTTCTGCAGATGCTCCCTTATGCCCTGCATTCTATTGCTCTCCACAACATTGCCGAATGTGGTCATAGCACCAAAAAATGTGCAATTGGTGGAGATATACTGCCACATCCTCCCATCTGTATAGGTACTGTCTGCAGGTGGTGCTGGTATTACTCCAGCCCAGTGGTGTCCATAGAAATGTTTCTGGGGGGGGGGGGCAAAGCCACAATATGACCCCCAGGCCAGCCTATCTAGCCCCTTTATTTATATGGAGGGCCCATGGACGCCCATGCTCCAGCCTGCTGCTGGTGATGACTCAAAGTGCTGATACTGGCCTGCTGGGGACCACTTGTAGTTGCCTGGTGGATGGGAATGGGACAGTCTGCAATTGACTGCTGCTTGGGAGTTGAACTGCTTTCTCGAAAGTAGTTCACTGATGTTCACCATTTCATTCTCATGTTATGAACTGAAATGGTGGGGTGCTCAGTCACAGATGCAACACATGACTTTTTGGCTTCACTAAAAAGTGGTTCATTTCATGTTTGCAGTGCACATCAGGGTGGTGTGCTTGACCAGGGCAGATGTGCCAAGGTGTGACCCACTCCTTCCCCCTCTTCAAAACATTGTCACACGTGCACAGAGCCGATGATGAGTATTGAACATTCCCTGCCTCAAGGAAAAATAATCCCATATCCATGACTACAGGAAGGGAAACATGGAAAGGGATTGGGCTGTTGAGTGTCACCACCTTAAGGGCCAGATTTAAAGGCAGCTGACTCCAAAAAAAAAACAGGTGTTGGCATATTTTCAAGCACTGTAAGCTATTTAAAGATCAGTGCTATGAAAAAATGCTGGCAAAAAGGACTGTGTTAGCTGCTAAGATCCAATAAGGGACTCACTTTATCACATAAAATGTAAGGCCCAGTTTTTTTTTTTACTAAAGTCCTTTATCGGATCTTTAGTCAGCCGACGCAGCTTGTAAAAAGGCAAAAAAAAAACTAAGTCCACAGTGGATGTATTGATAAGCCCCACATCAATACATCCAAAGTGCCTAAAAAGTGTCCAACGTTAGTAGAATTAACCCTATGAGTGCCAGTGGGGTATAATTACCCAGCCGGTATTCATAGGGTTAACCCGACTAAGTAAAGCAACATCACATTACAAGTAACACTTTCAATTAATCCTGATGTCCAGTGAATTTCTCAGCACCATGGTCATCTTCTGTCCTTCTTTCTTCTCTTCAGTCTTTTTGGTATAAAAGAAAAGAAAGGTATAAGTACAATGCAGAAATATCCGGAACACTAATTCATGGACAATTGACTCAAAAGTTGTTTCATGGACAGGTGTGGGCTATTCCTTCATTATTTCTTCACCAATTAAAGGGATTGTAATACCTGCAAATAATTGTATTTTATATTGTAGCCCTTAAAAAAACATGAAAAATGATATAAGTCTTATCTCCCAAACCTTTATGGTTTGGGAGATATTCACATGTAAAATATAGTAAAATGCTCTTTTCCTGGCTGTTTCAGCCAAGTCTGCCATCTAGTGGACAGATTTGGAATTCGGTCCTCAGAGCAACTTTGAAAAGAACTACTTAATTGGAACTATCTACAAAGTGTGCCTGGCTTGAAAGCACACTTTGTAGACCATTCCAATTAAGAAATTCTTTTTAAAGATGGTGATCTCATCACTTCTGGAGAGGCACAGCCGGTCCCGGGACCGGATTCCAAATCTGAAGGGTGGAGCAATGACGTCACTCCAGGGGAAACTTTACTTCTGAATAGCTCCCAAACCATAAAGGTTTGGGAGATAAGACTTATATCATTTTTCAAGTTTTTCTAAGGGCTACAATATAAAATAAACTTATTTTCAAGTATTACTATTCCTTTAAGCAGGTAAAAGGTCTGGCGTTGATTCCATGTGTGGCATTCGCATTTGGAAGCTGTTGCTGTGAACCCACAAAATGTGGTCAAAGGAGCTCTTAATGCAAGTGAAACAGTCCATCCTTAGGCTGCAAAAAAAAAAAAAAAAAAAAAAAAATATATATATATATATATATGTATATATATATATATATATATAGATATAGCAGGAAATTAACCCTTTAACAACCCATGACGTGCCAGGACCGTCATGGGTAAACTTCCCTTAAGGACCCATGATGATCCTGGAACGTCATGGGTTAAATAATAGCAGCTCGCCTCCGTGCACACTGCTATTATTCATTGCAGGCTCAGACTGGACACTCCGGTACCAGAGTGTTCAGTCTCAGCGTTTGTCACTTCTGCCGGTTCATGTGATCGCTTCAGGATCGATCACATGTACCGGCATTTTGATTGAATAAGGCAGTGTGCCAAGCACACAGCGTTTGTGTCTGTGCTGTGCCTCTCTCTTACTTCCGATCAAAATAATGGAGAGAGAAGCAAAGAGGAGATGCCTAGTGGTAAAAAAAATGCAGCAGCTGGGGGTATTAACCCCTTCAATGCTAGTGCTGTGGGCTGGCTGGATGCAGGTCCATTTCTGACCTGCTAAAAACAGCTTGTTTTGTTTTTTTTTTTTTATTTAAAATACAAAACATATTTTTAGTTAAATATTTTATTTATAAAATAAATATTTAAATGTGATAAAATACAAAATGGGAATGTAATTGTTGTGGAGCCATGTAATACACTTTTACACAATGCCAAATCTTAGAGAGAAAAAGTGGGAAAATAGGGAGGGAAAGAGGGACATAGGGATTTTCACCCAAGGGGAACAGTACACACTTAAAACTGTCCATTTTGTAGGTATAACTGACCAGTCATACCTTTCATGCAGTCTCCATAAAAATGTACCCATTGTACCCAATTAATGCCAAGAGAAAAAATAAAAATGGTGTTTTTTTTACTTTTTTTAGTGTTTTATTTAATTTTAATAAAGTAAATGGTGGGTTATCCATGTAAATGTTGTATCAAAAGAAAGCCCTATTTGTGCATAAAAAAACAGTATATAATTTATGTGGCTTGAATAAAAGCCTTAGAGGGAAAACACAAAGATATAGTCAAAAAGGTCATAATTACTCCAGTCCTTAAGTGAAATCCACCTCAGATTTTCCCGGGCCTTAAGAGGTTAAGAGTGGCCAGATCAACAGTTTGGTACATTCTGAGAAAAAAACAATGCACTGCTGAGCTCTGTAACACAAAAAGGCCTGGACGTCCACGGAAGACAAGAGTGGTGGATGATTGTAGGATCGTTTCCATGGTAAAGTAAAAACCCCTTCACAACATCCATCCAAGTGAAGAACACTCTCCAGGAGGTAGACATATCCTTATCCAAGTCTACCATAAAGAGAACACTTCACAAGAGCAAATACAGAGGGTTCACCACAAGGTGCAAACTATTCATAAGCCTCAAGAATACAAAGACCAAATTAGACTTTGCCAAAAAAACATCTAAAAAAGCCAGCCCAGTTCTGGAACAGCATAATTTGGACAGATGAAACTAAGATCAACCTGTACCAGAATGATGGGAAGCAAAAGTATGGAGAAGGCTTGGAACGGCTCATGATCTGAAGAATACCACATCATCTGTAAAACACGGTGGAGGCAGTGTGATGGCATGGGCATGCATGTCTTCTGGGTCACTAGTGTTTATTGATGATGTGACAGAAGACAGAAGCAGCGGATGAATTCTGAAGTGTATAGGGATATATTGTCTGCTCAGATTCAGCCAAATTCAGCTAAGTTGATTGGACAACACTTCACTTTACAGATGGACAATGACCCAAAACATACTGTGAAAGCAACCCACGAGATTTTAAGGCAAAGAAGTGGAATATTCTGCAATGGCTGAGTCAATTACCTGATCTCAACCTGATCGAGCATAAAGTTCACTTGTTGCAGACAAAACTTAAGGCAGAAAGACCCATGAACAAACAACAAATGAAGACAGATGCAGTAAAGGCCTGGCAAAGCATCACAAGGGAGGAAACCCAGCGTTTAGTGATGTCCATGCATTCCAGACTTCAAGCAGTCATTGTCTGCAAAGGATTCTCGACAAAGTATTAAAAATGAACATTTTATTTATGATTGTGTTAATTTGTCCAATTATATTTGAGCCCCTGAAATAAGGGGGCTGTGTATAAAAATGCCTGCAATTCCTAAACGTTTCATACAATATTTTTGTTCAACCCCTTGAATTAAAGCTGAAAGTCTGCACTTCAATTGCATCTCAGTTGTTTCATTTCATATCCAATGTGGTAGCGTACAGAGACAAAATTATGAAAACTGTTTAAGTGTCCAAATATTTCTGGAACTAACTGTATAAAGGCAGTCTCAGTTCCAATTCCTTCAGTGTGTAACGGGCATTGGCCTGTGCAGGATAGGACTGGGACTGTGCCACTCATCACTGTCTCTGCAGCCACACACAGTGGCGGAGACATGAAAACTTTAAAGGGATAGTAATACTTAAAGGGATAGTAATGTAAAAAAAAAAGTATTAACTATATGGTAGATACAATTAAAAGAGACTACTTGCACTTATTCGTATCTCTCAGATCTTTATGATTTGAGAGATATAGGAAAATAAAGTTATCCGCTCCCTCCCCTTTCTGTTTGACGAGCTGTAAAGCCGTCAGAAGCAGATTCTGGTCGCTTGACAAGATGCGGCTCTTCAGCAGCACCGAGATAACGATATCTAAGGATAAATTATTCATCGGAATGCTCTACAACATGTGCTTGCAAACCAGTCACACGTTGTAGACCGTTCCAATGAAGTATTTATTTTTAGGTATTGCTATGTCAGCACTGCTGAAGAGCTGCTGTCTGACATTACGATCCCTTTAAAATGTAAAAAAATATATGTTGTAGAGCTTATCCCCCTGAGTAAAACAAGGGTACTCCCACTGCTGAGAGATATTTTATTAATAAATTATAACAGCTCAAACTTGAATTTTTAGGTGCAATATCACAGTGGCCTGAAAATTTACAGTGGCGCTGTTGCTACACCATCCTATGGACTGCTCTGGTCTGTAGACCATAAATCTCCATAGGATGGTGTAGCAACAGCGCCACTGTAAATTTTCAGGCCACTATGATATTGCACTTAAAAAAATTCAAGTTTGATCTGTTATAATTTTTTAATAAAATATCTCTCAGCAGTGGGAGTACCCTTGTTTTTCATCTTAAGTATTACTATCCCTTTAAGCTACATATTTATTTATTGCATTTTAACCCCTTAATGACCCTTGACGGTCATAGTACGTCAAGGGTCGATTTGACTTAACGACCGATGACGTACTATGACCGTCATCGAGTTCCGGGCTCCCCCTGCGGCTGCACGCCGTTCGGGGAGTCTGGAACCCAACGGAGCAATAAAAAAAATTGCTCCGTGGTCGTTAAGTCACTTCCCCTTCCGGATTCCCCGGTCGTTAAGGGGTTAATTATGACATTTATGGAGACATGAAAACATTAAGCTACATATTTATTTATTGGCATTTTTAACAAGTTGGGTATATGTGATTAAATTTATGCATATTTACAAACAACACAATAATACATGTATTAACACTTGAGTCCCAACATCCATTGTGCTTTTACCTGGTAGGTCCTTTAACCCTTTGAGTGCCAGAGTGGTACCACTCTGGCACTCAAAGCGTTAAACACCAAGTTAGACATTTTGTTATGTCGGCCAGAATTCACTTTGGCCGTACCGGCTATTTTAACGCAAACCTTAAAATCTGGCCCTAACTGCCCTCTTGTGCTGTTGCTGCTGTACTGTCTGGCACTGCTGCCTCACTAGTATAAAGTGGAAAAACATATTCCACTACTACTTGCCTAGTGTCACCGCCACCACCAGGAAGAACTACATAATTCCACATATCCCGGTCATTGTATGCCATGCATTACTGTTGATGTTTATTCCTGAATAGTTAATTAGCTGAACCACAAAAAAAAAAAAAAAAAAAAAAAGCTTTCTTGCCAGCATGCTCTCAAAACAGTTTCAATTAGGCTACTTTTTAGGCTAAGCAACTATTCAGTGCTGTGGCAATAAAAGGGTTAGAATTATGGCGCTCGTTGAGAACACTGACTATATATATATATATATATATATATATATATATATATATATATATTGTTAACCCTTAGAGAGTCATTGCCAGAAAGATATCTCTCTCCAGCAACCAAAGGGTTAAACACTTAAAAATTGTCACTTTAGATGAAATGTATGCCCTGCATTTTTGGTGTTGCAAATAATCAAACCGTGGCATACAAACCATCGTTTAGTGTGCTAAAACGCAACTTGCCATACATTTATTGTTCCTGTTCCAAATCACGTCCGCGTAAAGTTTATTGAAGAAAAAAAAAAACACTGTAGGCAGACTCATTCTATGGTTGCTGTTTGTTGGCTTTCGTCGGAAAATAGGTGTGTTACAGTAAGTGCGTGAAGCTTGGGTTTCTACCTGTACAAGAAGCGTGAAGAAACCAGGAAGTTAAAGGTGCAGTTAGGTGCTAAAGGTTAGAGTACCTTGTTGTTTATGTGTCATGCTGTTCTTACTAATGAACTGTAACTGCTAGGGCACATCGTATTTGGCAATGGGATCTCCTGGACCCGTACAGGAAACAACATTTTGTAATGCCTAATTATCTCTCATCTGATATTATCAGAAGTTTGTTTTATTTTTGGGAGGGGTAGGGGAAATTGCAATTTGTAGGTTTGTAATTCCTGAATGTTGACATTATTGCATACCTGCCAAGTGTCCCAGATTTCAAGAGGCAGTCCCTGATTTTGGCACCCTGTCCCAGTATCCTGCTGTGTCAGCTTGTCACTAGTATTAAAATTTCAGACCTGTATTTTGTGTGCTTGTCATTAAAAGGTTAATATGCTATGAATTTCCTAATATGGTAAAGGATTTAAATGCTAAACTTTACCCCTTATCCTAAAGGGCATGTAGCCCTCATCACAAAGATGATATTTTCACCTTCCACATATTAACATTCACCCAGTCCCACTCTGATTCTTGCACATCTGGTGAAGCTGTGCTCTGATAGTTGACTGGCATACTGGATTTGAGCAGGGACAAACTTCTTGCCTGCTTAAAGCCCATATATGCACAGTGACAAAGCTTGTCCCTGCTCAGATGCTGCATTCCAGTTGGTGATCACACCAGAATTTGCACATTGCTTCCCTCTGACCCTGGCTGAATGGGTCAGTAATAATCATTGAAAAATTAGGCTAGTGTCACTGTGATCAGGGCTATGTGCCATTCTCTCTCTGTGACTTTTACACGCTCTCCTTTCACTCCATGTTTTCCATTTCATTCCTTTTGCCTTTCTGACACCCATCACATGTCTCCTACCCTCCCTTCGGGATTACTTTTTAACCCTATCAGTGCTAGACGGTTGTTCACGCCTTACAGAGCAAAGTAGTGCAGAACACTCTAGCACTCACAGGGTTAATGCACACAGAGTGTGTGTCAGAAAGTTTATGTTTGGGACTGTGGCTACCAATGAACAGTGGAAAAAGCCCTCTGCCTCATCTTGCAAGGGCAGTGCTGTGCGTCTTTTACAAGTAAGAAATAACTACGTTCTCTATGTTTAACATTTGGTGGATTAGTAACTTTTTATCTTAACTAGTAGCTTTTTTCCCTGTCTGGTTAATAATGTTTATATTTTTCTATCCCTGGTCATGTGGTCAGTCTACATAGTGTATGGGTGTGAACACTGGTATCTTATTGAAATGTCGCCCTCTAGTCAGCGACTACCAAAAGGGCGAGATCATAATGTCACCCCAATCAAAAGGGCAACATCAGAATGTCACCCTCATCAACAGGGCAACATTAAGGGTTGCCATCTAGAGGGCTACATTACAACAGGCAATGTGTAGATCAATGTTCCTCTGAGTGACTCCTCCATATCACTACAGCTACTGGTAACGTCTTCCGGCTAGGAAAAGTTTCACAATATTGACTGGGAATGTGTAAAGCTTCCAAATCTAGCCTAATAACCTAATTATTCCATTATTCTTTTGTGGCAGGTAGTCTTAACTCTTTGAGTGGCACAGGGGTACGCAACGCATTGCTCTGCAACGCATTTCTTACCCTTCCTGCACTCAAAGGGTTAAGTGACTGAAGCAGTACCTTCTCTGGCAGGCAGAGGCAGTCAGTGGTGTCTGGACAGCTCTCAGTCTCTTCTCAGGTCTGCCTCTCTGTCTCTTCTCAGCACAAGCAGACCAGAGAGAACCTTAAGAACAATAAAAACACAGAATGGAGAATGGGGCAGTAAATTGGCTACTGCAAGTACACATAATATGTTGGATGATTCAATTACATTTATATTAGAACAAATAGTTAATACTGACAAATTTCTAAAAACAGTATTTAGTGAAAAAAATAGATAATACAAATTTAGAACATTTTTTTAACTCCTTGAGTGCCAACATTGGTACTCAGTGGGTTAAAGAACAGTATAATAAGTTGCAGTGTATTGTAACAAGCATTTATGCAAGGGGGTCCTCTGACCCCCAAAAAAACCCAACCCCCCCCAAAAAAAAGGTTTCAGGACTGTAAAGCATATTTGGGAGAGAGGTGCTGGAACTGTTGCTATCCCCACAAAAAATAGGTACTTCCGTCTATGTGTATCGGTTTCTGCTACTGGTTGCATAAAATGTCAGGTATAATACACGCCTGTCTATAGTATGCACGTGTAAATAATACCTGATGTTTGTAGGAAAAAATTATGTACTTATGTATGATATGGACCAGTGTTTCCAGTCTCGCATAATACCCAAAATGCACATTAAAGTACTTGTATGTTTGTTTGTAAAAGACAACCTTGTTTGTCTGTATCTCTTTCCTTTTCTGTATACCCACACACCTCAGTGCTGGAGACCACACCTGTGAACTTTGACTTCTGGACTCCCGGTCCTGTGGTGCCACTGGGGGGGAGAAAATTATGTGATTTTTTTTCCCCCAAAAGGGGTGGAGCTTAATCATGAGGGGGGGCTTAATATGCATGAAAAAAGCAGGAGGAATAGGCTGGGGAAGGAGAAAAAGTGGGCGGGGAGTGGGAGGAACAGACTGGGAAAACACAGAAGTGGGCAGAGTTTGATTAAAAGCTCCCCACATCAGGAGAATCAGCCTCTGCCCTGGAGACCCATTAATTAGCAGCAAAAACCGGAGTCTCCAGTGCAGTTCTGGAGAGTTCCCAGCTATGCTGAAGACCCATCCGAATACAGATCTGCAACACACATACGCACACTTCAGCTGAGGTGAAAAGGGGGTAAAAACGTGTTCCAGATATCTTTTGTTACTTAATTCTCACTGGAGATCAGACAGAAGAAAGAATGCATATATTTTAAAGCAGTGGTTCCCAGACTGGGTGGGGGGCATTCCTCCTTGGGGCTCATGAGGCTCTTTCATGAGGGGTATAGGCTTTGTTTCAACACCAACAGTCCATGTTGCAACATATCTGTATCCATATTGATGAAAAACAAAACAAATGGAAGAAATCACCATGTAAAACTGTGTTCATTCTTTTCTTTGTTTAAATTTAGTGCTGGAGAGCTTTCTGGCAAGCAATGGGTTATGCTTGAGGCTGGGAAATTTCCAGTCAGGGTTACCTGTCTGTAAATAAAAGTTAAGCCTTTGAGTGCCAGAGAGGTATCTAACGCATTATGATGCAATGCAACATCCCTTTCATTCAAATGGATAATAGGAGGTAAAAAGTTACTAGACCACCCAATGTTTAACATGCAGGACAGCTTGTCTGATAGAGGTTTTTTTTTGGTACATACTCACAGAGGTTGATGTACTAAGAAAATTGAGCAAACTAGCAGCCTCAAAGAGTGCAAACGAAAATTGCAAAACTTTGAATTGATTTAAATCAGGGAGTTAATGTCTTGAATGACAGAAAGGTCTCAAATACATCGCAAAGCATTTGATTTGCTGCACTTTTTTTAGTACATTAGCCTCACAGCTAGTGGCCTAATGGAAATTTCCAGCCCTTGTTGGTTAGTAAACTTTGATAAACTGTTGACAATAGGCAGTTTACAACCTGTGAAAATATTAAAACGCGTATCTAATTAATTCATTTTTTTGTCATAGCAAGCAAAAAAGTTAGCCAGGCATTATTAAATTGTACCCTTACCTCTCAGACCCAGGGTCAAAAGCTGAAACAAAGTCAGACAAACAGAAGGCTGTGTTTAAAACTTTAACCTGAAGTCAGAAGCAGATTAGAGCTCTGTGCTAACAGCCAAATATATCGCATACAGTTGAATAAAGACAACAATGGCAGCAACAAAGACGGAACTGTGTGGTGAAAACCTCTCTGTGGTGGTCCATGGGATTGGAGATCTTCGTCTGGTAAGATTTTATCTTCTCCACATCTGCTTAAAGAATATTCCTAGCAGTGGAACATGTCTAGTACCATTTCAAATGCATCCCTTGGGGTTTATGCACTAATTCAGGGATAGGCAGCCTGAGGCCTTCCAGCTGTTGTGAACTACAACTCCCCTTATTCCTGACCAGCCAGAGGCTGGCTGGGATCATGGGAAATATAGTCCTCAAGATCTGGAAGGCCTCAGGCTGTCTACTCCTGCACTATGATGAGAGAAGCTACTCTAATGAGAGAAATCTTCCTAGTTCCTGTGTTATTCTTTGGAACTTCTTTTTCAAGTGGCGAGATCTTCATGCATGGGATTTATAAAATAACATAGAGTAGTGTTTCTCAACATTAATAGTCCCCAGGGCGTACCAGCAGTGTAGGTTTTCAAGATATCCCAAATTTATAATAGTTAGTGGTAGGGCTGCAACAACGAATCGATAAAATCGATAAAATTCGATAATGAGAATCGTTGCCAACGATTCTCATTATCGATTCGTTGTGCAGCGATTCATTGTGCCGTCCAGCAGCCCCACAGCCGCCAGATGCTGTCTTCTTACTTCCCGCACTGATGACGTCCGGTGCGCAACCACGCCAAACGCGGAGACGCCAAGTGGAGTTTGCAGATATTTTCTTCCTCTGTTCTGAGGCCAGTTTAAAACTGGCGCCCAGACTGAGGAAGAAAACCCCTGCACTCTCAACGCGGCGTCTCCGCGTTTGGCGTGGTTGCGCACCGGATGTCATCAATGCGGGAAAGTGAAAAAGAGGTACGGGGGAGAGACATACAAGGGGGAGAGAAAGAGAGAAAAGTACCTGGGGAGACAGAGGCACAAGGGGGAGAGAAAGAGAGAAAAGTACCTGGGGAGACAGAGGCACAAGGGGGAGAGAAAGAGAGAAAAGTACCTGGGGAGACAGAGGCACAAGGGGGAGAGAGAGAGGTACAAGGGGGGAGAGAGAGAAGTACAAGGGGGGGAAAGAGGCACAAGGGGGAGAGAAAGAAGTACAAGGGGGGAGAAATAGAGGCACAAGGGGGAGAGAGAGAAGTACAAGGGGGGAGAAAGAGGCACAAGGGGGAGAGAGAGAAGTACAAGGGGGGGAGAAAGAGGCACAAGGGGGAGAGAGAGAAGTACAAGGGGGGAAAAATAGAGGCACAAGGGTGAGAGAGAGAAGTACAAGGGGGAGAAATAGAGGCACAAGGGGGAGAGAGAGAAGTACAAGGGGGGAGAAATAGAGGCACAAGGGGGAGAGAGAGAGAGAAGTACAAGGGGGAGAAATAGAGGCACAAGGGGGAGAGAGAGAGAGAAGTACAAGGGGGGAGAAATAGAGGCACAAGGGGAAGAGAGAGAGAGAAGTACAAGGGGGGAGAGAAATAGAAGTACAAGGGGGGAGAGAGAGAGAAGTACAAGGGGGAGAAAGAGGTGCATAGACCCCATGGTGAAATAATAACAATGCTGTTTGTTTTTAACACTGTTTGTTCATTAAATCAGTTTAAATAATGAAAAATTAGCATATTGGGTTTTTTTATCCGATTAATCGAAAAAATAATCGGCCAACTAATCGATTATCAAAATAATCGTTAGTTGCAGCCCTAGTTAGTGGCTTAATCAGGCACCTCTTTAAAACTTGACCTGTTTGTGTACACCAAGGACTGGAGCTGATAATGTAGATATTGTTGAGGCTTAACTCACCTTAGTGCACCCCCTGTATACTTCCTTGTGTATTATCTATATCTCTCCAACTTTAGTCATCTTTATGTTACACCTTTGCAGTACATAATTATAAACGGCCTTATTTAGGAAGCCAGAGGAGCAAATCAACTGTCCCATAAGGCAGGGTAGTTCAAACCTGTCCTCATGCTCGCCCAACAGTGCATGTTTTCAGGATCTCCTCAAATAAACACATGAATGTTTTTAACTGTGACGCATCCTTCACAATGAATGTGCCACTGGTCCATTCACCTGTGTTCTTGTGAAGACATCCAAATGGGAGTGGGGGAGGGGACATATAGCAGGTTTGAGTACCGCTGCCATACATGACAAATGAAAATCCCTAGTGATTTTTAATTGGACTTCTAACCCCGTGAATGGTAGAGACCTCTCTAGTATCCTGTGGATTAAAAAGCCCAGGTAAATCAATAGGAGTCTTGGGGATTTTCATTCGGCCACTGTGGTGTAGTTGGGTTGCACCAGTACTGCTACCCTTTTTCCTTTTGCATGAGTCCCTCATAGACAACTACACTTTCCAGTCAGTGTAGTATTATAGTAGTAATCTATTTTACTTGGGGTTTTTATGTGATCATCATATATGTTTTTTTATTCCAATGCCATTGGAAGTATATTTTGTGTATTATGTTTATTACTATTTGATTGGCCAATCCATTTTGCTGCAGACATTACCAACATGTTGTGAATCTATTAGTCATAAGATGTCTCTGGCGTCCAAGGAATTAACACCATGTTTTCATAGTACTACATGATACACTTACTATATGTTATTAACCCTTTGAGTAACAGATAGGTATCCAATGCATTGCAACACTCAAAGGGTTAACTCTTTGACACTCAAAGGGTTAACTCTTTGAGCAGAGCAGTGTTTTGTCCACTCCTTTGGCACTTAAATTTTTAAAAATATGTTTAGGCAGACTAGACATAAATAAGAAAAAAAAAGTAGCAGAAACCATCATTTCTTTGTTTTCACAAACTTTTCATAATAAATATATCCACAATCATTCTTGTTTCCATAATGAAATCACATTATAATAAATCTCCTTAGCACTCAGCTGCAGACTGCGTACCCCTCTGGCACTGAAAGGGTTAATAGACAGATCCTTTGTCTCATAGATTCCAGAGAACTTCATTCAGTTCTCAGTTAATGTGTAATCATTGACTAAAAGGGTTTGATGAAATATTTACCATGTAACTACACTTTAACAGATCATGTTATTTGGAAATCATTTTCTATAGATAACATAAGAGATGTCTGTTTTCTATTTAACAGCAAGTATCACAGATTAATATAACAATAAAATAACCATAATCCTATATAATAATGTATGTTTGTCAGAAGCTGTCATGCACAGTACAGACTGCCTGCGCTGTTGCTGATAGTAGAGTGGGGCTCTGAATTCAGACTGTAGTCAGTGCGCAGAGAGGACTGTGGTCTGAATTCAGAGTGGCCTGGGTAGTCTCTACTGTGCATGAATGCACCGCGGCAGTTGCTGCCTAGCACTGTGGCCCATGTACACGGACTGTTAAACTAGCGTTTACCATAAACTGTTAAGTTATACTTTCTTAAGTTGAATGTTTGAGTTCCACAGGGTAATTCATTCCAGATCAATGCATTGTATACCCCTTTGCTACTCATGTTTAATCATTAAGAACCCTTGACATGCAGGGAGTGTCACGCAGGTCCCGGCACTTAAGGACCGGTGATGGTTCTGGCACATCATGGAATTGTGGGATGACAGCATGGCTGTTGGGTTGCACCAATACTGTATATTATGTGTATTATGTTTATTACTATTTGATTGGCCAATCCATTTTCCTGCAGACATTACCAGCATGTTGTGAATCGATTAGTCATAAGATGTCTCTGACGTCCAAGGAATTAACTGCATGTTTTCATAGTACTACATGATACAAGTATTATATGTTATTAACCCTTTGAGTGACAGAGGGGTATCCAATGCATTGCAACGCAATGCATTGGGTACCTTTCTGACACTCAAAGGGTTAACTCTTTGAGCAGAGCAATGTTTTGTCCACTCCTATGACACTTAAATGTTTAAAAATATGTTTAGGCAGATAGACATAAATGCAAAAAATCAGTAGTAGAAGCCATAATTTCTTTCTTTTCACAACATTTTCATAATAAGTAGGAGAATTTGTAGGAGGGGCTGGAGGCTATTTAACCTGGTTGAACCAGCCCCTTCCTGTGTTTCATCACCTTACGTTGTTTCCTGCGTTCATTTGAATCATTCAGTACAGCGACTCATAAGTACTAAGACTTACGCAAGAAACTGGTAAGTAGCAACCTCCTCACACACGTCCCTCCACATTTAAATACTCATGATTTATATTGACAGTCCATCTTGCGTATCCTTATCTTCACAGTAAATTTATCACGACCAGATCAAGATCCTGCTGGTTGTTTTAAAAAAAGTTTTATCCTTTCACCCTCGTCCCAGTTCAATTGACTTCACCTCATCACTTCACCTGGCCAACAGGCCATTTCACATACTCTTAGAACGTTTCAGCTTGTGTGTAGAGCGCTATTTCTCTCACACAGCTATAATAGTTTACCCTGTCCCGTTCCACCCTTGTCCCAGAAAATTGTTGCACTTCTCTCATCTCACCCCACAACATGGCGTCTCCCTCCCCATCTCTCAACAACAAGTGCCCCCCCCCCCTTTTCATCTACCATTGAAGCGCTTCAGCGTGTATACAGAGTGCCTCAGTATCATAGCGATCCCCGTCCTCCCAGTAATCTTTTCACTCCGGACGCCAAAACAAATCCAAATTGCCATCACAAAAGATGCCCACAACATCGTGTCTCACACTGCTGTAAGCACACGTCCACCCCACCATCCTCCTCCCCACAAGCTACAGCCCGTATTGCAATACATCATTTCCCCAGTTACCAACAGCATCCGTTACAATTCAGAGTAATAGCACATGTATATCATTATATAATCCTATATAATAATTTTCTAAAATGTGTGTAACGCAGCGTCATGCGCAGTAGAGACTGCTGCGAGTGCTGCAGTCATGAGCAGTAGAGACTACCCGTGCCACTGCTGATACAGAGCGGGGCGCTCCGAAGGAGCATCCCGCTCTGTATCAGACGCGGCGCGGGCAGTCTCTACTGCACATGACTGCACCGCGACCGGCTGCCAGTGGCACTGCGGCCCATGTAACGGGCTCTTCAACTAGTAACAAATATATTCACACATTTATACTACCACACCATCGTATCTTCCTAAAGCCTTTTCTTTACATTATTCCGTATTATTATTTTCTGTTTATTATACTCTCTTTTTCAGATTTCTCAGCTTCCTTCTCATACGAAGCCAGCCTTTTCTTCCTCAGCTTTTTTCGATTTATTCCATCAAGTGAGAGAAAAAAAAAGTTTTATCCTTATCTCTACCCATCCCTCATGCACACCCCTTCCCCATATTAAAATTCAGGAATAAAGGCCTGGAGTCTCTAGAACCACAGTATGTGGGGTCCCCTCTCATTGCTCCATGTCAGGGGTAATGATTCCAGTCTGGGTTGTACAGGGGGCTTGGTAAAGGACTTCTTTCTCTCTCAAAAATAAGTTTCTTTCTACCACAAACCACTCTTCTTTTTCTCTTGTATGCTTCACCTTATCTTACTTCTCTACGGCTTACCTCTAAGTTTAAAGACGAAGGTTACTCTCAAATCCTTACCTCTCCAAGAGGCCAAAGGACTCTTTTTCAGCTCCTCACCTTTAAAAAATAAGCCATTTCCAGCTTTACCTCCACCATAGAGGCCAAAGGTTTATCCTTACCTTTGTTTGAGGCTGAAGGTTTTCCAATTCCTTATTCCTATCATGAGGCCAAAGGAATAATCACTATCACACCTTTGTCAGAGGTCCAATTCTCCATTAATCTCATCCCCTCACTTAAGATTACTTAATCTCCTTACCTTTTCCATAGAAGTAGAAGGATTTATCCTTCCCTTCTGGAAGAGGCTGAAGGATTCAACACAAGGAGGTCATTACATGGGAACTAAGCAAGCTCGCTCCTAACCTTGTTCTAAAGGCCGAAGGACGTTCCAGACTTTCTCAGTCTATTTTCAATGTTCAAACAATCTAGGCTCCCTACAAATCCATCTCTCCAGAGATTGAAACATCTTTCCAGCCTTACCTCCAACCGAGGAGGCTGAAGTTGTTGTTCCCCCAACCTTACCTCTTCTTCGAGGCTGAAGGTTAGCAATTATTGACCTCCTTTTAGTATAAATCACTTCTACATTAGTTTTTTTCCAAATTCGCCCACCCCCCATTTTTTCCTGTTACATTAATACCAAATATTTCTACGTTTAATAATCATCATTTAGGCAAGAGCATCTTATGGCTGAACACAGTTTATCTCAATCTCCAAACCTGGAAGCACCATCTCCAGCACCTCCATCTACTCCCAGGCATAATACAAGATCTATCAGCAGTCCACCATCAATGAGGGATTGGACCATATCAAAAATCGTACAAGAATTATCCAGGAGAGGAATTCCTTATTCAGCAATAGCCAGAAAAGCCGAATCATTTTGCACCCTATTTCCACCATCCACTCCACCACCAAGTCGCCTGTCATCACCGGATCAATCTCATCTACCCCAGATCCATCAACTGCTTTCAAATATGTCTTCAGCATTATCAGATATCCAGTCCTGCATAACAAATCTAAAACACCCATCCACCTCATCTTCATCCACAACCATGACTCCCATTCTCAACACAACATCAACATCAGGTATTACGCTAAACTCACAATACATTACACCCGCTCACCTAAGACTTAATGACATATGCAAAGATATCATCAAAGGGAAAGACATAAACCTCATCTCTCTGTTAATTGCATCCCAAGACGTCACAGAAAAAAAAAACCTTCTTCTGTGGTGACGTATCTGTGACAATGAAAACAAAAGACCCCCATCTGTCAAGAAAACTATCCATACCAGCTTTTAGTATATTCTGAGATATAGTGTGTTCAATCCATCCCAACAGATGTGAAGAACTGGATCAATACTTATACAACATGTTCGACTTAGGTTACAGATACGGAGGATCAACCTTTTCGATTATTAACGATCCTTTTCCGCAAAATCAGTGGCCGCATTGTTCCAATTAAGTTTTGTCACAGAGTACACTGCACAATGAACTGTTTTGCAGTCAGCATCCCATTCATCTAGTCTATGCCCTTCTTCCCCAGCCCCTCATATTGGTCAATTCATCTCGCCCCATCCATTTCTTAGGAAAATCCCCAAGCTGTAATAATTTTAATGACAAGGGCTGCTTTTTTGGAGCCTGTCGGCCACTCCATTTTTGCACAGTGTGCTGCAAAGCGCACTATAAAAATACCTGCCTCAAAAATTATTTCAATAAAGAACCATCTTCAGTTTACTTACCATGTTTCTTATTTCTCCTACAACAGCACCCCTCACCCCAGCTTACACAATTTCTTTATCATGTGTTTTCAGATGGCTTTAACACAGGATTAGTTTCAATTCCCACTACCACATATGAATGCTTTAATCTACTCTCTGCATCCAATGACCCAGACAGTGTTGCCACACTCCTTTCCCGGGAAGTAGAACTAGGTTTTTTCATGGGCCCCTTTCTCACCCTCCCTTTTCCCAATTGTAGAGTTAGTCCAATTGGTATAGCCACCTGAAAATTTTCTCACAAAAAACGACGTATAATCGATTTTTCTTCACCCCATTCATCTCCCATCCCAAGCCTCAAATCATTAATTTCTTCAGAAGAATTTTCAATATATTATGCTACCATAGATCACACTATCAAAACAAACATTTCATTTGGCAGAGGAACTTGGCTATCAAAATCAGACATAGCCAATGCCTTCAAGCTCCTTCCAATCCACACCGAACTTTGGCATCTACATGGCATAAAATGGAGAGACTCCTGCTACTTTTCAACAAAGCTCACTTTCGGATCAAAAAGTAGTCCCAAAATATTTGACGTATTTGCTGAAACCCTATGCTGGTTATTTCTAAACATATACTTCTGTATTCCACTACCTAGACGATTTCCTCCTAATTGAACCCTCACACGTCCAACCATCCAGCTTTAAGAAACTACAAACCTTATTCTCTACACATCCCTCTAGCTCAAGATAAATCCAGTGAACCAACCAAATCCATCACCTTCTTAGGAATTCAAATAGTCAGTCACCATGGAAACCAGTTTAACTCCAGCAAAACTTTTATTCATACAGTCGCTCATCATGCAATTCTCAAAGAAAACTTCCTGTACCAAATTAGAACTACAATCTCTGCTAAGTTATCTAAGTTTTTTCATGCAAATCATTCCTCAAGGTAGATCATTCATATCACAGCTTCTCACCTTACTTTCAGCCCCAGATTCCTACAGTCTAATCCTCTTAGACTCAGCAGTACAATTAGATCTTAAAATGTGGACAAATTAGTTCACCAACTGGAACGGCCATTCCATTTTTCCTCCAACCCATCAAACTCATCCCCTCCTATTTTTTCAAATTGCTTCCCCCTCCCACGCATTTTCAGCTATCCTAGGAGATGAGTGGTTTGCAGAAGAATGGCCAGAAAAAATATCCAATTTTCCTCAATTCAAAACCACATAATCTCTATTTGAAATTATTCTGATAGTAGCAGCAACTGGCTTATGGGGGCCTTCATGGTCTGGATTATCAATTACTTTCCACACAGACAATGCAGCCACTCACGACATCATCCTTAAAGCTAGATCCTCTTATCGACACATTATGCTATTCATGAGAAAATGTATTTGATTTTCATTATATTATACATTTTTCATATGTGTTTCATTAATTCCAGGACAAAATAATTCAGCATCTGACACTGTCATGTTTTCAGTTTCAGAAATTCATCTAGTTATGCCCCTCAGCGCAGCATCAGCCAGTTCATCCTTCTCCTATCTCAAAACTGATCGTGCATTGACTGCCCATCTGTCATACGCTCAAAAAATCATCAATAGTGCCTTAGCCCCCAAAACCCAGAAGTCACACAATACAGCTTGGCACAGATTCATCCAGTTTATCAAGAATACCAAACCTACAGCTCCCTACTCTATCTCCTCTGTCTTAGCATTATGTGCTTTTTGTCACTCAACCCTTCATTTATCACCATCTACCATTAAGAATTATCTAGCAGGTATTCAACATCACTTGTCACTCCTTTGCTTCCCGTCTCACACATATATTTCGCAAAGGTATGTCAAAACATAGTTCCCATTCTGCTCCAACACTTCTACCCATAGAAGGACCCCTATTCAAAAAACTGTCAGACCTTTCAATCACTAAACCTTTCGATAGCCACACTAATACCATCATGTCAGAAGCCATCTATCTAGTTTTTTTCGGTTTTCTCAGACCCAGGGAATTCTCAGTCACCAATCAATCAATCTCAATTTTTAACAAAAGCAGAGCTAGTAAAAAAAATCAATCATTACTCACTCCCTTTAGCCCATTCCAAAACTGACACTTTAGGTCTAGGTGTCTCAGTACTGTATTACCTCACAGGTGACCAGTGGTTCTCCGTAAGCCACCTTAGACAGCCTTACATCCTTTTTGGATCCAGATAATAGCCCTCTATTACCCATGCTCAACGGCCCTCTCAGTACCAGCACCTTTATCAGCTACCTCAGAACTCTCATCACCCATTTACAACTAAAACCATACTCTTATTTAGGTCATTCATTTAGAATAGGAGCCGCATAATCCGCATCCAAAAACAATATTCCAGCACATATTATCCAGAAAATGGGCCGTTGGAGGTCATCTTGCTTCAATAGATATATTCCCAATCCTAACCAAGAAACAGAAAATGCATCCCGCTCACTCACTCAGTAGTTTCATACCCACCACTTCACATTTATGGCCTCTAATAAGGCTCACTGCCCTTGACAAACTTGGGTTCTTGTGAACATAAGTACAGCCACACCTCTTCACTTCCCCACATTATCAAGCACCCTTCTCACTCATTATTCTGCCATAAGACCTGACTACAAAAAATATATCCACAATAATTCTTGTTTCCATAACAAAACCACATTATAATAAATCTTATCAGTCGTCTGCAGACTTTTGCAGTTATCAGCTGGATTATTAATAGACAGATCCTCTGTCTCATCGATTCTACAGAACTTCATTCAGTTCTCAGTTAATGTGTCTTGTAATCTTTGACTAAAAGGATTTGATTAAATATTTACCATGTAACTACATTTTAACAGATCATGTTATTTGGAAATCATTTTCTATAGATGATATAAAATATGTCTGTTTTCTATTTGACAGTAAGTATGACAGGTAATATAACAATTAAATAGCCATTATGTTTACCAAACTGACCTAGGTAACAAATACCTATGAACTGTTACATTGAACTTTCTTAAAGAGATAGTAATGATTCATAATAAAAGTAGCTCTGATTAATCTTCATAGTATTTGGGATATGGAGAGTGTTATTTCAATACTATCAGAGTTCTAGTTCAAGAGTAATTGAATGATAAAGTATCCCCCTCCCACCCCTTTTACTAATGCAGCACTTCTCACCTCAGAACAGCAAGACTGTCTGGATAAATCTCAGAGAGGGACAATCTTCAGAGAGTATAAAGAAAAATATGAAAAGCCTATCAAGGGAGGCAGGGTTTTCCTCTGAGGGGAGGTGGCTTACACTAGGTAAAAGGGGTGGGAGGGGGATACTTTATCATTCAATTACTCTTGAATTACAACTCGGACAGTATTGATATAACACTTTCCATGGCCCAAATACTATAAAGATTAATTGGAGTTGCTGTTTTTGTGAAACATTACTATCCCTTTAAGCTGAATTTTTGAGTGCCAGAAGGTTAACTCATTGCAGAGCAATACATTGTATACTCCTCTGCACTCAGGTTTAACACATTGCATTGCAATGTGTTGCATCCCTTCCGCCACTCAAATGGTTAAAATAATGGACCAAATGCACAGAAGCACAGTGGTTCATTTCTGGGGCAAACCATCTTCACAATAGGGGACAAATAACCCCCCATTGAATTAAATAGTGATTTTAACCGTATGCTATCGAACAGTGGTGCTTTTTTCTTAAGTATTCCTTGCTAAGCAGTACAAGGTAATGCCCATTATTGGGAGAGTTGTCATTCAAAAGTCATTACAGTTTTTTAATCAAACTTAGCAATAGAGCCAGAGCCAGGAAAAGTACCACCTCTGTACCAAAAGTAAAATGTCAGTTTAACCCTTTTAGTGCCAGGGGTATGCAACGCAATGCATTGATAGCCCTCTTACACTGAAAGGATTAACCCTTTGAGTGCAAGAGGGGTAGTTACTACCTCATCAGGGGGTTATGGCTAAAGAGTGATAAAGAGGTATTAAAGTAGAGATGACTTCTCCAGTGATATCACTTCTCCCATTCATATGTTATTCTATACAGCCTATTCACTAAGCTCTCCAAAGCATGAAAAATCTTAGTGCATTGGCTCCATAGAATAACATAGGGATTGAAGAAGTGATATCACTGGAGAAGTCATCTCCACTTTATTACCTTCCTGTCACACACCTTAGTGCATCTCACCACTGATGTCCTATGGGCAGAAACTGTATGCTTGTTTTAATACAGTTTAAACTTTTCTTCTTTTAGGAAAACCGTCCTATTCCAGAACCAGGTCCTAATGGTGAGTTTGAAACATACTGACTGATACTTTGTGCACCACTGGAATACACTATTTGCCATTCGCATAAGGACATAAATGGAGCAATTCTGAGGCAAACTAACTGCATACATTTTTTTATTTATATTTTTCTTTTGCATGACAGGTCTCCAATGCATTGCCCCTCCAATATTTATCGGATTATAGTTCATCTGTCACCCTAAGACAAGCTTAATTTGTTTTATAGATAAGTAAAATTGGCCTGTATATTGTACTAGCCATTGTAATGTCAAAAAGCTTTTAAGAAATTAGCCTTTTGTTTTCATCTCAAAATGTGTGATAATATTGGCCCAACACAGAAACTCATTAGCATAGAGTGCCACCAACAAATAATGTGATAGCTATAAAGACACATTAATAGTTTAAAGGGATAGTATTGCTTGAAAATAATTTTATTTTATATTGTAGCCCTTAAAAAAACATTAAAAATTATATAAGTCTTATCTCCCAAACATTAAGGTTGGGAGATATTAGCAAGTAAAGTTAATAATAATAAAAGTAAAGTTCCCTTTTCCTGGCTGTTTTAGCCAAGTCTGCCATCTAGTGGACAGATTTGGAATCCGATGCACAGATCAGCTGGCAGCTCTTTAGCAATGCCCAGATCATGTTCTTTAAAAAGAACTACTTAATTGGAACTGTCTACAAAGTGTGCCTGGCTTGCAAGCATACTTTGTAGACCATTCCAATGAAGAAATTCTTTTTAAAGATCGTAGTCTCGGCACTGCTGAAGAGCCACGGTCAGTCTGTGGACCGGATTCCAAATCTGAAGGCTTGAGCAGTGACGTCACTCCAGGGGAAACTTTACTTGCTAATATCACCCAAACCATAAAGGTTTGTGAGATGATATAAGTGTTAAAGGTTTGGGAGATATTAGCGAGTAAAGTTGGTTCAATACCATAATAAAACGATGCTGGAGATACAGTGATACACTAATATTATGGTCCCTATTGTAGTAAATTGGGCTGAAGCATTTATGGTTGTCTGGCACATTGCTTTGCAAAGAGTTGGATATTTCTTTAGGATACAAGGGGTTTAAATCAATGGCAATTAGGACATTTTTATTTATTTACTATGACACAGTTGGTTTGCTTATCTTAGGCTTCTTGAATATTGCACATCATCTGTACAC
The DNA here is from genome assembly GCA_037306005.1 of Rhinophrynus dorsalis. Lineage (NCBI taxonomy): Eukaryota > Metazoa > Chordata > Amphibia > Anura > Rhinophrynidae > Rhinophrynus > Rhinophrynus dorsalis. The sequence continues at coordinate 370,033,751 of CM074721.1, forward strand.
TGCCTTAATAACATAACAAAATAGACACTTTCCAGTCAAACTGGAAATACAATTTAGGGATCAGCTTTATACAGATGTCAGTGATAAGTGATGAAGGGTTGGACATATTTTTGAATACACTGGGAGTGAGCAATTACTTATGTTTTCTGACAGTCATTTTTTAACTCTCGAAAAACCAATAAAGTAGATTGTATGCCTGTGTATGTGAAGTGATAATAATGAAATATATATGTACACATACATACGTAACACTTTACTTCCTTCCTGGTAGTGCAGAGTAAGCTATGTCTGAGAGAGAGATGAAGATAGAAACATATGTGTGTTGAGTGATCTTATGACACAGTACGTGAACAGTTGTTCTGTTTTGAAAGGAATGAACTCTCTCTGCACTGGTAGAATGGTACATTGTATCACAATTATGCTCTGTGATAAAATATGTTATTTTTTATTTGCAGAGAAAGTCAGAATTTATATTTTTCTGTGTAGCAGCACTATGTAAAGGGGAAATGGATAAGTCTTTGCCCATCTCTGATCTAGACCAATCATTGGTACATTTGTTTATTAATGTCTCCCTACAGAGGTATTACTAAAGATGCATTCTGTTGGAATATGTGGTTCAGATGTGCATTACTGGCAACACGGCCGTATTGGAGATTTCATTGTGAAAAAGCCAATGGTTCTAGGTCATGAAGCTTCTGGAACAGTAGTCAAAGTGGGTGCCTCAGTTTCTCACCTTAAGCCAGGTAAAATCATAGTTTATACTAATTAAATGCTCGTATCTACAGGTCTTTAAGGTGTTATTTTACTATTAACTTCCTTACAAAAATTACAGTTTTTATATAACAAGGATGTATAAACTATGTTTATGTCATTCTACATATTCCTTTTACTGGAAGGCTTACAGAGGAGTACAGTAATATAAACTGAACTTCAACTTCCTAGTGTCCTTGAAAATCCTATATAATAATTCGCTAGGATGTTTGTCAGAAGCCATCATGCACAGTAGAGACTGCCCAAACGCACACAATGCTGGGAGTTCTGTGCTGGGAGCATTCTGTGCTTTCAGGCAGTCTCTACAGTGCATGACTGCATCGATGGCAGGACGCAGAGCAGGACCGGCCTCTTAACATCAACCGGACCTTGGCCCGTGTACACGGGCTTTTACACTAGTATAACATAACTGACTGCCTTGAACTGACTAAACATCATGTTTGCATTTGCCTTCAAATGTGAAATTTGTAGCAGAAGGCCTTTTCAGAGATCTTTAGACTTCAGTTTCACATTGACCACTGGGAGCAGCAGTGAGCAGCATGTTAGGCTGCAATTTAGTTTTTTCTTTTTTTGCATACTGCAAAATTCCCTATCAAACGTTATATTATTACTTGGGGGAGATGCACTGAGGTTTGATAAAGAGGTGATGAAGTGGAGGTGACCTCTCCAGTGTGATAAACTGTCAAAAGCCTATGTTATTCTATGGAACCAATGTACTAAGATTTCTCTAATTTAAGAGATCTTATTGCATTGGCTCCATCAAATAACAAAGGAACTGGAGAGCTTATTATACTGAAGAAGTCATCTCCACTTTATTATCTCTTTATCTCACCTTATTGCATATCCCTGCTGTTTTTAAAAAGCTCAAGACCAGTGAAGTTTTTGTAAGCATTGATCTTGTGGATTCAAAGAAAATTAAAAGTAATTAGTAAACATGATTATGGATTTTTTAATAGTTACAGTCCTAGATATATACTGGAGTGACTGGTATGTAAGTAGAATCATCAGACATTTTGAGAATGGTTTTTATGAGCAGTTAAGAAATATTCTTTTGAAGGGTTCTGCATTTTTAAAGTGGAACTACTACCCGACACAATCTTTAGCTTCACTAAGTCCCCATCTGGTGACTAGCTGCTTAGTAGCGCTAGTCGCCAGAATAATTACCTTTAATATATTTATACTCTCTTCCATGGGTGACAGACAGGACGGAGCGCGGACATCTTGCCATTGTTACGCCCGTGCGCCTGCACTGTTAGTCCCAGCTGGGTCTAGGAGGCGTTGCTAGGAGCCATTTGGCTCTGGCTGGGACTGACAGCTCAGGCGCCCGGACGTCACAATGGCAAGATGTCTGCGCTCCGTCCTGCCTGTCACCCATGGAAGAGAGGAGAAATCTATTAAATAAGGTAATTATTCTGGAGACTAGCGTTACTAAGCAGCTAGTCGCCAGATGGGTACTTAGTGAAGGTAAAGATTGTGTCGGGTGGTAGTTCCGCTTTAAATGTTGCATCTTATTTTAGAGTCTAGTTGATTGGTTACATTTAGGAAGGCTCATTTTGCATTTTTACCCTTGGACTTTTGACTCCAGTTGGCATGAATGTGTGTTTTGAGCGTCCATATGTAAGTGTTATGTTTTTTTCTTATATGACTTTTTTATTTATTTATATGTTTATGAATGTATGCTTGAGGTTCATTGGTATTTGTCATGATATTTTATGATATGTATGGACTTAATTAATCTGTAAGATGTTTTTATTGTCCTAGTAAATATAGGACCATAGTTCATGCTTTATGTAGAAGTGACGTGAGCTTGGCTGCTGGTTCTCATTAAGATATGTCAAATTTAAATACGTTTTGCTTTGCTTACTGTTATTCATTACCAAGTGAAAATTTCCTATCACTTTTCAAGCCCACCCAGTATGAAGGCTTATAACCTCTTCGAGAACATATATGTAACAATTGTTTGTTTTTTTTTTTTTTTTTTTGGGTTCTGCATATCAGAATGTATCTCTAAAAAATCATATTGTGTTATCATGCACCTATATGTGTACCTATGCAGGCTTACATTGCGTTATGTGCTCCTTCTCATGTCTACTGTCATTTCGTTTAAGTGCACAGTATACAGAAAGTCCTCCATTGTGCTCTTTGCTACTCTTTAGGCAAACAGTATGAGCTGCAAAATGAGCATGTATTTAGGTGTGCAGAGTGAACCTGAAGAATTGCAAATTGCAACCTATGTAGCACTATATAATAATATGAATTTGTGTCTGCCTTTATGCAAAAAAAGGTGTGAGCACCCTTGCAACATTTGTAAAAATTTCCTTGATAAAGAACTTGTGTTCAAATAATGTTAGCCTTTTAAGAAACACCACCCCCATCTAGGTACAAAGTCTAACTGCTAAGGATCCACACCTAAATACAGTTATGCTGGTAACATTAATATTATTTTGTAAAACCAAAACACTGAATATCACACACCAACAGGAGCCTAGAAGCATAGGTTAAAGGTAAAATGTCTAACAAATACAGTGCCATGCTGCCCACAGTTAGTCATAGAGATACAGGAAAGAGTTGGATTTAATACCAATCAAGTCAGGTGTAAACTGCATTATAACTATAGGTAGAAGACATGAGACCTCATTTGCATCCAAAGTGCTGGTAGCAGACAAAGGCAGAAGGCTATGCTCATAAAAGTAATTTAGTTGTGGCAACACTTTTGCCATTCACACCTGTCTCTGTAATTCCCCCTGCTCTGACCCTGCCAGTGTAATGCAGATCCTTCTAAAGGGTGGAGGGGTTGCAAGAAACAACTATGATTGACTGATGAAGCAGAGATTAGACATTGTAATGTACATTTCGAAGATCCATTCACTCGTGAACCTCTGCATGGTAAACCCATAAGCTTCATCACAGCCACTCCGTGCTGTAACTTCTTGGCAGTCATTCACTCCTGAACCTCTGCATGGTAACCCCATAAATTTCATCACAGCCACTCTGTGCTGTAACTTCTTGGCAGTCATTCACTCCTGAACCTCTGCATGGTAACCCCATAAATTTCATCACAGTGCTGTAACTTCTTGGCAATTATTGCCACCTGGAAACTAGTAACTTGCTTCTTACTATTTAATCAGAGGTTGCCAATATCAGGAACTCACATGAATGACATAAACAATCTGTTTTGGTGTTTTTGTTTTTTTTCCTTTCATTAATTGCTTTTTTTTTTTTTTGAAGGTGACAGAGTAGCAATAGAACCTGGTGTTCCTAGGGAAACAGATGAATTCTGCAAGATTGGTCGGTATAATCTGTCTCCTACCATTTTCTTCTGTGCTACACCACCTGATGATGGGAATTTGTGCAGATATTATACCCACAATGCTAACTTCTGCTACAAGTGAGTAATTTGATCAGTTGAAAAGCGATACCAATGAAGCACCTGAAAACACTTAGGGGTTAATTCGCAATGCTTTGGATACCTCCTTTGTATTCAAAGGGTTAAAAATCAATGTAAAAAGCAGAGTATCAGAATCACTGCTTTCCAGTTGCTACACTATTTATAAACAGCCTTTGGGTATTTGTCATTGACATAATTTATTTTCTGATGTTGAAAACTACACAACCACTTCTAAACAAAATATGGGATACACCTGTCAGGACCAGGTTTTTGCTTGTGCCATATTTTGAGCATTGAATACAAGTTTACTTCTCAATATTGATATATTGCAGAGATAGAAACACACAATAAAATTGCTTTTTAGTAACTAGACCCCTTACTTTTCTAACTATTCTAATCCTATATAATAATTTGCTAAAACGTGCGTAACAACGCATCATACGCAGTAGAGACTGCTGAGCGTGCTGCAGTCATGCTCAGTAGAGACTGCCCGTGCTTCAGTCATTCAGCTCTGTATCAGCTGTGGCACGGGCAGTCTCTACCGCACATGACTGCCCCGCGACCGGCTGCCAGTGGCACTGTGGCCCGTGTAACGGGCTCTTCAACTAGTAGTGGAATTAATATGCTTTGTGCTTCAGTCTTCTTTATCTTTCTGTAAGATCACAAAATGTAGATATTGTAGAAAAGAAAACTTGAATACATAGCTAGAGATAGGTACCAGTGAACACAAATTACAAGAAAACCAGAATGCTGTTGCAAAGAACTTAAAGTATATAACAAATCAAATAAAATTATCTGCATAATCAAGGAAACTATTATCAAATGACCAATGACTGAATGTGCAAGAAGGTACTCTGATTTATTTGTGCATTTACTATTTGCAAATTCACTTGCAGCTGTATTGTATCTGGTACTTGATCATTCATCACTGAGTGAGTACCAGGTACATCTACAATTTCCAAATTTTGGTAGAATCTTTCCTAGTAATGGTTTAATGGTGTATGAGTGTTTCCAAGTAATGTGAGATGTACTCCATATTTTCTTATATTTCATTCCGGTTGATATGCACGGCAGTGAAAGAAGCCTGATGATTAATAAATACCTAGAGGTATCTATCACAGATCGTGGTGTAGAGCAGGTATATGATAATGCTGCTCTTCCATACTTTGATGAAGTCTGATCTAAATGTGATGATGGTTGTGAAATGGAGTGTAAAGAGTTAGTTTGAATTATTTTGTAAGCCAAAAATCAACTCGATAGCTAATTTTGCAGCATTACTCTCTAAAATGGCAGTGAAACTTTCTCGTTTTCATAAACCTATGAATAAGAGATGTTACAACAGTATGACCATGTAGAATTACTAATATAAACTCTACATGTATGGGTACAGCATGCACTGCACTGTCTCCAGGAGTTTTCAACTTTCTGTTGATGTCCGTTGAATAGATCAAACTAAGATGTTTTTATATTAAACTGGCCCAGTCAACTAGCAAAAAATGCAGTATAATAGGGTATCTAATAAACAAATGAATGTACTGTATTTCACCTATTAAAGCTACAATATCAATATAACTATTTTATTAGTATATTTATTTATGAAGCCTCAGCAAATTTTTCAGCAGTGTACATCAGCTAAACAACAGAACAGAACAGTGTAGAATGGGGTACTTCATATAAAGATATTTTCATTCCTCATTAAAAGGCATTGGAAATACAAGGGTAAGAGGGATCTGCTCTCTAAAGCTTACAATGTATAGATCATTTTTACTGGAATTGTACTACACTTACATTTGCTAGCTTCTTTGATTCAGTGCTCACTAGTCATATGCATTTATTTAATACTTTAACTGCCATCAAGTCCTCTGGAAGTCTGTCTCTTAAGCAAGCACTAGTTATGTGTTTTAATCTCATGTCAACAGTGTATATGAATTTTTGAGGAAGAAGTGAACACGTTTTTTGGATAGGTATCTCTGCAGATTTTTTGCATTAAATATCTCTAATACTTAAAGGGATAGTAATACTTGTGTCATCTCTCAAAAGCTTATGGTTTGAGAGATGATATCGCTCAAAGTTCCCCCCTCCCTCCCCCTTCCCTGACTGCACGCTGACTGCAGGGATATCCAGTATTACTTGCATTAGGCGGCTCTGCAGCATTGCCGAGATCGCGTTTATAAAAAAGAAATCTTTCACTAAAATGGTCTTCTACGTGTGCTCGCAAACCAAGCACACGTAGAACACTGTTTCAGTGAAAGAATTCTTTTTTATAAACATGATCTCGGCTTAGCTGCAGAGCCGCCTGATGCACATAAGACTGTCGTATGACAGCTTCCCCTGCAGTCAGCGCTCGGCGTTCAGTCAATGAAGGGGGAGGGAGGGGGGGCTATCATCCTGAAACCATAAGGGTTTGAGAGAGATGACACTGGGGGTAATAAGGTTCTTTTTAACAAAGCTACAATATGGGGATTAGTAATTTGCAATTATTACTATCCCTTTAAAACATTTATTAATCATGTGTATGTGTTTTACAGTCATGTATTGAAGAATATATTGATTCGTGACATAATACAACACTATTATGTGCAAATCTTTTACATATATAACATCTGTATTCCTTACAAATAGAATTCCCATTCATTTTCTTCTCCTGCTCTCCAAGAACCTTTCTATAAACACACAACCTGTCATCGGAGTTTATCCAATGATCAGACTGGATTCACTTGATCAAAAAGCAAGAGCATAACAGGAAGGTTTGATTACGGTCACAGTCGACAGGTGTAGAGCAAACCATGAGTTTACATTAGGGTTATATTATGATAACCACTCTACAAAAATATTCTAAATAGTGATTTAACCCTTTTAAACCACCCAATCTGGAGGGGGGCAGCCGTTAAGGACCATGGCAATTTTTTTTTTCCAGTGAATTCTGGGATGGCAGAGCGGCATGCAGCATGCTGCTATCCCACAATTCCATGATGTGTCAGGACAGACAGTGACCCTTAATGTAAATCCTCTGGTAAAAGTCCTGGCACGTCACTGGTCCTTAAGGTGTTAAGGCAGCTAGAAATGTTTTAAATACTTCCTCGATGTGTAATATAAAAAGTACGTGTGTGTGTGTGTGTGTGTGTATATATATATATGTATATATAATATAGTACAGTCCATGGAGAGAGACGGCACTCACAGGATCTTTTTTGAATGTTACATTTTATTGAATCAACATTTCGGCTACCAATGCAGCCTTTCTCAAGATTACAACAGTGCATCAGACATGCTTCTTAAAAACCCTCTCCCCAAATCAAACATGAAAAGAGCACCAAATCAATCAACGTTATAGTTGAAAACCATAAAAACAATCATTCAGTTAGTGAAAAGAACTACTGTAGACTTAATGCCTAATGTGGACAGTTAAAAACAATATCCTGTAACAAAACTGCTAACTGTGACAAAAAAAGTTCCGTATCAATATGGCCATGAATAGACTAGGCAATAAGGGGTTGCAATATACAGATAATAGATGAATGGAAACCCAGTAAAAAAGTGAATATCTTTTGTGTTCATCACAATCACATGCTTTGATGGAGTACTAGACTGTGTTCCATAGAATGTGTTACCCAATTGGAATACATATTACAGATGTCCGATTTCTCCATAGTTAACATATTCGGTTTCTTATATTGTTTTATTTTCCTTCACTTAGTCATCAGATCGATATTTGTTTTGTTAGGAAATCCCTATCTGTGCAATGCTACGGAATGTGTAGTGATGTCTTTATGACGCTGTGCACTGCTGTGTAGTGCATTGCGATGTCTTATTGTCACGGATTTTGATGAACACTCAAACAGACCAGTAAGGTTAAAAATGACTTTATTGAGTAAAGTGCATACAAGGAATAAGGCCGCAGTCCCACAATATGAAACAACAATATATAGTAGTCAATGACTGTAATCAGAATGACTGAGATAGGATGCAGGAAACTGGAGGTACCTAAGGCAGGCAACCCTCCCCTAGAGGACTAGGTAGGATCAGGCCACTGGACCCGGAACTGGCAGCAGGACAGAGGATGGCAGGAAGTCCTGGAGATGGTAATTAACACAAGACCCAGATGCCTGGGTGGCACAGAACCCAAATAGGCAGCGAGGCAACACTGACCAAGGGACAAGGGTCCCAGGGTGTCCGAGGCCCCCACTTACAGATGGTAAACCCTAGAACGCTAGGGGTGGATCGTAGGCAGACAACTGGAAGGCCACAAGTGTCCCCTAACACGACAGTGGGATAAAACGCAATTGCTGGCTCTAGGCCCGAAGGCCACTAGACAAGGAATAGAGCTCAGTGTCTCCACACACTACCGAGTGTGTACTAACGCAAGTGCTGGCCCTAGCCCAGGCACTGCAACAGAGAAGGAGCACAAGGACTGCCTAGACAGTATAGGCACTGAAGGAGTTAACAGGAGACGCCCAGAGGTATACAAGAACTCCCACAGGGAGTGAGCCCACAATAGCACAGAGGGAGACACAGATAGATCTGAGTAACTCAGTCATCACTGGATAGCACTGTACCGATACTTCGCGTGTATACACCGCCACGGGCGGTTAGAGTAAGTGGCTATAGCACGAATGCTAGCCCACAGTCGACAAGATAAGAATAGCGCCACGCGGCGCACCACAACAAGGCAACTGGAATCCACCGTTTTTAATGCTGGCCAGACTAGGACAACGGAGGAAACACAGCCATGCACGGATGGCAACGGGACAAAGGCTCAGCCAGGAGAGGTTACAAACGTAACGGAAGCACGGACTGGTCAGGTGCAATGGAACAGGCTCAATAGCCAGACAGGGTAGCAACAGAGAGGGTTCTCAGCCAGATCCGTACAGCAACGGAACAAGTACACAGCCATATCAGTCGGTAACGGAGCGGGTTCTCAGCCAGATCAGTCGGTAACGGAGCGGGTTCTAAGCCAGATCAGTCGGTAACGGATCGGGTTCTCAGCCAGATCAGTTCAGCAACGGAGCGGGTTCTCAGCCAGATCAGTCGGTAACGGGGCGGGTTCTCAGCCAGATCAGTTCAGCAATGGAGCGGGTTCTCAGCCAGATCAGTTCAGCAACGGAGCGGGTTCTCAGCCAGATCAGTCGGTAATGGAGCAATACACAGGAAGTAAAGGAACGTCGTCAGGTAGGCCGGGTCATACACGATAACAGCAACACAGTAACAAACGTCAGGATCAGATACACCACAATAGACATGACAGGATATATAAAGGCAAGCCCTGGGTGGAGCAAGGATGTCAGGCCAATAAGAGGGCAGCATTGAAATTAGGCAAGATAACAATGTCGCCGTTAGATCAGGAACACGGGCACCGTGATGCTTATTTAGCGATTAAGACTACTCTTTATACTCCGGCATCTTGTCCAGCTTTCATTTCTGTACACATATATTTTTACACACAATATTGATCTCTGTGATACATTCCCCATATGTAGTATTTTGCAGACGGGGATTTGATTTATTATCTCCTTGTAAAGTTCAAGATATTAACTTTTTACTGGGTTTCCGTTCATCTATTATCTGTACATTGCCACCCCTTATTCCCTAGTCTATTCATGGCCATATTGGTATGGGACTTTTTCTTTTTTTGTCACAGTTAGCGGCTTTGTTACATGATATTGTTTTAACTGTTCACATTAGGCATTAAGTCTGCATCAATTTGTTTCACTAATTGAATGATTGTTTTTATCTGTTTTCCAATTAGAATGCTGGTTGATTTGGTGCTCTTTTCATGTTTGATCTGGGGAGAGTGTTTTTAAGGAGAGTGTACTATTGTAATCCTGAGAAAGGCTGCATTGGTAGCCAAAATGTAGATTCCAACAAAATGTAACTTCGTTTGAACATTCAAAAAAGATCCTGTGAGTGCCGTCTCTCTCCGTGAACTGTATGTACCATTTGTTTCTATCGATGTTCGTTTAAGGCAGTTCATTTTTTTCTACATTGTGTGCATTCCAAACCCAATTGTAAATGTGTGTGTGTATGTATATGAGGAAATTACACCAGAGGACGTTTTGTGATAATATACTAAGAATCAAACTAATACCGGGTATGCTTAAAAACCATCAATCAATATATTATACCAACAGTATATATCAGAACCGCTAAGCACCACATTGCAAGGGAAGGGAAAGCTATTCCGCTGTCCACTGGTAGTCACAAAACCACACATAGATTGTGTGACACTCCAGTCTTGTTACACTGTTTGCTAGGCCAGCCTTGTTCCACTGAACCACAGTATACTGTCTTCCAGCCCCCTTGTTCCACTGCTAGTCAATCCACACTAAACATTTGTCGGCCAAGAATCGCCCCCTGGTGGGCACAGAGCCACACTACCCTGTCAGTGAGTCAAGCCTTGTTCCAGTGGTAGCCACAGACCCACACTGCTCTGTCTGACATTCCAGTTTTATTCCACTGGTAACGACAAAACACGCTACACTGTCTTCTAGCCCAGTCTTGTTCCACTGATAGAGTCAGAACTACTCTACACTGTTTGCTAGGTCTGTGTTGTTGCACTGTGGACACAAACACATTACAATGTCTGCCAGCCAAACCTTGTTCCACTTCTAGCTACAGTGTCACACTTCACTGTCTGCCACTCCAGCCCTTCCACTGATATCCACAGACATCTCTCTGGCTAAAATCAATATGCTCTCTCCATGCTCTGTGTTAACCCTTTCAGTGTCAGTGCAGTGTCAAATACATTGCTAACACACTAAGAGCAGGAGGAAGCAGAGTAATATTAGCTAGGGAAGGGATTGGGTGAAACAGCACAGGATGCTGGTGGACAAGGAAGGAAGGGATGGTAGGGTGATGTCAGGCAGGAAAAGAAAGATATATATATATATATATATATATATGGAAAGACAGGACACTGGGGAGTATGTGTTGTGTGTGTGTGTGTGAGAATAATTTGTATGTGTACTGTGTGAGAACTGTACTTTGTGTATTGTCTGTTTATATTGTGTTGAAGGGTATATTGGGTGTATTCGGTGTGTGTGTGTGTGTGTGTGAGTATATTGTATGTGTAGTGGGTGGGTGTGTGTTTGTGTATATTTTGTGTGTGTATATTATATGGTATGTGTATTGCATGTGTATATTGTATGTATTGTGCATATTTGTGTGTGCATTGTATGTATATTTTGTGTGTGTATATGTTTATGTATTGTGAGTGTGTGTTGGTGTGTATTGTGTATGTATTTAGTGTGTGTGTTTTGTGTATTGCATGAGTTTGTATAGTACGTGTTGTATGCTTGTGGGTGTATCGTGAGTGCATTGTGTATGTGTTATTACTTGTGTATGGTGTGTGCATATTGTGTGTGTGTGTGTGTGTATGTGTGTGTGTATTGTGTATGTCTGTGTAAAGAATGTCCTGCAGTTACATGCAGAGATTTTTCACAGGAGTGAAAATTATGCCCCCCATGCATGGACCTGTGGGAGAGCCATTGTGTGTGTAGATGTATGTGTGCATATGTATGTATGTGTGTGTGTATGTGTATGCATATATATACTAGTTGAACAGCCCGTGTACACGGGCCACAGTGCCAGGCAGCAACGACCACGGTGCAATCATGCACAGTAGAGACTGCCCGCGCCGCAGCTGATAACGTAGTGGGGCGCTCCAAATTCAGACCATAGTCCTCTCTGCGCACCAGTCTGAATTTGGAGCGCCCCACTCCGTTATGAGCCGCGGCACAGGCAGTCTGTACTGCGTATGACTGCAGTGTGTGCAGCCGACCATACTGCACATGACAGCTTCTGACAAACATACATTAGCGAATTATTATATAGGATATATATAGCCTATATAAAATATGCAGTCCTCTCATCTTCTATAACACTTACTTTATATGAACTAAGATTAAGCAACACGTTACTCTTCATATATATACTCACATGTTGCCTCAGTTATTTAAGATACATATGAATATAGACAAATGAAGCATTCATTAATGGGGATATAATGTGCTTTTATCAGCAAATATCATCTGTACCAAATTTTGATTTATCAGCTGTGCATCTTATATAGAGGCAATTAATGAAGAGCTTAGTAGTGGGGAAGATATTTACGAACTTCTCCATTTGTCTCATCATCACTGTAGCATCTTTATCTGGACATATTAATTGTCTAATCAAGTATTTCATGTTTGTATCAGTAGCTAAAGGTATAGTAATACTTAATATGTAAATATATATAGTAGTGTTTTTCTCCTAAGTAAAACAAGGGTACCCATACTGCTGAGAGGTGTTTTATTCAAAAGTTATTACAGCTCAAATTTGATTTTTTTTTTAGGTGCAGTATCACAGTGGCCTGAAAAGTTACAGTGGCGCTGTTGCTACACCATCCTATGGACAGCTCTGGCCAGTTGACCATAAATCTCCATAGGATGGTATAGCAGAATCTCAACTGTAACTTTTCAGGCCACTGTGATACTGCACCTAAAAATCCAAGTTTGAGCTGTAATAACGTTTGATTAAAACACCTTTCAGCAGTGGGAGTTCCCTTGTTTTACTCAGGGGTTAAGCTCTACAACAAATATTTTTTCCATTTTAAAGGGGAACATTCACATACAGAAAACTTTTGAGTATTTGTTTAATTACATAAGAAACATTAGGAAAGGTGCTCTCTTTTTTTTTTTTTACTTAATTATTAAGATACTACGCTTCAAAGTTCTCAACTTCCGCACACTGTAGCTGTGGTACGGCTCTCAGGACTTCCCAGCAGCCTGTCATTCTCCTCCCAGTAACCTCTGTATAATGCTAATCGCCACTTCCTGTAACGCTAGGAGCCGTTCACACCACACCGAAGTGAAGCGTGGACGCGCTCCCGGGGGCAGCTGGGAAGGAGGTGGGAGGAGAATGACAGGTTGCTGGGAAGTCCTGAGAGCCGTGCTGCAGCTACAGCTTGCCGCAGTATGCGGTAGTTGAGAACTTTGAAGTGTAATATCTTAATAATTAAAAAAAAAAGAGAGAGCACCTTTCCTAATGTTTCTTATGTAATTAAACACATGCTCAAAAGTTTTCTGTATGTGAATGTTCCCCTTTAAAGTATTACTGGCCCTTTAATCATTTGGAGGAAATTTGAGTGGATTTAGAAGAATAATGGGACACTTTAATTAACAATTATTAAGTTTCATATCATGATCCTCATCTGTATGTTGTATTCGTGGAAAGTTCTCAGTGAAGTTCCAACATTCTGTGCTCTAATTACCCATTTGGATACAGGATATAATGTAGAAATCCTTTGGTGTGCAGCCATTTATTGGTTACTAGCAAATGTTGCACTTTTGCCCGCGCAGTGAACCCATCTGTTTTATTTTTATATTATTTTATTTTTTAAAACAGACCTCGTGGTGGGGTATCAGGACGACTCCTGATGCCCCCCCCCCCCAGCTACGAATCTCTCAGCTGATTCAGCTGGGAGATAAATATAGGTGACGTAGGTGAGCAAGGGTGCTCCCCTGTTTTCATCCCACCTGAACTACCAAGTAGGAGTGGGCAGGATCTGGAAAGCCTTTCACATCTATGTGAGAAACTTTCTTTTATTGACATGAGAGGGTTTCGCAATCCCACCAGCTCCAACCCAGTAGTTCGGGTAGGATAGCCCTATTACTTCCCTGCATCGATTCTATTGATCTCCCAACCAATTAATCTGGGAGATTAGTAGCTGACCTCTGCCAGGGCTCGCAAGAGAACAGCGAGCACCCGGCAGAGGAGGGTAAGGCTGGCAAAGGGGATCAATAGAGGCAGGATGGGGCATCAAGAGCGGGTGAAGAAAGAGACAGAGGGGGGGGGTCAAGTGGGAGAAAAAGAGGCAAAAGGGACTAAGGGAGAAAAAAAAAGGCAAAAGGAGGAAGGATCAGGAGACAAAAGGAGGGGGGCCAAGAAGAGGAAAAAGGAGGGGGGATCAGGAGGGAGAGAGAGAAAGAGGCAAAAGGGTGGGATCAAGAGTCAAGGAGGGGGAGAAAGGGGGATCAAAAGGGAGAGAAAAAGCCAAGGCAAAAGGAGGGGGCTCAAGAGGGGGAGAATGAAGCAAAAGGTGGGAATCAAGAGGGGGAGAAAGAGGCAAAAGGGGAGAATCAAGAGTCAAGAGGTGGTGTGTGTATATATGTGTGTGTGTGTGTGTGTGTGTGTGTGTGTGTGTATATATATATATATATATATATATATATATATATGCTTTAGGTACTTGGAAAACTGGCAAATAACCGCAAAAAAAAGTATCGGTAATTGGTATGGGTGAGTACTTGGTCTTAGGAAATTGGTATCGGTGCATCTCTAGTCCTGTGTATTGCATTTGGCTTAAGCCCCTGGCCACCTCCACGTAAGACAACATGCAGTGTCCATTTGGCTGCCTTTGTAATGCCCCAGGGCATGGCTGACAGCAAATCAGGAATCCTCTTAGAATTTTATATATGAACTAGTGTAAAAGCCCGTGTACACGGGCGTACTACTGCAGAACTACACCTCCCAGCATTCTGTGCGTTCAGGTAGACACTAATGCGCGTGACTGCATCGGACAAACATACCTCAGGCCTTTTATATTATATAGGATTACCCACAAGGTATTCATTGACATTATAGTGCTCTCATACCTATGTACAAGTGAGGACTATTTGCATTTTTAAACTAAAAGGATAAATGATAGAAGAAAAAAGTTGTTTATTTATGCTCATAGGGCATGTTTGTTAAAGCTTGTTTTTATGATTTTATACAGTATTCTTAACCCCTTCAGTGCCAGAGGCTCGGGCCATTTTCTGAACCCTGCAGGCCAGACACTTTTTCAACATTTTTGCTATCCTTCCGTTTAGGCTTGATTTCCTCTGGGGATTTTTAGTTACATATGGAAAACTATATATTGTTTTTTTCAGAACGAATTGAGCTTTCTTGTGATACCTTACATGAAGAGAATTTTACATCGTGCAAAAAGCTATGATGTCATAATGACAAAAAAAAGTGAAAATTTACTCATTTTGCTAAAATCACATACTATGTATCAAAAACATTTACCTTGATTGAAAAAGTTTCAATTATTTGAAAAAGCCTCGAGTCCCCCGAGTAAAAAAATACCAAATTTGTATAGTTTTACCTACGTCCATGGCTAGCGTAGAGCCCTAATCACCAGCAGCGCAAAATGACATTTTCAACTTTATAAACTAATATGCGCATTCTAGGGTTTTTGTGGTAAAACTACCCTAAAACAGTGGAATAACTATATAAAACTATATATTTCTGGAAAGTAGACAACCTGCTGCATCTAATGAGGGGTGATTTTCCTTGTTACCCCAAGCCTGGTGTGCACAAATGCCTCCAGAAGATGGCGCTAATGAAAACAAAAGGCATTTTCTTACATTTCTGCCCCTTCAAATGAACTAAAATGTGTGCAAACCATGGTATTTCCAACTGTATTCATTAGCTAGTGCTCTTAGGAGAAAAATGACACCCCATTGGTATGAGTTTAACTACCTCAGGGGGCGCTAGAAGTGCAAAACGACACCCACTACAACTTCAAATTTTTCTAACATTTTCTCAAACATTACTTGTCTGTACACAAATGGTTATAACAACTACAGAAGTGAAGAAAGGGTACACAAACCATACCATTTTGAAAAGAAGACACCCTGCCGCATCTAATGATGGGTGACTTGCCTTGTTACCCCAAGCCTGGAGTGCACAAATGCCTCCAGAAGGTGGCGCTAATGAATAAAAAAGGCATTTTCTTACATTTCTGCCCCTTCAAATGTACTGAAATATGTGCAAACCATGGTATTTCCAACTGTATTCATTAGCTAGTGCTCTTAGGAGAAAAATGACACCCCATTGGTACGAGTTTAACTACCTCAGGGGGCGCTAGAAGTGCAAAACAACACCCACTACAACTTCACATTTTTCTAACATTTTCTCAAACATTACTTGTCTGTACACAAATGGTTATAACAACTACAGAAGTGAAGAAAGGGTACACACACCATACCATTTTGAAAAGAAGACACCCTGCCGCATCTAATGATGGGTGACTTGCCTTGTTACCCCAAGCCTGGAGTGCACAAATGCCTCCAGAAGGTGGCACTAATGAAAAAAAAAGGCATTTTCTTACATTTCTGCCCCTTCAAATGTACTGAAATATGTGCAAACCATGGTATTTCCAACTGTATTCATTAGCTAGTGCTCTTAGGAGAAAAATGACACCCCATTGGTACGAGTTTAACTACCTCAGGGGGCGCTAGAAGTGCAAAACGACACCCACTACAACTTCACATTTTTCTAACATTTTCTCAAACATTACTTGTCTGTACACAAATGGTTATAACAACTACAGAAGTGAAGAAAGGGTACACAAACCATACCATTTTGAAAAGAAGACACCCTGCCGCATCTAATGATGGGTGACTTGCCTTGTTACCCCAAGCCTGGAGTGCACAAATGCCTCCAGAAGGTGGCGCTAATGAAAAAAAAAAGGCATTTTCTTACATTTCTGCCCCTTCAAATGTACTGAAATGTGTGCAAACCATGGTATTTCCAACTGTATTCATTAGCTAGTGCTCTTAGGAGAAAAATGACACCCCACTGGAATGAGTCGACCTACCTTAGGGGTGCCAGAAGCACATAACTACACCTACCTGTTTGCTTCTTCGAAAATGGCTGCTTGTACTAAAATGTCCATAACTGTTAGAGACATGAAGGAAAGGTATAAAAGGTATACCATTTTGGAAAGTAGACATTCTCCCGCATCAAATGAGGGGTCACTTGCCTTTCTACCCCCTGGGCTGAAGTGCACAAATATTTCCAAAAGGTGGCGCTATGGGAATAAATACAGGTTTTTTTACATTTCCACCACTTCAAAGATACTAAAATCTTTGAAAACCATAACATTTCCTGCTGTATTCAGTACTTGCTACCATCATGAGAAAAATGGTAGCCCATTTGTGTGGTTTAACATACAATATGTGGGTGCTAGGAACACGAACGTAAACCTGACACTTTTGTTTTTTAAATTATCTGCTTGCACTAAAATGGTTATAACCATAATAGATATGCAGGAAAGGTAGAGAAACAATGCCATTTTGAAAAGAAAACAACCTGCCGCATCTAATGAGGGGTCACTTGCCTTCTTACCCAAAGGCTGGTATGCACAAATGCTTCCAGGAGGTGGCGCTAATGAAAAAAAATGCTTTTTTTTACATTTCTGCCCCTTTAAATGTATGGAGCTCTGTGAAAACCATGGAATTTTCAACTGCATTTGTTTGCTAGTGCTCTTAGGAGTCAAACGACACCCCATTGATATGAGTTGAACTACCTTAGGGGGTGCTAGAAGTAGAAAACTACACCTACTACAACCTCTGATGTTTCTAACATTTTCTCAAACCTGACTTGCCTGTATAAAAATGGCTATAACACCTTCAGAATTGAAGAAAAGGTAGATAAACCATACCATTTTGGAAAGAAGACAACCTGCCGCATCTAATAAGGGGTCACTTGCCTTTGTACCCCTAAGTTATTTGGAACAACTATTTCCAGAATGTGGTGCTACAGGAAAGAAAAACAAACATTTGTTTTACACATCAGTCACTTCAAAGATACTAAAATGGTTCAATGGCGTGGGATTTCCTAGGAGGACTTCTTGCCAGCCAAAAAAGAATGGTACCCCACTGCTCTGGGTTCACATACCAATTTACTCTACAAGAGCGTAGCTACCAGTGAAACAGAAATGGGAAAACAAACAGTGTATGTGTGATTTTATGGCTAACAGATGAAAGAAGCTAGGACGTCAGCCGGTGTATGTGCGGACCTGTGACTACAAGTCTAACAAAATGTGTGAGAGGGTGAGGGATTAGGCAGTGTGTGTGGGTATGAGCAGAGGAGCAAGGATGGTGGTGATGGTGGGGCAGTGTCTGATAGTGTGTATGGGAGATCTCTGACTACCATTGTGCACTGTATGTCTCCTCATACAAAGCACTGCGTTGGACCCCCTTCCTGTTGCACGTGCATTTTTTGGGGCTTTTTCCCCCAATATTTTTGTGTAGACCTCGTTGGGGGCATCAGAACCCATACAATGAGGTCTAAATAAAAAATAAAGGGGGAAAAAATCCTTTATGTGCCACAGGGGTGTCCAGCACACAAAGGGTTAATTTTTTTTATTGTTACTTTGTATTCAGATGGCCACCAAACAAGCTCTGATCACAAAGTAATGATAAAAAGTCCTGTGTGTACCACAGGAAGGGGGTCTGCATTGAACCCCCCCTCCCAGTGGCACACACATGGTTAATTTTTGATTTAATTTTTTTTTATTATATACCTCATTGAGGGGCATCAGGACCCCCTGATCGCTCCCCAATGAGGTCTTAGTAAAAAAAATATATATGTCCACAAACAGAGTGACCCTGTGAGTGCCACAGGGGTCTGCAGCGCATTGCAAAGCAATGCACTGGATCCTTGTGGCACTCAGAGGGTTAATTTTTTTTTTTATCATTACTTGGTAATCAGAGCTTGTTGGGGGGCCATCAGGACCAATCATGATGGCCCCCCAACAATCTCTGATAACGAAGTAATGATAAATGCCCTGTGTGTGCCGCAGAAGGGGGGCTGCATTGGCCCCCCTTGTGGCACACACAGGGTTAATTTTTTTTTCTTTACATTTTTTTTATTATGGACCTCATTGGTGGGTATCAGGACCCCTCTGATTCCCCCCAATGAGGTCTTAAAAAAAAAAATAAATAAAAGGAATCAAAATAAATGTCCCTGTGAGTGCCACATGGGTCTCCAGGGCATTGCAAAGCAATGCACTGGATCCTTGTGGCACTCAGAGGGTTAATTTTTTTTTTATCATTACTTGGTAATCAGAGCTTGTTGGGGGGCCATCAGGACCAATCATGATGGCCCCCCAACAATCTCTGATAACGAAGTAATGATAAATGCCCTGTGTGTGCCGCAGAAGGGGGGCTGCATTGGCCCCCCTTGTGGCACACACAGGGTTAATTTTTTTTTCTTTACATTTTTTTTTATTATGGACCTCATTGGTGGGTATCAGGACCCCTCTGATTCCCCCAATGAGGTCTTAAAAAAAAAAAATAAAAGGAATCAAAAGAAATGTCCCTGTGAGTGCCACATGGGTCTCCAGGGTATTGCAAAGCAATGCATTGGACCCTTCTGGCACTCAGAGGGTTAATTTTTTTTTTTATTATTACTTTGTAATCAGAGCTTGTTGGGGGGCCATCAGGACCAATCCTGATGGCCCCCCAACAATCTCTAGTAACAAAGTAATGATAGAAGCCCTGTGTGTGCCACAGGAGGGGGGGGGGTGCATTGGACCCCCCCTGTGGCACACACAGGGTTAAATTTTTTTTTTTTTTTTTTTTTTTTTTTTTAATAATAGACCTCATTGAGGGGCATCAGGATTCCCCCTGATCCCCCCAATGAGGTTTTTAAAAATAAAAACAAAAAAAAACAAAAAAAAAAAAACCCAAAAAATGACCCTGTGAGTGCTACAAGGGTCTCCAGCACATTGCAAAGCAATGTGCTGGGGACCACTGCGGCACTCACAGGGTTAGTTTTTTTTTTTATTATTATTTTTTTTTTTTAAATATATTCAGACCTCGTGGGGGACATCAGGACCCCTCCTGGTGTCCCCCAAGTAATTGATCTCCCAGCCGATAGGCTGGGAGACCAATTTGGCGACTGCAGGAGAGCAGAAGCTCTCCTGCCTTTCACTCCTACCACCGGTAGGAGTGAATGGGACCGGGGAAACTTCCCCAACGTCATCAGTGACATGTCACTGATGACGTTGGGAGGCTTCCCCCGGTCCCGCCCACTCCTACCCGGAAGTTCGGGTAGGAGAGAAGGAAGAGGAGAAGCTGCGCTTCAGCTGCGCTTCTCCTCTTCTTTTATTGATCTCCCAGCGCGATCGGCTGGGAGATCAATAACAGGGGGGACATGAGGAGTGATCCTCATGTCCCCCCACGATTGCCCAGCTATTTTTTTTTTAAAATGCGGCCACTGCATGCCGGTTATACCGGCTCATGCAGTGACCGCATTTTAGTGGGTACATCGTACGAGCTTGGCACAGCGGGTACAGCTGTCCAAACTCGTACAATGTACCCACTTGGCACTCAAAGGGTTAAATATTTTACTTAGGAAACACAACACTGTGGTTTGTTCAGTGTGTGGAACATTTCATAACTTGGGAGATGGTATGATCCGGTTTGCATTTACATTCCAGGTGCACTTAGCTCCGCCCATGGCCACACCCCCACTCCTCTCACAACCCTACCTCCAGACCTATCCACTGTTTCCTGGCACAGAAAATACCATTGGCTTATAACAAGCAAGAACAAAAAAAACTTTAACCCCTTGGTTGTTAGGGAGATCTCCGATGTGATCTCTTTAGTTTCCAGGGGGTTAAATAGTATCCTGTAAATGGGTATAAAGGGACATTGAGATTGCTTTGGCCGCATCCACTATTCAGAATGTTGATGTGTCCAGCACAGCTGAGGCACCCCTCAAAAACTGGAGTTCTAGGCAGTTTGCCTGCTCGGTCTCTTTGGAATTATGACCCTGGGTATGATATGAAGTTCTTGAATGCTTCACATAATTTGTGTATATATATATAATATATATATATATATATATAATAAAGGTTTTTGATATTATATACTTTTGGTTTAATAATTTGAATTTTTGATCTCCACATGGCTGGCAGTTAAGGACCACTGAGCTTTTTATTTTTTGCTGAATGGATTCATGGGTCCCCAAGTGACGTGCAGCTTTACCCCTGAATTCCATGACATGCCAAGACCGTCATGGGTCCTTAACGCAAGTTTTCCCATGACAGTCCTGACATGAAGGAGTTGAGAACATCTGGTACCAGTCTGATTCTTACTATATTACCACAAAAAAGGGTACTGGTGTAATTTCTTTATATATTTATTCATTAACATTACATTAACCACTTCCCTACATGTCTGATTAATAGAAAAGCATTGGAGATGGTGAGAAATCAGTCTAAGACGAACAGTGGTAGAATGGGTGCCTTATGTTACCAGGGTAACCCACTTCTTCAAAGGATTATGACAGTAGTCTGTAAAAGTACTTCAGTCTCATGATGCATTGTTTATTACAGGCTACCGGATAATGTCACATTTGAAGAAGGGGCACTTATAGAGCCTCTTTCTGTGGGGATCCATGCTTGTAGAAGAGCTGGGGTAACACTTGGAAGCAAAGTTTTTATCTGTGGTGCAGGTATGGTCCAATCCATTTTCCAAATTTGTCATAGTCAGTCATATAAAATGTTATGATTTGGGTCTTAGATAAAATCTCTTGTGTTTTTTAGGGCCAATCGGTCTGGTTTCTCTTCTTGTGGCTAAGATGATGGGTGCTTCACAAGTAGTAATAAGTGGTAAGAACAGACCTTAAAACTCACTTAAGCTCATGTTTGTTGTTTGAATAATAAATAAATAATACTTGCTAACAAAACTGTTCCTTCTAAGCACAACTTTTGTTTTTATAATGAAAAAAGCATATAATTGATATTAAATACTTTACAATGACAAGTTTTATGCCCTTTTGTCATATAAGCACTGGATTAGGGGTATCAAGCATATAGTCTGTGTGCTATCACCAAAGCCTATGAGGACATATTGCTCCATGTGCAGTTGCTTCTGCCTCTCTACATAGAGCATCATATGGTGTTAGTTAGAACTTGCATATGTGGCTAATTGTGGAAGCTCTGGGTAATGTCAGAAGGTGCTCTCTGTAAAAAATGCAACACTCTATCGAAAGGATCGGAAGTTCTGCCCCCACTATATTGCACAGAGATGTGCCGAGGGCAGTGGAGGAAGCAGCCCTGTGTTAAATCATATTGCAAAATGCCCCCCCCCCCCAAAAAAAAAAAAAAAAAAAAATATATGTGTGATTGTTTATGTATCCATATATGTTTTGTTTGCATGTGTGTGTCACCTCTGGCCGGCCGTTTCCCTCATGGCTCCAGAGGCTTCCTCTCCTCCGGGTGCATGCGTGTGTTGTTGTGATGTGCTTCTCTCTCTCATTGGAGCATGGTCGTGTTCCCCGTCTCCCGCCCCTCTGATTGACCATCTCTGTGCACCTATTATTCCATGGAGCACTGTCATGCCTCTGCTGGCCTGCTCCACTATTGGCTCCTGTAACCTTTTTAAACGGGCCTCTCACTGCTGTGGGTGCTCGTTCCTCAGGCTAGTTTTGTAACAGTGTGTTTTGAATTTTTGCCTATGGCTTGCTTCTGATAGATTTCCTGGCTTCTGATTCTGCATCCCTTTGCCTACGGCTTGCTTCTGATAGATTTCTTTGCTTCTGACTCGGATTCCTTTGACTTCAGCTTGCTTCTGATATATTTCCTGGCTTCAGACTTGGCTCCCTGTGGCCAAGGCTTGCATCTAATTGATTCCTGGCTCATGACATCTGCTTCCCTTTGCCTACAGTTAGACGATCTGATCCCGGGTACGGCTTTGACTTCTGCATTGGCTCAGCTTACCTGTTTAGGTTTTGACCCGGCTACGTCTGATTTCAGATACTGTTCTGGTCTTGCCCTGTTCCTAGTATTTCATTGTAATCTTTTTCTCCACGGGTCCCTACGTACTCCTATCCTGGTTGTTCCCTGGCTCAACTGGGGAGGAACTATCTGGTTTTGTGACCTGCATCTTTACCCAGCTTCGACTGCAGCAAGAGAGTATTTGGCAAAGCATCACCACACCCAAACTTTGCTCACTAGCTATGCTTTCCAGCTACTGAACCAGTCCTGAGGCTACGTGGGTTTCTTCCCTCCACGTAGTGACAGTGTGTGTGTGTGTGTGTGTGTGTGTGTGTCTTACACACACTCTCGCTCAATTACAATACTGAGGTCATTTTCATACGAGTTTGACAACCCTGCACGAAATTATGACATGATATCTTACCAAGTGCAACAGTTTACGGTTATATTTCTTTGAACACTGTCCAACTGCAAAACATGAACACAGACTGATAGAGGCAACTTTAAATGCTACATGAATGACCGTGTAATCCAGGATGAGGCATGGTAATTAATCTGATTGGTCAGAATTCTTCACAGCTATTTATAGCTTTTGAAGTCTCCAAGGTGAGGTCAATCTATCTGTTGTAGTTGTCACTTCCTTGTAACATTAAACCCCCCACCCAGCAGGCTAATCCTACTGTGCCTCATGTTTATGAATATTTCTCCACCCTTTTACCTCTTATGTTATCAAGCATATAGGCATGCTTTTCCTTGGTCCCTTATATTATGTGTCTTTGATTGCTGCTTCTTTCATTTTGAACCCATGTGTTAGAGGTGTTTTTAGCACCCAGGGGGTTAAAAATGCTATCTAGGTATAATATAAAGGTGTTTCATAAAAATTAAACTTTAAAAAAAAATGTTCAGGGACTGGTGGTGATCACTTTCCAATGTTTCCTAATTAGAAGTGTTTCTGTAAGTAAACATTATCATCATGTAGCCTATTGATGTCTGGGATAATGAAGATATGAGTGTTTTGGTATTTGTTGATACCTTTTTTCATTTAGAGTGACAGTTTATATTTTAAGACAAACTTTTGAAAGATAATTCTCTTCCTCAGGTCAAAGCAATAGTGAATCAGTATTGATCGACCTGAATCAGTATCAGCTTGACCTGAGGAAGAGAGTTGATCTCTCAAAAGCTTGTCTTAAAAAGTACATTTTTAGTCCAAATAAAAAAAGGGTGTTGCTAAATATCAAAGTACTCATACCTTTGTTTTACTAAAACTGGACTAATACGGCTGCTACAAACTATTCATTATTTGATAATGAACAAACTTTGATAAACAATTGTCGCTGCACTTCTCTGTGTGGAGGAGGTATGTGATGAGATCACAGATAGCCTTTTATTCTAGCCATGAACTTTGAAAATTGGCAAAAGTGGTTGGTGGTGCTGTGTTGCAACAGCAGTGATAAAGAGGAGATGATTTATCCAGTGCAGTAATATCACTTCTTCTATGTTATTCTATGGCGCCAATGCACTAAGATCTCTCAAGTTGGAGAATTCCTAGTACATTGGTTCCATATTATTAAACAGGATTTGGATAAGTGATATCACTGGAAAAGTTATCTTTTCTATATAACCCCTTTATCAGACCTTAGTGCACCTCCTCCATTGTATTTTTATCGTTTCCTAAGATGCATTGTTTTTTCTATTTTTAACTTTTAACAGTTGAACTTTCAGTTACTATTATGTCACCCTTGAATTATTAAACATATGGTGACTAGCATCCTAATACATGTATTACCTTTGTAAAGTGCCTCATTCTAAAGAAATCTTTCATCTAAGGAGAATGGAAGCCAGGCATCAGCACAGACATCTTATCTGCACTCCTGAGCTGTCAGTCCTGGTCTCCTGTAAGAAGCATTGCAGTGTACCACATGTTAACCAGAAGGACTGATGGCGCAGGCGCACAAACTGCACTAACTTGCCCTTCAGTCTCCTAAGATGAAATATTTCTTTAGAATGTGGCATATCCTATATAATAATTCCCTAGGATGTTTGTCAGAAACCGTCATGCACAGTAGAGACTGACCAAACACACAGAATGTTGGGAGGTGTAGGAATGCTGGGAGCAGAGAATGTTGGGAGGTGTAGGAATGCTGGGAGTTCTGTACTGGGAGCTTTCTATGCTTTCGGGCAGTCTCTACCGTGCATGATTGTGTCGGCGGCAGGACACAGAGCAGGACCAGCTGCTTAACATCACGCGGACCTTGGCCCGTGTACACAGGCTTTTACACCAGTGTTTAATTCAAGGGCGACTTATTAGTAACTGAAAGTTCCGCTTTAACCCCTTAGTGACAGCCACATGCGTACACTGCTGTCACGTTAACG
Organism: Rhinophrynus dorsalis; assembly: GCA_037306005.1. Lineage (NCBI taxonomy): Eukaryota > Metazoa > Chordata > Amphibia > Anura > Rhinophrynidae > Rhinophrynus > Rhinophrynus dorsalis. The sequence continues at coordinate 370,058,821 of CM074721.1, forward strand.
CCCGTGGTACTTTTTTTTTTTTTTTTTTAAACAAGTCTGGAGTCCCTGAGTGGTGTGCAGCCGCACGGAGACCTGGACTTCCGTGACTTACCAGGTACATCCTCTGTCACGAAGTGACAGTTTCTGCGGGACGTACCTGGTAAGTCATTTGTCATTAAGGGGTTAAGAAGGTTGAACATTTTCTGTTCTAGTTCAAAGTGAAGTATGACGTTTGTTTCTTCAACTGTTTTTTTTGTTATTTTTACTATTACTAACTTCTTTCCTATTGCTCCTAACATGAATTTTGGGTCCCCAGTGTATATACACTGCCAAAGTGTGAAACATTGAAGGAGAATGTCTCACCAGCCCTTCAGTTCAGTAGAGGAATTATAATAAAGTATTGCAAGCTCCCATCCTCAGCCAGCCAACTTGCTGTGTGAGGCTGATGTAGTAAATTGGACAGAAGATTTTGGCTAATACAAATGCATCACAGGGAACAAAGTGAAATTTCTGTTGATTCATATGGGGCTTTTAACTACTTGATTGCTAGATAGGTATTCAATACATCACACTGATAAACTCTGTCTCTGAGTGCCAGAGGGGTTTTTAAAACATTGCATTAAATCTACTGTCCCTGATGGTGCAGTTGGAATGCTCAATAATTGTGTCTGTTTTTTTTTAGTGTATCAGCCTCTGTGTTTATGCTTGTGCTCTCTGTTCACTGATGTATGTAAATGGAGTGCTGGGATAAGCACAGTCATGTGGCTCTACTAATTTTATTGAGAAAAGAGCCAGCCCGAGTCTGTGGGGCCAAAGCTAGTGAGGTCATGGGAGCCTCACCGATATAATTCAATAACCAGAGAATTCAACAGATGTCACAAGCAGCATCTGATAACCACAGTTGCCCCATATAATCAGTATACAGAGCGCTATGTGTGCGCTGTGTATTTCACTTTAAACTACAAAGATTGTCACTTTCACCCAGCCAGTGGCTAGCAGAGGATTATTGTAGTTTCTAATGCAAAGTATGTCCATACAGATCTGTAGTGAAAGAGCAGGTAAGAGAGACCCCCTCCTTCCATTTTTAGCACTTGGAAATGTATATTAACACTGGTGACCCCGTTATTTTGCTTGGGGGCATTAAGAGATATTAACTTTATAAACCTTTATTTCTCTGTCGTCCAATACAGGTTACTGGTAACTTTGGGTAGGCGATCCACCCCTTTAATTGTAGGCAGGAACAATTCTATAGTTGTATGCAGGGGGTGGAGCCTACCATCCCTCCTTGGCTGCAACTAGCCAACCAGCTCCAGAAAGATTTGTTCCTTGGTAAAGAAACAGGCAAGAGAACAGTTCTGCTATAGTTTTAGAATTTTTATTTTTCTCTTACAAATGGAATACCACCATTAGGCGGATTACCATAACTGACAATGCCCTTAGATGTGGCTAGCTCAGTAACCAGGTGCTTTTCTGTGGACCTTAAGCCTGGGGGGAAAATCTTGGCTATAAGTTCTTTCCTCAGGAGTTGCCCACCGAGGCTTCTTCTTAATACATGGTAGTCCGAAGACAGAAGATCTGCAGGAAAGGTGAGCAACCCTTTGAGCGCTGCAGGTCCACATTTCCCACAGTGCCCCTCCACACAGGGGTTTACCTTTGGAGTTCCAATTGCACACTCCTGCACTCATTGAGTCTATCTGTATGTCTGTTGGGTGTTTTGGAGCAGGTTTATGTGGTACTTTAACCCTTTAGCTGCTGGTTTTGCATCTTTTGGGGGGGTTTCTAACACTTTTCCTACTGGTTCATTGTTTTTTGGGTATTCTAACATGTTCTAGTGATGTTTCATGCATTTTTATTTTACTGTTTCAATTTTGTAAAATTTGAGTTCTACCGTATAGGCGCCATTGCTCCATTCACTCCTATGGGACTATACAGTTTGGGACATATCTCTGCAACCGCTTAACCTAGCAACTTCAGAGATGGCTCATTTTTCTTGTGTGTCCTTGCTCTATCCTCTGGTTCATGTTTCTAGTGTGTTGGGGGGCTCAGGGGGCTTTGGGCACTGTTTGGGTACTTTTTCTGGGAAAACTACATTTCCCATGAGCGCTTGCTATGCACGCTCGTTTCTGATTGGCTACCACCGCGACAGCCAGAACGAGTATCCTACGCAGGGCTTGGACCCAACTTCTTTCCTCTGCTAATTAACTGCTAACTGTATCCCCTATTGCTCATTGCTCTTCCTGTCATTCAGGGTTACCTAGAGAATTCTCAGGTCATTTATGCCCAGCATGTTCTGATGTCCATGAGAGTCTCCCAGGGACCTCCAGCCATGCACTAGAGCCAGATTGGGTGAAAGAGTTCAAGGCTGCTACTAGGGACCTTAGGTCTACATTGCAACTCTTTCCATCCCAGTTACAGGGGTCTTCCATTCCTGGCAGACCCCCTCCTCTGTCAAGTCTTCCTTGCCAAAACCACAGGGAGTGCCTGACATATCAGATTCCTCTGAGGAGGACCTGCTGGTGGATTCAGATGTTGAGGAATGTTCTGCTGTGGGCTCCTCTCAGTTTTTTGGGGATCCCTTTGATTTCAGAGGTTCCCTCTGATCCCTCTGATGTGTTTAAGGAGCCTAAAAAGCCCCTTACTTGCTTTCCACCTAACCCAACTCTTGACAGCCTTGTGTCTGAAGAGTGGAAATCTCCTGACAGGAAACCTTCTGTGTCCAAGAAATTTGCCAGGCTTTATCCCTTCTCTGAGACAGCGCTTGCTCAGTGGGTTCATCCTCCCAAAGTGGATGCTCCTATATCCAGGCTATCTAAATTTACTGTCTTTCCAGTTTCTGATGCATCCGCTCTAAAGACTGGACTGACAAGAAACTTGAGGTCTCCCTCAAGTCCATTTTTGCCACTGTTGGTACTGCCATGCATCCAGCATTTGCTGCAGCATGGGTGAACCGGGCCATTGCAGTCTGGACTGAACAGCTCACCCTGGCTGTTCGTCAGGGTGCTCCAACTTCGGATATGTTGCACCTTCTTGCCAACATTTCTGAGGCACAGCACTATGTTTCTGCTGCCTTATTTGATGCCATCCATTTGGTAGCCAGGGTTTCCACCATGTCTGTGGCTGCCAGACGGGCTCTTTGGCTCAAGATCTGGTCTGCTGACACTGCTCCCGAGAAAGAATTGCTCACCTTACCTTTTCAAGGTACTTCTTTGTTTGGACCAGATCTTAAAGATCTGATCAGTGAGGCCACTGGGGGTAAGAGTACCCTTCTACCTTTGGTCCCCAGGAAGAAAACACTGCTTAAGCGTAATCGGTATTTTCTTTCCTTTCAGACTGAGACACATCCGGCGAACCAGGCGGTTCCCTCAGCTCCGCTTACCTCCTCCAAGCCCAAACAGCAATGGAAGCCCAAGGTTTCTTTCAAGTCTTTCACGGAACCCAGGTCCCCACTCTGCTGTGAGTGGCCATCTGCGTCACTACCATAGCGTCTGGGAGGAGTCAGTGGCGGACCCATGGGTTTTACATGTGGTGGCGGAAGGACACAGGATCCCTTTCGTCTCTCTTCCTTCCTTTCGCTTATTTCCTTCTCATACGCCTCAGGGCACAGAGAACACGTTTCTGCCATATCCGCAGTTCACATTCCTGGCGTAGACAACGTCAAGGCGGACTTCCTCAGTCGATACACAGTGGACAGCGGAGAGTGGGAACTGCACCCAGAGGTCCTTATATCGACCTGATGGCCCCAAGACACAACAGAAAGTTTCTGAGGTTCTGCTCTCGGTGGAGGGAGCCTCTAGCTCTGGCTGTGGATGCAATGTCCATTCTTTGTTTTTTTTCCTCTGGCCTATATCTTTCCTCCCCTCCCAATGTTGCATAGGGTGTTATGGAAATTGCGACTGGAACACTGTCCAGTCATTCTGATTGCTCCGTACTGGCCTCGCCAAGCTTGGTTTCCGGAGTTGCTGGATCTGTCAGTGGCGGAGCCATTCCGGATCCCTTGCTGTCCGGATCTTCTTCTACAGGGTTACCTGTGGAAGGAGGATGTTCATCGGCTAGCTTTGATGGCTTGGAAATTGAATCCTTAATATTGAAGAAGAAAGGGTTCTCTTCTGAGGTGGTGGCTACTTTGCTCAGTGTCCGCAAACCTGTTTCTTCCAAGATCTACCATCGTGTCTGGTTGACCTTGCTATCTTGGTGTGCTGACAGGAACCTGTCTCAGGAATTTGATCTTCCTACGGTCCTGGCCTTTTTGCAGGACTGTGTGGACAAGGGCCTCCGTTTGAGTTCCCTTAAGGTTCAGACTTCTGCTCTCTCTGTTTTCTTTCAGAGGCGCATTGCCATCCTTCCTGATGTCAAGGTTTTCTTTCAGGGCGTTGCTCATACTCGTCCTGCCTTCAAGAATCCTGCTCCTCAGTGGGATCTTAACTTTGTTATGGGCGTTCTTCAGCTCCCTCTATTTGAGTCGTTGGCTACTCTTCCTCTACGCATGTTGACGTGGAAAATGGACTTTCTCCTGATGATCGTGTCCATTCGCTGTGTTGCGGAGTTACATGCTGTGTCCTGTAAACCACCTTTTTTGGTGTTTCACAAGGACAAGGTGGTGCTTTGCACTTCCCAGGAGTTTCTTCCGAAGGTGGTTTCGGAGTTCCACATCAATCAGGAGATTGTGGTGCCTTCTTTCTGCCCTGACCCCACCTTTGACAAGGAGAGGTATCTCCACTTGTTGGATGTGGTGCGTTGTCTCAAGTTTTATGTACATCTCACTGAGTCTTTCAGGCAATCTGACGCGCTGTTCATCATTCCTGAGGGTCCCAGGGCAGGAAGACCTGCATCCAAAGTGACTATTGCTTCTTGGATGAAGTCCACTATTCGTAAGGCTTATGAGCTGAGGAAGAAGCTTGTCCCCTTTCGGGTCACAACTTATTCTACAAGATCTATTGGGGCTTCTTGGGCTTATAAGAATCAGGCCTCTGCTTATCAGTTGTGCAAGGCTGCCACTTGGTCGTCTGTGCACACCTTTTTGAAGCACTACCGTGTTGATGTGCTGGCATCGGCTGATGCCAGCTTTGGGAGGAAGATCCTGGAGGCAGTCTTTCCTGTCTAGAATCTTCTTTGGTTCTTGGTGCTTCCTTCACTTTTGAGCCCTGTTGGCTCTAGTTCAGTTTGCTGTGTAACAGTTTGGGGTGTTGTGGGGTGACTTTGGGGGCCTTGCGCCTGGTCCTTGTCTTACTTCCCGCCTCTGGGAAACTCAGTGGTTGGACATCCCAAAGTTACCAGTAACCTGTATTGGACGACAGAGAAAAGCGGATTTTATTCTTACCTGTTGAATTCTTTTCTCTTAGTCCATACAGGTTACTCGTCTCCCATTCTGTCAAGGGACCATGCTTGGCTCTCCTGTGGCAGACTGTGGGGTCATGCTGACAGGAGTCTTCTTTCCCTTCCACTGTCTCGTCAATAGTTAGTGTCTCAAGTCTTTCTGGAGCTGGTTGGCTAGCTGCAGCCAATGAGGGATGGTAGGCTCCACCCCCTGCATACAATTCTAGAATTGTTCCTGCCTACAATTAAAGGGGCGGATCACCTACCCAAAGTTACCAGTAACCTGTACGGACTAAGAGAAAAGGATTTAACAGGTAAGACTAAAATCCTCTTTTTGATATGCTACTTGTGGTGTTCAACCAGCAGGTTGTGCTAGAGAGTCTGACATACTGGACTCCTAATCACAGACAACAGAGAAGTCATTCAGATAAAATTCTAAAAGTCAACATTAAAGAAAAGGGTACATTTTCTTGAAAAAAAATACAAACACAATGTACATAACATTCTATTGTTTAATTTTGCAAAGTTTTTTTTCAAACGTCAGGTCCTATGTTCTTGCTAATTGAAGTAGGTTCTAGCTGCTTAAGTGGATCAGTTTAGTCACCGATCTCTGTATATGGCTTCACATAAGTGATATTGTACAAATTTAGAAGGAGATGTATAGGTAGAGATGTGAGATAGATAGATCAAGCTGGGGAGTGAACAACTGGAACAGAAAGTAAGTGAAGCAAGACAGAATGATTTCAAGTGAAAGGGAGGTTATAATTCTGAGAGATTGGTGTCTGGGATATGAGTCTTTATACAAAATGATTCCTCTTAACGAATTCCATATTCAAATTCAGTGGGCTTTTAAAATGGGGACTCCAGCTTATTATCCAGATTAGCTGAATATTTCAGATAGAACCTGCAGTTTATTTGTAGACAGTTGAACTTAAGCATGGAATTCTGTCCTGTGCAATGGATTTTTAAGTAACAATCATGAAATTCAGAATGGGAGAACTGCACATGTTCCAATCCATTTCTAATTCAGTGCAAAAACAGTTAAACTGCAGCTCGGTTATATTGGGAAGGGCGAAATAACAATTCATAACATGTCAAGGGTTTTACGGTAATATTACTGGTGGTAGAATAATTTCGGTCACATGCCCAGGCATCAGGTGCAATAGTTTCCATCCGTGTAGGAATCAAGCTTCTTTATGAAAATGCATTATTTTTACAGGTACTAAATTTGAACTAATTCTGCAGACTTCTGCTTCTCACCTGCCTAGTAGTAGTGGTCTCAACATGGCTATTTAATAGACACACTTTATATACAAAATCCGTAGAATCACACACAGTATCCACACCTGCTTAATTGGTATACACTGGCAGTGGAGGAAAGCTGAAGCTTGTATGGGAGTATTGATAAAGAAAGTGCCATTTGTGCTGCCTTTGAATTCTTAGACATTCAGCAAGTTAAGATGGTGTTTTTCTTTTTAATTTATAATACTGTTGTCCTCTTTCCACCAAATACAAGAGAGGTAATACAAGGGGCAAACTATTTGACCCCTCACCCTTGGGCTTGTGATCTGAGTGTTATTGCATCCTCCAAAATAGCCAGAAGATTAGGTATAAACTACTTGTTTAACAGTACTTTGGTGGAAAGGTATGGGTTTCAACCACTACCATGTAGCCCAAGGTGAATGGAGGGGATATTACTCCAATCACAGTGTGTCACAGTTCCTTTTTGGTCTGTGTCACTAAACATACCTCATACACCTGAACAGTTGTTGCATGGCTTGATTTCTATTGGCTATATTTCTCTATAAGATTCACCTGTTCTATCTCACCTGTAGTTGATTTCAAGCTTTTTTCGGTAAGTGTTCAAGATTCGACCTCTGATTTCTCCTGATCCTCTGCCAGTGCCCAATCCTGACCTCAGTGCCCAATCCTGACCTTGGCTATTGTTTCAGACTCTTTGCTTAGTTGTCTGATTTTCTGCTGCTATCAGGTCTTCTCTCTGACTAGATTAACCTCTGCCTCCATCCAGTAGGTCAGCTGTTGTTTCACTGACAGCACTGTCTGCTCATCTCTTCGACTATCTTGAATCTTTGTGACATCTCTCTGGTGTCCAGAGGTTCCTGGTTATTCACCTTAGTGGGTCTTAAATGCGGCTGATCTCTGCTCAGTGCTTCAGTTAGTCTGATCCTCTTCCACTCCTTTGCTTTTTCCACAATTTCCTGGGTGTTTGCCTGAGTGGGTCTTCACTGCCACTGACCTCCACTTCTTGTTCCAGTTCGCCTTACCCTCCTCATCACCTTTGTCTTGATGCCAGTTCCTACATATTCACATAAGTGAGCCTTCGCAGTCACTGACCTTCCAGTTCCTGTTCGCGAACTCTGGAACTCTTTTCTCTGTTACAGGACATCTACATTTGGATTCTCAACCTTGGGTTCTTTTCTGCTCATCAGTACCTGGCATACCTCTCTCATACCTCTCCTGATCTGCCTTCCAGCTCAACTGGGGTGGATATCCATCCTTTACACCAAAGGCTTTCCACTAACCCCATCATAGTACACAAGCTACAAACTCAAGGCATTCGCAGAGTAGATCCCTAATCTCTGCTTTACACAATGCTTGAGGGATAGAGGGTAGGACATTACATCACTGTTTTGGAAGAGAAATGACCACGAGTTAGGAGCTTGTGAAATTAGCCCTTTGAGTGCCAGAGAGGTATTGAAGGCATTGCATACACCCCATACCTATGCATAACATGGTATGGGTTGCAGGGAGCCCTCCATTTAAGCCCCCCACCACACACACACACACACACATTGTAAACATGCAAACACACTCCATCTTGTCAGTATTTTTTTTTTGTTATTAATATTTAGGTGTGATATACAGGGGATTTATTAGTTGTTCACTTAAACATCTATATCAGCCAGGTGTAAGGGAAACCACACTGATTATGGAATTATTTTGTGTCTCTATAGCACTTAGCTGATGGTTACATATTAATGAGCTGCATGCCCATAACTGCATCTCCTATACCTGGGAGCAGAGGACTCTCTTCATCATATTTTCACATAAACGGCAATGCATAGACCCAAAATAGCTGCGGAGCTGACTGGTGAAAGCAAATTCAACTTTTATCCCCTTAACAACTGGGGAATCGGCGCGCGGACACGACTGAATGACAACGGAGCATTTTTTTTTATTGCTCCATTGCATTCCGGGCTCCCCGAACGGCGTGCAGCCGCGGGGGGAGCCCGGAATTTGATGATGGTCATAGTACGTCATTGGTCATTCAGTCAAATCGACCCTTGACGTACTATGACCGTCAAGGGTCGTTAAGGGGTTAATATCAGGTGACGTGCCAAAACCATAACAGAAATATGTCCTTTGAGGACAGTTGGTGGTCCTGGCATATCATGTGTTAATGATCATTGCGCACCTCAGGGTGCATTGTGACTGCAACAGGGAGGCTCAAATCGGCTGCTCCCAGGCCAGAACAGTTAGTTTCAGAAATTGTCCAGTGGTTACTCACATGTGATCATTGCTACAGAGATGACATTTTCAAGTGCAGCCACATGACAGAGGAAATGTATGTAAACATGACTTTTTTCAATGTTCTCTGCCCCTCTCCTCACTATGATTGTGAGGCAGAGAGAAAAGGAGGGAGAGAGCACATCTCGCAACAGTTCAAATTACCAAAGAGAGGCACTTTTGTTTTAGGTGATGGTGCTGGGGGCTGGACTGGTCGGTAGAGCATATTTTTTACCTTACATCATGACTTACTGACACATCTGTATAACTGAATAAATGATTTAGAAGAGGATCACAGTATTTTATTTAAACAAACTAAACATACTAAAGTTTAAACAAATATTGATGTGAGTTTTATTGTTGTGGAGCAATGTGATGCACTTCTAAACACACCACAAAATCTGATCTCATTAAAAGAGGGGCCCCATGGTAGGAAAGGAGAACATAGGGATTTGCATCTCAAAGGAAAAGTACACTTTGGAGGCATGAACGAATGTCCATACTTTTTTCCAGTTTGTATTAAAAAATGCATTAATTGAGTCCAAATCATCACAGAGAAACCTTTTTCTTTTCCATTTCCCCCCCCAATTTTTTAAATGATTATCAAACTAAATGATGGGCTATGCATATAAATATGGCATCCTTTAAATTTGTAAATAATTTGTGTGGGTGTACTAAATTAATTAGAGGGAAACTATGTTTGAACAAAGACATAATAAAAAGGCCAAAGATGCTCATGTCCTCTAATGTGAAAAAGCCCTTTTCACCAAGGGGTTAAACATTTATTTTGAAATACAACTGACAATTCGAAATTAGAGATTTGTAGTACTTCAAATATCAACACACTGTGCATTTAATATTTGCAAGGCATTAAATATATTGTATTTATTTTAATAAAAAAAAAAACTATTATTTTTTCCAAGTGGTTCTCATAATTTGATAATTTATACATTTATTCAGGAGTGGTTATAGTCTTTATATATTGAATTTAATTATTTAGTCTTGTCTCTATATACAGATATAGCGTACCCCTCTGGCACTCAAAGGGTTAAATGTTTGTTTCTCTGTAATTAAAAAATAAATGTGTGATATAACTCCAACTTCCTTAAAGGAAATTCTGACTCATAAATCAAATTCAAGTAATAAAAATGGTGGATGTAGTTTGCTGGAATTTAGTTCTCTTGTTGAAACTTGTAAACAGGAGTGGTATTCTACTGACTGTCGTATTATGAAATATATTTAAATACGTCAGCATCCTCTGCTTGAACCTGAAGGTCAAATTTTGTTAGAAAGGTAAACTTCAAATAAAGAAATTAACCCTGTGAACACCAGCTTGGGAGCTGTAGTCACAAAGAAAAAACTACAACTTTAGAGCAAACCAACAAATGAAAATATTCATGGAACACATGGGGTAAAGTATACTCCCCAGGAAGGCAGTTTGCTTCCATAAAAATGTTTTCTGGTGTTGAAGATTTCCTCCCTACTCCACTTTATCCCCTTCAGACATGCTCAGTTTTAAAATGACCTCAAAAGAGATACTCAGGGCAGGTATTCTTTTCAATCCCCCATTAGGTAACTCCCATCCTGAAATGGACCAGGGAGTAGACTTTGAATGGACGTTAGTCTACTAAAGGATGGCTTTCATACTTGTTTCCTCTTTATTGCATTTCACAGTTCTCAGAGTGCACAGGCCCTGTGAGTATGCCCCTCTGTCTGTGTAGCAGCCACATTCCGAGGTGCGTGGTGATGTAGCTAGTATGGATCTTTTGGTTCTGCATTCTTTTAGACCCTGTTGCTCACTGCCTGCCAGGTTGGTCTCTTACTTTTATTTTGTTTTCATTTTACTTTTTATTGTGCCGTGGAGCCTTTAAGAAGTGATTGCTCATGGCAACCATATTGGATGGGGCATCGGCTTAATAATGTTCAGTCTCCTGCAGCAATTTGTGAGCTCAGGTGTGTAGGAAGGGGACAATTTGTCTAGCTTTGTACTAATATGAGCAGGGACATCCTTAGGTGGTCCTTTTGCCACCAGATGGCAAACGGAAGCAACTGCTGGAGAACCTCTGCTTCAGGGATTTCCTCATTAACCTTTTATTTCTTATGTCAGACTTGTCTTCCTAGGGACATTGCAGTTACATTATGTCCCTCTTGTTCTTTGGCCTCTATACAGCAACTTTCATGCCCCTCTTCACCTGAGTACGATCCTGCATGGGTTAATTTCTTATTTCTATTATGTATAACATTTCTTCCTCTATTATGGGGTCCTTGAGTCCTGGAGTCAGGACCTCCCCATTCCCACAGGTTATTTTCCTCTCTTGTATCCTTCCTCTTCAGCTATGCTGCAGCAATGGGATACATCCCCGGCAGTTGATCATCCCATTTTCACATTTCTATGCTTGCAGCATTGCCACTTGCAGACACAGCGCCACTTAAAGACCAGGGGGATAAACTCCTAGATTCCCTTTTTTAAGTTCAAATTTGATACCTGTGTGAAGTGATCTTAGCTACTGTTTGGGTTTCTAGGACCATGGCTATTGGATGAGGGAAAATGTTAGAAGTAGTCCATGAGGATGCACCTTAAAAAAATGTAGTTCTTACTGTTCCTAAGGTCCTTCAGACAAATGTGTTTTAATGAAGCTGCATTTGATTCTGCCAGGCTAACTTGGAAGTCCTTAGCGTGCTCCTTAGCCCAGAATTGGAGAAGACTATTAGCCACTTTGCTGAAAGCAAGAGTGCTCTGCTGCTTCAGGTTACCCCCTCAGTGTTTCTCCCTTCCACGGAAGAATATGCATACATAATGTGAGAGGCTTCTGAGAATGAACAACCAGCACAATGGACTGTTCTACAGCTAGTCACCGCTCAGGAGCTTCACGTTTTAGCTCTCTAGCGCCATTACAGAGGAAAAATGTCCACATACATATTAGATTAACCCCTTAACGACCAGCGGTCCTGGGACGTTTCCGTCCTATAAGGACCGCTTTGATCTCTGCCGACGTGCCGGTACATGTGACCTGTTGCGTGTATCAGCACGTCGCTTTGGGGCCTAAAAGAGATAGCTCCAGTCTTGGAGCGGTCAATTTTAGGCCCCGTTTTTAGAGCGCTGTAAGTAAAAAGTACGTGACGTACTATGACCGTCATCGGTCCTTAAGTATTAAAGGACCGTGACGGTCATAGTACGTCACGTAGTCCTTAAGAGGTTAATCCTGCTCAAAAAGGCAGTCCAGTTCCAAAATGATGGGCAAGTCCCCTCTGCATGGGAACACCAGCTAACCCTAGACATATGTTTCGGCCTTGTCGGGCCTCATCAGTGAGGTGCAGTTGGATTTCCTAGGCACTGAGAGCAAGTGGTCCATGTCTGGATTACCCTTCACTCCTAGGGAGACCCCCCTAAGAGTTTTCAAAATATACATACAAAATGTGAGAGGCTTCTGAGGATGAAAAACAGCACAACGACCTTTTTTATGGCTAGTCACTGCTCAGAAGCATCACGTTTTAGCTCTCTAGTACCATTACAGAGGAGACATTTTCACAAACATATTAGACTAATCCCACCCAAAAGGGCGGTCCAGTTCAAAAATGATGGAAAAGTCCCCTCTGAATGGGAGCACCAGCTATCCCCAGATGTATGTTTCACCCTTGTTGGGCCTCGTCAGTGAGGTGCAGCTGGATTCCCTAGGCACCGAGAGCAAGGGGTCCACATCTGGGTTACCGTTCACTCTTAGGGAGGCCCCCAAAGAATCTTCAAAATATACTTACAAAATGTAAGAGCCTTCTGAGGATAAACAAACAGCACAATGGTCTGTTCTATGGCTAGTCACTGCTCAGAAGCATCACGTTTTAGCTCTCTAGTGCCATTACAGAGGGGAAATTTCCATAAACAGATTACACTAATCCAGCCCAAAAGGGCAGTCCAGTTCCAAAATGATGGGAAAGTCCCCTCTGAATGGGAACACCAGCTAGCCCCAGATGTATGTTTCGGCCTTCTTGGGCCTCTTCAGTAGGTGCAGCTGGATTCCCTGGCACTGACAGCAAGGGGCCCACGTCTGTATTATCCTTAACTCTTAGGGAGATCCTCCCAAGAGTATTCAAAATATACATACAAAATGTGAGAGGTTTCTGACGATGAATACTGATGAGGCCCAACAAGGCCGAAACATACGTCTGGGGTTAGCTGGTATACCCGTGCAGGGGAGACTTGCCCATCATTTTGGAACTGGACTGCACATTTGTGCAGGATTAGTCTAATATGTATGTGGAAAATTTCTCCTCTGATATGGCAGAAGAGAGCTAAAACGTGATTCTACTGAGCTGTGACTATCCGTAGAACAGGCCATTGTGCTATTTGTTCATTCTGTGTGTTTATTTTGGGGATAACGTGATATAAATTCTTGTCATGGTTCAAGTCATAATTCAAAGTGTTAAAGGGTCAGTAATGCCCGTTTATAACTTTATTTAATATTGTAGAGGTTACAAAAAGAAAGTATTTGGAGAAAGTGCCATCTTTCATATTCTCTGCTAAAGTTCCTCCCTCCCTCCCCTTCTCCTGACATCAGACCTGTGCTGAGAGCAGGAGATCCTTGTCCTGGGGCCAGTCAGGGGCTCTGCAGCAGAGCAGAAATCGAGTTATTTCAAAAGAATTACTTCAGTGGAATGGTCTACAAAGTGTGCCTGGTTTTCAAGCACACTTTGTAGACTGTTCCAATGAAGTAGTTATTTTTAAATAATGCGATTTTGGCTCTGCTGAAGAGCCTCCTTGAGTCAGCCGAAGGGAAACTTTAGCGGTGAACATCTCTAAAACCATAAGGTTTAAATAAAGTTATAAAGTGCATTACTGACCCTTTAACCTTGGCTATCAATTTATACTTCCAGATCTTTGAGATATCAGTACAATACAATAGACAGGACTTTTGGACCTTTATCTATTAAGATAAGTTTTGTTAATTGTAATGAGAATGAAAAACTGCATATATGTCATACTAGCCATTACATTTTAATATAGTTTTTTTTCAGAAACTAACCTTTATTTATTGGTGGTGCAGTATGGAAATTGATGTTCAGTAGTTTCTTTGCTGCTTCATTATTACCTTGCTATGTATATCTCTAGTCAGTACCCACACACTATGGACAGTGCAGTCGATACCAGAACCAATTATGCAAATTTCCTGTACAGAATGCCAACGTGCCACATAAAGGTTATTTCTTCAAGAAACTATTTTACTTTACAGAAAATTTCTTAGTATAACATATAGAAATAACTGAATCATTTGGAAACCAAACTAAACTTGTCTTAACGTGTCCATTTTTAGTTCTTCTCAAGTTGGAAATAGTTTGAGAGTGAGACGTGGGGTTTGAAGAGAGTTGAGATCATGTCATTTGCAAAGAGGTATATTTAGAAAAAATATTCTCCAACCAAATACCCTAGACAAGAAGTACATGTACTATTTCCTGATTTCAAATATTCCACATCAAGGCAAACCACACCAGGGGCAGGGGGCAGTCCCATTGGATCCTGTTATCAGTGGCACTCATAAAAACAAGCAATCCTAGTAACTTCTGGCACACATCCTCAGCAAGATGTGTGCTTGGACATATTAGTCAATACATCCAATAGATACTTCACCATAGCTATACTGTTTTGTAATAGTGGTTACCTGAAGGAAGCAGCCTTTGAACTAAAATTCCTATATTGTCAAGATTCAGAAAGTTTCAGTGTGACTGAATAGACATTTATAGACCATTATTCTAAGGAAACACTCTTCTGAATTTGATGGTATAGGCAGTGGGAGTAGCAGTGACCAACTAGTAAAAAATGAACTTTAATCTAAGTATTTATCAGGGTATAGCAGTTGCCCTTTAAAACAAGTTTACAGTGTTTAAGATCATTTAAAAAACTTAATACCAAAGTGCACTCACCTCAAATGTGAATACATGGGCTAATATTAATCAGTATAGTAATATACATTATATTAAAAACCATAAATTGTGAAGTGTATCATGATACTCTTCTAAAGCAATTATGTATAGACTTCCTGAGAATATGCCAAATATTTATAACCAAGTCATAGAGAAGTATCTCTTGTGACATGTATTTTCCAAGATTCTTAAAAAGGAGGTAGAAGTGCATAGAATATATCATAAAGAGTACTATATTCATGCTTATGGTTAGGTATTTCATATTGTTGGCAACACAGATTAATTGATCATTAGGAAGTGACTTAAACATGCCACACAAATTCAGCATAGCTTCCCAGATTAAAACAGAGGACATGTAGAATATGACCAATTTGTTTCCTTGTTCTTATTATAATAAGCATACATTTCATATTTGTAGTACCTGAGGTAAGCATATTTAAAGTAGCAGCAGAATAATGAGACAACACAAAGATTTGCATCTGTCTTCCTTGTTATGAAGTTCCTTGTTTGCATTCTAGTCATTGCCATTGTTTGCTGATCCATGAGTTAGTGACATTCTTCATTAGCTCTATTCACTTGTTGCGAAATCCATGTTTTAGTGAGTCACTTGATACATTCCTAATTTCCAGTATAGTACAGTATCCCCAGTTGAAGTAACATTGTATGAATAACCCTAAATCGTTGTTCGTAAAACAGATTCACATTCAATTATCTTGACTGTGTATTTGGACCAATGTAGATTGTTCCCCATTACAATAAGTGTGTTCTAGTATTTTTTATAAAAGGAGATGTTGGAAGCCAATTTTGTACTGAAATGTCTTTTTGATAAAACCAAAAAAGTATATGCTTGAAAAAAAAAGCATTGTTTTGAGTCACATGCTCTGTAAGTGTCAAGTTTATAAGTTCATTGCAAATCTAAAAACCAGCAGTAGGATGAAGCACACACTTCATAGAGAGCCATGTCATCCTCCCCTGGGTAATTATGTTGAGGTGTTTGGATGTTTTTTTTTTGTTTGTTTTTTTTTGTGTTTTTTTTTTCTTTGCTTTTAAATAAGTGATAGTCATGAGCCATAGAAGATGGCTTATGGTCTAACAGTACTCATATTGAGTATCTACAGTATGTTGGTTGGCTTTTAAATAAGTTTCCCTGACCATCTGGCATACATTGGTGTGTGCATTTGATAGATTGATTCTTGATGTCCTGCTCTGTACCCTGTACCTGTACCTATTCATACCCTACAACAAAACAAGAAGTCCTGCTTTCAGGCTTCACTCTGATCTTGGAAACTGAGTTCATCTAAGTGTGTCCTTCATGAGTGGCAGCCAACTGATAAGCCTGGAACCCTGCATGAGAAGAGGTGTTTAGATATATACTTTTTACATATTTTATGACAACGAGAAAGGATAATATTTTTATCGGTTAAGTATAATACGTGACTTTTCTAGATTTTATTAATTCCAGATTTTTTTAATTATAAAAGCAAACTAAATGAGAATCTGAAGAGCATCTGCTAACTTGTTTTTAGGAATTACCCCTATATTTACAATGAATCAGTAGATATACATCTGCCACCAGGTTTTAGAAATAGCATTTCATTTCTCATTCTGGTATCCATTTGAATTTAAAGTGGACCTGTCACCTTGAATTCAAGTTTGCATATTTGAAACCTTAATTACAAACTCATTTTGTTTCATTAACTTAAAGACCAACCAAAGCAAAGATTCAGAGCTAAAGGTACCATGAACTATGTATCTGCTGATTTATTTATAAAACATCACATAGGCAGTTTTGTATTAAGACTTATAGGGATACATAGAAGCATAGAATCTGATGTCAGATAAGAACCATTCAGCCGATCTAGTCTGCCCATTTTCCTGCTGTAAAAACCTCAAACCTTATTTGGTCCTTGGTCTTTTCTTATGTTCAGGATAGTGTATGTGTATCCCATGCATGCTTAAATGCCATCATTGTATTAACTTTTACACTTTCTACAACCCACTAAGTGAAGTAAAACATTCTTACATTACATCTAAAACTCTGGCCCTCTAGTTTGATTGCCCTTGTGCTAACATTTTATTCCTTTTAAATGTTCTGCACTTTGTTGAATCACTTCATGTATTTGAATGTTTCTATCATATCCCCTCTATCGCTTCTCCAAGCTGTACATGTTCACATTATTTAGTCTATCCTGATATTTCTTTTCCTGTAAACCAGAAATAGTACTAGTAAACTAGGATAGTAATGTTTAAATATTACTACAAGCTTAATTTTTCAAATGTACTGTTCTAACTGCTCATAATATTGTGGTTTTTGTTTTATTTTAATTAAAAGTGTCCCCCCTCCCACCCCTTTTCCATATGTAACTCTACTGGTACTTTCATGTTATCCAGAACCATTTTCAAAACATTTTTCAAACCTTTTTATAACAACAACAGATTCTGACAGGAATTAGTATTGAAAATCGACAGATCAACAGAATCAACAGGAAATAAAAACAACAGGAATTAGTTTTGAAAATGGTTCCGGATAACAGGAAAGTACCACTCTAATTTCCCTCAGATCTGAAATCCAGTCCTTGACCAGACAAATCATGAGGGACAATCTTCTTCCTATGAGTATAAGGAAAACCTTCTTCCCTTGACAAAAGAGGGCAGGTTTTTCCTTATGCTGACAGAAGTTTGTCCCTCATTGTGACTGACTTGCTGCTCTGAGGGAAGGTAGCATTAGTATGGAAAGGGGTGGGAAGGGACATTTCTAATTAAAATAAAATGAACATTAAAATGTTATGAGTAGTTGGAATGGTACATTTCGTTATAAAATCTATATTGAAAAATCGAGCTTGCTGTGCTATTTAAACATTACTGTCTCTTTAATGTCAAAGTAATAGACACATTTTAAAAACTCTGCTGTTCTTTAGTCATTTTTATAATTACCATGACAGTAATAGTTTCATTGTGTGTCTTCTCTTTAGACTTATCTTCAACAAGGCTGGAAAAGGCTAAAGAAGTGGGGGCAGATTTTGTTCTCCAGGTCACCAATGAAACACCAGAGAAGACTGCACTGAAGGTTGAAGAACTGTTAGGGTGCATGCCAGAAATTACTATTGAGTGCACTGGAGCAGAATCTTGTATACAAACAGGAATCTATGTAAGTGCTCTTAGCTACCAGTAACCTATTCAAACTATTAATCTTTCCTATCACTTTGAACGAAGTTGCACGCTAGGATGTAACCTCGCTTCTGAGATTATTGTAATAGTAGGAGATTAAGGTGAATAAATTACGATTTCAAGGAAATTATAGCAGTCTGTCTGTTGGAGTGGAACACTGAACTGGGCAGTGACCCTGGCATTTGTTTTTTTTATATGTAAATAATAGATTTATCAAAGTTTATATCCAAGCCTTAAAATTTTTCCCAAAATCTTTCTAAGTAAAGCAGTAGTTTAGGGAAGAATTATAGCCTGCCAGATAATGTACCTTTATATTACACTTGTTTACATTTACAAATCTGAAACAAATCAGAATACCTGTCTCCAACAAAGCTTGCAATGTTTAATTTGAATTCCCACAATCCCGTGCAGCATTCCCAGAATTACATGCAAATAAAAGCACACAGTACCGTCACATGTAATTTCAAAAACAATATACTAATGGGTTCCTTAACCTATACTTGCTGTTGTCACAGTATATACAGCAAGACATTGGTTGGAAATGTGCGAGTCATTCACTTACCCACATGCAGCTGTTTCAGCATCCTGGGTCTCATTTGTGTGAGGTTAGTTGGTTCATTCATGCTAGTATATAAGGTAAAAAGCAGTTGTAGATATAGAGTATGGTAAGCAAAACAGTAACCAAAATCGTCAACCATACAAAGTACAGTACCCTTACAATACATTTCTGTGTGCTCATCATAACCTACAGTTGTATACAAAAGTTTGGGCACCCTTGTCCAAATTGCATATTTTCTCTGAGGTACTGGTCGTCTCATCTCGAGGGTTGTTCACGTGTCCAGTCTGACAACACAATGGGAAGGCGGCACCAGAAGTCTCACAGCTTGGTTGGAGGTCAAGGCTATTTTAACCTGTGCTGAAGAACATGCTCCTGCCATCTCTGCTATACATATTCTAGGCGTAGACAACATTTTCATACTATTGTCTTCCGCAGAGCACTTAGTCTGTATGGAGTTATTCTTTATTATCAGTTTTCAGAGGTAAGGAATGCTGCTGTTTGTTTGTGGGTCTCTCAGGTCACCACCCATGTTGCTGTATAGCAAACTGAACAAAAAGAAGAAGAAAACAGCGCAACACCTTCCTTTAAGCGTAGTGATTAGTGATACTCTATAGAGTCACCCCCTTTTTTCCTTCTTGTATTCACTCGCATTAATCAAAGGCTTTTCCTACCTCTTGGTATATTCACTTGCACTGGATTTTTCCGTCACTCCAGGATTATGACACAGGACACTCTTCTTCTTACCCTATAAAGTTTTTATTGTAGTTCCCTTGTTGTAGACAACATACATACAATAAATATGTGGTCTCCCCACATAACAATAAAGTGCACATGTGCAGGAAAAGATATATAAATACAATAAAAGTGAGTATATAATAAAATAGGATGAGAATAAACCTAATACTTTCTCTAATCGGCTCAACGCATTTCGTGACTTATATGCATAGATGTCACTTCATCAGGAGATTTTGAATGGGCTCTGATGGACTTTTTGAGACTTGGTGTTTCACAATCCGTTTTTCAGGTATGTTTTATTATTATTCTTACATTTTTTTTTATATTTTTTCACTAAAGATACTATTTTAGAATTGTTTTTTGACCTGTATATTTCATGGAATATGGGAACTAACCCCTCACTCACGTAACAATGACACTTCTCTTTTGAGTTGAGGTACCAATATAGGTTCCTAAGTACACCTGGTGGAGTGGGGAGACCACACTATTTATTGTATGGATATGGTCTACAACAAGGGAACTACATTATCTCCTTTATAGGGTAAGAAGAAAAGCGTCTGGTGTCATAAGCCTGGAGTGATGGAAAAATCCAGTGCAAGTGAATATACAGAGAGGCAGGAAAACCCTCTAATTAATGTGAGTGAATACAAGAAGGGAAAAAGAGGGTGACTCTATATAGTATCACTGATCACTCCTTGTAGAGGAAGGTGTTGCACTGTTTTCTTCTTCTTTTTGTAGACAACGTCTTGGCTGACTTCCTGAGTCGATACACTGTGCACAACGGAGAATAGGAGCTTCACCAGGAGGTGTTCAACCTCATAGTTCAGAGATGGGGACTTCCATGGATCGAGCTGATGGCCACCAGACACAAGGAAAGTTCCGATGTTTTGCTTCAGCTGGTAAGATCCTCTGGCAGTAGCACTGGATGCCCTGTCTATTCCTTGGCAGTTTCTCCTAGCTTATATTTTCCCTCCACTTCCCCTGTTACCCAGGGTGCTGAGGAAGCTTTGAACGGAGAACACTCCTGTCATCCCAGTGGTTCCTTACTGGCCCCGGCAACCTTGGTTTCCTGAGCTACTGGACCTGTCTGTGTGTGAACCATTTCATCTTCCACTCAGCCCAAACCTCCTCCTGCAGGGTTACCTGTGGAAGGAGAAAGCAGAGTGTCAGGGTTTGACGGCTTGACGATTGAATCCTCTATACTGAGGAAGAAAGTTTTTTTCCTGAGGTGGTTGCCACCATGACTCAGGCTTGGAAGCTTGTTTCATCAAAAGCTTTCCACCGGATTTATTTATTGGATTATCTTCCACTCTTGGTGTGTGGACAGGGATCTGTTCTCACAGGAGTTTGATCTGCCAACTGTCCTGTCCTTTTTACAGGATGGAGTGAACAAGGGCCTTAGCCTGAGTTCCTTAAAGGTTCAGACTTCAGCTCTCTGTCTTTTTTCAGAGACATATTGCCGTTATTCCAGATGTCAAGGTGTTCTCCTCAGTGGGACCTTAATCTGGTTCTGGGAGTCTTGCAGCGGCCTCCTTTTGAGTCTTTGGCTACCATTCCTCTTCTTCTCCTGACTTGGAAGATGGCTTTTCTCTTGGCAATCGTCTCTGTTCGCAGAGTTGCTGATTTGCAGGCCTTGTTTTGCAAACTGCCTTTCCTGGTGTTCACGAGGACAAGGCGGTTCTTCGTGCTTCCCAGGAATTTCTTCCTATGGTGGCTTCAGAATTCCACATCAATCAGGAGATTGTTGTGCCTTCCTTTTGTCCTAACCCCAAATCTGACCAGGAGAGAGATCTCCACTTGTTGGATGTGGTGCTCTTCCTGAAGTTCTATGTGCGCTGCACTGAGTCTGTCTGTCAGACTGATGCACTTTTTGTTATCCCTGAGGGTCCCAGGATGGTTAAGGCTCCGGTCAAGGTGACTATTGCGTTTTGGAGCAAGTCTACGATTCACAAGGCCTATGAACTCAGGAAGGAACATGTTCTTTTTCGTGTTACAGCTCATTCCACCAGGTCTATTGGGGCCTCGTGGGCCTATAAGAATCAGGCTTCTGCTGATCAGCCGTGCAAGGCGGACACTTGGTCGCCTGTGCACACCTTTGCCAAACGCTACCGTGTTGACGTTCTGGCTTTGGCTGAAGCCAGCTTTGGCAGGAAAATCCTGGAGGCAGCTCTGCCTGTCCAGGACTTTGTTTCCTATGTCATTGAGATCTTTACCTGTTGAGCCCTGTTTGCTCTTGTTTTGTGTGCTGTGTTTACAGTTACCAGTGTGCTGTGTTATGGTTCTGTGTCCGTTGACACTTCTATGTTCTGAATAGTCCATGTAGCTCTGGTATCATGGGGACCGGTGCCTGGTCCTTGCCTTCTTTCCCACCACTGGGAACTCAATGTTGGTACATCCCAGTACCTGTAAGCTATTTTGGACAACAGAGAAATGTGGATTTTAGTCTTACCTATTAAATCCTTTTCTCTTAGTCCATATAGGTTACAGGTCTCCCACCCTGTCAAAGGACCATGCTTGATTCTTCTGTGGCTGGCTGTGGGAGTCCTTTTGAGTTCATGCTCACAGGAGTCTTTTCTCTTTTCCTTCCTGCTCTCTAGCTAGATAGGTTAGTGTCTGAAATCTAACTGGGAGGGGGCTAACTAGCAACCAGCTAAGGAGGAGAGGAAAGCACCACACTGCATTCTTTACCAGAATTGTTCCTGCCTACTTAAAGGGGTTGTCACCTTCACAGAGTTACCTGTAAGCTAAATGGATTAAGAAAGGATTTAACAGGTAAGACTAAAATCCTCTTTTGTTGATGTTCTAAGTGAAAAGAAGTTAATACATCCTCTACAGCTGACAGGCAAACCTAAACTTGATATATATTTGCAAACTGCAGTGCATTTATTTGCTGAATTTAACAGATTAGAAAAATAAATCAGAAAATGTGGCTAGTGCAAAAGTTTGGGCACCTTCCAATTTATCCACTAGTGTTTATTTATGCAAGGCCTCAGAAATGAATTGCCTCTTTAGGCCTCTAAGCATCTGACTGAGGATCAGCAAAAAAAGATAACTGATTCTTGCAAAGCAGTGGAAGGCTATTAAAAGGTATCTAAATGCCTGCGGGAAAGTCTGGCTGGTACGAGAGTAGTGGACTGATGTACCACTACTCTCATACCAGCCAGACTTTCCCGCAGGCATTTAGATACCTTTTAACAGCCTTCCACTGCACAAACATGATCTGCATGGAAAAGTCATCAGAACAAAACATCACCTGCAACCTCATCACAAAAGTTAATGTCTGTGGTATGCACCACAAGACTTGGATAAGCCAGAGGCATTTTGGAGCCAAGTGCGGTGGTCTGATGAAGTTAAAATTGAGCCCTTTGGATGCACTTACCAAAGGTACATTTTGGAGGAAAAAAAAGGAGAATCATTTGAAGAAAAGAACACCTCGCCAACTGTGAACCCCTTAAGGACCAGTGGTCCTGGGATGTTTCCGTCCCATAAGAACCACTTTGATCCTTGCCAACGAGCCAGTACATGTGACCTGTTGCGTGTATCGGCACGCCGCTTTGGGGCCTAATAGAGATCGCTCCAGTCTTGGAGCGGTAAATTTTAGGCCCCATTTTTACTTACAGTGCTCCTGGTGGAACGCTGTAGGTAAAAAGTACGTGACATACTATGACCGTTATCGGTCCTTAAGTATTTAAGGACCGTGACAGTCATAGTACGTCACGTAGTCCTTAAGGGGTTAAACGTGGGAGTTGCATTTATTATGTTTTTGAGGTTGTGTGGCAGCCAGTGGTACTAAAAATATTGTGTGGGTAGAGTGATGAATTGGTTCTACTAAATATCAGTGAATCCTGGAAGCTAATGTCCCATAGTCAGTGAAGAAACCAAAGTTGAAAAGTGGCTGAATATTACAAGTCAATGATCCAAAACATACCTCAAAATCAAGCATGTACCACTTAAAGAAACAAAAGTTTAAGACTTTGGAATGGCGGAGTTCCCAGGCTTGAAAATTATTGAAAATATATGGGTAGATACAGAACATGCAGTGTGTGCAACACTACCTAAGACTATTTCTGAACTGGAAGCATTCTGACGTCTGGCGAAGTGACGTTTCAGTCATGAAACGCGTAGGGTTAATATTGTATATTTTATCATTTTAATACAACTTTTTTATACATTAATAAAACTTTAATACTCTCCAGTCGGAGTAGTGTAGTGGTGGGGACCGGAGAATAAATATTGAAGTATATATAGACGTCTTGCCAGCCTGGGACAAAACTAGTGCCTGCAAATATCCTTTGGAGGCAGGAGACAGCCTCCATCTCTAGTGAGTACCCTACCACGGGTGAGTTTATCAGACTTACTTATTATACTACACTTAGAGGCAGTTTGCTGTCTCTTGTTTTGTTGTTTTTTGTATTTTTAGATTCGATTTGTGAGGGATAGTACTACCCTCACTTAAGGAGAAGCTGCACTGCCCAGGAGTTCCCTGATACAGACACGTTCAATAAGTTTGGAAAAATCACATTTTTCTTTTCCTGGTAGAGCGTGCCTATGGAAATTGTGTTTGTTGGCATTCTGCAAGGAAGAGTGGGAAAAAATTCCTAAAGCATGAATTGTAAGACTGTAGCTGGCTACAAGAAATGTTTGGAGGTTGGGATTTCTGTGAAGGAGGGCAAAACGTTGACTGATAGGAGTACAAGATGAGAGTTGGTACCGTGTTAGCCGTAGAAATACAGGATGCAAAATTTTTTTGTAAAGTTGATACATTTATTGGCTAACTAAACAGATTTAAAATGCAAGCTTTCAAGACTTATTGATAGGAGCTTTCAAGACTGATAGGAGTACAAAGCATTGACTGTTACGTAATCTAAACTTTTACACATTTTCTGTTTTTTTATTTATTTTTTTTTTTTTTATTTGTACCCTGTTAAATGCAGCAAAAAAGCAGTAACTGTGCATTGCAATTTGTAGAAATGTGTCAACTTTAAGTTTGTTTTTGCTACAAAGGTTGTGTTAATTTCTTTTTACTTATAGAATCACAACAATGTAATTTGGCCAGGAATGACAAAGCTTTGCATACAACAATGCATTGATGGTTGGCATGCTGCCATTTATCATATTTTTTAGCATGAGTCAGTCAGTTTTAGCTGTAAGAGTCCATTAAAGTTGTCTTGTATTACATCAGGTGCAGTTGCCTATCTCCAAGAGTTATTAACCCTGTGAAATGCCAAGTGCTGTGCAATGCATTGAACATTTTTCAGGCATTAATAAGGTTAATATCATATACTGAACTGTCTTATTAAGTACATAATAGTTTCAGTATAAAAATAATCATGGGCCTCTTGTGCTTAATAATAATAATAATAATAATGTTATTGATTATGTCACTTGAGAGGGAATGTATGGTGTTATCAACAATGCATGGGGGAGGGGACACAGAATTAATGTTTGCAGACTCTTAACCCCAAATTTATGGCTTTTTTTGATTGAGAACCAAAGTGTTGGCTTTCAAGATAAATTTTTTTGCCCTGTAATACATATATTTTGTGAGTGAATAGACCTCTAGGGCATTCAGTAGGTGCAGAAATTGTTCAACTGTTCATTTGTTTTGAAGTATATATTGTTTGATGGGGATCCAATCTGGTCCTGGGGCTTTTTTTTTTAGAAGGGGAAGACTTAAGTGGCTTCAGTCTCTTCTGTGGCGAGGGGGAAGTCTAACCATAGTTCAGTATCGAGATCTATGTAAGTGTCTGTGCGACCTAAGGGGTCAGACAGCTCTTGCATGGAGTGGGTGGTTCAGCAGTGATATGTGGAATTTTACATTTCATTATATCATGAGTGGTATTTAGAACTGTAGGGCTGTGTTGAAAGCAACCCTTAAGAAGAGGAGAATTTAAGGAGTTTATCCAAATAGCACCACATTTTGTCAGTCTGCTTTGATCTTCTCAATTTATCTACAGAATGGGCCTCTAGTATTTGTGCTATTTTGGTAAAAAGATCTGAGAGCTTGTTAGCTCCATCCACAGAGGGAAGATGGCTGTGTCCCCATCTTGGTTGAGCTTATGAATAAATTCCTTAGGTTTTCATGTCAGGCCGGGATTTCTTTTGGGATGCATATTACACCTTTGCATTTAAGCATAATTCAAAGCCAGGTAGTAGAAATCCCCAGTACTCTGAACAGAGATAATAAACAAGGATAATTGTAGAGGATGTACCTGAACATGCATCTGCCTTCATCCAGACACAGGGCATGCCCTTTACCAGCAATATTCAGTGTGTGAGGTAATATCCAAAAATATTCTTTGAGGGTATTGTTGTGCATTAAGCATGTTGTTTGTTTATTAAACTCTTCACCACAGGGTCATTCCCACCGCTGTCAATTGTTTTATTCAAACTTTATAATAGTTCAAATAACCAGGAAGTGAATTTACTTCCTGATAGTTCTAACTGACAGGATGTGACTGAGCAGTTTCTATTACATTCTATGGAGAACTGTAAGTCACTGACTTTCTTCACCATTAGAATTAGAACAGAATAACCAATTGGAATTTTACCACTAGAGGGCACTGCTGATGTACAAAAAAAAACAAAAACACAGGTTTAAACTGTAATAACTCTGGAAATAATAATCTATCAGCAGTAGGTGTACACTTATTTTACTTAACAGGAAATGCCCTACAATATATATTTTTTCATAAAAAAGTTAACTGCTCCTTTAATCAGGGAAATACTTACATCCTGGCCTGTTGGTGGCCCCTGAGGACTGAACTTGGACAGCCCTGTACTATGCCATTATGGGTTCATTTGAAAAGATTCTAAATAAATACATATTTTAATGAGTTAAGAGAGTGTGAGTAGCAAAATAAAACATTGGATGGTTTGCGCATCAATAATTCTTAGTTGTCCAACTATCGGTATTATGTACAGTATGTATAAATGCCAAGTGGAGCAATTCTGGCGCTATCTAGCCACACTATAGGATAAATGCACCCCCCATTCATTTAAATTTGAATTTTAACCCCTCGATACTGTTCTAATATTAGGTTAAAAGCACCATTTAAATCACTGTGAAGTTTGGATTTTTTTGTTTGTTCCCTTCACTGCCGTTGGTTCATGATGGGGAATGTATGAATACAGTTCTGAGCTAAAACAGACAATGGAATTGTTTTTCTAGACCTAGGCCTGTCTAATGCCAATTTTTTAAGCTACTTACAGTGAAAATTCTCCCTGTAACACCAAGGGCAGGGCAATAGGCCAGTCTATATAAATGTTTTTCAAGGTGTTCCTTTCCTCTGCACCTTCTTGTATTTTATGTACTAATAAGGCTCAGGAAATCAGTGCAACTTTACTCCATTTCCTGTGCATGCTATGTGCAGGTGTAAGGGGCTTGCTATCAATGACGGCAGAGTTTGTGCGCCAGAATGCACTAATATTATTTGCCGCAGTGAGGTGTTTATCAACAACCGTTTATTTGACCTGTGTGACCTGGCAATATCAATGTTGCTTCCTGGAATGCTGTGGCCCTGTGCTTCGATAGACAGAAATGGTTTGGACCTTAACTATGGGTTTTGTCAGTTTAAAGGTGAACTATCACCCCTGTACAAGTTTGGCTAAAAAGTAAGTGTTTGGGCAAAATTAGATGATCGTGTGCCTTCCTTCCTGAGAGACTGTGGTTACAGCTCTGCACCGCAGTCTGTCACTCTTCCTCTGCTCCCCTCCTTCGATCCAGCCTCTTCCGATTACGGAGGATTTCTGCATGTAAGCTGAGAGCAATCCAGCTTACTTGCAGAGCGCTCCAGCTTTCATGCAGACTCCTCCATCATCGGAGGAGACTAGATTGAGGGAGGGGAGCAGAGGAAGAGTGACAGGCTGTGGTGCAGAGCTGTACCCACAGACTGTCCTAAAGGAAGGCACAGGATCATCTAATTTCGACCAAACAATGAATTAAAAAAAAAAAATAACAATAGTATTCCAGCTAGTCGATCTATAAACTTACTTTTTACCCAAATTTGAATAGGGGTGATAGTTCACCTTTAAGAATATAGCCAGCCAGTTTGTGGCTTCAGAATATCCAGGACACATTGCCCTAGTGTTTTCCTGTAGGTGCAGCTGCTGGTATCTGAGTCTAATGTCAGTGGAGATGTCCTGGTAGATTCCAACATTCACCTTAATGTGACTTGGTAGCTGCTCTCTTTCTGATCCCAAGTGGTCAATTTAGACCTATTTTCACTGAATTATTTTCATAAAGCATACATGATCTGACAAAACAAAGTACTACATTTTTCCAAGTTCCAATGTATTAGTACATTAATTTCACCCTTTGAGTGCCAGAGGAGTACACAACACATTGCAATGCATTGCTTACCCCCAGTGGCAGTCAAAGGGTTAAAAACATTATCATGATGACACTTGTTTTAGTCCAAGTTGCAAAATGTTGCCATGTTACAGCACATGTAGAAGAACACTTAAGTCTGGAGGAATAAATTGCTTCATGTATGACTTACTGTACATTTTACAGCTCTTGTAAGGCAAGTGGCTATTTATATCACTGAACACTTAAAACTATGATGCTGCAATTAAAATGTTTCACAACAGAAAGTGGGATGAGTCCCAAGATTCCCTCAATATTCGTTTTTAGTTTTCTGTTTAATACAAGTGACTGAATCATGAGCTGGTGATATATTTTTATCTTCTCATTCTGATCAAGTTTTAGATCACTAATGGTCTCAGGCATAAATTTAATGAAAAGCTATTAAGGATCAGATGAATAGGAGACAAATTAAACATTCCCCAAATGCCCACTGATTTAAATAGACAAAAAAAGAAAACGAGAAAAGGGGCGCCTCATAGAGTAGTATGTTCTTAAATCAATTTCCCCCAGTTTTAACCCTCTCTTTGGGGTGCTCACAATATAAATTAGTCTATCTGACACATGTGCAAGACAGACAGATAGAGCAGATGTGAGATTTCAATGCCCACTCCCACTTGGGCTCACTCCTCCAGTATATAAATCACTCAGCTGCTCCCAAATGGTCTGATTGGTGGAACACAAAGGGCTGTATGTTCAAAGGGATAACAACAAAAAAACATGTTGTATGAACGACAAAAACAAGTAATTTTTATGCATGAACGACATATTTTCTATACAACAAAAAACTAGTAATGTTCGTTGTGTACGACACAACTCCAGAATTGCCAGGCAAAGGGGCGGGGCAAGGATGTAGCTAAACTATTTTCCAGTGTCGTATAGCGGAAAATATTTGTTGTATACAATGACAAAAAAACATGTCTTGCAAAAGACAAAATTTGTACGTTAAGAAAGAAGTGGAGGGAATGTGAAGTTTTGAATGAGAGAAACCGATAATAATTAAAGGAAACACAACAAAAGCTCAATTTCCATACCTTTATACCAACATTTTGGTCTTTAGAAGACATTTTTGTCGTTACATACGACAATTTCAGTCTGGAATTGTACTTCAATGACAAAATGACATATTTCTGATCACAACAGACACACTGAAAATATTAATGAGCCCAACGACACTGTACTTTGAAATATCACATGGAGCCAATCTCACCGGTGTTCCCATTACACGAGCATCAATATTCGCATGCAGGGAGATAATTTTAGCTTGAACCTGCCTGTTGTTGCCAAGAGTATTGTTGACCAACGTAATATATAAATCCAGAGAGTGCCTGATATTGGAGAATTCCCATTTTCACTTCTTGCTGATTTGTATAGGGCTTTCAACTCCACAGCATTATGTTCAAAAGAAAGTGTAGGAGTTCTGGGGCAAACCATTTGCCCTATAGGGAAGAACTAAAAATTTGCAAAAAAAATCCCTTTGATTTAAATGGGAATTTTAACGCCTTGAAGCCTCCAAGACTTTTCTAGCATGTGAGAGGTTAAAATCCCCATTTCAATCAATGGAAAATTTTAGTTCTACCCTATAGTGCAAATGGTTCCCCTGAACTCCTCTACTTTTCTTCTGAACATAGAACCCCATAAAGGCTATAGAGGTCTCCAATGCATTACTTAACCCTTTGAGTTCCAGAGAGGCCTCGTATCATATTGAAATACAATGCACTGGGCACCTCTCTGGCACTCAGAGGTTTAACAGTGCATTGCAGACTAAATCACTCAATTATTTATTAGGAATTCTTATTTCTCCTCACTGGAGCAGTTCATTTGTCTGAGAACCTCATTTCTTTTGTGCATATGGCTGTAAGTGCCATGTGTAGGCCTGGATTACATTGCAGTTGATAAATGCTATCACTTTTTGTAGATAACGTTATCATCTGCCGTGTAAACCAGACCTGAATAAACTGGAGAGGTGCAATTTTGGGGTAACCATCTGCATCATAGAGGCAATAAAAAATTGATTTTAAAAGGGCTTTTAATACCTTCAGTGCGTTGGAGGCCTAGTATTTAAGAACTAAAAGCCTATTTAAAACAGAGCAATCTCCCCCATGGTGCAGTTGATTTGAACCAGAATTGAACCTCTTTAGCTTAATTCCAAGCTACCTCTCTGGCACTCAAAGGGTTAATGACTACGAGCCTAAAATTCTCTGCTTCCTCCTGCAAGTATAATTGCTACTTTACATTGAACGTCTATAAATCTTATAGTGGACCTGCCACTCTAACACAAGTTTAGTTTTAATTACCATACCTGGGAACTAGTGTCCCGGAGGGGGCTTGTGTGAGGATATAAATGATCTGATTATGCATCACAAAGGGGTAGGGCTTAATTGTGGGTATGGCAGGGCTTAACAGGCTGTGTAATGAAGTGGGAGGAACAGGCTGGGAAGGAGCATAAGAAACTCCCCACCACTGGAGAATCAGCTTTTGTCCCCAGAGACCTGGTAATTCACTGCAAAAAACTGAGCCTCTGGGGCCAATCAGGAGAGTTCCCAGCTATGTTAATTACAGAGAGTTATAACCTATAATAATATGTTGCAATAACCATTTAGTTTTCTACCAATCAACCTTTATATTTGAGGCACAGTGTGATAGTTTAATGCCAGTTCCCTGCACTCTACTCAAATTAGTTGTGTCCAAGTCCAGACATATTGTTCAGTAGTAGAAGTCTGTGGGCTCTGTCTAGGTTCACACATAGCACAGTGTGTGGCAATAATACTGAGCAAACAAACAGAATAATTGCCATAAAGTGCCACACTGTATCACTATCACGTAAAGACTGATTTTCCAAATACTATTTACCAACAAATGGCTAGCACCAGGCACCAGGTCCAATTTAAATAAAGTTTCCCAGTTCAAGTATTTCTGCATCTAGTTTCTTCTTTTTCAGTTTATGTGAAGTGTGTGTGTGCGTGCGAGCACATGTGTGTGCGCGGGTGTGTGGGAGGTATATTATACAAAAAAAAATACAATGTATCTGTGCCCCTTTCCTTCCCTCTACCCATCTCTGTGATCTTCAGCCTCTCCAAAGGCAGTCAAGAGATACGTGCAACAGAAGCACTCTTTAAGGACCTATGTACATTGAAAACACATTATTGCCGTATCAGGACCTTCACGTCCTAACTAGGCCCTACCAGAGTTTCAGTACACAGCCTCTGAGCATTGAAAGTATGGTCATGCTGGGCATTAACGTATTTTCAACTTGAAGATGTCTTCAAAGGTGGTACAGCAGCCGAGGAAACAGGTGGCAAATGCAAGCATGCTGCCAGCTGAACAAATCTCCCAGTATCCAGAGAGGGAAAGGTACAGATACTATACTGAACTGGATAAGGGATATTGAGGAGAGTATTTTATTTATTTCTTGTTTTGTAGACAGAAGGAGGGAATGGAGGTGAGTATTATACAGATATAGTCTTTTATTTATTTATTTTTACCTAAAAAGTTTTGTATAATTTTCAGATGCATATAATAACCAAGAATTTGTGGTCCTTTAGATTGTACTCAACATCATCTTCTTAACACCCTAGTCACAATTTTGCTGTTGGTTTAAGATTATCTTTTAATCAAATGATATGAATTTTATTTTCTCTGTCACCACCTCACTTCCTGCAGACTGTCAACTCAAACAAGCAGAACCCCACCAACACGTGTATCAGTGTGTGGGGAGTAATTCTGGAGCAAACCATCTGCACCATAGGGGAACAATGAAAGTTCCTTCTAGTTTAAATGGGACTTTGTCACAGCTGGCAGCAGCTCGCTTGAGTGCCACAGGGCATACCTCAGTTCTCATGGCCGCATCTGTAGGCTGCAGGCCGGCCGCACCCTTCCTCTTCGCGGCTCAGCTGCATTTTGTCTCGCGGCTCCAGCCTCTTCACTTAGATGGCCCGGCCGTTGCCAGGTAGCGTCATATGGACGCATGTCCAGGGAGACGGATGTGCGATACATTTAAAGGAGCAGTCACCCATTTCTGGCTCCTCCTCTTCCTGGGGAATGCATATATATACTGCCTGGACACAGGACTCAGTTGCCCTTTCGCTGGTGTCCAGTGCATTTTCTAGCATTTGTTTCTGTGTATTACCTGGCTTGTCTGACTAACCATTCTGGTGAGGACCTGCGGCTCTGGCTGACTACCTGCTCCGTGTATGACCCTTGGCCTGTCTGACTACCCGTTCTGGTGATGACCTGGGGCTCGCTCTGACTCTCCACTCTGTGTTTGACCTTAGCATAGTCTGATAACCATTCTGGTGCAGACCTGTGGTTCTGGCTGACTACCCATTGCGTTTTGACCCTTGGCTTGTCTGACTATCCATTCTGGTGCAGACCTGTGGCTCTATCTGACTATTCTCAGTATTTCCTCCATTAGTCAGATAACCATTCAGGTGCGGGCCTGTGGCTCTGGCAGACTCATTCCTGTTTGCTTTCCGAGCATTTGGGGGGCCTTCAGGTGCGGACCTGAGGCTCAGATATCTCGTTCCGTGTTTCATTAGTCTAGTGCTGGTGCGGACCTGCTGTGGCCTACCATTCCATATCTGGGGTCTACATACAGCACCACACTGAAGCATTCTCCTATCCTCACTGTGTCGCTTGCTGTGTTGTGCGTTGCTCATACTGTATACATTGTATATTTCCATTTCATTGTCTGTTTTCAATAAAATTGTGTTATATAACAATACCTGTCCAGATCTCATTTGTACGAAACGTGACAGACTTTAGACATTTGAATGCTAGTGAAGTCTACAGCCCACTTCTTTGCATTGCTTTGGAGACTTCTAGCTTGCAAGGAGTTAAAATCCTATTTTAAACAATGGAAATATGTGCAATATTTTCATTTGCCCTCCATTTTGCAGTTAGTTGCACCTCTTTAGCTTATTGACTATGACCCTAAATATCTGTTTCCCCCTGCAAGTCCTACTTCTGCTTTATATTAAACTTCCCATAAGGCTTAGCCCTTTGAGTGCCAGAGAGGTATGAGTTGAATACCTCTCTGACACTCAAAGGGTTAATTAAAGTGACTCTGCCATCCTATGACAAGGTTAGTTTGATTTGCAGAGCGTTAACATATTGCTATATTTAGTTTTTTTTTTTTTTAATTAACATTTATATTGGGTTGGTATTTGATGCTAATTCCTGCATAGTATGCTAATTAGTTATGTTCAAGGCGAGTCTCATAAAGCTTTGTGCAATCTGAAGTGTGTGGGCACTGCCTAGATTTTCTCATAGCACAGTGTGTGGTAATAATATTGGCCCAACAAATAGAGCAATTTCCATCAAGTGCCACACTGTGTCACCAACACATAAAGCTTGATCTTTCAAAAATTATTCATGTTACAAACAAATGGCTGGCACCACATATATTAATTTTTCAATTTTCTTTAAAATTATCTAAATTTATCTTAAGACTACAGTTCCGCTTTAATGTATAATCTTTCACAATTCAAGTGTTTCATATGAACCTGGGTATTCTTTAATGCTATGAAGTCCGCAGGATTGCTATCTGCACTTCAGTGTTGTCACTCGTCAAATCATCCAGCCACCTGTCCCTCTAACTTCATAATTTATTTCCCAGTACTTTAAATGCATTTCAGAACCCCCAGTCTCTAGTGATATGTGAGCTGTCAGATGACTACAGTTTAAAACCTTCAAAGTATTAGAACAGCGTAGAGCATTTTCATATCTGGCATCATAGAAGTGGTATCTTTATTCTTCAGCATTACTATCCTATTACAGTCTTCATTACTTTGCCCCATCTGTAGGATTTTCTCAGTCTCAGCTTGAACTTGCTTTAGTTGTACCCAACTTCCCAAAATCACCCAACACAACTTTGCTGTTAGCTTAAATATTAATCTTGTAGGTGTTAAAAAAAGACATTAAGGGCTCGATCCAAATGTTGTAGTAGAAAAATACTGTTAGGGCAAAATGGATACCGACCACCAAAATAAAATGTCTTGGTCGGTATTCAAATGTCTTACCGGCTTAAAGCACAATGGACGTTAGGACACAACACTGGTGTTGGGTCCAAACATCCGTTTTGTGCGTTAAGTTCCCAAAACGCCGCTAAATAATGCCAGTTTTGGGAACTTAACAGTAAAAAAGTTAACCATCAGTGCCTGACATACTGTCAAGCACCGATCGTTAAATAATCTGTGTTACATTTACCTGTCATCCACTGTCTGTCTCCTTCTGTCTCCATTCTTTCTTCTATCTTTTCTTGTATCTTCTGTCTTCTCTTGTCTCTTCTGTCTTCTCTTGTCTCTTCTTTCTTCTTGCTGTAAAACAGGAAAAAAAGTTTAAGTTAAAATCATACATATCCTGCACATTAATACATAGTGTAACCCCTTGAGTGCCAGAGGGGTATGCAACACATTGCAAAGCAATGCGTTGCGTTCCTTTCTGGGGCTCAAAGGGTTAAATTATGTAGTAGTTTGCCAGTTAAAATATGAATGCCCCC
The DNA here is from genome assembly GCA_037306005.1 of Rhinophrynus dorsalis. Lineage (NCBI taxonomy): Eukaryota > Metazoa > Chordata > Amphibia > Anura > Rhinophrynidae > Rhinophrynus > Rhinophrynus dorsalis. The sequence goes on from CM074721.1 coordinate 370,092,880, forward strand.
ATGCAATGTTTTTAATTCAACCGAAGCCAGTTATATTGCCTCAAGTACAATATCAAAAATAATACTTCGCATAGAATTGTTGCTGTCTCTGCCGCTGTGTAAGGCTACAGAGGCAGTGGCGGAGACAGAATAATGCGAAACCCCCCCTTCCTCTTCTTCTCCACAGGCCGATGCTTCTCCAGTATGAGGGAATTGTATTTGAGGCTGCCCTTATATATGGGCAGCATTACTTCTAATGCTCTCACAGCCTTTGGCTGGGATATGCTTGCGCACCTCCCAGCCAATCAGCTTTGAGCGGCTGTGCTTTAAACTGATTGGCTGGGAGATGTGTAAGCATATCCCAGCCAATGGCTGTGAGAGAATTAGAAGTAAGGTTGCCCATATATAAGGGCAGTGCCAATTCTAATTCCCTCATACCGGAGCTGTCATCGGTCCGTGGAGAAGAAGATGGGGGGGGGGGGGGTTGGCGACAACAACAATTCTACGCTAAGTATTATTTTTGACATTGTACTTGCGCCAATACAGTTGGCTTGGGATGAATTAAAAACATTGCAGGGGGGCATTTATATTTTAAATGGCACGCTACTACATAATTTAACCCTTTGGGCCCCAGAGAGGTATTCAACGCATTGCTTTGCGATGCGTTGCTTACCCCTCTGGCACTCAAGGGGTTAAACTATGTATTAGTGTGCCGGATATGTATGATTTTAACTTAAACTTTTTATACTGTTTTACAGCAAGAAGAAAGAAGAGAGAAGGGAAGAGAGAAAAGAAGGACAGATGACCAGGAAGCTGAGGACTCTCCTGGACATCAGGATTAATGATGTTACTTGTAATGTGATTTTATTTTTTTTTTTTTTTTTTTTACTTAGTTGGGTTAACCCTATGAATGCCGGCGGGGTAATTATACCCCACTGGCACTCATAGGGTTAATCCTACTAACGTCTGGCACATTTTTTTATACTTTGGATGTATTGATATGGGGCTTAGAGCCCCATTTCAATACATCCACTGAGGACTTTTTTTACTTCAAGTTTCTGTGTTGGCTGTTTAAACAAGCGATAAGGGACTCAAGTTAAAAAAAAATAGGTCTTAACTTTCCTGTGATAACTTGAGTCCCTTACCATCTTTTCTTGGCTAACGCAGACATTTTAATTGCTATTTACGGTGTTTTCATCATTTTAAATGGATGAAAACGCCTCTTAACTTTAACACTCAACGGCTTTTTTTTGCCGGTATTTTTTCACAGCACAGACATTTGAATAGCTTACTGTGCTGGAAAAAATGCCTTTGGCAGAAAAAACAGCCGGCTCCAACATTTGGATCGAGCCCTCAATGCCCCCAGTTCCATCTCTCAGACTTTTATGATTTGAGAGATAATCGTACTGAAAGTTCCCCCTTCCCTTTCCCTGACATCAGCGCTCTAGCTGACTGCAGGGGAATCTGGTCACTGGACAAGTGGAGGCTCTTCAGCAGAGCTGAGATCGCGTTATTGAAAAAGAAATCCCTCACTGGAACGGTCTACAAAGTGTGCTCTGGAGAGCCTCCGATGGTCCCGGGACAGGATTCCCCTGCAATCAGCTAGAGCACTGATGTCAGGGAAAGGGGAGGGATGGGGGAACTTTCAGTACGATTATCTCTCCAACCATAAAGGTTGGAGAGATGGGACTGGGGTATTTAATGTCTTTTTTTTAATACCTACAAGATTAATATTTGTAAAAACATGGTAATACTATCCCTTTAAGATCTCCCTTTATACAATTTTTGTGACATTATTTTACACTTTACACATCCTACAGATTGGAAATTATCTACCCCACTATACCCCATATAAAGCATCCTCTGTATTTTAGTTGGAACAAAAATTATCCTTCTTCCCAAAATCACCACAGTCACAACTTTGCTGTTTGTTTTACATTATTATTTATTTAAATGATGTGAAGTTGTTTTTCTCTGTCACCACCTCATACCCTACATATCCTGTAGACACATCCTATAGCAGCAATAATGGGAACATCAAAGGAAAAAAGGTAACGATTGGAGCCTGAGATACTCTCCAGCACTGATCGCTAGCTCATCTATATTACACTTACCTGTCATCCACTGTCCGTTTTCTTCTATCTTCCTTATTATTTCCTCTAATCTTCTTCTTCTCTTTCTCTCCATTCCATGATTCCTGTGAGAAAGAAAAAAATACTTATTAAATAATGTGTGCCCAAACATAAATCTGACATCTCTTCATAGTTTAACCCCTTGAATGCAGAGCAATATGTTGCATTCCTCTCTGGCACCCAAATAAACAATGCACAGATGTCATAGTTATATATAGACAGAGAATGCCAACATAATCAATGAATTGCCCCATAAATACGGTTACAAGCAAAATATGTGATCCCAAGAAAAAGTTAACAGAAGTGTCCAAAATAATATTGAAATCCATATGTCCCCATTGTTTTCTCCTCTACTGATGGTGGCGGCGGGAGAGAGAAGGCAAATAAGCAGACACCCCCCGAAGTACCTGACGGGCCAATGCCCATTCCACTGTGAGGGAATTTTGATCAGAGAATGCCTTTTGTATATGGCCAGTCTCTGTTCAAGAGGACTCACAGCTATTGGTTGGGATTTCTGCTTACGCACCTCGCAGCCAATCACCTTTGAGCGGGGGAGTGTCTGCTCATTTACCCCTTCACTGCCACCGCCGCCGACAGTAGTGGTGAATACAGTGGGGAATATGGATTTCAATAAGTTTTGGACACTTTTTTAGGACCACATATTTTGATTTTAACCGGGTTTCTCTGTCGTCCAATACAGGTTACTGGTAACTTTGGGTAGGCGATCCGCCCCTTTAATTGTAGGCAGGAACAATTCTAGAATTGTATGCAGGGAGTGGAGCCTGCCTTCCCTCCTTGGCTGCAGCTAGCCAACCAGCTCCAGAAAGATTTGATCCTTGGTGAAGACACCAGCAAGAGAACAGTTCTGCTATAGTTTTAGAAACTTTTTTATTTTTCTGTTAGAAATGGAATACCACCATTAGGCAGATTAAAATAACTGACAATGCCCTTAGATGTGGCTAGCTCAGTGACCAGGTGCTTTTTGTGGACCTTAAGCCCTGAGGGGGGAAAATCTTGTCTACAAGTTCTTTCCTCAGGAGTTTCCCACTGTGGATTCTTCTTAATACATGGTAATCTGAAGACAGAAGATCTGCAGGAAAGGTGAGCAACCCTTTGAGTCCTGCAGGTCCACATGTCCCACAGTGCCCCTCCACACAGGGGTTTTCATTTGGAGTTCCTATTGCACACTCCTGCACTCGTTGGGTCTATCTGTATATCTGTTGGGTGTTTTGGAGCAGGTTTATGTGGTACTTAACCCTTTAGCTGCTGGTTGGCATTCATTTGGGGGGGGGGTTTCTGACACTTTTCCAACTGGTTCAGTATTTTTTTGGGTATCCTAACATGTTCTAGTGATGTTTCATGTATTTTAATATTACACCTTCAATTTTGTAAAATTTGAGTAAAGGCGCGCTTTACCGCATAGGCGCCATTGCTCCATTCACTCCTATGGGACTGTACAGTATGGGACCATTTAACCTAGCAACTTCAGAGATGGCTCATTCTTCTTGTCTGCCCTTGCTCTATCATCCGGTTCATGTTTCTAGTGTGATGGGGGCTCAGGGGACTTCGGGCACTGTTGGGGTACTTTTTCTGGGAAAACTACATTTCACTGTCATACAATACAGGTTACTGGTACACTGGGAGGTGATCCGCCCCTTTAAGTAGGCAGGAACATTCATCTAAATGTATGCAGGGGGCGCAGCCTCCCCTCCCTCTTAGGCTGCACTCAGTCAGAACAAGCCAGAATGATTTGTTCCTCGGTGTGTTCACAGCAGGCAGAGAACAGCTCTCTTCAAGTTTTAGTTTCTTTGTTGTTTTTACAAATATGGAATACCACCATTAGGCGGGTTACCAAGGCTGTCAAATGCCCTATTTAAAGTGGATAGCACAGCTCCCAGGGTACTTCTGGTGGATCTTTTGCCCTGAAGAGGGAATAACTTGATTTCAAGTAACTTCCCTGGGGGAATTATCCTCTGTGGTGATTCCTTTTGATCTTGGTAACCTGAAGACAGAAGTCCTGCAGGAAAGGTGAGCCACCCTTTGAGTGCCGAAGGTCCACTTGTCCCCCAGTGTCCTTTCATTGGGACTGCGTTTGGGAGTTCTCATTGTGCACTCCAGCGCTCATTGGGTGTTTTTATATACTTTGCTAATGCTGTGTATTTGTGTATGTCTGAGTTTTGGAGCAGTTTATGTGGGATTTAACCCTCTCTCTGCTGGGTTGGTCTATTTTATGGGCATTTGCAATGTTTACTCTTACTGCATATCTGTTTGCTTGTTGTTCTGGAACTCTTACTTTAAGAGTAAAATTTATTGGAAATACTGTTCCGCGCCTTTAAGCGCACTTTTACCGCATAGACGCCATTGCTCCTTTACTCTCTATGACTTGCACTCTGTGGGACGTATCTCTGGAACCGCTTCGCATAACGACTTCAGAGAGTGCTCATTTTATTTGTCTTCCCTTGCTCTATTATCCGGTTGCATGTTTGAGTGTGTTGGGAGATTGGGGGGACTTCGGTTACTGTTTTGGGGTACTCTGTGAGGAAAACTACGTTTCTCATGAGTGCTTGGTTCGCGCTCTTTTTCTGATTGGCTCCCGTCGCGGCAGCCATTTTGTGAGTTCTTCTCATCGAGTATACTACGCAGGGACCGGACCTTCTCTCTCTCTCCTCTGCCGATTAACCCTTCGCTTGCCAGATAAGTTTAGTTTTTAACGTTTCTGGGGTGAATCTTTAATCTTTCACACTTTAATCTGGTGATTCTTATCAGTGGGGTATATCTAACGCTGTGAGCATGTCTACTCCGCTTGAGCCTGGGACTAGAGCTAAGACGAAGGAGGCTGGGGTATCCCCCATTGCGTTTTGCTCCTCCTGTCACGCAGGGCTACCTAGAGAATTTTCTGGTCATCTGTGCCCAACTTGTGTGGAAGGTCATGGCAGCAACCCAGGGCCTTCCAGTCACACTATTGAGCCAACTTGGGTGAAAGAGTTCAAGGCTGCAACTAGGGATCTCAGATCCACTCTTCAGCTCTTTCCCTCTCAGGTTCAGGGGGCTCTCCAGGTATGGCAGACCCCCTCCACTGTCAGGACCTCCCTGCCCAAGCCACAGGGAGCTATTGACGTCTCTGATTCTTCTGAGGAAGAATTGTTGCAGGATTCTGATGTTGAGGATGGTACTGTTATTGAGTCTACCAGATCCATTGGGGACCCTTTTGAATGTGACCCTGAACTCTCTGCGGAGGGTTTGATCAGGGCTGTTTTGACCACCCTCAATCTTCCCTTGTGTCAGGAATCTACTCTTGACCCAACGGACGTGTTTCAGAAACCTTCTAAGGCTGTTACATGTTTTCCTACTAATCCTACCCTTGAACGTTTAGTCTCTGATGCGTGGAAAAATCCTGATAAGTCCTCTTCAGTCTCAAAAAAGTTTGCCAAACTTTATCCCTTTCCTGAGACTGAACTGGCTAAATGGGTTCATCCTCCTAAGGTGGATGCTCCAGTTTCTAGATTGTCTAAATCTACTGCTTTGGCTGTATCTGATGCTTCTGCTTTACAGGATTGGACTGACAAAAAGTTAGAGACTTGTCTTAAGTCTATTTTTGCCTCTATTGGTACTGCCATGCGTCCAGCCTTCACTGTGGCGTGGGTTAACAGAGCCATTGCGGTCTGGACTGAACAGCTTACTGTGGCGGTTCGCCAGGATGCGCCAGTGTCAGAGCAGTTGCAACTCCTTGCTAACATCTCTGAAGCTCAGAATTATGTTTCTGATGCTGCCTTTGACGCAGTTCGCATGATGGCGAGAGCCTCCACTTCTTCTGTGCTGGCTAGACGTGCCCTTTGGCTGAAAATTTGCTCTGCTGACACTGCTTCCAAGAAAGTTTTGCTTTCTTTGCCCTTTCAAGGGACTTCCCTGTTTGGTTCAGAATTAAAGGAGCTGATTAGCGAGGCTACTGGAGGTAAAAGTACTCTTACCCTCAGTCTTTAAAAAGAAGTTTCCAGTCAAACGCAATCGGTCCTTTTCATTCCTTCCAAACTGAGACACGTTCTGCGTCCCAGGCGGTACTGCCTGCTTCGCGCTCCTCCTCCAAGCCCAAACAGTCCTGGAAGCCCAAAGTTGCCTCCAAGGCCAAGACCTCCAAGACTGCTTCGGCATGACTCGCCGAACCCGGGTCCGCATCCGGCTGTAGGTGGGCGTCTTCACATCTTTCGCCGGACTTGGGAGGAGTCAGTGGCGGACCCATGGGTTATTCAGGTGGTGTCAGAGGGATACAGGATCCCTTTCTCTTCTCTTCCTCCCTTTCGGTTCCATTTTACTCGTCCTTCTCAGGAACCTACAAAAGGGCGTCTGTTTGACGACACTATTCAGGATCTTTTGGACAAGGAAGTCCTGGAACCAGTTTCTCCAGAGGACACAGGTTCAGGATTTTATTCCAACCTGTTCGTCGTGGCCAAAAAGGACAGTGGAGCTTGTCCTATTATGGACCTCAAAGATCTCAGTTCCTTTGTTGTGAATACCCACTATCGTCAGGAATCCCTGCTCTCTGTGATAGCTGCTATATCTCCGGGGGAATTCCTTGCTTCTCTGGATCTTCAGGATGCTTATCTGCACATCCCTATCCATCTGGAGAGCAGGCGGTATCTCAGGTTTGCCTGCCACAAGGGTCATTTTCAATTTTCAGCTCTTCCCTTTGGACTGACTACAGCCCTGCAGGTTTTTCAGAGAGTCCTGGGTGCTTTGATAGCAGTGATCCATCGAGATGGCATCAGAGTGACTCCCTACATGGACGATTTGCTCTTGAAAGCTTCATCTGCAGAGATCCTTCACCAGCACGTTCAGGCGTGCATTCAGACACTCAACCGCCACGGGTGGATTGTGAATCTGGACAAGTCAGACTTGGTTCCATCTCAACAGATTCTCTTCCTGGGTCTCCAGTTCGACACTCAGAGGTGTATGGTGTTTCTCCCAGAAGAGGTGGTTCATCAGATTGCTCTCAGAGTATCAAAGATTTTGGCTCTCGAGTGGATTCCAGTTCCGAAGTTAACATCTCTGGTGGGGAAGTTCATTTCCACAATAGAGGCGGTGCCATTTGCCATGGCACACACCAGGGAACTTCAGAGGTTTGTGATCCAGACGTGCAGAAATCATCCGGACCATCTGCACCTGTCAGTCTCTCTGCCTCCTCATGTGGAGTTGAGCTTGGAGTGATGGCTGGACCTGTCTCATCTCCTGAAAGGGAGATCCTTCCAGATTTCTTATTGGATCACAGTCACGACGGATGCCAGCCTCCTGGGATGGGGGGCAGTGTTGGGTCGCTTCAGTGCTCAGGGGAAGTGGGGATTGGAGGAATCTCTCCTCTCCATCAACATTCTGGAGCTACGTGCCATTGTCCTTGCCCTGAGACATTGGAAATCTCAACTGGAGGGTTGTCCAGTCAGAGTGGAGTCCGACAACGCCACCGCAGTGGCCTACATCAACAGACAAGGCGGACAAGAAGTCTCGCCGCTTGGTTAGAGGTCAAGGCCATTTTATTCTGGGCGGAGGCACATGTTCCCGTTATTTCAGCGGTTCACATTCCAGGCGTAGACAACGTCATGGCAGACTTTCTCAGTCATCACACAGTCGACAGCGGAGAGTGGGCTCTTCATCCAGAGGTGTTTCACCTTCTAACTCAGATGTGGGGGGTTCCTGTGGTGGATCTGATGGCAACCAGGCACAACAGGAAGGAGTCAGTGTTCTGCTCCCGGTGGAGGGATTCCCTGGCCCTGGCAGTGGACGCCTTGTCCATACCTTGGGACTTCTCCCTAGCCTACATCTTTCCTCCCCTTCCTCTGTTGATCAGAGTCATCCAGAAGCTGAAGGTAGAGCGTTGTCCGGTCATCCTAATTGCTCCGAACTGGCCTCGTCAGTCCTGGTATCCGGATCTCATGGAAATGTCTGTAGCGGAACCCTTTCCGCTTCCAGCTCGTCCAGATCTGCTGCTACAAGGGTACCTGTGGAAGGAGGATGTTCATCGTCTTCATTTGATGGCCTGGAGGTTGATTCCTCAATTCTGAAGAAAAAGGGTTTTTCCTCTTCTGTGGTTTCTACAATGCTTAAAGCTCGCAAGCCTGTGTCTTCCAAGATTTATCATCGAATCTGGTCAACCTTTGTTTCATGGTGTGCGGATAGGGATCTATCGCTTGAGTTCCATCTCCCTACTGTCCTAGCCTTTTTGCAGGACGGGGTTGAAAAAGGGCTCAGCCTGGACGTCTGCTCTGTCTGTCTTTTTCCAGGACCCCATTGCCATCCTTCCTGATGTCAAAGTCTTCTTCCAAGGTGTGGCTCACGTTCGGCCTGCCTTCAAGAGTCCAGCTCCTCAATGGGATCTTAATCTAGTCCTGGGGGTTCTCCAACAACCCCCATTTGAGTCCTTGGCTACTATTCCTTTACGCCTTTTGACTTGGAAGATGGCCTTCCTTTTGGCCATTGTATCAGTTCGCCGGGTGGCAGAGTTACAAGCCTTGTCTTGTAAACCTCCCTATCTGGTGTTCCACAAGGATAAGGCTGTGCTTCGCACTTCCAAGGAATTTTTGCCTAAGGTGGTCTCCGAATTCCACATCAATCAGGAGATTGTGGTGCCCTCTTTCTGCCCTAACCCTTCCTCTGACAAGGAGAGGGATCTTCATTTGCTGGATGTCGTGCGTTGTCTCAAATTTTACATGCATCGCACTGAGTCAATCAGGAAGTCTGACGCTCTGTTTGTCATTCCTGAGGGGCCTAGGGCAGGGAGACCGGCTTCCAAGGTGACCATAGCATCTTGGATCAAATCTACTATTTGTAAGGCTTACAAATTGCGGAATAAACATGTGCCCTTTAGGGTCAATGCTCATTCCACCAGATCAATTGGGGCCTCTTGGGCCTATAAGAATCAAGCGTCTGCTGATCAGCTGTGCCGGGCGGCCACTTGGTCCTCTGTGCACACGTTCTCTAAGCACTACCGTGTGGATGTGCTGGTCTTGGCTGATGCCAGCTTTGGTAGGAAGGTCCTGGAGGCAGTTTTGCCTGTCTAGGATCTTGTTCTTCTGTGATTCTCAGTACTTCCTTACTGTTGAGCCCGGTTGGCTCGGTTCCGTGTGCTGTGTTTGTTCTTGGGGTTTGTACTTACCCCTAGTTGGTGTCCGTTTACGCTTCTGTTAGTTGGGATTTGTGACCGGTTGGTTCACGGAGGTTCTGGTGACTCTGGGGGCCTTGCGCCTGGTCCTTGCCTCCTTCCCGCCTCTGGGAAAACTCAATGTTTGGACATCCCAGTGTACCAGTAACCTGTATTGGACGACAGTGAAAATAGGATTTTAGTCTTACCTGTTAAATCCTTTTCACTTAGTCCATACAGGTTACTGGTCACCCACCCTGTCGAGGGACCATGCTTGGCTCTCCTGTGGCACGCTGTGGGGGTCCTTGGGGCATGCTCACAGGGGTGTTCTTCTTCTCTCCTATCTCTGGTCAGTGTTAGTGTCTCAAATCATTCTGGCTTGTTCTGACTGAGGTGCAGCCTAAGAGGGAGGGGAGGCTTCGCTCCCTGCATACATTTAGATGAATGTTCCTGCCTACTTAAAGGGGCGGATCGCCTCCCAGTGTACCAGTAACCTGTATGGACTAAGTGAAAAGGATTTAACAGGTAAGACTAAAATCCTGTTTTCCCATGAGCGCTTGCTTCGCGCGCTCGTTTCTGATTGGCTCCTGCCGCAGCAGCCATTTTGTGCTATTTCCAGAACGAGTATATTACGCAGGGCTTGGACTCTCCTTCTCTCCTCTGTTGATTAACCCTACGCCTGCCAGATAAGTCTAAATTAGCGATTGGGTGAAACTTTAACCCTACACACTGTAATTGGGTGATTTATTATACTGTAAGTTTATTGACACTGGGAATGTCTGTACTGTTGGAGCTTGGGGCCAGACCTAAGACTAAGGATGCTGGGGTCTCTGTATCCCTTATTGTGCATTGTTCTTCCTGCCATTCAGGGTTGCCTAGAGAATTCCCAGATCACCTATGCCCAGCATGTTCTACTCTGAGGTTTTTGGGGATCCTTTTGGGGCTGATCCTGAGTCCTCAGCTGAGAGCCTGAGCAGGGCTGTTTTAAATACCCTAAACATTCCCTTAGTGCAGGAGGTTCCTTCTGACCCTTCTGATGTATATCAGTAGCCTAAAAAGCCCTTTACTTGCTTTCCACCTAACCCCACTCTTGACCGCCTTGTGTCTGAAGAGTGGAAGTCTCTGGACAGAAAACCGTCTGTCTCCAAGAAGTTTGCCAAGCTTTATCCCTTCTTTGAGGCTGTGCTTACTCAGTGGGTTCATCCCCCCAAAGTGGATGCTCCTATCTCCAGGCTATCTAAGTCTACTGCCTTGCCAGTGTCTGATGCGTCTTCTCTAAAGGACTGGACTGACAAGAAACACGAGGTATCCCTCAAGTCCATCTTTGCCACTGCTGGTACTGCCATGCGTCCAGCATTCGCTGAAGCATGGGTGAACCGGGCCATTGCGGTCTGGACTGAACAGCTCACCCTTGCTATTCGTCAGGGTGCTCCTACTTCGCATACTTGCCAACATTTCTGATGCTCAGCACTATGTTTCTGCTGCCTTATTTGATGGCATCCGTTTGGTGGCTAGGGTTTCCATGATGTCTGTGGTTGTCAGACAGTCTCTTTGGCTCAAGATCTGGTCTGCTGACACTGCTTACAAGAAAGCATTGCTGTCCTTACCTTTTCAAGGCACTTCTTTGTTTGGGCCAGATCTTAGGGATCTGATCAGTGAGGCCACAGGGGGTAAGAGTACCCTTCTACCCTTAGTTCCTAGGAAGAAAACGCCACTTAAGAGTAACCAGTATTTTCGTTCCTTTCAGAATGAGAGACGTCCGGCGAACCAGACAGTTCCTTCAGCTTGCGTACTTCCTCCAAGCCCAAACAGCAATGGAAGCCCAAGGTCTCCTCCAAGCCTTCTTCAGCATTACTCACCGAACCCGGGTCCACACTCTGCTGTGGGTGGTCGTCTGCGCCACTATCACAGCATTTGGGAGGATTCAGTGTCAGACCCATGGGTTTTACAGGTGGTGAAGGAAGGGTACAGGATCCCTTTCGTCTCTCTTCTTCCCTTTCACTTCTTTCCTTGTCATACGCCTCAGGGCGCAGAGAAACACCGTCTGTTCGGAGGCGCTATTCAGGCTCTTCTGAACAAGGATGTTCTAGAGCCGGTTCCAGTTCAGGACAAAGATATGGGTTTTTACTCAAACCTTTTTGTGGTCTCCAAGAAGGATGGCGGTTGCCGTCCCATTTTGGACTTAAAGGATCTAAATTCCTTTCTGATCCAGACTCATTATCACTAAGAGTCTGTACATACTGTGACTGCTGCCATGTCCCTGGTGGAATTCCTTGCTTCTCTGGATCTTCAGGATGCGTATTTACACATCGCCATTCATCCAGGGAGCCGGCAGTATCTCTGATTTGCCTGCGACCGGGGGCATTTTCAGTTTTCAGCTCTTCCATTTGTTCTAATGACAGCTCCTCAAGTCTTCAACCATGTCCTGGGAGCCTTAGTGTCCATCCTGCACCGGGAGTTATTCCATAGATGGAAGACCTGCTTCTGAAGGCCCCTTCTGCGGAACTTCTTCATCAGCAGGTTCAGCAATGCATTCATGCTCTCACCCATCATGGGTGGATCATCAACATGGACAAGTCAGATCCTGTCCCATCCCAGCGTCTGGTCTTCCGGGGTTTCCTCTTCGACACCCAGAAGAGCATGGTGTTTCTCACGGACAAGGTGGCTCACCAGATCGCCCACAGGGTTTCCACGGTCCTGGCTCAGGATCCAGTTCTAGCCAAGAAGCTGTTCTCTTTAGTAGGGAAATACATTTCCACCATAGAAGCGGTACCGTTTGCCATGGCCACACCAGGGAACTCCAGGGGTTTGTGATCCAGGTGTGCAGGGGTCAGCCAGACTTTCTGAAGATGTGTGTGTCCCTACCTCTTCATGTGGAGCTGAGTTTGTAGTGGTGGCTAGACCTCTCCAATCTGCTGTAGGGCAAGTCCTTCCTGGTGTCCTTCTGGACCAAGGTGATGACAGATGCTGGCCTCTCCGGCTGGGGAGCGGTGCTGGGTCGCCTGAGAGCTCAGGGTCGATGGTCTCCGGAGGAATCTCTCCTTCCCATCAACATATTGGAGCTTCAGGCGATATTCCATGCCCTTCGTCATTAGACATTAGACTGTCCAGTCCGGGTACAGTCCGACAGCGCCACGGCCGTGGCTTACATCAACAAGCAGGGTGGAACAAGAAGTCTCGCTGCTTGGTTAAAGGTCAAGGCTATTTTGTCCTGGGCAGAGGAACACATTCTTGCCATATCCGCAGCACACATTCCCGGCATAGACAACGTCATGTCGAACTTCCTCAGTCGGCGGAGAGTGGGAACTGCATCCAGAGGTGTTCACACTCATTGTTCAGAGGTGGGGTCTTCCTTAAATCGACCTGATGGCGGCAAGACACAACAGGAAGGTTCCGAGGTTCTGCTCTCGATGGATAGACCCTCTAACTCTGGTGGTGGATACCATGTCCATTCCTTGGTTATTTCCACTGGCCTACATCTTTCCTCCCCTTCCAGTGTTGCACAGGATGTTATATAAATTACGACTGGAGCACTGTACAGTCATTCTGATTGCTCCATATCTGCCTCACCAAGCTTGGTTTCTGGAGTTTCTGGATCTGTCAGTGGCGGAGCCATTTTGGCTCCCTTGCCGTCCGGATCTTCTTCTACAGGGTTACCTGTGGAAGGAGGATGTTCAACGGCTAGCTTTGACGGCTTGGAAATTGAATCCTCAATATTGAGGAAGAAAGGGTTTTCTTCTGGCGTGGTGGCTACTATGCTCAGTGCCCGCAAGCCTGTTTCTCCAAGATCTACCATCGTGTCTGGTCGACCTTCCTATCTTGGTGTGCCAGTAAGGACCTATCTCAGGAGTTTGATCTGCCAGGACGGTGTGGATAAGGGCCTCAGTTTTAGTTCCCCTAAGGTTCAGACGTCTGCTCTCTCTGTTTTCTTTCAGAGGCGCATTGCCATCCTTCCTGATGTCAAGGTTTTCTTCCAGGGAATTGCTCATTCTCGTCCTGCCTTCAAGAATCCTGTTCCTCCGTGGGATCTTAATTTGGTTTTGGGTGTTCTTCAGCTCCCTCCATTTAAGTCTTTGGCTACCATTCCTTGCCTGTTGACGCGGAAAATGGCCTTTCTCCTGGCGATTGTGTCTGTCCATCATGTTGCGGAGTTACATGCTCTGTCCTGCAAACCACCCTATTTGATGTTTCACAAGGACAAGGCGGTGCTTCTCACTGCTCAGGAGTTCCTCCCCAAGGTGGTTTCGGAGTTCCACATCAATCAGGAGATTGTGGTGCCCTTTTTCTGCCCTGACCCCACTTCTGACAAGGAGAGGAATCTCCACTTGTTAGACGTGGTGCGTTGTCTCAAGTTTTATGTGCATCTATCAGGCATTCTGACGCGTTGTTCGTCATTCCTGAGGGTCCTAGGGCAGGAAGACCTGCATCCAAAGTGACTATTGCTTCTTGGATCAAGTCTACTATTCGTAAGGCTTATGAGCTGAGGAAGAAGCCAGCCCCTTTCAGGGTCACGGCTCATTCTACACTACCTATTGGGGCCTCTTGGGCATACAAGAATCAGGCCTCTGCTGATCAGTTGTGCAAGGCTGCCACCTGGTCGTCTGTGCACACCTTTTTGACGCACTACCGTGTTGATGTGTTGGCATCGGCTGATGCCAGCTTTGGGAGGAAAATCCTGGAGGCAGTTTTGCCTGTCAAGGATTTTCTTTGGTTCTTGGTGCTTCCTTCACTTTTGAGTCCCTTTGGCTTTAGTTCAGTGTGCTATGTCACAGTTGGGGTGTTGTTACACCTGTTCAGTGTCCGTTGACACTTCTTTGTTTATTGGGCTATCTCTGGTCCTTGCCTTACGTCCCGCCTCTGGGAAACTCAATGGTTGGACATCGCAAAGTTACCAGTAACCTGTATTGGACGACAGAGAAAAGAGGATTTTAGTGTTACCTGTTAAATCCTTTTCTCTTAGTCCATGCAGGTTACTGGTCTCCCACCCTGTCAAGGGACCATGCTTGGCTCTCCTGTGGCAGAACGTGGGGGTCCTTTTGGGTTCATGCTCACAGGAGTCTTCTTTCCCTTCCACTATTTAGTCAATAGTTAGTGTCTCAAATCTTTCTGGAGTGGTTGGCTAGCTGCAGCCAAGGAGGGAAGGTAGGCTCCACCCCATGCATACAGTTCTAGAATTGTTCCTACCTACAATTAAAGGGGCGGATCGCCTACCAAAAGTTACCAGTAACCTGTATGGACTAAGAGAAAAGGATTTAACAGGTAAGACTAAAATCCTCTTTTATGGGGCAATTAATTTATTATGTTGGAATTCTCTATGTAACTGACATCTGGGCATTGTTTAGCCCTATGTGTGCATGAGAGGTACCCCTCTGGCACTCAAGGGGTTAAACTATGCACAGATGTCAGAATTAGATAGGTTTGGGCACACACATAATTTAATATGTCTCTCTTTCACATGAATCATGGCACGGTGAGAAAGAAGAGAGATGAAGGGAGAGAGAAGACGACAGACGGTAGCTGACTCCTCCGTACATCTGGTAAATGTTTGGTTTAAGGAGCTATTGTTTTTTTACTTTAGTCTAATTAACCTTGTGAGTGCAAGTGAGGTAATTATACCCCACTGGCACTCATGGGTTAATTCTCCTAACATTAGACACATTTTTTTCAGTGCTTTGGATATTTTGATAAGAGCCTTAGGGCCGCATATCAATACATCCACTGGGGACTTAGGGCTTTTTTTTAACTTTTTTTTTTCTGTCAGTTGATGCGTCTGCAGTTTTGAGATCCAGTAAGGGGCTCTGATCCCAAAAAAACTGAGTGTAGATTATCCCACAGTAAAGTGGGTCCCTTAATGGATCTTATGGCCTAACGCAGTCAAATTGAATTGTATTTTATGGTGTTTTTTATTTTTTAATTTTGTTTTCAATGGGCGAAAAAACCTCTAGATTTATAGCCCGAAACTGGGGGTTTTTTTGCTGCCATTTTTTTTTCGCAGGACAGGTAATTGAATAGCTTACCGTGTTTGAAAAAAATTAAGTAGGAAGTTTTTTTCACGTCGGCCATAATTGAATCAAGTCATAATTGTTTTGCTCCAGAATTGCTTCACTTCCTTTATACAGATAGCCCATTGATTGGTGATAAAGTTGAAGGAGCCATGGTCCAGATTCCTATACCTTAACTTGACTAGCCAAATTAATGGTGCAATATCTCCCAGGACGAGATTGAGATTACTACAGGAGCTCGGTAAGGGGAGAAAATATATAAGATCTGGGTTTTTATTTCTGAGCTGACTCCACATATTCTCATAAAAGAATATTAAAGTATAGTCTAACAATGTCTTGCGATGTTAGTAGTATCTGGGATAAGTTTTTCAGTGCCGTGTTTATTAAGAAAGTGTTGTGTGGGTTTTTTTGTTCTTTTGCCCTTTTATGAGGCAGTTTCCCTTTCAACTATTTAAAAAATTGTATATTATCCGCGTTATGTTGGTTGACAAAGTAAAGTTTCACTTATATTGCACTTTTATTTCCTTGTTTTTCTACAACCATAAAAAAATCTTGTGTAATTTACCCTTACTTTTTTTTACTTGCTGCAATTCTTGATCTATTATAGTTTATGATATGATTTAAAAGAATATCATACATAGTAATAAAAACTACAGACTTTTTAATGATCAACACACAACCATTGCACAGTTTTTTTCCAAGTTTAAAAGGTGTATGATATTCTTTAAGCCTTTATGGTCTGGGGGGAGTGTGATGCAAAGCATGTTTCATGTCTGACAGACCAGCAAGAATTTTTTCAGATTAGTCCCTATGTTCAGGCTTCTCTCACAGCCTTTAGAAGTTTATAAAGTACAGGATGAATAATCTCCTCCACGAATGAGGGATCTCGGCCGTATAAGAGCCTTAGGAGGTATGGGCTGTTCCTGAACAAGGTATTAGTAATTAATATATACATAAATAATGGTTGCTGGTTAGACTCACAGAGTAGAAAAGCACATCATATGTGATGTTATTCTAAAATTATCATATGCGAATGTGTCATTTTTGGCCCCTTTCACACAAGTGACACCAACACAGAAATACTGCATTGGAGATGATACCCATGGTGAAAGGTGTCAGGCTATGATCTTCTGTCACCTTCTCTGTCACCTTGTGTGAAAGCATCAATGTCCTGCACACTGCATTTTGACTGCATTCACAAAAGGAGAGCAGAAAAGATGCAGCAAGGTAGTCCTGCAAAGTGTCCGGAGCCCGATTTCCTATTGGACATTGTTGGCAACTGCCTAGAACACCAGGTTCTGAGGGGTGATTTAGTTGTACTGACCACACCCACTTTCTGAGTTGTGATTGTGTCCAGAAAGATGCAATGCTCCTGATTTATGGAGGCCTGTTTATTCACCAGTTTACAGACCCATTTAATGTAAACCCTTGAATGCTAAAGAGGTCTCCAGTGCTTTGCTTTTCATTCAGTTCATTAGAGACCTATCTTGCAGCAAAGGGGTTAAGAGCTTTCTATATGCTTATTTGTTATAGGGTAAATATATTTTATGTGCCAGGCAACAGTTGGTGGGGCAAGAGGGGGGTCTCTTATAAGGAGGAGGGGTATATGAGGAGCAAACGGTGCCTTGTGAGCTTTTGCCTAAGGGCACCTCAGGTGTAAATCCTGCCCTGAATGTAGCCTGTGGGAATGCCTGCAGACATTCACACAAGCATTGTTGGAGCTTGTAATGATCACCTTAACAGCCACTGAATGGCCAGCTATCACAGCTTAGAAGTTTGTAGCTGACAGCCACAGACTTGCAGTTTGCAATGCTCTGCCCTTCCCCTTCAGTTTGTCACAAAGGTCATACAGTGTATGCTTTCTATATATCAATACAAAATAGAAACAGTTCATCTCAGAAAAAATATTTTACAAATATAACTTTTTATTGTTAATAAGAAAAGATTTGTTTTATAGGTGACAGTTCTACTTTAAAGCACAGTTTGTTTCCTTATGCATCACTATAGGGAAAAACCTCACACTTGTGTATGTGAGAGTGAATATATGATGGTGATATTGTTAAAGTAGCACAAACAATACCGAGATTAGCATTGTTGAATATTAACCTTATGAAGGCCAGTGGGGTGTGCAACACTTTACTTTCCAGTGTGTTGCTAACCCTTCTGATTCTGGTTCTTAAGCTCTTAAGAGAAGCAAATTAAACATCTGTTGATCTCAAATCTGTTTTTCTATAAAATATAAAAGGAAAAGTGTAGAGGCTTCTTTTGTGGCTATAGTATTGAGTGTTAAGCCCATCCAACTAGCTTCTAAAACCCCATCGGTCTTCTCTCTCAGCTCTTGTTGTTGTTTAAGATTTCCCTCTGTGGGTTTGCCTGATATCATCATTGGAGGCGTTTAAAGGGTTAGTAATGCCTTGAATAAATAAAAAGTAATATTGTAGATATTCAAAAAATAAATCCATTGCTGCCAGTCCGATCTCTCAAACCTTTATGGTTTGAGAGATATACAGTGATACATTTCCCTCCTCACTAATGTGAGCTGTATAGCTGACAAAAGGAGATTTGTGTCAGCTGACTCGAGGTGGGTCTTTGGCAGAGTCGAAATACCACAGTCTAAAAAGAAATACTTAGTTGGGACGGTCTACAAAGTGTGCTTGTAAACCAGGCACATTTTGTAGACCTTTCCAATGTGAGTAAAAAGTATGTGACGTGCCAGGACCGTCACTGGTCCTTAAGTGCAGGACAGCTGTGACGGTCCTGGTACATCAGTGGATGGGAAGGGGTTAAACTTTTGATTATCAGAGGAGTGCAGAAAGCATTGCAGATCAATTCATTGTGTACTCCTATGACACTAAAAGGGTTTTTCGTTGTAGTAGGAAGTCCTTCCCAGATTAAGTCAACGAGAAATCATCACAGCTGCATCTTTGTAGAGGCCTTATATAGAAAGTAAAAGCTGAACATTTCTGGAGCAAGTCAACTGCTCCACATGAGGACAGAGGTCTCTTAACCCTTTGAGTGCCAGATGGGTACAGAACTCTGGCACTCAGAGGGTTAACACATTGCAGAGCAGTGTATTGGAGGCATCTCTAGCATTCATTAGTATTCCCAATTAAATCAATGGGAAACTGGGACATTTTTATTTGTCCATTATAGTGCAATTAATATGCTGCAGATTTCCTCATCTTTTGATTCCTGCATGAGGTTGATATACTTCTACTGTCTATTTTATGGCTTATTCGAGTACGCTGACCTTGTATATCTTTACCATAACTCATTTGCTCATAATTCTCATTTCTTTTCATCTTTTGTTTTCATCTCCAGAGCTCTTTTCAGCTTCATGCATTAGTTCAACTAAATGTTAGACTTCAAACTAGCTTCACTATTTTTTTTCCATTTTTTTTTCTAGGCTACCCGCTCAGGTGGAACTCTAATTCTTGTTGGTCTGGGGCCAGCAATGGTTAATATTCCTATTGTAAATGCAGCTGTGCGAGAAGTGGATATCAGAGGAATATTTCGATACTGCAATACGTAAGTATCTTTTACATTTGACCAAGTGTCTGTTAAAAAAGAAAATCCACCTCCTGATATATGAAGTGGTGACTGTGTTGTTATCCATTTGTCTATAGATCAACCTTTGCTTCTTTATGAAGCCTCAAAGCATTTCATGCCTCTCTGAAACATAGACAAATTAATAGTTATTAGCCACTTTCTGCTTTCAGTTTTTTTAGAAACCAAATTTATAAATTTAACAAAATGTAAAAAAAAAAACACTGATCTATTCAAGTGAATCTACTCTGCACTCTGCAAGTGCATAATATGTGACGTCAAATTTATTTTTTAATTTATTTATTTCATAATTCATCTATATTTTTACACTACAATGTTCCTGATATTAAACTTCCTGAAAGATTTATGTCAGGGACTGCGAAAGCAACCAAGGAGTTTTTAAAGTGGAACTTTCACCTACAAATAACGTTAACATGTCTGAAAGATATGCCTAGTAGGATGCTATTTGTGTATATATTAACGCTGTTCTGTTGGTGTAATTTAATAAGATGAACCTTATATGTTTGCGTTATGACCAGGGAGAGCGGCGCAATCTTGCCGAAAAAGTATTAAAGCACATGCGTCTGCTCTCCCTGTGTCATGTCCGTCAAAGGAAAAGAGACAGGCTGGTGTTCATGAAGCGTGTTTGTGCATGCAGAGCATGCAAATGAGCATCTGTGGCAACTAGGTCCTCCACTGTGGCTTGACGGAGGATTCAGGGGCTGGACAGAGGATTCAGAGACCAGCCCTGTGGTACAGCTTGAGCCGAACTTTGTATGATGAGGTACAAAATGAATTTCTCAAATGCTGAACTTAAACCAATTTTTAAGCGAAAAGAAATACAAAACTACAAACAGGGGGCACAGAGGAAGGGATGAAGACATGATCATCGTAAGGTGAAAGTTCTGCTTTAAGGCAAAGAAGTGGAATATTCTGCAATGGTCGAGCATGAAGTTCACTTGTTGAAGACAAAATTTAAGGCAGAAAGATCCACCAACAAACAACAACTGAAGATGGCTGCAGTAAAGGCCTGGCAATGCATCAAAAAGTAGGAAACCCAGCACTTGGTGATGTCCATGCTTTCCAAACTTCAAGCAATCATTGCCTGCAAAGGATTCTCGACAAAGTATTAAAAATTAACATTTTGTTTATGATTGTGTTAATTTGTCCAGTTACATATGAGCCCCTGAAATGAGGGGACTGTGTATGAAAATGGTTGCAATTCCTATACGTTTCTATCTATCTATCTATCTATCTATCTATCTATCTATCTATCTATCTATCTATCGTGTGTGTGTGTGTATCATCATCATCTTCAGCCATTGTTTCTCTGCAGGATGAAAGTCTCCTCAGCAAGCCTCCAACAACTTCGGTCTTGTGACTTTTATTGCCACTGTGTACCGACAAATTTGGTATTTTCACCTACCCATCTTGTCCTTGGTCTTCCTCTTGGACGTATTGAGTGTAATCCATTCCAAACGTTGTTTGGTAAAACTGCATTCTAGTCTTCTTACCATGTGGCATGCCCATTTCCATTTCAGGTGCTTTACTTGTTCAATTACATCATAGACCTTTGTTTACTGATGAATCCACGCACACGTTTGTCTTTCTCTTCTTGTTATGTTTAGAATTTTCCGCTCTATACTTCTCTGTGTAACCTTAATTTTTTGTATGGCTTTGACATTCAGTGTCCATGTTTCACAACCATACGTAAGGACTGGGAGGATACACTGGTCAAAAACATTTCTTTTGAGGCAGAGAAGTAAATTTGTTTTAAAGACAGTACTGATAAGTTTTCCAAATGCTTGCCACCCCGATGTTATTCATTACTCAGTTTCTGGTGTTGCCATCTGTTGACATTTGCTGTCCAAGGTAACCATATTTCTCCACTTCTTCTAGTTCTAGTCCATCTACTGTGATTTTCCTTGGTATTACCATTAGTGCTTTTCCATGTCCATTTTCTGTGGGCCTTTTTCCTATAGAATGAATTCATGATATACAAATTTTGTTCTTCTGAAAATTCGATCAGTTAGTTGCCTCTGTCATCTCTTTCTCCAGTTCCATGTGGTCTGATTTTTTTTTCTCCATTTTGGATTTCACCAATTCTTGCATCAAAATCTCCCATTACGATTTGTAGATGTAATTGTCCTGTTTGTAGAGGCGTAATAAATCATCATAAATTCTTCAGCTTCATCATCACTGCGGCTGCTTGTAGGGGCATAAACTTGAATGATTTGAAGAACATAGCGACTATTTAGTTTGATAAAACAGGAAGCGATTCTTTCTGAAATACTTTCTACTTTCCACTAAATTTCTTAAAATGGGAAACGGAAGCACGTAATGTATTTGAAACACCAAGAGAAAAAGAATGTAAACAAATAGATGACAAACTTTTGTAGAATTGTTGAAATATATGCGCAAATTACAAGACAATGGTGGGATATTACCACCATGGAAAGCTACTTAAAAATAAAATCATACTATGAGTCTTAAGAATTAATTTGATTCCTGCATCACATCTCACAGATTAAATGTTTGTATTGAAGTGGAATCAAATTATTACTACGTTCTCTTTAGAATTAATAGAATTGATAATAAATACAGAAAAGATATTTTAGAAAAAAACACCGAAGTCAAATACAATTAAAAGCAGTGTTGGAGAGAAAAGCAGATCCTTCTTTCACCAAATTGGAAGAAAAAGTTAACTAAACATTGACAAATTAGGAAACAATTTAAAGAATAGGAAGTTTTAAACGTACAAAAGAGATTATTAAAAGACTTTGATGAAGGAAAAATGTACAGAACCATAAAAAGTAAGACTGCAAATTTGGAGAACTGGACAGAATCTGAAACTAATGTCTCAGATACTGATGGGACACAAAAACAAACAGTTCAAAGGAGAAATAAACAAAAAAAATCGTAACAGAATAAAAATCAGGGAGGTAATTGAGATTTCTTTAGACTTAGACCACACTCCAGAATGGG